>OX596204.1:4319944-5682556 GCA_951394215.1 Glyphodes perspectalis
CCGGCGCTGTGCGTGTCTAAAGGGCCCACTAACGTGACGCTCAACTTCTCCTACGAGCGCCGCGCCACTGGGGAACTTGTGAGTGGATCTGTATTTACGTTAAAAACATTGGGCCGTCTGAGAGACTTGTAAGTCGAATTAAGACGAAGATTAAAATATCGGTCTTTCGGTTTCAGAGTTATGAGGCACACAATGCGTAGACACCTCTTTATGCGTCAGGGGTTTAAAAACAGTAACATCATCAGTGGAATATAACAGACTATATATCAAATATCTATACTCTCTTCCTACCCCGCTAGGGAAGTGGCGTGAAGTTTAATTAGTTATACTTTGCAATTCCCAAAGAAACATTGTTTTGTAAGAATTGAAAGCAACACATTTTTAAAATAAATACTTAAATATGCGTCTTTAATATAAGACTAACTTTCCTTAATATTAAGTCTCTGAATTTCTGCCCGAATTGAGGCCACTGATAATTTTACTGTATATTATTATTATTTTTGTACTGCTTCTTTCATTACAATAAAATTTGAAATAGCATGTAGGTATGTATATACAACATATTCCACAAACAAAATTACATGAAAATTAAATGAATAAATCACCTTGTTACAGCTGACTGAAATCGGGCGCATATTACGAAACGTCTGTAATGTAGTCCCAGGGGGCGTGGTCTGTTTCCTACAATCGTACTCGTATGAGCAAACCGTCTACGATCACTTGAGAAAGTCATCTGTAATTGAAGCTATTAATAGGAAGAAAACAGTTTTCCGAGAACCGAAGTCTGCAGCTAATGTGGACCAGGTATAATACTTAGCTTGCGATCGCAGATTCGCTTGTTTAAAAGTTTATTTCCAGAACATTGTTATCGGATACTGTTCATAATTTAGCCTACCTAATATAACATCACTTTGCGGTGGATAAAATTCTCATAAAGACTTTATTATTTTTATGTAACAGTTATGGATATTATGGGGTTTTGGGTATGTCATTGTGTAGGCGACGAGCTAGTCACGTCATGTTTTTTTTACAATTTTCCATTTAACCCAGCCTATTGTCCCATGTAAGTCTAGGACCTAAAAAGAACGTGCCAACTGTGGTTCTTGCTTAGCATGTCGTAAAAGGCGATTAATGGAACATCGGGTTTTGGGTATGTGCTTGTGTAGGCGACAAGCTAGCCACTTGTTACTACTTTTTCACAAATTTCCATCTAACCCCCGCCCAGTTTTTTTAGGCTTAATGTGGTTAAAAGGGCCTGCTGCCTCCTTAACTCTGCCTACCCCATCGGAGATTATGGGAGTGATGTTATGTTATGTAATAGATAAATAAACTATAAAATGTTTTAGGTTTTGAGCAAATACGCGACAGCAGTTAGAAAAAAGAGTGGCGATCAAAATGGTGCGCTACTTTTGAGTGTCGTTGGCGGAAAGTTGAGTGAAGGTTTAAATTTTAGGTAAGTTTTGAAGATTATTCGAAGCATTCATATCGGGTTTAGTTCTATTCATTATCTAGATAGGTAAGAACCTATACAATACCTTGTCCTCTACAAATTTTACCTAGCCAGACTCGTTATAAAGTATTCATCAGTATACCTACAAACTTTTTGAACAGTGAACCTTATTGCAATGTGATAAGAACTCAGTACATTTCATAGCTTTGTTTTACACCTCTACAATATTCATACAATGTTGATTTGGTCTAGAATATATTATCTATTTTTATTAATGAGTTTACCGAGTCTGAAGGACAGCGTCGGAGTCAAGGTAAGAAGAGGCATGCTCCGGTGGTTCGGACATGTGGAAAGAATGGATGACGAAAGATTGACTAAACAGATATACAATGCGAATGTGGAAGGATGTAGGAGCCGCGGAAGGCCCAGGCTCACCTACCACGACCAGATTGGTCGTGTATTAAAAGAAGGTGATGTTAGGAGTCATAAAAATCGTAGAGCTTGTATGAAAAGGATTATGAATGTTGAAGAGGCGAGTGAGGTGTGTAAGGATCGTGCCATATGGCGTTCGGTTCTCTCTGCCTACCCCGCTAGGGAAGTGGCGTGAAGTTTAGTTAGTTAGTTAGTTAGTTAGTTTACCGAAAGTCCCAGTCTATATATCATAGATCAGACATTTTAAAAAATACGCTCCCATTGAAAACTTGTTATTATTAAAATATATTTTCAGTCAGCTGATTAGTTGAACTATTGTTGCAGTGATGACCTCGGTCGATGCGTCATCGTGGTCGGGATGCCGTACCCCAACAAGAACTCTCCAGAGCTGCAAGAGAAGATGAGCTATCTGAACAGGACTATCGGCGCCGGCGCAGGCAGCGCGTACTATGAGAGTTTGTGTATGAAAGCGGTTAACCAGTGCATTGGTACGTGTTAACGAAGGGAGTAAGGGCAAAAGTGAGGGGGTTCGAAGCTGTTATATTGGTGACGTTGATACGAATATAATAAATACCTACTTATTTTAGATCTACACATGTGTTAAATTAATATACATAGGTGAAGTATGATAGACACGCGAATCGGAACAATGTTATTATGCAAGAACGTAGTAGAGTGAGAGAGAAGGAAGAAATAAATGTGCAAGACATTTATTATGAGACGAGACATAAAGGATAATTAGAAATAACTTTGAACATTTTATTTGTTACCGAGTTAGAAATAACTATGTTTCCGTCTTTTATATGCATTGTTGAGTAAATTCTGACACTAACAATATATAATGTGCGATCTACACACGTGATTGCGTTTTTTAATAAATAGTTGAAGTCCATCATATTTTGTCCAAATTCTAACTAACTAACTAACTAAACTTCACGCCACTTCCCTATTGGGGTAGGCAGAGAGAACCGAATGTCCAAATTCTGATTTCCCATTAGTATATTTCTCCAAAAAAGGGACAATATTTTATGTGTGTCTTTACGAATTGTTTCAGGCCGAGCAGTGAGGCATGCTAATGACTACGCCTGCGTTCTGTTACTAGACGAACGATATTCAAGGCCGCATACTATAAATGCCCTGCCATCGTTTGTACAAGTGAGTTTATGAGTAATCTTATACAAATTCATTAAATAAGGTCAATATATAATATGTTTGTTATGTAATTTTCTTGGGAAGCTCAAAGAAAAGGTTTGGGACCCCTGACCTAACTTCCTTCAATGACTCAATGTCATTACCATAGACATCGAAACCTCTAATGTTGATTGAATATTAAATAATAATATGATTGAATAAGATTAACTACTTAATTAGATAATTCAGTATTACTTTTCCATTACAGCAATCTCTACTGGAAAACTGCACATTTGGAAAGGCTTTCGGGACTATTGGAAAATTCTTCACGAAATATAAAGACGAGCAACTGTGAAAATTATTTATTATTTACACATTTACCTAAGAACTCACATATCTTAGGCATTTACGGTCTTATAAATACAATATAATTTTTTTACAACATTTATTTTATTTCGCAAGTCCATACCAAATTAAATAAAAAATAATAAATCTTCCAGACTGACACCAATTTCCTAGTATTAGTACTATTATTAGTATTAGTACTAAGCATGTAAGCTTGTGCTATGGATCCTAGGTGAACGGATATATATACTTAAATATGTTTATAAACATCAAACAAAAATGAAATATTTTTTTATACGATGCAAATAAAATTTGCAAAAATTTACATCCCATTAATGTAACTTATTCACTTACTGAATTATGTTACTTTACTAGCAACCAACCCCATTTTCGCTCTGTTTTTTTTTGTCGGGGGAAAAGTAGCCTACGCCCTTTCTTAAGACCCCCTTCCTTCCGTAAGGTTTCAATTTCGTTTTAATCTGTTTAGTGATTTAATAGTGGCAGGGTAACAGTTACGTGAGTTATTTCCCCATTTAATATTACTTATCTGTAGGTACTTCTATGCTAATCATAATATAAAGAAGAAAGATTTGATTGTTTGCTTTCATTGAATAGGCTCCGAAAGTACTGGACCGATTTGAAAAATTCTTTCACTAATGGAAAGCTACTTTATTAGCCAGTAACATAGTATATATTTTATCCCCGTATTCCCACGGGAAGGGGACTCCCCGGGTGAAACCGCGGAACCCTGCTATAAATTATAATATTAGTAAATATTTACTACGACAAAATCAGTCACTTAATACTTGTGGCAAAGTTTTCGCACACGGTCCACCGAAATAGTAGCTAAAGTTTTTGGTGGCTGGCGTGGTTTCGACGTTGAACTCGGCGACCACGGCGCCCCCGGCGGCCGCCAGTGGCGCGAACCCCGCCGCCGGGTACACAAGGGATGACGTGCCGATGACCAGGCACACGTCGCATTTCGTTATCGCTTCATCTTAAAATACAAGTTATAGTCAGAATAAATAAATATCAGACAACACACGGACTAGTAAAAAAAGAAGGACTCCGCGCTGTCATTCTACAGCGTGAAGCCACCCCTATGCATGTGAGATTATTATAATTACCAGATATTGGAAATCTGTCATTTGGAGCTTATATCAATGTGTTATATAAATTGCGTGTCAAGTTGGAGCTCTCAAGATGCTTCAACGTTTAGTTAGTGGCGAGCAGTCCTTTTTTGCTAGTCCGTGAGAACATTTTAAGTTGCAAATATAGTAATTTTAAGGTCAATGCATGTGATATATTTAGTCTGATTTATACGATTATTCTTAGTTAGCCGTTATAGAGATAAACGACAGGGAGTGCAAAAAGTAATTATAACAGTGTAGGATTGGTTTAGGCATTAGCAGGATTCATTAAATGCTACAAACCATTTCATAGACAAGACATAGACTTGACCCCCACTTTGTACCTAAGTACTAGGCTACTAACCAGCTTTTTCAAACACAGCCGGCTCCAACCCCTCGCCGAACCAAACGATGTGCGGTCTCAGTAGCCCGTTGCAGTTCGATTTCTTGCAGTGCGGTAAATATTCTTCCGGTATATTAGAATCTACAACTTCTTTGCCTGCACCGCCGGTTTTTGCCAAAGCCTATTATTTATAAAAGTAGAAGCTTTACTTAATTAATATTTACATTTAGGCTTTACAAGAAAACCTAAGTATATCTAAATACCTACTACTGAACGCACGGACTAGTAAAAAAAGAAGGACTCTACGCATCATACTATAGCGTGAAGCCACGTGAGATACAAACACTCACACGAGTGAGATACTTATGGATACCAGATATCGGATATCTGTCATTTGGAGCACTTATTATGTCAATGTGTGATGTAAGTTGCGTGTCAAGGTGGAGCACCTGAGGAGCTTCGATGTCTAGTTAATGGCGCGGAGTCCTTCTTTTTTTACTAGTTCGTGATTGAACGACATGAATTCTAATAGACAAACGTCTTGCCATTATTTTAAGTAGGATATGATAGCTTAGGTACTACCTATTAAGTAGGTAAGTACCTGCTTAAGTAAAAGCTTCGTTATTGTTTTTTTCTGTGATAGATATTAATCTATCACAGAAAAAAAATCTTACTATGTAATATAGGTAAGACAATGTCAAACGTTCCTAATATGGCACGAAGTTGTAGGTAAACAAACATGAAAAATTAACAATAAAAAAGCCGAGTGTCTGTATCTAATAGATATGCCTAATCATGTCATCGTCATGTGCCGGTATAAACGTTAGAGATCAAAGCATACCTCGTTTTATCTTATTTATACCTATCGGTCATATCGTAGAGTTGCTCTTTCTGGTATTAAATTTCATCTTTAACTTAATTCTTCGCTCACGTCTATCTGACTTACCTACGATAGGCAAATCTAGTATGATGTCGCTACTAGAGTACCTACCTAAGTACCTACTTAAGTACCTACCTATTACAAAGAGGTAGAAAGAGTTCAAGACTACTTACCCTGATAGGCTTCTCAAACCACAATAAAATGAAGTGATATTAACTTTTCGCCTACATATTTACAAACCAAACACCCAATGAACTATTAGTCACATTTTAGATATGCTAGGCAAAGAACATAATGGGTACTTAGATTATTTTTGACTCTGAGACTTCAAACAATAAAATTGTATGGCCTTTCATACGTTTAACTTAAATACGCTATCCGAGAGTAGGCGTGGTCCTCGTATTAATCGCAATATTCACCTCGCATATAGGACTGTCTGTGTTCACCAATACTTCGTTGCATTTAGTGCACCTCGTCTTGTACAAACTACCGTGGAGTTCCACCAAGTTCTTCGAGCCTGCCCGGGCGTGCAACCCATCCACGTTTTGGGTTACCACGGTTATAGACTTAGCTGTGCCATGCTTTGCCTCATATTTAGCGATTGCTATGTGACCCTAGAATATTAATGCTTTGGTATTTATCGAAAATTTTGATTAAGTATTACTCTTCATTTTAAGTAAGTAGGTTCGGTAGATAGGCTTGAAAAAATATGAATATATCGTCAAATTCTGAAGATCAGACATCAAGTTCTAAGGTAGGTAATAAAAACGAAACAGGTAATGAACATTAATGTACTTTCATTATTTACACTCTTTCGCGTTTATGGTTGATACCACGATAAGAATGTCCATATTTAATTAATGGAGGTATTTAAATGATAATGATATTATAATATATTTCTTAAGCAATGTGATTGTCTAAGTGTGTACCTACCTAATTTGAAGACACCAAACCTAATGATTCGAACGTTTCTGTCTTATGTAGATATGAAAACTGTTCTATCTATGTCACCTGGTTAGGTTGTGCCCTAGCAGCCACTTCCCTCCTATGATGATAGAACTCCCAGACTAAGCTAGGATTCTCTTTGAAAGCACCTGGAGTGGCGAGCGACATAGCAGAGTATTTCCTCCAATACCCATCTCTCCCTCGGAAGGTCGGTATACCGGACTCGGAACTGATGCCCGCTCCCGATAAGAAGGCTATTCTTTTCGCAGACTTTAGATCCTGCTTGAAATGAGCTATGTCGCTTGTATGCCGTATGTTCACGGTATTTGAAAAGTTTTTGAGGGTATTTCTTCGAAGACAAGTTAAGGAATTTTCTATGCGCATTGGTAAAAAAATATAATATTATACTGAGATGTAACTTAAAATGGTATATTAATCTGTAATACCAGTAATCCGTACATATGAGCGTTTCGATAACGATATTGTTGACGTACAATAATGACTTCAGCCATGACATTACACTACATCTTAGGCCATAGATAAATATTATTGCCAAGTTTATAGATATGCAACTTTTAAACGGGAAATATCAATTCAGAATAATGCGAGCGGAACAGTTAATTTTAAACTTTATGTAATTACCTAATAAAAAAAAACCATTAAAATTGTAAATAACGATGTAAAATAACCAATATCAATAAATTTATGTACTTAAAATTAAATAACAATAATATTGCTTATTTCATTGCATAATTTACATAAATATTACTGTAACCAGTTACATCTATCACTAAGCATAACAGACTAACATTATATACATTTATCTTGATATCAATCGTTTAAAACGAGAGGAAGGGTTGTCCCGCAAGGTCCCTCGAAGTAATAATGGAAGTCAGGCGTGACTGGCGTCGTTTCCAGATTGAATTCTGCTACTATGGCGCCCCTCGCTGCGGCTTGAGGCGCAAACATCGCTGCCGGGTAGACTACAGAGGATGTGCCGACAACCAGACATACGTCACTGGCCTCCATTGCCGCTCCTGAAATGATTTACATATTAACTAATGGAAAGCTTAAGGCAATTCAATGAAGAAACTGCAACAACACAAAAAAATTTTGAAGTAAGTACCTAAATACTAAGTTAGGTGGCGACTTTTTCTGATTACAAGAGATTTATTATATGATTTGACTACTATGGATATCTGGTGTAACAGCACAATATGTTCCCTTTGATTCATTGAGATGAGAGACTGTAAAATAATGATAATAATATCATCCGTATGGTGTAGGATTAAGTTATCTTCCAATTATTTGAGATGATAGATTGTCAAATTTGTAAACATTATATTAAACTGAATTATGCACAGAAAAGCTGAAGCTATCCGCATTAGGTTGCTCTGAAAGAAATCCTTACCAGCCTGTTCAAGTACTTCATGGTCTAAACTTTCACCAAACCAAACAATATGTGGCCTTAACAGTCCATTGCAGTTCGATTTCTTGCAGTGGGGCAGGGACTTGACTGGAATATCAGATCCTACTATTTGTAAATCTGGAGCACCTCTACCTCCTAAAGCCTGTAAGTAAAATATAGGATAGAGAAAAGTTAAACATGTAGTACAGAGTATGTAATTACAATAAAAAATATTTTTAGTTTATATAGTTACATACATACATAACATTACGCCCATAATCCTCAAATGGGTAGGAAGAGTCAAAGGGGTCAGCAAGCCCCCTTAACTACATTCAGCGAAAAATAAAACTGGGCTGGGTTAGATGGAAAATTGTGAAAAAGTAGTGAATACATCAAAACTTGATATCCCATTAGTTGCCTTTTACAACATGCTAGGCAAGAACCACAATAGGCACATTCTTTTTAAGTCCCAGACCAACATGGGAATTTAGCCCAGTTGGGCCATACATACATAATGTCACGCCTTTTTCCCATGGGGGTAGGCAGAGATCACGTACTTCCATTTGCTATGATAATAAAAAAAACAGTAATATTAGTCAAGTATCATGGATTGTTTGTTACAAACCTATATTAGATCAGTCAGCTTACAATATGTGATTTCAACAAGCATAACTTAATTAATTTTAATTATGTGTTACAGGAAGCTTGATTACAAAAATCACCTATTATGGGAATCTCCTTTTTATATATTACTTTTCATATATTTATCTTTATAAATATAATTTTATTATTTTACCTCACAAATTGGGCTGTCCATATTCACTAATACTTCTCTACACTTCGTACACCGAGTCTTGTATAGATTTCCATGCAGTTCCAACAAGTTCTTAGTCCCAGCGCGCGCATGCAGCCCATCGACATTCTGAGTTATTACAGTTATTGTTTTCTCTGCTCCATATTTTGCTTCAAAGTTGGCAATAGCTATGTGGCCCTATAACAAACATTATTAAATAGATTAATAAGTGTTATATTTGGTATAAATGTAAACAGTAACTTGCACAGCAAGATAACATACATACATAGCATCATGCCAAATCCCCAAAGGGGTAGTCAGAGTCAAAGGGCCTGTAAGACCCTTTAACCACATTCAAACAAAAATAAAACTGGATTGGGTTAAATGGAAATTGTGAAAAAGTAATGACAAGAGACTAGCTTGTTAACTACACAATCACATACCTGATACACAATTAGTCGCCTTTTACAACATGCTAGGCAAGGAACACTAAGATAAGTTTACATATAACACTAACTAAATAAACTTCACACCACTTCCCTACCGGGATAGGCAGAGGAGTATATATTTAAATAAATATTAGATTTTATGTTTATCCTTGTATTCTTTATCTTGGCTTTTATCAAGTAATCAATTGATTATGAAAATATCTATGACAATGCAAGTTTTTGGTGCCTTGAATATATTAAAGAATCTTCACAACTGAAAATGTTTACTTGGTTTTTAATTTATTAATTGTAAATATTTGTTAGGTCCTCTAATATTATCAAATACATAATCATTTAATTAAGGCTTATCATTTTTCCATTCTTGTCTTATTAATATATTCTATTTTGGTCAGAGGGTAGTCTTTTCGCTCCTAAACATTTGAATTTGGAGTAAAGAGTAAAATAAATAAAAATATGTTTGTTTATTAGTGTACCTGGTTCGGTTGAGCCTTAGCTGCGACCTCTCTCCTGTAATGATAAAACTCCCAAACAAGACTAGGACTGTTTCTAAACGCTTCTGGGGTGGCCAAGGACGCCGCTGGGTACTTCCTCCATAAACCGCCAGCTCCTCGAAACGTTGGTATACCGGACTCGGCGCTAATACCGGCTCCTGATAAGAAAACTACGTTCTTAGCCGATTTCAAAGCTTCCTTGAATTTTGCAATATCACTCGACTGTCGGAGCGCCATTATGTTGGAAATACTACACGATACTATGTTATTACTACCCAGGGCTCTCAATAAGCTAATGCACATAATTTAAAAGGTCAAATCTAGAATTGAACTGCTTTCATAACAGTCAATAACAAACTCAGCTGCTTTTGATGTGACAAATTGACAAGACAGCTGCAGACTACAGTACAGTCAACTGACAAAATGACACCTGTCATAATATGCCAAGTTGGTATTACGTTCAAGAATCAAGATGTGATCTAAAACATAAACTGAAATATTTTTTTGCATTACATAATTATGATATGTACAAGGAGTTATTTAAATAGAACAGTATATCATGTTATGTACCTATTAATGCATAGCAATTTCATATTACATCAATGAATGTGTGGCGGATACGGATTATTTTTCAGTTCTTTATAATATGTAATATGTAGTGTATATAGTTAGTTATTTTTAAAATGATAATTTAAAAATCTAGCACACCACTTTAACTTTGCGCTATGTAGGTATGTCCAATTTAAAACCCTTGAAATGTTATTCTTGCCATTACAATCTATCGTACCTTATTCGGGCTACTAACTAACTGTTTATGATTTGTAATTTGTATGATTTATAAAAAAAAAATGTAGCCCTGTGCCACGGACTAGTAAAAAAAGGACTCCGCCCCACTAACTAGACGTTGAAGCTCCGCAGGTGCTCCAAATTGACACGTAAGTTACGTCACACATTGACATAAGCGCTCCAAATGCTAGGTCACCGAAATCTGGGTATTGCTTAGAATCTCACTCACACATGCATAGACGTGGCTTCACGCTATAATATGGCAACGCGGAGTCCTTCTTATTTACTAGTCCGTACCTACCCTGTGCTAAAATTATTGCAATTATAGGTAGGTACCTAGATATAGTTAATTTTCTCTTGATGCAATCATTTTATGTTATATTTCGTATATTGTAATAGGCTAATATTTTAAATGAATATGCTTGAAAATTAAGAATAGCTAAGTATACAACGCTTCCGTCGTGCTACTGTTGTTCTTCGTGGAAAGGTAAACACTTCGCGTTGAACGTAATTAAGAACGGAATTGCTGATGAAATATGTAATTATTTGTCTCTGGATTTAGTATTTGTTAAACCTTCGTTGATTCTGATTTCCTTATGAGCACAAGCCTACACAAGAGTGATATCAATATAGGTAATATTGACTTTTATATGCCCAATTTAAAGTGTACTCTCTAGTCTAATAAGGCCCTAAGATAGACTGGCGTTTTCCCAGATTTGAGAGAAATATGCTATTTTATTCAAATTAGCGTCGCTCCCTCCCTATTTGGGTACATATGTATCTCTTTAAAAGGAAAAACGATAAAGATGCCAAAGAACCACCGGAGAGCATTTGGCAAATTGTCCGTATTACTCATGCGACTTATACTTATTTCTGTTTCCAGACTGGTGTCCCAAGAAAATTGCTACAATAACTCAAATGCCGTTTTCGCGCGTGGGCGGGGTGTGCCTAAAGTCCTTTTCTAAGGTAACACCTATTTCTGAAAGCGCATGTGAGTTTAACTAACTAAACTTCACGCCACTTCCCTAGCGGGGTAGGCAGAGAGAACCGAACGAGTTTAAAAACAAAAATATTTATAACCTTGGCTGAGAACACAAAATTCTAGGACCTAGTAGGATAGATGCATTACAATACTCTTATAATATCAGTCAGTGGATATACTTACTTAATTTCTGACGATTTCGGTTGGTGTGAAAAATATCACGCTACCTATTAAGCGATTATCGACATCCTATAGTCCGAATTAAATAAAAAATACGTACCTATATAGGTACTTACCTACTGGCGTAAGAATTAAACAGATTATAATTTTATTTGTGTATAGCTGTTCCAAATCAATTTCAAAGTCATTAAGTATATGAAATTCAGTTCGTTACAGAGACTATCTTGTGTCCTGAGGTATTATCATTTCCAGAATCAAAAGAAGCCTACTTATGTCCTTTCTCAGGTTTCAAATTAACCATGCTAAATTTCATGGTTATCGATTTACTAGTTGTGAGTGTGAAAACGTAAGCGATTTACATGGTGGGTTACATTATACCTAATCAGGATTAGGTTTAGTAAGAAGTGAGAAGTGTTTTAATAATGTCTATGCCATTAATTTAAAGCTAGAATCATGAGTTATATGCCCAATGACATGTGCTCAAGCCTTTTGATACCCAGCAATATCTCAGACCCAACAAACGTACGTGACTCTTCTCGGTGTTGGTAAATTATCGGCCCAGCAGTTGTCCCGTAAAAAAGGGACGAATATAAAGAAAGGGCGCAGTCGACAATGAAATTATCCTCCGTTTTAATTTATCACCCTGTCCTTTCCTACGTTATTTTGCTACGAAAGCCGATTGAATTAAACGTGAACAATGAGAAAGGAATTGATACCCTTTTCGTTTTTTTATTGTTCGATCACAAAAAGGCCCCGTGTTTTATCTTATTTACAATTTACAGCTGGTTGATAAGATAATGCTTACCCACTTATTTAATGCTAACGAAACCTTTTATAAGGCCAGATCAATTGATTGAAACAATTTTTTGAAGGCTATTGATAAAGGATATTTGGTTTCATGGGATAATTAACGTTTTTGATGGAAAATAGATATTTGACTCGCAGAGTTTTTAATGTTGCTTACTCTGAATCGGTTTTTAAGCGTAGGTAAGTATGACTGTTTAATATAGTTTTGGGATCTAGTCAGTTAACAGTGTACCTACTCATAAAAATGTATTCACGTATTAATTTTATTGACAGTGAACTACTGTTTATAATTCTATTTTACCATGTCTACGTTCTTTTGTGGTAAACGTACTGATTTTGGACAAGTAATATTTTACTTAGAAAACTTCCTTGTCATATGTATCTACCCATAGGCAACTACGTTTTTTTTGTGCTCAGCTCAGACCAGTAATCTGAGATAGCAATAATAAGGTGTTGTTGTAATACACAACTGATTGATGATCACCCCATTAGATGAATATAGAAGTTTACAAGAAAGGGATGAATGTAAGGGTTCTCTACTTGTTTCCCAAAGTTGATGATTCGATTTTTATAACACCGAACACGACGTCTCGATAATTCAGTTGTGCCATGTTTTATTCCATCGATGCTTTACTGGTACGATGTAACGGTTGTGCGATAAATCCTGTTGCGAAAAACCCTACAGCGATGGCTCATTAGTACGATAATTTATTAGTTCGATTATGTGGGTTTGAAACGCCTACTGTTGTCTCTGATATTAAAGTAATAGCTTAAGTTTGCATCATACACGTTAAGTAAATACATAAAATAGCATAAATACAATCACGTCTATTTACTTATATTGTAATCCTCGACCAGTAACAATCAAAAATAAGTCTTATAAAATCAATAAAAAAAACTTAAAACACTTATTTTAGATGTTTTATTGTAGTGAAAAATCGTACACTTATCATTGAAGGTACGAGCAAAAACATGGTTGGTAAACTTTTTGCGTACTTAGGTGCTTATTTCAAACCTATCTATTAAAACAATGAGGCAACTTTTTACGTAAACCGACTCGTTAAATTGAGGCTGTTTGTAGAATGTTGGGGGTAAATACAAAATGGGACATTTATTTTGGGCTATATAATATATTGATCCGCCGCGCTATCTAATTCGAACCCTAGGCCCGTGTATCCATTTGTTTGAAGTGCAATTAAGTGTGTGTGAATGGGCTATATGAGGATTCTATAAATAGGTTCAGAGCGGTTATTGGGATCTGGAAGGCAGTACATAGATTGATGCCTGTTTATTTAACCATTAGGTACGAGGACGGCGTTTATTTAATACCTACCAACGGGTCCAATCGATAGATTAGGGTGCCAAGCTTCCAAAGATTTTTACGGTTTTATATACTATATTTAACTACTCCACGGAAAAAATATTTACATACATACGAGCTAGCCATTTGTCACTACTTTTTCACAATTTTGCATCTAACCTAGCCCAGTTTTGTTTTAAGCTGAATGCGGTTAAAGGGGCCTGCTGTCCCTTTGACTCTGCCTACCCTTTCTTATTAGGGATTATGGGCGTGTTGTTATGTTTGTTTGTACGTACTGTATTTTATTCGTTTTTTTTTTTTTTTTTTTTTTTTACTTGAGGAATGCTTACTTACGCACCATCCAGTTAGAGTCCTGGGTGGACCTAAAAGGGTGAGTCGGGCTCGAAACCGGTAGCAATCTCCGGAGACCCTACCGACTAAACCTCAAGGCTGTCGTTCTTCGGGCGCTAACGCAAAACCAACGGGATCCCCACTGTCGGGATTCATCTCGTAAAGTCTACGTAGCGCGCGCTGCCGCCTGGCGGCCCATCTCGAGGGAGTGGTATTCTCCCCCAGAACACCTAGGGTGGTGTTTCACGACCACATAGACAGCTGTGTACCCTATCCTGACGGACCGGGTGTAACACCTGCAGTCGGCTTCTCCGGGGACGATTGAGGGCAGAGGACCTCCTCCCCTAACCCCCACGACCCCAAAGGCCCTTTTAGTCGCCTCCTACGACAGGCAGGGATACCTCAGGAGTATTCGGAGCCCCCCCTGCAGGGCGCACTGTATTTTATTCGTGCAGTAAGCTCCTCTATCCAATTTAAGCCAAAAAATAAATTGAGTTGGAATATCAGCTTACTATTTAATTTTTTTATCGAATTTTGTGCATAATTAAAAATTAGCAAATAAAATGATATATTCGAAATACAAATTATTATCATCACGTCTGTAATCCCGAAGGATTAAGCAGAGTCAAAGAGGCAGGTGACCCCTTTAACCGCATTCAGCCAAAAATAAAACTGCGCTGGGTTATTTGAAATAAAATATAATTATTTGGATATGATGGCAACATTCATTTCCAATTTGAAATTTGTTAAAAACTACAAAAAGAATTTCTCTAGGTAATAAAAAATAACAACACAGACTCAAGTTATAAATTCACTTTAGTTTAGCAACGTCTAGTATAGGTATAAGATTTACAGACTAATAACTTTTAAATTGATATTAGTGTCTTACTGTAATAAGCGTACACTGAAATTTATTAACTTAGTTGGGACCAAGTCTGTAGAATCTCCAGTTCAATTACCTATATCTATCTAAATGCCAGCATAGTAAAAAAACGCCGTAAACGCGAGTACAAAGACAGACCGACAGGCCCATTGGTCGAGTAGTCACAGACCCTGGCCACTAAACCGAGGGTCGCGGGTTCGAATCCCGCTAGGGGCAAATGTTTCGTGTGATGAATATGGACATTTGTACTCAAGTATATATAAACGTATTTAAGTTTGTCTATCCGTTCACCTAGTATCCATAGCACAAGCTTATAAGCTTAATTTGGAACCAGGGAATTGATGTCAGCCTGGTGAATTTATTATTATTGTGTTTAAAATATATAAATATTTTCTCCCTTTGAAAGGGGAATATTCAACTTTGCGGGCTGTTGACCAAGCAAAGATGAATTGGTTATGGGCTCGACTCAGACTCCAGTTGCAAAAATTTTCTTACTATTCTACAGGTGTTGAGAATGGCTGCTTTTTGTAGAGTAATATATGTGTACTTTGGGAGATTTAAATGATGTAGGCTGACTAACAGCTGATTAGGTACGACTCCGGTGGTGGACACGACTATTGGTACTATTGTAACGTGGTTCATTTTCCATACTCTTTTAATTTGATCTTGTAGTTCAGTATATTTTCTTATTTTCTCTACTATTGTTGATTGAAGATTATTGGTGTTAGGAACTGCTATGTCTACTATATATGTATGTTTATTTTGCTTATCTACAAAAGTTATGTCTGGTCTATTATTGTATATAGTGTTATCCGTAAGTATCGTGCGATCGTAATAAATTTTATAATTTGAATTTTCCAAAACATGTTGTGGAATGTATTTGTAGTATGGTGTGTGTGAGTCATTTAATAGTTTGTATTTCTGGACTAACTTTTGATGAATGATATTGGCGAGTTGGTTGTGCCTGTGTGTGTAATCATTTTGTGTAAGTGTGACGCATGCTCCTGTGATATGTTGAATTGTTTCCGGTTTATTATTGCACTTTCTACAGAGGTCGTTTTGCAGAGATCTGTCTTTTAAAATATATTTTCTATAATTTTTGGTACTTATTACCTGATCTTGAATCGCTATCATGAATCCCTCACTTTCCGGAAATAGCTCTCCTGATTCAAGCCACCTGTTAGACGCCTCTTTGTCTACATGAGGTTGATCAAGGTCGTGAGGATGCCTTCCATGTAACTCTTTTTCCCTCCATCTTCTGTGCTTTCCTTCATTTATTTTTGCCCTATCTATTACTTCAGTAGTTTCTTCAAATAAATTTAGTGGGGTGTAGTTTTTGTCAAGTGAAGCTATAATGTTATGTAATGTACTGTCTGATTTTTTACACTTAAAAAAGGTTTTTAGGTTATGAATTTGTGTCCTGTGTAATAGTGTGATCTCTATTAGACCTCTTCCTCCTTCTTTTCTAGGTAGCATAGTCCGCTCTATTGCAGATTTGGGGTGGTGATGCCGATGGTGAGTGAGGATAGTTCTAGTTTTTGTTTCCAGATGTTGTAAGTCGGATTTAGTCCATTTTATGACACCAAAAGAATAGGTAAGTACTGGTATAGCGTAAGTGTTGATGGCTTTAAAAAGGTTTTTGCCTGATAACTGTTTATTACTTAAAGAATGTAGTCTATGAAAATACTCTGTTTTTAATTTGTCCTTAATTAATTTATGCTCAATAAGGCGAGCTTGGTTGTAACCCAGATATTTATATAATTCCCCATCTTTCATAGCTGTAATACAATGGTCTTCTCCTAATGAATAATCACCATTTACTATTTTACCTTTAATGATATTAAGCTTTTTACATTTATCTAATCCTAAGTCCATCCTAATATCACGGGAGAAAGTAGCAGTTTTATCTAATAGGCCAGTCATAGCTATTTCCTTATTTGCATAAAGTTTTAAATCGTCCATATAAAGCAAATGTGACAATTGGTGCACAGTACGTCTACTACTTTTAATGTCAAAACCTAGTTTAGAATTATTTAATTCGGTAGAAAGTGGATTTAGGGCTAGACAAAACCATAATGGACTCAATGAGTCCCCTTGAAATATGCCTCTGTTAATATGGATTTCTCCTGTTTTTACGTTTCCAGATTCTGTATATAGTTGCAAGGAAGTTCTCCAGGTAGTCATAGAGGTTTTAAGGAATCGTACTATGTTCGGATTGACTTTGTATATATCTAATATTTCTAGCAACCATGAGTGAGGTACACTGTCAAACGCTTTTTTGTAATCAATGTATGAAATAAAAATGTCCTTTTTTCCTCTCTGTATATATTGAAGTATTGTTGAATCTATGATAAGTTGCTCTTTACATCCTCTATGAAATTTTCTACAACCTTTTTGTTCTTCTGATAGTATATTGTTTTTCTCGATATGTTTATTAATTCGGCGGCTTATGCAAGATGTGATAATCTTATACAGAGTAGGGAGACAGGTGATTGGGCGGTACTGGGATGGATCTAGGCTGTTTTCACTTTTGGGTAACATAAATGTAATTCCTTTTGTTAGAAATACAGGAAGATCGCTATGGCCCATTAATATGCTTGAGATCTGCTTAGCTAAGGTATCGTGTAATTTATATAACTTTTTAAACCAGAAATTGTGTATGCTATCTACTCCGGCCGCTTTCCAATTATGTGTTTTATTTATAGTTTCTGTTAACTCAGTTGTTTCTATACCTTCGAATTGCATATTATCTATAGTTTCAGATCGTGATCGTTCATTAGAGATCCATTCAGCATTTTTGTTGTGCTCTACAGTGTTAGACCAAATGTTACTCCAAAATTATTCCAGGGATTGCGCTTGTGGCGGTTGAACGACTTTTATGTTACTCCTAAGCTGCCGGTAAAACTGTTTTTCATTAGTGGTAAATAGCTTATTATTATCTTTTCTATTCTGTGATTTCTTGTATCTGTTTAATCTATGGCTCTTTATACCTAGTTTTTGCTTTAGTGTATCCAAATAGTCATCTATCTTCTTATTAGGTTCATCATATTTGCTGTGAGTTTTAATTTTCTTCATAATATTTTTAACATTATCAATCAGTTTCTTCGACTTATTTCCAGCTTTATATTGTGTTAGCCGTCCAATATCTCTACGTAACTGCTCTATATCTGCCTCGAGTCTAATTTGCCATGCTGGTTTTCGTCTCATCCTTCTTATTGATTTATTTGGAATCTTTACGTTCAAGTATGTTACTATTGTTAATGCAGTACAGTAGACTAATGTGTGAGTATCGGTAATAGTTTGTAATGACTGTAGCTTTTCAGGCAAAATAGCATCATTAAAAACGTTTATCAAGATACTCAACTCTTTTGAGGTTTTCAACTTCGGTATAGTAGGTCTAATGGTAGGGTCGGTATCAGTATACATCAGAAGGTTTGCCTCGAGATTATCTTTAAGCTTGCCTATTAAATCTGCATCAAAGTTGAGTTCCAGCAATGTGTTGTTTGTATTAGTCGGTCCTATGCTATTTTGTGTGAGTGTCATCATGTTAGTATATTGTGTCTGTGTAATATATGATTCTGTAAGTTGACTACTGGTATTATTACTACCACTGGTATTACTATCTTGATTATTTTGATGGGAGGATAAAATTTGATTTCGATGGAAAGAACATAACTGCGAATTGTTGTATAATGCTGCTTGATCATTATTATCAATATCAGTATTACTATGCATCTGTAATTCTCTTTCTACTTCTTCTCTTATTTGTTTCAGGGTTTCGTCAGTTAACATTCTATTTCTAACAATAGCTCTTCTCTGATCTGATACTCTTTGTTCACTAACTTTAATATTTGGATATTTTTCTAAGAATTTCTGAAATAGCTGTTGTCGGTATTGAGTCAAATCTGTTTCTAATTTAGTTATTTGAAGATATGTACGCATTATGAATATGTTTGTTTCATCGTCCCATTTCATGCGTACACGTGGTTTGCCAGCTTTGGTGGTCGCAGGTTTCAGTGCCGAAGCTGCCTGCGAAGCATCCGCGGCTGGTGGAGTCTGTGACTCCGGGGTTCTGCCTGCCTGTGTTGTTTGGGAACCTGCGGTTTCTTTAAGTGATCTATCAGAAACTCGGCGATTTTGTGATCTACCTACAACAGTCTGGAACTGGGTAGGGAACTGCGACATGTTGCCCCCCCCAGAGTACGAAGGGCAGCCCGAGGATGACTCGGAGCGGGATTCTCCAGTGGAGTTATCACTGGTACCCGCCTGGGGAACTCTACTACGTGTTTGTACCATTTCATATCGCAGAGACCTTTTCCTTGTTGGCCATGTAAGATTCCAGTGTACATGTGTCCGCCCCCCACGTGGGCAAGGTGTTCGGCCCGGACGTAAGGTAGGGTTTTAGGGGGCTTATTATTATTATTATTATTTATGCCTAGTAAATCTTAAAATAAGCAGAGATTCATTATGGCAGCGAATTACTTTTTCTGAGAATGGATATTAATATGTCGCGGGCTTAATGTTAAAGCTGTGTTATAATTTATATAGACGGTGTAATAGGGATTTGTTTTTGAAAATATGTACTCTCAATTTCATTCATACGCATCATTCATTCATGGAACGCATCTTTAAATATGCAGATTTTCATCGTCAAGCTAGCGATATAACTACATTCTTAAACTCAAAGTACCTATATTCAATTTTATTGTTTTGTGTAATTGCTACATATTATCGCACCCGCCATACCCGATGGGTTAGGTTAGGTTAGGTTAGTACCTTGCGCCCTGCAGGGGGGGCTCCGAATACTCCTGAGGTATCCCTGCCTGTCGTAGGAGGCGACTAAAAGGGCCTTTGGGGTCGTGGGGGTTAGGGGAGGAGGTCCTCTGCCCTCAATCGTCCCCGGAGAAGCCGACTGCAGGTGTTACACCCGGTCCGTCAGGATAGGGTACACAGCTGTCTATGTGGTCGTGAAACACCACCTTAGGTGTTCTGGGGGAGAATACCACTCCCTCGAGATGGGCCGCCAGGCGGCAGCGCGCGCTACGTAGACTTTACGAGATGAATCCCGACAGTGGGGATCCCGTTGGTTTTGCGTTAGCGCCCGAAGAACGACAGCCTTGAGGTTTAGTCGGTAGGGTCTCCGGAGATTGCTACCGGTTTCGAGCCCGACTCACCCTTTTAGGTCCACCCAGGACTCTAACTGGATGGTGCGTAAGTAAGCATTCCTCAAGTAAAAAAAAAAAAAAAAAAAGGTTAGGTTAGTACCTTAAATTACTGACTTCCAAAAAAGGTACAAAGAGTTCGGCCCTAAACAGCTAATTAGTGCCAAGTATGCAAACAAAAAGCTCTTACGTTCAAACAAAGACAACGCGACGGCCCAAGTTTTACTTTCCTCCTGTAACCAGCACGCGGTCACTGCGGTATATCTGATACCAACACCTGTATGCTTTGTGAACGAAACCATTGACGTCATAAGCACAATGTAATGAGAACGGTGAAGCAGCCAACTTTTGAACGTGTGGTACAGTTGGCATGTACTGTACAGAGAGGAGATTTAGTTCGCTTGTGACCACGGTCGTTGTAACACGGCCGAAACGTCAAACTGTAAGTACTCATGTACTACATAATGCTTAAAGCGTTTAGTCCCGTCAGCATTATTTCTTGAGTGGAGCTTTACCAATGTTTTGACAGAATATGTCAAAATCCTAAAAATTCTTCAGTTTTGGGATACTAAGTACCTACTTTAATTTATAAAAGAAGAATCTTGAAACTCATGTCAGTAGGGAATTCTTGATATAGAAAATTACGACGTAAAAACTAAACTTTCAGAGAAACGATGAACGAATTGGCTGACGCTACTACTTACTTCATTCAGTAATTTGAAGACAACAGTAGAGATTCTATACTGCCTTACCCTGTACTGCGCCGTAGGGCTGGCGCATGCGGGCTAACAAGCGTCGCCATTGTGTTCAACACCGCCAGACCAGAACGCGCCGCGCCATTTCGCAAGCCAGACGCTTTCCCGACCGTTAGAAAACTTCAACCCACCGAGCGCGGGAAACCCACCGGTAAGTTACAACGTAATAGTATTTTAATTACAGCGCTGCGGCCACTTCGAGCGGGAAATGTAATTTCGAAAAAGGAACCGTTACTTTTTAAATGGCGTTTTACGCAGCACTGTTTTTAGGTGTTTCGATTTTTAATTCGAGTAACTTGAGATTCGACGTGTGACAAAGCTTATTTGATGCAGTTGGTAGTCTTGTGTGATCGTATCACTTTCTTATTTTTTTATTATTGAAGCGCATTGCCAATTTGTATTTGCCGGTACCTTTTGTTTGTGTTTTTACTTACTTCGAAGTTTTATTTTTTGTCTACGATACTTTTTGAAGCCGGTTTTTGTATTGTAGGGTTTAGTAAATAGATATTACTTGAATTTTGTCAGAAAGTCATACCGTTTGATAGTACCTACGATACTGACCGTTACTGCTTTTTGGACGAATTAGAGATTTACGCCCATTTTTTTGTAGATAGGTATATGAAATTTAAGAAACAGCCCATTTGTAAATGACTTAATTTATAAATTCTGTTTTACTCATTGAAAAAACTTTTTCACTTGTTGAATAAATGAGAACCGACCAGTTTAGAATTTTTTTGTTATATGCATAATAATTAATCTTAACGGGCCATAATTTTCTGTATCACAAATTGAACAATCAGACATGCCTTCAAAATGATATGAATACCTCGTAAAATAATGTTGTTTAGTATCTACTCATCTAAAAATAAAGTTGTTTGTCTGGAATAGGCGACGCTTAGACTAAGTTTAAGCTTACGTCGCAGTAAGTAGACAACGATGCTTATTGACATTTTGCATGCTTAAGCAGTTTGCAGTCGGTTGTTTACATTTTCTGGAGCTAAAGTTGTTAATATCCAGCCTTATGTACTAAACAGTGCATGGTTAACGTTACGTCTTTATTGCATTAAGACTTTTTTAGGTAGTTCATTTTCCTTCAATTCAAAGAAGCGTTTAAGAAAATTAAAAAAATCGTTTAATAAATATAGCGCTTTTTTTAATAGTGTAATCCGACAAACCCCTTTTCATAAAGAAGCGGTAAAATGCGATAGGCTATTTCCTCAAAAAAATTATAGTCCACTATTGAGATAACAAAAAAATATTGCTTATGTATTTTTTCTTTTGTGAAAGGAACTAAAAATAAAGAAGATACAGCGCGTTAAAGTACCACGTGACCTCACTAGGTGTGTAAATTTTTACTGTCCAAGTGACGTAAAGCGCTAAATTTCGAAATTGAAGCGCTGTATCTTTGTCATTCTTCGAAGACCAGATAAAGCAAAAAGTACTTATTCAATATTTTTTGATAATATAACTTACGGACTAAAAAAAATATTGAGGATAAGACCCTATTATCTGTTTCGGGCTCCGGGCTAGCTAGAGCCACCTTTCTTATTTTAGTGTTCTGTTACTTAAGGGCCTAGGATCTATACTCATATTTGAGAAATTCGACCTTAATAATTAAATATACATATAATGATTTGTTAAAATAGCACAATAAAATAAAAAAAAATATTTTTTACGGGTAAAGTACATCAATTAAATTCTCAAATGAGGACTCACCCTATTAACTATCTGAACCAAATCTCTAAGGTACAATGTTATGTCGGACTCTTATACGTAAAAACCCTCAGGACTTCTGGTTCTGTTGCTAAATTGGGAGAACTACCTAAACTGCAATATCGGTGCCATCTATTAAAAAAAAAAAAATATTATGTCCTAATTCGACTTACCTCCAATTGTGCAGTATTTCGTCTAGCATTCATAGGTCATATGAATGAGAAACCAGCGACATTCGCTAACAGAGTTCTAACAGTGCGCTTTTGTGCGCGTCGTTAGAGGCAATTGACCACTCCTGCGCAGATTAAGGAATAATAGACTGTACTCCAGGAGAATGGGCCATGACTATAACTGGGTACTGTAAGCGCTACCTCAATACGGTCATTCTGATCTAACAATGGATTAACATGCTGATATCAGCGGTTGCAGGAATACTGGAATGCATAGATTAGTAAATGAAGCGCCTCTGCAATAATAATGAATTTTCAAAACTTATATATAAAAATTAATTGCTGTTCGTTAGTCTCGCTAAAACTGGAGAACGGTTGAACCAATTGGATACATTGCAAAAAAAATTGCGTTAGAATTGCGCCTGGACAGCTAGTTGGAAATAAAAACGTATTTTAAACGCGGAATATATAAACTCTTTTAATTAAGCAGTTTTCCAAAATTTAAAAAATTTAGGACATTCATAATTATTGCAGTGGGCCCCTAAAATATTTTTAAATTTAGTATTAATGTTTATTAACGCTTACGTAATGACTGATCTGTATAACGGGCCTATAGATCTAGTGGGTGAGGACCAATGCCATTAAACCAAAGACCGATTTAGATTAGCCTTGGAGAAAATATTGATAAATAAGAACATGTTCGTAAAGTTCAGAAACTGTAAGTAAACCTGTATACGAATATTCAATTTTCTATTATAAAAAGGATATGATTTTCTTATGACCAAAGTGGCGAATTCAATTTCGCAATGAAATTGAATAAATATGTAATTGATATGGTTTATTTCAAGTTTAGAATAAAATAGTTTTAAAATATTAAATATAAATAATACACCGCATTTGGATTAATAGGACTGGGAACTTTTAAATGTTTTTAATACATGCATTTTACTTTCGATACATTTAAATGATTATCTTAATTATTGAGTATTCCAACTACCAATCTAAAATATAATTAGGCATGTACTTAGTTAACTTGAAAATGAATATTCCTTTGTTTATTGATATAACAAAATAAAATCGATAGAGTAAAAAATAAAAAAAACATTCAGTCGAATTGAGAACCTCCTCCTTTTTTTTGAAGTCGGTCAAAAATGCTACGAACCTGACGTGTTTGTATGTGTGCTACATGCTACGAGCTACGGTGCTACAATGTTTTCGTAGCCAGACACTAGCGTAAATATTTTCATTCTCACATTTGTCTTACTTTAATGGGAGTATATTAAACTGCGAATAAAAAAAATCGGACCAGATCTGAAAGCGTAAACAAATAACTCACTTTCGTTTCTATAATATAAGTCAAAAATTGGCAGCACTTGTGTTACGACTCCGTAACAACCAGCAAGTCACATTTCTTACATGGTTTTGTTTTTAGCTATTACAGGGTTAACATTCGTATATGTCAACGTCAGCCGTACAACAGAGAACAGCCCTTTATACCCACACACCAAAATAGTAATTCCAAAAATGTCTGGGTCCCGTTCTCCGTAAATAATTCAGGAGTTCTTACATAAAGTTGTAGGAACCAAAGTTCTCAGGCGAAACGGGACATGGTGAAGGGTAGAACTTCAATGAATTTAAATTAACTTTACGACTTGTAAACATGTTTGCGGCAACCCGTGTTGTTTCGTTGTTATGGATAAAGCGGTTGCTAGACTTACTTTGAATTTAAATAGGAGGCAACAATGTTTAGTCCACTTTGTATAATAAGGCCGGCCCTGACCTTCAGCCTTTAGCTTAATTTTTTATTAAATTCTAGGCCCGGATTTTTAGAAACTAAATGCGCTAACTTTGTGGCTCAACTATATAATTTAGATGTGATAGTAAAAGTTTAGTAAGTATGTTTTATAATGTACTGATAATTTTTCTACAGAGAATATGCATTTTATTTGAATACATATACCTATTAAGTCATTTATAACCCTAATATATGTACATAATGGGAGATTTATAATTGAATTATCGGATAAATTTTAAATCATAAGTTGTTGATTGGCACAGAGATTTGACATGTGCATGTGATTTTTATCCCCGTGTGCGTCATATTTTTTTTTTACATTTTTAATTTATGAAATAAAGTACTAAGGTGTACATGACTAAAAAGTCATTTCATGTAGTATAGGCCTATTTCCGACTTATTACCATCATAATAAGGATGTTAACTGGCAAGTCAATTGAGATACTTTTTAAGAGCTGTCAAAACGCAATCACTGCATAGATTTTGTATGGGCTTGTCAATATGTTGTGTTGACGTCACTAGTTCGTATAGTCAACTGACTTAATATTAAGCAGTTTTTGTAAAAATAAAAATCTTGACTCAATCTAATTAAATTCAGAATTGATATTTCAAAATTAAATATAAGTGGTGTCAACATCCCAATTATAAACCACGTCTATTTTTAGCTCTTTGTTCAGACTTCCCGCAGTTACAAAAGTAAATTCTCATAAGAAATTTGTCAGATAAAGCACCTAGATTTTGCCGAGATTATCTAGTCCGTGCCTAGGTGGGCGATAAACGGGAGATTACAAGTGAAGAAGAGTCTGCGGCTTCGCGATTACAGAACAGGAGCGAAAGTGCTCTTTCAAAAATTACAGTGTACGAATACAAAGCCAGGTCTGATGAAAGGGTGAGATTAAAAGGACAAATTAATTAATTGTTTACAAAGGCTATTTATTTATTATTTAAGACGCAATGCTTTGGTTTTATGTTGTTGCCATTTAGACATTTATTGAATAAAATGAATGAAGTTGGCTTGAGCCAGAACGAGTAACACGAAGGATCGTTTGGAATTTAACAAGTCTCATTCTGATTTCGTAACGAATACGCTAGGGATCTTAAAATCTAGGGAATAGTTCTTGCAATGTGTTTCAAACGTATCAAAAGCTAAGTAAATTTGTCTGAAAATTAAAAAAAACAATACAGTTTTATCCGACCCAGCCCGGTTTTGTTTTTGGTTGAATGTGGTTAAGGGGGCTTGCTGGGCAGCAAGCTTCTTTGACTCTGCCTACCTCTTCGGGGATTATGGGCGTAATGTTATGTATGTATAGTTTTATTTTTGCATTTGACGGATACCTTTTTTGGACCACGCTATAGCCACGTACTTATAAAGGAACAGCTTGGATGGGCCGGCCTAAAGTAGTTAAGTACCACCCGCTTGCAGAGGATCGTCAGGTAGTGGTATTTAAGCTTACTACTATGTTTCGCTTGGTGAGAGGAAAGGTCAGATGACGCGCTATACAGTAAGTAGGGTGTAACTTTATTTAAGGTGTTGTAAATATCTATATTTATAATAAATCTGTAGAGAGGTCAATTCTGTACATGAAATATATTTTCAAAATAACTATCAGGGGGTGATTAGTGATCGATACTGATGCCTAAAATGCAATCAGTAAAATTTTTGTCTGTCTGTCTGTCTGTATATTCCTTATAGAAACAAAAACTACTCGATGGATTTTAACGAAACTTGGTACAATTATTCTTCATACTCCTGGGCAGGTTATAGTATACTTTTCATCACGCTACAATCAATAGGAGCAGAGTAGTGAAGGGAAATGTTGGGAAAACGGGAGAAGTTATTCAATTTTTTAAGCTTCCGTCGCGTGTGCAGCTTTAATGGTTAAAGTTACATAGAAATCATGTATGACGGAAATAGTCTTTATAATATTAACCATTAACACCGCTAGCACAGCTAGTTGTAAATATTTGACTGGCTCGATGGCGCATTTGGTAGTGACCTTACCCCATGCGCCAGGAGTTGTGGGTTCGATTCCCACTCAGGACAAACATTCGTGTGATGAATACTTGTGTTTGTTCTGTGTCTGGGTGTTAATATCCAATATTTAAGTATATATTTGTTAATACCACTATTGTTTCTGATATCTGTAATACAAGTGCTTAGGCTACTTACCTCAGAGTCAGATCAATGTATGTGATGTAGTCTGATATTTATTTATTTATTTATTTATATTTATTGTTTGATTTTTGATCAAAATATAATACGGTATAAAAAGTATTGCAATCGATTGTACTAACGATTCTGCTTGCAGGTTTCGTATAAACGAAAATAAGGTTGTAATATCTCTACTCATTCATAGTTACAACATTAACAGCGATGTGGTTTAGGTTAAAATATCTGCTACCTATTTAGCCCTCGTAAATATTGCGAGTTTATTTCCTCGCTACTGAATGAAATATCAAAAACAGAAAACATATTTCACTTGTGTAGTAATAAAGTATCTTAATGAACGCTGACGAATTACTCTAGAAAATACATATTTAGGTATTTACGCCGTTTCGGCTTTCGTTCGTTTCGGAACAATTTAATGTAAACGTTTTTCACAGAAACTTTTTTTCATCGCGGAAGATTAGTGGATTTCGTTTACAAAACGAAGAGTTTGGTAACAAAGAGGTTTTTACCTTTTCATTATCATCATTATTAAGATGTTTTCTTTTTGTTAAATTACTTGACGTCAGATTTTAAATCTAAATTGAAAATGGAGTTTCGCGTATAGAAGGTTTTATGTTAAATGAGAGTGAGTATTGCTATTAAGGGGCCGTATTTTATACGAGTACCTAGATTTAAGTTTATGGAATTTCTATAATTCGTATTTAATTTTTTAACAATATAAAAAATATATATATAAAGAGAAAATACTTCATATATTTTTTATTAGTTACTAATGTTTGCATACGTTTTGATACGAAGAGTTTTATAAAGTATGCTACAAACATGTTATATTAGTAGCATACTTAATAAAAAAATGTCGAAGTTTTTATGTTGGTTACCCAATCACGCAAGCATATATGAACAGGTTTATACATAGATTAAATTTCACATAAATGTAGATTTGAACGCGAGTTAGCAGTTAAAATACGTTAAATAATATAAACAAACTAGCATCTACCCGCAGCTTCGCTTGCGTGGCATATCGATGAAATATAGCGCATGTGTTATTCTGGTGTAAGAGCTACACTGTTGTATAGTTCCATTATCGACTGGTCTGTTGGTCGAGTTGTCAGAGCCACGAAACCGAGGGCGAGGCGTTCGAATCCCGCTAGGGGGTATGGATCTTTATAAACATATTTAAGTATATCTATCCGTTTACTTAGTATCCATAGCACACTAGGGAATTAAATTGTCAGCCTGGAGAATTTATTTTTAATAAAATCCGTTTACTAGTTTTGTGGTGAAAGATTGAAAAACATCAACACATTCATCCTTAAAAACTTTCGCATTTATAATATTATTAAGATGTTCCATAACGTACTAACGACATTTGTAGTAGTTAAGGACACTACAATAAAAGCCTTAGATCTTACGACGAGGGGAACCCTTATAGAAGTACTAGCTATGCCCGCGGTTTCACCCGCGTTTATGGTTAATGTTGTTTAGCCTATAACGTTCAAGCAAGCAAACAAACAAACTCTTCAGCTTTATAATATTAGTATAGATTAGATTTACCATGTTAGCAAGGAGCCCTAAAACTCTTGGCAATTTATTTGTTTATCTCCAGGATTGTGTAGGTGGTCAGGGCATGAGTACAAAGCCTTTTTATCTCTCAGATGAAAAGAGGTTAATCAATGTCCAACAGGGCATAGCGTTCCCGTTGGCTGGCTAACTGAGATTGCTTTTTCTACAAACGTATAAGCGCTTTATAAGTACGGAGTACTTAAGAGTTTGTGTTGTTGATTTATATGTCTGTATGGGAGATATTGTAGATTAAGATAATTTTATGTGTTTCTTGCCTAGCATGTCGTAAAAGGCGACAAATGGTATATTGGGTTTTGGGTATGTCACTTGTCACTACTTTTTCACAATATTCCATCTAACCAGCCCGGTTTTATTTTTGGCTAAATGTAGTTATAGAGGTTGCTGCCCCTTTAACTCTGCCCACCCCTTCGGGGATTATGGGCGTGATATTATGTATATAAGGATTTTTTTTTGTTAGTAAAGTGTTCATTCTATGATAGCAATTTCTTGCATCAAACTATACACATATGAAATTGCTTAGGTCTGACTATCACTTAAGTTGTTAGGCACATTACACAAGTGACAAAGATATTTTACGTGATTCCTTTGCCTCTATTTATAAGAAAATAAAAAGATAATTATAAAAAAATACCCAATACAGTACCTAGTGCAGTAATATTATCATTATGTTACATTGCAAGCTGTGACTAATGTAGAGAGACACAAGAATCACAATTTATAACAGAAAATAATGTTATTTCCAACGCGAACGCAGTTAAAATAAGGTTCTTACTTGAACGGGATTAGACGCAGAAAATGTTGACTCTCTTTAATACATTTCCCCTTTGTGATATGTTCCATAGTAAGCAGACGTTAATTAAAAGCGGCGTAAAGGGATTATTTATTCACGGCTTCATTTGTAGTGAGACTTCTTTGTAGCTTGGTATAAATAGGTTATTCGTTCACTATTCGTTTAGATTAGAGAAAGCTTCTTTGTACAGCGGAAATGATATGAGTAATAGTTTTGTTTTAGCGATTAAAAGGAGTTCTATGCTCACTTTCTGTCTAAATTGTCTATTCAGCATCACTAATCGCCTCCTAGAAGTTTTTGAATCCTTAATTTGAACTGACTCTTTAAAAGGTTTTAGTCTTCGTTTATAATCTCGTCAGCAGGCAGTATGTCACCCCTTGGATCTGTCAAGAAATACTTATTTATTTATTTATTATTGAAAATACACAGCCAAGTATAGTTAATACATATGACTAAAGTATTTTACATACATACATAACATCACGCCCACAATCTTCGAAGGGGTAGGAAGAGTCAAATAGGCAGCATGCCCCTTCAACCACATTCAGCCAAAAATAAAGCCGGGCTGGGTTAGATGGAAAATTGTGAAAAAGCAGTGACAAGCAGCTAACCTGTCGCCTACACAATCACACACTTAAAACCCCATTAGTCCCCCCCCATTAGTCCCCCATTAGTAAAAAAAATCCATTAGTCGCCTTTTACGATATGCTAGGCAAGAACCACAGTTGGCATACACTTTTTAGTCCCAGACCAACATGGGACAGTGGGCTGGGTTGGATGGTAAGCTGTAAAAAAGGAGTGGCAAGTGGCTAGCTCATCGCCTACTCAGTCACATACCCAAAAGCCCGTAATATTTTAATGTAGTAGATACATATACTCCATCAAGAAAATTTTTCACAGCAGTCGTTCTTTATACCGTACACCACAGTCTCTTGAATGAATAATGCCTCATGTCTAATAAATTCCTAACGTAAGCAGAAAGTTTCGATGGATTTCTGTCTATTATAGAAAGTACAGAAATACCGCGCATCTCTTGGGTGCATCAATTTTTCCAATATATAAAGTAGACCACGTCATTCGTCGACTGCTAACTTTATGCAAATCATGTTGCTGCTTTGTTATACTACTGAGTAAAAGAAGGTCAAACAAACACACAATTTCGCATTCACAATAGTAGGTACATACCTAAATAGCATCGATTTTAAAGGGCTACACATTGATTTCTTTCAATCAAGATTATTAGTTTGACGTTATGAGGTATGTAGTGTAGTGACCTTGTTATCTATAAAGTGAGTGTCCCACGTTGGTCTGGGACTTAAAAAAATGTGCCAACTGTGTTCCTTGCCTAGCATGTCATAAAAGGCGACTAAAGGTATAACGAGTTTTGGGTATGTGATTGTGTAGGCAACGAGCTAGCCACTTGTCACTACTTTTTTACAATTTTCCATCTAACCCAGGCCAGTTTTATTTTTGGCGGGGGCCTGCTGTCTCTTTGACTCTTCTTATCGTTTCAGGGATTACTGGCGTGAAGTTATATATGTATGTATGTAGATAAGTGAGTGTCCAATCCGCCAAATGGTATGTTATCGCTTACGTCAATATAACACGTATAAGTACTGCGGAAGTATTCAGTTTCATATATTTTGTATAAATAAACATAATATGTATATATACAGTTGTGTTGTGCTGGCAGTAGCGTAGCTTAGAGCTTAAAAAATGTGGATTTTATTCAAAACTAGCTGTGCCAGCGGTGTCACCCGCGTTTATGGTTAATATTATAAAGACTATTTCCGTTATACATGATTTCTATGTAACTTTAACCATTAAGGCTGCACACGCGACGGAATCTTAAAAATTGGAGTAACTTCTCCCGTTTTCCCAACATTTCCCTTCACTACTCTGCTCCTATTGATTGTAGCGTGATGAAAAGTATACTATAACCTGCCCAGGGGTATGAAGAATAATTGTACCAAGTTTCGTTAAAATCCGTCGAGTAGTTTTTGTTTCTATAAGGAACATACAGACAGACAGACAGACAGACAGACAGACAAAAATTTTACTGATTGCATTTTTGGCATCAGTATTGATCACTAATCACCCTCTGATAGTTATTTTGAAAATATATTTCATGTACAGAATTGACCTCTCTACAGATTTATTATAAGTTTAGATATAGATAGGGTAACAATAAGGGTAGATTTTGATCAGGTAAAAGTATTAACATATAACACCTACTTTTATTTTAAAGTAAATCATGAGACACAGCACACTAAATCTGCTTACTAGTTTTAAATATGAGTCGACTTTTCTTGACGAGAAGTACCGTCGTAAGTCTGAGTTCCAAGCTCTAAAGTATTCGAGCCCGTCCGTCACCACTTAAAGCTGAAATTATACAATAAATGTTCAAATAGGAAACTGGGGTGTAAACCTGAAACTAGGTAAAAGAAACGTGGTAAAGTGGGAGGATTCCAAGTTTTGATCAACGCAGCTATAATGGAATGGATCCGTCAGAAACAAATTTCCGCTTATTCTTTTCGTAGCGTTCATTGATCCGTAATCATTACGTAACATAAAAATTAAACCAGTACGTCACGTGTTTCTGGATTGGCCTATACCAATTTATATTGACTTGAATGAATATTATATTAAAATGTACTTCAACGAAATAAACCAAAAACGACTGTAAAATAATATCTTTTATTATTTCTTTTCGGGATATTTTAAAGAAACACATGTATTTTATTAAAAATATATCATGCTAGTGTTAAATATTTATCTAGAGTTAATCGTCAACTTTCGAGCGCGAAACTCGCGAGCGTGCGCGAGTTGGCACTTTTCGATTTTACTTACGTTTTTTGTCGTCAACTCGCGCGTCTATTAAAGTACAGTCAAATAAAAACAGGTTGACACCAAAAACTACAAATAATTATTTATTGACCGCGTTGGCTGATTCTATGAAGTAGGTACTGACTTAGATTTCGATTTAGAGATCCGGAATGAGAAGGCCTGGGGAATGCATCAAATGACACATGCTATCTCGTATAACGCGGCCGCGCACAACAGCATGGCTGTAATAACGCTATCTCTTTCTAATTCATTTTGAATTAATCCATGGGGTTATAAATATTGACTTATGTATCGAACTTTTAATCTTGTGATTTTTTATTTTATTTAGCATAGTCTTTTTATTTTAACATTTGTTATAAAAATCATTTAAGTATAACAAACTTTGAAGGCTTGTTACTCTGAAATAGTACATTTAATCCCATGATGCATAAACGTCAATTATTTGTAAATCTTGAGCTTTAGCAGTAATAAAATAATAAGTTTATTATATAATAGAGCGATTCTAAGTTGTTTGTCACTGTGTATGTCTTTAAGCTCACCACGCTATCCCATCGAGTTTAAATTCTCGTCGGTTTATTTTTATTGGACGTCGTTCGATTTTAAAAGCAAACACAGCTATTGGATAAGACCATGACGACAATATCGTCTTTGCGACTTTTCTTATATATTTTTACTATTAAATTTTTCGTATTTTATCAAACTGTCTTAAAAATATATTCATTTAAAACAGTTGTCTATAACTTTAGAAACATAAATGAAATGAAATAAAATGTATGAAGTCGAAAATATAATTAGAATTTGAGATTATGAGCATTTAATTCGTCACTGTCATTTGATTAAGTATTATACAACCAGAAATATTATACCACCAATTTTGTTATCATTTAAATGTATCAATCGTAGTATAAAGTATATTTATGTAGTTTTATTGACAATACTAGCTAACTAAGCTAACTTTGTACAATGAGCAGAAAATTTTATGAAACTAAACGTTTATATGTTTAGTTAAGCTAGGGTTATATCTTCCTTTTAAATCGCTCCATCTATTGGTAAAAACGGCATCAACATCCTATTATAAAAGATCTAAGCAAGCAGACAGAAGCGGCGACTTTGTTTAATTTTATGTAAAGATTCAGTTCAAGATTCACTATACTATGTAAAGATGACAGGCTCAATGGTCGAGTGGTCTGAAACCTGGCCACGAAACCGAGGGCCGCGGGTTCGAATCCCGCTAGGGGTAAATGTTTTGTGTGATGAACATAGACATTTGTACTCGAGTCATGGATGTCTATAAACGTATTATAAGTATGTCTATCCGTTCACCTAGTATTCATAGGAAAAGCTTATAGCTTAGTTTGGAACTAGGGAATTGGTGTGTTAGTCCGGAGAATTTATTTATTACTATTTATTATTTCATTTGACTATAAGATGTGTTGACGCTAAAAATAGTTGTCACTTTGAGCACAAGACGCACATTATTGAATGCTTCAAGGAAAATACTTTAAATTTCCTAGACTTAGGTAGTTACAAATCACAGCCGAGATAAGGGATACGGGGCTCCGTATTTCACGGCGGGCGATACGTAAGGGATTTCCGCATCTCATTTGCATCTAAGAGCGCCTCTAGCTACCTAGGGCGTATTCTGAGAATACCACAGCTATTTTAAAGTACGATGTGTGAACCCTTTTTTTGTAACGCGTGGATTGCATTAGGCACCGTCACGCCATCCGGAGGAGGATTATAACAATTTTTTTGGAATAGCAGTATTGTTATTCTACCATATGTCAGAGGCGGTTATAGACTTAATATATTGTTGATTCCCACACGTAAATAATTCTACGCACGCTTTTATTCCTTACATAAGGAAAATCCCCATTCCGTTTTTGTTGGTGTTACAGGATAATTCTTCTATATTTCGTATTTATGTACTTATACAGATAGTAGGAAAGTAATCCACATCGTTCTTTGACTCCCACACTGGGCTAGGCTTGTTATATGAGGACCACTCAAGACTTTACTTCCAAAGTTGTAAAATGTAAAGTAGCATATTACAGAGCATTTTGTCAATTAAGAAGTCAACATATATAATACAATTTTGTAAGTCATAGAAGACGGCTTGCAAGCATTGTATTAAAATCTTCCCCTTTTAAAATGATTGAGGCGTTCGGTTCTCTCTGCCTACCTCGCTAAGGAAGTGGCGTGAAGTTTAGTTATTTAAAATGATTCCTATTGATACTTCAAATAACATAACATATTGACTCTTAATCCGACGTTCAGTATCCAATCAGATCAAATACCCAAATCTTTTGAAACGCGGTACCTTTAAATACAGATACACCTACTGAAATATAGCATGTGTTCTGAGCTAAAACCGAAGCCAGTATTTGCGTAAGCGTCCATTCGGAAATAATCGATGCCGTGGGCTCCCTTCAAACGGCTCTATCAGGAATGGTTGTGTAGAATGCAATTTGGCTGGTTGTCTGGTTCCCAGCAAACGGGTCCATGAATCAGAACGACAATCGCTTCAACGTGAAAGCCGGAGTAGCTCAGTCAATAAATCTGGTAAGAACGGTCAACAATGAACGAATGAGACATAAAGTTAGGAATAAGATGAACGAATCTGTTTTGAAATAACACGCACACAAGTATTATTTTCGATATACGCAGAAGTATAGATATTTAACATTAATTTCAAAAACAACTAAAAAAAAGATTATTAGGTACCACATCAAATATTTTTAATATTGCATAGTAACATAGAAACGATATTGTATATGTATATTGAATATATTACACTTATAAGAAAGAAAGAAAGAAAGAAAACTTATATATTCTATAGCTTATATATTGTGGAAACAAAGCACGTTTTTATATCGATTATACAAAAAGTAGTTATGTTTCATATAAGTGTAACTCAATTTTACGCTTTAATCGATTTGTCTAATCATTCATTTGGAAATGATTGATCGCCGCGCCGTGGGCTTCAACCGCTGCCGACCTGAGCTTGGCGTGTTTGTATGCATATGTGGATTCGAAATTGAATTTTGCTAGTAAAACTAGCCTGACTGTAGATAAAGGTTAGAAGATATTTAATCACTGGATTTAACTAATGACGCGGGAAACCGTGTGCTAGTAATAATTGTAAATAAAAATGTTTCAAAGAGGAACTTATCATATATAACATAACATATCATTTTGTATTGAAGACATGAAACATGTATAAACATGTATACCTATTAGAAACAACGTCATCAAGATAAAGGTTCTCATTCTACATAAATGCATATTGAGTTTAGTCCCGTAAGAATTGTTTCTAAAGATATTGCAACGCGAAAGTTTAAAATCATATGTATAACTACTCCTTTTTATTATAATAGGTCATATTTTATATAATCATTAAGCCAAATTATTAATGTTATATTGTGCCAATGATGTACATATAGGTCAATCAGTAAATTTTACAGGCTTATTCAATAACAATAACCAATCTATACCGCCATTATCTAAAATGGATTTACACTAGCATTTCAAATTATTCGACTGGGCATAAACCAAGTACTAACTTCTTTGTAATAAGCCTGATTACGTTTGATCAAAACTTACCCAACGAGTTTCCAAGTTGAGAGATAAGTTGGTAATTTTTTCCGCTCAAAGATCGTCTGTAATGATATGTACGAACTTGAAAAGTCCTTGAAGATCTCTATGAGAGCATCGACTGAAATCGGAGTTTGCGTTAATTTTGCGAGATTTGCATAAAGTAATCAAATCTCTAACTGATGCAAATACGCGCCGAGTAAGGGTAGGCATTAGAAATTGATTTCAAATTCTATGCAACTTTCGTGTATAGCTTTGAAAACTATTGAATAGAATTACTTATTATTATTTAATAATATGCAACCAGTGGCTGCCAGCTTTTTCCGCGTAGGTAAAGTAATTATAGGATTATCGTAAAGCTAACATAGTGCTAAATTTCATCTCTAAAGGACGCTCATGAGAAAATAGATGGTAAATTTTTAAAACATTGAATCTGAACTGGATTTTTTTATCACGCGCAACAGTATTTTTTTTAATTCCAGATCCCACACCCTTAAGCGGCAAGGTGTAGGTTAGGTACCTTACATACAACATTTCATGATGGTCGGTTTTAGAAGTTAAAATATGATTTTTTACTAGATTCTTTTAATTTTATTAAATGAAAGAGAAAGTTACTTCTATTCCTATAAAGTTGGCACGTAACATTTTTTTAGGTGTCTCACTCGTAACTGCGTTCTCACTTTTAATATTGTAATAAAAATATCAAAGAAGAAATAAGAATTTCTACGCGGTGAAAACGTCTGTTGATATTATAAAGAGAATAAATGACTAATAAAATTGTATTTTGACAAAGCTTACCTTCGAAGAAATTATAATTAAAACAGAGCGAAAATTAAAATACGCGGCATTAAACCGGGTGTTACAGTAGAAAATTTAATTTCGTTTGGTTGTAAACCCTTTAATAAGCGAAATACTCGACATATTCGCGTTCTAAAAGACGATGAACTTTAATTTGTTTGTTACTAAATTGATAACTAATTTGAAGCATGGTTAAAATATATGTAACTTTTTTTTTTTATTAGATACATACATACAAACATTACATCACGCCCATAATCCCCGAAGGGGTAGGCAGAGTCAAAGGGGCAGTATGCCCCTTTAACCACATTCAGCCAAAAAAAAAATTTGAGCTGGGTTAGATGGAAAATTGTAAAAAAGTAGTGACAAGTGGCTAGCTTGTCCCCACACAATCACATACCCAAAACCCGATATAATTAGTCGCCTTTTACGACATGTTAGGCAAGAAGCGCATTGGCACATTATTTTTAAGTCCGAGACCAACATGGGACAATGGGACTTCATTAGGTACTTTATACATGTGGGTGTTGAGAGAAATGGAACGTAAGGCGAATGAATGAGACGAATGAACGAAAGATTGAGATACGACGAATGAGTGAAGAAGCGAGAGACGAAGAGTCTGCTAGAAACGACGAAAGAATTAAGACGTAAAGACGAACGACGCTGTAAAGAATTATTGTAAAAGTATTTTTAGTAATACAAGAAATTCACCGGGAAAAGTTCTAGTTTTCTTTAAACCCCTATATACCCTACATACATATTTTTATAGCTCGAAGGTGGCTAACTAATATACGACCGATCGTGAAATCTACACCGTAGCCCATAGATGCTGACAATCCTCAATATTTGGGCTAGAGAAGCGGGTCTAGGTGCTGACAATGGTGCCCATAAGTGCTGACGGGTCTGACTATGCTGAGGCTGACATCAATGAGGACACAAAGTAGTTTTACTATCTATAAAAAATCATCCGAATATAAATAGGAGAAACAATCATCCTGAGAGAAAATAATCAGGACAGTTAGTTTAAATAGACCAACAGAGAAAAGTTATTAGCTAAAAAAATAAAAAGCTAAGTTCGTTTTTAGTTATGTTTCATGCTAGTTTTAAACAGAAGTTTAGTTAGATAATATTGTTAAAACTACGCTAAAAAAACTACGTGTTTCAACCATTTCGTTATCTGTGTACAGCACGAACAATGAACTATGTATAAAAACTTGTGTTTATTATATTGCATTAAAGTTCATTATTGAATGGTATTGTATACATATTAGCGTTTTGTAGCATATTACATAGGTACATATGTTTGTATGAATACTCGGCTTTAATGTCCAATCATTTGTTTTTTTAATATATGGAGGTTGAAGGGGTATGAACGTAATAATACGTATTGAATTGCTGGTAAAAATAGAATGTTATTCTTGTACGATCGGTTTTAGACTCGTGAATAGGTATAGTTGGAATAAAACTTATGATAAAGGTTAATATAACTTTAAATATAACTATTTGGGCCATATCTTTGTGTTGGTCTAAATTTGTTTAGATATGGGAAAGTGATTCCAAGCGTGTTGATAATTTTGGGCATAAAGACAGTGTTGTAACTACTTCTAGGCTAGCGTTGCTAGCAAAATGCCAGTGAGGGGGCCCCCGGAGTTCAGTTAGCATGGGAGACCCCCTATGGTCCAGCATTGAAGTCTAGGTAATACTGTCATGGAGCAAGTTTCCCAATGAAATTGCCTTGGACCTTAAATTGTAAAGTTAAATAACTATAGAACTGTAATATACGGAGGTTTGTGTCCAGGAGCAACTTAAATTGCAAAGTAAGCGAAAAAATCTACCACATATATTTTGGATTCAGCAACCGTTCTCCTACGACCGATTAGCCATTGGACTGTTCGTCGACAGGACGATTATTTCCGTTTCCCCAGCAGAATCTTTTACCTATGGACTATTCGCCGACAGAACCTTTGGTATAATGTCACTTTTGACGAAACGCCGTTTCACCTAAAGAATGTTTCACCGACACGATGGGAAGGGAAACTTCAATTGAGATATTCTAATATTCCGCTGGCGCTAAATATAATGTTTCTATAAAATCCTTTCACTCTGTCCCTCCATAAAATACTTATGGCGGTTTCAATCACGGTTTGAAAACAACAAGAGCCTTGTACAGTTAGCAACGAAAGCAGCTGAACACTAACCCTTATACCACAAGACATAAGGATAAATACGTTCCGCTGTCTGTTGCTGACCGTAGGAGTAGGTAGATGCGGCGGTCTGGGATATAACTGGGTCACCGGAGCACTTCCCCTCTAAATTGTAGACTTTTACTTTTTATACATAGTGCATGCAAACGAGTTTTACCTGCTAGGTAGCAAGTACCATCACCTGGCGTAGTATGTCTTATTTTCGATTGCATAGTTAACTTTTATCAGAGTTAATTAACACTATGGGTCTTGTAGGAGAAATGTGTTATTTTTCTCTCATTTTGAAAGGGATGTGTGGTAATTCCACCATACTGAAATCTTCGACCATTGTCTTCGGAGTCTACTACAAAACTTGACCAATGTTTCCCATTTATGTTTTAATAGCTGCGCCCGAGGTTTTATCCTCGTTTATGGTAATTGTTATATAGCCTATAGCCATCCTCGATAAGTGGGCTTTCTAACATTAAAATAATCTTTTAAATCGGACCAATAGTTCCTGAGATTAGAGCGTTTAAGCAAATAAACAAAAAAACAAACGAACTCTTCAGCTTTATAATATTAGTATATATTGTATGCCCATATCATCATCATCCGTTTAAATGTTGCCACTCCACATTAGGTCCCGCCAGAATACCGACGCCGCAGCAGCATTATGCTGAGGCTGGGACCTAGTAGGCAGCTTGTACTCTGTTTGATTGACTATGTTGTACCTACCTACCTACCATTTTTTTATTTTTTTTATTTTCTCTATTTGTCTATTGTTTAATGTCTGTTTCCTGTTTTGTCATTTTAAGTGTTGTTGTCATTTTAAATGTTCTTTCTTTCTTCTTCTTTCATCATGGTAGCTCAATTCTTTAAGATTTAATCCAGAGACACGTGATCTGGTGATAAGAGCATATTGACACTGGCTGGTAGTTTGCTACTTGTTTATTTACTTCGATACACGTTGGGCAATTTGGAGACGAGGCCACGAAATACGTAGTGTGATTAGTAAAAAGTTTTTTTTTTCTTGACCCAGGGGAATGCTTTACGCACTGTCCCGCTGAAACGGGAGGGAAATGGGGAATCAACAGGGTGTATTCCCCGGGAGACCACTCCCGGGGCCCTCAAGATGATAGGAGGACCCTGCTCCGCCCAATGTGGTAGTGAGAGGAGTGTACCGACTAAATCCCTGGGATGTACCGTTCACGTCTTTATATCAGACGTCCACGGGATCGCGCATCAGAAACCACAGTGAAGAATAGTTGCCTCCTGAAAAACGAAAAGTGAAACAGCTAGTAGGTTTTGTTAGTTTCATAGGTGTGTGGCTGTTTGCTATACTAACGTAATGTACATCAGTTGTAACCTACTAAGTAACGTCTTAACTTATGTTACAAAAGGCAACAAGTTAACACAACATGAATAATAATTAATTCTCTTGACTGACACACCAATTCCCTAGCTCCAAACTAAGCTTATGCTTGTGTAATGGATACTATGTGAATGAATAGACATACTTAAATACGTTTTTAAACATCCATGACTCAAGTAAATGTCCATGTTCATCACACGAAACTTTTACCCCTAGCGGGATTCGAACCCGCGACCTTTGGTTTCATGGCCAGGGCCTCTGACCACTCTACCAACGGGCCTGTGAAAAACATGAGATATTTAGAGACTAAAGGAAGATGCTAATCTTTGTTGATTCCGAACTCTTGAATATCGAAGATATCCATCTAAGAGAAGCAACAGGTTATCCTTATGAAGATTGTTCACCTCTATGAATGAACTCATTTAAGGAAAAACAATTTTCATAACTGAGTAGAAAAACTCGTAATATATGTCACCATTGAAGAATAGATGTGGTTGCTGATGTTATATTTGACGGTTTAAAAAAATATAGACAACTCTTAAAATTACAAGAAATACCAGATGTACAAGTACATATTATGTATGTCATTACTTTTAACCGCAATGTTTACAGTAAAGAGAGCATTAACATAAAATTTCTATCATTCGGAAGACTAATAATATTTTGGCGCAATCTATTTACAATACTTACCTACAAACACATTATGAGCACAAACCATCTTTAAATCTTATAATCCTCATAAAAACACAAAGCAACACAATGACGAGAAAATGCCCGGTTGATCCTTTCATCTGTTAGGGATACTGCGGTTTCAATCACGTGTCAGTCACCCAGTCTCCCAGTAGCCCAGTAGGTCGCCGCTGCAGCCGGGAACTGGGTCACCAGAGCGGCCCCATTCCCGGTTCCTGCGAATCGGGACGCTTAAAATCTATACACTTTCGCACTCGACGCGAGTCAATAGAATTTTAATGGAACCGGAATGAATGCTGACGTTCGATAGCGATCTGGCTTGATTAAGGCGGGAGGGAGTTTTTTAGGATGGCGGTTTTCCCTTCTGGAGGAGTAGGTAATCTTATTTTGGGAGTTGAAAATGGAAGTATATGTAGTAGATAGATTACGTCAAGTCGTTCATGTTTGAGTTTGTTTATTGTTGCGCATTGGGTATCATATATCTTGGTAATTGGATGTAGTTATGTAATATAACATTTGTTGTTAAAAGTACCATATACAATTCTATAACTTTAAGCACGTCAGGAGAACTGTTGGATATTTAAGGAAATATTTGTAATGGAGACATACATTTGTACGGGTTTTAATACAAATAATTGTTGCTAAGCAAAAACATTTGGGTAGAGAAAACTGTTAAATGATTTAAGTAAAATTAAGTCATCAGACAATATTAAAATTATCCATCACAAAAGATAAATATTATATTAAAACATAAATTCGTTTATTCAGAAGTTCATATTTAACTAAATTTTCTTTAACTAGAAGGTCAGGCCAAATCTTTCTTTTTATAAAAAAGGTACTGTTTATTTCTAAAAAGAATCTCGCCTTTTCTTTTTAGGATTACATACGACAACGTTTCTCGCGACAATGTTTAAAATAAAGTTTGAATTTGTTTTAACATTGAATTACGTTTGTAGCCTCTCCTTTTAAATTAACTTTCTCATCTGTTATTTTACTTTTAATTATTCTGTATAATTGTGATACTGTTTACAAAGTTAATTTGACATTTAGAAAATTTTGTCAAACCGCTTCTTTTATCATTATATTCTATCTAATTAGGTTTCAATGATGCTAGAGTGACTTTTAATGATTGGAATCTGCAAAATTACTATTGAGCCATTCTTCGAAAACTCTTGGCAGGTACTTTACTCCTAGATTCTTACGACTTATCAGATCTAATCGAAGTTGAAAGAGATAAGATTTGCACTAAAGTGAATAAAAAACTTGTGCAATTTAAAACTTTCGCTTGTCAGATTAAGGTGTTAAATAGCGGCTCTGAACGTATAAAGGCTAAAGTCGATATTTATGACTTTGATTTCAATAAAAGTTCGCCTTCATTGTAGATTTTATGTGTCTGCCAAACCTAATTTAACTGTAATAGCTTATTATAACTTGTCAATAATACGTATTTTATACTAGGAGGTATAATAATACCAGACACAAATATAATGTGTTGTTACTTTCTTCACTATATGACCAAATAGATGTTTTTAATATTTGATTATATTTAAGTAAAGTTACGTTTGGGAACAGCGAAGAAAATGCAATTTTAAATTTAAAGAAACCCATCTCCTTTAAAGTGCCATTATAATAATTTGTGATTATGTAAACCTATTTAGTTTATAAAATAGTATTTAGTTTAAAATTAACTTTATTTTGCACCGATTTCATCATCTATACTTACTTAATATTATAAAGCTGAAGAGCTGTTTGTTTGATCGCGCTAATCCCAGGAACTACTGTTCCGATTTGAAAAACCTTTCTGTGCTAGATAGCCCATTTATAGAAGAAGGCAATAGGCCTAATAAGATTAACCATAAACGCGGGTGAAACTGCGGGCACAGTATACAATAAAAAGAGTTTGTCAGTAATGTAATATTTTGCGCCAACTTGACACAGCTTAAATAACATTTTGGGACGGGATAAGTAGGTTAATCCTGTAGGCTAGTATTGCAAGCTATACTAAGGCTTACGCGGTAATCATCTGTCCCGTAACTCGGCCACGGTAGATGCCAGTCACTGAGTTGTATGAAAGACTTTCAATGCGCTTTGAAAGCTTTTGTCCGTTTCACCTTTGTTTCCTGGGGTTTCCGTTACCCCAGTTTCTTTAGAGCTTTCAAGTTTCTTCGAAATAATGACTAAAAGCAGGCTGTTTGTTGTTAATGAGGATATGCCTCGTTTATATTTGTTTAGCTGGTGGCTAACCATTAATACAGGTAATAAATTATAAATTAATTCAAATTAAATTGTCGTTTTAAATAATTTACTGATATTATGTCAAAATGGATACTTCTGTGACTAAGAAGTGATTTCTTTAAACCAATATTAATACGAAAATTCAGATATTTAATCCAACTATAATGGCTAATGGACATTAACAATTCTGTTGGCTTTAGAGAAAATTGTATATCTTCAATTAATTTGATTTGACACTAAACTCCTTTGATACAGTCTCTATGAGAGACAGTTCACTATTACGATATCTTTGCTTTACTCTTGTATATTATTAGACATCAACCTCTTATAGCTTTAATCAGTTAGTCCATGAGATTTTAAGGCTGGGTACATGATTACAATAAATAAATAAATATAATTAAATTCTCCTGACTGACACATCAATTCCCTAGTTCCAAATTAAGCTTATAAGCCTGTACTATGGATACTAGGTGAACGGATAGACATACTTAAATACGTTTATAAAAATCCATGACTCGAGTACAAATGTCCATGTTCATTACACGAAACATTTGCCCCTAGCGGGATTCAAACCCTTGATTTCGTGGCTAGTGTCTCTGACCACTCGACCAACGGGTTATGCCACAGTCTTCGTTATTCACTTCCATCATGATCCTTGATTTGCCGACTCTGGTTTTGAAATTGAATCAGAAAAATCGGGTCTTGGTTGTACATCCACTATTTGTATGTGCAGTTTTACGACGTTTCTGCTAACACTTGTTCACTTTTGACCTGCCCCATGCACCAAGAGTTGTGGGTTTGATCCCCACTCAGGACAAACATTCGTGTGATAGATACATGTGTTTGTTCTGTGTCTGTGTCAGATCCAATATTAAAGTATTTATTCGTAATACCACTGTTGGTTCTGATATCCGTAACACAAGTGCTTAAGCTACTTACCCCAGAGTCAGATCAATGTATGTCATGTAGTCTGATATTTATATTTATTTATTTATCACGGTAGTGGTAAAACATAAATAAGAAATTCCAGAGGTACGTGCTTGGGTTGAACCAAACACCTCTCACATTTGAGGCGCATTTCCTAACCCTGTGAGTCACCACTCGAGGTCACACTCTTTTCCTTTTACATAACATCACGCCCATAATCCCCGAAGGAGCAGCAGGCCCCTTTAACCACATTCAACCCAAAAAACAAAACTGGGCTAGGTTAGATTAAAATTATGAAAAAGTAAAGTCGTCTTCACAATCGCATACCCAAAACTCACATGCTAGGCAAGAAACACAGTTGGCACATTCTTTTTAAGTTCCCGACCAACATGGGACCCTTCCTCTATGACCTTAATAATCTTTCCTGTACGAACTTACATTTCAGCGGGTCTCTCAGTTTTGTGAGATATAGAATTCCAACTAAAAACAGGACGAGTAACGAGTGGAACACGCTTCGAACAAAGGTGAAAATGGTGTAACATTCCTTTGACATGTTCAAAGGACCTCCCCCGCGTTCAGACAAAGATATTTTTCAAAGACTCTCCAGTTACATTGGAGAGGGTTAAGCAAAGGCTTGGATTTTTAGCAATAGGATAGTAACGTGGGTTCTAGTTAAAGAAATAAAATGTATTTCTAGGATATTTTTTATGACATACATTGCATCTGGAGTGGCGGATGTCCAGCAGTGGATGAATGTAGGTTGATGATGATAATATTGTTCTATTGCATTTACATCGGATGCTACCTAAATTATACATTATAATAAATATACATATACATATACAAAAAAAAAATTAAATGTTCAATTACATTTTTTTTTAGTCTTTATTGAGTAGTTGTGGCTTAACGATAAATAGTACATGCAGAAAGGTGTCAATAACCCGGATAGGTTTTATACGGCAGTAAAAGAACGCTAAGTAACCTGGTCATGCAAATAATTATAGACGTGTTGTAACCATGGTCCAAACTGTCATGTGTCCCCATTTAAGGTTTAATCAGGTCAGATGCCAGTCACCTTGATATAATACATGCATACATAACATCACGCCCACAATCCCCGAAGGGGTAGGCAGAGTCAAAGGGGTAGCATGCCCCTTCAACTACATTCAGATAAAAATAAAGCCGGCCTGGGTTAGATGGAAAATTGTGAAAAGGCACTGACAAGCGGCTAACATGTCGCCTACACAATCACACACCCAAAACCCGATATACCATTAGTCGCCTTTTACGACATGCTAGGCAAGAACCACAGTTGGCATATTCTTTTTTTTTTCCCAGATCAACATGGGCTAAGTCCCAGACCAACATGGGACAAATTTGATAAAATAATTTTGTGTATGTTCTTTGATCTATCAAACAAACTTACTTAGAAGGAAAAATACAATGTTGAATGTCACGGATGTCTGCTTTGTCTATTGAACAAAAATTAAGATCAATTTTTTTTTTTCCTTAGTTTGGCACTATGTGATTCCGGTTTAAGCATCAATCTTTCTTTAAGTACACCAGTAATACTTTGCCACTAATGGGTAGCCCTTTCTCGTATTTACGTACCGCGCGGCTGTAGGCATTTATTTCAAAGATAGGGCCGAGTTACAATACTTACTGATAGATAGTATTACCGTGCCTTCACCGCCGACCTGATTCGCTAACGGTTCTCAAGTTTTTCAAATAATAAAAAATATATTGACTGTAGTTTGCATTAGCTACTAATAAATACTTAGACATTTATTGAAAACAACATTTGTGAGGTCATACCTTCTTAAATTTTATAGTATTCTGCGCTAAATAGATGATATGATAAAGGAGCTGTATAGATAATGGTGGGTCGCTAGTAATAGGGTATATATGGGTTTATACAAGGGTATATCCTTACTTATATAATATCCTTTCATAATATATTTACCTCCCTTTTAGTATTACATTGTCTGACACTGCCTGTGTGAATTACTCTATCTGCTATCTATTTCACATCTACACGTATGGATTATTTTATTCATAGCAACTGGGTTAAATAGCTTTTATTCGTTACTTTTGTTTGACATTTGTAATGTTTCCTATTTCTTGATTTTCGATTTCGTTGTCTAATTTATCTTTCAACAAAATCACTTTCCGAACTATTACAAACATGTTTCATTGGTACAACTGTTTTTTTAAATAAGAACACTACTTATATTTCTCTATATGCTTCACAACAGTTACCAAAGGAATTCATATTAGTTACCATTGTGCTGATATACAACAAAGTTAAAATACCTTGTACATTCCAGTTAGTTCCTACTTCTCAATCGATATTTCTCAAGTGGCATTTCTAAGACTTCAAGCTAACACGTCGGCCTCTTATTCTGACAGATTTCTCCTTCAACAGTCACTTCCTACAACGTTGAGTATATATATGTTTGTGCCTCTTTTCTACAGACACGAAGTATTTCCATTTGAGCGATTACTTTTTACGGAGAGATATTTATCCTCGGGAATTGGAATGTGTTTTGCGCTAACACAGATTTAAATCGTTTTTTCTTCAGAATTATTGCATTACTTAATCCCGATGACCTGGGATAAGTAAACAATGATTAATTGATTTACATAGATACGTAGTTCGGTTTTATACTGGTTTATGTGATTAATTTACTTTTTTTAAATTAATTATTAAATTCATAATTTTCTAGCGATATAAATATTAAAAATGTGTTAAATCATTTACAGTTATGATTGAGTCAGACTGCGAGAATTGTTCACAAAAAATATGAAAAAATGCATATAATGAAAAAATCAAGGTATATACGAATACCTACTTACATAATGTGTAGATAAATAGAGACTTGAAACTTTTGTGTCCAGCGAGGGTCCGGCCGGCAACCCAAAAGCTATAATTTTGTGTTACGTAACTTTGCATTATGTTCACAACTTGTTTGACGTAACAACGCATATTTCTATTGTTACGGTGAAATAAAACAATGAGAAAATAGACGAACGATTTTTTCTTGAATTTCACCAAATTTCTGTAAATCAAGGATCTGCAGGGACCCTCATAGATCAATAAGAAATATCTTCAGAATATCATATGATTATCTTCAGAATCTCCTCCTTTCTATGAAGTTGGTTAAATCTGCAAGAAACCTATGTTCCCATGTCCAATGTGATAACATGTCGAATATTTTTTCAAAACTTGTTCCTTACCTAACAAAAATAGACATTAATTAAAAGTAGCGATTTATCAACTGGCAGAATTAGTAAAATATCAAATCAAAATATTTTTATTTCCATAAGATTACGTGTAGGTAAGTTATTTTTCTAGTGTACACTAGGCTAAGCCCGTCCTGCGAGGAAAAAAAAGCGATTATCAATATAACGTAATAGTGCTGGAGTAAAGTATCTTGGAACAAGTTACATTTATGTCATAACTAACAATTACGAAGGAAATGTCAAGGTTACAATAGTTAAAAATATCAATAAAATTCAAATCAAATTACTTAAGTCGTCTATGTCATAATTAAATAAAAGTGTGCGTGTGTGTGTAGGTGTGTGTTTATGCATGCGTATGTGTCTGTGACAGTTTCTTTGAGGATGATTGATTGGAAATGAAGGTCCTAACGTCTCAAAATGGGCGCAGGCTACAGGAAGTCTTCCGTAATGTCATATGCCATCCTAGGTTACCAGTTTTTTAGTTTCAAGAACTGAGCTTTGTTTGAATTTACTTAATAACTAATTTGTTGTAAATATGGGGAAAAAGGAATCTGCCCAAACGGTGTGAAAATGGAATGTTTGAATACTCTCTTTTTTAATAGTTCAGTATATTAGGGTGACGAGATAACATACTTGTGTAACGTAAACTACGACTCTTAAACGCAGCCTTTAAGACTCCTCTTTGGGCTCTTTCCAAAGTAATGAGAGAAGTTTGGGTTATAACACACTGCCTACAGTTCCAAAAATAGTTCTACAACAACTTTTACAAAGGATCCTTTAATCTCTAAAAGCGTCTAAAAAAGTTGTGTTTCAAATTTTATCCATTTAACCCGTGGAAGATTTACTTTTGCCTATCCGGAATACGAAATTGGCTTATGAGTTCGTGCTTACTTTCATCTGACTGCGATGGAATCTGCTTCATTTCTATTATGTAGCATGCAATTTACTGAAGCAAATATTAATCACACGATAAATAAACACTCGACGTTATATCGTTTCCCTCCGCTATACAACTTGAGACAGACAAAGTTTGAGGAACTGGGATCATAACACCGAGACTAATTTTAGCTTATGAACGTGGGTGTTACAATCTACCCTAACGCCACGAATAAACCAAGACTAACTTAATGGGCTTATCCAGAATTACATTAGATTAATAACACTTGCTTACTTCCTTGCGACGGGGCTAGGGATTCAATGCTGGATCCGGAAATCGAGCTGGGTTCAATACAGTTGTCGCTGTGTTGGTTCTATGCCGCTGGATTGCAATCACTACTAGCGGTTGCAATGCTCGATCAAGCGATCCAACTGGGTTAAGCCCAATTTTAGGTAGGACATGACGCTGAATTGCAGCTAGATAGCAATCCCTAGACGGAGCGTTTGGTTTTATAGTGGTGTATGGTCTTATTGATGTTCACTGAGATGCATGTATGTTAGAAAAATCTACATGTCTCCCGCTCGAAAGTAATTAGTCATCCTAATAACGGAAAAGTTCGTCAGTTATTTTTATGCAGAGGTGGCCTTCTGATAAAGCCATAACTTAATATCAATGCCGTTGGTTATTACTGGCCGAAAATAATTGGGCTTCGTCATATTTCCGCTCATTCTCTGCGGGACCGAAAGTCCTTGTTTGTAAGGCGTGTTTATTCCTTGGATAAATATTGCTTTAGCCACTTGTTTGTCTTGCAAAAGAAATTCCGAGAGTTACTCATAGTTATAGAATAGTGATGCGCGTAGGGTTGCCTTAAAAACTTTAAGATGGTGAACGTTTTCGTAAAGGTGAAAAATCAAAAAAAGTAACCAACTCATATTTTGCTTGTTTCAGAAAGCTATTTTAACTTGCAAAATACCGTGACCGTTTTTATTTTCAGTTGCGGCATAGTAGTATATAAACATCTGTCTTTGTATAAAAATGGTAGCCATGGAAAACCTTGTAGCCCAGTGGGCACAATCTGGCGTCCCTTACGGTTTAGACCCTTCATAATTCGCATAGCACGACTTTGATTATGATGTAAATTAATCGCACGGAATAGCTAAATAGCGCTTTATGGCCAGCGCTTGTTTCGAGCCCTTGAAACTTGAAAGCTCTGTCTCGCTGCAGATTACATAATTTTGAGAGTTAGCTAATGCTTTGTGAAGCCGAAGCTTATGTTTTATAACAATCTGGTTATATAAATGCATATTTTAGAATACTGTCATGACTGTAGTCTTTACAACAATAATCACAAGTAATTTAGACTTGCATTTACTTTACTATATTCAAATTCGGGACATATATGTCAGGTTATTCAAAAATTTAAGTATGGACTTATCTAATTAATTAAAACTACTTATTTTAATAATACATATCTATACGATGGCTATAGATAGAATAAGCTGGCTCGATGGCGCATTCGGTATTGACCCTGCCCCATGCGCCAAGAGTTGTGGGTTCGATCCCCACCCAGGATAAACATTCGTGTGATGAATACTTGTGTTTGCTCTGTGTCTGGGTGTTAATATCCAATATTTAAGTATATATTTGTCAATACCGCTGTTCTGATATCCGTAACACAAGTGCTTAAGCCACTTACCTCGGAATCAGATCAATCTATATGATGTCGTCAGATATTTATATTATTATTTATTATATACAATGTTGACACAATTTATCAGATTTAGCAATCCAAGTATAAGGAATGTCTGTTACAAAGTCTACACAGTGTACGCCTCTTATTGGTACATGTACTAGAATAAGATTTTTTATGTATAATCCTCTCTATAATCAAAGTTTTGTATATTTATTGTTGGTTTACCTATTAATAATAAATAAATAAATGTCTTAATGACTTCTAACCTAACATGGTGAAAACGGCCTTGAATTTGTGAACTGATTAATTGAGTGATGACTAAAAAAGGCATCCATTTTGTTACAGATCAAAATGGCGGCGTTGATGTGGTACAACATGGCGGCTTTGCTCCTGCTGGGCTTGTGTCAAGTCCACTCGGCCCCGGCTCCGCAGCTTACAGGTACATGCATATTACTGTGCTATATACCTACACACATCTTGTATACATACATATCAACACGCCCGTACTCCCCGAAGGGGTAGGCAGAGTAAAAGAGGTAGCTAGCCGCCGTAACCAGTTAAAAAAATTAACTTCACTGGGTTAAATGGAAAATTTCGAAAAAGTAGTGATAAGTGCTGACACTCAAATTCCGATATACCATTAGTTGCCTTTTTACGACATTCTAAGCAAGGAACACCATTGGCACATTCATTTTATGTCCCAGACCAACATGGAACTACATCTACATTTTCTAATATATAAAAAAGAAAATCTGATATTTGTCACTTGGTCTTTGTGGTTGAACTTCTCCGAAGCGCTTCGACAGATTTTAGTATGAGAATAGGTTGTTAAGTATTTTTCGCCCTCCTACTTCCACCCCCTTACATTTTTACACCCCTACATTTTTATCTCGAGGACAGGGCGGTAAAAAGTTCGCCAGGGAAGCAGATCCCAGTATTCTAACATCTTTAATGAACATCTCTGTTTCCATATTTAATTAAAAAATAGAATAGTTAGAATTTCAAAACACACGTAGCTGTAAAATAAGTAAGTATATTTAATTTCACTCCATTACAAATATGATGGAGAAATGCAATAGAAACGCAGAAATTAAACCGCAAAAGTCGTATAATGTACTTGCAAAGTTTTCTTTTATTGCGGGAAAGTTGTAATGGCAAATTCAACTCCGGGGAAATATTTTTCTTGTTCCGATAATTTGGACGCTTTCGTGAAGTAGAAGAAGAGAAATGGGTTACAACACAATCAAATCTCTTCTTATATATCTCATAATTATACTGGTATTGTGTTGCCGTCTCACCGGACTATGAGAGTGAAGGAATAGAGAGTGTACCTGTGTTTGCGCATACATTTTTGTATTAAAATTAACTCCTGCACAGATGGTTAATCCTCGTTGAGATTGGCTAGGAAAACAGATATTATAATAAATGAATATCGGTTAGGAGAACAGTATATTAATGAGTTGTTATTTTATCAAGGCCATTTATAATATGAATTTTCTTTAGACAGTCTTTGACATACAAAATATTTTGTTTCTTAGTAGGTAATGATTTGTAAAAATTAAGGTTACAAATTCTAGACTATAATAACCCAATTATCAAAACTAATCTAACCCAGCTCATTGTCCCGTGTTAGTCTGGGACTTAAAAATAATGTGCCAACTGTGTTTCTTGCTTAGCATGTCATAAAAGGCGAAATCTTATATCAGGTTTTGGGTATCTGATTGTGTAGGCGACAAGCTAGCCACTTGTCACTACTTTTTCACAATTTTCCATCTAGTCTAATTTTGTCACCTGTCCCTTTGACACTGCCTACCACTTCGGGGATTACGGGCGTGATGTTATGTTTGTTTGTTTGTTTATCAAAACTGATGTCTTCACTTATAAAAGTAGTGAACTATTCTAAATCATCTTTTTACCCCATCGCGATCACGATCAAACGATTTACTGGTTTATTCCATAAAAAAATTGCTTAAATTGAGACGTTATATTGGTTTATTAGAATCGGAATACACACGCACTTCTTTGATACAGACTTGAATCAACTTGTTAAAAGAACTTGTTAGTTTAGCCAAGAGTTGGCGAATAATTGAATAGCCTACAGAAAAGAAAATCCCGTATTTTCTCTATTTTTTCGGTTGAGTCAATAAGACTATTATTCGTCTTCTTAAGTGACTTTGGTACGTTTGGGTAATGAAACTGTAACTAAGAACTAGAAAAAACCAACAATCTAGTTTAATGAGCCACTAAATCAAAGATCGCGGGTTCGAATCTCACTAGAGGCTGATCATTCCAGTGTTCGTGTTATTTCTATTAGAATAGAATAGAATAGAAAACATTTATTGACCATTAAATAATACAGACACATGAGACAGGAACATACATTGTACTATTAGAATCATGGAGGTATATTAAGATATTTAGGTATTTCCTACCTAGTTTCAGTTGAAAGTAAGTTCAGTTCTAAGTAAGTTAGGACCTAGGGAATGTTTATAGAATTGATTTATTGTTGATTAATTTATGGATTAACCATATTATGATTTGTTTTGTGTTCCCAAGGACCCCAGGGAAAGTTTAAAGAATTAATTTATTGTTTGTTAATCTATAATATGTTTTGTGTTCGTAACACTAGGCCAAGGTGAACTATTAATAGACGTGACAAGATGTTAACAGCGATTATTAAGTTTGAACTGTGATGTAATCCGATCCTCTCACATTACTTCGCATAGGTAATTGAAAGCTCGCCAAGTCCCTTGTGATCCATAACTAATTTACAGAAGTTATCAGTTCGTAACATTAGAGCTAAGTTGTGTAAGACATGGCAATTAATTTTGCTCACACGTGGGACTAGCTAAATATTTGTTTAGCACCTCGTTTATCTTTGTACCAAACACTGTTGTCGTAAGATAAGCAATGGGTTTTAAGTAAACATAATCTAAGAGGCATATGTAAATGTGATTAATATTTTGGAAGATGAAGTGAAGATGGATAATCCATAACAATGTTATAGATGCGAAAATAACCCTGTTACATTTTCATGCTAAAATCAGTTAACCGAAAGCGATGAAATTTGATACAAATTTGGGGCCAAAAGTTAAGAAAAGAACCGAATAAGAGCCTAGATATAGCCAACTGTTCTTCGCACGGGCAAGCGCGGGCGCGGGCGCGGTGGCTCGCGAGCCTTGATGGAAATGCTTAAGTTTGTACTAGCCGCCTGCGCCGCGCTGGCTGCGTTTTACTGCCGTTTCAGGAACGTTTTAGATGAAAACTGCAACATTGTATGCGTTTAATTAATATGTGAGCGCAGAGACTTTTAAATAGAAAATATTCATTGAATTTTGACTTTTTATATGCCATAAATGTAGAACTGGCTATTTTTTTCCTGTGACTTGGCCGTAGGAACAGTATTTTGAGACTACTTCGTTATTGTGTTTTTGCTTTGTCTTATTTTGATTCCTAACCTAACAATTAAGCTGCATTTATACTAACGTGAAATGGTGTAAACATGTAATATTCTGGTGGAAAATAAAGAAATTTTACTATTATCATTATTCATAAGGCTTTTTGCTTCTTGGCTTTTCACCGGTATTAGTTTTTATCCTTAAAGATACCTTAAGGAGACAGGAATGTCTGATCAGTAATTTATATATTTGTTGTATCTACCCCTAATTGACAATTAAATAAAGTTTTCTTAGGGATTATGTTCCCAGGCTAACAAAAACGTCACTTGAGACACAGACTACAAATCAGAATTCTGCATCATTACCATTCACTGCACCTTGTTTATTAACATGAAATACTCTTATAGATTATGGTACTAGGTCCTGTTTATAATAAGTCTGGACGAATTTCACACCTGAATAAATTACCGAAACGAATTCTTCTGCATCCTACGGGAATCCTCAAGTTTCGTATTTAATTTGCGTATCCGAATTGTAATGTACTTTGGAACCACACGGGATTACCTACCTTTAGACTGTGTTTTAACGAAAGGATGGAATAAATAGAACTCGGTTGAAGTTTTATTAAAATGAGAGTACCTTGGGGAATCGTTAGAATGTGTGGTTTGAGATCCTTTAAAGTAGGACCAATATTACAAATGTGTCGTCTAGGTATTTTACTAGTTACAAAGTCAAAGAGAGATTTTCTCTGTGAAAGCCAATATCATTTGTAATGACACAGGTTTCACTACGTAACCGTTAATGGACCGCTAATGACTTATTTGAAATTATAAATTTCAAATAAGTCTAACTAAATTACTGATGAAGCACTAAGAATGCTTTGATAGGATTCCTATTATGTAAGATATATATTATTATGGTCGGTTTAGATAACACTATTCTCTTAAACACTTAAACAGAACCTTACACGTCTCTGCTCTCGTATATACCTACTTGGGTACTCTTAATTGGATGTTAAGTTTTCAAAGTTCAGAGGGAGCGGTTGTTTTAGTGGGGCAGGATTGAGGAAATAAAGCGAAGTAAGCAAACTTAATATATATCTAGCAACTTCACTTCTTATACATATACATTAAGGATGGCAACATCATGTGCTTTAATTAGGTCGCCGAAATTCGGCAAATGGATTTTGGAGATTGTCAAATGTATATTTTGTGTAATAATTACAAGTTTAACTAATTAAACATCACGCCACTTCCCTAGCGGGGTAGGCAGAGAGAACCGAACAAGTTTAAGCCCATGTTGAATATTTAAAGATAAAAAAAATTCATGTATTTCGCAAAAGTTACGCAATAGGGATGTTGACTGGCTAGTCAATTGAGATACTTTTTAAGAGCTGTCAAAATGAGATCACTTCATAGATTTGTGTATGGGCTTGTCAACGTGTGACGTCACTAGTTTGTATAGTCAACTGACTTAATATTAAGCAGTTTTTGTAAAATTAAAAATCTTAGACTCAATATGATACAAAATCAATAAGGCTTAACAGCATACTACTACGATACTTTCTTTTTTAGAATTGATATTTCAAAATTACAATTATATAAATGGTGTCAACATCCCAATTTGCCGACAAAGGGCCGATTTTTCAACAGTCCAGTAAAACAATAATCGAATTAATCTGAAAGTAATATATTGCCTAAGTAATCAATGGCATTTTCGAACACTTTTTTTACTTTGTTACAAAGTAGCCTTTTACCTAATGACCTATTTGTTATTAACAAGACAAAAATTAATATAGCGACCAGGTTATCTAAAAGCTCTTTTCTAAAACCTATGTTTTCCAAACAGGCTTTGAAAACGCATCTTTCACCCTTAATTTGGTTATCCTTGTCCTTAATTGTGTATTTCCATAATCGTTCATCTTTTTAAGGCAAAATGGTCCATTACTAGCCTTTTATATAATTCCTTTTTAAACGGTTTTAATGGTTTCTAAATATTAGTAACCTCTTTATTGGTATGAAATAATAAAATAATATTGCAGGCAAGTACCTTTAACTCTTGCAAATGTTGGTATTTTCATTTATCCTACTTATCTTTTTGTTAATCTTCTTCTTCATAACAAGTTATTTATAAGATAGCAATAGTTTACGCCTGTAACACTGTCAGTGGCGGACTTAGCCTGGTTTAGGCCTGGGGCGGTAAAGAGCTGTACGAGGTCCCTAGTAGGGATATGAGCAGTGTTGCTTGTCCGAAATGAGGGGGGAGGCGGGGTGATGTTCAACTGTTTGATATAAGAACTTAGAGATATTATGAGGCCCCCCAGGACCAGAGGCCCAGGGCGGACCGCCCCTTCGCGGTTAGTCCGCTACTGAATACCGTCAATAATTGCTACTTACTTTGCTTACAAAATGTTTATGAATTGCTAACAAGTAAAGTTAACTTTTTGTACAAATTATATTGGGGTTATTATACGTAATATTAGCTAATGAGTAAGAACATGATGGGTATGGTTATAGTCAAATGCAAGTAACTAGCTCCACGCCATTTCCCTAAAGGGGTAGGCAGAGAGAACCGAATTCCATGCTTGTAGTTCCAAAGCCGATGACTAAGTATTTATAAATACATATCCATTGATCCAACATTACATTCATTGATCAGACTCCGAGTTAAGTAGCTTAAGCACTTGTGTTACGGATATCAGAATCAATAGTGATATTACACATACATACCTAAATATTAGACATTAACACCTAGACGTGTCTGTATCTGAACAAACACAAGTATTCATCACACGAATGTTTGTCCTGGGAGGGGATCAAACCCACAACTCTTGGCGCATAGGGCAAGGTCACAACCAAATGCGCCATCGAGCTGTAGAGTAGATAGACGGCTGAAAGGCGAGGCTCTCGGCTGCGCCGGCGCGTGACGGAGGCTGGCTTACACAACTGTTTTCAATTGTGAGAGCTTTTGAGGTCTCGTCTCCGCGTGGGCGTTTCGTGACTTCTTAGTGACAATTATCCTGCACGTAGGGCTGCCACTTACGCAGTGAGAGGGTTGTTATAATATTGTAATTTTGATATTTGATTATAAGTAAATTTTTTCATGTACCACACTGCCACAGGCTTTGTAGCTCCCAAACGTATATACCGATTTAATAGATTTGTTACAACACATCAAATAATAAAAGTCCTTTAAAATTACAAATGTGTAACCATTTCAAATATATGGGAGTACCAAACCACGTATTAAGTTAAATTGTTTAGATAACATTTTTAAATTGGCTATTTACATCTTTTTGAGTCGCAAGAACTTTTTAAATAATAAAATAAATGCCTAACAATATCTATCTGATAATAAACTTCCATTCGCCCTAAAATACCTAACACCCCCTTTTACTAAAACTCTCCAACCCTTATTTAGGGATTTTAGGATTAAATCCGGCCACGAAAGGTCAAGTCACTAGTAGCAACCCTAGTTACACGTGCCACAATTCCCTAACTACCATTCCTACCGACCATCAAACCGGAATGTAGAAATGCAAATTATGCAAACATCCCCCTGGCAGTTGATTTGCCGACAAAGCGGTGGTACGCATACCGGACGTTTCTCGTTGTCTTACCATATAATTAAATACCAGAGCCAGTACTAAAGATCCAATCTCTACACAATATAAAAAAAAAAGTTAAGCCATCCTTAATGATTTTGCAATTAGGAAGTACAAAGTAATTCGACTTATCGTCTTACATACTCTAATTACACTAGTCAACAAAATTACACTCTTTTTTTGCCACATAACAATTTAATACTTTTTTCTAATTATCAGTACCAGCATAATACAATTATATTATAAACATTTTTCCATCACGTCACATTTTTTTGTCATTTGCCTAGAAACATGCAAGTATCTGCAATTGAAACGATTTTTGTTGTATTATTTAACAGCATAAAGATTATTAAAATGTAAACATAATACATGCGATTGATAGTCAGAATGTTGAACATTTCAATGTACTTCAAATTAAGCTTCTAATATGATTCTATGCAAAGTTGAGTCTAGTTAAGCTTTACCATAATTTTTGCGTACATTCGAAGCTGCGAATTTTATATGGACGAATTCTTAATACCAATCTAATGCGAATTTTTTGCGATACATTAGTATAGCAATATAATTTACACTGTTAATCAACAATTTGAGATTATTTCTTTTCACAAAAGACAATAGATATGAAAAAAATTGTATTTATGAATTGATTTATCAATCCTGAAGTCAGACCTTAAAGCCAATTTAAGTAACTTTGTTCTCTAATATCTCAAAAAAGTGACCTGATGATCAAATTTGGATGACTGAATCTGAATCAGCTGTTTTTGTTTTATCAAAAAGGCAATGAGTTGATTCTGTGCAAAAAAACTGTTGACTAGTGTTATCTTATTATACTTATTATAATTAGCCTATATGTAACAACAAAGTAGAATAGTATAGGTACGTTACTAGTTGGTTTGTATGACAGTTGTGCCTTTGGTAAAATAACATACTTAACATAATAAACATACTTAATTCAAAAGGAACTGTATAAGTTTCTGTACTCAAAACAACAAACGTGATTTTTTGCCGTTTTTTGCTCGATATTAATAACGGCAACAGGTAGACACTTGAAATATTCACAGACTATTTAGTTGCTTAGTGTCTAATGTTGTAAAGATAATGGTGCAGAGTGCGTGCGCCAGTCCGACTCGCAGTTGGCCGGTTTTTATGATTAATTTCTCTCTGTTTCTCTCTTTGGCTTATTCTGAAGTATACGAATAGTCGATGTTTCATGTAGGAAAATGTTTGTGTTAGGAACATGGACAATTTACTCGAGTCATAGGTGTTTATAAACGTCCATAGTACAAGCACATACGCTGAGTTTAGAACTAGGGAATTGATGTTAGTCTAAGCTAAGTTAAGCTAAAATTTGTTTATTATACTAGATGACTAAACTTCGTACCACCCCAGGCCCCAATCTCGGATTTTTCATAATGATTTTTAATTTTTCAACCATTCAAAACAAAAAAATATGAGAATAACTGCTAAGGCGTGATCACGGAATATAAAAGTTTATTTTCGCATTTACAATATTAGTAGGTACCTATAGTAATAGCTATAACGCGGTAGAAGTAGGATTACTTTTGACGCGTTTCAAACCAATATTGTACGCAATTCATTTCTATTTACAGCTTAAACCGTTTTTCCGGTCGGTCATGACGCCATCGTCTGATTCCAGTTATATAGATACGTCGTGTAAATCCGGATTACTTTTGTCTTACGTAGCTGACGTTGACGACGAATATTATTTTTCGCTTTTTGCGTCACCCCAACCTCCTCTTACGATGCTCTTGACACTGGGGACTAATTGTCCTCTAACTGGTTACGTTTTAGAAATGAGATAAGTTTCATGATTACTCCTTTCTATTTTTAGTAGAAGGTTATTTTCAAAAGTTACGATGTTATAGAAATTTATTTGTGAGGTAAAAATTGCTTACATTACCTTACTACTAACCTTTATTTAGGTTAACTTGCATTTGTAACCTTTTCGAAGGTAATGAGAACTCTTATATAACAGTAGAATTTATCGTGAATGAAAAGAATTGCAAAGAAAACTGCACTTCATGATAACCTGATAAATGTGTAACGATGAAAATGCATAAGTGTAACGAGTTTGTAAGTCCCATTTAAAAGATACGAAAGCCGAATGACATCGCTTCAATGCAAATAAAAACAACCACAACATAGTTTTTCATCTTTTTATGTTACAATGTTATGTATTACTAGCTTCACTCGCGTGGTACATCGATGAAACATAGCCTACCTATATGTCATTCGGGTGTATGAGTTATATTATTCTAAAGCTTCGTTAAAATCCATTCAGTAGTCTTAGTATGAAAGAGTAACAAACTTCCATCCATACATACAAACGTTCGCATTTATAATATTAGTAGGATGCATGTAAGTACCTAATAAACATTTTTCTTTCTTTCTTTCTTTAAATCTAGTCAAAGAGGACTACAATCAACCTTAAATAGCGCTAGGAAGAAAATTGCTTACTTACACTTTAGGCATTGTTTACACACACACACACACACATGTTCATTATGAGCCTTCAGTAAGTGGGCCAGCAAGAAAAGCTTCCTTTATTACCAACACCATTTGCGTCCGAGACACTACCGTCTAACATGCATTCATGCACGTTTGTATGGAAATGGCTCCATTTTCTCGCGAGTTACGCCCTACTTCCCCTTCATACACGCTCCTTTGAACAACCGCAATTTCTATGCACTCATACTTATAAGCGGTGGTAATTTTTCCCGGGTTTATTAGCATTTTTCCTATAGTGAGACGCATAAAGTCACTGCTGTAGCGTGATAATGAACCTGTTTAACATCTACATGTAAACTGCGTCGTAACATTTTACTTGAGCAAGGCAATCGTAGAGTACTTTTTTGGCGACAAAAGTTGTTTATAATTCATCTTCCTAGCGCTATGTCCCGTGCTTAGACGGGGTCCGCTTAGACCATGATCCAGGATTTAGCGAGTCTGGTAATTACATTGAAGCGACTGCCGTTCTGACCTTCGTAACCCTAAGACAGGGGAACCATACAATCTTTGGATTATGGTTACAAATTCAAAGTTGTTTGAATTTGTAGGTTTCATCACGATGTTTTCCCTCACCGTCGAGCTAGTGGTATAAATACATACATAGATTTGAAAAATCAAGAAGTACGTGCCCGAGTTTGAACCTGCACTCCTCGTTTAAGAGGCGCGTGTATAATAATGAAAATTATATGTTTTAAATTTTTTTTATTTAAAATAAACTTGATATATGCTTTAAGGATTATCCGTGAAAATGATTTTCTCAAGTATGGGTAACGATATTCAGTTCACGTTAATACAGAGAAATGGTAATTAAGTAGCTATGAGTGTTAAGTATATGTGTTTAGCAAAAGAAGATTAAAATCGAATATTTAAGTCTTGTTCTGCAGTGCATCGATTAATTAATGTATTCGAATTGATTTAAAAATTATGTTGCTGCCGTTCCAAAAGCATCACAATTTCTTTATATAATTCTAAGGGATACAGTAAAAACCTCAGTAGGAACTTCATACATACTACGCAACGACTTGTCTAACTAAGTACCTACATTTTGTACTCAAAAACTAAGTAACTCCGTGTTTCTCGCCGAGTTGGTAAAATGGCGCTGAGCCTAATTAATGTAAATGAGTTTCTTTAATTATTCCGCATATTAAAGTTTCGGGCGTTTATTAGCACTTCTACAACACGATGTACTTATGTTTAATTTTCAAATGTATCTAATCATACAATTGCGTAATTTTGTATAACACTTTATGTGTATTTAAGAAATTTTCAGGTCATTGTAACTTCTACTAAGAAGTCTTAGCACAGATAGATGATTTTGTTACTTATCTACCACTTAGAATAATCAAATAGTATGAGGAGGATCTTGGCATATATAATGTAAGGATACACTTTTATTGATGTATACATATATGCCAAAATCCTTCTAATATTGTATGATTGTTTTAAGTGTTAGATAGGTAAGTAATAAAAAAGGTTTCAAGTTCTTGAGAACCCGTTATTTTGTTATAGATGTTTCTTAATAAGTTTCTTAAGTTGTAACTTGTTTGTAGTAAACCTAACGATACTTCAATATGTTTATAATTTTGCGAGTGGTAAAATGAGGAATTTTAAAAGTAGTTAAAGCGTAATATATTCATATTACAAGGCTCACTACATTCGTCTATTTAGACTTTCGCATTGTGTATAGGGGAATAGCGTACTGAGAAAATGTGTTGTGTTTAATAACAGGCTGAGGTTTGCAATTAACTGCTTTAATAATTCCGAGTGTGTATAATTGTGTATGTTTATTTTAACTTTTCTCTTATAATAGAACCCAAGGATTTCTTACGTCAAGAAGTATTATACAGAGGCATTTTTTTGCGAATTATTACCATATGAATAAGATGATTAGTAGAGGTTGGTTAGAAATAAGCTGACGCATGTTATTTTCAAAACACAGTTAAATGCCATTAGTTTTTATTAAACAAAAAATGATAGTAAAACAAATAAAACAGACCTAAGTAAACATCGTCCCAAGTTGGTCTGGGACTTAAAAGGAATTTGCCAACTGTGTTTCATGCCTAGCAAGTCGTAAAAGGCGACTAATGGTATATGGGGTTTTGGGTATGTGATTGTGTATGTGACGTGCTAGCCACTTGTCACTACATTTTTACAATTTTCCATCTAACCTAGCACATTGTCCCATGTTGGTCTGGGACTAAAAAAGAATGTAGGTACCCACTGTAATTCTTGCCTAGCATGTCTTAAAAGACGACTAATGGTATATCGGGTTTTGGGTATGTGATTGTGTAGGCGACAAGCTAAGCCACTTGTCACTACTTTTTCACAATTTTCCATCTAATCCAGTCCAGTTCTGTTTTTGGCTAAATGTGGTTAAAAGAGCCTGCTGCCCCTTTGATTCTGCCTACCCCTTCGGGGATTATGGGCGTGATGTTATGTTTTAATTATAATTTAATATTAATTTGTCCCATGTTGGTCTGGGACTTGGCCCATGTTGATCTGGGACAAAAAAAAAAAGAATGTGCCAACTGTGGTTCTTGCCTAGCATGTCGTAAGAGGCGACTAATGGTTTACGGGCTTTTGGGTATGTGACTGAGTAGGCGACGAACTAGCCACTTGTCACTCCTTTTTCACAGCTTTCCATCCAACCCAGCCCATTGTCCCATGTTGGTCTGGGACTTAAAAAGAATATGCCAACTGTGGTTCTTGCCTAGCATGTCGTAAAAGGCGACTAATGGTATATCGGGTTTTGGGTGTGTGATTGTGTAGGCGACAGGTTAGCCGCTTGTCACTGCTTTTTCACAATTTTCCATCTGACCCAGCCCAGCTTTGTTTTTGGCTGAATGTGGTTGAAGGGGCTTGCTGCCCCTTCGACTCTGCCTACCCCTTCGGGGATCATGGGCGTGATGTTATGTATGTAATATTAATTAGTTATAATTTAGTAGGTTTCGATTTTAAAAAAATCAGATGCCACATGTTCTTAATTAAATTCCGCAAATATTTCGTAGTACAACAAGGACTGGATTCATTAATGAAACATTTTTGTACGGGCCGTACATATTTAATATTGTCAGCGTTGGCAAAATGGATTTTATGGTTTTGGCAACTTTTGTTTAGGTTGTTAAATTACCAAAATTTTAATTTGAGGCTAAATGTTAATAGAATGATAATTATTAAATAAGAAAATCGTTTAGTTCAAACTATAGATAGATAGATAGATAGATATTCTTTATTGCACGAAAAACCACTACAGAAATCATGATACAGATAAATGCAATACAATTTAGGTGGTCTTATCGCTTAAAGAAATCTCTTCCAGACAACCTTAAGGTAGGAAAATAAGCTACTGAAAAGAGAGATAGGGCCGTGCAGTAAATCATACTAATTAAAAAGGAGATACAAAAATAAGGATAATGATAAAACACTTACGACTTTCACTTTACTATATTATTTCAGAAAGTATAAACAAAATCCTTGCACCGTTTCCTCTTGTACATAAACAGATTTTTAATAAAGCATTGTATATAGAAACTGATAAATTCTGATTACGTTGAATTACTCTATCTATTAATAAATACTGTAGTATAATACATTTTTATAATAACACATTGTTAAACTGAACTTGACGGCCTTTTATTAAATATCCATATTTATACGGCCGATATCTTTTTATCAAATTTATTTGAAAATTGAGACGAGTTAGCCTTATTATCTGAAATCTAGTCATATATGCTTCACAATATTATTATCTTGGGAAGATTCTTGGAGGACTTTTTATTATTCTGCAGACAATTATGGTTAACCAAAACATAATTGAACAATAAAAGAAAAAGGTTTGTTTTCGTTCATTAGCAAAACGTTTTTTATCGTCTTTCTTATGATATGAAATACATAATATATATGTATTTTTTTACGGTCATTTATTTTTAAATTGAATTATCTTTATTCATGTAGGCCTTACATAAGCACTTATGAATAGTCATAAACCAAATAAGTGATTTTACTGCCAGATTCGGAACGTTGATTTTGATGGATGGATTTTTTGAGAAAAATAATAATCTCAAAAAATTCATCCATGCTGGTCTGCGACTTAAAAATGGATGCGCCAACTGTGGTTCTTGCCTAGCATGTCGTAAAAGGCGACTGATGGTATGTAGGGTTTTGGGTATGTGATAGTGTTCAGGCGACGAGCTAGCCACTTGCTACTACCTTTTCACAACTTTTCCATCTAACCCAGCCCAGTTTTGTTTTTGGCTGAATGTGGTCGAAGGTGATTGCTGCCGCTTTGACTCTGCCTACACCTTCGGGGATTATGGGCGTGATGTTAAGTATGTATGTATGTAATGTCAAAACAATTGTGTTTTAGACTTGCAACTTTAAATACCCCCTAAATGATAACTACACTTCCTTTATAGGCTCTCAGATAGAAATAATAAATAACACCATTATAATACTAGCATTATCGAGTTCCTAATACATTATCTCGGTCATTGGTTCCGTACAAGCATCATGTGCGATGAAGGAGACAATATCCTTCTCTTTCACACATTCACTGCAGAATATAACGAAACAGCGTCCGAACGGTTCTTAAACGTTCGCAGTAGTTTTATTACCTTACTGGCTCGTCAAAGGCACAATTAGAACGCTTGCGAGCGGAGAGATTGGCAATTACCCGGACTCCTTTGGTCTTGCGTGCATTTCCATTTAACAAGCGTTCAACGGCGTTTAAAAGCTGTTTTGGCGTGCAGGAAAAATGTATGATAACCGCTGTTTACCTGACAAAGCAAAACCAAGGAAGGATTATAATTTTAATAACCCATATTTATCTATACTTATAATAAATCTGTAGAGAGGTCAATTCTGTACATGAAATATATTTTCAAAATAACTATCAGGGGGTGATTAGTGATCGATACTGATGCCAAAAATGCAATCAGTAAAATTTTTGTCTGTCTGTCTGTCTGTATGTTCCTTATAGAAAAAAAAACTACGCGACGGATTTTAACGAAACTTGGTACAATTATTCTTCATACTCCTGGGCAGGTTATAGTATACTTTTCATCACGCCACAATCAATAGGAGCAGAGTAGTGAAGGGAAATGTTGGGAAAACGGGTGAAGTTACTCCATTTTTTAAGCTTCCGTCGCGTGTGCAGCCTTAATGGTTAAAGTTACATAATCATGTACCTATGGCGGAAATAGTCTTTATAATATTAACCATAAACGCGGGTGACACCGCTGGCACAGCTAGTAATAGAATATTACTTTATTTTAGTGTGTAAAACATTTAAAAGTATGGACGTACATTAAGTAAGCAGTTTAACATTAAATGTTATTAAAATATTCCCGGTTTTAGTTTTAAACGTACACTTGTTATTACATTTTACGTACCTATTTTTGCATTGTGAACAACATTTAAGTCAGCCATGCTGAAGTTTCGTGGATTCTATCAAAGAAACTCCGACAGGGAAGTCGATAGTTACTCTTTTCATTGCCAATTCGTTGCCGAAAACAAAGTCGAAACAAAGTTACCGAAGCGAGGTATCGACAACGAAAACAATTTGTCGCGCAACAAGCGATATCGTCGACGTTGACGGATGACGAGCGACATCGCGACCGGTTGGTGTTTCGTAATCGTGGAAGTGGCGCGATAAATTACAAATGAGTTAAATAAAATAAACCAGCGGGCTTTCGCCGAGACTGAGCAGGTACATTTTTCATTTGTAGAATTACACATTTGTGTATTTGCAATCAAAGTATAATTAATATATCAACCCGTAGCTTAGCAAATTAGCTAAGATCTAAAGCTACTATATATGTATAGAAAAGTAGGTATGATTGGTATGTTTAATTTTTAATATTTGACTGGCTCGATGGCGCATTTGGTAGTAGTAACCCTGCCCTATGCGCCACAAGTTGTGGGTTCGATCCCTACCCGGACAAACATTCGTGTGATGAATATTTGTGTTTGTTCCGTGTTTGGGTGTTAATATCCAATATTTAAGTATACATTTGTAATACCACTGTTGATTCTGATATCCGTATCACAAGTGCTTAAGCTACTTACGTATGTTGTCCTTTGACGTCCCGTCGTCGCGATATTCGGTCCAAAACAATTCAAAATCAATTGTGTCTGGAATCTCAGTACTCGAAGCATTAATATAAGCGCTTGTATCGTCGTATTCACAGTCAACCAGTTACAATAGATACATTAACATGGAATACTGAGCAGAAAAACGTACATATTACACATCATTCAGAATATATCTATTCAGAATTTATGCTGTGCCCGAAAACTCCAGGCATGAACTCATTTCTTTACGTAGGCAAAGAATATCTTACCAGTATATTCCCAAATCCCAAAGGAAGCTCAACAAGTTAAATCCCTCCTGTAATCGAATCTACCGAAATTCTTTTGCGTATTGCCTATCTATAATCAAAACTTGCTTACCCTCCCGTATTTTTAGTCGCCTTTGATTTGAACAGGCTGTTGACCTTGAAGGTTAATGGCCTCAGTTCTGCGAGTACCTGTAATGTGATATGTCTGTGTATTGTACGTTTTCGTTTTTATTACTGTATAGGTGCAGAAATGATTTTGTGTGCGTACACGTGAAGCTATAATTAGACGAAGACTAAGGTTTCGTAAATCGAGATGTTTACCCCTCTTGGGCGTATGCGGGCGGTGATTGAGTAAAGAGTTTTTTTATGTAAACATTGGGCATTTTATGGAATTGGTTTTTGTTAGGTAAAAAAAAAAATTACAGCGTCGGAAACAAGGTAAGAAGAAGCATGCTCCGGTAGTTCGGACATGTGGTAGGAATGGATGAGGAAAGATTGACTAACAGATAGGTATACAATGCGAACGTGGAAGGATGTAGGAGCCGCGGAAGGCCCAGGCTTACCTACCACGACCAGATTGGTCATGTATTAACAGAAGGTGATGTTAGGAGTCATAAAAACCGTAGAGCTTGTATGAAAAGGATCATGAATGTTGAAGAGGCAAGTGAGGTGTGTAAGGATCGTGCCGTATGGCGTTCTGTTCTCTCTGCCTACTTCGCTAGGGAAGTGGCGTGAAGTTTAGTTAGTTAGTAAAAAAAAATTTATACCTATCGATTTTAAATATGTCAAGTCTTATCTAAAAAGGCTACACGTTGTAGCAATCGTTTAAAATGTATAATGTTTATTAGTAGTAATAACTATTACTAAAGTATGTAGATGATCTATAAAATATATATGTTCGTGAAATATTCTCGGTAGGGCGGAAAAACATATAATTATACATGCCAGACGATTGACGTCATTGATTATAAATAACAGATGAGTACAAGCGTTTTCCTGATAGAGAATAGATTGAAAGATTGTCACGCGTTGAAGTGTCTTCACTACTCAAGGGATCCGACCGCACTTCAAATCACGTTCTATTGAAGTGCTATAGAGCGGAAGAGATACATATATGAAATACTGATCTGCAACAGGTTTTTGTTCTGATTTTTTTTTTAAATCTCCAAGCCGTGATAAGTCATGTTTTACATGCCAGCTGTGCAGTGTATATTTCAAAATAAACACAACTTTTGAAGGACTTGAAAACTTATTAGGTATAATTTAATTTAATTTCATGAAGCTTCTTATCTTATCCTGAAGGCAGGAGGTAGTTAGTAGTATTACTATTATATGTATATCTAGTATTTGCTAATATAAGGAAAATCTTTGTGATAACCCAGTAATTTACACAGATTTCCTTATTTCAATATTGTAGGTATATTTAGCTTTAGAGCATGGTTCCCAACCTTTATTTGGATTACCACCCGCTTTATATGACAAAAACATCCAACGCCCCCCTTTAATAATATACCGATTTCATATGTCGTATATTAATTATTATATATTTATATTTACTAATTAAATTAGTTATACATACATACATACATAACATCACGCCCGAATTATGCAATTTGTGGTCGTGACAGAGGGATAAACATCTTAGATGGCTTAATACGATGTTCTTTCCTAAAAATAGACGCAAGTATTTTATTCTGTTAAATTTCTAATTAGGTAGTGCGCTGCGACCGTCCTCTGAAGTGTCATTACGCCCCCATTTGCCTTTGGGCCCGCCGCCCTCTTGAAAATCTCCAGCGCCCACTAGGGGTCGGCGCCGCCTCCGTTGGGAACCTATGCTTTAGAGCCTCCGATTTACTTAGTTAGTCAAGCCTAATAAACATTTATTTACTTTATTTGGCTGATGATGCCTGAAAACAAACTCGGCGATGATTGGCAACTTTATTTCAATTCGGCACGAATTCGTTACAAATATTCAGTCTACGTTTATAAATTAATATAAACCTTCATAACTTTGGTCGTAAGATCTCGTTAATTGGAAGGAAAACTTTTTCTACGTCCTCTACTTTTACTCTGTAATTATAATTGTAACTTTGATTGATATAGTATTTCGTTTCAGGGTTAGTGAATACGTAACTTAAAATTAAGAATATACCAATATTTTCATTTAACATATGTCTAGAGTTTTTTTTTCTATTTTATTTATTCGCTTACAAAATATTAATTCATCCGCACCCTTTTAAAAGAGATTATTTATTTTTCTTAGGAATTAAGAAATATATTCAAGTTCGGTAAAATCCTTTCCTAAATGTGGGTTGGCAGACAACTGGTAGCTGGATTAAGTAAATACAATGAGATTTTTTCTAATAAACATTTTCAAGATGTAGAAATTTGTAAAATGAAGCCAGTATTACTGAATTGTTCCGTCATTGTACTATACTGTAAACAACATCAATTATAATTAGGTTTTTCGTACAAATCTCGACCCTGGATTTTTCTATAAAAATTCAAAGTTAAATACTGCGTTTGAATTATATCATTATTAGACATTTCCTCGCTCCAGTGGAGTAACTATGCCGTTTGAGGCCCGTGGCAATTTAATTGGTTGGGGCGCTCTCTTTAGGACAGTGTTCGATTTCAATGTTATAACATTAAAATCAAACACATAGGGGGGTCCCTCATGCTGACGAGATCCGGGGGCCCCTTTCTGATGGGGGCCCGTGGCATTTTGCTACTACTGCCACCCTATATTTACGCCTCTGCCTCGCTCTCTAATCAATCGCGTCGTTTGTTTATTTTTCTATTACCTGTTCTTTATCGTCTTAATAAACTAAAATGATTAACATAAAATGTTGGATGTAGTATGTTTCTTACGACAAAAAATACGCACCTTTCGATAAGAAAAAGTACCTATCTACTATTCTATTTTATTGACTGGCCCGTTGGTCGAGTGGTTAGAGACCCTGGCCACGAAACCAAGGGTCGCGGATTCGAATTTCGCTAAGGGCAAATGTTTCGTGTGATGAATATGGATATTTGTACTCGAGTTATAGATGTTTATAACTAACTAACTAACTAAACTTCACGCCACATCCCTAGCGGGGTAGGCAAAGAGATCCGATGTTGGATTTTTATAAACGTATTTAATTACGTCTATCCGTTCACCTAGTATCCATAGCACAAGCATAAGCTTAGTTTGGCACTAGGGAATTGGTGTGTCAGTCTGGAGAATTTATTTATTTATTCCAAGGATTAAAAAATCTAAATGTGATACGCGCAAAATCATACAAAATATTTTATTGCTAGTGTTACCTACATTACTTAGCTAGATATTATTGGTGCTATTACGCCGACATGATGTAAGCTGTTTATTCAAACTTTTGTCTCTTTGCTGCGGCGTAGACAGCCAATAAGGTTTATATTTGTTTGTAGTTTCAAGTACAATGGCGGGCGTAGACCACGTTTCTGCTACACGTGACGCCTGGTTCGTCAAATATTCAAGTGGTAGCCTCCACGGGCCAATATTTCGCAAGCAGTGTTCTTGTGTCATCATAAATAAGTTTAGCTCGCCTACAACAAAGCCCGAGCTGTTGCATAGCTATGTGTGTTCCCCCTTAAATTATAGGCTTGTGAAAATCGAGGTTATTTTATGTTTACTTGAACTTTTATAGTGTAAAGTTTTGTTTAAAATAAACAAACATAGCATCACGTAACTGTCAATGTCATTATTTTTCTAGTAAATAAACAAATTATTATTATTATTATATCTGACTTTGACACTTCTCGGGACTATAGAGTCCCGGACTTTTGGGAGGCGTGTGTGGGGCCGAAGCCAACACGTAGAGGCCCTTTAAAGTCCTGTATGATTTTAATGTAATGTGACACCAACCGACGATTATCCCTGTATACACTATAAAATGCAGCCAAGGACAACCCCCGGTCAGTGCAGGACTATGGAATTGAGTGGAAGAACAAAGAATCTGGGCTATTAGGATGGGGTGCTAGTGGATTGGGTAACCGGGACTATGGGAAGGACTATAGCACCTGCCCGATCTATGTTAAAAAACACGAATATAATGGGCAGGTGGTGACTCGCCATCTCACTGTCATGGGCCCTCCATTGGTCGCACACACAAGGCACGAAGCAGGAGCGACGGTGGGCAACATTGTGTGGAGAGGTGTGCACCGCTTTCTACCCAGTGGCTTACGCCACTGTGCCAACTCGCGACTTAGGCATGTTTCACTTCCACCCTGCGAGCATATAGCTCTGACGCCCCACTCTGGACGGCCGGCTAAGGCAAGCGAGAGGTGAGAGTCCTGTGGCCCCTGTGGGGTCCACTCCTACCGGCCAACTAAGGCAAGCGAGAGGGGCCTGGTCAACTCTCAGGGGCACGGGTCCCAAAGGGTGTCAATCCCATTCAGCCCACCACAAGCTGCCTTGGGGAGACTGGTTGCACTGTTAGAGTCGCTGCCTTTCATGGTGCGAAAATCAGCAACTCTCACCAGAGGGCGGTGGGGTCGTCACATCCCTACGCCTTTATTATTATTATCACGCCCGCAATCCCCGAAGGGGTAGGAGCTAAAGGGGCAGCAAGCCCCTTTAACCACATTCAGCTAAAAATAAAACTGGGCTGCGTTAGATGGAAATGGATGGATGGTTTAAAACAAGTTGTAAGCAAAATATTTCAATAAGTGGTTGAGGGGATAATTTCACGGCTTATGAATGATGTGAAAATATTTTGCCATAAAATTTATTGCTAGTTGTTATGTGAGCTTCAGAGAGTAAAGTTTCTCAAAATAATAAGAAGTACATTACACCTACAAAATAAAATACCATTTGTAATTTCCTAATAATACAACGATCGTCTGGCAAATATGTAATATAAATATCGAGATCTTATTTATGAATTTCAATGCCCTAATGGTCATATTATATTTTGAAAGTAAAATTCCTTTGGCTACTACACCTGGCTACGAATTGTAGTACAAAGCTTGTGCTACGATATGTACCTATCTGCGTGTTGTTAGGTAAATACTGCTACGGAATTCCGTAGTTTGATACGAAATAAAATAATGTGTAGCATTGCGCTAGAAGACCTATAAATAACTGTTTTTAATTCAAAAGCAAACGGAATATTTATCGGATATCAGATTCTATAATTGATTTCAAAGTCCGATATTCGATTTAAGTAGTTATTTTTACTTTTGGTTAGGAATAGAATAAGCGTATTTCTACGTCCTTAAAACATAGAATAGAAAGTGAATAAAAAAAGTATAAGAATTTATTGCATCAATTTCAGTTTACAGTAACAGTATAAGTACAGTTAAAAATTAGCAATAGCGTAAACAATTTTTAGAGCTTCTGCTTCCTAAACTAGGACATATCTATACTAATAATAATAAATCTGTAGAGAGGTCAATTCTGTACATGAAATATATTTTCAAAATAACTATCAGGGGGTGATTAGTGATCGATACTGATGCCAAAAATGCAAGCAGTAATTTTTTTTCTGTCTGTCTGTCTGTCTGTCTGTCTATCTATCTGTCTGTATGTTCCTTATAGAAACAAAATCTACTCGACGGATTTTAACAAAACTTGGTACAATTATTCTTCATACTCGTGGGCAGGTTATAGTATACTTTTCATCACGCTACAATCAATAGGAGCAGAGTAGTGAAGGGAAACGTTGGGAAAACGGGAGAAGTTACTCATTTTTTTAAGCTTCCGTCGCGTGAGCAGCCTTAATGGTTAAAGTTACATAGAAATCATGTATGACGGAAATAGTCTTTATAATATTAACCATAAACGCGGGTGACACCGCTGGCACAGCTAGTAAAAAATGTATATGTATAAAGTAAACTAGGTTACTAACTACATTAGATTACAATATGAGTGTATCATTAACACGCATTTACCTACTAAGTGATACCCAACCCTCACGAAAGAAAATGTAGGTTTGAAAGCTGGTATTCCTTATATACTATTATAAAAATTAAACAAATTAAAAATGGTAAAATAATAGAGCAGTGGCTTAAAAATTCACCTAATTTAAGCCAGTGTCCTTTCTCTTTGGATAGCAATTATTTTGTCTTAATAACAGAGGACCGTAATTAAAGTGGTAATTAATGACATCCAAAAGAAGTTTATTAAGCTGACTGATCTAAATATGGTCATATTAGATACCAATGTTTTAAAAATCTGTCTAGGAGGATAGGTAATTTAGGTAATTACCAAATGTGTTATATATTATAAAATACGCCTAATGATGTAACAGGTATTGTAAATTAAAATAGTGAGTGAAGGAATGACAGGGATCTAACTCATCGCCTAAGCTAGCTTTCTGTCGTAACTTCACAATGTTCCAACCAAACCCATTACTTTCCTATACGTCCCATAATATGTTGGTCTTAAAAAGAATTTGACAACTGTGGTACATCGGGGTTTGGCTATGTGATTGTGTAGGCGACAAGCTAGTCACTTGTCACTACTTTTTCACAATTTGCCATCTAACCCAGTCCAGTTTTGTTTTTGAATGTGGTTAAAGGGGCCTGCTGCCCCTTCGATTCTGCCTATTCCTTCGGGGATTATAAGCGTGATTTTATGTATGTATGTATGTATAAGTGGTAAAAAGACTTTGTTGCTATCTACCCCTTCGGGGATTGCAGACATAAAGAAATCTGACACACTTTAATATAGAAATTGTATCAATGTACTTCGGTAGTAGTCATTCCAATGCTGGATCCGTGACATGTGTTGGAACCATCCATCCGCTGGTTCCAATCTGTATTCGGTAAGTATTATAAGTAGATAAACGTATAGAAAACTGACACGCTAGTTCCACTCAAAAGTATTAAACCAAAATATTTCGGTACCGTAAATATTTTTATAATTAATTTCACTTTTTTAATTCCAACCGGGCCGGCATGGCTTGTAACGTTATTAAAAAAGTTTAGGCGCCGGAGAATTCATACCACGTACTCGTTGCCACAACGCTTACGTGATATGATTCACTGAGCTAGTTTAGTTTTGCTAAAGTGGACTAGTTTGCGCCTGCGGTTGCGCTCGGTAACTGTACGAAACAGACTTTTACTAAACGAATGTACCTACTTAAAGGATTTATATACTCGTACTTAGCTACTAGTATAGTCATATACACACGACAGCACTTCAGGGTAAACACTGCGTAATCTTATTCCGTTGTGATAAGGGCTGTTCCGCAACAAAAATGTATAGCCTGATGTGCTGCCTTCTGTACCTATCCTAGCGGCTCCTGAGCGGTGGTACTTCATTTATCACACGATTTTTATGTGAGGATTAAACCCGGACATTTACATCTGTGTTTTACAATTCTATCTATGTATTTATACCTCTAGTTCGACGCTGAAATTTTTTTAAGAAAATCCGCACTTTCAAATAAGTATGGATATGAATGATTTAATTTTTCTGGTTTCCTTATCTAAAGGCTACCAAGGGCGGATGACGGTCCCTTCAATGTAATTACCAGACTCGCTATTTAATTTTTCTGGTTTCCTTATCTAAAGGCTACCAAGGGCGGATGACGGTCCCTTCAATGTAATTACCAGACTCGCTAACCCCAAGATCATAGACCCGACTAGGATTGCATATGAAGTTATGATTTTTTAACAAAGCTCCCTATAAAACAACATCGATGACGTCAAAAGTCAGTAAAGTCCTACAAATAGTACCGAACGAATGTGTGCCCAGCTAATTTGAAACTAGCACGACTCCTACCGTCCCCATTCACATGTCACACCCACCTATTCGTCCCCATCATTCATAAGCTCGTTCCGGTTCCTTTCCTGTCGTCCCCATAAAGAAGTCCACTAACCCGCTTCTGAATCGGCATCGTAAACCGTCAGAAGCGCTGTCGGCGTGTTCTTGGCTCATCATATGACCGTCGTAAACCTGACAGATTACGGCTCGGGCTCTGCATATGGTCACTAATAGAACTAGGTGCTCATTGTGTTTGAATTTGCACCTTAACGAATCGAGATACGGCTGAATTCAGATAAATGCAGGCTTGACGTTGTGGTTGTCTCTTGGATGTAGGAATCGAGTGCAGTCAACGTTTTAATAGGTACTCTTTGGTTGGATGAGGATTTTATTTTTATTGCACTTTACTGTATTTGTCAGTCACAATTTTAGTATGTTTTTTTGTTGTTATACGGTTATACGAGTATGTGCTTGGCGGGATTTGGTGATAATCGTGATGGTGTCATAGTAAAAAACGTATTCTCTGATGTATATTAATAAAGTCAGATAATAAATGTCGAAGTCAGTAAATGACATTTATACTTAATTTGAATTATTATAATATGAATTTGAGAAGTTTGTAATTCAGGGGCGAGTCCTCGCTACCCTAGAAACTTTCCCGACAGTTAGCAATTTTGTGATAATAAGATTTTTTTTTTTATATTTTATGTTATTGTATTTTACTTAATTTTATTTAAATATCTTTCATGTTCGCAATGAAATTGCTTTCAATAAAAACTTCCTATCAAAACCTTTGATTTTACTCCATGAAAGCATGATTACGAATGTACCAAAAAAAAAATTCTTAGCCGATAAGACGAGTGACAAAAGAATGTTTCGAGAAAAGCCTAAAAAAACGTTAATAAAATACGGTTTTTGTTTGAAGCTCCCTCAAAAAGCCGTCACTTGTAACGAGATATCGCATCGCACGAATATCGGGCCGGCACAACGCCTATTGGATTCCGTTGATGTTATTTGGCATCGCTGGAATTTGATTTTCTCTTACAAATGTTAGATTGGCAATGCGAAAAATTCGGGTTTCGTTAATAAACCTTACATTCGATGTCTCAGTATTAGTACATACTTTATTGTGTACACAAATTATTTGCGTATCTACAACTACGCAATTACAAATATATAATGAAATAAATATTTTATTGCTGTGTGACTGTGGTGTGTGATGTTTGTGGTGTTACAAATGGTTTGATTACATAAAATGAACTTTCAACGCTCTTGTTATTAATAATGTTTTGTTTTATATTCAATTCAAAAGATTATTTTTCAATTCAAAAGATTGCAGATTTAATAGGTAGTCCTTTTATAATTTGAAAGAAATATGTACTCACTAATATTAAAAATCAAAATAACTATTCTTTTTTTTTCTCTCCCGTAAATGTCTTACGCATACCACTCCACCCCGGAGGTGAAGTGGTTATGTGGGACTCTCCCCCCATGATAAAGGGGGCCCCCGTTTATCCCACTAAACCCCAGAGGTGTTCCGCTGAATCGCATAGGGAGGGTATCTGGGAAAGCTACGCACACCAACGACTCCCTCCCACAGCATTTGCCCCGTTCGGGCCCGACACAATTGCTCTACTATCGAGCACTCCAACTAGGTGCCCCTGGAACACGGAGGGGCGCCTACACAGATGTAGGCGCCCCTTGAGCCCAGAGGCTTGAAGCGCGGACGACGGACCCCTAATCCATCGCCCACTAGCACTGCTAAGGCGACATGTGGGCCGTAAAAACCGCATGGCGCCGGCTTGGCCTACGCCTGCGCATGGGCTGAGAAACGCGGTCTAGCTCCCGTTCCCTCTCAGCCGCTTCTTTTTGCGTAAAGATGTTGGATGGATGAAAAAAAGGACACTGCAAGCCATAGTTCTTGTGATTCTACCATGGCCCGCGTGAGCACTGGTGCAGACAGACCACGCCCTATTTCGTTTTCAGACCTGATTTGAATCATATTGATGTGGTAACACCCCCAGGCCAACAGTTCGATTAATATAACTCAATATCTAGCTCTTGGCTATCTACGATCAAGGTACGAATTAGTCTATACTAACATAAAATTCCTACAATATAACACGACTAAGGCACAAATTGCAAACATTATTCGGAGCGGAGCCAATACCGAGGCATTCAAAGGCAATCTCCGATCGCTTGCCAATGAATTAAACCAACAAATTGCTCGCATTGCTGATGCATGGAAACGCGGTTGCGAACATTCATGATGTTGGTATATATGTAGTATGTTAATTGATTTTATATAGAAATACGCATTACGCCAAAATATGTTAAGGCTTTTATAAAATTGTTATGTCCCGTGTTTAGACGGGGTCCGCTTAGATCATGATCCAGGATTTAGCGAGTCTGGTAATTACATTGAAGCGACTGCCGGTCTGACCTTCGTAACTAAGATAGGGGAACCAGACAATTTTTGGATCATGGTTACAAATCCAAGGTTGTTTGGAATTTGCAGGTTTCATCACGATGTTTTCCCTCAACGCCGAACTAGGGGTTTAAATAAATACGTACATAGATTTGAAAAATCCAGAGGTACGTGCCGGGTTTGAACCCGCACTCCTCGGTTAAGAGGCGCGTGTCCTTACCATTGAGCTACCAATGCTCTTCGACCGAACGCCGAATAAAATATTGTTTACTTCGTTTAAGCGTTGCTGATAACATTATTGTTTGATTTTGCCGGTATAACATGAAACAACTGATTGCTGTTCAATGTGTTAGCGAAAAATGTTTTATTTGTTAGTACCTAGGGTTCATAATAATTGCTAACTTCAACTTTATTTCTGGAAAAAGGGTAACTATAAATTTGCAAGCCGAAGAAGATTTCGATTTATCTTTTGTCTGTCTGTATCTTAAGAATAACTAACGCGACAACGTGTAAGTTATAGAAATAATTGTCTTCACCCAAAGTTTAAAATAATTTGAAAAATGAATAAAGTCTTGTTACGATATTAATAAACTGCATTTTGTTGAATAAATGCGCAGAACTAGCAGTTTCGTCTGGTGCATTTATTATTTTGGAAACTTATAAGAATAAATAAAGAACTCTCAACATTCTTTTCAATTTATTTTCATTCGTTCAGATTTCTTTGTCCATTTCATCGTTTCATAGTATTCAATACATGAAAATATATTTACCAATCCAAGATTTTTCGTTTCGTCGTATTCACTTTAGCTTAAAAATGGTATAGATATTAAAGTATATGTATTTCTGCCAGGGGTCATCGTCCTCGGATATTCTAAAGTTCATAATTAACTCCATCTCGCACCTCAGTACATTCGCGAAAGTCGCAGAGAACTTGGAAGTCATAACGTCCGACGCGAGGCACCTTGTCGCGTGTCTCGTACTCGCTTCGAGTTATTATTTTATATCTATTATACGTACGTATGACCCATGGAGAGCGGTGGTAGCTCAATAGTAAGGACACGCGCTTCTTAACCGAGGAGTGCGGGTTCAAACCCGGGCACGTACCTCTGGATTTTTCAAGTCTATGTACGTATTTATACCACTAGCTCGACGGTGAGGGAAAACATCGTGATGAAACCTGCAAATTCAAACAACTTTGGATTTGTAACCATGATCCAAAAGTTGTCTGGTTCCCCTATCTTAGGGTTACGAAGGTCAGATCGGCAGTCGCTTCAATGTAATTACCAGACTCGCTAAATCCTGGATCATGGTCTAAGCGGACCCCGTCTAAGCACGGGACATAACGCTAGGATGATGATACGTACGTATGACCCATGTTAAAAATGTGCCAATTGTGTTTCTTGCCTAGCATGTCGTATAAGGCGATTGTATATCGGGTATTGGGTATGAGATTGTACAATTGTCGAGCTAGCTGCTTGTCACTACTTTTTCGTTTTTCGCTTATAGTTTGGGCGTCATTTAAGTTGTTTGTTGCACCGTTATGATATTTATATGAAACTAGCTTGCGCCCGCTGCTCCAGACGCGTGAAATTTTGGTATGTTACAGAGACTCTTATCGTGTGACTCAGTTTGTAGACAGACAGACCGAGTTACAGTTGTAATTTATAAATGTTATTATTTAATGGTTCACTCACGTTAACACATTTTCTGTATCGAATTCCTACTGACTATGATTTGGAGTGAAGTTAACTAATTTCACTCTAAATCATAGTCAATCAACTAAACTTAGTTCAATATCCATAAATTCTGTTAGCCACAAGTAACAAAAAGTATATACAGGTTTTACTTTTTTTGAATACATATAACAATACCTTCTATATGGATATGTATGCACAGATGTGTAAATCCGCTTTGAATTATTTTGTTATTTTAAAAAGGTACGGGGTTCGTAACCCAGTTAATCTCCCTCGTGTTGCTTCCGTCTGTTTGTAAAAACATAAGCCAGTAAGCTTGTTCCATTAAAAGGTCGTGTCATTAGCCAGCCTTCTACGTTATTATAAACGTGTGTGCGATTAAAGAGTATGTAACAAACATATATGTCGATATCATCATCATCGATATCAATCCTATCCCATCAATATCGATAAAGATAAAAATCTATCGAAATGGAGTTGATAGAAGCAGTGTCTCATAACCGAGGGGTGCGGGTTTAAACCCGAGCACGTACATCTGGATTTTTTAAATCTATATAAGTATTTATACCACTAGCTCGACGGTGAAGGAAAACATCGTGATGAAACCTGCAAACAACTTTGGATTTGTAACCATGATCCAAAAATTGTCTGGTTCCCCTATCTTAGGGTTACGAAGGTCAGATCGGCAGTCGCTTCAATTTAATTACCAGACTCGCTAAATCCTGGATCATGGTCTAAGCGGACTCCGTCTAAGCACGGTACATAACGCTAGGAAGATGATGAAAGTAAGACGAGAATAAATGTGGAAAGCCATAATTTTTGTATCTTCATATTTTTTACACTTTCATATAAAGAAATACTCGTACAAATTTGTATATGATATTTTTTATGATAATATCTTATAAATCGTGTCTTACTTTGTTTACATATAAGTAATAGTTTACTCTTTGAATATGTACGTAGGTACAATAAATAGTTAAAATGAGAAACTACCAATTTCCTGGGCTGAATGGAATGTAAATAAAAACTTAAACAAATTCACCAATAAAATAAATAATGTAATGTAATAGAATAAAGGTACGTAGTAAGAAATTGTTTCCGTGAAATTTTACCTTGTAGCTTCTCAAATACTCAGGAGGCTATCCCAAGAGTTTGGGATGGGTATTCTCGTCACGATTAGAATGTATAAACATTCCGGGATTCGTCGTATTCAGTCGTGTATGCTATAACTGAGATCGCAGGTGGGAAAAGGGAGGAATATTATGACGAAATTATGTACCTATGTTGTGACGATAAAGAGAAAATTGCGGGACGATTGTGTATGTAAGAGAACATTTGATTGTGTAACCTTATTTTGGAGAAACTTATCTGTCGGGTTTTGTTTTGGGCGTAAAAATAAAAAAAAATGGGTAATTAAAAAAAAAAATTGTTTCATTAATGCATGTAACATTAAGTAACATAAATTTGGATTGAAATCGACTAAAATAAACACTTTGAACTAATCCACCTGTTAATTGAACCTTAAACAATTTATCTAACAAGCCATGCGAGTACCTTTTAAACCGTTGCGGAAAATATATCAATACACTTTATTAATGTGACGAAGTATGAAGTTCAACGAATATTTCTGACATGCTTTGATGCTATGAAAATTACTAACGATGAAATTACTCATTGAGTTGAGTAATTATATCATTCAAGGCTATTGTTGTGGTAGTGCCACCGTAGCTAAGCACTTACCATAGCAGAAATGGGCTGGCCCGAACTGTTAAAGTATTTACCACCCTCTCATAACTCCATGAGTTAATAACCGATAGGTGTTCACCTATCGTCGTAAAAAAGCATTACGGTTAAATGCTATTTTACGATGACAGTTGAGTGGTGTTGTATATTACAAAGGCTAGGGTGATCTCTTATCTTCAAGCATTCTTTGAAACTAACATACGATTGTAATTTCATATTTAGTTATCGTGGACTCAGTGGCGCAGCTATGGTTAATCCGTTTGAGGTCTGTGACTATTTCATTGGTTGGGGTCTTCGCCCGCTGACAGACAAGGTCGTCCAATGCTTCATAGATACATACATAGAGAGCTTTTGTGTTCACCGGTCTCTGGGCTCCTGAAGAATGGGGGTTACCCCACTGCGCCTTTTTAAGAATTGGAGTACTCGTATACTTTAGCACTAAGATATGCTGTAATGTTATATATCGAAATTCAGTAGTAGAATTCCTCAACTTACTACTTACCTGTACCGTCCAAAAAATTTAGAAATAATAATTATATTTACCGTCTTGTAATCCAAATCATGCATCATTGTGTTGTCTACCTCTTATCGTATTAAAATTAATTTAATCAGAATTCGTTAACGAACCTTTTATACTTAAATAATTAATTATGAATAAACATGAAGCGTACCAAAAATAACTTAAGCAAAATTAAATTGAATTATTCGATGAAGTTGATTCTGATATTTACGTAGCTCGACACGTTTTTCATTCACCTTGTACTATAGTGTTATTAGCAATAAGTATAGTAATTAATATTGTTTATTACTCAAACGTGGATACGGAAAGCAGTTACTTGTAAATATCGATGTTTACTCTGTTTCAGTTCTAGTTTACTTTTGTTTTCGGCAGAATAAAAAAAACTTTTTTGTTGAAATGAGAATCAAGTTTCGGTTAGAATTCACATGTTATTTAACACGTATTTATATACACTGGAGTGTCTGAACTGCCTTATTGATTTTTATGAATGAGGCGTCAAGTAATTCTATATAGTGTACATACATACATACATACGTAACACCACCCCATAATTCCCGGAGGGGTAGGCAGGGTCAAAGGGGCAGCAGGCTCCTTTAACCACATTCAGACAAAAATAAATAATAGTGTAGACTATCTTTTAAGACCTTTACGAAAAGTAGCAATGTTTTCGGGAGGTTCCAGTATTTATTTACAACTTTTGTATGATATTCGTTAAGATTATAGATTTTTCACATTCTTGCAAAAGTAAGTTATGTAGCTTTTACGCTACTTATACGCATTAGCGTATCAAGTATATAAATTGATACAATGACGAATTAAGCTTATTAATATTATAAACGCCAAAGTTTGGATGGATGGATAGATGTTTGTTACTCTTTCTACTGAATATATTTTAATGAAACTTATACGATTAACACATAGGCTATGTCTTATCAATGTACCACGCAAACGAAGCTGCGGGTAGACGCTAGTTAAATAATAAAGCTCAATGAGCGAGCTCTTATTCGAAAAGACAAACGTTAATATCACTGAAATCTAATAACCTGAATCTAATTGCGGTATCAAAGAACTTGTGGAAGTTCAAAGAAGCCGTATAAAGTTTTACGGTCGAAAAATTTAATATAATATTCGAGAGGACCTAAAAATGATACGACTCAGCGCGTCCGGAGGCGCCGCGACGTCCAATTATCTTTATGTCGTATTTACTCTTGAGCTGGGTGAATGATAGGTTTGTAAACTTTATTTCTCATAAAAAACATTAGGTTCACTTAGAATAAGATACAAGAAAATAATCATCATCATCAGCCTAGCGTTATATCCCGTGCTTAGTCGGGGTCGGCTTAGACCATGATCCAGGATTTAGCGAGTCTGGTAATTACGTTGAGGTAACTGACGATTTGGCCTTCGTAACCCTTAGATAGGGGAAGTAGATAATTTTTGGATCATGGTTAGATACAAGTTAATAATATTAAACAAAAAATACATATTACATCTGGTGCATAGTTGTCAAAAGCAGGGGTACCTAGCACTGAATCTCATTCCTTAACGTCGTTTGCCAAGTTATTGTGTAGCTACACTTCCTTATATAGTAAAGTTTTCCTTCTGTAATTAGTTCGTATTATAACAAGTGCAAGTTTTTCCCACTTTTTATTTCACAATTTTCCATCTAACCCGCCCATTGTCCCATGTTGGTCTGGAACTTACAAAGATTGTGCCAACTGTGTTTCTTACCTAGCATGTCGTAAAAGGCGACTAATGGTATATGGGGTTGTGGGTATGTGATTGTGTAGGCGACGAGCTAGCCGCTTGTCCCTACTTTTCCACAATTTTCCATCTAACCCGGCCCGGTTTTGTTTTTGGCTGAGTGTCGTTGAGGGGACTTGCTGCCCCTTTAACTCTGCCTACCTCTTCGGGATTGTGGGCGTAATGTTATGTATGTATGTAAGTTTGTCTTTATGTTGTTGGTGCAAAGAAATAGTAGCATAATAGCAAAGTAAATAGTGCATAGTTGATTTTTGAAGTTGAGTGGAATCGAATATCATATTTTTGTAGATTATAAGAAATACTGAACATTATTTGTGAGGATAGAGTTAAAATGGAACATATGCATCAAAAGAAGAAATAGAAGAATTGATGCGTCCATAGCGAGTGCAAACACTTTGCATTTAAAATTTTAAATATTTTATTTTTATATTTAATACGATTTTATATTTGATCCATCATTATGTTGAAACAAATAATCTTAAAAACTATGAATTGACATGTAGGTATATGTAAATCATTTAATTTACATGGTACGGGAAAATATATTAACTTTTTTGGTAAATTTTCAATACATTTGTTATTGTGTGGTAGTGTGAAGAATTATCAAATATGAAAAACGACATTTGTTGTTTCAATAAACAAATTAATTGTATCTTGTAAAGTTTAAATAATTCAATTATTTACTAATCTTACATTTATCATTTTATGCGTATACTATTACAAACATGTCTTAAAAGATCCCAAAGTCAGTTGCTTTAATTTTAATTTAATATGAATAGTACAGTCTCATGAATATTATAAAGACCATTGTGAAACTATAAAGAGCCGAGGGAGTGCACTTAGGTATTCAGATTTCGTGTTAATTTACATGAAAAAGATTGTTAATTTTAACACCTCTGCATAATCTTAAACAATACATTAAAAATATTCAGTAAAATATTTTAACATTATTCTCTAAAAACCTTACTTTATAGCGTAATTTAATATTCTTCTGGTAGTCTTCCTATACTCGTTCAGTTGTATAGTGTAGCTTACTTTCTTTGCTGTAGATTCCAATCTTTTGTTAACATCAGGGATCAGCAGTTTAATAAGCCTTCTGAAGCATGAAGTCCTGATTACTTTGTTGTCGCACATCTTGGTCACGAAACCACTTAATTTTTGTAAGCTTCTGTTTTTCTTAAAACTTTTAAGATTCTTGATATTGTTGAACAAAACAGAACCGATATTCTGCAAGAACTCGAAACAAAAGCCGTGAAACAAGAGCTATTTAAAACAATGACAGCGATTACCCATCTAAAGTTACGTAAACAGTTTAGGAACGTAATAGTTCAATTTAGTAATTAGATAATATGAGTATTGTTAGTTAATTTGAGAGTCATTTAATGGAAGCGAACTTTGAAGTTTCGCAATATTGTTATGTAACACGCCGGTTTCAAAAGCACACAATTGTGTAGCTTGGAACACAAATTACTCATTGCTATTTTTTGAAAACAAAAAATATGTTGACCCGTTATAAAGTTACAGCCTGTCAAACTTAATATAATAAAACAGACAGCCTCATAAAAAATCAAATTTAAACGAAATAAAATTAATTCTAATTCTTGTTTGTCTCGCCGACCTCGATAAAAATCTCATTACAGTAAAAGTCGATGGAATCGTAATAACACGAACTGTTGTTGAAAAAATGGTCTACTAGTTTCGGATGTAAGGAGTTATCATTGTTTTCTGAAAAGGTTAATATTCGTCTCCGAAATTGGTATTGCCTGAATTATATAATTACCGGATCGACATGTTTTTTTCATTTAATTACTTTATAGGTTAAATTCCACGAGAGTGATATAGCTAACTAATAAAAAAAATCGGCAAAGTGCGAGTCACACTCGCACACGAAGGGTTCCGTACCATGATCTTTAAAACGGCAAAAAAAATCTGTTGTATGGGAGCCCCCTAAAATATTTATTTTATTCTGTTTTTTACTATTTGTTGTAGCGGCAACAGAAATACATCATCTGTTAAAATTTCAACTGTCTAACTACTATCACGGTTCATGAGATACAGCCTGGTGACAGACGGACATACAGTCGGACAGTGGAGTCTTAGTAATAGGGTGCCGTTTTACCCTTTGGGTACGGAACACTAAAAACATTAATAAGAAGCGCTGCACTGAGCGAGGAAAAGAAAATGAAGTGTTCCCATTGGTCAACTTAATCACTTAGCACATTGCTTAGCTACCTTATATCTCTGTGGAATCTTGAGCGATGGGGTCTTGAAGAACGCTGGTAGCTTAATGTTAAAGACACGTGTTCAACTATTTACGTTTTACCACGGACTAGTAAAAAAAGAAGGACTCCACGCTATCATACTATAGGGTGAAGCCACGTTTATAAATGTGTGAGTGAGATAGTTATGGATACCAGATATCGGATATCTGTCATTTGGAGCACTTATTACGTCAATGTGTGACTTAAGTTGCGTGTCAAGGAGTGGCGCGGAGTCCTTCTTTTTATGCTAGTCCGTGCGTTTTACGAAGGTATGATGGCGTCGTTTAAATGTAATGACCAGATTTATTAAATCCAGGATCATGACCTTAGCGGACCTCGACTGAAATAATGCTGGGAAGATAATGATATCTGCAGATTCTGTTAACTCTACTGCTGTGTTTTCCAGAAAGTTTCAGCTTTGTCCCATGTTAGTTTGAGACTTAAAAATAATGTGCCAACTGTGTTCCTTGCCTAGCATGTCGTAAAAGGCGACTAATGGTATATTGGGTTTTGTGTATATGAATGTGTAGGCTACGTGCTAGCCACTTGTCACTACTTTTTTACAATTTTCCATTTAACCCAGACCAGTTTTATTTTTGGCTGAATGTAGTTAAAGAGTCTTTTTGATTCTGCCTACCCTTTCGAGGATTACGGGCGTCATGTTATAATAAATAAAATAATTAATTCAGATTAAAATGATCGGCTTCTAATCAACCTTCCTGCATATTTTAATGAATATTCATACCCACTCAAGTACCCCCACTCTCGAACTTAATAATACTAAAAGTGCCATCACAAAATGTATTGGTCGACTGTAGACACTGACGTCATGGTATATTATAATACGATACAGCGCAAACATGCCTTGGATGGCAAGATAAATATTTTGTGGAGCTCGGGCGATGACGCACCTCGGGACTATTTGGGGTATGGAGATGGTGTGATGTCGAGAGTATTAAATACTTATGTCTAGATGTTATCCCGCATCTAGAAAGAAGATATAAATCCTTAGTAATATCGAGAGTGAAAGTAACTGTGTCTGACATATTTACGCGGCCAAACTTGACGGGTTGGGAAGAATTTGGTGTGCTAAACGATTGAACACTACGAAATGATATGCGTCACGTTTTTTGTCCGGGATGGTCTCCGAAACTACTTAAATTTGCACACCGTGTGCAGTTTGATCCAACTTGAAAGATAGGATAGCTTACATCTCAATTTATTTAACCCGATTATGTGTCATTGACTGTTAGGCGGAACGAAGTTCACGGGGTCAGCTAGTATAATGTATATAGGGGATATACAACTGACTTTACTTGTAATCTATATATTCATACGTGAAGCAAAAACTTCGCAGACGGAAGAGTATGCGATTTGGCACAGTTAAAGTTATAGAGAATGAGTGCAGAAGCCTAATATATAAACAATGCATCAAAAATACATAAAATGAATAACAAAAACGAAACGTATCTTGATCGAATTTCGACAACTTGGCGACCTCTAGTGATATATGTATAATATAGTGCGTTACTTAAGTTTCAAATGGGAAGCACGTATTCGTCCTGCCTGGCAGTAATCTGTTACAAAGTCTACCAGAGGTATCACGACTGCGTTGTTTGCCTTTGCAATAGGGATGAGCATTTATATATTATTCTATCGATCCTTAAGATCCTTGACAGTAATTCGTTTCTATTATTTATAGGTCGTAGGTTCATAGCTCAATATGAGAAGTACTTTTATTTTAAATGTTGAGCTATAAACGTTAGGTAAAGAACCATGCTGTCACATATGTATTTAACCTTGTATTTCACAGTAAGAACTTTCAAAAAAGAATTAAAGTACTCACCTCAAATATATCTATAACAAAATATACCAACAATACGATTTAGATTGATCTGATTAAAGTAAGTAGCCAAAACATATCTACATAGTCTTAAGTATATAATAATTAAGTTTACAAATTTGTAAAATTTGGCATTTAAAAGAGTAACTATCGAGTTTCTTGCCGGATTCTTCTCGATAGAGTCTACCTTCCGAACCGGTGGTAGTATTAGTTCTTATCCTTTTTTTATGTATAGGTATTGACTATTTATAAGTGCTTTCTTGAAGCCCATATAAATAAAGATATTTTTGAATTTGAATTTGAAATTGAATATGAATAATAGAAATTGAATGAATGAATACATACATAAATAACATCACGCCCGTAGTCCCCGAGGGGAAAGGCACAATACCACAAATAAATCCCGGTGATCAAACCAATGCTTTTATATTCTCATCTAAACAGCTGCTTTTCAACATGGGCATGTTGCTTAATGCTTAATGTATTTACTTAAAAGAATCACTGGGTGTTAGTATAATATATTTTGCCCGTGTTTCAGGCTCACACGTGCCCTTTCGAACTTAGCGACGAAATTGTTGCAAAAAGAAGTATGTGACTGCTATATCTCAATTTATTTTTCTTCATATAATATCAATATTTATCAAAAGACGGTGCTTGGAATATGAGATATTTCTTTAGAAGTCGGTAGAATTATATTATATTTAGAAAAATCTTAACCATATTTTGTTTAGGTAAAGTATGAAAAATAATAGCAATCTCTTTTTATTCTTAAATCAATTAGTCATTTTTCGATACAGTTTCCTATGTTCAAAGTACCTACATGAACGTCGAACTAATGCTACGAGCTACAGATCTGCTACGTTATTGTAATTATGTCGTAGCACTGACTTCTGACGAAGCTACGATATACTCTTATACTACATTGGGACAATTCCAATTTTCTATTAACTGTTGGTATATTCATCATATCTGCGAGTTTATGTCAACACGGGATGTAAGATGAAATTGATCTGATGAGAATCGCTCATTATTATTGAGAGTTGAAAAGGTGTTTATAGGTCTATGTGATTATTTAGCCCTGACGTGTATGCGAAATTCGTTGTATAGTTAAATGAAATTGAATCCTCAACGAACCTTATAACGAACAAGTGATTTATATTACAATCATTTATCGTTGTATAAAAATGAACTCATAAAAAAACGTAACTCATTCTTGCATTTGTGACATTAATCGGGGTTGTAGTACAAAAAGGATTACAGTAAATATGAAAGCCGTACTTTGAACCTTTATGCAATCAAAATGATAGATTAACATGCTTTCTATTTGTGTTAGTCATCCATTGTACCACGGAACAGGGGCGTACCACCCACATGTTATGAGCCAATTCACAGTAACTAATTAAAAGAAATTGACTCATTGTACACAGAAACCAATCCGTTAAATCATCCGCAGAATTAAAGGTCAACACGTTGCCTTATTTATTGCGAACAAATGTTTCTGCGAAAATTTCAAGCTGAATAATTAACGGCAATTACAGACTTGTCACGTGATTGCCCTTGTCACGTGACGCCGAATTTTTTTTTTGCCTAGGAGCTAAAAATTTTGTGTTATAAGGCTTGGAGTCTGTGTCTGGATGCCCACTTAGTGTCGAGACAATTTTGATATCCTTTCATATGACAAAGACGAATTTGCGAAAAGTTTTTTTACTGGAGTTGTGGAAGATTAAACGTAAATATAAATATATAAAGTTTGTGGTTACGCCAAATTTTAAAGAGAGACATGCAACATTTATTTATAGACGTGTCAATAAAAAAAATGGATTTATATATATATATATATATATATATATATATATATACATATATAGACCTTAATTTAGGTGTATCTTGCAACCTAGCTGCATAAATACAATTAAACTTTGGAGAATGGCCATAAAGAGATTCTACTTAACAATTCCTGACGTCATGCTCCTCAGCAACCCCTATGGCTTTGATAACATTTTTTTTAGCCAACGTAATTGTGCATAATGTGTACTTAATTAGTACACACACATGAGTAGAGTGAGTACACATTATGGACAATTACGTTGGCTAAAAAAATGTTATCAAAGCCAAAGGGGTTGCTGAGGAGCATGACGTAATTCCTGTCAGTGACTTTGCATGTGTACTTATCTGTCTAGAAGCGTGAATTTGTTTTTGGAACGTTATTGCCTTGTTCTCCGATAAAAACGCCCACATTTACATTACTTCCCTAAATACATACTTTCCTCGAAAAAAAAGCAGTACCCTAATGTATCCCCCATTAACGCCATATATAAAGTATGCCTAAGCGAAGTAACAGCTTGCACTCGACAAATGTTATCAACAAAGGGTCGTTTACACCCACGCTCCGCAATTTTGCCAGTGAACATTTTTCAATTTATTTCAGGGCACTGAAGTGTTACAAAGCCAAGGCTGTATTAATGTGCCCAGACAACTGCTTAACGAAGTCATGTCGCGTTAATGACGTTAAAATGTGAACGACACCTACGCCCGTGTTAATTGGAAACGGTTTAGGGGGTAGTGGAAAGGAAAAGTCAGGATGCTTCGTTTTAAAGTGAGGGAGACATGGTTATGCGAATTTGGTATTTATTGACAGGCTTCCTAAAAATACGTAAACGAAATACATTTATAAATACCATCGTGAGCACATGATTTTGATTGAAACAATGATTATCCCTTTTTATTTACCTTACTAGGGAAGTAGCGTGAAGTTTAGTTAGTTATATACCCAATAGATTATAATTTTATACATTTGTGGAAGCATTTACGTGGGAGAACTGTAATATATATAACAGCTAAATATCTATAGGTATACTAATACGTGAATCAAAAGCTTTGTATCCATTTTTAGGAGAGTTACGCGGACGGATAGTATGAGATTTTGCACAGTTAAAGTTTATATGGAGAAGGAGTGCAGAAAGCTAATATTTCAATAAATAATTAAAAATAAATCAAACTTTTTATTGAATTTCGACCAGTAGTAATTAAAAATAAAAGGTGTAAGTACCAGGTATTTGAGTAGAGCTTGCCGCTTGTTTTTTCACGATTTTCCATCTAACCCAACTCAATTTAATTTTAGTTAAATGTGATCTAAAAAGCTTATTGCTCCTAGTACTCTACCCCTTCGGGATCACTGACATAATGGTATGTATTATATTTCGTTTACGTATTTTTTATGTAAAAAAAACATGCAAGAATGAGACATTTATTTATATAAAGCAAGTGAAAAACGTGTTATTTCACATAACATACACATATATAAAACATACAATGTTGCGTGTATGTAGTTGGTTGTATTATGATTTATTCTACACTATATTAACATTATTTGTCATCGGAATCGTGGCGCGCATGAGTGTGGCAGAGAGCTCTTCAATTCAATTTTCTCTCAATTTGAACCCTACCTGTTCGCACTCAAATATCAATTATGTACCTATATTGGGTGCTGATTGTTTTTTTTTATATCAATAAACAACAACATCATATTTATTTATGTTACTATATTAGATTCCTCTAAAGTCAGAGATAATTCGTAAGGAATTTGATAGCGTCAGCGACAGCGCGATTTACTTTTTTTAACTTGTGATAACTTTTCATTATGATGTTCTTGTGAATCCTATTGCATTCACAATTTTATAATCATGCCGAATAGTGAATAGAGGAAAGTTAACAATCTTTGATTAGACAACACTTTTATAATCTGACACTAAATGACAAGATTAAATGCAATATTTCAAAGTGTCTGACAGTGGTAGGGTTATCAACTTTTTGTACAAGAATTAAAGTATAAAATGGTTGACTTATAAAACCTATAGTTTTATAAATCTAAAATAGTTTATTTTTTATGGTTATTAAAAATATATTATAACAATAGCCGTAGAGTATGTATGAAAAGAGTAATGAATGTCAAAGAAGCCAATGAGGTGTGTAAGCACCGTGTTATAAGGCACTCCGTTCTGTCTGCCTACTCCGCTAGGAAATTTGTGTTAGGATAGTTAGTTAATTGAAAATATGTTACAAGTATAAATAGTACATTCGACTTATGAAAGATTTGTGTTCTGAAGAAAGAGAACCATAAATTTTTTTATGGTTCTAAATTTAGTCTAGAAGTTATAAAAACTGTAAATAGGTATTCTTTATTTTTCACTTTTGGTAACTGTATGGTTTGGTGAAAGTATTCTAGAACAGAAAAAAGTATAATACTGTTTTAACCCTACATGGTGGGTTAAACGTTACATGCCACTTATCATTATTCAACCACTCAGCACGGTATCATAACTAGCCGGGTCACGGTCACCTACCTGTCAGCAGAGCAATAAATATTGACTTTTTAATTTGTCAAGTGACACGTGAAGTTTGTTTAAACCCTCACTTAGGGATGTCGCAAGCGAAAATCTATCGAATTCGATTATTAATTCCGCTGAGAGTAGTTAACCAAGAAGATAACATTTGAAACCCGTGTTATTATTGTTGACACATTCAATATGACATTGACAGAAGTTAGCATCGTTGAGGGATTGGCTACCATTGACTAAAAAAGGATTAAAATTACATTTCGTCACAAAATATACACCAGACCAAGTCTTAAAAAGGACAATATTACATTTTAAAAAAGACTTTTGATCTTATGATTTTTTCCGCCTGCAGTTCTCTTTTTGGAACCCAGGAAAAGTGCATTTGATTCACAATGCAATTATTTTAGCCTTACTCAAGATCTTCAATTATTTCTTAAGAATCTGTTGAGTACGTACTTGTAGCTATGAAACATCATGTTTAATGGTTTCTTTGAAGTTATTGCGACTCCGGTTATGGCTTTTACGATGCTGAGTGACGTATGACAAATAGCCACTAACGTTAACTGGGTCGATTGAACGGCAAAACATAATTATTTAATTATTGTGTTCTATAAGAACCAAGCCCCATGACTTTGCACCAGTGGAAGTTCAGTCTGCAGTAAAAAGTAGGGTAGTTGACTAAAAATAATATTTAGTTCATCATTGGATTATTAAAAAAAAAATACATATTATCATCACGCCCGTAATCCCTGAAGAGCTAGGCAGAGTCAAAGGAGTAGCCAGTCCCCTCAATCACATTTGGTCCAAAAATTAAACTGGCCTTTAATTAAATTAAACAAGTGGCTAACTTGTTAGCTACTCAATCACATACCCAATACCCTAAAAACCAGTAGTGGCCTTTTACGACCTGCTAGGCAAGAAACACAATTGGCACATTCATTTTTGAGTTCCAGGCCAACATGGGACTCAGATAAAAGTATGCTACATGAATACGAAATTTTATTAAAACAAAGAGCTACCTAGTAGGTACACGTACTTGCCAATTAAGAAAGATCCCACTTTTGCCTAAGAATATATAATAATTAATAAAATACTTGGTCGTTTTAATAATTGTAAGGATTTAGTAATTTTTAAATAAATCAAGCTGTAGAACAAGAGAAAGTTGTACGAAAACTTCTCTTTCCTTTTGAATAATTTGGAACGGAGTCTAGAAGTTAAAGATTCAACTCGAATAGTTTTGTTGGTGTTATTCAAAGTAGGAGTAGTAAGTAAACTTGAAAGCCGCAAAGCCTTATCGATCGCTGACTTTGCAAACGCAACGTCGAGTTAGCGCTTGTGGGTAGTTAAACTAAATATAAATTACGTATATTGTTTAAGTAATAACTTGGTACTTATTTAATATTAAGTACGTTAGTTGCACTTACTAAATCGAAGTTTAAAACCATGTTATAAAGTTGACAGCTAAAAATCATACACGTTGGGATATTAAACTTCTTGGCATATGCCTATCATACTTATTACTATATTTTGGTGAAATAATTTGGGAATATTTTTTCAATTATGGAATTCTAATTTCTCTGCCTTTCACTTAATAATGAAACTATACAAAATAATTTGAGAAAAGATGGTCAAGTAACCTACATATATGATCGAATACATCAAATGCATATTGAACAGAAATGATTGATTTATAAAGAACTACGACAGATACGATGTCGGCATTTAGCAGCATTGGAAGGCTGCAATGTTCCAATTATACCTCCATTCATTTAATTGGTAATAATTTGCGTTGAAGAGTGAGGCGTTTTATGCATTTTTATTTAAGGTATTGATATGTTGATCCGTTTCTGCCTACTAATACAAATACGAAGATAGTTTAGCCCTGGATACTGTTTTAATTTAAATACTTTGCCCTAATGAGTAAGATGAAAAAGTGCCTAAAACATAAGTATATTTATTTATAGATAAAAAATCCTGGAACTTTGAATAATGGCACGGGATAAATGATTGAATAATTCCAAAAATACGGGAAAAAAATTTAAAAGAAGAGAGGATATTTAAATAATAATGCTCACTGTTTTGCAAAAAATGTTCAAGCCAACGGAAATAAGAAAGTAATTTTCCAGTTTGATAGATAAATCAGCATGGCTTCAGATCTAGTTAATATTAAAATAATAATATGTGAAAAACTTTTGTTGACCGTTCCAGTTGAATTTCACTCCTAAACCGACAATCTAATATTTATCAGATTTCTTCTTCAGTGTTATTTGCGTAGCCAGTCACTTGTAGAACGAGGTAACAACAAAGCTATTGGTCTTGTTTGTAGTCCGCCACGACCGCAGTAAAGGCGTATGAGTTTAACCACTGCAATAACTATGAGAAATGTTACTGCTGTGTGTTTGCCAACTATTCATACAAAGTGCTATTTTATTGTCACTCAAAACGGACGGATTCAAATTAGGTTTTATGCTACGGAACTTATAAGTTATATCCATCCATGTTATATTTAGAATAACATGGATGGATGCAAACGATGCAATTTATGTCATCTGTTGACACGCTTGTTGAAGCTGTGGTAATATCTGTCTTGTGGCGTACTAGACTGATTTATATGTTGATCTACGTACTGTACAGTAAATTGTGCTGCAGTACGTAAATCTACACTGTACTGTACAAAATAAGTAAAATTATCATGGATTCCGTCCTTATTTATATACCTCTTCGCGGTTTGTTATTTAAATTCAACAACATGTCGCATATTTTACTCAGGCTAATTCTAAAACTATGAAATTGATTTTCAGTAATGAACAAATACAGAACTATGGAATTTTTTAAGCCTACCTCAATCAATGTTTTTTAAATTTGATATAAATCTAATTATTTTTTGTACAAAACGAGTATGAAAATAAATTAAATATAGACATTAGATAACCACACATACGTTGATCGGATTCTAAAGTAAGTTACATACATACAAACATAACATCACGCCTATAATCCCCGAAGAAGAGGCAGAGTCAAAGGGGCAGCAGGCCCCTTTAACCACATTCAGCCAAAACCAAAACTGAAGTAAGATCTCAAAGTATTACGTGAATCAGACTAACCGGAGCCACCATAACCCAGCTAGACCCACCTAGATACCTATTTCATCAACAAGTATTTGTCCCAGCAAGGAAATTAAATCCCACCTCTTCAACTCGGCAATCTTAACTTTCCTAAGTATTCTAGTTCAGCGGGCTGAAGTGGGTCTGAACCTTAGGCTTCAAAGGGCTCTACACACTACTGCTTTCTGCTAATTCAGTTTGGTTGTGAACTAAGGCTCCACGTGAATTAACCACCCAATAAAGCCACAGGTTGTCGACGCAATTCCATGATTTTTCATACGCTTTGTATGGACTAGCTTAGAACGGTGGTTAGGATAAGTACACCATATCTGCAGGTTTTTATTCAAACCTGGGTATAAGTGCCTCTTCTTTAATTCTAAGCTCGATTCATACCACTATTCAACGGTGAGGCAACTTGATATATGACTTAATTTGTATGTAACCTTGCCAATGGCATCCCTTCAACATAATGTCTAGACGCGATTACTATTACGATTAGCCTTTAATAATATACCTGCAATAGTTGCTTATACATACATATAATTTTTTTTTTGTATCGAGAAGAAATGCTTTACGCACCGTCACCCTGCCCGGGGGGGGGGGGGGGGGACGGACTCCCGGGGGCCTTTGAGTAGGGGGCCCCTGCTCCGGCCAAAGATGGTAGTGGCCGGGTTATACCCACTAAAACTCCGCGGTACCCCTCATCGCCTGAGTCGAGGTGTTTACGGGAATCACGGCACAGCCTGCGCTGCCGTAAACACCTACATAAATATATTTTTTTTACGTAAGGAATGCATTTACGCACCGTCCAAGTAAACCTAGGTTCGGCCTACGAGGGATGTGTCGGACTCAGAGTTGTCTGGGATAACACTTCACTACCGACCAAACCTCACGGTGGTCATTCTTCGGGCGTAGCGCAGATTCCGGGCTCCCCACTGCGGGACTCTTCGCGAAATCTACGTCTACGCCGCAGCCTCGCGGTGCTTATGACGGCACAGACCACAGTGTCACCCCATCCTATTTAGCGAACGAGGATCCACGTGTCGTCATCTTCTCTGGGGCTGCTTGAACGAAATGAATGCAGGCAAACATTCCATAGATACCATAACACCAGCAACCCCTAAAGTAGTACTAGCCTACTTATAGCAGTAAGCCCAAGACTGTAAACCACATTTGGTAGACAATAAAATTGATTGATTTATAATTTTTAACAAATATATTTCTTTGTTACAGGTACGTTACATGGCAACTAATCCAATTTGTTCGTTGTCCGTGTCCACAAACAGAAGCAGCAGGTGATCCGACAGGGATCAGAGTACGGCTCTGTAGTGAGACCGTTGTATAATTTATTTTACTACGCCAGCACCGTCCCAAAGGACACGGGGCCGACGCAGGAGGTTCATTCCACAATGTCAGAAAATGCTAAAGTAGTTTAACCCTTATCAACTAGTCAATACAGTGTATTTTGGAAACTCGTCTCGTCGTAGGTGGATTTACCGAAAACAACGCGTATCTATTGGACACGCATCACACGCAGTAACGGATTACCCTTGACCTATCTTCTCGGCGTGTCAATTATACAGGCTTGCTACGTCACTACGTCATTAGATCACATTGATTGGATTATAGTTGGTAATGACCCGTGACTGACGTTTGTGTTAATTTATCGCGTCGCGTCATTTATTTGCATATGAATGTTCAGTTTAGTGGAAGACGGTAATCAATTACACGGGTGGGTAGGGATATAGATGAGATTGTAATTCATAGTCTGGTCTGTTTGTGTAGTCAGGCGGGGAGAGATAGTTTCTAGAGCCAAACTTTCTAAAGATAAATATCTAGCTTTGCTATTTTTGGATGCTGATGTAGCAACTCCCCGTTATCTTTTAATTATTTAATTATGAAAACGTCGTGTGAAAATCTTTATATTCGATTAACTCTAATCCATAAAACATTTAGTCTAATTTAACTATGTATGTAAAGGTCAAATGGCAGTCCCTTCATCCGACAACCAGAGACAAATACTTGAAAGACACCTAGAGTGTCTAAGTGTTTGAATTTTGATCCAATAATTGAATTACCCAAAAAAAATTTAACAAACACAGTATTCTACACACGAATGTTTGTCCTGGGTGGGGATCGAACCCATAACTATTGGCGTATGGGGCAGGGTCACTACCGAATGCGCCATCGAGCCAGACAAATTATGAATGAAGTTGAACTTGATTTGGAGCGATACATAATACTAGAATTGAGAAGAAAGTTATTCGTAATGTAGAATTTTACAAAAAAAACTAAATGCTTTCTCCTCTTTGATTTTATTTTGGACGGCCGAGCATAAGAAAAAACAATTTTATTATAGCCACCTATTTATAACCTACTTATACAAAAAAAAACACCTTTAAGACTGTCTTGAAATAGACAATGTCCGATGTTGGTCTGGGACTTAAAATAAAAGAATGTGCCAACTGTGTTTCATGCCCAGCATGTCGTAAAAGGTGACTAATGGTATATGGGGTTGTGGGTATGTGATTGTGTAGGCGACGAACTAGCCACTTGTCACTACTTTTTCACAATTTTTCATCTAGCCCAGTATTGTTTTTGGTTGAATGTGGTTTTAGGGGCCTGCTGCCCATTTGACTCTGCCTACCCCTTCGGGGATTATGAACGTGATGTTATATTTGTTTGTTTGAAATAGACACATAAATAATGCAATGTTAATAATAGAACAAAGGACTATTTTTGGTAACATATAAAACGGTATACAAAATACATAGCTACTAACGAACTCCCACGACTTACCGACCTCAAATTGTCTTGGCTTACAAAACATGGTTTCCCTCGTTCCACGATATTATCGTCAAATATCTTTGTGAAGTTTGCGAAAATTGGTTTCAATTTCAAAATGCCTCTTTATATAGGCCTCAAACATTCACTTACACGTCGTCAGTAAAAATAATCACCGGTTCGGATATTAGAAACAGAATACTCTTTTTATTTTTAGAACATGATTAATTTACAATTTAAACTTATGAATATCCAATGATATTAGGTTTTGTGATAGTAATTTTTTTTATACTCAGACCACTGTTTCACAGTCCCAGAAATACATCCTCTTCAACATATAAAAGTCTTTTTTGACCTTACACGTGTAAGCTTGAGAGTCAGAATGAGGGCACATAACTCTAGTGACGTTTTAAAACGCGGAGGTATAAAATTCCTAAACTACCTGAGAACACTTCTAGCTCTTAGCGGTGAACTACTTAAATGTACTTTACGGTATTAAAATTTCAGCCGAGTTTAAATTAGTTTATTTGACTGTAGCAGCGCTCCGCGGTTTCATCCGCGTAGTTCCCTTTCCCGTAAGAATACGGGGATAAAATATAGCCTATGTTACTCGCTGATAAAGTATCTTTCCATTGGTGAAAGAATTTTACAAATCGGTCCAGTCGGTTTAGAGCCTATTCAATACAAACAAACAAACAATCAAATCGTTCCTCTATATAATATTAGTATAGATAGATAAGTAGTAGGTATATGGATGATATATACTTCTGGTTATATCTAAGTATGTACTGGGTCATCTTCGGGATTGGATACCCGTATAAACTTATATTTTACTCGATACTAAAAATATCTGTTAATCACGTTGTTAAATGACACCATTTAACAACGTGATTAAAAAAAAAAGATGCATTAATAAGTATTTGTTCCCCATACAATGAAACCATTGTATGGAGAACAAACAAATACTTACTTATAACAACAAACAATTATTACTTATTAACAAATAATACTTACTTAATATAGAATAGGATGATTGTTATAATAAAGACAATAGCAGAATAAACCTGTGATATCACCTCTCATTTGGAAATCTCTATCTATATACTCGGGAAATCTAATGACATAAATCCATGAACATACTTAATATTTTTTCAAAGCACTTATTTTAATTACTCGTCGCATATCTATCACCATTCATATCAAAGAGTTTACCGCTACGTAATCAAAATATGATAAAAACAGCATCTGTTTACAATCCCGTCACCACCGGGCCTGAGTATACAAACCATTCAGAGCCCAGGGTTCGTGATAACAACACGTCACGTACAATAACCACATAGGATTTAACGCGTCCCCGTAATGCGCCCGCGACTTATTTCCGATTCGATTACGCAACACTGAACTGAAATCACAATAGACAGTATTGGAACAGCTATGATGTTTACATCTCACCGGGTATGAATATAGTAGGGGATTAATAACCGTTATGTGAGATTACAGAATCACTATTTATGTATATATAAATATCTGATAGTCCTTATTCAATGTTTTTATAAAAGGAAAACCAGTCATTGTTTTTTTACCACTACGTCATCGATATGGATCTGCATAAAACCTACAGGCTGTTTTAGCAAACAAATCTACGTATTAAGAAGTTAATGAATAAGTTTTAAATTGTTCTTAGGTAGGTAGGTAATAGAGATAAGGTGATTAAAATAAATTGATAATATTGGCATGGTCATTGCTTAAAGCTAAGAATACATTGTGATGTGGTTTCTTTTAAAAGAGTGAATATTGAATTATTGAAACCTGAGGGAGGTTTTTGTTGATATATTTTGCTTATTATTTATTTATTTTATTTATACTTATGATTTTATTTATAATTTTGCAAAAAAAATACATTTCAATAAACATTTGCATTTTTTTTAATAAGCAGTAGATAATAAATCTAAATATTTTATTGCTAGTCAAAACGATATTGCTATCCTCGCGAATACAAAAAAGCCAATGCCATACAAAATATATATTGGATTGAATTGAAAATATTCGAACAACAGTATGTACATTAAATCAAGTAACTTTTTCCAATAATATTTGGCAAATTGTTCAATCAAACTTTTGTTAATAATTTTTTAAATTTATATCAGTTCAGATAGAAAGTCAGAGTCAGATAGAAATATTTGTAAGCCATCCTAATTTGTTAAGGATAACATGTTGTAAACAAAAATTGCGTTACACATAATTATATAGTGAACAGGATATTTTTCGTATCGAGCTCCCGCAGTAACGAGCCGATATTTACCGATATTTAGCCGATTTTGTGTAGGCATATTTTGAGCTCGCTCCCTTTGTAGGATTGAGGGATTAGCCCACAGTACATACAGTTGAGTCGGTGTTGCTCACGTGTTTTAGTAAAATAAATTTACATACATATAAGTACGGTTGAATTCACGCTTATAAATAAACATTGGGCTTTAAGATTTCGATTCAACATTAACATTTCGTAAGGGTTTATGATACTCCTTTTCACTTTTATTGATTGGTTTACTTATAGATTTTCTTAAATTCACAAATAATCTTATCTTATACTTGTATATAAAGCTGAAGAGTTTATTTGTTTGCCTGAACGCGCCAATCTCAGGAAAAACTGGTCTGAATTGTTTTTTTTTGTAGGTATAGTTAATTTATCGAGAAAGCTTTAAGCTGTTTATTATTAACCATCAACGCGAGTGAAACCGCACGTACAGCTGGGTTAGTTAAATAGATAATGAAAAGGAAAATCTTCATAAAATATATAATATTATACTAAAATCAAATGATATAAAAACTGCAGGACGACACAAACTCTCTGTTTGCATCTATAGAATGCGTTAAATATTAACGTAATCTCTAAATAAGGTAATCTCTAGTAATTGACTCATCTATCTTGTTGCTGGAAATCTGATATCTTTTAGTATTCTCATTTGTAATGTCTGCTTCCAAAAATCCAATTTCAATGATTACTTTTTAAACTGGCGAATTATGATGACAGCTTCTTCGGATACTAATTCGGCCCTCTAAGCGGTTTGTGAATCGAAAATACCTACTAGTTACTGTTATCTTGTTATACGATTTAAGATCTTGTTATCATATTTATTACTCTTGACTTGAAACTTCAGTTCACTTACATTATATTACTAAAAAATTAAATTAAAATTTCTTAATTTGGTGGTCGCTATAAGATGCATTGTTTGCTAAAAACAATCAACTCAAAATTTCAAAGTGAAATCACTCTAAAGATAAGATGAAAGCATTTTCAGTAAATTTTTGGCTGGCGTTTCTAGTTCGCTGAAATTAAATTTGCTATTAGGTGTAAAGCAATTTATCTCCAAAATATTCCATAAGAAAATAAAATAAACAAGTTAATATATATAGTACATAGTTAAACGAATTTAAATAAATAAATAATAAATAAATTATCCAGACTGACACACCAATTCCCTAGTTCCAAACTAAGCTTATGCTTGTACTATGGATTCTAGGCAAACAGATAGACAATACGTACTTAATAATCCCATACTTAAATACGTTTATAAACATCCATGTCTCAAGTACAAATGTCCATATTCATCACACGAAACATTTGCCCCTAGCGGGATTCGAACCCGCGACCCTTGGTTTCGTGGTAAGGGCCTCTGACCACTCGACCAACGGGCCAGTCGAAGTTCATGTGTTTCATCATTAAATCATAGATATGTGGAAGAAAAATGTACGGCGCCGATCCCATATAACCTGTGGAAAGGGCAAGAAGATGATGACGCATTCGGTAGTGACCCTGCCCCATGCGCCAAGAGTTGTGGGTTCGATCCCCACCCAGGACAAACATTCGTGTGATGAATACTTGTGTTTGTTCTGTGTCTGGGTGTTAATGTCCAATGTGTTTCTGATATCCGTAACACAAGTGCTTGAGCTACTTACTTCGGAGTCAGATCAATGTATGTGATGTCATTGAATATTATATTATTATTATATTATATTAGGTAATATTTACAGGTGTGTGTGTGTGTGTGTGTGTGTGTGTGTGTGTGTGTGTGTGTGTGTTTGTGTGTGTTTTATTTAAGTTAAGCTTTTTTATCTACTTAATTATAAAATTATGGACGCAATATTTTATATATTACTTGATCGATCTAGTGGTTTCGCTCTTATAGAATTTATTTAGCAAAAGTTTTAAGCGGGCCTTTCAGAAACTGTTCATTACTTCGAAATAAATTGGTCTGATTTGTATGCTAAATTTTGCTTCAATTCCTTTAGGTTTTTTTGCGTTGCGAGAAAGAGGCGGCGAGACACAAATAAAATCCGTTCATACGTCTTCACAATCCTTTCCGTTACATACAAGTAAAGTAACCGACTGTTATAAAATTTGGTACGCTTAACGTTTGAACCTTCAGAAAGGACATATGTAACAGTTGGTATGAAAACGTGTTAATCCGGCTTAGAAATTTTAGTTAATATTTTCTTTGCACTGCATAAGTGCTGCATTGTATCTGTATCAGAAACTTCTTGGTTTTCCAGGTTCAAATGAAATAGCTTGAAGTATTTTTAGCTCAACGTCTTATTTAGTACCTACTGAAGTAAATAAGAATGACGTTAAGAATTTTCACTCCCAGGTTCAACAAGCTAGAGCGCAAATGCTGGTATTTAGAAATCCACTGGTATTTTCTGACTTGGCTGAAATAATATTATTTCGTTTCTGTAGACCGTAGGCATGATGCTCAAATAGTAATTGAAGACTGCGTTTGGTATAAGTAAACATGTGGACCAAGTGAAAGATTGTTTTTTTCGAAATTTCGCGTTTTTGGGTAACAATAAAATACGAAACCTTGAACCAAATGGTTCAAGTTTAAGGATCAAAAAAATAATAATTAAAGAGCCGCGGAAGGCCCAGGCTCACCTACCACGACCAGATTGGTCGTGTATTAACAGAAGGTGATGTTAGGAGTCATAAAAACCGTAGAACTTGTATGAAAAGGATTATGAATGTTGAAGAGGCGAGTGAGGTGTATAAGGATATGCCATATGGCGTTCGGATCTCTCTGCCTACTCCGCTAGGGAAGCGGCGTAAAGTTTAGTTAGTTAGTTATAAAAGTAGTAAAATTCTTATTGAGCATATTTTTATAAAGGCTAATAAAAAAAAAAAAAAAATTCAGTCGAATTGAGAACCTCCTCCTTTTTTTTGAAGTCGGTTAAAAATCAACAAATTTGATCCCCAAAGCACATTCCAAGTACGTTGAAATGCTCTTATTCCTGACTAAATGATCTCTTTCTATAGTGAAAGCTAAGAGTGCATTTAATTAATACAGTATTGAGAGCAATCTTTATCTTAGTTCGTCCAATTTTCCACGGGTTACCAACATCAGGCTAACATTTGCGAAAACAGAAGACACGTGCGTTGTAGGTGGCTAAACTTTCTCTGTTAAGCCTTTCTGAAGAAGCCTATGCTCATTACAGCATAGGCTTTCATCCAGGGAAAACTTCAGCTAAAAGCTTGTTCCCCATCCTATGATAAGTGACTGAAATATACGTTAATATAGCTTACCTACTTAGATATCGATAAAAGATCCGAGCAGATGAGTGAGACTTGTTCGTTCCTAAGCGCTTCTTACACAATATTGCGGTACATGCCTCGGTGACTCGAGTGCTCTCCATGGCGACTGCCTCCTCGGGAATTCTACTATAGGTACGATACTGCGTGGGTACAATGGTTTGGAATCCATTTCACAAACATTTATGATTCCAATGTATGTTAGCTTAAGCAAAATTAGTTATATAAATAAATGCTGACAATTATGGGTATCTATAGTGGATAGCTTGATGACGGCTGACCGGGACGTATGGAAGAGGAAGACATGCTGCGCCGACCCCAGATGAACTGGGAGAAGGGCAAGAGGATAATGAATTATGGGTATCTATATAGGAAAGTTATATACAAATGAAATACAATATTTATATTTTAATGGCTGAGTTATTTACCTAACCGAGTTTTTAGCATGCAAAAGAGAAAGAAAGCCCAGACATCAATTTGACTAGACCATTACATAGCTAACATAGTTATGGTTGTCTAGTGGACTAAATGGACCTGGCTATGTCGTGTCGGGTCCTGGTGTGTCCCAGCAGGGAGTCGAGGCAAGCCGGCCGGCAATGAACTTCATAGCCAGTTAATGGAGTTTGCGTGTGAACGCTAATGAAGTGGAACACCGCTGCCCAATGCGTTTTGGATTGGGCCGCTCTGAATTGAGATTGCTTAGGCTCGTTTTTATTTATTTTTATTTTATTGATAAACTTAGTACCTACACCAACAATTCACAATAAGGGAACGCGCGGTCGATGGACATTTTGTCTTTGCGATTTTTAATCTTCTTAAGAAATTGCATACGTGATTAATAATAATAATAAATTCTCCAGACTGACACACCAATTCCCTAGTTCCAAACAAGCTTATGCTTGTGCTATGGATACTAGGTGAACGGATAGACATACTCGTACTTAAATACATTTATAAACATCCATGACTCGAGTACAAATGTCCATGTTCATCACACGAAACATTTGCCCCTAGCGGGATTCGAACCCGCGACTCTTGGTTTTGTGGCCAGGTTCTCTAACCACTCGACCAACGGGCCAGTCAAATTTTCGAGTGTGAGTCAACACCCGAATGTAATTTACGTAGGTATGCACCGAAATAATGACTTCGGTCCGTTGAAATGAATTGATTAATGTAATAAGAGCAATATTTCGAAGCGTTACCTCGTTAGTTATTAATAAATCTTTAAAATTATTATATTGTTATCAAAATGAGAAGTAGAATTAGAATTCGATTCCGATGTGTCATATTATATTTACTAATTTTAGTTATTACGTAATTGTCCCATTTACAAAATAAATTCTAAAGTCTTAGTATTTTTATTGTTTCATACTTTTAAAACTTGAAGTAATAATTCTACTTAAAAAGTTAAGAAACAAATATTAATAAGTACACGTTTACTTAGTAAGTTTCTTAATTGGAGACAAACTTTTGTGTGTTACAAATCTAAGTTACATTTTTTTTTCTTAAATTGCAGATAATAGAGGTCTACTGTACGGGTAGTGTAATTAATGAGGAATCCATATTTAATATCCCTTTATCTAGCCAATGTTAGACTTTAATGTCTTTGTCAGTTGCAACATTATTAGAAAATCATATTTAAGGAAGCGTAAACAGACTTTAATGTTCATTTCATAAGGGAAACAAATATTATTTGCAAGTAACAGCATGTGCCATACAATTAATCCGTGATTCTACGCAATGTTCACCGGATTAGATAAATCTACCGTGGGAGCTTGAACTTATTCAAATATCCATGTATTTTCGCTAAGCCTAAATACATTTATATACTCTGTATGATTGGGATAAAGTCCTTTTTACATTGAACGAGTGAGTATTTTGCTCAACATGTCGCAAGATATGGACAAAAGATTTTCTCGGCAAAACCTTCGGCTTTTTGGCTTACGTTGCTTCAGTTTTCCAGTTTTATAGAATATATTTAATACGCTGTGGTATTTTGTTGGAATAAGCGTCTTTTTGCGGGAAAATGTATAGGCGGTGAGGGTGAGCTTGTTGAATACTTAAATTAATTTGAACATGAACGAGGCTGATTTTTTAAAGCTCAAAAGTTGGTAGTGATCCTGTCCCATGCGCCAAGAGTATGGGTTAGATCCCCACCCAGGATCCTTCTGCGGCATCGTTATGTCGCAGAAGGAGAGCGCCGAACGTCAGCGCGAGCTCGACGATCCCGCCCGACGCAGAAGGCGAGGCCGCCGTGGTGATGGTGTCTAGCCCAGCGGCGCCCTACAGGGGGGGCTCCGAATACTCCTGTGGTATCCCTGCCTGTCGTAGGAGGCGACTAAAAGGGCCTTTGGGGCTGTGGAGTGTTTGCGGGGGGGCCTGCATTCACTTCGTTAAGCAGCCCCAGAGAAGATGACGACACGTGGATCCTCGTCCGTTAAATAGGATGGGGTGACACTGTGGTCTGTGCCGTCATAAGCACCGCGAGGTGTTCTGGGGGCGAGGTTGCCTCTCCCTCGAGATGGGCCGCATGGATCGGCAGCGGCATAGACGTAGATTTCGCGTAGAGTCCCGCAGTGGAGAGCCCGGAATCAGCGCCAACGCCCGAAGAATGACCACCGTGAGGTTTAGTCGGTAGTGGAGTGTTTTCCCAAACCTCTGAGCCCGACAAATCCCTCGTAGGCCGAACCTAGGTTTACTTGGACGGTGCGTAAATGCATTCCTCACGTAAAAAAAAAAAAGATCCCCACCCAGGACAAACATTCTTTGATGTATACTTGTGTTTGTTCTGTATCTGGGTGTTAATATACTATAATATTTAAGTAGATATATATTTGTAATACCACTGTTGAGCCTGATATCTGTAGCACAAGTGCTTAAGGTACTTACCTCGGAGTCAGATCAATGTATGTGCTGTAGTTGGGTATTTATTAAAAAATATATACCGAATTTAGTCAATACTGCAAGCTAAAAAACTTTGTGAAACTAACTTAATATTACATCTCCTATTAAACTATTATTATAAAAAATAGCTAGTGCTTTGGGCACCGTCCGCGCGAAACACTTCATAGTGATGTTATTTTTAATACCTTTAACATACCTTTCATATATATTTTGCTTACCATATTAAATGGTAAGTATAGACATATTCATGTCTATACTTACCATACTTACGTACTAGTCAGATTCATTTTCGCAATACGTATTCGCAAATTTGTCCGTTCAATTTGTTCAACATATTATTTATGTTCCCATTGCAACAGATAACAACTTTCTTAATTAAAGACAAATTTAGTTTAGTGAATGAAATATAAAAGTAAATATAGAAGCAATTACCATTGACAGGGATTAATCTCTGTGCCTCGCCTGTGTAATCACTTGAATTGATCGTCTCAAGATCTGGTAGGGACACGAGGCATTTAAAAAAAAAAAGAGAAAAAGGCATCAAAAATTCGCAGAAAATTCACGTTTTTTTCCTGTCTAAGACATGGCGGAAAATTGTTGTTGTTATTACCTATATTTTTTATTATTAAAAAAACCTTTGTAGATGTATCGCGGTATCATCAAAGCTTGATTAAATTACGTTTATAGTTTGTTATATTTTTTGAGTTTTCTATTTTCATTTCTTATTAACTTGAAAGAAAAATACGGGATAGCTTAGGTTAGGTATTACCGTCACGCTAATTTGACATCTATCTACAAAACTATATTTAGATAAAACCCGGTGTACTATTTATGTATTCCTTCTATTGCGTCTTGTTCCTTCAACCATATCTTGTTTTATCCTTAACAAACTATATGACCTTAACATTCCGCGATGGCTGGGTACGGTTTCGTGAATAAAAATCCGTCTGTTCATCTCATGAATGGCAAAAACAGGTTACGCATATATACTAAGATTATATGTCGAACCGACCACTCCCAGATTTTATTGCACATGAAAGTTACGATGTAGGTAACCGATAACATTACACACATAACCAACATAGTGACTACGAGGGTTTATTTTTGTATTGATCTTGTGACGAGGGTTTTTCTAGACACAATACTCCTGAACTTCCAGAATGTATTGATTCTTACACGTAAGGAAGTACGCAATTGTAGCCCTTATCGCGTCCCAATAGGCGCTAATGCACGGCTATTTTTGTACGCCTCTGTTACTAAACGGGCATTGCTCATTGAATTCCGGTCACGTAGTTCCGAAGCCGCCCTTGACGTAATAGAAAATAACTTTTGAACACAGCCAGGGCTGTGAGACGCTCTTGATAACTGGACAAGAAATAAAAGTAACAAATTGTTATTAAAGTTACCCGTATCTCGACTAGTCAGAATGAACGGAGGAAGACGATCAAAAAATGTTATTCTGATTTCACTGATCACACTTTTTAACATAATAATAGTTTTTAAACGACTCACTCTGCTCGCAATTGTCGTACGAGATACGGTTAAAGGATCTCAAGTTATTTATCATATTTATGAGTTGATTTTCAGTTTTTTTTTAGTATTTAACTTTTACCACAGTAAAAACCAAAAAGTCGCAAAATACACCAACGTGATTAAAAATAAAAAATACAATGCTTGGTTTCTCAACTAAGGTTTTTACGTACCGGAAAAATAATGACTAATCGACTATTCTCTTGGTTCTTGCCAGCCCTAGTACGCCCAACTTTCTTGTTATACTATACGACGGAATTTTAATGGACCTGTTGATTTTCCCTCGTGGAAAGCTATTATAAAGTTATACCGACTTACGCATAATATTAGGGTATCAGTGGCAGGGAGACGACCTAGGTGCGGGATGCTAAGTATGAGACTGGGCAAACGCTGGGCGTCCAAGCTGTAAATGTAAAAACGATTGTTGGATGATTGAAAGGTGAGGACAGTACATCTTTGAGTTTTTAGTGGGTACGCCCTCAAAGGAAACCCCACATAACCACCCTACTCCTCCGGGCGGGGTGCGTACTAAGAGTTTTGCCAGGAAAAAAAAAAGGTATTACTAGAATAATTTTCATGTGCCACGCAATTATTTATATGCTGTGCTGTTATAAGTTTATTAAGATAAAATATAGCCTATATTAGTCGCTGATAAAGTAGCTTTCCATTGGTGAAAGAATTATTCAAATCGGTCCAGTAGTTCCGGAGGTTATTCAATACAAACAAACAAACAATCAAATCTCTCCTCTTTATAATATTAGTATAAGATATCTTATTATACACATACTAGTATGAGTATGTATAAAAATTGTTATGAATATCAAAGGAGTGAGTGAGGTATGTAAGGGCCGCGCCTTTTGAAGCTCGGTTTTCTCTGCCTACCCTGCTAAGGGAGTGGCGTGAAGAACTAAAACTATTTTTTAGTTTAGAATGAATTTCAGTTTGATGTTTGGAATCCTTAGGGTACAAGACAGATATTTAAATTTATCATTTCTTCCTTAGCTTTGGAGACTCGGTACAAAGCTAATTATTTGCAAAATGACACTTTCTCATTTAGACCCAATTTTGCTAAAGCCGCAGTATAAAAAAATATGTTTACACAGGGGAAAAGGAATTTCCCACAAAAATTCTATAGACAAGATATTTTGAGACTGGCAACGTAACTATAATTTGAATTTAGCTTGGGACTAAATGTTTGTTCGATGTTTATAAAACATATTTATTTAAGTAATTACTTACAAATATTCACTAGTTTTTACTTAGTACCATGGCTTATACTTATCTACCTACTTATTTGACTGGCCCGTTGGTCGAGTGGTTAGAGACCCTGGCTACGAAACTAAGGGTCGCGGGTTCGAATCCCGCTAGGGGCAAATGTTTCATGTGATGAACATGGGCATTTTGTACTCGAGTCATGGATGTTTATAAACGTATTTAAGTATGTATATCCGTTCACCTAGTATCCATAGAACAAGCATAAGCTTAGTTTGAAACTAGGGAATTGGTTTGGCAATCTGGAAAATTTATTTATTATTATTATTTATTTTGGTTCTACTGGTGTTTATTACTGAAATGTGTCTAGACTCAAGGGCACATTGGAGGCTGTTCAGAATAATAAGTGACCGATCAATAAGTTGATCATTTCCTCATTTCTGTACCATCTAGCTTTTATATTAACTCGTTTGTGTATCACCAACATCGCAGTTTGATTAATGCCATTTCCCTAGCGGGGTAGGCAGAGACAACCGAGCGGATTGCTTTTTGCGAAGCAACATTGTAAATCAACATTATTCTACTTTTATAACCACTTGTCACTACTATCGATCGATACGTCATCGAAAGATTTTGTAATCGATTATTTCGTAACTACCGTTTGAAAATGTTGCTCCACAAAAAGTAACATATCATTTTACTTAGAGAGGATCGGGTTTTATAGAAACTGTCGCTTTCAAAAGTCCAGAGATGTACGGCGAGCATCGGGCGTTGTAGCTTGAAAACTCGCTTGTTCTGTTAATTACTTATAATTATCAATTAATACAAGAATGATCACATGTTAACCTTACTACTATATAATACCTAGTGCGTCATCGAGCGCTACGCGATCTATAATATATATTCTAAATTGCTTACTCTAACTCTTCTTAAATTTTAATATACACTACAAAAGGCCCATAGCAGCGTTCACCGAGACATCTCAATTAAGCGCTGTCAGTCTATCGATATGAACATCTCGGCAAACTCTTACGTACCCCATTATTCCCTGTCTAATGAATATCGATCGAGGGTGACCTTTAGCAAAAAATAGACAATTCCATTATGAAATATTTTCGTCTTTTTATAGCTTTGGACGCACAAAATCGTTGTAATATTAATTTAATAGATCAATTCGGCTTTGGTTTTTATGATAAAAGAAATTTAATTACGAATTTTCATAATTGTATAATGGAAATTGTTTATGTTCCCGTGACTACAGGGCATAATTTTACAGGCCGGTTGGTAGAATGGTTAAAGACCCTGGCCAGGAAAGGTCGTGGATTCGAATCCCGCTAGTGGCAAATAATTTGTGTGATGAATATAGGAAATCGTACATGGTTCATGTATCCTTATAAACGTTTTTAAGTTGGTCTATCTGTTACTTAGTATCCCTAGCACAAGCATAGGTATTTGGATAGTTTTTAACATGGGAATTGGTGTCGATCTGGAGAATTTGAATAATTTTAATGGATTTCAGAAGATTTTTCACAGTTGTGTTCGAACTATTTACTGTAACACTTGAATGACTTTATAAATTTTATAATAAGACAAGCAGCGCCCCGTATTTTTTAGTTCCCGTTCCCGTGGGAATAAGGGGATAAAAATCGCAGATAGTAGCATTCTATTGGTGAAAGAATTTTTAGAAGCAGTTAAGTGGTTCAGATGTAAAAGGGTAACAAACAATATCAATTAGAATGGAGTTCTCGATACATATTTTCCGTAAAATGTCCTTGATATGAATTTGTCACTCATGTTTTCTATTAAAATAGTTTTCCGTCTTTATTTCTATATATTACAAGGGTATACCTACACGATTATTAAGTACCTATACGATATTTTTTTATGCGCAATATCCTTTTACAATTTCATAATTACGTATGCGTAAAGTACCGACAAGTAAACACCAAAGTTGTCTTTTAATTCTTGATCGTTATCGCTCGTCTGAAGGCTTTTTTCTAACGCCGAAGTCAATATGAAACGCCAAATTGAATTGAAACGTGTTATTAGATTTCTCGCGCTGTTTTTAGGTCAGAAATAAATTGCTTTAATTTTCTCGGAACGAAATAGAACGAGCTAGCTTCCGCTTATAGCTCTTCCGTCTAAGGCTGCAAACTGGATGAGCGCGGGTGCGAGCGCGGCGGCTCGCGAGGAGCGGGCGGCTAGCACAAACTGGCACAAACTTATATTAAATACTAGCTGACCCGGCGCACTCCGTAACTCCCCGTTCGCGGATTTCCAATACCCATTTTTTTAATTAACCACGCAACTTTTTTCTTTTTTTTTCTTTTTAAGAACCTTCCACAACTAAAAAATAATTAGCGAAATCGGTAAAGCCGCTCTCAAGTTATAGCTTTGGGGTGGACCCTTATCACTTAGGGGTATGAAAAATAGATTACGACCGATTCAAAGACCTACCGAATATACATATAAAATTTCATAAAAATCAGTCAAGCCGTTTCGGAGGAGTTTGGTAATAAACACCGCGACATGAGAATTTTATATTATTAGATTTCAATCAAGTCGCGCGAGCCGCGTGTAGTACCGCGCGAGCCATGCGCCCGCGCCCGCGGCCGTCCAGTTTGCAGCCTAAAATTTGTTTGGACGTGCGTTTTGTTACCTTTTCCGCATAGCAAGAAAAATCCTTACAATAATAATTAAATATTGCGTATTAGCTTTTGCAAATAATATTTTGAATTAGTAATTTGGGTTAGTTATTTTTAAGTAATCTGTTTACTATTTAAAACCTCCCTAGAACTCAAACTGTCTCAATACGAAATGTCATCTAGATATGTTTAGTGGTTATTGATCCACTATACAAACTTCTACCCTCCTTTCCACCACTTTAAAGGATTATTTCTGGGATAAGCTCTGTCCTAAATCCTTTCCCGGGACTATATGTCTATACCAATTTTGATTTAAATTGGGTCAGCAATTTATGCGCGAGGAGGTAACAAACAGACAAACGCACTTTCGCATTCATAATACTAGTACTTGTATGGAAGTATGGATATGGATTCTATTTATTTTTTATTTGTATTCTATTTATTTTGATATTATTATGATTCAATCTAATATTCGTTTCTAGAGTGCTTATTAATAGCATAGGTATATAATTCTAGTGGACGTAAATTGAATTAGTTAGACCGAAATAATTAGCTACGCTCTCGAAGCATGTTGCGATATTTTTATTCATAGAGACAAAATACCACTTCTATTTAGCGTAAGATCAATAATAATGCTATCAAATGTCAGGAATGTAAGTGCCTAAAAACAATATTCCAGCAAGGTATGTTGTATTTTTATTAATCCTTTCATCAAATTACGTAAGAGGTTTCGTCTGAAACGTTGAAGTAAAACGGAATATTAGATTGTAGTTAATTCTAGTTACCATCAAAGACTCTAAGTCGTATTAATAACTTCTCCAGACTGACACCAATTCCCCAGTTCTACACTAAGCTTATGCTTGTGCTATGGATACTAGGTGAACAGATAGATATACTTAAATACGTTTTATAAATATTCATGACTTGAGTACAAATGTCCATGTTCATCACACAAAACATTTGCCTTTAGCGGGATTCGAACCCACGACCCTTGGTTTTGTGGCCACGGTCTCCGACCACTCGCCCAATTCAAATTGTTTGTATTTTAGCAGAGAAGTCATTTTGCAGCGATGCTGGCGGGTAAAAAGTTTACGGTTAATAGTTAGCGTTTAGGTCGATCACTGCAAAATGACTTGTCTGCTAAAATACAAACAATTTTAATTAAACTAATGGTTTATTGGAAGGTACTAATTCAATGCAAATAAGAAATATACATTTCTGAATGAAATGTATATTTCTTCGAAATAAATATACGTTTCGCAGGTCTATTACAAATGTGATAAGATATGATTTTATAGTATAACTTTAAATAACACAAAAAAATATACTTGCATTGTCATTTGTCTCTTCTATCACTATATACCTACCTAGGTGACAAATGGGAATTTTTATATATGTGATAGTGATGCTTGATAGAACATTTGGTAATAGGGAAAACAGGGGGACAAAAAGATCACGTGTATTAAATTAAAGGTGATATATGACAAAGACGAGTGTCTTAAAGTCAAAGTATAACAACTTATAAAAAATATATTTGTTCAATGGAGTATTTATTTCAATATTTTTATGGTACGTATTTAGACTAGACTAAAATAATACGTAATTTGTATTCATGTAGATACACGTAGCGGGTATATTAAAAGTCAGCCAATTTCGTCAGGTGGCTTTTTATTCCAGTTTATGCTTGTAATAAAAAAAGGCATTAGCTACTCTTGTTTATTTTTAGCACGTTTTTATGATTAATTTGAATTATACAAACAAAAACGCTCATATTGCTCATGTTATAAATATTGTTTTTTTTTTTAATGAAAGATCACCGCAGTTTGTGCCTTTTGTCTCGGTTGTCTCGGGTCAGTCAAAATATTACTGGCCTTTTTATGATTTCCTTACACCTTTAAAATGTTATCAATTCCTCTCAGTATATGATCTTATAATAGTTCTCTATAAATAGACGTAACCCATCTTATAATACGTGACATCAACTACTATATTGTAAATATTATGTGAAAATAAGTCAACTAAAGCCTTCTCTGAAAGTGGATGAAAATACTCCCGTCCGACCACCACCATTCAACTGTAAATCATAATTAAAAATAAATACCTTGTTGACCCCGGTCGTCTCTCGTCACTGGCGTTATATCAGTTCAGGGCTACGTGAGCGGCATGCTGAAACAGTTGCTAGTGTAAAATAGACTCTGTCCCCGAGGAGTAAGATCAAAGTTGTTGTTTACTGTAGACGAATAAAAATATATTTCAGGGTGTATCAAATTCTGATAGCGCGAATGATTATATAGTTGTGTACGCTTACATCAACAGTGTGATGTCATGATAGTACGCTTTATGTTAACAAGATTAAAAGAGATATGCTAATTTGGGGATATAAAAACATAATTGCTTTTTCGAATCAATGTATCATCATTTATTTATATGTCTGTTATAGTCAGGCTTGTTTTTAAGTTATTTTTCATTGTACTGAAATTTAGTAACTTGTTACCGAAAACGGCTGTTTGAATGTTTGATAGTATATCTATATATCTTTAAAATAGGTTCCACATCCAAAAATGTAAAAGGAATAGTGCTTTGAACATCGAGATATAAGAACTACGTAGTACATATATTTCAATGGCTTTGAATGTTTTATCTGTGAATTGTATAAGAAAAACGTCAAATGGTTCAAAATTTTTGCATCACGCTTTGAAGTTATGGTATACAAGTCCAACATGTAATAAAATTGTACCATTACGCTCTCCGGGGATCTGTATCTGTTTTTAATATTACAATTTTTTGTTCCTAAAGGGCACATCTCTATTCGCTACCTTGATTACTTATCAAGTGAACACGTTGAAATTGTTAACTACCTCTTTGATCTTGGTTTCCCCTCTATTAAAATCCTCTTTCTATTTGGTTTTGGAGGTCGTGACCCACTTTTGGGTCGTCGGGCCATCAGAGTAAATAGTATCCATTAAACTTTAAAGCCGTAAGAAGTACCTACTACTTACTTCGCAGATCTCTTGCGATCAAAGTGAAGATTCCTTTCTTATCCAATTGGTTGTCACCCCGGACATAATCATATAGGAATTAAAATCGGGATAATAATAATAATAAATAAATAAATTCTTCAGACTGGCACACCAATTCCCTAGTCCCAAACTAAGCTATAAGCTTGTGCTATGGATACTAGGTAAACGGATAGGCATACTTAAACACGTTTATAAACATCCATGACTCGAGTACAAATATCCATGTTCATCACACGAAATATTTGCCCCTAGCGGGAGTCCAACCCGCGACTCTTGGTTTCGTGGCCAGGGTCTCTGACCACTCGACCAACGGGCCAGTTTTCATCAATTTGGTTGTTCAAGTCACATCCAAACATACGGATTATATAATTTCATATCTACAAGTAGTGCGAACTTTCATACTCTATTTTACTGCTTTAAATAGTGATATAGTGAATATTTGTTTTGGACCACGAGCTTAATGTATATTTTTATAATTTTATAATATGAACTTTTATACAATTATCTTACTAATATTATAAATGCGAAAGTTTGTATGTATGGATGGATGTTTATTACACTTTCACAAAAAAACTACAGAATTGATTTTAATAAAACTTTAGAATAATATAGCTCATACACCCGAATAACATATAGGCTATGTTTCATCGAAGTACCACGCGAGCGAAGCCGCGGGCAGAGGCTAGTTAATTATATATCATACTATTTTAACACCTTAGGGGATGAAATTTTAGAAATCCTTTCCATATATTTGAAGAACGGTATTTGCGGAACCGATATTTAAAATTTTATGACGCTAATTCCTACAGTTTCAGCTGTCGATAAGTTAGATAGAGTCCGACAGTTAAACGTACTGTAAAAACGTGCGCAAATTGTCTCTAGAAAACACAATTGACTTACGTACAACTTTGATAGTTCGTAGTTTTAGATTAATGTGACCCTTAGGTGCCAAGATTCTAGAACGCGATGGTGAAGTGCGATCTTAAGTAGTTAACTTTATAATGGTAAAGTATTATGCCATCTTCATCTAAATTAAACAAAACTTCGTACGCCAGTGGTGATTTTGTCAACGTTATAAATTTTAATATAAGCGGTGACTTATAACCTGCACAGACGGTCTTCTTGATTTTTACAATTTAACACAAGATCTAATAGACGTAGGTCTTTTGTAAAATGTCGTCGTTTACTTTGGGATTTTTTAATTTGTTCATTATTGTCAGCTTCTTTCATCGATCATCAAAATATTCGCTCATAAAATGACAATTTATTTCGCATCTTTCGGAAATCATTAATACCTATATCTTTCATATCTCTGGGAAAAGATGTAGCTTTATGTTGTACTAGCTGTGCACGTGGTTTCACCCGCGTTTTTGAATAATGTTATATCGCCTATAGCCTTCCTCGATAAGTGGGCTAACACTGAAATAATTTTTCAAATTGGACCAATAGTTCCTGAGATTAGCGCGTTCAAGCAAATAATTAAACAAACTCCTCAGCTTTATAATATTAGTATATATTAATTCGAGTCTGAAACGATTTGTGTGTCAATTGTGGCCCAACCGGGCATAATCAACCGATCCAAATCCATTCAGTTGATTATGTGATCGAGCAATACATAAGCTTAACAGAAAACCAGCATTGGCCCTAACTGTCAATCTGGATAAAGCGAGTTTGCCTTTCAGTGCATGTGCTGTTTGATCTGAGCTTTCACATCACGTAAATTGCACATATATTACATTGGCTATTACTATTTTGGATAAGATATATATGAGAACAGTAATTAACATTACGGTAAAATTAAACATTAAGGTAAAATTTTCTTAATGTTGAATAAGTTTATTTAATTTCTCTGAGGTTTCACGTTTAATTAACCACATTCTTAACTATTCAATACCTATGTATAGTTTGAGCAAGGCTACGGCGTTGGCAGTGAGGTTAGGACTGTTTCACAAAATCCAGCTGGATCAGTTTTGACATTGAAGGCAAACGAGCCTGCGACGTGCCTTGCAATATGATGAGATGGGAACAATGTGGTTATCCTTGTGTATAGTTAACGTTTTGAGTATAAATCGGATGGAGTATGGTTGTATTAGAGTCTTAACTATAGCTAAAATGGAAATTCAAGTTTCATGATCTGCGTAGGTACCGGTTTATAAAATATTAATTAAAGATCATTTAATTTCTGACTAGCAGAAAACTCATTATGACGTCATTGAAGTACATAAATAGCATAATTTTGTGCGCTTAAAGTAATGTCGCTGACTATTTTGTGTCACGTAGAATGTACTCTTTTTAATTGCAGACAAATCAAAATATAAAAAATTTAACGCGAATATTCTAACATGTGCAAAATATTTGTTATTTCAATATGTTTACTGGCAAAATGTGATATCTAATTGATATATTGTTTTAGACGATGACCTTAACTGGCGCATACATTATATTTTATTTTACTAGTATCAAGATTTGATCCTCGAGAATGTGTGTTAACAGTATGTTTACCAATATAAATGGGTCCCGCCAGAATACCAGCGCTCCTGCGGCGTTAGTTTGACGCCGCAGTAGCATAATGCTGAGGCAGGGACCCATTTGGCGCCAATCTGTTTTCTTTTTTCTTTTTTTTACTACTGGTTTTCCGTTTTTGTACTATTTTGTCCTGTGTATGTATTAACAATTGTGCGTCCAATAAATGTTATTTCTTTCTTTCTTTCTTTCTTTACCATTTTTCCTCGTACATTGTTCCTAAGTGCTCAAGTTACTTAGCTTAACGACAGCCGATCGCGCTTCATTGGATTGTATGGGCTGATATTGTTGGCTTGATTTTAGTAATATTGTATTGATTGCAATTGTATACATAGTAGTAACTACTGCTTAAAACTTAAAATAAATCAATTTTAATATAACAAGTTACAACACCTTTACTAATTAGGACATATTTAACTATTTGACAGTAGATAGTTAAAAATAAGTCGAATAAGACTAAGCTACTATTTTGCAACAATTTATTGTTACATTATCTGGGAATTTACTGAAACCGTGCTAATATCAGAACCATTCTGTGGTCTCATGCGTTTAACTAGCCAAATTGAACTTTATTGCCATGTAGTAAAATATGCACTTAATCCACTAAGGCGATGGATCCTAAAACTGTCATTAGGTACTATTTAATTAGTATTATAAAATATTCTCAGCCGATATTAATACATAGATACATACAAACATAATGTCACGCTTTTTTCCCATGGGGTAGGCAGAGATTTACATCCTTCCGTTCCCTACGATCCTGATACTGATATAAATGGATTCCTAGCGTTATGTCCCGTGCTTAGACGGGGTCCGCTTAGACCATGATCCAGGATTTAGCGAGTCTGGTAATTACATTGAAGCGACTACCGATCTGACCTTCGTAACCCTTACATAGGGGAACCAGACAATTTTTGGATCATGGTTACAAATTCAAAGTTGTTTGAATTTGCAGGTTTCATCACGATGTTTTCCCTCACCGTCGAGCTAGTGGTATAAATATGTACATAGATTTTTTAAAATCTAGAGGTACATGCCCGGGTTTGAACCCGCACTCCTCGGTTAAGAGGCGCGTGTCCTTACCATTGAGCTACCACCGCTCTTGATACTGATATAAATATTATGAGTAATTCACTTTCAGTACGGTTAAGATAAGCGTTTGGAAACAAGTATTTCTAATATTGAGTAAAACACTTAGAAATCAAGAATGATATTGATATGAATAACGTAATAGAGGCTTTCAGGATAGTCTCTTAGGTGCTAGCCTATGTGCGTTCAGGAAGCATCTTCATCGATGTATCATACAAATATATCTAATTAAATATTGTATATTAACACCCAGACACAGAACAAACACGAAGTATTCATCACACGAATGTTTGTCCTGGGTGGGGATCGAACCCACGACTCTTGGCGCATGGGGCAGGGTCACTACCGAATGCGCCATCGAGCCAGTCAAAATGTACATTAATAATTTACATATAAATCCTCCACGCTGCAGTAAAGATTAAAGTTAGTAAACGCCAAGATATCTCGTACAAGAATCTTTTAGCGAGTTCCAAATCTGGGTCACCCGATACTAACTACAGGTCTGGGACTATCAAAGTTTTATAGCAGCAATTCGCTGTTCACCACTAACGTAACTGGTATCTGAAATGTTTTACGTAGGTATGTGCTAAAGGTTAATGGTTTTTATTTAACTGTTAATGACAACCCTAAAGATGGTCTTAACGATCAATAAGATTTATTAAAGCGGCAATGAATAGATGAATGTGCTTAGATTAATAAAGCTAGTATAATACTTACTTAATAAATATATATTTGTGTAATCACATTCGTTGTAATATGTGAAAAGTATAAAGTTAGCAAAAGATTGACTAAGCAGATATACAATGCGAAAGTGGAAGGATGTAGGAGCCGCGGAAGGCCCAGGCTCACCTACCACGACCAGATTGATCGTGTATTAACCAAAGGTGGTGTTAGGAGTCATAAAAACCATAGAGCTTGTATGAAAAGGATCATGAATGTTGAAGAGGTGAGTGAGGTGTGTAAGGATCAGTACTAGTAATTACAATGAAGCGACTACCAATCTAAACTTCCAAAGCCTAAGATAGGGGAACCAGACAATTTTTGGATCATAGTTAAAAGCCCAAGGTTGGTCGAATTTGCAGGTTTCATCACGATGCTTTCCCTCACCGTCGAGTTAATGGTATATGACGTACATAGATTTGAAAAATCCAGAGGTACGTGCCCGAGATTGACCGGTTACTCCTCGGTTAAGAGGCACGTGTCCTTACCATTGAGCTACCACCGCTCTCACAGTTTGGCCTACATTAAAGAAATTTATAGTAAACCATGTTTATGTAAGAGTTAAACAGAGGCTTAGGGGCAAGAATTGTGTTTATATATGCGCTCTAATTAGTTAACTAAGTAATTTAGCCACAATTACAAGACAAGTGGCAACCCAGTTTCTCATTTAAACATAACCTTGCCCCAATTACCTATTTATAGTGCGAATTGACCCAAATACATGAGTGTGGATTTATATTGACCTATAAGTACATATATCGACTTATGAGAACCAGTCAATGTGTGAGTGCGTACAGCTCCGTTCTCATGAAGACACTACTTATATGCAATGTGTAACAAATAGTTGTATATCTTTAGCCAAAGGTTTAGTAAAGATAAGAAATTTAATTTGTAATAGATAGTTTTTAAAATTATCTTTTTGTAACTCTATTAAATTGGCAAACATTTTTATTCCTTAATAACCCAACTCGATTTTATTTTTGGCTGAATGTGCTTTAAGGACCATTTTACCCTATGGACCCTGCCTACCTCTTTGGGAATTACGGGCGTGATATTATGTAAATATAATAAATCTATACTTATAATAAATCTGTAGAGAGGTCAATTCTGTACATGAAATATATTTTCAAAATAACTATCAGGGGGTGATTAGTGATCGATACTGATGCCAAAAATGCAATCAGTAAAATTTTTGTCTGTCTGTCTGTCTGTCTGTCTGTCTGTATGTTCCTTATAGAATCAAAAACTACCCGACGGATTTTAACGAAACTTGGTACAATTATTCTTCATACTCCTGGGCAGGTTATAGTATACTTTTCATCACGCTACAATCAATAGGAGCAGAGTAGTGAAGGGAAATGTTGGGAAAACGGGAGAAGTTACTCCATTTTTTAAGCTTCCATCGCGTATGCAGCCTCAATGGTTAAAGTTACATAGAAATCATGTATGACGGAAATAGTCCATATAATATTAACCACAAACGCGGGTGACACCGCTGGCACAGCTAGTAATAAATAAATATCCGACGAACTCACATACATTGATCTGACACCGAGGTAAGTAGCTTAAGCACTTGTGTTACGGATATCAGAATCAACAGTGGTATTACAAATATATACTTAAATATTGGATATTACAACCCAGACACAGAACAAACACAAGTATTCATCACACGAATGTTTGTCTTGGGTGGGGATCGAACCCACAACTCTTGGCGCATGGGGCAGGGTCACTACCGAATGCGCCATCGAGCCAGTAAATTTTTTACATATAATATACGGCACAGTAAGTAATTGTTATAATAAAACTATTCAGTGTTGCTATTATGTCATTTTAAAAAGCTTGGACTTGCAATTTTCCTAAAAGAAATATTGGTTACGAGGCTGAATGAATTTTTCTTACTTATTTAACAATAAGTAGGTACATCAAATGTTTTCTGTTTGGTGTATCATTCTGTGTTCGGTAATAGTTGACCAAGTTAACTGCGATTCATGAAAGTTAAATATGTGATCCCTCCTCGGCATGAAACGTCGTCGAATGTGAAACTCGAAGTCAGCTATCAATCTTTTTTCTATACCCATGTGGACTGTATTGTATCAAGAAAATCCACCTCTGAATACAGGCCCTTTTATCGGATTTTTGCCGCAAACTGAAGGTACGCCCATCTATCCCCCGAGATTCTATCGGATCAGTAAGGCTGTTACTACTCCGGTCATGAGCTATCAAGATACCCATTCAATATCTACCTTCGCTAAGAAAAGACGGATTCCATCTTTGGAATGTTGCGTTAAGCAATGTTGATTATTCAGGAACATTCTAAATGTTTAAAATGGTTATAGAATTATAACACACGCCGTGCCGTTCAAAAATATGGATATGTAACAATTATTCAATTATCTGGTTTCTCTGAGTCAGATGAATGTATGTGATGTAGTCGGATATTTATTTATTTATTATTGGATTACAAGAGGATAGTCAAAAAGCAATCGCTTTAATGTCATAGACTAAACTTGAAATCTAGAATGGTCTAAGCCAACTGCAACGAGGAACGGAACACCAAAACAATAATGATTACACTTGATAAAACCTACATTACCATCAGAAAAGAACTTCCGTAGAATCAGAGAATTATTATTTTTATTATTAAAATTTCATTTATTCAGATAACATTGATACATTTTTGGTTAGTAACAAAGTGTACTTAATCTTATAAGTAATAATATAAGTTAGTAACTGCAAATTTTAACAAGGATATTAAATTGACTATAATATAATTTAATCAAATTAGGTATTAAACGGAATTAAATGAGATTGAATTACCTAAATTAAACTGAATTGAATTGAATTAAGTCATAAAATAAAATAAAATAATTAAAGTGTAAATAAGCTAAACTGAATTAGATTCCGGAATTCTTTAAGCATAACCAGCTTTTTTTGTTATAAAAATGCCAGCTAGTTCGGGTGTTTGTACTTGGGCAACAAACCTAAAAAGAATTTACGAAATTATTAGGGAGCAGGTTTTTTAAATTTTAATAGGGGTTTTTTAATTTTCATAACAGTAATTATACATTTTATTACGCCTACGGATTTTAATTACAACCCTTTACAGAGGTGCTTTCATTTAGATTGCAATTATTATCTTCGTTAAATCGCTGGTAAAATTGTAATTAACGATGTTCACCCTTACAACGCCAAGCACTCCGTGCTGAAGAGCAAAGATAGGTACTTTTTGTGACGTCACGCTTCCGTAATTTTTTTTTACAAAATAGTGACGTCGCAATCCCCCACTTCATAACTTTGATGCTCTTTATCTTTGTAATTTTTTGTTCATTTGATAAAGCGAAAAATATGTGTCTAGTATTTTTGTATAATCTAACTGACGGACTAAATATACTTATAGTTTTTAAATGCAGTCATCATCCCTATTGTAATTAACAAATTATTTATATGTAATGAAATTATGATAGTCAATGTAAGCTAACTTTTAACTGTCTTATCTAGTTAAAACTTTACAAATAAGTATATAAAATCTACGCGACCGACCATACAATCCCACTGTGTTCCCTTGGTAAGCTGCAAATCTTATTAATCAACTTTTTACATAGAACAAGTCTATTAAAGGTCGCAAGCCATTAATTCATCACAAATATTCGCTGTTGATGAATATAAAGCAACGGAAGGGTCGTCGCCTCATCAGTCGTTCAATTTGGCCGCGTATTTTCATCGCTGTAAATAGGTTATCTAGACGTAAAACATAATAAGTGATAGGCGCCCACGCAGTCACGGTTTAACGCAAAACATTTTATGGCTGTTCATCCATCGGACTGAAAGAGTAGTTAGTAATCGATGCGTTAAAAAGCCTCGCAAAAAATGTTTATGAAAAAACCACAAGTAAGAACCTGCCTAAATAGCTATATAAATGTCCAAACACTAAAAAGTATAAAATAAATTCGTTCGACTGCTTCGTTGAAAGTATTATTCTTTAACACGTATTTAAATATTTACAATAATCAGTTAGTTTTGGAGTCGGTGCCAGCCCGCGTAATTATATACGGTCGTCATACTCGTCATCAATTCGGAATTTCGCAATTTGTTGTTTCTTGGTGAAGGGTGGTAAAATAGGTTTTGAAGATACAGAATCAATACCTAATAGGTTATTAGATATTCATATTATAACTAATTTGTATCAAATTGTTATTAGTAAGGTAATTTGTTATAAAGTGTCTACTTTCTTTTAGTTTGGCTGGCACCAGACGCAAATACTGGAATCGTTTTAGAAAAATAAATGAAACACTTAACATACCGTTAAAATTTAAGGGTGGCCCTCGTTTTCATGGAATCCCATCACTAGACCAAGACTTGGTGAAATTGAGACTATCTCAAGAATAACACTCGATATGACCCTATAATATTGAAAGAATTATCCACGAACTCCTAATCGTTAAGGAGTTATACCTTCCATCATCAGCTCCGCAATATGAGATTATGAATAACAGACGTAAATACTTGAATAGTTTTAGAAAATAACTAAAATACATTGTACGCGCCTATAATACTTAAGGGTTTCCCTCGAATTCTCGATTCCTTCATCAGATCCTGACTTGGTGGCAATGGGACTATCACGGGAGTAAACCCTTACGATTAAAAAAAAAGGAAATCAGTTAACAATTCTCAGAGATATCGAGTAACATACATACAAAAAAAAAAAGAACAAAAAAAAACAGTCGCATTGAGAACCTCTTCCTTTTTTTTTTTGAAGTCGGTTAAAAATGAATTCATACCATAAAAAAATATCATATTAACAGCACTATTCTAAGTCAAGAATGCTAGATAAATCAATGCATAAGATTTGAATACTAAGGTTAAAAAAAAATGATTTATTGCTCTTATATTACATAGGTAAATAGTAACAGTGGCATAATAAGTACAGATAGCGCGCGAGTTAAAAGCAGAGCTCAAGAATATGATAGTGCTGTGACCTTATTACAATTAATGATGACAATATGTCGATAAATTTCAAAAACTTTTTAAGTTTAACATTTTAAGTTTAGAAAAAAAAACAAGAAAGTAATTATCACACATTTTTTCTTAATTCACACATAGAAATCAAATAAAAAAAATACAATTTATTTAGTATCAGATTCAGTAGGCGAACAAAGAGGCCCTTTTTTGGCTTCATTTTGAATTGCAGCCAATGATCTCTTCGAAAGTCCTGTGTAACGGCTTGCTCGATCGTAATCATTATTTAAATTGAATGTCAAATTGTTGTTCTACCTTTCTTCAATACACATGTCTAGAAAATTTTTCGCCATTTTCCGTGCTTGGCGACGAATAAAAACTGTTTTTTTTTGTAACAGATCTTGATGAACTCGGATCAGTCATTATTGAAAACTAAAATAACACGCGGCTGCAACTTGAATATTAACGCGATAACACAGTAAACGTATGATAGCTGTCAAGGACAGCCAACCCTACACTGCAGTCGTGCGAGACGCGGGGTGCGGACCGCGGGGGGAGATGCTTCCGCCCCTCGTCTCAGGCCCCGACTGCATTCAACTCGCGCGCTTCTGTACATATATATAATGTTACCACCAGTGTAGGTAAGTAATAAATTCTAACGCTAGGATAATAGTGATTACAGGTACGCTATAAAATAAGCTTATGAAGCTCGTAGTAACGTGGGCTGGAGCACTGAAATTATTTTCAGCTTGCGCCCACGTAAATGGATTTATCTAGCGACGTCAGGTATATAATAATGCGTGGGTAAGCAGATCAACGTACTCGTACATATCACATAGACAAAATACAACAGAAAGTTTATTTTTTTAAATTATGTCGTCGTTCATTTATTTCATACAGTATGTGAATAATTTATATTTATTTATACCATATTTCCTATATATGTCTATGTATTCGTCCGACGGGATGGTAAACTGTGAGTTAAGTTTTTGACTCGTTAAAGAGACTTTTTATTATAGTTTATCCCTTTAAAATGTACCTATGTAATATGTTCGATATAGGTATATTTATAATTGAACTATATAATATAAAGACGACTTATTTTTAAGCCCTAACTAATATCAAAACCTAAACTCAGGTTTTTCACAAATAAAGTATAAAATTTCGCATTTCTTCCCCTACTATGTTCAACCGAAAATGGTTGGTTGGTTAAATAAAGTTACATTGGAGATTTCCCGTAGAGGTTAAACTTTAGACATAGGTGTAAAATCATGCCTGAACGCAAGTTTAAGCTATGTACGTAAGCAATAATTTTCTACATAATAAATAATATATGTATCTATGTATGCATAACATTACAAAATTGCTGTCTCGTGTTTTGCTACATACAAACTCCTTAGTTAAATTAATTAAACATTATCTGACAAGTGTATTTCAAAGTCAAAAGATAACAGACAGTTAAGGGCAAGTTCTCTAGTAGAATCTTAGGTGATAGAAATTAATACACTTAGTATATGTGATTATATTATATCGTGTTATACAAACTAAATATATAAAAGAGACGATGATAACGAAAAAAAAATTAAAAACCCCCAAAATTTGTGAGAAACCAAACAAAACTAGTCAATATATTGTTTGGTATGAAAAAGGCGCGAAAGTTACATGTTTTATATTTTTGTTTAATTAATAAATTGTCCTAGTATTTATTTACTCCTGAGGTATAATTTATAAATATAATTAAAAAACAAGTGCGAGTCGGACTCGCGCACGAAGCGTTCCGTACCATTATCTTTTTACAACATTAGACACTAAACAACTAAATATTCTGTAAATATTGTTGCCGATATTAATATCGAGCAAAAAACGGCATTAAAATCAAGTTTGTTGTATGGGAGAATGTAAAAAATTGCGTACATACGCTAGTGATAGCCCTCTATTTTCCATGCTATCCGTTTCAGGAGTAACGTAGAATATATACGTAATACGAACATGTCAACAAAATATAGCACGTTGTATTTCTGAGAATCTGTAGATTGGATTCGATAGGAAGTCGTGCAGTTGACGTGAGATTATGTTCCAACTAAGTTTCGCAAGTTTGTCACGTCTTAGGTAAATAGCGTTACATAATATATGTGCAAGAAACCTTTTCGGTATAAACTGAGTTCACGAATATATATGTAGGTATTCTTGATTAGAAATTTAGTTAATAGTTGATATTTTGTAAGTTAAGGTGAGTTGCCTTAAGCAAATAATTTTGACAGTTAGACCAAATGTTGCATTTCAAAGTTGATGTCGTAAGTTAATTTTAATTATTTTATTATCATGTTTTTTGTAAACTTGATTGCAAGTGGATGTTAATCTCTGAAACACGAGCCTACAAAATAACCATAAATTATTTGTATTGTACAATATCTTAAAAGGACAATTGAGGGGGTGTATATGAGAAATAATACAACATTAGTGAAATCGAGACATTATAGATATGACAAGTTGAATACATATGCCTGGATATGATTTGATTACGAATATATTATATACTTAATTATGATTAATAACAAATAAATAAAGCGTTGCTTTCTGCGTTCATTGAGGGGATGTACTGCTCTTGCTTACAAAAAAGTCTCATCTTTTTTTCACCAACGCGATACAACCTAAATGATCGGTGGTGCGTGAGCGTATTGAAACCCGGCGGAATCTCTTCACGGTGGCCGGTTCAAAAGTGAATACCCTCGGTCGTGTATTCATTAAATATATCTATATGCGGGGAAGGATGAAAACTGCGTGGGCGTTGAATGAAGCGAGTATAAAGTTCGCGTCGAAAATAAAGCGATGTATTCATTTTTGTTAAAATAAAACCGGCTTCTCTTGTTGCTTTCCCTACGTTTCTAGCTGTAGAACGCTAAAGTATTGTTTTGAATCATCTGTCTCATGTTTTCGATGTTCTGTTTTAAGTGAAAATATTTATCAATGTAGAAGAAGTGTAACGTATAAGGAAGTGTGAGATCTCTGCTTAGCTAAATGGGAAAAGGCGTGATGTTATGTAGATATATTGACTACTAGCTTCTGCCCGCGGCTTTGCTCTCGTGGTACGTTGACAAAACATAGCCTATATGTTATTCGGGTGTATTAGCTATATTATCGTAAAGTTTCATTAAAATCCATTCAGTAGTTTTTGAGTAAAAGAGTGACAAACATCCATACATCCTCACAAACTTTTGCGTTTATAATATTACTAGCATCTGCCCGCGACTTTGCTCGCGTGGTACATCGATGAAATATAGCCTATTTGTTATTCGGGTGTATGAGCTATATTACTCTAAAATTTCATTAAAATCCATTCAGTACTTTTTTTGTAAAAGAGTAACAAACATCCATCCATACATACAAACTTTCGCATTTATAATATAAGTAAGTATTAGTAATTGTATGATATTGTAGGATATACGTAAATGAGGACTAATACTCCAGTTTACACCTGTTTACTTAGTTTTGGTTTTAGCTTTCGGGCATATTATAATATCAAACAGCATCACATAAATTGTTCCGACTCCGAGGCAACTAAAGCACTTGTGTTTAGGATACCAGATTCAACAGTAGTATTACAAATATATGCATAAATAATACATATTTATTAACACCTAGGCACAGAAGAAACACAAGTTCATCATACGAATGTCGTATATATACATATACAATATACTTATTTACGAAGATAGAAAAAAAATACTTATTAACAAATATATCATTGTTAATACTCAATAATCTGAAATTCTTCTTCTTTCATTATTCTTACAGTGTTTTATGAATATTACATAAAAGATGTGCGTGTCAGTGACCCTTTTCTTATTTCTATACATATCATCATGCCCGCATTCCCCGAATGCCCCTTTGACTCTGCCCTTAGTGGGCACTAAGGGCAGAGTCAAAGGGGCATCAAGTCACTTTGACTACTTTTGGCTAAAAATACCTAAATTTGAGTTGTGTTAGATACTGACTTATTATTTACAGCCATAACGCTATTCAGAAGAATAGTAGGGCCCCACGTTAGCAATATGTAAGGAAAATCAATACAGGCAATACCAATAACGCGTGTAATTAAACTACCCTTTGATATCGCCCCATTGGGCTTGTTAAAGGGATATTAGAAACTAGCCTCTATGACGAGCCGGCCGTGAGCTTATAAAGTACCTATGCGCGTGTAATTTATAATGCAATTTCCATAATATTAGTGCCGAACACAGCTGATGCAGTAAATTGTTTAGGGTGCCTAAACGTGTATTAGACTGCAAGTTCATACTTGGAGGGTCATCCCTCCCCCCACGCCAGGCTCCTCGGTTGCACCATCCAGGGCTGAAGCTAAGACAGACCCCGAGGTGAGCCGTGACTGCTGTGCCGGTGCGGTGACAACCGGCGTCGGTTCCAGTCCGACACACCGCGCAGAAGTTGACGGCTCGTGAGAATTTCCCAAGAGAAAAAAAAACAAAAGACTGCTAGTATGACATGATAAAATTGACTATGGTAAGTGCAGAACTAGGCATCGCAATGTTGGATCCAGCAATACAACTCGGCCACATACTCGATGCAGCGACATGTGTTCAATACCGCTGGATTTCAATCCTTATTAGAGATTGGCGTGCTGAATCAAGCAATCCAGCTAGGCCCAGCACAATTGTAGCTCAAAAAATGCCGCTGGATTGCACTCACTAGTTAGAACAAAATCATCTTCCTAGCGTGTCCTCGTGCTTGCTCGGTCCAGTTAGAACACGGTCATGATTTAGCAAGTCTGGGAATTATATGGAAGCGATCTTCATAATCTTTGCCAGTGTTGAAAATATCACTAGTTCGGCAGTGGTATAAACACAAATATATATAAAAAAGGAAGTAATCAAGTTAAGAATTGAAAAATCCAGAGGTAAGTGTTAGCAAAAATACTACTATCAGAATATATGTAATGAGCATATGTTTGCGTTAACGCGATATTACATACCCCATATGAGAGTGAGCTGTAACATCAAACCGAAATAGCCTCTTCGCTCTCAAGACAGCAATTAAATTTAAGTGCTCTCAGCAGATTCGAGAGGACCATACCGACTGTAAACGTAATTCGTTGAGTAAATTGTTTTTACAGTGCACTTCTTATCGGGACAGTGACCTTTAGTTACGTGGGAGGTATAAAGTACCTAAGCTACATTATCGTTCTGAAATCGCCAAGAAAACATTGGAGATACCTTTGCAACTTATACTCTGATAAATAATAAATTAATAATATCAAGGGATGGGACGTTATTTGTATTCGATATTGTGGGAATAAGACCTCTTTATAGCAAGGTTTTATATTTTTATTGTGATTATTTAAGAAAGAAAAGCAAAAGCGTATGTTATATTTCTAATAATAGTTGAGAAAGGATTGAAAATCATTGCAATTGTTCAAAACCAACTTTATGTGATGTGCTTATATTACTAAAATATTGAGCCAAACATAAGGGTTACGATTTCAGAGACTACAAAGGTCTATATTACATAGGACGCTTGAAGTAAATGTATTGTATGTATGCGTGTTTGTAATTCTAAATACATATTCCATCGTTACCGCCTTAACTACTCTTGTCTGGTCGATGTTTCGTAAGTAAATAACCGATTGATATCTGAAATATATAAGTAACTTTTAACTTAAGTTAATTTTAACTATTTGCTAAATCCATTATTGTGTAAATTTAAATCAATCCTACAAACATATATTGGTGTAATATACCCTGGTAAATTAGCATAAGAAATTATTTGTTTAGTTTTAGTGCCGAATAATAGTTATTTTTCAATTAATTCACGAATCACGGGAGGCCCAGTCTCACCTACTATGACCAGGTTGATCGTGTTTACAGAAATTGATGTTAGGAGCCATTAAAACCGTAGAGCTTGTATGAAAAGGATTATGAATGTTGAAGAGGTGAGTGAGGTGTGTAAGCCCGTGCTATATGGCGTTCAGTTCTCTCTGCCTTCCCCGCTAGGCAAATGGTGTGAAGATAGTTATTTAGTTAATAATCCATCATATGATATACCTATTATATTACTCAGAAGTTAGACATTATCTTGTCTGCAAATATGAAAGCGGCCAAAATATTACAATGCTTTGAGACGACGTATATTTGAAACGATATTTCATCACGTCCTAGACAGCAAACAAATATGAATAGAATTATTTCCCTAAACGCCGTTTATCCGTGTTACTATCATGAAAGAACTTATATGTTCGCATCATACTGAACAATATTTTATGTACATTAGTATTGTTCATGTAGGATAAGATTAATCATTGTTGCGCTCGTTCGGAAAGAACACTATTATTGTAATCCATCAGGCCATAATGTCACAGGTCTTCGAAGGGTAGTCTAAGATGACAAGCTACTTAAAACACATAAGACTAAAAAGTAATTCGAGTTAGATTGGAAATTTAAATTTATTTTTAGCTGAATGTGGTTAAAGGGGCATGCTGCCTCTTTCATTCTGCCTACCCCTTTGGGGATTATGGGCGTGATGTTATGTTATGTTATGTTAGATTGTAAAATTGTAAAAAAATTGTGACAAATGGCTAGCTGGCCGCCTACATAATCACGAACCTTGTACACATTAGTCGCCTTTTACGACACTTATCGACCAACATGTGACAATAGAGATATACTAACTAACTAAACTCTCGGTTCTCTCTGCCTACCCCGCTAGGGAAGTGGCGTGAAGTTTAGTTAGTTAGTATAGAGTTAATTAAGACCTGTATATTTGTAGGTAAGCTAATAAAAAGACTTTAAACTCTTTTTAGTAGTAGTATCTTGGTGGATAAAGTCGGCCCTCTAAGTAATTGTGATACCACGAACTTTTCAATATATAGGGCTAATGATAGATAAGAAAGATGAAGCAGTACTTACAGAATTGCCGAACGTGTTTACGGCAGCGAATGCTGAGCCGAGATCCCTGTAAACACCTCCACTCGGCGATGAGGGGTATAGGTACCCCGGCCACTACCATCTTAGTCGGAGCAGGGACCCCCTATTCAAGGGGCCCCGGCAGTTCCACACACCACCCTGCCCTGGGTAAGATGACGGTGTGTAATGCATTTCTTCGCGTTAGAAAAAAAGTACTTACGGAATTAACCAAATAGAATTCGACCGCAAGATATGGTAGAGTGCTGGCAGTGAGCTTATGAATAAATGATCCAACTATTCGTGTGAGCACTTAGACAGCGGTCGTGTACGTTACTTAAAGGCTGCCATTCAAAGTGGGTACTTAAGTACTTCAGTTGCCTTTATCTTGGATTAACTAACGTACGACCCATTAAAATATATGTTGCTAATGTTAACTTTAATGCCGTTGAACGACCAGACTGCCTTTATTATACCTATATATATTTGGGGATAATAGATATCTGTACACTCAATGACAATATTAATCCAAATATCATTGAATGACCAGTACTTATTTACTTTATTTGACAGGCCAATTGGTCGAGTGGTCAGAGACCTTGGCCATACAACCAAGGGTTCCAATACCGCTAGGGGCAAATGTTTTGTGTGATGAAAATGGACATTTGTATTCGTGTTATGGATGTTTATAAATGTATTTAAGTATTTCTATCTGTTTGCCTAGTATCCATAGTACAAGCTTACGCTTAGTTACCTTTAATATGACTAACGAGCTAGGAAAGTTTATACTTTAACCGCTTTCCATGAAACACATTTGTATTTAAGGATTTTGCAGAATATCATTGGCTTACGTAAAAAAAATCGTAAGTAGTATATCATACCCAAGGGTAAATACTACCATCTATCTGAATCCAATCCAAACCTATATCAATTCTGTACTCTAATCTTAGAAGCTTTAACCGCGGAATATTCTCTCAAATGGAGTCCTATATACATACATACATACTTACCGTTGGGCGAATTATCTCGTCATTCCCACATCCAATATAGCATATTACGTGATCTGTGAAACACAACACAGATACGTGAGGGGTTAAAATTGAAACGGGGTCGTACTGCGGAATAAAAGATAAACAGTGAGGTATCTTTTAACAGCGAGATATTTACTCTTTTTGTAGGAGCTGGTTTTAAAATGTTCTCGTGTAAAGCAAAACTTATTTATTTTGCCCTACGTCGTCCTATAAGCTACTCACTTGAGCAGCCGAAACTTATAGGACGAAGGGGATATATTTATAAGCTATTTTATTCAGAAAAAAATTTTAGTCCGTTATATTAAATACGATTTTTTGCTTTATAATAAATTCGAAAAAATAACAAAGATTCGCTTCAAAGATCTGAAATCGGGCGCTTTACGTCACTAGCACGTCAATTTTACACACTTAGTACCGCGTGACATCTCACGCGGTACTTTAACGTGCTGTATCTTTACCATTTTTAGTTTGCTCGACGAAAGAAAAAATACGTAAGGAATATTTTTTTGTAATCTCAATAATGGACTAAAAAAAAAAAAATTCAGTCGAATTGAGAACCTCCTCCTTTTTTTTGAAGTCGGTTAAAAATTTTGAGTTATATAGCCTATTGTTTTATCTTTGTAATTCATATTTGTGTGCTCCTTGTGTCGGTCTTTATTCAAGCGAAGAAGCTAGAAATAGTTGTTATTATACTGTTGATACATATCGTGATGCCCGTAATTCCAGATGGGGAAGGTAGATTATCAGGCAGCTAGCCTCCTTAACCACAGCCACATCTGGTTTAGATGGTAAATTGTGAAAGAGTATTGACAAGTGGCTAGCTCATCGCCTACATAATCACACACCCAAACCCGATATATCATTAGTTGCCATTTACGACATGCTAGGCAAGGAACACAGTTGGCACATTATTTTTAAGTTGCGGACCAACATTTATACTGGAACACTTCTTGAACTGTGCTAGAAGCAATTCCGAGCGTGCGTGGGAGCGACGGTTCATTTGCTACGGCCGTACAGCGAGTTTGCTTCAGTAAATGAGAATGTCTTATTGCTGGTTAAATTAAACACGCCGAGCTCAGGAAACGATGGGAATATTAGCTTGCTTTTGTTTCGTTCGCTGAAATTAGAAAAACTTTACTCGCTCTAATTTCGTGCGCTGGAATTTTATTAGAAACACGTGTTTCATTTATCCTTTAAAATAATATGTTTCCTGTATTATATCTACGAGGAAGTCTAATAATGCAGTTTATATTTTAGAAGATAAGCAAAGATATTATTGCGCAAGTTTAAATTTCAATTATTTATTGGAAGTACCTACCTACCGTTAAAGTTATAATTATTATCAGCCTGTGTCATTATTATTTTATTCAGTGTCATGATTACAAATACAATTTTTTTATTGTTTTGCTATAAAATCTACTTGATTTTTAACGATATTATAGGATATTTATAGGATAAGGTGGCATATGACCGATCCTTTAAATACATATTACTATGTCTACCGTTCGGAAAAAAATCAAGTTCGAAGTATGAACTTTAAATAATGATTCTACATATTCTATTTTTAAGAAAAGATGGAGTAATAAATCCTTTGTTGTTTAAAACTAACTAACTAACGAACATTTTGATTAACTATTTTAATTTGTTTATTGTGTAGTGTGGGGCAGTGTGAAACTTTAATGTGTAATTTTTTTTTTGGAATCGTTTACCCAATTTCGTTTTCCAAACTGGGAAACACGTAATTTCCCAAACTTCTCTGACAAATATTCTGCTTCAATAAAAAAACTTTCTTCTTAGGTACTATAAAACAGAACAGAATTTAAACATGCTATTTTTGTTTCAGGTCTCGATGAAAGACTGGACGGCAAGTCGGTAAGTGAATTAAGAGGCTTAAGTTAATTATAAGCAATTGCTGCACTGAGGAGAAGCTAGCTAGGAAACTTTTTTAATGACGTTTATCGTCACACTGTTAATGGGAATGGCATGTTGTGAGGTTCCTAAGATCTTTTAGTCAAGTAGTCAAAGACCCTGGCCACGTAACTAAGGATCGTAGGTTTTAACGCGCTCGGGGAAAATGTTTCGTATGATGAACATGGACATTTATACACGAGTCGTGGATGTTTTAAATGTATTTTATTATGTCTAGTTACCTAGTACCTACCCATAGCGCCAGCATACATGCTTAGTTTGGAACTAGGAAATCGGTTTGTTAGTCTGGATAATTTATTAATATATTTTGAATAGAGTACGACAAAAATCTGATCCAAAAACGACAAAGTTGTATTACAACAAACATACGAGCCCAAATTCCTTCAACTAACAGAACAATTAATGCCCGTTTTCAAACAATAATTATATTTGCTTCCGTTCAGGACTGCGCAGTTTCTGCTCATTGTTCATTCAAAACAAACGTAAACCTAATAAATGCCTTTAAGTGGTTTATTGTTTGCACGGCCAAAACCTATTATGTAAAGCAGGGGTTCTCAATATTTTAGTGATTGAAGACCACTTTGATTTCATTGGTGTTGTCAGGGACCACGTAGTCGGAAATGAGCTGCGTTAATTTTGAAATATTCTTTGATAATTTAAAACGAATAATACAATTACACACACTGGTGGTCCGCGGACCACAGATTGGGAACCACTGAGTAAAGAAAGGTTTCTTAGATAAACTGCGCAACGTCTGTCGACGTTATTTTAGGCCGTGTAATGAAATGTTTAAACTAAGAACAATCAGGATAAGTTCTATTATTATGTTCAGGTAATTTCTTTAGAGAGACGGGTTTCAGAGCGATAGCTCATTATTAGTTACCAGCGACGGCTTTGCACGGGTGTATAATTTTTTTTATTCCTTATTTTTTCTAGTAATATATATAAGCTATGTTAGTCAAGTATAAAATAGCATTTTAATAGTCAGAGATATTTTAAAATGTCGAATAGTTTTTGAGTTTACTGGTAACAAAGATACAAATGTTTCCTTTTTTTATATAAGTTTATTATACGTATGTCTAATAGCTTCGCAATATTTCAAGTTGCAGAAACCCACCAAAAGAACCAGTTTAAACACATGATACAGTTTTAAACGCTAAATAAACCCGGGTATAAAAAATATTTTCATTTCGAAATTTAGTCTAAATGACATACACACAGCCCAAAATGGACAAAGACATTCACTCGCATCGTTAGGTAGTATAATAAAATCTTATTTGCACGCCGTACCCGCAAAACGCTCTGAATTTTAAGACTGGCCGGCAAATTTGTTAAACCCTTGGGTATAAACAAACGGAAATTTAAGGGAATTTATCCCGAAATATCTACAAATGAAGAGTAAATTCCCTAAACATATTGACTGAATTTGTTCGAACATTGCATTGGTATCATTAAAGTGCCTATGTATTATTTCAGTTGACATAAATAATAGTCAGATTAAAAGGACACAGACATTTTTTTGACAGGCCCGTTGGTGGAGTGGTCAGAGACACTGGCCACGAAGCCAAAGGTCGCGGGTTCGAATTTCGAATCCCGCTAGGGGTAAATGTTTCGTGTGATGAACATGGACATTTGTACTGGAGTCATGGATGTTTATAAAACGTATTTAAGTATGTCTATCCGTTCGCCTAGTATCCAAAGCACAAGCTTATAAGCTTAAAACTAGGGAATTGGTGTGTCAGTCTTGAGAATTTATTTTTTATTTTTATTATTATATTTAATACGTCGTTTTGTCTAATTGTTGTTAGAGATGTAATATTGCAAAACTGTTGGGCCAAGGGCCCGAATCCTGATAGGAGCCAATACTCGTGTAATAAATAAATACAGCTATATAAACTCAAGTCATGGATGTTTTATAAACATATTAATATACAAGTCAAAAAAAGTCAAAAGTCAAAAATATCTTTATTTACGTAGGCCTCAAAAAAGCACTTGTGAATCGTCAAGTAAGTACATAGTAGAACAATTTGAATCTACCACCGGTTCGGAATGTCGCATCTACCGAGAAGAAACCGGCAAGAAACTCGGTAGTTACTCTTTTCAATGCCAGATTGAATATAAAAATTAAAATTTACAGATTAAGTTAATATTAATACCAAGTCATACAGTTAATGTTCGTCAAGGATTCAGCCGAGTATTATTATAAGTAAAAGGTAAACCAGAGCAGACCAGCCTCTGAAGGTGGCACCTGTTCACAAGTATGACGTATGTGTCAGCCATCGTTTCACTCGACCATATTTGAAGGAATGTAACGACCCGTCACATAACGCCACCACCCCCGAAGCAATTCAGTGAGCATGACTACTCAAGCTTCCCTATCATTATTATGAGAAAGTTAAAAACTAAACAAAACAACAAAAAATCTTTATCAGAATTCATTTAATGTACGAGATGGTGTACAGTTTATTACATTAAAATTAATTCCAGACTTTTATCATTTAGATAATCGTCAGTCGTGTAAAAGCCCTTTCTTAACAAGGTATACGTTGTCTATGTAAAACTTCAGCTTTGGTAAATATGTTTTTTTAATGTAGGTACATCATAGATTTCATATAAATTTGATTTCAATAGAAATTCAATTATCAAGTTATGTCTAATAATAGACATCTGGTTTCGACATCCGGCAATGACGAAAGTTAGGTGGCTGATGGGAAAACTTCCCGATGCAAGACTCAACGATGTCGGACAAAGATCAAATGGCCCCGAATCTTTTGAAGCCTTAAGCAAAATAAACCCGGGAAAACAATTTATTTTCGAAATATAAGTAAAGATGACTTTGATTGAAGTAAGTAGAGCTCTCTCTGCTAAACGTTGATCGAAGTACCTAAATAATTTTTTAAACAAAATAAAGTAAAACTTACTCGAACTTGTAACAAAGATTATTACTTAGTTGTTTTTAAACCAAGTCTAAATAATAACTGAATATTCATACATACATATTTCAGGTTTTGCAAATAATATTTGTCCAAAATATAACATGGTATAAAAAACATGGCAATCGACTTTAAAGATTGTATACAAATAGTTTTCAGGTTTTGTATTCACTAAAAATAAGGTTGTATGTAGTAAAATTTTACTGGCCCGTTGGTCGAGTGGTTAGAGACTCTGGCCACGAAACCAAGGATCGCGGGTTCGAAGCCCGCTTGGGGCAAATGTTTCGTGTAATGAACATGGGCATTTATACTTTGTAGTCATGTTTAAAAATGTATTTAAGTATGTATATCCGTTCACCTAGTATCCATAGCACAAGTGTAAGCTTAGTTTGGAACTAGGGAATTGGTATGTCAGTCTGGAGAATTTAATTATTTATTCTTTATTTATTTATGTATAAAATAGAGTAAAATTTATAAATTTGTAGTAGATATGCAACAAGCAATTTGAGGCGAACGTAAAATTTCAAACTTTACCCATTGCAGCTTTTGATTATATCGTTTGTTTTTCAGGACGTGCCAGTCGAGCAACTGGAAAAGCTTAAATTGGGTGAGTCCTACAAATAAATCTCAAATATGTGCCGTTTATATAAAAGTGGATAATTGACTTTGTAAATTAATTTTAAAATAATGAGCACTAGTGACTAATTAGCAGTTGGTTCCTGAGTAATACCTACTTTATTCAGGAACGCCATTTATGGGATCGTACGTAATGTATTCGTTGGAGTTATTTCACTTTTGTAATGAAAGATATGGCTTAATATGATGTCATTATGCAAGAAAATATATATTAAAAAAATATGGAGTTAAACCACTTTTACTATGAACGACACATATCTCTAATGCTTGATTATTTATTAAGTAAACCTTAAATTATAAAATAAATTTTTATATTTTTTGAATTTTGAAAAATTTGGGCGCGTTGTTAGGGAAAACTATTCCGTAATGAAAAAATGTTACACGACCTTTTTTTTAGGAAATTTTATTATCTATAACTTTTACTTGAAGCATTTTTCGATATTTTGAACCATTCATGAGTTATTTAATAAAACGTCCTTTTTTCGATCTTTCCCCCTCTTTTTTTTAGCTAACCTGATGAGTCTGAGACCTGACTTTTTGGAGTATTAAATATCTAGTACTCACGCAAATTTTGTCCCATGTTGGTCTGGGACTTGGCTCATGATGATCTGGGACAAAAAAAAAGAATGTACCAACTGTGGCTCTTGCCTAGCATGTCGTAAAAGGCGACTAATGGTTTACGGGCTTTTCGGTATGTGACTGAGTAGGCGACGAGCTAGCCACTTGTCACTCCTTTTTCACAGCTTTCCATCCAACCCAGCCCACTGTCCCATGTTGGTCTGGGACTTAAAAAGAATATGCCAACTGTGGTTCTTGCCTAGCATGTCGTAAAAGGCGACTAGGTGACAGGTTAGCCGCTTGTCACTGCTTTTTCACAATTTTCCATCTAACCCAGCCCGGCTTTATTTTTGGCTGAATGAGGTTGAAGGGGCATGCTGCCCCTTTGACTCTGCCTACCCCTTCGGGGATTACGGGCGTGATGTTATGTATGTACGCAAATTTTCTCGTTGGTCCCATCTTTTCAACTCAAAATGGCAAAGTTAAGGCTTTATTGACCGGACTATTTTTCGGAATTGGCTCGCTGTTTATTCATTGTCATTTGGTATTAAAAACTGTGAATGTGAAAAGTTTGAACTACACGAACTGTGTGATTTTCAATGCCGGCGTGTAGGTAATGCACGCAATTTCCCTAGCGGGGTAGGCAGAGAGAACCGAACGCCATATGGCAGTTTAGTTAGTTAGTTAGTGTGTAATTCATGTACTCGATGTACCATGGTCACTATCTCGCACCACGATATTATTACGGTCTCGATGTACCATGGTCACTATCTCGCACCACGATATTATTACGGTCTCGATGTACCATGGTCACTATCTCGCACCACGATATTATTACGGTCTCGATGTACCATGGTCACTATCTCGCACCACGATATTATTACGGTCTCGTTGTACCACGATCACTATCTCGGCCGCGTCTCGTAGAAAGCACCACATTCGCTATGAAACACGTAAACCTTTGTATGTCTCGTTCTGAAATAGTAGACAGTTTGAGCACTTATTATCTCTTAAGACTCCTTGCTTAAGTTCTGCTAATTTTCATATACGGGTCTATTCAGTGGCTTCCACCTACTAACTCAATAGCAGTACCTACAAAGGACATTGACCTGCAGATAAGCAAACTACTTACATTCATTTTAAGCATTTTAAACGATCTTGAAGTTAACCTAAAACTGGAAATATTTAGACCCGTCTTAGTAAATTATGTAAGTAATAAATTTTTAATGCCTACGAGTATTCTTCTAAAATTATACTAACCTTTTTGTAGCGTTTCTTAGGCCTATATCAGCATTTTTTGTTTGTAAACGGTAAGGAAATACCATGAGAGCGGTGGTAGCTTGGTATGGACACGCGCCTCTTAACCGAGGAGTGCGGGTTCAAACCCGGGCACGTATGTACCTCTGAATTTTTCAAATCTATGTACGTATTTATACCACTAGCTCGACGGTGAAGCAAAACATCGTGATAAAACCTGCAAATTCAAACAACCTTGGATTTGTAACCCTCATCCGAAAATTGTCTGGTACCCCTATCTTAGGGTTAACGAAGGTCAGACCGGTAGTTGCTTCAATGTTGTTGCTGGCTACCAGACTCGCTTAATCCTGGATCATGGTCTAAGAGCACCCCGTCGAAACATAACGACATAACGCTAGGAAGATGTGTGTGATACAGTTTGTGTGTGTACCAAATGAAATAGATTCTTAAGTCCAGCAAAATATCCATAAAGTAAAATCCTATCCGGTTTTCCCCTGACACCTGGAAAATATGTGTGGCACATGTGGTGTACACATTTTCGGTAGCACTTACACTAAACATGAGCGCCATACGAATGTACATTAAATCATCGATTAAACTGATTTAATCTGTGGACAAGTTGAGTGGGTATTAAATACATATATACTATGTGTTTCTATAACTTACCTAAAATTTAAATATAAATATCAATTAAGCTGCTTAATATTAACTTTAGTCTATTTACTGGAAAACAACTGTTTTAGAGAATGTTGTGTATACCTATCATTGGCGATCATATTTAAACTGTAACCTCTGTTAAACTTTACTATGAATGTGTATGTGTATTGCTATTGGTGTACCATTTATAATAAATAAATAAACATTTTTTGGAAATGAATCACCAGCATTAAATGCATTGCCATTATAAAACGTTCCATCTAAACGGCGACATCTGACACGTTTAAAGGGGCAACAGCGAGAATTCCATATTTGGGTCGAGTGGATCAAGTTATTATGTCGCTGTGGGTGATTAATGGGCTAACGATCGCAGTACCGTGTACAGGTCGTCTGATAAATTACGTGTTGATATTCAACCTGTTAGATCTCCAATTAGTAACCTGATTCTTTGTTAACATGCACGGTAAAGAGAAAATATTTTTTAGTTTATATTTTAGAGCGGCAAAAGAGCGGTGGTAGATGAATTAAATTTAATCGCTTGGCTGTGTCGATCAGTCATCTTCAACGGGTTTGCCTTTAATACGCCAAGTTGCTAAACGTTGAATGATTCAACTTCAATTAGCTCTGGCCTAGGCATCAAATTGGATGCTGGCGTTAAATGAATGGCAGAGGCGCTAATTAGCTAGAGAATGCACGCATTTACACTTTAAGAGAGATAAATATTTTTAAACGTACAATTAAATGGTTTTTAACAAATGAATGTAAAGGAGGAAAAACACACTACTCTAGCGGTGGGTGCCATGGGAGTCCGGCCACTCCATTTTTCCGGAGATGAGTTCTGTATTTCAGAGGGCTTCAGAGTTTTAGAATCACGCCGTCCATCTTTTTAAAGTCCATCATAATTACCACGAAAAGTTTGGCAGCGTGAGAAGTAAATGATAAATAAGAAAAAATAATCTTAAATTTTATTTTATTTAACAATTTATTTACTTTGCTTCGTCGGAATCACAGTCTCACGATAATCACTTAAAGGTTACCGCTGACTGTTAGCTTTCCATCCTTAGTTTCTGTCCAAACCTGAAGTTTGTACTGGCTACATTTAAAAATTAAACGAACCCAGCAAAACCGTCTGGGACAGACGAATTAGCTTTAACAACATTTTCTAAGAAAACCTTTGTATTGGATCAATGATGTCGCCGTGGGACATTTGAAACGGGCTCTTTATTCCACGAATGCGGAGTGAACGGTTTTCAAAAATACCGTAATAATATGACCCCTGGGTAGTGAGCGTACGGTACCTATTACCTTCAGGGTTATTGTGTTCCAAACAAATGAATAACGACAATACAAGAAGTTGCGATGAAAGGTGAACAATACTGACGGCTAAAGGGGAAAGGTTGAGTGCCTGGCTGTTAGAACTTCTTATGTTACCGACGCTATTCAATGAGTCGGGCTGAGTATTTACCTATATTAGAAGGGAGCTTTGTTATACAGCTTCTGACTGTTAATTGTAACAGTTTTCTAAATCAGTGATAATGTTATTCTGTTACGGTAACGTTGGGGAGAGGTTTACTTGTTGATTGTTGACAGAATCTTTTTTTGTGTAATCATTGACGGTCTATTTTATACAAACGTGCATTTATAACATAATACTGTTTCATATAAAGATAATAATATCTTTATTTGGGATTGGGATAATAATAACCCAATGTTGTCTTTGTATGATTTTTTGTAGTGAGTAGTTGAATGGTCTAAAGCAGTGCTTCTCAAACTTTTTATATGCTATGGAACCCTTTTAGGAAGCGGAGTATTTGACGGAACCCTAGAACAGCGCGGGCGGCAGCGCGCGGGGGGGGGGGGGTGTAATAATCGACTTTAAACAGATTTTCCCCCAGGAGACTTAAATATAGTACCCCTTTATTTTAACAATTATGATCAGTACCAATTTTCGTGGACCCCCCAGAAAGGCAACCCCAGGGTTCCGTAGAACACACATTAAACTATCTATCTCGTAAACACTATATGGACATACGTTCGTGAAGGATCCACGTCAGTGGAGGGTCTATCCTTGAATTGTCATCCCCTGGAACAAAAGCTGTTAACGCCCATATACAATGTATGTAAATCATAAATATACATATAAGGATTTATTCCGTAGAGATTTTAGTAATGTATCCGATAGGAAACACATCCTTTGCGCACAAAGGCTTTCAGACCGCAAAAAGCGTGCTAGTCTACATAAATAATTCCACATTAGACAGAAGGTACTAAAGGGTCGCCAGGGAAGGTCGAGTTTACAGGGTTGCAGTTAGGGTTTAGAGGCTCACAAGCCAAGTTTATAAGATAAGAAAGCCTCTATTAAGCAAGAGACAGGCAGTTTCGAAGTATATTTAATGCAATCAAATAATCAAATCTTTCCTCTTTATCATACACATACATAACATCACGCCCACAATCTCCGAAGAGGTAGGCAGAGTCGAAGGGGCAGCAAGCCCCTTCAACCATATAGGTATGATAAATGTTTTATATTTGTGTTACCACTGTAGCTTTTCAAATCAATGTTCATAATGACGATGTAAAAATAAAATATGTATGTATGTAAATAAATATCCGAATTTATCTATTTACTATTATTCCTACGCTTAAATAAGTATTGCGAGCCAGAAGTGGACCTGACTCCACTCCTGGCGACCACAAGCCGTCAGTAGGTATATCCTCGTAAATATTTATGAGCGCGCGTAGGTGGCAGCGTCGTACTCGCGATAGCCCCAGTCGAGCAGACTCGATTTCGGGAATCACTCAGTTCGTCGGAAATTGGGCTAGCGTATTTGAGCGCAAATGAGACAGAAGCCATTTGTTTCGTTGCGCGGCCGATATTCGATCGGGGACCAATCGCTCGTAATAACAAGTTTGACGTTTTTCTGATGCATGGCCTGAATTTGGCGATTGGTATCTACGTCGTTTTGTTCTTAAGTTCTATGTAGATAAAACACGCTTTGTTTAGTAAACGTCGACGGAGTTTTGTGGTGGTCATCATTTCATTGATTGGAGCAAACTCCAGACCTTATACATCGGACAAAGTTCCAATATATGACATGATATTTCAACTATATTATTTTATATAACAATCTTTAATTGGTCAGTCTATCAAAACATAGCCAGGTTCTTGAGGTCCTTGAGCGTTATATTTTGTTAACTCTCACTTCTTAATTTCACATCTCAATCAATCGTATTTGTTGTTAGTTGAGCAATTTCTTTGGACAACCACTTTGTCTTTTGACGTTATACGTATTATTCTAACTGTTATGTTAATTGTATATTTCTAATGCACGTTTTTAAAATATTGACCACATTTACAAAACTCTTGTTTTATAGAATTATATTTATATATTATTTTTATATTTATTAAGTTTATTTTGATTAATAATAGAAGGAGAAGGCGTCATTAAAATATTAGATACCCGCCATAACCTAAAATTTGTTTATAAACATTGCCAACGATGTTTATTCAGTGTCTCGATTAATATTATTTCTGCATACTCTCAGATCTCTATGTATCTGTTATTAGGAATGTATATACTTACAACAGTTTTCCAGCATTGCAATACATAGATGTCTTTGTCGTCATGTCTATAGTGATGCCGATCGATAGTCGACTATCGATAGTCTATCGATAGTTGACGTCATATCAATAGTACCGATAGTATCGATAGCTTAGATCCAGGCAATACTATTGCATGAAAGCATTACTATCGATACTATCGATAGTATTGCAAGTCATCAATAGTATTACCCCAATTTGAGCTATCGATACTATCGATAGTATCGATAGTCCTATCGATATTCTAACTGATTTTCGAGGTCAACTATCGATAGTTTCACTATTTCGGCATCGCTATATGTGTAGTGTGCGTTACTGGCCTTATCCTAGACAACATTTATTACAAATATGTAAATACACATTCTACTATTAAAATTGTCGAAGCCACGCAGTTAATAACTAATTTACCTAATTACTAACGCGGATGGTTTCACCCAATTCCAAATATATCGTGTGGGCACACGCCACGGTACACGGTTATTTACGAAACTAATTTAACTTGATTAATATTACAAAATAATGTAGGTACTCCGTTTCTTGCATAGCTTGTCGTAAAAGGCGACTAATAGTGTATGGAGGAGCACATTAGAACCCCGGAAGTGTTATTTGAACATCTACGGTTAAAAAGAAGACTGAGTTCAAATCATCGACTATTAGAATATCAAAATGTCGAAAATTATAACACCCAAGATTAAATACCTACGTCTCAAAAAAAAAAAAAGAATGTGCCAACTGTGTTTATTGCCTAGTATGACGTAAAAGGCGACTATTGGTACCTATATGGGGTTTTAGCTATGTGATTATGTAGGCGACAAGCTAGCCACTTGCGACTACATTTTCACAATTTTCCATCTAACCCAGCCTGGTATTATTTTTGGCTGAATGTGGTTAATGGGGCCAGCTGCCCCTTTAACTCTGCCTACCCTTTCAGGATTATGGGCGTGATGTTATGTTATGTTACTAAAGTAAAACCAAAAGACCTAGTTATCGAAGTATCGAATGTCCTAAATATCTGTTATGTAGGTACAAGTTATTTAATTGAACTCTTTCGCACTTTTCGATATTTTTCAGCGTCGAGCTGTACATAGATTTGGAAAATCCAGAGGTACGTGCCCTGGTTTGAACTATTTCCTCTTGAATATGAGGCGTGTGTCTTCACCATTAAGCTACCACCTCTCGCGAGTAATGTCCCAATAACACGTCACGTGTTATAATCATTAAACTTATCCTCCTTATTAGGCTCATTCCGAGGGTTAAGGAAATGGGCAAGAGGATGAACAATTAAACAGAAGTTTAAGCTAATTGTTAAACATTCCTTGGAGTCCCTTAGCGGTTATTTCGGTTAATGGGGGATTTAATTTAATCCTGACATTAGAATGGCTCGCACCCTATCCAGGGAATTTATCAAACTCATTCAATTGGGTCCTCACCTAATAAATTAGTTTTTTTTTGCCAGCTTCTCTTTTAATTACGTAGTTTGGACATTTTTTTTTACGTTAAATTACATTTTTTTAATAAAATTACGTTTGCAATCCAATCAAAACAATGGTTAAGTAGAACTGTTAAACTTGTATGGAATTTTTACGATTGGACTGCTATGCGTTTTTTAATAACGCTTTATTAAATCATACAAATGTTGAAAACGTTGAAATGGTATAACTTTATTTATTGATGTGGTAGAGCCACGTAATCGCTATTTATCTGCGGCTGGATGGTAGATAAAAAACATTTTTCAAATGAAATTGAATAGATTTTTTTGGGCTCACGGGGGGAGGTCACAGAATCTGTTTAGTTACTAAAGCGCCCACTAAGGCTGGCTTTTAGAAATCATTATTTTGACACTACGCTACTTATACATATAAATAGGTATACATTAGACTTATCAGTGTCTGTTTGTTTTTAAATTTACCACTTAGTACTATAGATGTACACTGTAAAATTTCATATTATGAGTGTATACTGTGGGTACTTGTAACTTTTTTTTTCCGTTTGTTTTACTCCTGTGATCAGTCGTCTATGCCCTTGAACCGGTAAGTTGCAGGAGAATGTTGAGATGTTGCGGGGTACTTGGAACTAATCGCATTTTTTTACATTTCTGCCTGCCTATGAGCTAATTTCCGGAGCACTCATTGGCAGATTGCTGGTATCACAAAGAGGAACCTAGGCTCTTATTCTTAAATCAGGGTTCCGCACAGAAGTCAAACATTTCTTGGATAGAACAGCTAGTTATTAACTTACATAATATAAAGAGAAAAGATTTGATTGTTTGTTTGAATGGAACAGGCTCCGAAACTACTGGACCGATTTGAAAATTGTTTCACCAATTGATAACTACCTACTTTAGCAGCGAGTTACATAAGCTATATTTTATCCCCAGATTCTCGCGGGAATGAACTACGCCGGTAAAACCGCAAGGCGCTGCTAGCTAACCTAATATGTTTATTAACAACATCTGTGTTTGTTTCAGCGGAGGGCAAGGAGGGCGATCTCAAGAGCGAGCATGTTGAGTTCCACAGGCTTGGTAAGTGTCTTAGCCACGTTATGACTTTAGTGTTTCCGAAAAATCGATAGTTTAGCAATCGATAGTTTAACAGCTAAAACATCTATACGATCGATAGGACAATCGATAGTATCGATGTCTCTGTCAGTGCAATACTATCGATAATATCGATAGTTTCGATCGTTGCTAACCAATGAACTATCGGTAGTAGGTATTGCTGTTCACCGATAGTTTCCAGTATCGATTTATCTATCGATATTGGGCTATCGAGCGGCAATCTTACTTCTTACTATATATATAAAGCTAAATTACCACTCACTCACTCACTGATCAGGGGTGTTTTTGGGGGTGAAGGGGGGCGTTTAGGACTTTTTGACGTATGGGGGGTGGGTTTAGATTTTTAATCAACGCAGCTTTTTGTTGTTTTTTTTTTTAAATTCAAGATGGCCGCCGAGTATGGCCTCGCGGGGGGAAAAAAATGTAGGGGATGGGGGAGCGGACTCGACTGTTTAAGATGGATGTTTGCGAGTTAAAAATGGAAAAAAAATAAAATGTCAAAAAAACAAGATGGCGGCGGTGTGATTGCGGTTTGAAAAAAAATTTTAGAGTCATTTTTGCGCAGTCGTACTGAAGGGACGCGCATAGACAGTGGAAAACTTTCTTCTGGCATTTGTTGCGAGTATAGTCGACTTTACGACCCCATCCATAGATTATAGAAATTCAATATGGCAGCGGTGCTGGCGGCCATTTTGTCCCGAGAAAAAAATTGGCAATTTTCGAAGGCGTTTTTCGGGTGGATGGCAACACTTTAGAGAATCGCTTGTAAGAGGGCTATGGTGGGGAATTTATTCGAGTGTTACCATGCGTGACAATTTCTACCAAATTCATGGTAGTTTTCGGGCCATGGGAGAAAATGGTAGGAAAAAAAAATTTTGATTTTCGAAAAATCGGGTATGCAGTTTTGTGGCAACTCCGACCCGCTTGGGCCTTTTTGTAGTTTTTTTGAAAAATTCTGGCAACACTGGGAATTATCGGTAAAAAACGTTTTTTCGACATTGTCATCTTCTAGGAGCTCTGTGGGTCAGAGGAAGCGTCGGAGGAAAAAACGAAAAATGAGGGTTGATGGGTTATACGATCCAGAATAAGGGAAAAATATGGGCATTGCAAAATTCAAGATGGCGGACGCGCTGGCGGCCATTGTGTAAAACTGAAAATTTTCGAAAAAATTGTTTTTGTTTTTTCTGGTGGATGGCAACATTTTAGAGAATCGCGTTGTATGTGGCAGGGGTAGAGAATTTATTCAAGTGTTGCCATGCGTTTGAATTTCTACCAAATTCATGGTAGTTTTCGAGCCATGGTAGAAAATGGTAGGGATGAAATTTTGACGTTTTGCGAAAATTCGAGTATGCAGATTTATGGCAACTCCGACCCGCAATGGCCTCATGGTAGTTTTGTTGAAAAATTCTGGCAACACTGGCGACAGCGGACCAAAACATTTTTTCGACATTGTCATTTTCCAAACTCTCTCTGGGTCCGAGGACGCACGGGAGGAAAAAACGAAAAATGTGGGTTGGTGGGGTATACGACTCAGAATATGGGAAAAATATGGGCATTCGGAAATTCAAGATGGCGGACGCGCTAGCGGCCATTTTGTGAAAATTTTACTTTTTCGAAATTTTATTTTCAATTTTTCGGGCAGATGGCGACACTTTAGCGTTTTCCAATGTACTAGGCGGATATGTGTCTCGTCAAGATGTGTTGCCAGGTGAAAAAATTTTTTGGCAGTTTTCGGTAGTTTTCGAGATATGGCCCAAAAAGGTCGAAAGTAGAAATAACAACTTTTTGGTAAATTCATTGCCAGGTACCTAGAGGGCGGGTCCATTAAAATAACATTTGACTATTTTAATCTCATTCGCATGGCAACACTCGGAGCGGCGGGGAGGTGAATCCCGAAGGCATGGTCTACTTCCAGAGGCTCTGGAGGACTCATTATACGTTGGAGGGAAAAAGTAAAAATGCAGTTCAATGTGGTATATAACGTAGAATACCTAAAAAATACTGGCTTCAAAAAAATAAAAATGGCGGACCAAGTGGCGGCCATTTTGTAAAAATGTGAATTTTTCAGAATTTTCAAAGTGGTTTTTGGGGCAGTTGCAGTTAGCAAAGCTAAATTTTGATAATGACCTTTATTGTAGTGCTCTGTTAGGCCTATCGACTGATTATAATTTTTTCCCAATTTTCGGGGTAATTTTCGAGTTTTACCCCGAAATTTAAAAACTCGAAATAACGACTTTTGGTAGAAAATAAGTATGAGGATCTGTCAAAATTGTCCATTTATTTCCATTTCGATCCAATTTTGAAAAATAAATCAACAGTCAAAAGAAAAAAATGAAAAACTCCATGTCATGTTGGTACTCGATTTTCCCATACATTTTGTACTGGAGCCGACCGCAAAGATAAGTTTGTACGAATTTGTATAGGGAAACGGTTGCATAGTATTGCGGTACTATCTTTATCATACAAAATGACTATGTAACTTTGCGTGGGCATAGGTGGAGCACATTTATTATGCTTTAATTTTCGCAAAGTTCTAGGCGGAGCGCCGCGTAGTGCGCAGCCCGGAGCGGCCAATCAAGTGATGTAATTTTGCTAATGTATAGGCGGAGCGCCGCGTAGGGCGAAGCCCGGAGCGGCCAAAGAGTTAATGCGAAGCCACAGGCGGAGCGCCGCGTAGGGCGAAGCCCGGAGCGGCCAAACAAGTAATGTTATATTGCGAATGCGTAGGCGGAGCGCCGCGTAGGGCGCAGCCCGGAGCGGCCAAACAAGTGATGTTATATTGCGAATGTAAAGGCGGAGCGCCGCGTAGGGCGAAGTCCGGAGCGGCCAAACAAGTAATGTTATATTGCGAATGCGTAAGCGGAGTGCCGCGTAGGGCGCAGCCCGGAGCGGCCAATCAAGTGATGTAATTTTGCGAATGTAAAGGCGGAGCGCCGCGTAGGGCGAAGCCCGGAGCGGCCAATTAAGTTATGTTATTATACAAATCCTTGGCCGGAGCGCCGCGTAGGGCGAAGCCCGGAGCGGCCAATTCAGTTATGCTATTATGCAAATCCTTAGGCGGAGCGCCGCGTCGGGCAAAGCCCGGAGCGGCCAAACAGTTATGTATTATTTCGATGTTATAGAGGCACAGCCCGGAGCGGCAAACATGTAATGTGATTTTGCAAAGATATAGGCGGAGCGCCGCGTAGGGCGAAGCCCGGAGCGGCCAATTTAGATATCTTATTCTGCAACTGCTTAGGCAGAGCGCCGCGTAGGGCGAAGCCCGGAGCGGCCAATTAAGTGATGTAATTTTGCAAAATCATAGGCGGAGCGGCCAAATAAATCATGTCATTTTGCACGACCACCGAAAGGAAGAAAGCCGAAGGCCTGGTTCTTTAGGACCCATTTGATGGAACATAGGGCATCAAAAAAAGAATAAGAACGCCATTGCGAACGGTCCAACCCAGCCATGTAATATAAGCGAGGCCGCAGGCCGAGCTGCGTATCGCGAGGCCGAAGGCCGAGCTCCGCGTAGGGCGAAGCCCGGAGCGTCCCCCTCCGCCTCGCAGAGCTGGGTTTTGGCAAGCACACGCGTAGCGTGTGCGCCAAAAGCTAGTACTATATATATGACTTAATTATTTTTTTATTTGTCTAACTACTACTAGGTACTTCTTACTTCTTGTCTAGAATGTCATAAAATACACTTGTATCAGAATAATTGTCGGATCTTAAACTAGCAGACAATCAGATTAGAACCAATCGACTAATTTGAGGGCTCAATATTGGGAAGAGTATAAAAATAACTGTTTACGTTTAAGTCGTAAAGTTTAATGTTTATTGTATGTACACTTATTCTCCAATTGTGTTAGATAAACGTTACGGTTCTCTCTGCCTACCCCGCTAGGGAAGTGGCGTGAAGTTTAGTTAGTTAGTTAGTTAGTTAAACGTTACGACCTAATACGTGTGGCCATAGCTGTGAAATTGTCTATTGTAATGTGCATCGAATAGCAATTTGTAATTTGGTGACGACGGTGATTTTTTTTATTATTGCAGTTTCGTTTTCTTATGTTTTTCAGCAATTTTAACGATTAAATGTTAACCGAAAGTTATTTAAAATGCAAAAGTAATCTACTCTTGCAAGATTGTTGATGTTTTAAAAATTACCCTGTAACGAAACCTGAAAACTCTTTGTACAGAATCGTTAATAGAATCGATTGCAATGTTTTTATACCATGTTAAATTTTGACCGGATAATATTTAAAAAACCAAAAATAAAGTTACATCCTACTAAAACGAGCGAGTGCGTATCGCTTGTAACAATGTCACAACAAGGTCGTTTAGTCCCGTCAGTATTATCTATCTATACTTATAATAAATCTGTAGAGAGGTCAATTCTGTACATGAAATATATTTTCAAAATAACTATCAGGGGGTGATTAGTGATCGATACTGATGCTAAAAATGCAATCAGTAAAATTTTTGTCTGTCTGTCTGTATGTTCCTTATAGAAACAAAAACTACTCGACGGATTTTAACGAAACTTGGTACAATTATTTTTCATACTCCTGGGCAGGTTATAGTATACTTTTCATCACGCTACAATCAATAGGAGCAGAGTAGTGAAGGGAAATGTTGGGAAAACGGGAGAAGTTACTCCATTTTTTAAGCTTCCGTCGCGTGTGCAGCCTTAATTGTTAAAGTTACATAGAAATCATGTATGACGGAAATAGTCTTTATAATATTAACCATAAACGCGGGTGACGCCGCTGGCACAGCTAGTTTCTAATAATGCAAATACTCGCAATACATAGGTACATGAAAGCAAGGCAACACGAAAAGCTTGTTTCTTCATGAGATTTTAAGATACCATTATTATTATTTTTTATATTTATTCATCAAAAATGAAAACATTAGATCCATGTTTCGGTTTTTGATGAAAGTGAAGAGTTACATTCAACTCAATATATTTAACTTTACACTAAGTGGTACTCGATAGTACCTATCTGATAATGATACAGGGGAAATCGATAATGTATCGCTTGGCTTTTAGATAAGTAGCTATTTACGTAGCATTTATACTGTAAGGCATTCATAAATATTAATCAGGGTCCGTATATTTCGGCATGGATCTGGTTTTTCATAAGGAATTATTCATGTTAGTAGATACTTCATTAATACAAACGTAAGTATATACTGACTAGATCGAATAAAATAAAATAAATGAAATTGAATAAATGTGGTTAAAGGGGCTTGCTGCCCCCTTAAACCACATTCAGCCAAAAAACTAACCCAAGTTGGAAAATCGTGTAAAAATAATGCAAAATGGCTAGCTCGTCGCCAACACACTCACACAACCAAAACCCGATATACCATTAATTAGTTTTCTTTTACGACATGCTAGGCAAGGAATACAGTTGGCACATTCTTTTAAAACCCCAGACCAACATGAGAATTAATTTGTCTGCTGCAATAAGGCGAGTCCATAAAACAGTCCTTCGATGCCTCAATATTTTTGAGTGAAGAAGACACAGAAGAAAAAGGAAGAACATAATTAAAATTCAAACGGAAACTGTATCGCTCATAAAGTGTCAAGTCCGAGACTAAGAAACTGCAGCTGTGTAATGTCAATTTAAATATTCATGAGAGGGACAAGCAGATAGGACGGAGTTTAGATTAGTTCCGAGGAGCTAAGTGCTCTGTCGACACGCACTTGCAAAGGAGCCAATTTACTGTTTGCATTGCTTGTTCTTGCTTGATTACATCTATTCATTGGGAAGTATTTTTAAACCGTACCAGAACTTTTAATTAATTATTAACGCTTGGTGTTAGCTTAGGTATTGTCAATGGAAGTATAAGTTTTCTACTTTAATATTTTACGCGCGGCGTCGATAAAGACATTGGCATCATTTTATTTGAGTTATACCTAATCATAAGTACTTTTGTAAGGCCTACATGAGTAAAAATATTTCTATTTCTAGACATTAGATATAACAATACTATTTGATAGTCATAGTTACCGTCTATCAACGTTGAATTGCAATTTTCGAATAAGCATTTGTTGTGGTGAATGCTTGTGCTTGTTCTGTATCTGGGTGTTAATATTTAATATTATTTGAGTATATATTTGTCATTCCACTGTTGAATCATGATATCCGTAACACGAGTGACCCTGCCCCATGCGCCAAGAGTTATGGGTTCGATCCCCACCCAGGACAAACATTCGTGTGATGAACACTTGTGTTTGTTCTGTGTCTTGGTGTTAATATAAAATATTTAAGTAGGTATATATTTGTAGTACCACTGTTGATTCTGATATCCGTAACACAAGTGCTTAAGCTACTTACCTCGGAGTCAGATCAATGTATGTGATGTAGTCGGATATTTATTTATCATTAAGCTACGTACCTCTGATTTAGACCAATGTAAGTGATGTTGTCTGACATATATAAATAAATATATAGGAACATGTAACTACATATTCTTATTTCTTAGATTCGGTGAAGGAGAACGGCGAGTTGGTCTCCCGGCTGGAGGAGCACGCTGCAGCCGACGCGACGGGCGAGGAGAAGCCGCGCGTGCACGCGTCGTCCCAGCTGGACGTGCCCGGCGAGGGTATCCACCGCGTGCTCGTGCAAGATGGCGCGCACGTGAGTGTGCACGAAGCCACCACCACTACTGCGGCTAGCGAGGAACAGACTACAAAGGTCAGAAGAAGTATACTATTACTAGGTTTCAGTTGGGGCGTCTAAGGGAAGAAAGACCATATGATACTTTTTAACCCGGAAAAATTCATAGATTGCTGACTATCAAAATCTTTGTAAAACCTTTTATTCCCAAAAGCCACCAGACGAGCGGCTTTGTTCAGCAAATTAAGCCGCACATGCCACGGCTCTTGTACCGCCCGCATAATTTGATTCTGACTTTTTATGCCTCCGGTACTAGCCCGGGTGAAGCCGCCAAAATGACATTGTGATGAGGCTCGTGGGTTCTATTTTTTTTTTATCAAAAAGTATTTAGTCTTTCAATACCAAAATTATACTAAATTTTGTCATTCTTAATAGTGTCGATCTTTTCTACATTCAGTGTCACCGATTCGCCCGGGAAGTACACGTAAATGTTATCCCTGTGTCGATGACTTGCCCGGCTAATTCATTGTTACTAGACGGCATTTGAGAAGATATCACGAAAATTCCAGTGGCAGTGAATGTGTCAACCTTTTTTTAAGGTATTCCATGGGGCAGCTCGCCTGGTTCAGCCCGGGTCCGCCACCACTATCCCGCAGAACGGACACACAGCTGCCCGACGCGCTTTCAACGCTGACATAACTAAGGAGACAAAGAACAATGTACGTTTCTATTTCTACCCAAAGATAAAATAGCTAATCGATCAGGCAATCTAATCTTTCGCTCATTTTATATGCACAAATACTAACACACCGTTTAGTAACTAATGAAACCCGTCAAATGAAGCATAAGTGTATTTTTTCATTAAAGATAATTGTCAGTTTGACCACCTATAAATATATCTCAAGTAGCCGGCTGTAAGACAAAGGCAACTAATTCTGTGATGAGGGTAGTTAAACAAGCTCGCATGGAAACATTAGAAATTTTAAGCTACTTTGTCTCATAGATGTGTCATCCACCTGCTGTTGCGAGTAAAAAATAAAATAGAAATAGTAATTATCTCTGATTTAATACAATCCTAAAAAAGATCGAACAAAATATGAACTCGACCTATAAAAAGAAAATTTTGTGTTAGAGCATTTTATACACAATATTTATACTCAATATTTTTGGTGAACCAAATAACCAAAAGTTAATCGATAGATAATTAAGCAAAGTCACGAGTAGGTAATCTTTCATAAATTACTCGTCAATCAATCTGGCGTTAGTAAATTAGTGTATGCAAAAATTGAATAGATGGCATTTCGGAAAATTTGCAAATTTTTAACAATGTTGTTGAATTAGATGGACCACTACTCCTCCTACGCTGGAGTGCAGTATTCCCCCCTGGATATGGCAGAATACGTTTTCTGGACTGGGGATGAGCGTGGAGTAACTACGGCTATTGAAGATTTTCTGCAGGAGGGATTGGTGAGTATAAAAAATGATTACCTTGGATATGAACAAATTACTACTATTTAATGTTAATAATTTTATAACTAAATTTCACGCAACTTCCCTAGCGGGGTAGGCAGAGAGAACTGAACGCCATATGGCACGATCCTTATACACCTCACTTTTTCTTTATTAATAATTTTTTAACAAGGTAAAGTACCGAAGAAGACTTAACAATTATTAATTTCTAAAGTCTCTCTCAATGGAAGTAAAGTATTAAAAGTAACGCTTATGTATTACGAGTAGGACCTAACTTTAGTTTATACTGAAAATCCATCAGATTTTTACAAGGAATTCAATGAGTAACTAAATACAAAATACCGGATTTAAAAAAAAATACGGAAATTCACTTGTTTAGAATATTTTGGCTTACGATATCAACTATCCGTCTTACGGTACCGGTGTCTGAATTGAAGGAGGAAAATGCTAAGGTAAACAATATTTGCAGATGTCCAAAGAAGAAGCGATCGCATTCCTACAAGAGATAAAGTTCAATATCGACTATCTCCGCGCACACTACTCGCAGAACCTCAAGGCAGCGGAAGAAAGCGCTCAGCAGGAGAAGCTTCGAGCGATGCTGATGGAGCAAGCCAATGCTAAGGTATGTACAAGCATATGATGGGAAAGTTAATAGACTGAATGACTCATTGACTTACTGACTGACTGACAGACGGACATTAGCAAATGTCACAAAATATTTTTATTTCATCGAATTAAAGTTTTGAATTTAACTTTAATAAATATTTCAATGAGCACTACGAAGTATTTTTTCAAATCCAAAAGAGTTGATAAAGGGTGGCAATGTTTATATAGAATATATTTCCCTGATTTGCTTCTTAATGGGGAACGTACAAAATGTATGGTTTATGTAAAATATTGTATGATCAAAAGTTTCCATAATTGCATCTCTTTTTTCTCAGCTAAGTAAGTATTTCTATCTATCTGCAAGTAAAGGTTTGCCCCTCGACCTTTTCAGTTGTTTTATTGACTTGCACCTAGTAAAATCAGCTGTTACTCCGCTCACATAAACGAGCTGAAAACCAGTCTATTTCATCTTTATGGCTATGCACTATAAATGCTTGGACGGAGAGGTGGCAATAATAATAAAAGTTAATTGATAGTCTTGGGATGTCTTCCTGACTCTTTATGGTGCATCCACATCGGAGTAACATTTTGTGGAGCAAGATTTCTCCAGAGTAACAGCATAACATTTTCTCATCATCTGCCTAGCGTTATGTCCCGTGCTTTGACGGGGTCCGCTTAGACCATGATCCAGGATTTAGCAAGTCTGGTAATCACATTGAAGCGACTGCCGATCTGACCTTCGTAACCCGTAATAGGGGAACCAGACAATTTTTGGATCATGGTTACAAATCCAAAGTTGTTTGAATTTGCAGATTTCATCACGATGTTTTCCTTCACCGTCGAGCTAGTAGTATAAATACGTACTTACATAGACTTGAAAAATCCAGAGGTACGTGCCCGGGTTTGAACCCGCACTCCTCGGTTAAGAGGCGCGTGTCCTTACCATTGAGCTACCACCGCTCTGCATAACATTATGCAACATTGGTTAATAATCATATGTTAATAACATTATCATCTTCATGCCGTTGTCCTGTGCTTAGTCAGCGCCTGACCCGCTTAGGCCTTGATCCTGGATAGTGAGTCTGGGTATTATATTGAAGCGACTGACTATCAGATCTTCGTCACTCTTAAGTAACCCAGACAAGGGATTATTTAATGAACTAAATTAGATCATGATTACGTATCCAGTTATTTGATTATGCAGGTTTTTTATGAGAGGAATCCACTGTTAAGCAAGTCATATAAATCCTAAATTAGTTATGAAAAATCCAGCGACAAGTGTACACTTGTCCACTTGTCGCTGGATTTTTCATACTTGGGTTTAAATCTGCTCCTTCGCTTATGAAGTGCGTGTGTTTTTTACCATTGATCTACGATCACTCATTATTAATTACCTTATATGAAACCAAGTTCCCGCTTATCCCCGAGCGGGATTATCTGAGAGGTCCAAACCTAATATTATTATTAAATAATAAGAGTGTATATCCATATCAAGTAGGTACATCATTAGAGCTTTTATTATAGAGTAGTTCTTTTTTATTCTTATTTCTGTTCTAATAATACCGAGAAAGTCTGCAAAATTGACGGGCGTTTGGGGAGGAATCCCGTCGATCTTATTTGAAAGAAGATTAAAAGTTTAGTGGACAAAAAATCTCTTAAAATTAGTTTTACAATATTCTCGTTCAAAAGATCAAAGCAGGATCGTGTAAATTTTGTAAGAAGCAATATTCCTATTGCGAGAATGTTGGGCTGATAAAACTATTCCTCAGGCTACATCAGTAATTTACAATTAAAAACTCTATTTCTACTGAGAAAAGAACGTCGGTATCGTGTAATGAATTTTTATAGTGTTCACTAGGATTTTCTTACGTAAAATTCCTTTTAGGAAACATTGCCTAAGGTCTAGTTCAGTTGTTTGTGTTGAATAAATTTATGGGGTTTGATTCTTTTGTTGCACAGTTTTGTTGACGGAAAATTAATGTAAATCCATATGTATAAAAAAAATAATAAATATAAATATAATATCAGATTACATCACATACATTGATCTGACTCCAAGGTAAGTAGCATAAGCACTTGTGTTATGGATATCAGAATCAACAGTGGTATTACAAATATATATAATTAAATATATATTGGATATTAACACCCAGACACAGAACAAACACAAGTAATTATCATACGAATGTTTGTCCTGGGTGGGGATCGAACCCACAACTCTTGGCGCATGGGGCAGGGTCACTACCGAATGCGCCATCGAGCTTGTCAAAATTGTATGTATTTTACAGCGAAGTGTAGAAGTTTTTTTAATGCATGTTTTCCGAACTGCCGAAGGGAGGAAATTGTGAGTAGGAGCTAAAGTAGGTAATGTGAAATTCACAATTTTTTGCGAATTGATTGATTGAATTTGATGCGAAGTTCAAAGTTTTAAATTTACTTATCTATTCAAGTGGTCGATTTATCTTCCAGTTTCACCAACTCGACACACGTGTGTCCAGTCTCTTATGTCGAGTTGGTGAAAAACCCATTTATCAATACGACAATCTTAAAAAGTTGTAATGTAGGTAAATTAGGTAATAAGTACGAATATATTATAATATATATATACCTTTAGCGTTTAAACAAAAAATACCAGGTAAACATGTAGTTAGGTAAATGGATAATTTTAGTAGGATCTAATAGATTTTTCTTTACGTTTTCGACATACTTACTTATCGTATAATCTAAAATACTTTTCCCAATTTGTTCAATCTTATTACTTCCGCTTCAATAAACAGGAAGCCCTATTTCTGATTGCGCAAGCAATTCTTTCGTGGTTACGCACCGTGGATCCCATTAATGATGCCCTCTGATTTTCTTTACCAATAATCCGAATGAAATATCCATGTGTGCAGTCGAGTGTTGAGAGCCCAAATCCAATGATAATGGTTAGTAAATGGCAGTGAGACAACTCCGTTTTAAGCTGACGTTGACATTTTTTTAATTAAATGGATAGTTTACTTACTTATATAACAACAAGAAGTAAACAAAGTGTAATTTTACAATAGTTTTCCAGGTAGATATAGTATTTTACATAGGTACCTACTCTGTATATACCAGTAACATTTGTAAATGCTCGCTGCAGAGATGAAAACTGGATGCTTTTTTAACGAATTCTCGAAATCATTTCTAATGTATTTTTTACAAGTAGACGTAGAGTAATAATATACCATGCACGTCAGTCAATAATATAGGTACATCCAGTAATATCGGACCTCTCCCCTATATCGGTGACTTTACTAATCATCCTCATAGCGTTATTTCCCGTGCTTAGTCGGAGTCCGCTTAAACTATGATCCAGGATTTAGCGAGTCTAGTAATAACGTAGTAGTGAAGCGACTGCCGATCTGACCTTCGAAACCCTTAGATAGGGGAACCAGACAATTAGGATCATGGTTACACATTCATAGATAAGAAAATTCAAGAGTACATACCCGTGTTTGAACCCGCACCCCTCGGTTACCATCGAGCTACCATCTATGAGGTGCTATGACGTCAGTGACTTTACTGTTATTCCTTTAATATTGGGACAAAGGCAACATCCTCCAGGAGATTTCCAGACAAGCTGCAAAATGACACGTGTTTTATTTCATTAACTGCGGATTAGCTTCGGGTCAACGAGCCTCGTACGTTGGAGCTGACCCAAATCCTGAGGATTATTTCAACGTACCTAGTAGTAATTTATTTCTACTTATATTGCTATGAATAAACAGACTTCAAATCAATCGTTCTTTAGGAAAATCCTTTATCTACATTTGATTTCGGCTATGTTAATCTAATTTGATGAGTTTGTAAAACTGTATTTTGGTCAGATGACCAATTTTATCTACAATTTTGTATTTTTAAATAATATTATGCTTGCACGTTTACGTGGTATCTGTCACCTACATATAAGTAGGTACCTATTACAGAATTTTTTTAAAAATATTTTTTATAATCTTTGATTGTTGGATTTTTCTGAGAAACACTGATGTGAGAAAAATTTAAAAAAAAACACTTTACCTATCCTATACCTACCCTTTTAAAATGTTTGGTGCGTAGGTACCGGCTTTTTTGATAAATGTTCTGAGAGCGGGGCGGTACAAAGTTCGCGGGTTACTTAGTCTACTAGGAAAGATGAACAAATTTTCACCAACTTACAAAGTAGGTCATCGCCGTCGAAGAGTTTTTTAAACTATGCCAACTTTGCTTAAATAATGTCAAGTATTAAGTGGGTGAGAAGTAAATCCCCTTAAAGCACTTCCTTTTAAGCAAATTTAGTAGGTACACGCCAGGTAACGTTTAGATTAGATTGGAAAACCGCACAAACTAATAATGTAACTTGATTAAAGATTCCTTTGATCGTAACGAGTTTCCGACGTCAGTTCCAGGCGAACTACTTCAAACGATTAGATTTATATAAACTTGTTATACGAGTAGCTTTAGGCCCAGATTTCAGATCAGGTGTCTTCTTGATGTAAGTATGATTCGATGAAACGGATGATGAGCGGAGTACATGCTCCGTTTTATTGCGCGTTTTATTAAAGATATGTGCAATATCTTAATTAAAACGCGCAATAAACCAAACTAAAATAGCGAGTACCTACCGATATCTTTTAAATTTATCAACTTTATTAACATCTTTCTTAAATTGGTTTAATAAACTAGATTTATTATGAATTTTGTATGTTTTGTAAAGATACAAAGAGCTTTGTTTGTTTTGATTAAAAAATAATAATAAAAAATCAGTCGAATTGAGAACTTCCTTCTTTTTTGAAGTCAGTTAATAAATAGGTATTACAGTCTGCAGCCTCAATACTTGAGATAGCGAAAAGTTGATCATATAAAAAATTTGATTAATTATTGTTTAGACACACTGAATCCTAGATCATAGTCCAAGCGGACATCAACTAAGAACGGGACATAACTCTAGGAATCTGTAGGTACCTAGGTAGTTACATCTGTATTTTAATTCCAGGAGTACCAGTACCGCAACCCGGCTCTCCAATCGTTCCCGTTCGGCAACAGCCCCGACATAATTCGGTCTATCGCCAGCAAGAACTGGGAGCTGAGCAACAACCTGTCTCCCATCCCCGTGTTGCCCGTCACCACCGACCTGCGCCCCGAACAGGTCAAGCGATATGACCCAATGCTGCAGACTAACATCATCAGTGAGTATAAGATCACTTTTAGTAAGTAAGTACCTATATACGAAATCCTAACACGGGGTACCCAAATATTTTCATTTAAAGATTCAGTATATATTAAACAATTTTTAATGGTAGATATTTCAAAAACTTACGAAGCTACAAACTTTTTATGTAGCGCCGTTGTCCTCGCATTAGTAGTAGATACTGGTTTGCGCTTTTTACGGCGCTTGCACTTATTAGAAACTACCCACCCCAGCTTCACACGGACGGACAGTTATTTTTTAAGTAACTAACTAAACTTCACGCCACTTCCCTTCCTTTTTCAAAATATTCTGTAGCCTATGTTAATCAGGGATAATGTATTCTAATGGTGAAATAATTTTAAAATCGATCCAGTAGTTTTTGAGTTTATTCGTTACACACATAAGGTAATTGCATCTAATAAGGGCCGGGTTTTTGGAAATCGTTTATTAATCAATTTTGGGAAGTGTTTTAATTTGTAAGACATCATGATCAAATAAACTGTTTTCATTTGAAAAGAAAATGTTGTACCAAAATAAGACACGAATGGCCAGTTATTTACAAAAAAAGGTTTTTTAAAAGCTTGTCTATGGTCTTTATTAGGTACTAGGGCTCTAAATAAGGTCCATAATTGAACTGCAAGATTTTCGACCATTAGTATTAGAAAAATTACATGTTTAGAAAGCAACGGCTTAAAACTACTTTCAAGTTAATGGCTTTCGAATAATAAAATGGAAATTCATATAAATTAGTATCGTGGCCCTTATAAAGTCTTCCGATATGTATATAAGTTATAACTTATGTATTTTGTACCTATAAATGGAACAAATTGTAGGTTTGTGCGAATTTTTATTAATTCCACTAAAGATAATCACAAAATGTTACAAATCAGTAATTTTTTCGATTTTAATCCTTGGACCTTATTAGGTATTGCACTTGTTTAGTCGTAGTCTGGACCTTATTAAGCGGTTCACAATAACAAACATGGCAACCACTGCAACTAAGGTTATAAAATAAATATGCAAGTATATTCAGTGTGTACGTTCACTTACCCTTATTATAAGTACCTATATATTTTCTATTTAGTAATCATAATAAACGTAATATATTAAACATTGGCACTTTTTCAGCTAATAATTGGTCCATCAAATAAGGGCCGGCCCTTATTTGAAGACAACATAGTGGACCTTCTTAGGCACTTATATATGTCCTGAGAAAACTAAACAAAATCGAAATAAAAAAGCAGTAATTATAGTAACTTTCCCCATCAATCCACGTTCTGAAAGTATTTTACCATTACTATTGCAGAATTATTACAAAGTGACCGGATTTTATTACTAAAACAACGCAAAATTTAATCAAAATATTTTATCCATTAGGTCACTTCGACTGCACCTGAGGTTACACACAGAGCTACTGTCAAAAATGCGCGCGCGAAAGCAACGAACGTCGGTGCGCTTTTAAGATAGGTTACTGGAGAGGGGCCGCGCATAATTCGTTTTGGTTTAAGTATTAAGTACGGGAAGTTTAAAAAGGTGGACTTTATTTGGAACCGGCCCTTATTAGGCGCACCTACCTTACATAAAAATCTTTCCTCTTTATAATAGATAGTGTATATACAATATTTATAATCGTTTAGATTCTGTATTAACAGTTTTCAGGTTGCATATTATACTTAAAATAAGGTTGTAGGTCTGGGGACCTTTGACTGCCTTGAGCAGTAGCAGTTTGTTAATGGCTGTATAGATTTTCTGATGCAGTGACGAAGTAAACGCGCTTCTTGGAATTTCAATGTTGACCTGAAACCAAAAAAAAAATTTTTGGGAATATATCCACATAAGTAATTCTAACGATGAGGTGGATATTTACGGACTTAAGCAATACATAATAGTTCTAAAATTGTTTCAGGCACGTCAGACTACGACCGTGATGGCCCCATCATCAGCGAGGAGGAGTACGAAGAGATGATGGACAAGCTGAAGGCTGCTGACAACCTCTACACCGAATATACTCTCGAGGAGATCATTTACCAATTGGCTAAGGTAAACAAATGATGCCCAAAAGATGATCCTCCTAACCAATTTCAGTCGCACGCAGTACGCAGGAGATATTATAGTGCCCAAGAGTCTGCGCAAACACAAGTGCACATTCTGTTTCTTCACTCTCATAGTCCAGTGAGGGCAACCCTACAATATCGGAGAAAGTTTAGGCACACGATTAACGGCTTAGCGGGTTTTTCGAGGCACGGGGGTAATAAACCCAGAACTTCCTGCCTCCGGGCTGTCACTGAATAATTATTTTAAAAAGTATCTCAGTTGATATGCCAGTTATCATTCCTATTGCGGGTATCTTCCGGTATGCGTAAGTAGGCTCATCACATCCTTGTACTTGCTACGATCCTGGTTCACATCTTTTGCTTTCCATGATCCTACATGTAGTAATAGAGTAATGAAATCTTTCCAGATGATGTTCTCTCAATCGTTATCGCGAGACCCTGCTTCGGCCCGAGCCGCCACACAGCGCTTCATGGCTTTTCTGGAACTGGAAGCCGAGAGGGGACAACTGTCTCGCACCATTGAGAAGAAAGTACTCGGTAAGTAACCGGTTAATCCCACTTTCCACTCGTGGCGAATGCTTAAAAATATCTAAACTTAAACCTCCCATACCTAAGACGTGATTTTTTGCCGTTTTCTGCTTGATGATCGATCGATCGACTAAAAAAACGTTTTAATATGTCCAATGTTGTTTATATTTGTTTAGATGTAATGATTGCGGCTTTAACGGACACGATTGGAGATCATCCCGAGTTATTGCAGGCGCGCGAGGGACTTGGCGTCAATTCAGCGAACAGGTAATAAAGTATTGACTAGCTTAATCCGGCTCGAAGGACCAATGCGCGGAGATTAAGAGCTAGGAGTTGGATTAGAGTAATTTAGACGCAAAATGCTCCGGGTAATTACTCATCATAGTTAATCCGATTGTACATTAATCTGCTTCTAGACTAGTCAGCGACCAGCAAATACCTAAGTCATTGCGAACCCTAATCCGAAGAACTGAAAGTTCGCCTAGATCTTAAACTTATTTTTTTTAACTAAGTAACTGCAGTTAGATTGGCAATGACTTTGGTATTTGGTGGTCGCAGATTTATACTAGTCCGGTGTTGGTCAGGCATTTAAAAATGTGCTGCTGTGTTTCTTGCCTAGAAAAGATAAAGTATCAAATTTACCTATCGTAAAAGGCGACTAATGGTGTATGGATTTGTGATTGTATAGGTGACAAGCCACTTGTCATTAATTTATCACAGTTTTCCATCTCACTCGACTCAATTTTATTTAAGGCTAAATGTGGTTAAAAAATTTATACATTTTAGACTTTGTGTAATGATATGTTGGTAAGTAGTAAGTAATTTATGTTATTTACAAAAATATTTTTTCTCAGGTTAATGAGGCAGTTCCTGGAGGCATCTGCGTCGGAGCCCAGCATGTCTCGCGCTATCCTGGCAGCTTACAAGGATGAGCTTCTAAAGGGACCGCCACTTCACAAGTTCTCCTTCCCGGAGAGAAACTAAACGCCCCCAAACCCGCCTGCAATCGTCTTTACCACTTTCAATGTTCATTTAACATTCCATTTTTAACATTCCTCCACCAGCTTTATAAACCTCCCTGCCAAAATAGGCAATATATGAATGATAAGTAGGAAATTTAATTTACTTAGATAAATATCGGATTATCACATACAAAGGATCAGATAGTCAACAAGTAAATGTTTTCAAATATATAAATTCCTGAAAAATATAATTACGATGCTGTGTTAATATAAAAAATGGCCACAAAATCATAAAGCAGGGGTTTATAAAATTACATTTGTTACAGAATATTATTTGATAGCAAACTTATTTTTTGTTGAAGATAATTGTCATCGCATAAAATCATTAGAATTTGACAAAAAAAATTCATTAGCTTCTGATTCGATGATGCTCTATCATTTGTTTAGGTAATTTTTAAACGAACGACTATTTGGCAGCTAAGTAATTGTTAATGCAGAGATAACGTATCCGATGATAGGAATAAGTAAGCCAAAGCTTTTCCTTTAAAATTACGATACCGTTGGATAAAGCTAGATATTTAAGCGTTACTTACCATCTGGACAAATATGTATCATAACGTCCGTATTTAGAAACAATACAAATTGGAAACAGAAATGAAGTATTTATGAATTATATGTGTTTCACTAACGAACAAGGATTTTGAGAACGCAGTGAAACTGCGGTGACATGGATGTATGAATTTTAATTCAATTAATGAATTAATTGTTCAAAATAATACTTTAATATAGGTACTTTACTATGCTTGTGCTACTTATAAGCAGGATTGAATACAAAAATTCGAAGGTATGAGGTAGTAAAAACGTTTTTCGAAACAGCATTATTCGCGACTACGTCATTCAAGTCCATAAGCTTTCAAACTGCCTCATAGAGGCAGTGGCAAAATAATTCGCAACAGCGGCGTTCGAAACTACGAAGGAGACCCAATGAGAAGAAGTATTGTTTTTAAATTACGAATGGAAGGAACCTAAAGGTATAAGAATTGATGTCTAATAAGATTAGATGAGATACTTAGGTGTTGAGATGGAAATATTTAGTGAAACATACCTATCTAAATACGATAGATATAAAAGTCTTAATCAACTACCTACCAAGGTTTTAAGTCTTTAAAAGTCTATGCGTAATTAAAAATACTAACACACCTTTTTTTTTTTCTCTAACCTTTACTGTCCCACTGCTGGGCAATGGGGGAGACTAACACACCTACCAATTAATATTATCTATGCTAGTTTCTATATTAGCCATGATTTATTAGGAAGAGTTTTCCCTGAAAGACGACTGCGGGTTTCCAAATACTTGTTGCTAGCTTAATGTGGACATGACACTAACTTAGTGATAGGACGCTAAAGGCTGGATACGCTAGGTATATAAAGAGGGGCGTAGCAGGAATAGAAATGGGTTATATCGGACATAGTGTCGTGTCTACAACACCACTGTGAAATATGGCTTATCACCTTTCCCTAATATGAAACGGCTCAATTAATCAACCGGTTTTGTTGTGTATCTAATTAACATAGGTCGTATATGTTAGACGTATCTACTTCTGTGGCCACAAGAAATAAGTACATTAAGATTTATAAAACCGAATCGGAATTATTTAAGGTGTAATAAGTAAACAAGTTTTATTGTATTAAAATAATAATTTGTATAAAATCGGTTGAAGCCTTAAAGTAATCATTTAGCAACTACCCACAATAATATTTTCTTCCAATACTAATAGTTTCTTACTATTGTTCATACATTAAATAACAATAGTATTAGCTAAATTATATATACTTATATATTCATTACTACCGCAGTACAAAATGTGATGCATCAGAAATATATAAATTTCGATTTTATCATAACTACTTATACAGGTAGGTACGTTTTTTGGATTCATTTAACAGTTATGTTCGCAAATTATTTACTTGTAGATATTTATAATTTATAATGGCGATAGGCCATTCCGGACACAAACGATAAATGCGTAAGGAATAATTTAATTATATCTTCATAATTGCTATACCACATATTGAATAGTATTATCTACTTTGTATATCTTAACATAAGCTTGCAAAATTATGTCCCACACAGGTAGATGTGAGGTTAACTATAGAACGATTCTCCAGGTAGTTTTTTACTGTGTAGTTTGTTATAAACTTACATATATACATTAATGTTACAAACCTTCAAGTTACAGTATTTAATAAAACATTGAAATACAGGACGTTGAGGTAATTTTCTTGAGAAGAAAAGCAGATAATTAAAAATAATTAATCAACTTAAATGGATGGATGAAGTTGATCCATTAATGTAAGACATACTGGTTAACACATATGGTAGAACCAAGAGTTCGTAGACTTTTACCTCAATGTACCTAACTTTTTTCTTAACAGGTAAATGATGGATTTGCACATATAATTGACTTGTAGTTATGTCTGTAGTTACATAAAGATCTATTATTATAAGTTGATCTTTGTTGATATAATTATATTAAACGTAATTACCTATATGTTTAATGAGTAAGCTTTTGTATTAAGCTTCTTGTGACATCATTTCAATGTTTCAACAGTATTTATTCCTGTTAGATCTTCATTTATTATCAATTGAAGTAGATGAATTATGTTAAATTGTAAGTGATAAATATAAGATAATACATTAAAATGATATATGGATAGCTAGTCAAATATTTCTTAATATTTTTCTACCAAATAAATTTTCAAATGTGGTAATGTGCAATTTGTTATTGTTTTAATTTATTTACTTTGAGTTAAGCATGTCTTCCTAACAGCGTAAGAACGTAAATTGCACACGAGAGCTTAGAATTTGAATATATCATCTGATAAATTTATGGTCAATACATATCATAAAATACACCTATAACATATCCAAAGATCAAGAAAATGTTGGGTCATAATTAAGTCTTTTGACATGTTTCTAAGAAAAAACATAAACCTGCCTTTAAGGAATCGATTGTCTAGGTAGATAAAAATATACTGTAGTAAATTGTATTACCCATAGACGAAGCTAAATAAAAACAATAACAGTTGTACATCACTACAACTTTTCAAGTTTTCAACTACATACAAAGTTTAACTTAACCTGTGTATTTTATAAGGGGCATTGCTGTAAAAATAGAATAGATCATGTCTTTCTATTAGAATCACAGATATTTTAACAGTAAGACTTAAAAAATATATGCAGCATTGTTGGATATAATGCTATGTTAGTGATCGGCAAAATTTATTATATTTATATTATTCTTTGAAATATATTGTGGATTTAATAAAAAAGTTTAATGTGATTGGTTTTTTATTTATAAGGAATTCATCAGTTTTTCACCACTTTCCACATTGCTACAATGTCATTTAATAAACATAGGTAACTTTTCTCTTTTTAGTGTTTTTTGCAGCCAAGGTCCGCCGTAGTGCCTGATGGTTGTCCGAGGGTTATATCAATGTAGTTAAAGGAGGAAATGCACTTTGTTTGCTAACTACAACTTTTTGATGTTGGTACGATATGTAGCCTTTTATTTTCCCATCATAAATAAGATTGGCAACAATGCACTGCGTCTCATCTGCATCAACATCGTCTTGTCCCATTATCTGTAGCGCAGCCTGGAAGTTGGATATAGGTATTTGGTGTGTATTCTCTGACAAATACACTCTTCTGAACAAATTTCTATAAGCTGAAATCTTCAATTTTTCCACAATCAAGTAGATACCAGCCTTTATAAAGAAACTCTCATGTTCCTCCATTACTTGATCAATTCCTCTTAAATTACCATTCTTTACAGCACAAGCCAAATCCCAGAATAATGGCAAATCATATTTACATACAAGGTTTTTGGTAGGCATATAGCCAAGTAACATTTTCACCGGCACTAAATATGTCAATATTTGCTTTTTGTTCTTCATACTTTTTCTGTGGCAGTTTTGGAATGCAAAAGATAAATGTTCATCTGCAAGTCGATAGTCCGAATCAAACATAGCTTTCCGGCCAACAAAATATTTGTATGTAATGCGCTGGGCTAAAGGAAATGGCTCTTTGAGACTAGTGGAGTCAATAGCCCTGATCAAGGGCTTGCACAAATGTATTTTGTTAATGTGGAAATACACCTTCAGTAATTGGTTGACAATGTTCAACATGCCAATTTTCTTTGAAAACGGCTCATTTGTTCTGGTATCGCCTACACATATTCTGAAACCAGCAAGTAGACTGTCAGCAGCTTTTTCCAGAATCTTTCCATTGGTAGCTGTAAAAAGAAAATAAATCATTTAAGTGACACTTACAGTAACATATACTGATTACCAGAAAATTATCACTAATATATTAGGCATTTTCCAGACTATCTGAATTTGCTAATTACAAAAATATTTAAGAAACAACAATTTAAACAACTAGCACAAATCTTCCATTTTTTATGTCCTATGATATCTTACTGGATAGATGGACTGATGGATGACTGGATGGATGGATGGACGTGTGCATGTTTGTTACTCTTTCACACAAAAAGGTTTTAATGAAACTTTACAATATACATTAGAATAACACATAAGCTATGTTTCATCGATATACCACGCGAGCAACGCCGCGGGCAGAAGCTAGTCTACTTTCTTATCATCATAGGATCTCTTATCTGTCTGTCAGTGTGACAGTCTGAGACATGATGCTCTATTTCCATGACTTCAGGATATATAACTTTTTTGCTGATCTGTGGAAATGCCCCATGGATCAGCAAAAAAGTACCACTTAGGTGTAATAAACTAACAAATCAACAATTCAATCTTACGATTAGCAGATTCGGCCTTCAGCGCAACCAGTCTCAGATCCAAACTAACTGCATATAAAAGCGGGAGAATCCAGTTCTCTCCTTGTTGAGCTTGCACTAATCTCACAACACTGGCCACTACCGCTGTCTGATGCTCGTACGCTTCATCATAGTTGTCTCTGAACAGCGCCTGCAATGATTGAAATTTAGGTTTTATGTAGAAATACATTATTGTCAGCAGTGTTTATCAATTTAATTTTGATATAACAACAGCATACTAAATTACCACATTCACTGCTACTGCAATGTTCACAATGTTTTCTCAGATGCTGCCTACATTTTAGCGAAAAGCACTGAACTTCCCAGGTTAGTCATTGGCACAGGAATGACATTACAATGAACTCAGTGCGAGTCAGTAGCAAGAGTAGTCATTTACAAGATGGAGTTGAATATCTTTGGGTATGTGATTTTGTAGGAGACGGGCTAGCCACTTGTCACTACTTTCACATAATTTTCCATCTAACCCAGCCCAGTTTTGTTTTTGGCTGAATGTGGTTAAAGAGGCCTGCTGCCCCTTTGACCTACCCCTTTGGGAATTATGGGCATGATGTTATGTGTATGTGTTGTGTGTAAAAAATTATATAATAATAAATATCAGCAGACAACATTGCATACATTGATCTGACTCTGAGGTAAGTAGCACTTGTGTTACAGTTATCAGAATCAACAGTGGTATTACAAATATAATATATTAAATATCGGATTTATATTTATTTAAACACAAGTATTCATCACACAAATGTTTGTCCTGGGTGGGGATCAAACCCAAAACTCTTGGCGCATAGGGCAAGATCACTACTGAATGCGCCGTCGAGCTAGTCAAATATGATAGAAATTGGTCAGTCTTATTGTGTAGCAAGTAATAGTAGATTTCCAAGTTCAATACCTTAACAAATAAAGAATGAGAACTAATACGAGGATTAATTTAAAAATATAAAAAAAGGCCCAATTCATATGAGCTTTTTTTTGTATAAGTGTAGGAAGTTGATTTTTATATTCTAATAATTATGAGGATATAATCACAGTTAAGTATATAAATCTAAATACCTTTACACAGGATAGGTGATAAATTATGATTTCATCCAGGGGCTGCATGCAGTTCCCTTCGACAAGCGTGGCGATGTCACTGGAGCGAAGGTTGCTGTTAGCTACATGGTCATCCCGGAGACACAACAGTCTGGCCAGGGTGCCGCCTTGGCAGCTTCGGTACACGCGCTCAACAAACTGGATGTAGTGGTTTAACGTAGCCGTAGACATATTGGAAATCTCCGGTAAATCTCTCACAGAACTAGTTAAAAACTAGATAACACATTTATGTTACAATTCACAAAAATGAGTCTTATCTAAGTAACGGTTTGCGGCTTAGCAAAATTAATTTTTTCACCTCTGTTTTGGCGTTTTGTAGACAATTTGATAAAAAGTCATTGTCAAATTTTCACATTAGCCTTATTTTAACGTATAATACAAGGTAATACCATAGCATTAAATTAAAAACTGATTGACGTTAAAATTGTGCTATCCTAAAAAAAAATTGTCATAGACTATTGCTGAAGTAATACTCTATGGATTACAGATGCCTAAAATTTGCCTTTTCTTTCTTGATTAGGGATGCAACATCGTTCATAAAAAACATCGATACTGAAACATCGATATTTTTTAAAGTGCAACATTGATGTTGAAAACATCGATGTTTTAGGACGATACATCGATATTTTTCAATGTTTTCGTTAATTACTAATTGTTTATCTCATCCGTAATTTCTATTGTAAAGGCAATACTATATACTTCGTAAATAAGTGTAAACGGTAGATTAAATATTAATATCAGCTTTTCTAAAATGTATTTTCTAGTTCAAAGCACCAAAACTTTACATAAACAACTATAAAACTTATTTACCAAGTAGACTTTCTTAGGTAAATTCAACAATATACTTACATATCGCTGCTTCAGTATGCTTACTGAGTTTTAGTTACTTAAACAAAATAAAATCACGAGTTTAACAATTCAAATAAGTATTTAACTTCAGTTAACTTCAGTTTTACTTGACGGCTTCGAATTTCATTTAGTCGGGCAGTAACATGACGCGACTCGCGAGAGAAAAGAATGGCGCCAGTGGCGCGACGTGGTCACGTGACACAAATGATAGTTACGTACAATACAACAAGATGGCGCTGCAATCAAACATCGTTCATAAAACATCGTTGTTAATACATGATGTATCATTGTTTTCTTGTAGTTCAACATCGATGTTTTAAAATCAATGTTTATATTCGATACCTCGATATTTTAAAACATCGATGTATCGTTTGCATACTATTCTTGATGACAATGACAGTTTTACATTACTCGTCTGTGAATGACAGCATGCTAATAAAATAACCTCGCGTTTTTAAGATTTGTTACGCTTCATTTCAGATAATTATCAATAAAAATGGAAGAGAACGTAGCATTGGATTCAAGCAAACAAAAGCAATTTGTTAAATCTATAAAGGGTATTAAAAAATTGATAAAGGTACATATAGTAATAGTTTTTTGGTATATTAATATTTTGTATGCACACAGGTTATGTTTTTGCATTATTTGTTCACAATTATTTTGAATTTTCTACAGAAAAACGATGCTAAAGGTGTAAGTGAGAAGATAGCTAAAGCAAAAGCGCAAGATGGTAAGATTAAGAAGAAGAAAAAACGCGTACCGCGGGGCCTTGTATACTTGGGACATATTCCACATGGATTTTATGAGGTTAGGTTTTTACCATCTTTTCCGCAACTTTTATAGTCATCAATCTATCATATGTCAACTTGTATAGTATATATATTTATCGTTATTTTTGCTTGGACTTTGCATAAGAAACTGATAATTTCATTTAATGTAAACAATTGATTGGTTAGGATTCTTAAAGATGATTTAATATTGGTATGAGGTTTACCTTAAGTTGCTTCTGATTTATTCATCAAGTATTATTACATAGAAAGGAAATTATATTATAATATAATTTATCAGAATTTAATCAGGAATTAGAAAAGTTCTGTCTGCATTCATAAATTTTTTTATTCTTTGATTTCCAGCATGCGATGACCCAGTATTTTAAACAGTTTGGAGTAGTTACAAACGCAAGAGTGATCAGATCAAAGCATACTGGTAACTCCAAAGGTTGTGCGTTTGTCGAGTTTAAAGAACCAGCAGTCGCTGAAATTGTTGCGGAGACTATGAACAACTATCTCATGGGAAAGAGGTTGATCAAAGGTATAAATAAATTTTAAACTAACAGAAACAACAAGTAACAAAAGTTTTCAATGAATTTATGGAATTCATTATTGGTTAAATTATTTTCTAACATAGATTTTACGTATTTATTCTATTTCAGCTGCTTACATACCTCCAGAAAAACAGAAACTTCGGGCAAAAAGAAAATTTTGGAGCACTGCTTTTAATCCAGGAAGTGAGGCCAGGTTAAAAATGAAAAAGGTAATAATTAACATATGCTTATATGAACGTTTTGATTGTAATATCACCTTATAATTAGTAACAATACAAGGACTGAGTTAAAATAAATCAAGTATGTTTTGTTATGGTCTAGTTCTTGTTGGTTTTATAAAATTGAAAGTCTACCTGAATTAAATTGAATTGAATTGAATACAAATTGTTAGTTATATATACTATACTTGAGCTAAACTGAGACAATGGGCTGGAAGCCTGTATGTAGCTTAATATAGTGGCTATCTTCACTGGAAGACGTCCACCGCACGCCATGAAGCACTCTACACATCCGCTTATAGTCAAAAATGACTGATTGCAGATAAAAAACAAAAAAAATTGTTAGTTAATCAATTTAATATTAGATTGTAAACTTCATCTTTGAATAACAAACCATAATATCACGCCCATAATCACCGGAAGGGTAGGCAGAGTCAAAGAGGCAGCAGTCCCCTTTAACCACATTCAGCCAGAAACAAAACTGGGCTGGGTTAGATGGAAAATTTTGAAATAGTGATGACAAAGTGGGCTAGCCTGTCTTGAATAAAGTTATAAAATTCCTATAAATTTAAAATCAGACTTAAGAATTAACTTTTTTTTTTATTCATTTCCAGGCTTATAATGCAAACAAAGATGAAAAAGGGGACCTGGACAAAGCTCGTAAACTTCTTTCAAAGTAAGTATTGGCAAATGTTGATTGCATATTTAAGTAATATGTCTAAATTCACAAATGAATTAAAACAAATTGTCTTTCAGTGTTACAAAGACAAAGAAGAAGTTAAGTGCTTTAGGCATCAACTATGATTTTTTCACGCCAGTTGATGTACCGGAATCTCTAGTTAACCCGGTATCACTAGCTGAAGTGAAAAAAGAAGCAGATACTAAAGCTAAAAAGGCGGAGAAAGTCAATATTAAATTAAGTAAAGAGAAGAAATCAAAAGAAGAAAAACCTAAAACGAAAATTGTGAATCAACAGCAAGTGGATAACAAAAAAGGAAAACAGAAACAGCTAGTTGAAAAAGCAGTAGGAAAAAAAGAAGTTGTCAATAAAAAACCTGAGGTTGAAAGTAAAAAGACCAAGAAAGCAATAGAACCAGTAAATAAGAAGCAACAAGCTCAGAAGGAAAAGAAATTAAAAGATGCTGGTGTTAAACCTGTAGAGAATTTCATTAAGATCCAGCAAGAGTCAGATGGTGATAGTGACAGCTCATATGATTTCAATTCTGATGAATTTGAGAAAATGTTAAATGAAGATGCTTCAGATATCTCAGGTGGGGAAGAAAATGGAAGTGATGAAGAAAGTGATGCCGGGGATTCTGAAGAAGAGTCGTAAGTAGAAATGGTTAAAATTATGATTGAGTAAACATTAAACATGTATGTCATTAAACCTGATGAGGTTAATAGCAAGTTTTTGTTAGTTAGTTTAACATAACGTGAATTTATTAATAATTTGTCACATTATCTTTATGCAGTTATTAATTTTATGTACATACTAACAATGGAATAGTCATTAGTTATCCATAATTTTTGTACAATAATATTTCAGTGATGGGGAGAACCCACCGAAGTTGGTACTAGCGCCACCACAAAAAGTGGTGACAGCTAAAACACAAAAACCTGCAAAGAAACCAGAGAAGAAGCCAGTTCCTCAAAAAATTGTGAAGAAAGAAGAGAAGGTGCCACCTAAGAAACGAAAGGCTAATCAAAGTAAGCAATTTTTGGATTTATTATTCTGTACAATATTTATTGCAAAGTAAATTTTAATTAGAAAAGGATATAACAAGTCAATAAGTATTTCAGAATAAAACTTAAAACACCCGAAACCACCTCAAAATCCTAAAATGCTCAAAATTATTTTGTTTCTATAATTAAAAGTATTAATTTCATTCAGAATTACAGATGGATTATGTTAAATTTGTTTTATTTTAGTATTATCCTTATTGACTGTTTTTTTTACTATTACAGAGCCAGCTGCATCACCCAAGAAATCAAAATTTGAGAACAGAAACACTCAAAAGTTGGCAAAGAAACAATTTAAAAAGAAAAAATAGAATTACATAATATATAGTGAATGTTATTGTATAAGTATAATAAAATTACATGTTATGTGATATATCAATTTATTTTCTTTAAAATTGTAGAACATCAAAGTGACAATCAAAACATGTTAAAAATTTAAAATATTATTATTGCTTTGTGTAAGGTTGTGACTCGCATGCAAGTTAGGGTATCACAATTATTAAGACATCCTACTAAAACTATACAGACCGCTAGATTACTTAATACTTTAACATGATAATAAAGTTTGATAATTTTGCTATTACATTGTGAGCAGAAAGATTAATGAAGACTTATGCTACTTGTAGCAATAAGTAGACTAAAAACTATTTCAGGGATTTTATGTGATTTCTATATCTAGTAAACTGACATTGGTATGTTATTTGTAAATAGTTATTTTACAAGCTAAATGTATTACCCGTATTAACCGACCTTAGTTATAAACTAGACTTTTCCTGATACATTGTGAATACTACGGATATTACATTGCACTTCCACTAATTGGTGTACTCTTATGTTCGTTCTTTCATTGGTAGTTATAATCCCTCATATTTAATTCTGAATGTCCTAATGTTTCTTAATTAAATGGCTAAAGCTAATTAGGAAATGACTCCTAATCTGTCGAATATTAAATTCTTATTCATACTCTAGTACTATGAGGTGGACATCAGATAAATCATTAGTTTTCTTCACACATTGCCGATTAGTCATCAGATCAGTCAAAATATTTTGAAATATGTAGTCTAGGGAACTAGCGTTGTCTGTATGTGTCTAGCGTTATAGAATAATAAAATTTTAAGTCTCCTTTCAATTCCTATATGTAGTATACATGACTCTTCGACCCATGTACCTATCCAACACAAGCATTCCTTAATTATATTTTGGGATACATGCCCCTAGAAAAATCTATCCTCTAATACAATAACAATTTAAGAAAATATATGAAATGTACACAGTACACAATTGGATAGAAGAATAGAGCTTGTGTAAATAAATATTGCTAAATTCTACAAATTTACTATCATTTAATTATCATCAGCTTGGCTTAAACGTACAATAACTGGTCTTTCATCCTCTTCATCAGCATCCAATTCCGTAAAGTCCCATTGAAATTTCTCAGTCAAGTTGTGTTTGAATTCATCTATAAGGGTCAAAAGCCTTCCATCAACTTTGCTCATGTAAACGGTTCTGAAAAACTCTCTCAACTTCTTGTAAACAAGGTTTTTGTTCATAACAATATCGGCTAGAAATTCTTCAGGCATCTCTTCTATTTGTGTCTCCAAAGTTTTGATGAAGTAGAAGAAAACATTTTTGTGTTTCAGTATGGCATCATCACATGAACAAAATAAAATGACTAGATTTTTCCAATGCTCAAATGCATCTAGAGAATGTCCAATAAGGAAGCATACATAAGCAAATTGGAGTTCGCCGATGATGTGTAGCGGTCTGAAACAATAAATAATTTATTTAGTTAACCTCACTAATTTGTAACAACATGTGCATTCACTCAAGTTTTGATTGATTTTAAAACATATCTTAAAGATTTAGATACATATTTGCTTGTCAGTATGTACAATAACTGTACTGTACTTAAAATACTTGTACAAAATGTACTAACATATTGTATAATAATTTCAGAAATTATTTTTAATTATATTACCATACCCATTGAAAACGAAAAATTGAGCTGTATGATACTCACTCATCCTGTTGTGCAATCATGAGTTCCAAGGAATAAGACTGATCCAGGTAATGTTTTGTTATTTCCTCCGGTGTTGATCCTGGTGGGTACTTGTCCTGTGGTATTTCTGTGAATCTAAATGCTGTACCTGAAGGTAAAACTAATAGGATTAAGATGTTTATTTATACAATAAGTAAGTAACATCAAAGCCAGAATTTATTTGATAAAGATAAAAACAAGCATGGTTTTTGAAAAAGCAGTGGACACTCATAAGGTAGGGACATGCTCTTCATTTGCAAAAAGTGATGGTTGCTTTTTACCCCTTCACTATTGAAACAATAATGGGATTATAATATAGCAGATGAAATGTTGCTAAGACAGTTTGTGACTTGTTGAAGTCTACTTTATAGTAGTTGATAGCTTTTTCTGGAGTATAGTAGTTCTTGATTTCATTAACTATTGGGTAGTATTAGTTGAGAATTTTAATAAATTCCTTTCCATAAATTTTGATGTATTAGAACTGACATACCTGGTGCAGGCTTCAAATTTGGCAACATGGCATTTTCCCTTTCAGCTTTAGTGATCCTTTTTGCTTTCTTAGCATCAGATTGTCCGGGAGTTGAACAACCCTCAGTATCACTTGGTGGTGTCTCTTCACTGTTCTCTTGGCTCTCCTCCATTGACTCTTGTACTTTAACACCCCGTGGGCGTTCTTCGTCTGTCATTGACATTAGTTCTGCTGCCGATCTTACAATGCCACTTTCAGGAGATAGCTTCTTTGCCAAGTCAGCTGTAAATTATACGAAAGGGATAAAGTTTAATTGAAATTATTATAATTAAAAATTAAATGAAAAATTATATTAGATGTACAGGATAATGGAAATGTATATTTAAATGGTATATGTACTTGTTGTGGAAAATGTTTTTGAAGATTATAACCAAAGCACAATTTTAAGCCTATTTTTGGTCAGAGGGTAGGTTTTAATATCAGAGGTTACAATTTTGTCTGAGAATGCTTTAATTTTATTTTAGAAGTCTAAAGGGCTACTTACATAGGTTGGGTTTTTACTTTTTAACCAACTTAAAAAAAAAATCGACTGAATTTCAAAAGTAAACTATATGCATACCTGTAATATGAGAAGTGAGGAATGTCCATTTTTCCCATATTTCATAGGGGTATGGTGCCAAATGTCTATCAATGTTCAACAGATTGTCTTTCAGCCGCTGGATGCTCTCATCACTTATTTCCTCCTTGCTGATATCTTCTGCTTTTTTATCCCACATCTTGACGACAAATTCCTTGGATTGGAAGTAGTGCATAAAACCTGATCTGTGGAATACAACTTACTAACTTCAAAAAATATACTATGAGTACTTGTTACTTAAATAAAAAAGTACACTTACAATAATTTGATAAAGTAATAAAGTTTTAACATGAGTTAAATTGGAACTTATTGATCCGTTGATCATAAAGGTGGGTTATGTTTTCGTAGTAAATGTTGATAATAATAGAATTCTTAAAAGAAAAAACAGCTAATATATAAAATACTAACCTGGGCGACACATCTCCGGTCCCTTTGCTCACTGCAGAAAAGTGTAAGAAGTGTAATCCAGGCGGAATCATTTTTATGCCGCGAAAATCCTCTTCTGTATTCCAACATTGCATATCGATCCCAAATTGGGTTTCTTCCGGTACCCCAAGGAAAACAAAGGTCCCTCCTTCAAGTAAAAGCTTCTTAGCAGTTTCCTGGTCCATATCCATTTTTTAATAAAGTATAAGGCTTAGTTAGATAAAAATAAACACCATAAAAATCGATTCCGTGTTTACATGCCCGTAAAATGTCAATGTCATTAGGATGTGTCAGTTTAGGCTTATTTTCTTACATTTATCTCTGATATTAGCAAAGACATACATAATCAAATTGTCCTATTATGCCAATCATCCTAATGTGTGTATTAATTATTTTAGTAACTTTTGTTAAAATATTAATGTAGGTAGTAATTTAATTAGGCAATTTTTTGTTTCGTCTAAGAGAAAATTTATTTTTTGCCAGAACTGAAGAGTGCGGAACATCTAGATATGAATAGTCAATAATTTTTTTAATAAAATTTAAAGAAAAAAGATTATCAGAGTAAAACATAAAATTTACGAGGCGAGTGAGGTGTGTAAGGATCGTGCCATATGGCGTTTATTTCTAGAGATAACTTACCTCTCTCTTCCAGCGGGGTAGGCAGTGGCCTACCCCGTTAAAGAAGTGGCGTAAAGTTTAGTTAGGTAGTTAGTTTTTTTTATGTAAGTATTAAAATAATTAAATATAATTAGCTTGATCTTAAGTCTATACCGACAAAGTGTCTTATTTCTAGATTATTTCTTGATTTCTAGATTCCTAAGAAAGTACTAGTAAATTTGGCATCAAAAAGAAAAATTTGTAAACAGCTTGAGCATTGAATTCTCAAATAAATCACTGCCTACCTTTTGCTCACTAAGAAAACGTGAGGAAAATAAAAAAATATCGATCTATCTACGTACCCATTGCAATTTATCTACAGTAAGTAGATACCCATAGATCCACATACATATTGCAACGACTACTTAGACAGCTAAGTTTGTTTAGGTTGACCTATGACTCACAGGACCTAGCGTATTAATACACCTACCTACTAAAGACATCGAAAAAATTTAGACCATTAAAAAGGACCTACAACTTGGTTAATGATTAAAAATTTCCTGCCCACAAATTTACCGCGGCAGCTATCACGAAATTAAAAAAATTGTTAAAAAAAATCATCGACTCTCACTAAAGAGGTTTGTTTTCCACTTATGATTTCGTCAGGCAGCGAGCACACTCGTTCGGAATAGTTTGCGTTCGCTAAAAATTCCCACCGAAATCCGTCTGGGAATTCGAGTTTCCCGTCGAGTGGGTAACACAGAAGCACTGCAGCACCTGCATTTTTGTTTTGCCGCTGATTTTTTTTGACTAATTATTTTCAACAGGTGACGAATCCAACGACTCGAGCACCACTACGGCGAGACGGGTTGGGGCCGTAATCCGAAAGCTCAGTTTAGCTGTCGGTAGCAATTAGTGTGTTTTATGAACCCCACTATTAATGTATTTCGGTTTACGTGCCGGTTTTTGTGTTCGCATCCGCCAGACAGATCGTAATTACACTCGGCTTTCTCTTTGTTGCATGCTAGATGTTTTGAGTCTTGCGTTTTGATAGTTTCGCCGAAGACGTGAAGAGTGAATGTTAACTTCTGCCACTTGGTAGGTAGCGCTTTTGGCCTTTCCAGTTAGTTGAAACAACTGTACAAGTATATGTATGAGTCTTGAGAAGGAAAATAAAGCAATGTAAGCCGATATAGTTAAAATGAAAATCTCGCGAGTATTAGTGGGTAAGTAAAGGCTTTGGCCTAAAACCTCGTTTCTACAAAAAATATGTACCTACTTAAGTAGGTATTATTGAATGAAATACGACTTAATTTTGTTTAACTAATATGCGTACTACAGTATTTGTTTTATATAGCGACTTATTATGTTTTCCCAATTACCTCCTTGAAAACTTGAAACAATTCTGCAGCCACCAGGATCGTGTGCTTGCTATGCTGACCTTTGGTATCCCTAGTGTACGAAATCTATGTAAGACCTAAAAAATGAATTGAGCAATAGTCGCATGTTCTCCGTCACCCATATTGCCCAAGCGCACATAAGGGTGGTACCTACCTACCTATGAGTAGGTAGGTATTATTATTAGAATATGTATTTTGAAAATTTTACGAGAGTGACCGCATTTACAGTGTCTACTTGCCTCTGCTTCTAAGACACAATAAGTTAAGTCACTTCTAAGAGAAAACACAGTACATTAATATGAGTAGAAATATTAAAGTGGTTTAGTTGCGAGTTACATTGAAACTGCGGCAGCCAAGTCGGTTAATTGTATGTGTCCCGTCAACCGCCGCGGTGGCTCTGCCCTACTTGCCTGCGCTGCTAAGATACACTGTATTGGGAAAGTTTAGACGCTCCTAAGAGAGACGGCATATTTACTTAACTGCTGAAATATTTGTTCTATTTACATTGCAATTCGCAGGTACGAAGTTTTGAATGTTTTAGCTGTAATAATACATAGCTTGAAAGTGGCAAGGTATAATAAATAAATATCCGACGACATCATATACATTGATCTGACTCCGTGGTAAGTAGCTTAAACACTTGTGTTACGGATATCAGAATCAACAGTGGTATTACAAATACATTTAAACTAAGGTAAATATTGGATATTGACACCCAGATACAGAACAAACACAAGTATTAATCAAAAAAAGTTTGTCTTGATCGAACTTACAACTCTTGGCGCATGGGGCTACATGTCTCACATCACTACCGAATGCGCCATCGAGCCAATCAGTTTAGTCGGACTCGGAAACTTTTACGCATGTATATATTATTCAATGGCATAAAGGCATACTCTTCTATTGGCAGATGCATTGATATTCCTTAAACTTGTAATTTATATCAGCTTATCAAACACTTGACCTGATCTATAATAGGTAAAGAAGAAACTACCTACATAGTTTAATTTAGTACTTGGAGTTGATTGTGACCTAGTTTTTTTGCACAGGTATAAAAATACATGTCCCGGAAATAATCGTACATGTCCATATCTATATTTCATGTCCATTCAGTTGATAGGCCTGTTGGTCGAGTGGTCAGAGACCCTGGCCACGAAACCAAGGGTCGCGGGTTCGAATCCCGCTAGAGGCAAATGTTTCGTGTGATGAACATGGACATTTATACTCAAGTCATGGATTCCATAAACGTATTTAAGTAGGTATGTCTATTCGTTCACCTAGTATCCATAGCACAAGCATAAGCTTAGTTTGGAACTAGGGAATTGGTGTGCCATTCTGGAGAATGGAAATGGAAATTAATAAATTAAAGTAATTCTATCGAGGAAGTAGGAGGTATAAATATAAATTGACGGACTTCATGTTCTCTGTCGCGTAATTATTTTTGTTTCACTATTCCCTTATAATCAAAATCACCCTCTTAGGATCAAATCCAATCACCCAGTAGCCAATAAGTGGCAACTGCTAACTCAATCAAACACTCCGAAGTGTCGCATCGATTCTTTTTATATCTAGGTACAATGTATCACAGTGTTGCTAATCTTTGCAGTGAGTCCGATGATCAGGAAATTTTCTTTCTCATCAAGCTAACGCCATCAAATGAAATATCGAGACTTAATACTGATTATAGTCTCGTTAAAATGAGATCATTACATATAAAAATATAGATTGAATGAAAATAAATTAGGTAAGTACTTATTTTGAACTGTCAGAATTCCCCCATAGATTTTGAATAGCATGGAATGGGAATGCTATAATATTACATAATAACCTTACTATTAAATTCAAAACATTTAGGAAAGACTTATTTTAAGTATTAAATATTCCATTAATTAATTACATACCTTTTGTATGATTATGTTTAGGTATCTATAAGTATTTTTAGTTTTAAATGGCTTCTAATAGTGTCATCGAAAACATAATTACATACATAGGTAATTCTACCAATAATTATAGTATTTAGTGTTTATATAGGTAGGTTACATGATGGATTTGTGTGGTACTTTTAGGATTGTTCCTAGTTCCAAAATCTAATGCTCGATTTAAGTTCTAAACCCATTGCTGTCCAATACCACAACAATGTAGTTAAAACACTGCAACTTTTATACGGACTGTGCGCGTATGGCTATTTGGTGTTTAGATAGATCCCCTAACATAAACTAGTTGCGTCGGTGCTCTCAGGGAGTTAGTAAAACTTTTAATAGTGTTCGTGTCCCTGGAGTGCCTACGAGACTGCCGAAGTACAGTGCCAGTTATCTCCGAAGTTATTACACAAATACTTGCCAGCGCCGGGGTATAAATGTTTGGGCGGAACTTTGAGATGCCATTCCTTAGAGCGTTGTTTTTTTCAAGGTACTCGAGATATTGCATTTCTTTTCCTAATTTGTAATGAGTGTTGTCGTGTTTTATGCACTGATATGGTGGTATAGGTTGATATTATGGAAATATAAGATAGGGCCCTGATAGATGGCTCTCTGTAAAAGTTATGTATGCAAATTCTTCGAAGGGAACACCACTTCAATGGATATTTTTTATATATTCTTGTCAATGTTCTATTTATGAATGGAAATGAAACCCACCCATATCATATTGATATTTTTTTGTCTTGTTCTATAGAAAAACATAACGTCTCTAGAGGCATTTGTAGGTCTTTTTCAATACAATTATCAAGCTTTCAACTGTTTTAATAAGTTTACTGAAGACCTATTATTTTTCAGATACGAGTTGGCTGCAGACTTAAACCTCATCGTCAATTTCAAAGATGGAGTGACATCATCTTGCCCTCTCTTAATTAAATATTTAATAAATTCGTGTTTAACCAAGCCAATTATAATTTTGCACTACCAAGACTTCGGCTCTCAACGAAACTCCGAAAATCTCCCGGAATCTATCCAGCATATTTCATCAAAAGGCGAGATGTTCGCATTACGCTCGTATATGTCTGCACTCGTCCTGTCTGGCCTTCCCAACATGAGCCTGTAGTGCGCCCTTGAAAAATACTTATCTCGTCTTAGCTTTTGCCGGCCGAAGTGCATATGACGAATACGTGACTATTTGTACACCTTTGAAAGCGGATCCTTACAATGCCTCTTGGCGAGTAAAGAGAGACGTCCTTTCTGTCCCGAAAGTGGGAAGGCCCTTTTAGGTGCGCTATAAGCTTGAGCTATAAAAAGTAGGGGCCAACTTTGTTAGACGGAATAAGCACTAGAATATATGTGAAGCACTCACGCTTTAATTTTTCTGGTGCCTGTTAAGATCACAAAAAAAAATTAAGTCATGTCAACTTTTTTGTAGATCGTGTGAATGGGCGTGTGAAATTAAAATGTGAAAACAATGAGACGAATAAGTCCGCATTTAGGTACCATAATATTTTCTCCATAAAGTTTTTATCACACCTAAGCTTATCTTGGATTTTCCTTTTCTGAATTGAAAAACTTCCGTCACACTTTAAACAACTTTACAGACTTGGATATAATTAATAAAATATGTCATGTCGTCTTTTATTTCATATAATATTGGTCATGGAATTATTGGCGACGGAAGAATTCAAATTTATTATTTTATTTAATTGATATAAATTCTATCAAAACTTGTACACTTAAATTAAGCAAGTAAGAAGGCAATATACTTACTTCGATAATATTGAAATCCGATAAAGACGCAGGTACTTATTATAATGCCGTGCCTACGTTCGAAAACATTATTCAATAGCATTTTTTCCGTTTCCCACGAAAGGTACGTTACCCGGCTACATATCGGGTGTACCCCCGAGACTTCGTATCCTTAAATTTCCGATGAAAACAAAGAATCGGTGAATATAGGATCGCGAAAGCGGGGCGAATGGAAATTTACATCCTAATTTCCCCTGTGACCCCCACTGAGTCTCTATTCGTCAGCAATATCTAAAAAGGCGCGGCGGTGCCGCCGAGTCACACGCGACTACAGCTGAAGAGGAATTGTCCTGTACTTACTTATAAGGACCCGTTTCAATTTCTAGACCAAGTTTAGATAGTTTTTTTTTTGATAAAAGAACTGAAAGATAACGTGCGCCGGTTTTTTTTTTTATAAAGTCTGTTAGTTTTATAATTGAGTTTTGTAAAACTGAAAGTCATATTCCATATTTTTTTGTAATTTTGGTTTTCATTTTTTTTTTGTTGATTTAGGTACTGATAAATTAGTTAAATTTTACTTAACCGGAGGTTTTCTTCTTTATGCAAGAGACGAGAGAAGAGACTATGCAAAAGACGCATTTTACAGCAATTAAGTTTCAATAATAATACCCTTCTACTTTCCAGCGTAAATCATTTTGTAATTGGTCCGTTACGAAAGTGCAAAAACTTAAATTTTTGTAACGACCCTATTTCAGAATCCATTACTTTAAATATCTTTTGTTCTGGAAGTGGCGGTGCCCGCTCTTAAAAATTGCTATAAAAATGCAAATCAAATGTAACTTCGTTCCGAGACGAAAAATTAAGTGTACCTATAATTTTAACAATTTAATGTTATTTGTTTTGTGGTTTCCCTTTTGATTTTGCTTAAGAGGTGGGCTGTGACGTTTATAGGTTCTCTTTCACTCTCACCAAAATATCACAATTTCAGGTCTCAAAAATTACAAAGTCATGAGAAGTTATTAAGCCAAAAAAAATTCATTGATGATAATGATACAATTACATATTTACTTAGTTCTTTAATTTAGGAATACCAGTAAAAATAAAACAGATTTAATAAAACACTATACCTGATCATTTAAAAACGTGGGAACGTGATTCAGTATAACAAGTAGAATACATGGTTAAAATGTACTCAAAATCTGACAATTTATATGATTTTTTTAAGTTCTATTGTTTTTAGTCGTATCTATCCATTTTTGATTGGAAAATCGGGAGTGAATGTAAAATGTGGTATCAATCATTTGATTGCTTCCAAAGAAGGCTATTGGTTTAGGTTCTTTGTTTGTACAAGCGTCTGTTTATCTACTTTATAAATTTGTAATCCCTGAGATAATTTTCGCGGATATTCAGGGCTGTCGATCATAAGAATTTTCTTGGTACAATATTTTTTTTTGTAAAAAATATGACCTAGGAACAAAACCGAAAAATGTTGCAAAGTTGTGAATATTCTTTATGTACTACTTAATGTATATTGAGTTTACTTTGGTAGTATTACTCGGAGGCATAAATTTAGTCTTTATCTTTATATAGATATATCGTGTCACGGTGTTAGTTGCCTTACTCCTTCGAAACGGCTTAGCCGATTGTGATGCAATTTTATATGTACACTTGGTAGGTCTGACAATAGTTTGTTATCTATTTTTCATACCTCTATGTGATAAGGGTGGTTCACCACAAAGTTATAATTTGAGAACGACTTTACCGATTTCTTTTTTAGTTGTGTTTGTTATTATCAATTGAAGGTTCTTATGAATCTTAAGAAAATAATAAAATGGTTGCGCGGTAAACTAAAAAAAATGGGTATTGAAAATCCGAGAACGGGGCGTTACGAAGTGCGCCGGGTCAGCTAGTTATTTAATAGAATCCTTTTTAAAATTCATTTTCTGTTTCCTTGCATTAAAACGATGTGACGGAACGAAGTATTTTAAGTTATATGCCATATTTTACTAGTCGGAGCTTCTGTCGTGTTTTCTGTGAATTTTATTCATTTTATAGATATAGAGAAGCCTATGTTATTTCTCAGGGCCCAATCTTCGGGTATGTGACAATTCATAACAATCGGTTAAGTACCTAGTTCTGGATAACATGGACATAATTATTTTGCCCGGTTTTGTTTTTGTCTGAATTTGGTTAAAGGGGCCTGCTGCCTCTTTGACTCTGCCTATAATCCCCCCCCCAGCTTTCAGGGTCTTCGGGGATTATGGGCGTGATATTATGTATGTATAATTACTTTCACATTTATAATATTAAGCTAAGTATAAGATGATGAAATTCAATTTCTTCTACTGAGTTACTTATTTCGCATTTATAATGTTATCACTTTTGACTGCCCGTTGGTATACTTAGTGGTAGTATGCCCCGCCTAAGGACCAAGGGGTCTAAGGTTCAATATTACAATATTGAAATTACTCAGTAACAGCCCGAAGTCAGTTGGCGAGTTAATCACCCCCGTGCCTCGGAAAGCACGTTAAGCCGTTATTCATGACGGGTTGGCATCTTACCAGACTATGAGAAAGAAGTAACAGAGAATGTACCTGTGTTTGCGCGGATAATTTAGTTTTTAAGCTCATGACAAGCCCGGAACGGCCAAACAAATTATGTCATTTTGCGCGACCCCAGGTCAGGCTGCGTACCTACGCGAGGCCGGAGGCCGAGCTCCCTCCAGGCCGAAGGTCTAGTTCTTTAGGACCCATTTGATGGAACCGAGGGCGTCGAATAAAAATAAGGCCGCCGTTGGGAACGGTCCATCCCAGCAATGTAATCTAAGCGAGGCCGAAGGCCGAACGATATGTAGCTTCGCATAAGGCGAAGCCCGGACCGTCCCCATTGCCTCGCAGAACTGGGTTTTGGCCAGCACACAGCAAGCGTGTGCGTCAAAAGCTAGTTATTAGTATAATATTAGAACATATGATGTTACACTTCTAATTGCCAACCCTACTCTAACGTTAATCCGGGTGCCAATAACACCAGTTAATTAATTTCAAAGCGTAAAGCCGAGGCAGATTTGCAACATTTTTGCAACGCAACTTCGGTAAGTATCGAGCATCGATGTTTTAATAAGCACGCCCGCTCGTTTGTGGCTTCATTGCTTTTTATTACTGTGATATTTTCCAACTTTGCAGCTACAATTTGTGGCGTCGTCCGTGCTGGGCCGTTTCAATTAAAAACGCTGTGGGCCGGAAAATGGCGAAGTGTCCTTTTTGAGCCAATTTAAAGTAATAAAATCGCTTCTAACCGATCGTGCAAGGACGAATATTTCGAATTAGGGATTCTTTACAGGATATGTTTTTAATTTAAATTTATTTTAAATTCAAAATATAACTGACGGAATGTTAATAAATTATTTTATGTCAACTGTACCTAAATAAAACAGTCTATGTGTTAAATAGATCCGTGAGTAAGTAGGTACAATAAAATTAGAAAGCAATCAAGTACATTCTTCGTCATCACCATCATTAATAATGATAACATTGTCTAATGTTATCAGATGATAAATAAGATATTTACATTGGCTACTTTGTATGACGTATATTCAAAGACTTAAGAAATAACAGCATTGAATACTTAATAGCTTATTCCAAAAGTATTACTAGCTTTTTATTGTTAACTTGCGTAATTAGAGTAATTTTTTTTTGACTGGTTCGATGGCGCATTCGGTAGTGACCCTGCCCCATGCGCCAAGAGTTGTGGGTTTGATTCCCACCCTGGACAAACATCGTGATGAATACTTGTGTCCGGGTGTTAATATCCAATATTTAAGTACATAAATACTTGTAATATCACTGTTGATTCTGATATATGTAACACAAGTGCTTAAGCTACTTACCTCGGAATCAGATCAATATATGTGATGTAGTCTAATATATTTATTTAGTATTAAAATTGTATACCTACACCTTATGGAAATTCATAGTTTGCAAATGTGATAGGATATAATGTCTTTGTGTTTGTTTTATAGAAAAAAATCCTTAGTACGTCAGGACTCGAGCAACAGGAGTACGGGAGGGAGGAGAAGTTAGATAATTTCATTGCCAGCAATAATGAGGTCCGTTTTAACATCGACGTCGTCAGACAGACTTGTGTCTTCAGTCATAATTGTAACTTTGTGGTAAGTATCAGTTTAGGTTGGTTTATAAATGAAAAGTTTTGTGAATACATTTTATTGTATACAAACCCATACATTAATAAAAATTATTTATCTTTTCGTATGGCATAATTATCTAATTATAGTAAAATAGCTAGTTCACAAATTGAAGTCTCTTCTAAAAGGCCAAAAAAAAATAAGCCTAAATACGTATTTTAACATACAACTTATCGCACAGAGTACAAATAATTGTCGACGCAAATTTTAGCAAAACTTTCGAGACCCAAAAACTACTTCAATCCAAAAAATACCAGTAAAAAATTTACCCTCAAATGTTCCATTATGGAACATTTTCCAAAACTAGGTTTCGTCTGCACAGTAAATACGTGTAGGCAGACATATATTTACCGCGCCGCCGCCGGCGACGGTCTTAAAGTAATTAAAACTTGCTAAGAGCCTGGCCTGTCCACGCTGAAGCCATTAATTTCTTCCTTCTAGATACAGATATTCCGATAATGCTGGATCTGTACTGTTGCCTTAGCGTTGGAAGAAGTTGTAGTAGAGATAGTGAGACTTTTTCATTGTAGTATCTGACAAGTATTTTATAGGGTTTCTTTGGTATTACTATCTCTTAGTTCCTTCAGTTTTGGTTAAGTTCCTTTCTGAACCTATTAGGGTTTTGGCTATGGGGTGTGGAGAATTGGCTATGAGTATTGTAGACAATGTTCCTTATTAAGATATTATATATTTGCTTCCACCACAAATATGAGGGTGGGGGTCATTTTACTGTACTAGTAAGTATTAGATTTTAACACCTAGATACAGGGCTTACACACGAATGTTTGTCTTGGGTGGGGATCGGGCCCATAACTTTTGGCGCATAGCACAGGGTCACTTCCAAATGCTACATCGAGCCAGCCAAATATGATGTATGTATTTACTTTTGATAATAATTTTCGCTCAGCCGCCTAGTTAAGATAAACACAAACTAGGGCTTAATCAGAAGACACGATTGCGTTCGGAGCGAGCATCGGTTTATAAAATTCCCGCGGTTCCTTACTCCACCATGTCGGGTTATTGTTCCCGTTATCGGCGCCGGGAAAATTGAATTTGTCCACATCCCGGATTGCGATGCCGGGTTCCGACCCAAAAACAAACCTCCCATTTTCCAATCTTGTTTTGCACAGCGGTACAGGCCAAACGATCGAGCCTTCTATTCATTTTGCAACACCATTCAGGATTACTTCGCCGGTCGGTGTGTTTTAAGTTGGATTTTATTTTGTACTGTTTGAGCCAAACGGTCGGAGATGGGGGATACACTTGAGAGTTTTCGATATGCTGCCGAACCGAATACAATAAGTTAAGATCGTTATGACGCGGAGTGAACTTCGGGGTTCCAGTTTGTTGTTGATTTTATAAATAGATTTTTATTTATTTTTATGTATTGTGTTGATATGCGATTGACTTTTTGGTGGAAAGCTGTGCGTGCAAAAACAACAGCAATACTATAATATCCATTTCTGTAACTTTGTACTATTGTATTATATTCTATAAATGACATTGCATGCAACTTTAAATCAAAAGGTCAATCTTAAATTGTTTTATTTATAGACAACTTTATTACTTTTACTTAGGATAAGGGCGATGTCATTTTAAAATCTTATGCACCTATTTTCATTTATTTGGCTATTATTTCCTGGTGTTTTGATCATAGTTTGCTGTGTATAATGTGTCCCTGTTACTGGGAATAGGTTGATATAAATCGTAGCACTTACCACTACTATGATCATAAATCTATTTAGGATTAAGAGAATAAAGAGTTTTGGTGAGGATAATGGAATACCCTCCAGATATAAGGCGACGGACAAGCAAATAACGTTAATGCAATAAAATTAACCAGCCACGCAAGAAGTAGCCTTACTTTCCATTACAAATTGAAGGAAATTTGCTTATGTTAATTTGCTTTTGATTGAATTCATTCCGAATTCCCCAAGATCTTTTCCGGCGATAGGGTTGTACTTACTCATAGAAAAATATTTGATACTAAATACTTCATCATCATCTTCCTAGCGTTATGTCCCGTGTTTAGACGGGGTCCGCTTAGACCATGATCCAGGATTTAGCGAGTCTGGTAATTATATTGAAGCGACTGCCGATCTGACCTTCGCAACCCTAAGATAGGGGAACCAGACAAATTTTGGATCATGGTTACAAATCCAAAGTTGTTTGAATTTGCAGGTTTCATCACGTTTTCCCTCACCGCCGAGCTAGTGCCGGGTTTTAACCCGCACTCCTCGGTTAAGAGGCGCGTGCCCTTATCATTGAGCTACCACCGCTCCAGTATCAGTATATATTTGATACTAAATACTACGAGACTTTAAAATCAAAGATTAGGTACCCTGCTACGGTACTATACTGTACTGTCACATGTTGGTCTGGGACTTAAAAAGAATGTGCCAACTGTGTTCCTTGCCAACCATGTCGTAAAAGGCGACTATTGGTATATCGGGTTTTAGGTATGTGATTGTGTAGGCGACGAGCTAGTCACTTGTCACTACTTTTTCACAATTTTCCATCTAACCCAGGCCAGTTTTATTTTTGGCTGAATGTAGTTAAACGGGTCTGGCTGTCCCTTTGACTCTGCCTACCTCTTCGGGGATTATGGGAGTAAAGTTATGTATGTATATATACTGTACTATATGACAACAAAACATTAGTTCTCAATGTTGTTAATAAAACTCTTATTCGTGATCGTGTTATGGCATGGATTATGGAGTTTCACATTTGTTTCAGACTTGGATGCGTTGAGGTATCAGAGAGAGTGATTTGGAACTTATTATTTGTGCACTCTAACGACATAGGTATATAAACCTTCCACTGATTTGAGCAACAAACACATAATCTTTTAAAAAGTAACTAACTAACTAACTAAACTTCACGCCACTTCCCTAGCGGGGTAGGCAGAGAGAACCGAACGCCATATGGCACGATCCTTACACACCTCACTCGCCTCTTCAACATTCATAATCCTTTTCATACAAGCTCTACGGTTTTTATTATTACTAAAAAGTAAGCTTTTGATATTAAAGTACTGAATTCGCTGCACTGCTGAGGTCATCGGAATTGAGTTGAAAGTAAGCAGATTTTAAATATTTAAATATCTGCATTCGTAGAAGCTATAGTGGAAATTTCATGACTTTAAAATGAAGGAGTCTTATTCATTGCTTAATTTTGGATTAAAGCTTACTTTTTTGTATATACAAAGAACATTTTTATAAGCCAATAAACTAACAGTCTTTATAAAATTCGTATTCGTTTGTTATAATCAAGTTAGAACCATTCCAATATCGATTTGGACTTAAAAAGTATGTACTAACTTTGTTCGATAGCATATCGAACAAGTCGACTATCCAAACAATTATATAATGAAGCAACAAGATTAACTAATAATAATTTGAAGAAATTCGATATATTTTTTTTAAGATATTTGAAATTAGGTAGGTATCTGATGGAATAGAGAATAATTTATCATAGAATGCTCATATTCGAACATAAAACAAATCAAACACTATCAACACCCCATCTATTATTATTGCAATAATTTCTACGCAATAAACTGTCTAATCATTCGTGTATTATTTGTATACATACGCTGCAATATTTTTCAAACAAACTCAACCCTTTTACATTTAAACAACCCTAACCCTAACATAAATTTTCTCACCACGTACTAAGTACCAGGAAAAGTCCCCCTAACAAATGGTGTACAGCGAAAAATCCATAGCATTAAAAAACAAAAGACTATTTCTGCACTAATGAGGCCATCTACTTTAACTTTCGCCCTCACAAAAGATCACCGACACAAAAAATACTCAATTAGTGTTCTACAAAACGTCCTTACTAATTAACTTGATCAAGCGCCTTTATTCCGTGCCTTTGCATACCACGTCTTGGTCTGGCTTTGTAGCAGACTAGAAATTATTCTAGGCGAACATTAGTAGCTATTGTGCTGGACGTTCTATAATATTCCTACCATGCGAATTCGCCTGGTATAGGGTAAGAACTCTGGCTATGAAATCGCCGTGGATTCGTATTCCGTTGGGGTAAGTTCGTATAAACACTGACCCCAGAACAACGGGGAACGGGGAACCCCATGAAAACACTGGTATTCATTATCATCATGAATGTTTATTACGTAGTTAAGTATGTTGTATCTTATAAGCTTAGTTTGAAATTAGATAATTGGTGTGCTATTAAAAAAAGCCTTGGAGGAATGTTTAAGGTTATTTAAATTTATTTTATTCTTCTATTTAAGGGTCATGAAGGTCACATAGGCAGTAGATTTAATATAATTACCAAACTCGTCATTTCCTGGTTCATAGTCTAAGCGGATCCCGATTAAGCACGGCATATAACGCTAGTAAGATGATGATGGATAGCCTATCAAAGAATAATAGTGTCCTTACAGCTCCCTAAATTTAACATAGATCAGTGTACACTTTTGGACTTAATTAATGTTTATTTATTTAAAAACCAGATATCTTGAGTCGTCACTAGCATGTTTCAAATCTGAAGAGTTCGATGTATCGGAGATATGAGTCTCTTCAATCGTTCGCAAAAGCAAACAGCTAAACAGGTTTTCAGTTTACTTTATCGGTATTAAATGTTACCTAGTGTATTTGCCTTCGGATATTAGGTGAATACTAACATCCTGCTCTCAATACCTAGAAATTACTCCGATCCCTTTGAAACGTTCACAAAACAAATAAAATTTCAATTCAACAGGGTTGTTGGTCTAATATTTGCACTAGAGTATTTTTACCTTCACTAATATTCTTATCCGGGCCCGGATCTTGTATAAATAAGGATTTTTAATATAATGGATCTAGGTATTTACTTACCAAAAGTGATTTTACGATTGTGTTTAATACAAAACCGTAGAGTTTGTATGAAAAGGATTATGAATGTTGAAGAGGCGAGTGAGGTGTGTAAGGATCGTGCCAAATGGCGTTTGGTTCTCTCTGTCTACCGCGCTAGGGAAGTGGCATGAAGTTTAGTTTAGTTTAGTTTAATACAAGATTCTTACATTTTGACAGATTTGTAGAGTTATTATATAGCAGTAGAGCAATTATATGTTTTTTTTAAATATTCTTCTTTGTGTTTGATACAATCTAGTTTAGTCCGTAGCTCATGTAACGCATTTAAGTCTTAGGTTAAGATAAAAATAATTTTAGAATGATTTTCGATTATATTATATCAAACCAGAGATAAATGTGATGATGATAGTTATTTTATTGTTTGGGCACATGAGTAACCGCGTACAATGACAATTATCTACTCCATATCTGATAGTTTTAGGTCCAAAGGGCAATTAGGCTCCATGGATACAGCCCGTTGAACAAATATAAACGTAGTACCTAAACTAATTCTACAGCCGGTACAATCGCTTCAAAATCAAGGAAGACCTGTCGATATAATAGTATACCGAACGCAGTTTCGAAGTAAAGTGAAGCGAAGATTAAGAAACCCTTATAAAGCGAAGCGCACCGGAACCGACTAAAATAGCAGTACGTATACCCAACCAAAATCCCCAATAAACGCTTGTCTCGAGAGGCCGAATGCCCCAAGGTACGCTTTCAGCTCTAGTGCCGCTCAGCGCGCCATGATACGGCACATTCCCTGTGTCCGAAGCCCCACTCCACGCCCTCTTATTATTCCCTTTTGTCTGATCCTTTTGCACCTGACTTCACAGATGAGTGACGGAGAGCCCACTCACCCTTAACGCGCCACGCGTAAGGCTGAAATTCACACGGAACCCTTAATCAAACTCGATGATTAATTGGCAAGTCAAACGGTTCTCATAATTTAGCAAGTTTGAAAGTTTAAGGTCCGTAATAAATGTGATAATTTCGCCGGGCCGAATTAATTTTACCTTAAGCAATTGTGATTGTTATTAATTAAAAAGATTTTAGCAACCTCCTGAAATGTTAATAGGATTTTCAATTAAAACGTCCTGAGGTAAAAATACTGTACGGGCTTCCGAAGTCAGGGCGATAATCCCAGAAGTACCTAAGTCTTTCCAAAAGTCTACATCCAAAACTCATTAGTTTTTTCATCAACTTATTATAACAGCATATTTAATTAGATGAAAAAATTCGCATATTTTATTGTGTGAACTGGAACTGGCTGTGCTGATATTTTACACGTTTTTAATATTGCAGTACAAAGTAAAACAGATATCCAAGATGAAACGTGCTAATATAGCGTTGGTTGAGCCAGTAAAGTTTTGTTACATTGCGAACGAGGCGGTGAGAAGAAAAGAAGCGATGGATGACAAAACAAAATCATCGGATCTTTTTTGCAATCAACCGAATTCTTAACGTAAGTTCCAGACGTCAGAAACTTAAATTATTCTTATTATCAATTTTAAAATATTTTGGTACTTCCAGCCTATGCAATCTGGTGTATCATTTAATGAGATAATGGTTTGTATTAAATAATAAATAAATAAATATTTTTTTCAGACTGACACTCCAATTCCCTAGTCCCAATCTAAGCTTATAAGCTTGTGCCATGGGTACTAGGTGAACGGATATACATACTTAAATACGTTTATAAACATCCATGACTCGAGTACGAATGTCCGTGCTCATCACACGAAATACTTTCCCCTAGCGGGATTCGAACCCGCGACCCTTGGTTTCGTGGCCAGGGTCTCTGACCACTCGACCAACGGGCCAGTCAATTTTAATATTATTACGTATTAAGAAGTATGGTCAAATTACGACTGCCCGTCTGTTGACAGTTGTAGGTATAAGGCAAGGGTAGAATCTGCAATTGCTTCGTCCCTTATTTTTAATTGTTCCTTGTATCTTTGCAGGAAATATACAACATAATGCCTCCAAAAAGTATTGCCTGAATTGTATCAAATCGACAATTTCCCTAGTTGAGATTCAATGCTCATCTCTTTCTCTTCTCAATCAGTGTACACCAGCCCTAATTGGTTTTTATACATTTTTTGTGTGGCACGCGTGAATCGAGCCTCTGCCTAATGAGGCACGTTACGATATATTCATTTCATCTCTCGTCTGAACACGGCTTCGTTAGTCAGCAATATGTAGACTAGACGTAATGATACGAACGCCCATATTTTACCAAGGAAAATATCAGCTTCGTACTAGATCGTGCAAAGAGTAATATTCCAACACAGTTATGAATTTTTAGTGGGAATCCTTTTACTGGGTCTGTTGGGAGTTGGGACGTTTGTTAAGTACTTACCGTTGAAAGATGAAAGCTGTTTTTTGGGAATTTAACAATGAAATTCCTATTTGTTTGTTAGCTCAATTTGGATAGGCATACATTTGTGTAATTTATTTGTCATCAAATATTACATACCATGTCAGACGTTTGAAGGGGGTGCTCCAATCATATCAGATAATGAGAAGTAGTATTAATAGGCAGTATAAAATAAAATATGCTTCAGTATATAGGAATTTTTGAAATCAAATTAACATCGAAACGATCAAAGCTAATACTCGAATTGTTTACTTGAACTTTATATAAAGTACAGTAATATAGTACTTGAAGTACTAAGTAACTCCTAAAGAGTTTCGCTATTCAATTCCCAATAAACATCATCTAACCAGCTTGATAGCATTAGGTGATATTATAACTCACCATGCCTTGCATGTTTCAATCTGATAAGGTACCGGTTAAAAAGTACTTTAAAATCTACTTGAAATTTAAAGTTATTTAGAGTTTTTACCAGTCTCAGGAGACTTCAAACCATAAAAAATCGACATGGCAAACCGCGTCCCATTTTGAAAACGATCCTTAAGTAGGTAACGCAATAGTTTAGCGAAGCACGGTGCATTAATAGAGTTGCATGTGTTGATTGCGTTGTCGATGCAGTCATTAGAGCCCCTTTGAAACGGACGAGGCGGGTGCGAGCCCTAACCAGGTTACAGCGGCATATTGCCTCCGTCGGGCTTGAGACAATCGATACGAGCTGGAGGTAGATTTGATCGAAAACCGTGATTAAACTGTTGAGCTTTATTATTGCAGACCAATTGGTTCAGAGGTGAATACTATCACGTCCTCTATCAGGGAGGACGATGTGATGTAGTCACACCACCGGAAGTCCTTAGGGCTCTTTGATTCGGAGGGCCTCTCTCTGACTAATTACAGGAGGACGTTGTAGTGCGGGCAGAATTCCTCTTGGACCAATTTACAGTGGCCAAGTTCTCCCGGCCATGTTTAATTGGTTGGCAATGGTTTATACCAATAAAACCCGCGTCACGCCTTTCATCCGACTATATAGTAAAGCTATGAGATCCAGAAAAAGCTACCACAGCATAACTAGCGACGGCGATCTTCTCTTACTAGTGGTCGCCCGAGGTCAAAATTCGAACATAACTTATTTAATTTTTGTATGAATTTCCAACGCAATGTTTATTAAAATATTTACTTTCTGCACTCTTTCTCCATATAAACTTCAACTGTGCCAAATCGCATATTCCTCCGTCCGCGTAATGTTCGTAAAAAGGGGTGCAAAAATTATGCTTTACGTATTAATATATAGATTTTTCTCCAGAGTATATACTCCATTTTGTATATAACGTGTATTATGGGTAAAATAAAGGTTTTTCTTGTTGTAACTTGATAATGTTGGAGATATCTCTCCAAATTAATACTTATCAACACTATTGAAATCAAAACTTCCATATGTCATAAAATGCAGTTTTAAAAAAGGTATTACATATTAGCCGCTATATGATAAAAGTACAAATTCTAATTACCTACATTCTAAAAGTTAGTATACATGAGGATTTCCTCAATTAAACTGCTCAAACTTTATTCGTTCCCATCCAGCCTTTTCCAGGTGCCCGAAGCTTTACTGAGTTCTATACGTGACGTCACACGTCCGAATCGCAATGAGCTCACGACCCGTTCGGGTGACGGAACGGCGATCGCCGTCAAAGGGTTAACCCGGCCGCTGTTCGCCGAGGCAATTTGCACCGCGCTCTGAGGTGCCCAAATTGAATTTATGTAACCTCGCCTTAGATTCGCACCCGGACATACTGGTGGCTGGATAGTCTAACTCTTTGGGTGATGCCTGTTATAATATGGCTTTATACGCGTCAACTACAACCTGAATAAACACACGGATTTTATAGGGTTAATCTACTGTTATAGTTGACGACGGTTCTTGATGTATTACCATCATAATTTATTGCATTGAAAGTTTAAATATCTTCCTAGCGTTATGTCTCGTACCTAGTATTGGTCCGCATAGTCAACGGATAGGATATAGTCAACTATGACTATATCCTTACTTTTCGCTAGTTAATTTAATTAGGATATAGTCAACTATGACTATATCCTAATTAACTTAAATAAAATTTTACATGGGCAAAATTTTTAAATATGCGCGGACTTTGACCCCAACCATTCTGGGATTGCGGCGTAATGATATATTATGTAAGAATTATGGCAGGTAAAATAAACAATGTTGGTGATGTGTAAACGCCTCAAGAAACCACAAATTCTCCTAAAAATCTTGAACAATAATTAATTTCTATAAGTCCGAAACATACGTAGAAATCATGATACCAATACTGAGACACCTTACTGTCCATCATTATAGCGAGTGGGTCAAACTTGCGCGTCGGTAATTACCGCCAGCTAACAAGTTATGATTAGATGTGACGGAGTAATGGCACTCAACTTGCAGAGCCAAGTTGATGCTCGAGCAACATAGTGCCTCAGAAAGTTTGAGTAACGTTATTTGTACACTTTGAGGAAATTATAGACCTTTTGAGTAGTGAGGTTGTTTATATGTTTTGGTAATATACTAATATAGATATATAAATAAATTCTCTATACTAACACACTAATTCCCTAGCAGTGCTAAACTAATCTTATAAACTTAGTTTGGAACTGGACTACTACTTACGTAAGTACCTAGTAAGAAGATAAGTGGATAATATATGCTTAGTTGTATTTCTTTAATAAAAAATATACTTTTCATGTATGTATCTCTAGTTATTAAAGAAACAATTTATACTAAAAAAAAAAATGTATATAAGTAATAAATAAATCCATATTGTTTTATTAAATAATTGCTGCCGTAATATGCAGCTTTGTAGAAACTTGAAACTATACGAAATTTATACTTTATTTTGTCATGGAAGACATATCTCTGTATACCTTTGTTCCTGGTTATCGTATGCTTAATATTCAAAATGTTTACATTCATTGCTATCCTAGTATGTAAACGTTCTAGTAACTCCCCTTCTGTATGCGCAATCTAATGGCAAAGATGACCAATACACCCACAGCAAAACCTGTGTAAAGGCATCTACTCTCGCTCGCTCACTTGCGAATTCCCTTTGTTTTTGTTTTTAAATTCCCTTTGGGTCAAATGGACTATGGATTTCGATTTTACCCGAGTGACTGACGTTTTTTGGATTTGCTACAAAATATTCATCGTTCTCAATGCTTTTTTAGTCGGGACTGAGTTGTTGGTGTAAAAGTTTTTAGTTGTTTATTAAAGGGTTGTATACTTGATACATTTTAATTAGTCAACCATGATGGGGGTTTGGTGATGATGGCAGTTGCGTGCATAAAGGAACTTGACCAATTAAGTTGCCATTTATAGGCAATTATAAATTTAAATTACCTACATGTCAAACATTCGACCTGATTCTGAGCAAAATGGCTTATTCTAAGTTCTTATGGATATCAGATTCAACCGTGGTAACACAAATATACACTTAAATATTAGAAATTATCACCCAGTCACAGAACAAAAACAGATATTCAGCACACGAATGTTTGTCCTGGGTGGGAATCGACTGGGTGGCCACTACCGAATGCGTTGTCAAGCCAAATACATTAAGGTGTACTGGTAGGTGATTCTGATGGGCTACCATTGTGGTTAGCCCATCAGAATCTAATCCATCGTTGCTGGATGTAAGTGATCGAACTGATTCAACACTATAATTATGCTTATTATCATGCTCAATAGGGCAATTAAAAAGAAAATAAAAACAAAAATCGTTTGCTTTTATGAATATAACGGCCTACCGCCAGTCATAAAAATACATTAAAATAAATAACTGCAATTCAAACATAGTATTATGTAGCGACTGTCATTTTATTCTTTTCACCAACTTTTATTCGAATATGCATCTATTTTGAAATATTTATAAGTTACCTATCTACTCCAGGGTGGTCCCGTGCTCTGAATAAAATTCCCCTTATTTATAACACCATAAAGCAAAGATAAGGACCCTACAGGTCGCCGCTGGGTTACAAAGGACACTGTTGTATTTATTTGATGTTTCATATAAAATATGAATGTTTCTAACACCGTAAAGTGTTAAAAATGCCTGAAAGAGTTCTTTTACTGAAACGGCAAATACGAACGTAAATGTTTGTGCTTTTACGTTTGTACATACAGTTTTTATAGCGTCTAACGCAGTATTTGTTTATGAAATAAAACTGAAAATGTTTTTTATTTTGTACATGTAACATGACTCGTGCACAGAGTATGCAGTATGACGTCATACCGGCAACTTGTTTACAGATATTGCACAAGCTCAATATTCAAATATGTACAATAAATAGATCTTGTTAGATAAAACATTTTCTAGACCTGCTCTTATTTATGATTAATGCTAAAATTTACATTTTAAACGTTAGTTAGTAGTTAGTTATTAATTTCAAATAGCCTATAGACAGAGAATAAGCAAAATGTCAATAAAATGCACAAGATAGTGATACACAAATCTGTGAATATATTATTTTACATAGCAACACGCCTGCAATAATTATTCGAAGGAGTAGGCAGAGTCCAAGGAGCAATTAATAATTAATCATTCAACAAGAAATACATTTTGAGTCTGAACAACCACGTATCGTATATCAGATACCGCCTTTAACTATTCGGCTAACATCCCACCAATTATAAACACGTGAAACGTAACATCATAAAGTTAATCACGTAAGTAAGATAAGCCTGGTTGTACACAGCAGCCATTACGACGAGAGACCGCTTTAACGAGTCCCGCCTTTCACCTGCCAATGTAACTTTTAACAAAGGTCAGTCCACTGGCATATCGTCTGTAACGGATGCAATTACTCTGTCGCCGTTAGTGCCTCGCCTGGTCAATAATCGGGACACTTGTTACATCGGGTCGAGTAGTGTAATTTGTGAAGCGAATCTCGGGACGTTTGTTACGTGAAGTAAATTGACTGCAGAGTATAAATCTAATACATTAAAATTCGAATGGAATAGAATTTTGGAATCAAAGTCAAGTAAAGTAAGTATTTGACTTGCGATGTCAATGGTCGATATGATCCGATATGTGATGATGTAAGTTTTAAAGGGTAATAGGTAAATTTCGAACACCTTACGTCGGTTATTTAAATATTTGTAAACAAATTACCTATGTAGTAATACATATATTAATAGTTACATATTTTTCATTATTTTTATAGTCATATTTTCAACGTTCAGGTATAGGTACTATGTGTGACTATTATGGTACTTTTCAATTCTACTATCTTTGTTCATTTGAATTTTGGCAACAAAGATATTCTTTTTTCGCCTGATCTATATGTTCTGTGGTGGCATAGCTGTAATCTAAGTTGCAATGCAGAAATCTAAACCGTAAGCTCAAATTTCAAGTGTAGGAGCATACGATTACGTACCAAAATCCTCCAATCTGGCTGTTAAGCGGGACGAGCCATTAAGCGGGACTAGCGGCAGCACTAACCTCTCACTAACCCCTGCACTGGCTGGACAAATGCCCTCTGCATTGTCAAAGCTTCAGGAACAAGGCAATTTGCGCGGAGGTATGCTTTCTACCGAATCCAATTTAATGGTTCGGATTCACGTTAAATATTCACCAGTCGCGCTTAACGATGACGATTCAGCTGGAATTGTGGCTCCCGCTGTCCTGTCCTCAGCTTAAGATATAGCAGAGGGTATGCTGCTCAACTGGTTCCGGATTATATTCCAAGATGCGATATTATTTTGTATATAGGTAGAGGATATCTAGTGGAAATCCTTGTTAGAGTAGATGTTCTGTAGCATGTTTCTACCTAATATGTAGCATGGAAATCTGCACTGAGCATACTAGTACGTATCATATTGTGCACGTGTGTGCTGTGTGCGAAAAGTATAAACCTAAATAGGTATATACCTATGAAAGTCTAAGTCTAAGTCTCTTTCCCCACAAGACAGGCTAAGTCTAGTGTGGGGACTAGAAAAATAACATACCTACATGTAATCTTATGGAAATAAAAATGTTTGATTTGATTTGTATTCGCATTTTGGTGTGGTTACATCCAAATTAATTTATTTACACACCAAAATGTATATTAGTTAGACATACATACATACATAATATCACGCCCATAATCCCTGAAGGGCTAGGCAGAGTCAAAAGGGCAACAAGATTCTTTAACCACATTCAGCCAAAAATGAAATTGGGCTAGGTTAGATGGAAAATTGTGAAAAAAGGATGACGAGTAGCTAGCTACATTACACTAATGTCAAATTGGCAACAGTTTGTTTAATTAATGTGATTGTGTGGGCGACGTTAACTGTCAATAGTTAGAAAATATGTTATACTTACTCGTATTAAATCACGTAGAACATACTATCTCTGAATCTAAGTGTGGTGTGAATTGTACGCATATATATGTATTTAGTCAGGTCTGTTTTTTTAGATAATAAGGAGGGATCTTCCGAGATATATTAACAAGCAGAGGGTTTATATCCTTGGTAAATGTTGGGTAAGCCAAGCGACCTAATAACATAGTAAACTCGTAAAGTAGACGGGTGCCACGATAAATCTTAGGTGGGATTTGAAGGGTTCTCTTTAGTCCTCTTTGGATTTAGACGAGGAATGTATGATTGACTGTTCTCGGAGTACTTTAGAACGAAAGCGTTTTATTTTACTAGTCAATTTACATTCAGAGAATAGAGGTTAAACCAAAGAATATTTAGTCCACAAGTAACGTTTTAGAATTTTATATGTTTGTATCGTATTTTGACAGGCCCGTTAGTCGAGTGGTCAGAGACCCTGGCCACAAAACCGAATGTCGCGAGTCTAGAATCCCGTTAGGGGAAAATGTTTCGTGTAATGAACATGGACATTTGTGCTCGAGTAATGGATGTTGATAGCCTATATATATTTATTATTATAGTATTTGAGTATGTCTATCCGTTTACCTAGTAGCCATGGGACAAGCTCATAGCTTAGTTTGGAACTAGGGAATTGGTGTGTCAGTCCGGAGAATTTATTTTATTTTATATTATTTATCGTTTATGTTTGAGTTTACTGGACAAACTTTGTTTACAAAGGATTGTTTAGTAAATTTATATTTTTAATATAAAACTATCTAAACATCTCGCCACTTCCCTAGTGGGTTAGGCAGAGAGAACGGAACGCCATTTGGCACGATTCTTACACACCCACTTGTTTCTTCAATATAAATAGTGATATTTAAAATTGAGATACAAAACTCCAAAAGTAGGTACCTTTAAATTTAACTATAGTAGTCGAATGAAGGGATTTTTTTAAAATGTTTTGTTCATAATTATAACGAAATAATAAAATATGCGCATTAATAAGTATAATATCCGCCACCAAGCTATAAATATCTTTTGCTAATTTTATTTCACTACGATATCAAAATTTTAACTATTTAGCCAATAGAATACCAATTTTTCAGTTTTTCTCTATCTCAAACCGCTTAACCTGTAATCACAACCCGAGCTCCTTTAACATGCAAATGGTTATTGTCTATGAAAATTTCAAATTTAACTCGGCAGTTATTAACCGAAGTCACCCCAGCATTCTCATTAGGCAAAAATTTACCTTTAGCAATCGCAATTATTTCTAATTCCGTCATCCCCAAGGAGAATCAAATTAAGTACACAAATAGGTAGGAAGAAGGCGCTTGTCGGTGAGGACGCGGATCTAGAGGCCGTACTACGGACGTCGAATTGAGAGGTCTTGGGTGACATTTTAGCACAAGTTTATATTTAATAGCATAGCTTAGAAGGGGAAAAGGTTAAATGTCTCAGTTTTCATATGTCAAAAAATAAAAGTATCGATCCCGCATGTGTCTGAGGAAATAAAATTATGATGCTTCAAGCTGTTTTATTAAAGCTTAAATTTTGGTATCATCTATTTCATAAAATGTGTGCTGAAATCAATTTTATCAGTAAGTATATGGATTGCCTTGAAAGTAAAACACTGCTTTCAAAATCGTTCTTTGCTAGACTCTACAAACCTCATCTAAAAAAATTTGACATCTTAGACTGATTTATCGATCATTGTCGAATACGTCAAAAACATAGATTTTTGGGAGTGTAGGTACATGTGAATCTTAAACCTACCAAAATTTAAATGCGCTCAAAGTCAAGGTAGCACTTCTATGGAAGGATGCCTTATAATAAGTACAAATAAAAGGCCATACCTATCACGTGGTACAAATCCATAATTTTAACTCATACATGACTAATATTGCAAAATTTAAGTTACCAATTACGGTGCTGCCATCTATAGTTCGCTTTCTAGCCGCGATCTGAAATTTTGTACCGCCCGTAGTACGGCCCCTGAGGACAAATTGTGCGTAATCTCCTAGAGACCACCGCAAAAAGGTGAGCGCGTTCCATTATGAATAACTTCCACCGCCCTCATCTAATTTAACTTGTAAACATTACAATTTAGGCGCCCATCTCGACTTGATGCCTTCAGAAGTGCTATTCGCTACCCCCACTCCGGGTATTTTGGCTTTCTTCTTTTTATTTGAGTGTTATTTTTTTCCAGTTACTCGACTTCCTTGGATAGATTGCGTTCGAACTCTTTTGTTGTTTCTTTTGCTATTTGTGCTCATATTGTGCTAAGTAAGTTCAAAGGTACACGGAATTATCTAAAAATATTATCGCAGAACTATTAGACTAGGTTAAAATTTCATAATTTTCATTTTTTTTTTTTTTTTTTTTTTTTTATAATTCTAAAATAAACTACCTATTTTCACGCCATTTTTCTAGCGGGTTAGGCAGTTAAGCGAGCGGTATGGCATGGTCCTTACACAGCTCACTCGCTTCTTTGACGTTCTTGTCTCTGTTATTACACGCTCTATGGTTCTAATGGCTCATATCACTTCTTTTTGATAAGTTTTCAAAGTTACTATCAAAAAGGTTCATTTAAATATGATTTCAGAAGCACATACGAAACGTCATGTTTTATCGTCTTCTTGACATAATATCATGGGCTTGTTGTTGACGTTGGAATAAAGTTGACAAAGTCACTATTTTAATAAACATATAATTTAGATATTTATTAACGTGTTCAAATAACATTAAATTTTTTTATCTTAGTGCCTTTATAATGGTGTGGCCAACTGAGTTCGACGAGAAATTGGGTGAAGTTAGTAATTTGGAAAAAAATTTATCGATAAGATGTGTTTAAGAAAATATTTTGCAGTTAATAGGGTGCATTTAATCAAAATTCTTGTTTACTACTTCAGTTTTTAAGAATTTTGGATTCATTTCAGTACGATGCAATGGAATTGCCAGGACAACAACTTTCGGCTACCAACGCCATTACTCCCTTGGACCACTTGCTGAATCTAGATATAAAAGCTCCACCCGCATGTCAACGGCTGACGTCTATTGTCGCATCCATGGGTAACATAAGTTTATTTATGATACATCTTGATACATACAAATAACCATGATCCAAATTGTCTGGTTAATGTAAGATTGGCAGTCGTTTCGATGTAATTACTAGACTCGCTAAATCCTGGATCATGGTGTAAGCGGATCCCGACTAAGCACCTATCGCTAGGAGGATGATGACATACATATATATATGGGGATTTTTGGGTTCAGGCCAGGGCCCCGTGGACAAAGAGGCCCCCGTTGAAGACAATACATATATTTTTTGATCAAAACGAACGCCATTAGTAATACCTAGAAGAAAATCATGTTAATTGGGCCTAGACTAATCCTACTGGCAATTAGTTAATAGGATTAGCCCAGGGCCCTCCAAATTCATGATTTAAGCCGAGAACGTGCTGACAGAGGTTAGGGTACAATAAGCTCCATAAAAGTTAAAGTCTACACTCAACTAAAATAAATTTTGTGTTGGGTTAGATGGAAAACTGTGGAAAAGTAATAAGAAGATAAATCTGTAGGAATAATAAAATCAGTTTCTGAACATTTGAAATACTATTACATCACTCGTAAGGTTCAAACGCATGAATTAGCAGATTCTTTGGGTATCTGAATTATCACATTAGAAAGAAATATTCGTATGATAGAAACTTAAAATCTGGTTTGCAAATTTTCGTAGATTACATTGACTACTTCATCGGGCAAGCCATGTGCGTGTTGTCGTCATCATCGTCGCAATTGTATTGAGAACATCATGGTTATTCTGGAAATAGGTCAAGAGCATTCACTTGCCTTATTTCTTATACATCGAATGAAAACTAGAAAGGCGTATAAACCAGAACCTGCATTTCGAAATTCTGTTTCTTGGCGTGCCACCTTCCCGAATTAAGTGCAGGTGGATATTTCTAAAATGTTACTCGGAGAACACTGCACCGTCTAACAGTTTTGCATCTGAGACGCTCGCTCGTGTTGTTTTAGACAACCTTCAGATGCAGTAACATATTACGGCGCTTGTCAGGCCTTAGCAGGGAAACGTGTTGTGGAACAAGCCGCAGCGTTGTATGCCACGTTTGTAGTGTCTTGTAAATGATACTGCGCACAATATGAGTTGCAACATCATGCTGCAAATAGCTCATTTTGCCGTGTGGGCTAGTATTTTGGTTTAGCCAGGTGCCGATAATTTTCAAGGCTATATAGCGCAAGTATTTTCACCAAGATTGTTGGAAATCACTCTGCGCTAATGTATTCATGGAAATCACTTTGGTGGACGCAAGAAAACCATAATTAGCTTAAGCTTGAATTCATTCTTTTTCCACAGTTGTAGATTGATTTAATATATACATAACATATACATAACAGCACGCTCATAATCCCCGAAGGGGTAGGCAGAGTCAAAGGGGTAGCATGCCCCATCAACCAAATTCAGCCAAAAAAGCTGAGCTGAGTTAGATGGAAAATTGTGAAAAAGCAGTGACAAGCGGCTACCTGTCGCCTATACAATCACACACCCAAAACCCGATATACCATCAGTCGCCTTTTACGACATGCTAGGCAAGAACCACAGTTGGCATATTCTTTTTAAGTCCCAGACCAACATGGGACAGTGGGCTAGGTTGGATGGAAAGCTGTGAAAAAGGAGTGACAAGTGGCTAGCTCGTCGCCTACTCACTCATTAAATACACATGATCTCAAATTTATTTAAGCTATACGGTTACGCTAGATATTCTAATATTTTTCATTTATTTTTAAATATTACAATGTTTAAAGTATGATTTTCTAGATTACAACTTTCTTAATTTTAAAAGTAATGATTATAATAACTATGTTTTTTAAAGATCTGTACTCTGGCTAAATCCCTAATTAACCTGTTTTAATGCTTACACGATTTTTTTTACAAAGATATAAGGGGGGGAATGATTTTTTAATATGTGGACATATATTGAAAAATCTTTCCCCCCCTTATTGGGCATATTGGGAAACAACAATTCTAATTAACCCCGCTAAAATAGGAAAAGCAACGAACGATCTAGAAATAATGGAGAAGATGATAGCTGCGGGCATGAACGTGGCGCTCTTGAATTTATCCTTTGGGCCAAGGGAGGAGCATGTGGAGACTATTAAATTATTGCGGCAAGCAGCCAAGAACTTCAGCATCAAGATGGGCCGGAGCTACCCGCTAGCCATCGCGGCTCAGCTGCCTGGACGGAAGATTAGAACTGGTCGCATTGCCGATGTATGGTTTATTTTTTATTTTTATTAAGAGCTGATTGTTTTCAGCTTTCTCTTTTATTATTTTTTAGTTTACGTGGATCTTAAGAGTGAGATTTAAGCAGCTGTGGTTTTGTTAAAAACTTGATGGGTTTTGAAAGTCTTTGTGACTGCGTAATTACTCTTAGATGGTCTCGGTTAAAACAAGCAATCGTTGAGTTTTTATTGTTACCAGGATTATGATAGTCAACTAACGGTTTAAGAGAAGGAGATTTATAATATTCTAATTTCAAGTTGGTTATGTTTTTTGGTATTAATTGACATACCCGTTGGTTGAGTGGTCAGAGATCCCGGCCACGAAACCAAGGGTCGTGGGTTCGAATCCCGCCAGAAGCAAATTTTCGTCTGATGAACATGGACATTTGTACTCGAGGCTATTATATTTTGGAATTGGTGTGTCAGTCTGGAGAATTATTTATTATTATTAATTGGTTATTATTGTATTATTATACAATGTTATTGATTTTCAGAGTTACGGTGAAACAGTTGAACTTAAAACTGGTGAAGTGGTTAGACTGACAACGGATGAGACATACAAAGAGAGATGTTCCACGTACACAGTGTATGTTGATTTCATGTACTTCGCAGACCAGATGGCGAAGGGAGATACTGTGTTGTTGGACAATGAGACAATCATGCTGAAAGTAGAGATGATATCAGCTACCACTCTCACTTGTAAGATAGAACGAGGTGGATTGCTCGGGTCGTATAAAGACGTTTTTGTACCAAACGTGGTTTTTGATATGCCCAATTTTAATGACAGAGATAAACTTGATGTTGAAGTATTAGTAAAAAATCAGGTATAATTGATTAAAAATAAAAAAAAAATACGTAGTTATTGTACCGGTATTCATTGACGGATTATAAGTTATATTTATTGTTTTCTCATAAAAAAAATAAAACAATAAAAGTAATCTCTCATATAAGCGGTGGTAGCTCAATGGTAAGGACATGCGCCTCTTAACCGAGGAGTGCGGGTTCAAACCCGGGCACGTACCTCTGGATTTTTCAAGTCTATGTATGTATTTATACCACTAGCTCGACTGTGAAGGAAAACATCGTGATGAAACCTGCAAATTCAAATAACTTTGGATTTGTAGCCATGATCCAAAAACTGTCTGGTTCCCCTATCATAGGGTTACGAAGGTCAGATCGGCAATCGCTTCAATGTAATTACCAGACTCGCTGAATCCTGGATCTTGGTCTAAGCGGACCCCGCCTAAACATGGGACATAACGCTAGGAAGATGATGATTTATTGTTTTCTCATAGATCACTTATTGTCTTATTGCAATTTTTACTTACGTTATTATTTTGTATCTGTCTTTGAAAAAAAAATTACTAATTATACATATTTATTTTCCCATCGTGTAAGGTTTAAGGTTAAGAGCTGTAATATTTAATGGATTATGAATTAATATTGAATTGTAAATATTTTCTTACAAATTAACCTCAGGAAGGTTTCCTTTTTAGATTGACATCCTTATAGCATCTTTTGTGAATTCCGAGACGGCAATATATGAACTAAAAGGTTTGCTTGGCGAGAAGGGGAAGAAAGTTGCTATTATTGCCAATATACAAACTATCGGTGGTTTTCATAATTTTGATAGAATACTTGAGGTAATTTATTATTTACTTTTTGATAGATATTTGTTGTATACTTACTTAATTTTTTTCAACTACTACTTACTTTTTACTACTTTTTTTACAGTTTACTTTTTTTCAAGTTTTAACAGACTTAGTACGTGATACGCATTTTAAAATTTTTTAAACGATAATTAAGGACTACTTTTTCAGGCTACTAATGGCATTATTATAACAAGACAAGAATTAGGGTCTGATATTACACCGAAAAAGTTGGTGATAGCCCAGAAAAACATGATAGCTAGAGCTAATAAGGTAAATAGGATATTGCTTATAATTATTACCACTTCCACATATTAAAATCTCACGATCGCGTTTTATCTAGTGGAGAAATTTCAACTGAAGATAACTATTGAAAAAAAAGTAAATGAGCTGTGACCTCCAAATCAAAAAAAAACTCTTTCAATGATTTTGATCCGTAGAATTTTTCTATTATTTATATCTGATTGGGTACATAGATATTTACTACTTGACTAAAAACCAAATGTCGATAGAACAGAACATTACATACAAAGTCTGCACGTACGAATCTTAATAACAGTATAGTACTTAGGTGATGCAATGGGTTTAAGTTCACTCTTTATAAACGTTCAATGCAAATGTTTATTTTCCAGCATAACATTCCAGTCTGGCTTAGTGCTCATCTTCTAAGCAGCATGAGGTACAAGAAAATACCTCTGCGATCCGAGTTGCTAGATATTGCCAACTGTATTCTGGATGGGGCTGATGGCTTAATACTGACTGCTGAAACGGCCGTGGGCCAGCATCCAGTGGAAACCGTCGCTTGTATGGCAAGTGCATGTAAGGAGGCTGAAGCTTGCGTGTGGACTAAGCAGTTGTATCATGATCTTATTGATAAGGTATAAATGGAATTTGTTGAACAACGGTTTTGAATATACTAACATTTGCTACACTTTAGACAAGGGAACAAGTTACATTAAATTATATTTGGGAAAACATAGTAATCTGAATGCGCATATTTGATTTCGCTCACTGCAGAGTTAGCATTAGGTTTATAGATTTCTACATCTAAAGGTACTTCCTGAGTTTTTGTATTCGGGGGGTACATTTTTATTTACTGAGCTTCTACAGCCTTTAAATATAAATGTTTTAAAATAGTATATATATTTACCCTCATCCGATTTTTTTTGCGTTCCGGTTTTATTCAAGACGCCACTGCCTTGTGACCAAGCAACTGGGGCCGCCTTAGCAGCCGTGCTAGCTGCGCAAAGGGTTATAGCAGCTGCGATAATTGTGGTCACCACCACTGGCAAGTCTGCTCAGCTCGTCGCCAAGTACAGGCCTCGGTGTCCTGTCATCGCAGTCACCAGATACGCGCCAATAGCCAGACAGCTGCACATGTGGAGAGGAATCATGCCTTTAGTTTATGAAGGCGAGTAGATTTATCCGAATCAATAGCATCTATAAGATCATTGTATCTGAACAGTAAATTATGGCTATGCTGAATACCGAATTAGAACGTAGTAATTTACCAACTACAGAAGTATGAAATACTTGGTAATATAAATAATTGGTAAATTAATATGAGAATTTATAAAATGCACGTCATAAAAGTTGTGTAGTTTTATGTACCTTCAAGGTTAATCACAAATATTTTCCTTGCCCATTCCATTGCAATGCTATTCATTTGAGGTTGCCCACGGCTTTATTCTATCTTATAAATCAGTGATTCTAGGCTGGTGGTTACTGAACTACTGGTGGTCCCTGGAAGTATCCAAAGTTTTTCAATAACCAACTAAAAGTCTCCATCACTAAAAGAACCACTTCTATGAACTACCATAGCTAAAGTTGTTATGATTTTATCAAATAAATAATCTATTCCACCATTTATCCCTTTGGAAAGTATATTATTTAGCAGCAATTTTTTCACAGATTCCCCAGACGTCGATTGGCAGAATGACCTCGAGAAGCGGGTCAACTTTTGCACGAAGTGGGCTATGGGGTTGGGCTTCATCAGAGTGGGCGACCCCGTCGTGATTGTCTCCGGTTGGAGACAAGGGTCAGGGTTCACGAACACCATGAGGATTGTGTACACAGCCGCCGATACAACTGTCGCTTGAAGTTTTGTTAATGTTTCTATGTTTTTTTCTTTTTAGGTGTTTTAGTTGTAATAAAGCAATAAATTTATTGCAGATGGTTTTACTTAACTCTATAATAAATTTATAATAACGGAGTGGATGTATCTAAATTGATCATCATTGTAAAACAAAATGTATGCATCCGGTAATATTCTAAACTAAACCTTTTTAGTCGTGGGAAATTAACTTTTTCGCTATTTCATTGCTTTTACTCCAGCCATCGTTATCAGGTCATCGGTCCATATTATATTATCTTAAAATTCTCGTTTGGTTTCACCTCATCATAACCACAATAACAGAAAATACTGTCTAATTGTTAAGAACAAACCCATTAGACATGGAGCGTGCACGCTCTTCAATATCTCGTTCACTTTCCTCCAGAACCACCGTTGGCCTACATCTCTAGATCATCGAATCCCCGATGAGTTCAGATCCCTTTGACTCAGTTACCGGTTCAAATTTCTCTCCAGCGCACGTGTCGGGCTCTAATCAATTTAGTAGCAGCTGCTATCTGGAGCAGGTTTTTTTTTGTCCATTTTGGTACGGGGGAATACTCGCTTTGACTGCGTATCTGGCGCTTTATAATAAGCTTTTGGACTACGATACCGACGGGGCAATGCAATGCCCTGATTTTTGGCGCACTTTCGATCGGACATCGGATTTTCAAGTAGAAATTTTATTTAATTTCTGATATGTAACATTTTGGATTTTTTACTCAAAGTAGAACTTGCAGGTGAATGTTAGTTAAATATACCTACTTTTGAGCGATGTCACCTAAGATTTAATGATTTAATCTAAGGGTGTCACAATGAATGTTATCATTGACCAAATATTAAAAATCGTTTCAATGAGTTATTTAATTTTATAAAATGTCCTATTATTTTAAATATAATAAAATATACTCGTATAATTCACGTTAATATATTTTACATCCACCTCTCCACTAGGACTAAGAGAAAATTTTGGTTGCTTTAACTAGATATATTGTCGCTTCCATCAAATATCGACTAGCCACCGTTACAATATAATTTTATTATTAGGCTAGTCTAGTGGTAGCATAAGGCTAATCTTCTCCTTCACACTAGTCGTAAATTTGGTAACTATCCAGAAGTGAAGCAGACAAAGTTGTCCAACTTATACCGAAAAGGTTATAAGTCCAAGTCAGGTATTACTATTACATTGGATTGAACAAAGCTTCTTCCTCAAAAGATTCCTTAAAAAACAACCTGTTATCATTCAAAGCCAAGATTACCGTCAACTCCGCAGGCAGGCTCGTCCAAGCATTTGTCAAATGGAGCCTGTTACGTTCTCCCAATTCGGCGCTAACCGGATCAAGATCGGCTTACCCCCTCCAGGGAGTCAGGTGAATTACAAAACGGAGCAAAGAATCCTGATCAGGGTAAGCGGAATGATAAACATGCGCGCAGCTGTCGCTAACAACGCCAACAAAAATAAATAAAGCCCGCGAAAATAAACAAAGCCAAGTTTTATTTGTGGGAAAACCATTAGGGGATAAAAACGAGGTTTGCGGTTGAGATAAATGAAAAACCGAGGGATATTCGGACGTTCGACGTGATAATGTGTCTGCCTTCTTTTGGGGTATTTAAATATTTTTGCAGAACTATCAAGAAGATTTGGCCGTTTGAATTTGTATCACTTTCGAAATACGAACGGAATATTTGTAGAATAATATAAAAAAAATGTACTGTAACAATTTTTTTATACTTTATATATTACCATACATACATACATAACATCACGCACATAATTCCCGAAGGGGTAGGCAGAGTCAAAGGGACAGCATGCCCCTTCAACCACATTCAGCCAAAAATAAAGCCGGGCGGGGTTAGATGGAAAATTGCGAAAAAGAAGCGACAAGCGGCCAGTCGCCCACAAGCGGCTTACTAGTCGCCCACATATATTTTATTATATACTACCAAAGATTAATTATATTAATAAAATCAGTGCAAACAATCAAATTTACCGTTATGTGTACGATCAGTAAGCACTATGCAGATAAATAAGGTTTATATAATAAAATATCAAAAATCAATAATAACATTGCCGTGATTGGAACTGCTGAATTTATTTAAACTTATTAATATTTTCGGTACGAATTCTCAAAAATTCTACTAATCCAAACAATCATTTTGTTAATAAGTTTAAATAAATTCAGCAGTTCCAACCACGGCAATGTTTGCTTGTGTAAAGCTCTTTCAAAAATAAATCTATTCCTACCACGCGCTACCAATGTTAGACTTTATCATTCATCTGCTGTTCAACTTACATGGAAATCTTCCAACATAATATCAGCTGGGACATGTAAAAATGTACTTTGTAAACATCCAGCGTAACTTGCGATTGCAAGACCAAAGTTTTGCAATATTACTCCCAACTCGTACTCAGGCTAGACTTTCCACAATACAAATTCTTAACGTCAATTCTTATCTCAAGTTCGACAACTCTCTTGGGGACACAATCTATAAAACCTCGCGGTCCAATGCGTAAAATCCCTTTGTGATCACAAACTTACTGTATGAATCCCAGAGGCTCGTATCAAGCAATGGAATTCTGGGTTCAGATGCGAATATACCTCGTAGGCAAATATATTCAGCTTTCGAATTCACTCAAATTGAGAATGGCGAGCGAAATGAAACGTTTCCTACTGAGAATTGTTTTCAATGTTGCGTTCGATATTCTTTAGAAGTATATTACGTACGTTAACATTTCATTCATAATACTTGTAGTTTGAAGGTTTTCAGAAACAATTCATTTTTAGTACTTTTTGTAGGATTTTGTCAGTTGATAAAAATAATAAAAAAAATAAAAAAAATTCAAAAACAATTAAATCTATGTATTAAATATAAAAATACGACAAGTTTTTAAGTCTCCATAGATGCTTTATCTTCGTCATCGGGACATCTGTAACAAATATGAAAAAAAAATATCTTTATCAATTTAAAATATTTGAAAGAAAAATGCAGTTTTTTGCATGCATTCTATTTTATAAGCTAGCAACTGTCATATGAAAATAATCATAGCGTACTTAATAATCAATTACAAAAAACGACTTCTTAATGTACGTGATAAAAGGAATTGTTTGGTTTTAAATTTGTCTATTACTGGAGATATTGAGGAAGTGGTAAATTAGAGGCGTCATCCATTACATCATATTTACTTTGGTGGTGACTTTACCATATCAATGCAGATGGTGGCTCTGTGTCCATACACTCAAAATGTACTTTACGTTCGTTACCCCATTTTACAGAAACTTACTCGACCAAGGCTTTCTTAGAAACGGTCACATGCCATAACCGCACCAGGTCGCAGTAACAGCACTCCTCCGTGGCCCTTTGGAGGGTCACGTACGAGTCGCCGTATATCAGCCAGCTCCTCTTCACCGCATACTCCAGAGCGAAGTGGATTCTAGTTTCGACGTTTTGTTGCCAGTTTTTGTGGGTTGGTCCTATTACAGAAAAATTTCAGGTATATACATACACCTGCTATCTCCGAAAGGGTAGTCAGTCTACGGAGCAATGCTTCTTCACCCACATTAAGCCTAAAATCGTGTTGTATTAGGGAGAAAAATGTAGTAAAAGTGGCTAGCTTGTCGCCTACATCACTATTAGCCCCCTTTTACGACATCCTAGACACGGAAAAAAATTGATAATTTTTTTTCGATGTATGTTTGTTGACTCACCAGTATACAAGAGGGGTACAACACATCGGATGGTGCTCAGCAGCCTGGTGACATTCGGGGATGTGCTCAGAGTCATGACGAGGCAAGCGGGCTGCATGCGACTCAGCGCTTTGGCGGTGTGTCCCGTGACGGTCGGCATGATTATGGCTTTGGCCTGAGACTGGTTCGCCGCAGCAGCGCAGGATAACATGCATGCCTCTGCTGCATTCAGTGGCATTTGCACCTTCGGAAATAAAAAAGTATCCATTAATAGTAACCTATATAAAAAACTAAGTAATAGTAGATTATGCCAAATCAGCTCTTTGTTTACCTTAATATGCAGTAAATAGATTATGAAGCCTAAATCGAAATGCAAGACTTACTTAATTGCTAGAAGGGTCTTTTCACAATTAAGAAAAAAAAAATCGTTGACAGTATCTTAAAGGGAGAAAAGGTCGACATTATCTTAACAAATGAATATCAATTCAGAAACCGTTTGTGTGGCTTAAAAATATTTTTTATTTACTCTGTCTATATACCTCATCAATGAGCCGCCAAAATCCACTCTTGGAGTTGGTGTAAGGTTCGATCGTACGGAGAAGTTCATTCAAAGACTTGATAGTCTCCAGTACATTATCAATGTCATGGTGGTCCTTTATAACGAAGCCGTTTGCTCCGTCAAAGAGTGCATTCGTCACGTCTGATACTTCGCTGTCGGTATATTCTCCTTTTACTAAGCAGTCTTGGAACACACCACCGGAGATTAAAAATGGCTTGCCAAACTTAAAAATAACCACATATCAATTAGTTTATCCCTGTAGCGGTGACAACATCTGAATCATGCAGAAGTAAAGCAAGAATATATAAAAGCGATTTATATTACTATTGAATAGCCATGTATTATGCTTGGTAATAAATTAAGTCCAAAAAATTACTGAATGACGTACTAAATTACATTATTACACCAATAGTAGAGAGAAAAGCTACAGTAAATCATAAAAATAGAGAAGTAGATCTTATTTACTTTCCAAAGATTACCTTTCGGCATTTTGCTCCAAGCCATTTTTGTATTTTGAACAATTTATACCGACATGATGGTTCTAGTTCATAAGGCAAAATATCACGGGACAACAAAATAGCATCAGCCTCCTAAAAAAAAGTTCGATATAAAAAAATATATATTATAGTGAAATGAGAAAATATTTTTTAGAAAAATACAAAAAAAAAACAAAATCATGATTTTTAGATTAAGTCCGCATTTAGTTCAAAGATTTTTTTTATCGCGTGCTTAATTTACATATTATCTTCGAATATTACATTAAGATAAATAAAATTGAGTCAGGTCGCCAAGAAGTTTATAAAAGTTATTTGTAACAAACTATGTAATATACAGAAGGCGAGAAGATCTCAATGTATATACCTAGAAGCCTCAAATCTTAAAATTTATAGCTACTATCTCAGACCTATGCAAATTGACGTGTTAACATATAAACACGCTAGTTAATTCCGGTAACCTAATAACATACTGTAAGTATCCGATACCCGACATAACATTTCAGTAACAATTTCCTTTTAGCAAAAATTAGCTTGCGAACGACGATCTGATAGCGGCCTTAGGCAATATAGCTGATGGCTACACTCAACAGGTGAATCGATTTCTGCCCTACACAAGTACTTAGTGTTGCCAATAATGTTTCGAATTTCACAGTTTTGTCATGCAGGTAAATGAACAATGTGAGAATTTGCACGTAATTTTTTTGTGCGCTGTTTTTTAATAAGTATTCAATTGTATGGTAATTCTCGTTTTTTTGGTCCATAAAAGGTTTGACTTTGCACATGTGGTTTCAAGCGTTTCTTTTTTCAGGCTGATTAAAATTGACACAGTGAAAAATTATTTGTTTTTAAACAAACCTTTGCTATATCGTCAATGTTATCCAATTCTTCTCGACTGCATATTCCACCGATGAGTATTGGTTTCTTCAACTTTTTTCCTATGTACTTCTTTATTTTTCTCAAGGTATCTCCGTTGCGAACATAGTTTATTATTATGATATCCACCTATTTGAAAATGAAAATGATTACCTACCATTACAGTAACTATCATTAGACAGATTAAAAAATGGTGAAGGGTTTTGTATGGCAAACTTATAAAACTTTGCAACTACATTATGGACGTAAATAAATATAGTTTACTTGTAAAGAAAATATTTGATATCCGAGATTCGTCAATATAATAATTTGGTCTGGAGTTCAAAAAAAAATATTATAACTCACGCACTAACTTGTTAACTTTCTTAGAATGAAGATAGAGAAGTACAAATAATGAGAGAATGGTTCTGAAGGTAGCCAGAAACTTAGATACTATAAAGTCTTAGAGCTTGAGATTAATGGGGTATTTTACTCAAAAAATTGTTTTAGTTCCATAAGTTCATTTATCATAAAATATTGATTAGGTACAAATTTTGTTTTATTTAATACTCGAAAAATGACAAAGATACAGCGATTTATAGATCTGAAATTTAGCGCTTTACATCACTTGGGAGGATAAAATGTTACACACTTAGTACTTTAACGCGCTGTATTTTCATAATTTTTAGTTTGCTCAAAAAAATACGTTATCTAATTTTTTTTTTATCTCCTATTTTATATCCGACGTGTCTGGTGTAATTAAGACAGAAAATAACTGCGAGTATCATGAACGTACCTGATATTCTATAGCAAATTTTACAATATGAAAGTCTTTTCTATTCAGCACTGGCCTCACACGTGTAGCCCCTCTCATCCCGACCAGGTCCATGTTTGCTAAATTACCTCCTTTGGTCACTAAACATTTTACCGTCTTCTCATTTACTATCTCTGTACAACGGAGTATCAGCTCATCCTGTGCTATGGATATTTCCATTCCCACTGTCACTTCCGAAGTTAGCGCAGGATTGTCTACAAATATCTTCTCTTCTGTACAACTATCGAAATCAGCTAAGTTATTTGTCAGTAGTACTGTATTACCGTCTGCGATTTCTATATAGTTCACATCCTGTAATATTTCAAATCAATTTGATTTAAAGTATTAGGTATGGAAACCTAGTTTCTTAATGTAGGATGAAATAAGAAAAAATATTATTAAATTTGGAGCATTAACGGACACTGCTTTTATATTAATAATATCATTCTGAATGATTTCGGCCACAGCGGCCAATCTCAACGAGGATTCGCCCGCTACTTAGGAGATGTTATAATGCACAAGTGTATGCGCAAGCTCAGATGCACTCTCTGTTACTTGAATACAGGACTGCCCTTACTGTTGACATGACTGACTTATTGGCTGTTTAGCTCTGTGAAGATATTTTATAAATACTATGTAGCTCCATCTTACAAAATATACAAAATATGTAGCAATAAAACCCAACAAGTTTGCATAGAGCAACTCACTGAAATTTCACTGAAATTATCCATGGAAGTAAGAATAGTGGACAAAAAATAAAGAAGTTTTTTTTTATGAATTTATACATAAGGTCGTCTGCATCGTACAAATAACATAACAAAAACGCTGAAAAGCCACCAACCTCTTCAAGCAAACCGGTCTTCATCATACAAGTCTTCAGATCCACAGAAGTGGCTATAGGCCAGTCTTTCACAACGTGCTTCTTACAGCAGTTCAAAGCCGCCCGGTCCACCTTGCCCAGCATCCGAAGCTTGTCCCCCTTCGTCGTATGCGACATCTTAAACCTGGCCACATTCATGCCTGCCTCCATCATCTTCTGGATATCGACAGGAGTTGCATTTTTATCCGCTAGTAACAAATTATCAACAGCAATAAATATTGAACATTATGCCTATACTTATTTTCCTTCTTCATAATAAAACATCTCAACATTCAACAAATCTTCTGAATTGATTCTAAAGTTAGTTACCTTATTTAAATGTCAGGCTACGGAGAAGCCTGGACGTTAGTCTTATATAGACAATGCACAACACGTTTTTGTAGAAAGTGTGTTTTAGAAATAAACTTTTTCTATTAATTAAGTAATATGCATCATCACACTTTCAGAGATTGTGGGAGCACTAAGACTCGATAAACCACTTTCGGTAAAAAATAAAATTAAGCTAAATTAGGTAAATTATTTTGATAAAGTAATGAAAATTGGTCAGGTCTACATACATACATACATATCGTCACACGCGTCATCCCCGAAGGGGTAGGCAGAGTCAAAGGGACTTAAAACTGGGCTATGTTAGATGAAAAAGTAGTGACAAGTGACTAGTCCGTCGCCTACACAATCACACACTCGAAACCCTATACACCATTTTACGAGTACTCGCCTTTTACGACATGCTAGGCAAGGAACATAGTTGGCACATTATTTTTTAAGTCCTAGACCTTTATGAGACTTTATGATATAAATTAAAAAACGTACATAAAGTGGCAATTATACGAGTTCTTCGCTGTTTATACTCGACCGCCTCCAAAATTGATGGGTCACTGAAGTTTAAGTTGGAGAAAGTCACAAAATCTTCTTCAATCATATTGCGGCCTAAATAGAAGACATAGGCGTAGTTTTTATATTTATACTAAGATATACCTATTTTCAGGTGAATACGGAAGATGTTTCAACACCGTACTTAGTAGCGATCTGAAATAAATGTCATTTATTAGTGAAGTCATTCTTATCTATACTATTATCCGGGATTTGTGAAAGCTATTTACTGAGGGTAAATTACCATCTGTGGCATATTTATGATGTGGTCAAATATAACTTACAACCTACACAAACACTGATTTTTGTCACCTAGCCCCACTGGATGCTTTGCTAAGTTTTTTGGTTACTTGAGTATGGGTATCAGCAAAATACATTAGTTTAAATTTCTCGATTAACCAAATACTCATAGTTATTGAGAATCCAATTTTTTGATAGAGTTTGATTCAGATTATTTCGGTCATATTATAGAAATATTACATTATTGGTACGTACCTTACGGATTTGTGATTATGTAAAGCTTAAAAAATCTCGTAAATCTTAAAAATTCGTACTGAAATAAAACACACATGCAAAGACAAGTAAACCGAATGCCAGTGACTGTCATAATTGATCATACATTTGTACATACATAATGTCACGCCTTTTTCCCATGGGGGTAGGCAGAGATCACATACTTTCTTTGATCATAATTGTTTTAAATAAAGGTGTCTATGCATTGGGTTCAATGATTTTATGAACTTAATCATCATTATCTTCTTAGCGTTATGTCCCGTGCTTAGACGGGATCCGCTTAGACCATGATCCAGGATTTAGCGAGTCTGGTAATTACATTGAAGCGACTGCCGGTGTGACCTTCGTAACCCTAAGATAGGGGAACCAGTAAATTTTTGGATCATGGTTACAAATCCAAAGGTGTTTGAATTTGGAGGTTTCGATATTTTCCCTCACTGCCGAACTAGTGGTATAATACCTACGTACATAGATTTGAAAAATCCAGAGGTACGTGCTCGGGTTTAAACCCACGCCTTTCGGTTATGAGGTGCGTGGCCTTACCATTGGGCTACCACCAAATTTTATTTACTTAATATTTATTTATGTATATAATTTGTAATATCATCGATTGGCCTAAGTTACCTGTTGCTTTAATTTGTGGATTTGTAAGCTGCATAAGTTTCATGTAGGCTTTCAAACTTTTTTTTTGTATATTGTTAAAAAGGCAAAGGCCCTACAGGAAAAGCTTTTTTCGTTTTTAAAGCATTATGAACAGTTAACCCATGAAATAAAACCGACTATCTTATTTAATCAACTTTATTCTAAAATTAAAATGTATCACAAATCATAAATATAGAACTACAATATATGTATGTATAGTCTATGAAAAATAGCAAATAAAAAATAAAGTAAATCACTATGTACGTACATAATAATAAAGATAATAGGAAATAATAGGTGTATATCAAAACATCCTTCTTTTACGCTTTCACGATAGCACTGCAACTCGATATGAACATTCATAGAATAAATATAATTGAGATACGTATCTCAATTAATTACTTCACTAAATAATAAGAACACGTTCAAGTACAGCTATAAAAAAGTAGTATCTATAAAGTCAATAATTAAATGGAAGATCATCGTCAGCATACTCGTATATTCTAAGAATGATCTGGACACCTTAAGCTGAAATATAAAACAGAAATAATTAGATTAACTAACTAACTAAACTTCACGCCACTTCCCTAGCGGGGTAGGCAGAGAGAACCGAACGCCATATGGCCATATATAGAATATTATTAGATTATTGTCAAGAAAAGATTAGAGAAAACACTATGCAACTCGTTAATATTCGATTACCTAGTGACGATTCGAAGAATCGGTTAGTGACACCTTGTGTATCGCAAGCGCATTGAAGTTACTTTATCCACCTACCATGCGGCTCACCGCTTGTTTGACAGCTTTGTGTTTACAACATAAAAAAAAATGTGGTGCTAAATATCCCAGATAGACTAAGAATGTTAATTATTTTTTTCTTAAGAAACACAAAGTTCTTTGGATGAATTTAGGGGAGGTGTTTGCCCAACAGTGGGAGAGCGCAGGCTAAATGAAAAAATAATAGAAGTAATAAACTCCTCACAATACATATTTTTCAGGCTAACTGTTCAGCGTTATTATAGATAGCTTCTGCTCGCGATTTCGCTCATGTGGTACTACAATAAAAATAGCCTATGTGGTATCCCAGAGTGTAATCTGTGTCTATGCATAATTTCACACAGAACCCTTCACATGAAAATATGAATCTTCCCTCTTTATAATATACATTACATAACATCACGCCCATAATCCCCGAAGGGGTAGGCAGAGTCAAAGGGGCAGCAGGCCTTGGCTCTTTATAATATCTGTGTAGATTAACAGTAAACAGAATTGTATACCAACCGGGTCTTCTTAGATAATTCAATGCCGACTCTCCACGTGCTAATCTGGTCACAGAAGGCGCTGGAGGTAGTGGCCTTGCGAAGGACCACGTACATCTTGTCTTGGCTCAGGAACTCAGTTTTCAGCCCGTACTCTACAGCGTATTCGACGCGCTTGACCATGTCAATGTACCAATCTTTTATGGTCTTGGATTCTGTTTAAATAGAGCGCTTTAATATTGGTCAATTAGTACTACTTTATAATAAACTAGCAGTGCCTCGCGGTTTCACCCGCGTAGTTCTCGTTCCCGTTGAAATACGGGTATAAAATATAGCCTATGCTATTCGCTGATAAAGTTTTTCATTGAAGAAAGAATTCAAATCGGTCCAGTAGTTTGGAGCCTATTTAATACAAACAAACAATCAAATCATTCCTGTTTAACATATTAGTATGATGGTATGATACCTAATGAGGAATAAGTTATATTTGCAGATATCCGTAAATCAAGAAAAGCGAATGAGGTGTCAGGACCTATGGCGTTCGACTCTCTCTGCCTACCCTGCTAGGGAAATGGCGTGAAGATAGATTTGTTAGAAAACAGTTTCTACCTGTTGGTTGTCTGGAAGAGCTTCTAGTATTGCTAGAAGATTGCCAAATAGTACCATATTTGTATGCTTTATTTTCTGTATTTGTTTTTAGTGCAATAAAGTATATATATCTATCCATGCAAGCACTTACTCTCATACACGAGCGGTACAACGCATCTATACAACTGCAACCACTTGGCCACAGTCACGCTAGTAGTTACTGCGAATATGATTGATTGCGGGACCATGCGAGCGAGCTGGGCAGCGGACCTTCCGGTCACCGTGAGGACTATGATGACATCCGCCATAGTCTGCCTGGCGGTCAGCGCGCAGGCGTAGATCGCGGCATCAGCTGCGTTAATTGGTGGTTCCGACTGCAAATTAATATAAAATAAAATATTATGTACCTACTAGCAGCGCTCCGCGTATAGCCCTCGTTAGTACCTATAGTTCTCGTAGGAGTACGGTGATAAAATATAGCCTATGTAATTTGCTGATAAAGTAGCTTTCCATTGGTGAAAGTATCACTCAAATCGGTCCAGTAGTCCCGGAGCCTGTTCAGTTCAAACAAACGATCAAATCTTTTCACTTTATAATATTAGTAAGTATAGTATGATAAAGTAAGTTCATTTAATCATAACACAATACGGGTCATAATATTATCTACTTATATAACCCACCCATTTTTCCATATGACAGTGAAGTATGCCTAATTTTTGGGCCTTATAAATTTATCTTCGACGAAAGAAGAGCAATGGTCTCGTTAGCAGTGTTATTTGGCATACCATGGACGTTATTTTTCTATATATTTAGACGTATGAATGTTTATCTTAAGCAATGTCCATATAAACCATATTTTAAATATCCGTTCAGATTGAAGGAAGATTTGCACAAATTTGGCTGGAGTAAATCTGTTAAATCGCTTTATACTATACACACTATACGAAGTTGAATAGATTTTAAGATAGCGCGATATTATGACATGGACTAGTAAAAAGCAAAGGACCACGCCACTGGACGTTGAGGCATCTGCAGAACTCGAACTTGACATACTTTGTAGTACATTGACATAAGCACTCACACATGCATAAGGGTGGCTTTACGCTGTGGTATGACAGCGCGTCGGATAAACACTATTAGACCAAAGATACCGTATGTATCCTAATTAATTTAATTAATTTTTTTTAAACAAACCTTCAAGCACAGTGGCCAAAAATCGTCAGTCAACGAGACCGATTCGACCGCTCGACATAGCTCGTTCAAAATTTCTATTGTTGCCAATATATTACTGGCACTTGAATAGCTCCTGAGGAGGAACCCTGCACCTTGCATCACCGCGTTGTCGACGTCATTTATTTCGCTACAAGTTACTGTGCCGTACTTCATTGTGTGTTCTAGGATACTTCCGGAGATGTAAAAGGGTTTATTATGCTGAAATATATGAAAGATATCAGTGTAAATGTTTATGGGGAATTCTTATTTTTTTACATGAATTACATACATACATAACATCACGCCCATAATCCCCGAAGGGGTAGGCAGAATCAAAGGAACAGCAAGCCCGTTTAACCAAAACTTGTATAATGATATAATTGATATCTATGATTTTTTACATATTGATATTTTATGTTGATTCAAATACGAGGAGGGTTTTTAGTTAAGCAAAAGCCATATCTGCATCCGGGGATTTTAAAGTTAAATCTAAATGTGTGTTTTAGTGTTTGGTTTATTTCGTAATTATTGTTAAAAAATTTAAACAATAAAAAATTAAAAAATTTAAACAAAAGTTCATATAGTTATAAAACTATATGAACTTTATCATTACAAAGAAAGAGAAGGTTTTTAAACAACTAGATGGCTAATTTATTTAGTACACTAAATTTATTAAGTATGTGTAGGTATCATAATCATCATCAACATTCTTGTTGATTACAGCTACGTCGATTAAGATATGAAGAACTCAGGCGTTTGGTCCTAAAATATGGTTGACGTATCCAATAAAAACTTAAGAACATATATGTATATAATACCTGTCTACATTTTGCACTTATATACATTTGTATCGCAGTCAACCTGTTGGGGTTTATAATGGCTTGAGAGAGGAACTCCCTAGCCAGTATAACGGCATCAGCGACCTGCAACAAAACATAGTAAGTTATAATTTTATGTAGATGTATAAAATTATACATACTTACATAACATCACGCTCATAATCCCCGAAGGGGTAGGCAGAGTCAAAGGAGCAGCAGGCCCCTTTAACTACATTCGGCCAAAAATAAAACTGGGCTGGGTTAAACGGAAAATTGTGAAAAAGTGGTTTTGGGTATGTGATTGTGAAGGCGACAAGTGGCTAGCTTGTCGCCTACACAATCACATACCCAAAACCTGATATACCATTACTCACCTTTTACGACATGCTAGGTAAGAACTACAGTTGGCCCATTCTTCTTAAGTCCCAGACCAATATGGGACCATATAAAATTATCACGAGTAAAATAATTACATGAACCCTAATAAATATTACACAACCAATTGAAATCTTACAACTGAGTAATTAAAAAAGATCCTGACATATGTATATATCATTTTTCATAAACTTTACATAATTATTATAAAATTTACGTGTGTAATATAAAAATATCAGCATATTACTAAAAGCTACCTTTTTAAAGATTTCTATGTCTGTTCGTTCCAATTATTTTCCGAAATAAGTAGTTGTTATAAAAGGTAACATAGGGCGAATTCTACTTGAGTAAAAAAGCAATATTTTTTGTCATGCGGACGAAAGTCAACAGCATGCATATTTTACTTTACTTCTATAATCGAATCCACTTTATCCAGGCCCTCCTGTTCACATATCGAACACATGATGAAAGGCTTGACGGGGGAGTCCTTGAAGAAGTCTCGGATTTTGGCCACCGTCCCTGGATTTCGTATGGAGTGGATCGTAATTCCATCGAGCTGCAAATTTTCAATATTAAAAAACGGTTTTATAGCCATATCTGCCTTTACACATGTAATCTTTGAAGTAGGCAGAGTCCAAGTTATTTATTATTATTTATTTAATACATACAATGAATCAACTTGTAATATTGAACCTTGTTTACAAATAATAAATACGAACTAATGTCAACATTTAAGATGACGCATGTGTTATTGTCGAGGCTCAATATACATAACTGATCTATTAAAGAACTACCACCCACTATGAAGGGGAAAGTTCAGCACCTCATTATCTTTCACGAACTCCAGCAGGCGTCTATCCAGCTTCGACAGATTAGGCCTCTTATGTCTGACTCCTCTAATGCAGACAAACTGGGCACTCCCCAAAAAACCTCCGAGCTCGACTTTGCATTTCAAACATTTGCTATTGATTACTTCAATGCAAATCAGTACGATTGCTCCGAAGTTGATGCTGATCTCGTTTCCTACCACCAGTGTCGGTAACGTGAAAGGATCATCGATGAATATTCGTTTCTCGTCACACCTGTTCCAGTACTGACTGTCGCATGTAAATTCCACGGTGGTATTCGTACGTATAAATATCTGAGACTGATGGATTTCCTTAAAGTAAACGTTTACGTTTGTTGAAAATATTTGGGTATAAATATAACTGCCAAAGTTTTATCTACTACTTAATTATAATACGTTAAAAAGTCGATATTAACATATTATATCGTATTAAAATTATGAGGTTATCTAGATTATAATATCAAATATGGGGCTTTCCTTCTAACTTTATATGTTTCTAGCCTTTGTCGCGGATCTAACAGCGTACCTATATTTCCTTAATTTTATTAGGAGTTAAAACTATTTGCATACCTTTCAGCGAAATCAATTTCGTGGATTAGGCAAAAAACAACAACATAATATTAATAAGAACAACGTAACAATATAAATATTTAACTTACATCCTTAAGATATCCTGTTAAAATACACGCATTAGGCAAGTCGACCGATATAGCGACAGGCCAACGGACATTGTCGTGTTTCTCACCGCATGAAGCGATTGCTTTCTTCAAGTAACTTATCAATAAAACTTTGTCTGACGTTGCAACATGACTAATTTTAAATCTGATGAGTCTCAGGCCGACTTCAAGTAGATTCTCGATGTCGATATCAGTAAGCGTGCCCTCGCCTGAAGAAAAATAGCAAATATGTACTTAAGAAAGTTGTTTTGGTTTTATTAAAAAAGGGACTGTATTGTAAATAAATAAATAAATAAATTCGCCAGACTGACACACCAATTCCCTAGTTCCAAACTAAGCATATGCTTGTGCTATGGATACTAGGTGAACGGATAGACATACTTAAATACGTTTATAAACATCCATGACTTGAGTAAAAATGTCCATGTTCATCACACGAAACATTTGCCCCTAGCGGAATTCGAACCCGCGACTCTCGGTTTTGTGGCCAGGGTCTTTGACCACTCGACCAACGGGCCTGTCAAATTATTATATTCTGTTATACTGATACATGCCAATTAGAGGTAAACACAGCACTCATAGAAGAAAACGCTAAAATTATATTGCAAAAAGTTTAAAAAATATATATTATGTATGTGGAATATAACTGGTTTCGAAGAAAATGAATTGCCGTGGCTTTTCTTTATATTTGGCAAAACTGTCATTAAAATGCCCAAGTCATGAATCCTGTTTTGGAGTTAAGCAGAGTCAAGCATCGGAAAGCGTTTTCAACCACTTTAGCGAATATTGTGCTGGGTTAGATGGATAACTGTAAGTAAAAATTGGTGGACATTTGTCTGCTCGTCGCCAACAATCACAAACCCAATAGCAAATACAACAATAGGTCGCCTTTTATGACATGTTAGGTAGGTGGCACATTTGTTTTAAGTCCCAGAAATGGGACTACTTAAGTAGAAGTAGATCAGATAGCTATTTGTGTAGTTATAGTTGACTTTGTAAATTTCAATCATCATAATATTCCTATAATTTTTCGTGCTAAGTGTTTGTTACATTTTTATTGTACCTAGCACAATTAATAATATAAATATCAATAATAAGAAAGCTTTATTTATTCTATGCAAAAATAAAAATATAAAACAATAAGAACAATATTCTTATTAGATTTAAAAATATAATTACTGTAAAATAAAGAATTAATTTGTAAGTGCAACATGTAGATATAATTGGTTTAACATAATTTACAATAAATATTTGATGTAACAATAATTATAATACATTTTAAGTAATCATTTTCATTTTAAATAATTAGGATATAACATTTCTCGAATATTTTTTTGTTTTTTTTTTTTTTAATAATTTAAGGTTCAAATATATGTTTGTACGGACCCCCTTCGGGTAAAAGCCTCCTCCAAGGTATACCACTTTTTTCTGTCTTTGGCTGTGTTTAGCCAATCTCGGCCTCCCATTGGCACTATTTCAACCATAGATTTAGAATTTTTTGACTACGCAAAAGATACATAAAGCGTGGGAGCGAGAAATCCTGCTGAAATACAAACCGCCCGAGAGAAAAAGAGACAGCGAATGAAGTACCTATATGTCAATGTTTTTGCGAGTAAGAGGCCATAGCGTCCCGGTCTATTCTACGTCGCAGTGAAATTTGTGCATTTATGTATTAAACCTTGGATTATAATCGAGAATATTAAATGTGCAATTGAGGTGACTTGTTCTGTACGTGATTGTGAGGTTACACGACGGAATAATCCGAATAAATACACTTTTAACAGTTAAATACGATTTTTTCAAACCATATTTTGTCAAATTGTTGCTAGTAATCAGTTTAGAAAAATATGTTTACAATAGTATATTGATTATAATTGATCTTTCTTAGTATACATCGTGATTATAAACAGAATTGGGGAAAATATTGTGTAAAATTGTAAATAGTTTAGTTACGCTGGTGCTTGACAAAGCGGTGACGTCACGAGTATCGATAAAAACTTAATCATCTTTTAGCGACATCATGACATGAATACAAAGTTATTTAGCCAAGTTATGTTGAAATATAATTATATTCACATTGGGAACTCATTATCTCCGTAAATTTGTTAGTTAAGTAACCGATATTTTTTCTAGGTTTCCAAGCAACCCAGCATTGTGTAAAAAGTGGATGCGGACTATAGACAGACCAGATTGGACTCCAAGTAAGAAGTCCACTATCTGCAGCAAACATTTTGACGGCAAATGACGGCAGCAAAAAATTATTGCACTACATAATATTATTTTTAAATAACTAAATGACACCAAATTAAAAGTTGCTAATATATTATTTGTTTCATTTCATTCCATCAGTCAAAGCAAAAGTCATATCTTTTTGTCTTAGTATAAATCATAGAACATATTTCTATTTTATTTTATTTTTACACGCTGAATATACGAAGAATTTTACCATCTCATTGTTTATAAAACTGCTTAGAATGTGATTTCTTACCGACTTATTTCAATTTACCTCATATATACAACTACTGATTTCAGTCAATGCCAAAAATAATGAATCAAAAGTATAAAAAAGCGTTTTAAATACCTATATTATTAGTATACAACTGAATCAGTCGATAATGTGAAAGTGCGTCTTTGACAACACTATTTTTAACCCACACATAGACGTCAACCAACACATGCTTAAATTTATTTTGGTCATGTCTCCGAGCCGTCTTTGTGTATCTTGTACATCCTAAATCTATGATTTCAACAACACAACTACTGTCTCTATATTAATTTATTTGTAGGTATCATAAGATTAATTAATAAAAACTAAAGCAATTATGGGTCAGAGGGTATGGGAAGGATTCATTAATACTTACACAATGTAACAATGTATGGGGTCAACCGGTAAGGTTTTTCATATTTCTTGTGACACAAAATATTTTCTTGTTCTTGGGATGTATTACTTTTTTGAAGCACTGCCATGTTTATAAATCAATAAATATGTTTAAAAATACAATAGAATAGTAGTAACAAACCATGTAAATGTTATTATGAAATAAAGTACTAGAAAAGTAGAAAATAAAGGTGTTATAAACGCACAATGACAGTAAACTAGTCTTTAAAATCACCCATGACGCTTTACCATAACCAATGGTAAAAATCACGGTAAAAAAAGTATTTACCAAGATCTTTAAATGTAATCTTTTTTTTCTAACTTATTTTGCTTCGAACTGGCTACATAACGTTCTCCTTACATTTTTAAACACAGATGCGGCCAAAAAGTAATGATTATATTATTTATAAGCGTTTCAATTGCTCTTTGTTGTAAGTGATAAAGAAAATTCATTCGCAATTCCGTCGACGTCAGCGGACAACAGTGTTTCATTCGCCACAGACGCGACCACAAAATTATAAGTGGCCGAAACCGGGCGACGTAACGAATCTCTGTGCTCCCATTCTTTGCTCTATTTGCCTTGTTCCCGGCTAATGGACAAACAGGGGGACGGTGCAATGTTGATTTTCAGTTAGCTTGTGCACGCGACATCTCTTGTATCTTGCAAGATTTATTTCGCCCGAAGCGAGGGAAATAAGACAGATCTCTTTATTTTTCTTTCAGTTAAACCGCTGTTGCGTTTAAGTGGAGGGAATTCTTGGAGATGTCGGTTCTCAGGGAGAATAAATATTCTTTATGAGTTAAGAGACGTTGGGAGATTCGCAATTTATTCTACTTGGCTATGATTGGAGACAACGTTATGTATTATTTCTTTCTGTGTAACAATTGTTATCTCTTGGCCAGTTTTGTATGGTTCGCGTGAATTTATTATGTTGAAGTACCTAACAAGTCTTTATAAATGATATTGTGTTGAAGATTGACTTGATTATAAAGAATGATTTTGATTTTCATTCGTTATGTGTTTTTTGAGAATTTTTCGTAATTTTGTCTTAATTTTTCATGTAATCAAAGCCAAAGTTAACCTTAGGTTAGGGTTTAAAAATCTTTCGTGACAATTCAAGCCATGTCGTTAGTTATCCAATACAACACAAGTAAAAATCTGTATGGGCAAAGTTCCGAGAGACCAGCAGACATAAATAACGTACAAGGCTGCCTTATATTGGGCTGTGTAAAGGTATTCCCCTATGCCCGCAAGTTTTGCTTGTGATCTCGACGACATCAAACTGTCTATTCCTTGAGGAATAACCCATGAATTATGGAAAAAAGAGGGGGTCAAACAAACCTTTGTCGCAACTTTCGCGATGTTTTTCTACTTGGACAACTGTACAAGGTTGTGTTTTTGTTTAGCATGGCGATGTAAAGGATCGGGATTGGCAGTTACGTATATTTTAAAGGTTAATATAATCTGTATGATAAGAATGACTTTTTTCTCTGTTAGTTCTTTTATTTTTAACACAGAAGCGATAAGCGATTTATGCTGTATTAATGTATTTGGGTACCTACTTAATAAGTTACTAAACTTTACGTTAACCCAATAAATCACGCGTAGCTCAGTGCTGGCTTTCTGAGTTAAGTCAAAATTGCATGGCGCAGTGAAAAGTGAATAGTAAAGTTTAGGCGCTGTAGGTACTCTTGAAGTCTCCTATACATGTGTTAAAAGGCGATTCATTATGGATTTTTATTATGTAGGCGATGAGCTGGCCACTTGCCACTACGTATTATACCATTTTTCATTTACCCGACTTATATTAACTTTAGATATGGCGGTTAAAGTAGCTTGCTGTTCCGTGCGCCCTGCAGGGGGGGCTCCGAATACTCCTGAGGTATCCCTGCCTGTCGTAGGAGGCGACTAAAAGGGCCTTTGGGGTCGTGGGGGTTAGGGGAAGGGTCCTCTGGCCCTCAATCGTCCCCGGAGAAGCCGACTGCAGGTGTTACACCCGGTCCGTCAGGATAGGGTACACAGCTGTCTATGTGGTCGTGAAACACCACCCTAGGTGTTCTGGGGGAGAATACCACTCCCTCGAGATGGGCCGCCAGGCGGCAGCGCGCGCTGCGTAGACTTTACGAGATGAATCCCGACAGTGGGGATCCCGTTGGTTTTGCGTTAGCGCCCGAAGAACGACAGCCTTGAGGTTTAGTCGGTAGGGTCTCCGGAGATTGCTACCGGTTTCGAGCCCGACTCACCCTTTTAGGTCCACCCAGGACTCTAACTGGATGGTGCGTAAGTAAGCATTCCTCAATGAAAAAAAAAAAAAAAAAAAGCTTGCTGTTCCGTAGACGTTTTTGAGGATTGCGGATGTTGGAGGATTACCTACCATATGTTTGTACGTAAAAATTGGTGGTCTACTTAACTTCGGTATGAAAAACCCTAGATGAAATCCACGTGACCCCTATTTTATTTAAGCAGCAACTCCAAATAAGTCGTATATGTATAATAACAAAAAAAGCCCACACAGTAAAACCACAAGGAGAGTCTGCAACCGAGGCTTTCGGAAGCTAACACGGGTCCCCTTTGATACCCCGACCGGTCAGGTAATTATACGTTGAGAGGGTCCAATATTTTTGTAATCCGTTTTCTTTAAAAACAAATTCACCCGTAGTCCTTGAGGGGAGATATTGCGGTGCTACCTCGGCTGCAGGATATTAAAGTCCTACTGGATATTTATCTTGGCAAACAAAGACGTAAGTGAAAAAAAAAGTATTTCATTTATTTTCTTGTTTGGTCATGTTGTAAAAAGTCATTTGCAAAAAAATTCACGAGGAATCTTAATTTAAAAAGTAAGCTATAAAAATGCATACATATTAAATAAAATTTAAATGTGATACATTTAAAAATAATTTAGTTTACTTATTAAACTGCAATGGGTACTTTACAACATATTAGGTATCAAATAGTAGGTAAGGTTGAAAATCAAATAAATATTCTTCTTTTATTTAGGTAAAAAAATGTTTGTTACTGCCCCTGTTACAACTAGCCCTCCGCTCCCCTACGATCACTCAATATTATTAGATGTTTACGTGTGGATTATAACATTCCATCGTAACTGTGCGTTGCTGTGTGTGTGTGTGCTAAAGAAGACCGTTTACTAACAAAGTTGTCAGAAAAAACGAAGCATTCAATTAAAAAATGTTGTCGAGTACATCAATCAATGTTTCCCCGATTGTTCCCGTCTGTGTGCAACTCAATCTAACTGTCACTAGCTGATTGGAGCGTCTGCTGGTGAACAATATTTTGCTGCAGCGCCGGAAAAATGTTTTCAATTGCGGTCGTAAAATGTTTTTATGATTTGGAGAACTATTAGACTATTGATATGTGCTCAACTGCTCAGTTTATGAATTTATTGTTTTACACGTAACTATGGTGGCTAGTTTTTATTTTTAATCGAACGACCTATATTGTACTTATTTGTTTTCATATTTTCAATTGCTCTTTTGGAGAATGAATCAATAGAACCGTTTGTTGTAGTGCCAATTTTGTATATACAAAAAAAAAGCATTAATGTATGCGGTAGAATTAGTTTTCCTCAGATACACAACCACAAAAAACACCCACTTACGCTCAAAAACGTGGTTTCATAATTGGTTTACTTATATTTTAGTAGCTTTCTTTTATTGCTCTCTTACATTAAATCAGTTTTAATGAGTAAGGGTTATTACAAGATACAAGATTACCTCAATGACAAGGATTCATGGTTAACTTATTACTTATAATAATGAAGTGTATACCTGCAATGATATCTACATAGTCTAAGTATATAATAATTAAGTTTACAAATTTGTAAAATTTGGCTTTTAAAAGAGTAACTATCGAGTTTCTTGCCGGATTCTTCTCGATAGAGTCTATCTTCCGAACCGGTGGTAGTATTATTTCTAATCCTTTTTTTATGTATATTGACTATTTATAAGTGCTTTCTTGAAGCCCATATAAATAAAGATATTATGAATTTGAATTTGAATTTGAATAGAAAAAAATTGCATTTGCATGTTGAAAGCAAAAAATTGTCTATAAAATTAAGTTGTAGTGTTTCTTCGCAATTAATCTATACTAAATATTTTGAAATAGTTGGGTTATTTGTGTCTAGTGTTGACGTGTTATCAATGTAGTTTTAATTAATTGTCCACAACCTTGCATTGAACGCAGACTGAAATGACAAAGTGACATTTGATGAACAAAGTCAATTTTGTTTTCTAACTCAGCCCATCCAAGTTGGACCACACGAGAATTCCTCGTCTTCTTTTAACGCGAGTAAGCAAAGAGTTCCTCATTTATCATTAGCGAATAGACACCACGCATAATATCATGGCTACAGAGCCGGCGATAACAGAGCGCCTTGGGCTACCCGCAGTTAAACCTGCGACCTCTCGGCGCGCTCAAAATTATGGAGGTTAATTTTCACTGAAGGTGCCGTACATAATGTTTGCTTCATTTTGATATTCCACTTACACTTCGTTGTATTAATACTGATAATAGCTGTGTTGCTTTATATAAATGATTTCGGATTATATCGTGTACCTACATCGATTAGATTTTAAAATAACTTTACGATATTTATGGAAACTAGGTGTAATAAAGATATCATAAACATCCAACATAATACAAATTGTAAATCACTAGCTGTGTCTTCGGTTTTACGCGCGTTTATGATGAATGTTAGGTATATAGTCTATAGCCTTCCTCGATAAATTAACTATACAAACAAAACATCACGCCCTTAATCCCCGAAGGGGTAGGCAGAGTCACAGGAGCAGCAGGCCCCTTTAACCACATTCAGCAAAAAACAAAACTGGTCTAGGTTAGATGAAAAATTGCGAAAAAGTAGTAACAAGTGGCTAGCTCGTCGCCTACACCATCACATACCCACAACCTCATATACCATTAGTCGCCTTTTACGACATGCTAGACAAGAAACACAGTTGGCACATTATTTTTAACCGACTTCAAAAAAAAGGAGGAGGTTCTCAATTCGACTGAATTTTTTTTTAAAGTCCCAGACTAACATGGGACAAACTATACAATACAATAATTTTAAATTGGATACTTATTATTTAACTAGGTTTACACCCCTCATCATTCAGAATAACACGGTTTGTGTTCATCTGTAAACAGCAAATAGGTATCAGGTATATCTATTTAAGGTCTTTGCTGTTTTTGCAGAAAATAAACTGTAGGTAAATACGTTTCTGCATGTTATCGAAACGTAACCGTAATTCTATACTTAGTCTCCTTTCAAACCTTGTGAATTACAAATTTCACGACTAAAATATTTATTGGACTTGAAGAAGTAATAGATTCTCATTTTCTCATTTTGATTACAATTCAAGACTGAGAAATGCTACGGATAAAAACACCAAACTATATATAGCAGGCATTTAATGACTACCTTATTTTAAACCAAGAGGCGTAATCACGGACTAATAAAAAAAGAAGGACTCCACGCTGTCATACTATAGGTTGAAGCCACGTTTATGAATGTGTAAGTAAGATACTTATGGATACCAGATATCGGATATCTGTCATTTGGAGCACTTATTATGTCAATGTGTGACGTAAGTTGCGTGTCAAGGTGGAGCACCTGAGGAGCTTAAATGTCTAGTTAGTGGCGCGGAGTCCTTGTTTTTTTACTAGTCCGTGGGCGTAACGAATATCCTCGCAGGACTATCATTATTACTTTTTCTTGTAATCAGATATCGTCCACAGATTTTATCGACTTTTTGCTATTGTGAAGTAGTTATACAATGTAGTTCGTCAAAACAGCTGACTAATCCCCAGCCTTAGGACTCGGAAGTGGCAAGTTGTGTATTTTGCCAAACTACAGGATGTTGTCATTACTAGCTTATATGTATTTTTTCCTGACAAATCTTATTTATTTTTCCACTTTTGCCTATACATTTTTAGCTTATAATAATTATTTCTATTAAGTACGTCAACATTAAAAATCAACAAAATTATTTTAAATGTTTAGTGAGAGCCTAAGCTTGAACTAGCAATGCTTGTGTATGTGGAGCCTACACAAGGATAACTGGTTCAAATTCGAGCACTTGCTTTTTCAAATCTAAGAACGTATTTATACTACTAGCTGGCGTTGAGAGAGGACTTCAGAAGACACGCACAATTATGTTCAAATAACAATGTATGTGCAACTAGAATGGAAATTTTCCAGTTCCCCTATCTCAAAGGTTATGATAGTAAGATTGACGTTGCTTTAATGCAATGGCCAGACTCATCAGAACTGGCATCATGGTTCAAACTATAGTTCACAAGATCTATAGAACTATAGTTCATAAGAAGAGGCACTGGGTGTACCTACAAAGTTCATTACTGACTTTATGTCAACAAACTTGTTGAAACGCAGTGCATAGACGCACTAAGTTTTTGGTTAAACCAGTTTACAATTTGATATTAGATTATTTAAGCAGCTTTATGATTTATTATGATGGTAGTACAACCCCCTATACCACAGCCGAAGTGCTAGTGAACTACGAACATGGCAAAAGTTCCATAACTGAGTTATGTGTCCGCTATGGGGCAACGAGATGTGACGGCGGCCTGTATGGGACACTGTCCTCGCCAATGGACTTAAGCGATACTTGGTTTTAAAACCATGTCGTAGAAAAAGCATGTTAAAAAGGCATCTTGCTTAATATAGGAAGATAGTAGTGTTCTTTGGATGAGAGTAACATTTGTTTTGTCAGCACAGCTATGTGTTGCTAGCCCTTGGGATTGTTTTAATTATAAATCAAAAAATAGAAGTAAAAGCGAAAGCTTTATTAAAACTCCTAGTCTTAATAAAGAAATTTATTCGTGGTATTTAGGTTGAATAAATGCGGTGTAAAATTGGTTTTATATACCATATTACCAAAATTAGGACGTTTTAGCTGTAGGCTAAAGCTATATATAAATAAAATAAGCTAAAATTATTGGTATATCTACATTATTGTATTTTTTATCATTGTTTAGTCTGCATTTTCGAATGATCTCCAGGTAATTTTGTTTCTTTATCAATATTTGTTGATTATGGCTCAAGAATATTGTTCTTATGAATGTTATAGCATTAACGTTGAGAAAATTTAAAATATGGCGGTATAATATAGAAAATGGAAACGCATATTAAACAATTGGCCAAAAATTTTATTTCTTAAAAATAGAGCACAAAAAAATACTTTCATTTCGGCTTGTAATTCGGCTTTTTGACACTCTAATCGTAATTTATTACATAATTGGGAGTGAAAATGATACGATTCCGTAGGTATCTATAGTGCCACCGATAACATCTGTTAAATGATTAAGGACTTAGTTACCTACTTTTTTACTTCTTGCACTCATCGAGGTAAACTGTTCCATCTATAAAGTTTTCGCCGTAAGATCTACACTTAAGCGTAGGTACTTAAAACATTTTAACGATCATTAAATAGGTCACGCTGAAGTTCTTAAAAGCTATTTGCAGAAAGTACTAAGTGACTAAATGTCGTGTGCTTAAGTACAAAACGGGTCCATTTCAGTGTACAATATTAAACGTTTAGTTGTTATTTTTTTACATCAAAAAGAATAGCTACGGTAGCAAAAAATAAACTTAATAAATAATAAGCATAATTTATAAAATATCCTGCTTTTACTATGCTACCCAGGAATAGATGTGCCATATAAATATCAAAAGAAGTTCCTATGTCCACCTCTACCAGTTCGATGGGACCATAACATAAATTGTTACCGAACTTAACCCAACTTTAGCTCAAAGTCAGAAAGCGGTTCAGAAAATATTGGTGACTGTCAAACGGACACCTTATAAATGAATATTGTAACTTAAAAAAAATATTGCAAAATCTATGTATGGATACTAAGTATATAAAAATCCCGACGGCTGAAATTACGTAATTTTTTTAAACATATAATACAAAAAATACAGTTTTGATATCGACAATTTTACATTTGATTGGTTTTGATAACTATTATAAGTAAGCTTGCTTTTTGTTATTTTATGTACAGTGTACATTGTACGTGCTTTGGTTAAAACACGCAAAATCGTTCTTGAAATTGTCGTATAGCCCTATATGTTTTATATATATATTAAACGGTTTTAACTGAAATATAAATATATACCTACCGCGCTGCGTTTGACCAAACGCATCATCATAACAAAACTGAATTAATAGGTTTCACAAGAGGGCCTATGTCACTTTATTCTAATGCTGTTGTTGAATACAAAGGACAACAGTGGCGAGTTGCAACGTGATTGGTTGTTCAGAGTGACAAAACAAGGTAACCCAGGTAATTAAATTTTGATACATATTACCTACATGATTTCAATAACATTACAGTAAATGGTTTTGAGTTTCATTAATAAAAAAACATTGATATATCACAATGTTAAAACATCATACATAACTTCACGCCCGTAATCCCCGAAGGAGTAGGTAGAGTCAAAGGGACAGCAGGCCCCTCTAGCCAGTATATTAAAGAAACATAATATCATCAAACAATAACTTTGTTTGAGTTTAATGGTCCCATGTTGGTCTAGGACTTAAAAATAATTTGCCAACTGTGTTTCATGCCTAGCATGTCGCAAAAGTCGACTAATGGTATATGGGGTTTTGGGTATGTGATTGTGTAGGTGACGAGCTAGCCACTTGTCACTACTTTTTTACAATTTTCCATCTAATCCAGTCCAGTTTTGTTTTTGTCTAAATGTGGTTAAAGGGGCCTGCTGCCCCTTTAACTCTGCCTACCCCTTCGGGGATCATGGGCGTGATGTTATGTATGTATAAATGTATGAGTTTAATGGTTTTATCGTAAATCTTTTAAATAAAATATGTTGCCCATGTCGGTCTGGGACTTTAAGAATGTGCCAACTGTGTTTCTTGCCTAGACACTTGTCACTACTTTTTTATCTAAACCAGTCCAATTTTATTTTTGGTTGGATGTGGTTAAAGCGGCATGCTTTTCCTTTGACTTCTACCCCTTCAGGGACTACGGGCGTGATGTTATGTTTGTTTATAAATAAAATACTAGAAACATAAAATAACTTTAAAATTGTTCCCTTATTAAAGTACCTACTACTTACTTATAGATTTTTAAGTTGTTACTGTTAATACTTGCTTATTGCATGTTTTTTCTCACTTACAAATTCTGTACACAAAGGATACCTACATAGAATATAATATAGGTATAATTTATGTTCGCTTAAGTACAATCTGAATTCTTATTCTCCAATTTTATAATTTTTGGGTTGTCGTGTTTTGCTACCCAGAAGTAGGCAGATACAGGGGACAGGGCAGACGAGGGGAGACGGGGCCAACATGGCGCCGTGTTGACACAACTTGCGAAGTTCACGTTTGGACTGATTATGCAGTAAACGAGTTTTAATTTGAATTACAGAATTAGTTTGAAAGTTACGTCGGAATTTGCTTAGTTGTGTCTTGTTGTAAATTTGTTTTGAAAAAATCTATCATACTTTATCGCTTCGAGCTGTGTTGTAAAATAAATACAACATATTCTTATGTGTTTGGACTAAGATGATGTTTATTTTCATAGAAGAATAATAATATTAAAAAACGAAAGGCCGGAATGACGGTCTCGTCGTCTACTCGCTTGATACAGATCAAACCATAGACAGCAGGATCAAATTTCAGTGCTAGGAAATTGTGTCATGCAAGTCGTAATTTGTATTAAAATAGTATCTGTATGTATTTGTGGTCTAGTATTTGTTTGCAGTGCAGTGTTTTACAGACTAACTTACCGAATAAGATACCTAGTCAGTCTGAAAAAATATAATATTTACACTTACTGAATTACTAGCTATGCCTGCGGTTTCACCCTATATTAGCTATATAACATCTACCATAAACGCGGTAGATGTTATATAGCCAATGGCCTTTCGCGATAAATGGGCTATCTAACACTAATATATTTTTTTTCATCGGCCCAGTAGTTTCTGAGATTAGTGCGCTTAAGCAAACAAACAAACTCTTCAGCTTTGTAATATTAGTATAGATATACTGTATGCATATATACGAGTATCTCATTAAGCCCGTAAGTCTGTATATAGTGTATATATTAAAATAAAGATATACTAGCAACTAAATGGCACGTTTTTACAATGTTTCTACGCGAACTCCTTGCAAAGTCTGCGTTAAAAAGTATTATTCACACCCCATTTGTGAGAGTTAAAGTTTCCAAAGTGTATTTTCTCTAATATGATTTTATATACAGAAATGTTTATACAATGTATGCACATCACTGGATTGTTTTTATTTCTTCTATGTAGCCCTGGATCCGATTATTGTAGATTAAATATTGGCACGTATATCTAAAATGTATGCGTTTATTTTTTATGGACTACAAACTAAAATATTTTTATTTATTTTTTAATTTGATTTAAATAACATTTCTGATTTAAATCACTTTTTAATTGATATCTATTTCAATGCATATGTAGCTATAGAACAGGTAGTACACAAAATAATGTAATTAGGTTGTCTCACTAAATATCGCGATCCTGTAAAGACGTACTTACTTAAATTCATGTCGTTTTATCGAAATTAGATCAATTTTTTTATACATACAATTTAATTTAATTTATTTGTATATCAATTTAACACTAGAGCATATTGAAGTCTCATCTAGATAATCCGTCTTTCATTTCCACCGCGCGTTTTGTTTCTGACCTTTTCCTGTTCTTACCCCTGCGTCTTCGCACTTTTTCCTCGCTAGACGCGGATCTTCGCGTTACGTATCGGCGGCGCTAAGAGGCGCCTTAACGGCATTATAACTCCGGCAAAATCTACGCCTCTCGTTGTAATTGTCCATTAGGCGGCGAAGCAGCCAATTACGCGTCCATTAGCCGTGAATCTCCCTAATAGCAATTTTGTCACTAGAGACTACTGGAGGGTGTTGCCAGCGCGGAGGAATGTTGCGATTTTGGTAATCCCGTTTAAGTTACAGTAATGAAGTAAGAATACAGATTCTTACTACATTACCATAACATAAGCGGGACAGGTATCAACACAGGTATAACATAAGGATTCCACATGACGGACACCGAAGACGCGGCCGTCCAAGGCGTGGATGGCGGGACGTTAATTTCTTGCCCAAGTGGGAAGAAGTGGCACAGTGCAGAGAGGAGTGGCGGTCACAGGGGGAGGCCTTTGCCCAGCAGTGGGATTTAAATAGCTAAAATAAAAAAGCGGGACAGGTGTTTTAGACTAATTTAACATGTAATCAAACATCAGTATGTTTTTGGTATGTTAAAGTAGTCTAGATCTAGGAGGAAAGATTTTTAACATATCTTCTGTTGTTCGGTAAGTGTAGTTAGGAAGAGAGAATTCCACTATCCCGAGATGGGCCACAAGGCGGCGGCGCTCACTGCCTAGAATTTTCGTGAGAATCCCGATAGTGGGGATCCCGATAGTTTTGCGTTCAGTGTTTAGTCGGTAGGGGAACCGGTGTTGGCAGCCGAGTTCCGAGCCCGACAGACCGTAGGCTCTTACTCAGGTCTACTTGGACACGTACAAAAAAAAAAGAGGTAAGTGAAGTTGAGTCAATTGAAAAGAGAATGTAGAATTTTATAAACAGATTATGAGAGTTCTAAAACTAGTACATAGTTTTATGTACTAGTTTATGTATGCCTTAGTAGTAAATAAAATTGGGTTCTTTAAGTAAATCTCTATTTCAAATAGTTGGTGCTTTGTCTAGCGTATTTTTTATTATTTTTATTAAAGCCTTGTTTTCCTGAATGTACAAACTTTGACTTATTAAAATAATGTCAACATAATTATTATTTTGTTGAAATAAATATTATAATTAGCTATTTATAACTTTTACTCCGAAAGTTTAACGAACGTATATTAAAAATAAAAATTGTTTTCAACTGTTTGAATAGAACTTTATTTAGTAAGACATTTTGAAAGCCAGACGAAAATCATGTTAACAACATACGCATTTACATATTTTTTTTATTGGAGGTCGTGCCCTTAAACTTTAGAACAGACTTGCTCGCTTCCAAAGACTTCTCCTTGCTTTGCTCTTGAAAACTTTTAAAAAGTTTATTCCAAAATATATTCGAACATTACTTCGTCCATTTTAGTTCTCGACTTAGTCCGAAGTTTGCCGAAACTACAGTTCGTACAAGCCAATTAAAAGCGCAATATACTTGTAGTCTAAGAAAACGGAAGTGCAACGGGCGCCCTCTCCTACAAACAACTTAAGAAATTTGTGATAAACGAACAAAATTAGCGAGGGAGTACTATTTTGTAACTAATTCTGTTATATATAGTGTATAATATATTAAATGCAATCTAATATACATAATCATAGTCCCGATTCTGTGGTAATAAAATATGTGTAGTTTTTTTTTTAAACTAGCGCCGTGTTACGTTACGTTTGCTCATAAAAAAATAGGTAGATAAATGTTTAAAATGAAATAAATATTTATTTACCAAGACGATAGACAAATAAATATTACAAAGCATTACAAACATTGCGGTTGCTTAAACTCATGTTATAAAACTCTATTAGAAACAACGAAGGCATCACTAACACCCAGATCCAGAGACAAATGCATTTTTTAATGAAATGGAAACAAATTCACCAATGAAATTAGTGCGGTTACGGTGGTAATAAAAAATATTTGGTCAAATATATGAAATAAATGAGAACTATCGCAAACGCCTTGCCAGTGATACAATGGTATGGTATGAGTACAATAATATTATCATATTCAACATGGCAACCCTCTCGGTCCCACGCTATCCACACCTATCCAACTTGGAAGGAATCTCGGTAATGAAACAAGTGACGAACGACCTACATACTAGAGACAAAGTTGTTTTAATAATATGGCCTTAACTTCGCCATTACAATCGCGAGAATGATGTTATAGAGGGAGCATTTTACGACACACGACTACTTAAGTATCTTTCTTCGTCTTTGTTGGTGTAAAGTTTTCCATTACACTCTGTTTATTTACATACACATACACAATATCACGCCCACAATCCCCGAAGGGGTAGGCAGTCTGTTTATTTACGTCCTATATTCCTATTCTGTTGCAAACGTCATTTCATATTTTTTCAGTATATATCTGCTATTGTTTAGTAATATTGTGTTTTTTTAAGCCTTTCAAGTTTTTATTTCTGATAACTAAGTAAGTCTTATACTTAAGTGATGTACTGGAGCGAATAAAAGTAAAACGAATTGGTAAATTTTTTATAATTTCTATAGACCTGCGTTTACTTTATCGACACATCTGTTTTTAGATGCTAATGATCCGTATGAATAGTTACGATACGCTTCGGTTCAAACTGTTAGTACTCAATGACACGAGACACAAACTATTTATCCACAAAAAATATCAGAGATTTACCTCTAATTTCTAACCCTCACAACTCTTGCGTGAACTCGACAGAGAGTGAAAGTCTGAGTGTTGAGTCCATACGAAGCACTGGAGTGCGATTATTCTTCATTCATGTATACCCTGCCTTTTTATTTCTTAAGTGTACAACCAACTTAATATAATTTGGTTTTACACTTAAGAACTTACTTGAAAAATACTTTTTAAGTAATATTTATTTTGGGCTTTATATACTCGTAGTTAGTTTTAAGAACCTGGCAAAAAATTACAGATGAATATTTTAATGTAAGTTATGTAAAGAATTGGTAGGGAGCGTGCCAGTTTTTTAAAATAATAAAAAGGAATAGCTCTTTTTGTGTCGAATAAAAAAAACAACATTTTTGTTTATGTCACTGGTCATTCTAACCAGTGAGTGATTAAGAGACCTATCACGATGTTTAAGGTTGTGGATTTGATTCCAATAGGAGTGAATATAATTGAACAGGTCCCAGGTTCAAATATTATGTTTATTTGATACCTACATACTAATTACGATCTTACATATTCTTACAGCGTAAAAGTCTCAGTACTTAATTATGATACTACTATTATTTACCTACAGAAAATACTTTTAATTTACACCTAGGGTTGTTTCCTAGCTGTAAATTAAAAGTATGCGTGTGGCAGTCTAAGCAATATTTGTTTTATCTAATCTATTGTTCTCCACTGCTGTTCAAAGGTTCCCCCCTAAACTAACTAACTAAACTTCACGCCACTTCCCTAGCGGGGTAGGCAGAGAGAACCGAACGCTATATGGCACGATCCTTACACACCTCACTCGCCTCTTCAACATTCATGATCCTTTTCATACAAGGTCCTTAATATTAACCGAGCAATACATTAACTCATAATTATCAATTTAACGATGACTCCTAAAAACCGTGCTTGACCCAATGATTCCTAACCCCGGTGAGCAAACTTGCGGATAGCAAAAGCAGAGAGCAGAGTCCACACCGCTCAGCTAGTGTTTGCTAATCGCGTGCGCCGATCGCCCTTCATATTTGCGCTGCCTCTTTCAGTCGCTGATTTCTAAGCTAACTTATCCGAGGGATTTCCAGCTTGGAAAAAGATTTTATGAAGCAAAAGCTTTTTGCAACTAGCAGAACTCGTTCAGAGCCTTTATGGGCGTATAGTCAATGAAGTAATTAGGGTGTATCTTTTTATTTCGTATTGTTTCGGGGTTTGGAGCGTTTTGGTTTGTTTTGCTGTTTGCCAGACACCGTCCACAGATACACAGTCCTATAGTTAAAATTTATAAAAAAACAGTGTATATATATCTCTAATTAAAAATTGCATTTTATGCAGCTTATTTATTTATTTATTTATTTAGAAAGGCACACGACTGGTCCAAGGATTAAACTAGAACGCATTACGAATTGTAAAATAGATGACCATTTTTATTTTGCGTGTAATAAAATTTTTACAAACATTAAAATATTTTTGAATAACTCAATATTGATAAAACCGAGAGAGAGAAGGTATCCAAATACACTGTTGACTCTTATGCTTACGCTTCCGCTATGAATTTGAAAATCGTGTTACCAAACCACCTCTTTCTTCATTTCCGCACGTAATTCTATTTTTTTTCCCAAAGGATCACAGATGTACCGCTTTGTATTTCTGCAGACAGCTTATACCGAAGCTACGCAGTCCAATAAGGGCCTACAAGCGACACTCAGAGCAACACCAAAGATCGCACACCAGACAACGCACCGAATTAAATTCGCCGCTTAGTTTTGGGTACTAACAAAAACAAAAGAACCAACAGCAATTCACCCTCTTCCAAATTACTTGAGTTGCGTAATAAGCGCGGGGCACGTGTGTCGAATAACCGGGGCCATCATCGCGACTAAGGGTTGCCACTCTGTGGAATTAGCTGGATGCGCTTAGCGACCTCATTACCCTGGCATTAGGCAGATAGAAACATTTGTTCTTATATGACGTGATGTAATATGAGGTGACAAAGTAAAAGCTTGTTATAAGACAAGGTTGTGGATAACGCTTTTGCAGATCTATATAAATTGGTCATAATCAGTTTGGATCAGACCTCCCGAGTCCTGATTTAGTTTGACTAGACAATTTTAAACAACATACATATTTTCTTGTAAAGCTATTATCTGTTGAAATGTTTTAATGGTAAGAAAGATGTGGAAGCAGAGTTTCGGCATCATTAAATATATAAAAGCCATAGTATGCAGTGGATACACGTGGTAAAGAATTAATACATTTATACTGAACTAGCTCTTTCCCGCGACTTCACCCGCGTAGACTAATATTTCTGTATCCTACAGAAACTGTGCATTTTCCGGGATAAAAGTAGCCTATATGTTAATTCAGACTATAATCTATCTCTGTGCCAAATTTCATCCATATCCGTTCAGCAGTTTTTGTGTGTTTTTGTTAATATTAGTATGATTAATCAAGTTTATCTGACAAAAGTTCTACGTTTTCCTTACTTTATTAACTTATTATTATAATTATTAGATCATATAACATTAAACAAAATTCAATAGGGCCCACCAATCTTCAAGGATCGCTACTAATCCTACGTTGAGCCAATAAGTTTGTGGAACTTCAAAAGACTAAGTTCTTAGGTGACCTTTATCAAAACAGTAGGTAAGATATGACGTCAGTATCTCCACTGCTGGGACTATACGTTGGTTCAGCTGTAAGATGCAGCCCTGCAAGGAGCCAACCTGCCCTGTTACTGCGATTATGGCGGCAGATGCCAGTTAGCTTTATTGTTGATGGCTTCAATATCCATGCACGCTGTAATAAACATTTAAATAGTTTTTTTATCAAAATATCTAAAGCAAAACCATTTCGTAACACTGTTCATGCTGGGTTTGGCTTGGTTTCTACTAACATGTAAATCTATACTTATAATAAATCTGTGGAGAGGTCAATTCTGTACATGAAATATATTTTCAAAATAACTATCAGGGGGTGATTAGTGATCGATACTGATGCCAAAAATGCAATCAGTAAAATTTTTGTCTGTCTGTCTGTCTGTCTGTATGTTCCTTATAGAAACAAAAACTACTCGACGGATTTTAACGAAACCTGGTACAATTATTCTTCATACTCCTGGGCAGGTTATAGTATACTTTTCATCACGCTACAATCAATAGGAGCAGAGTAGTAAAGGGAAATGTTGGGAAAACGGGAGAAGTTACTCAATTTTTTAAGCTTCCGTTGTGTGTACAGCCTTAATGGTTAAAGTTACATAGAAATCATGTATGACGGAAATAGTCTTTATAATATTAACCATAAACGCGGGAGACACCGCTGGCACAGCTAGTATGTAAATATAGTTATTCTACTGATTAATCATGACGAACAGTCCTCCTCTGAACCTTAAAACCTTCAATATCTGCTGCAACTTGTTGCCGACATTTCGCGAAAAAATCATGCATTAAATTAATTTCATAATTAATTTTGGGTACATCAGTAAGTTGAACATTCAAAAGTTTTTACGAGTATTTATTTAAATATTTTTGTAAAAATTAAAACTACCGTAGAATAAGGTAAAGGCTATTTTGAGACTTATATCTTTGGATTATAATAAAGGTAGCCTTTAGGCGATGCCTGCCACGTGGGAGTCAGAAATATAATGCATACATAATAGGTATTACGTTTACATCTTATAACGTTATAAACGCTAGAAATTATGATAAAAAAATATAAAAATAGAGCCCTCATTAGCGTATTCTGCCATTTTTCAGCATATAAATATTCCTAAAAACAAACATTAAAATATTTTTAAAGCGTTCGAACTTTTGACTTCCCAACACCACTTAAAACTCTTTAAACTTGGCTTTGCTTTCAAATTTAAAGAAAACCCAAGCACCAACCATTCTTAAAGTACTTATTTTGTATTTAGCAGAATAGCTGCGGTCGTGCTAAATGCCAAACGGAATTTTCTTAGGAACTTTTCATGGACGCCATGTTTCTCAAGTGCTCGCGTCTAGCGAGTTAAGAACTATGTGAGACGAGAAGTATGTAGGTATACGCTAAGGTCTAGAAATTTCCATGTCCTAAACTAAGTCTGGTGTCTTAGTAAATGTTGTGCAATTCTCGAGAGTGGACACTCGAGTCAGCCTTGCAAAAAGAGCATGTTAAAAATTATCAAGAAAAGTCAGTGTCGGGGAGGAAGTATAGAACTTTTCGTTTTATAATGCATTCGTTGAAAACACGTAATGGCTGCAAGACTAAATATATTCTCTGTTTCACTAGATTGTTGAAGCATTTATTTGGGAAGCAGTTTTATTTAAAATATTTGGTATCTCAAATAGTTGTACTGAAGTTGTATTGAATAATTGGAGGAGGTATATATAATTCTGTATTAATTTAATATCATATTATTTATTAAACATTTTGTAAGGCTTTTTGCACTTAATAAAGTAGATAGTTATCCTAAGATTGCGTAGAATTGCCACAAAGTTCTCAATTAAACTTACAATTGTTATATTTCTAGTCAATCACATTAGCCCCATACTATTAAACAAAATTTTACCAATAAAAAGAAAGACGATCCTTTCATCACATTACATCACATTCGTTATTTTGCGCTCACACATTCGCTACTTTTACAACGCGAAAAAATACTTTATGCGTCCCAGTTGGTCGATACGGGATGCTTAGAAAGTGAATTATCCGCCAGGGAACGAGGGCAAATAGGACCCACCCAAATAAATAGAACTAACAACCTACACGTAGGCAATCATTTCGTTAAGAAACTACCAGCAGTTATTTCTCTCGCGTGAGGAATAGGGGAAGTCGGACAACAAATCACTATTATGTCAACTTGTAGTGGACTTTGTAGTGTGGTAGTAAATCGCACTGTGCTTGTTGCGTTATATTTCTATAGCTTTCCTCTTTCAAGTAGCACTGGAAGTTGGACGCGGGAGCAATATTTATCGGTCTAAATCGGCTTTTCCATGGATCCGAGTTTAAAGTATGGAAAAATGTTTGCGGAAATAGAAAATCATATTTTCTAGAGAATACATTAGAATTTTTTATTTTCTTGTAATGTATATATTCAGATGTAACCTTTATTGTAATATAGGATTGATTAATTGAAACAAAGACTCATTAACAGTATGTAGCTTCCAAATATGAACAGCAAACTTAAAAATCTGTCTAGATTTTTAAGATTTTTAGCGTTTACGTATATAAAGATGTGGTCCGAGTCTAATATGGCGAAGTGTTCCTCTGGTATTTTTTCAACGTCTCGGACTTCGGAAAAGAACTTTATACACATCGTACTTAGGTACGCGAGGCTTACCTGACTAAATCCATGTCGCCTAAGCAAATGTATTTGAAATGGTCCCTGTAATAATATGAAGTTATGCTCCGAATATGTTGTTGTAATACAATTTAAGATTACCAAACCAAATTTTATACCAATTCTATTTCAAAAGTACCTTTTATATTAAAAACATATTTATTGCAGTCACATTAAAGTTAAATATGTTATTAATATACATAGTTTACACATGATGCGGATTCAGGGCATTGTATAAAAGTTAACTTTTGTTCAAAAATATTATCTGAATTTATATTATTATATACAATAGTCGTATTATTTATCATAATATGATTTGATTAAGTAAACGATTTATATAACAAGTATGTCGTTATTGTGTGTTTCATAGTTGAACTCAGCCTGATAACCTGATAGATAGTCTTCTACAATATAGGTATTTAAAATATTTTCGTCATGCCCACGGACCAATATTTTGTTCTATTCTGTGGTCTTGATATTTTTGCAAATTTATATCTTATTTAGATACCAGATAGCTTGCTAGTTGACCTACTCACCCATTTTTTTCACATGTCCGATGATATTTTTCCCATTAAAAATATTTTAAACAACCAAAACTTTAAACTAAATAGATCCAACCATTCTCAAGTTTACCCAAAACTTGCTAAACTCACACAGAGACCAATTAGAGATACGTCTAGCGCTACCTAGCCGATACAGTAGGTACATCACTAAGTCGGCATTAAGCAAACTTAGCTGGAACTAAAAGTTCCGGCAGCTACCGGACAAAGGTGGCTTCCTCCGGGCAACTGCGGCGACTCTAGTGCCCCGCAACTTATTTGGGACTGACGAAACTAGTTAACGCCTCCGCAGAATACTTGGGTGTTCTAAAAGATTTTTACGGGGAGACACTTAAGTGGACAAATATATGTTATATAATAATTAATTAATAATGTTTGTACAAATGATATTAAATAATTGATAAATGTACTTAAGCATCTAATAATCGAGCACTAATATAGGTACGTACATGTCCATTACAAAAACATTTACAATTAGTTACGTTTAAACTCGCAGTTTTTGGTTCTGTGGATAGAGTCTCTAACCACCAACCAAGCAGCCTGTCAAATTATGCAAACTTAACTGAAACTAAAAGTTCCGGCAGCTACCGGACAAAGGTGGCTTCCTTTGGCGCGGGTTCGGGCGGCTGCGGCGACTCAAGCGCCCCGCAACTTATCTGGGACTGACAAAACTAGTAAGAACCACCGCAGAATACTGAGGTGTTATAGAATATCGTTGAACAGACGCTTAAATAGACAACCATCTTAAGTATAATAACGATGAATTATAATAAATTGTTTATAGGTATATACAGCTTCTAACCAAGAAAGCATGTGCTGTGAACATTAAATAACAAAAAAAAAACTTTTTACTCATACTAAGACATAATTCTGTAACTATGTTATGTTTATACAAAAGATATCAAATGAACATGCATTCGAGCATAAATATCCATGTTCATTAATTGCATAAACATTTACCTAAACTTAGCCGTATTCGAAATCGTGGCATTTAGTTTCGAAGCCAGCAGGGTCTTTAACCACTAGAGAAAGCGGTTCGTCAAGTACGCAAACTTAACTAGATTTTACTAAAAGTTCCGGCAGCTACCGGACAAAGGTGGCTTCCTCCGGCGCGGCTTCGGGCGGCTGCGGCTAGCGCCCCGCAACATATTCGGGACGGACGAAACTAGTTAGCGCCGCTACGGAACACTTGGTTGTTCTAGGAGCATTTCTATAGAAAGGCATGTTATGTCTATACTTTCATATGCACACACACACATAACAACACGCCCATAATCCCCGAAGGGGTAGGCAGAATCAAAAAAAATAAAGCCGGGCTGGGTTACATTGTACATTGTGAAAAAGCAGTGACAAGCGGTTAACCTGTCGCCTACACAATTACACATCCAAAACACGATATGCCATTAGTCGCTTTTTACGACATGCTAAGCAAAAACCACAGTCGGCATATTCTTTTAAGTCTCATACCAACATGGGACAGTGGGCTGAGTTGGATGAAAAGCTGTGAAAAAGGAGTGACAAGTGGCTAGCTCGTCGCCTACTCAGTCACATACCAAAAACCCCGTAAACTTTCATATGTACATACAAAACATCGTGCCCGTAAACCCCGAAGAGGTTAGCAGATTCAAAGACGCAGAAAACCTCTTTTACGTATCTGGGCTGGGTCAGATGAAAAATTGTGGAAAAGTAGAAAGCAAGTGATGAAACCTGTAAATTCAAACAAGTTGGATTTGTAGCCATGATCCAAAAATTGTCTGGTTCCCCTATCTAAGGGTTACGAAGGTCAAATCGGCAGTCGCTTCTATGTAATTACCAGACTCGCTAAATCCTGGATCATGTTCTAAGCGGACCCCGTCTAAACACGGGACATAACGCTAGGAAGATGATGAGTGGGCAAGTGGCTAGCTACACAATCACACATATTAAGTCCCCAAGCAATATGTGAAATCAGCAGCTGGTTAATGCGTAATAATACTACTGCAGGAAGTTAATGCCACATTTGAGCGTTTATGGCAATTTTCTAGATAATTTCGAACATATCTATCACAATATCATAGAGCGAGAGATCACAGAATCAATAAATATATAAATATTATGAGGACGATTTATTTAATCACCACATACTAATAACAAATGTTTTATAAATACACTGGACATCACCATTTCAAATAAGACATGCTTAAAAATATTCCCTCATCATGATGTATGCAGTTATATGTACGATGATGATTTGGAAAACAATATGTATATTTACTTCATTGTATATTTAGTTGTATTATTCCCCATCAATAAAGAAACTAATGAATGCACTGTTTCCCTTAATCAGCGCACCTTTCGTCAGCAGTTCTCGGCTCTGAATAATTCATGCCGCAGCGTCTGCAACTTATACTTTGGGCAAATAAATTTGCATTTTGCACGATAAGAATTGCTCGGCAGTTACCTGCCAACAGACTTGGCTAAAGCTAACTAATTACCCTTCTGACACCCTGTGGTGTTACATGCTAGACGAGCCGGAGATACAAACGAGCGTTGAGAGATGGATGTGGCAAGCTTAAGGCCGGTTAAGCTTTGTGTTTGCTTAAAAGGAAAAACTACACAAACGTTATATATAAACGCCAGATTTATTATTAAATAAAATACAAAAATTGCTATTGTAGGAAATTTTTTCATAAAAAAAGTATATTAATTCTTCAGACTGACACACTAATTCCCTAGTTCCAAACTAAGCATATATGTACATATGCTTGTGCTAAGGAAACTATATATAACGAAATACGTTTATTAACATCCAAAATTCGAGTACAAATATCTATGTTCATCACACGGAACATTTGCCCCTAGCGGAATTTGAACCCGCGGCCATCGGTTTAGTGGCCTATGTGTAGCGTTGTAATTATGTCATATAATCTTATATTAATATATTCTGTACTAGTAATCCCTCTAGTTAAGAATACCATCACCTCCCAAGCCTCATATCCTATGATATAATACTGTTTTTACCAAGGCTAATTGTTGAATTGAACAAGTCCTGTTATTCTAGCTAAGAATACCACATCCATAGGTAAATGTTAAGCGAGGGCATGTCAGCATCGTAAGTGACACAAATAGAGTGCCATCTCTGGGTGCATGCAGGCAATATAAAACGTGCTCCCGACTTATTACTCTCGATATTGTCGCGAGTGCGAGGTTACATTTTATTACGAATCGTGCATGCGAGACCTAGGCTGTGTAGGTTTTAAAATAACAGTAGGTGTTTTAAGGTGAGAGAGATATATGAGGCGGTTGGAAGTTTAAACGATAAGGACACGCGGTTATCGTGAGAGGAGTGTTGTTTCAAACTCAGGTGTGTATCTTAGGATTTTTTTTCATATTTGTTCAGTATAATGGTACCTAGCCTGATGGCTAGATAAGAGAGGACAAAAGTTGCTATAGTAACTGACTCGAGACCCCCAGTTGACTGTCAGTTCCCACTAACAGCCTTGATATGCCCCTTCATTTAATTATCCTGCAAACTATAGATATAGGTGCTTAATATTTAAATACTATAATTTATTAAACACGCTATTGTTAGATTTTTTTTTCGAGTCGTCAACCCGTGCCCTTAAAGTTAGATGTAAAGTCTGAACGGTTGTGCAACGGGCTGTAAAAATTATTTTTGTTAATTTTGTACCTAACAATAAATAAACTAGAAAAAATATGTAGTAAACAACGCGTTGAAGTAGTTATTTATTAACCTATTAAATAGGTACCGTAAGTTCTGAAAATAAAATTTGTTTGCGGTATAAGTTCGTTCTTAGTTTACTTTAATTAACTTTAAGTTTATACACACCAAGTAGTTATATTAAACGCCGTTAATAACCTACATGAATTTCAACGTAAAGTAGTTAAGCTTTTAAAACAGTTGCGGTTAGTTCGTTGACGGGCTAAACTTTAGCGAGATCAGAAGACAAATTAACCCTTTGATTTAGCATCAAAGGTTCTTCTGGACGCGTGCACAGCTTGCACAGCTAATCAAATTTGCGCTCCAAACAAAGACTTAGTAATCCTTTGTCTTGTTAATAAAGAACCGTAGAGTTTTTGGAAGTGGCATTTATTGTTATTTTTTAAATATTTAAACTCCTCCTCTGTAATTATAACTTTTTGTATTCCATCAAACTCCAAATCCTTGTTCTCTCTGCCTACCCCGCTAGGGAAGTGGCGTGAAGTTTAGTTAGTTAGTTAGTTTTTAAATATTTAAAATACTAAGAATAGTTTAGCAATCTATTGTTTGCAATTTTTAATTTAAGTTGGATGTATTTTTAATTCAGTTTAATATTTTATTGAACATTTTATTTATGAGTTTTCTTTTAACTTGAAACGAGTTTATATTTTGATCGTACTGATTTCTTTTTCAATATTAAATTTTTTTAAAAAATTGTGTTTGTTTTTCCAATAAGTATATTAGAGATTTGTGAAACAAATGTACCTATTGAAAAAGATATTTTTTTATTTGATACACATTGCATAAAACATTACGCAGTTTCTTCGATGCTTTTAAAAGTTGTGATTACAGTTTTTTTTATCTATTTATCATTACAATACTAACTTTCCCTTTTTCATACATGATAACTTTATTTAGTAAGTCTATAGTTGCTAAAGTCTATGCACACTCAATACTTACACATTGTAACGTTTTAATCACTATCGCACAAACTCCTCCTCTGTAATTATAACTTTTTGCATTCCATCAAACTCCAAATCCTTGTTCTCTACTGCTCAACGAGTTATTAAGACTTCCTACGCAAGTTCTCAGGCCATCGACCTTCAAGTTATTGCAGTACATTGTTTCACAGGCTGCGCAAATATTGAACGAAGCTACGTAATCAAAGAGGAGCAAATACGAACTTGCTTCATGCGGGTGTATGTATTTAATTAATTACCGTTCTGCATGTCACAGTATTTGTCTTTTGTTTTTGTTTAATACGCCCTCCCGGCTCGCTTGGCGCTGGGTTCAATTTTCGTGACGAGAAGCATCATCGAAATGAGACTGGTTGTTTGTGTGGTATTTGTGCTCGTTGAATGGAGGCTTTCAAGATAAACTTTTTTGTAGACTGAATCTGACAGGGAGGGACAATGCTTAAAGGGCATCGAATTGCGCGTAATTTTGTTTTGGAGATAAATTTATAATATATACATTGTAAACATCAAAGGGGCTACACACATTTTTCTTTGTACTTATAAAAACTGAACCATATTTATTTATCTTTGTGTATTTTTACTAAACGATTTCTTTGTATAATTGGTAGTTGTAATATAATTGTTTTTTTTACATTTCATTAAGTAATTTTAAAAAATGTTACAGTTATCATTTGTAAAATAACAGTTTTATTATCAATGTTTAAGTTACAACATTCTAAAGGTTTTTAGAACTTATAAATTGACTCTCATTTGAGAAAGAAGTGAATAAAATAATTTATCGCGAAAGATAGAGAAAAGATAGGATCTTTTTGGAGACTCACAAAAATGCAATTATATGTAGGTGTAGGTAGTCTAGTTTTCTGTATTCATAGAAATTGCGGCAGATTTATTTTAAACATACCAGTGGCTGGTAGTGCCACCAATTTCTTGAATCATCCGCTATGCACGGCAATCTCTTCACTTTACACAGAATAATATAAACTAGATGAGATAAAGGCTATTTGTAAAATATTCAGTATAAATTTATATAGATACTACAAAACTAAGGTGTTATTCTTAGTTATGATAAAAATTCGGAAGAAAATCTTTTTGTCTGTTAAGTCTGGGCGTGATGTTATGTTTGTTTGTTAAGTCTGTCCGCCTTAAGTGCTCAAGCGATTGAAACTGAAATTTGGTAAGTCTAAAGAAACCTAAGAGTTGATAAATCCCACAGAAGGCACGATGGAGTATTGGTATCAGACTGAATTTTACGTGAAAAGAGTCTTGGGCAAAAGTAGTTCTTATTTCTAACACGGCAATTTTTTTTTTAATTTCGTCGGTCAAGTAAGTTAACATTAACTTGCACTAATTTAGTAAAGACGAATAGACACACAGATATGCGTTCGTTTGAACGATTGACTAGCTCGATGGCGCAATTGGTAGTGACCCTGCCCAATCTGACAAGAGTTGTGGGTTCGATTCCCACCCAGGACAAATATTCGTGTGATGAATACTTGTGCTTGTTCTGGGTCTTGGTCCTAATATATATTTATAATACCACTGTTGTTTCCGATATCCGTAACACAAGTACTTACCTCGGAGTCAGATCAATGTGTATATGATGTAGTCTGTCTGATATTTTAATTATTATTTACTTACTGTGCCAGCGGTGTCACCCGCGTTTATGGTTAATATTATAAAGACTATTTCCGTCATACATGATTTCTATGTAACTTTTAACCATTAAGGCTGCACACGCGATGAAAGCTTAAAAAATGGAGTAACTTCTCCCGTTTTTCCAACGTTTCCCTTCACTACTCTGCTCCTATTGATTGTAGCGTGATGAAAAGTATACTATAACCAGCCCAGGAGTATGGAGAATAATTGTACCAAGTTTCGTTAAAATCCGTCGAGTAGTTTTTGTTTCTATAAGGAACATACAGACAGACAGACAGACAGACAGACAAAAATTTTACTGATTGCATTTTTGGCATCAGTATCGATCACTAATCACCCCCTGATGGTTATTTTGAAAATATATTTCATGTACAGAATTGACCTCTCTACAGATTTATTATAAGTATAGATAATGTTAGTAAGGATTTCCAGTAACTTTGTTTCGATCACGCAGTAGCAAGATTGGCTGGTTTAATATGCAGTCGAGGTGTCCACGGGGTTCAACGTTTTAAATTGAGTTAGGGGTTTGAATACTAACTTGATTTTAATTACCTCATCTTGCGAGCGATCGACGACTGCCTTTCAGTGTGAATCAGTGGCTTACATTTTAATTGTTAGAAATAATTTTATTTACTAACGGTTCATAAGAAGAAAAAAGTTAAATCTATAGCTTATAAAAGTGTGAAAGACAGATCTTGATAAAAACTGTCGAGTTTCAACTATCTTGGGTAGGCCAATTTAAAACAAAAGTTTGTACAGCCTTCATTGAATAATTTAATCGCAAATGTATAAAAAATTGTTTCAATACTGTACTTAAAATCGCAACAAGTATAACAATTACGAGCAATAGAAAGAATAAAACATTAATTTCTAGACTAAAATAATAATGAAAATCTAGCAATCATGATTAATGAATAAATAAATAAATATGGCCAGTATTATAGTAGGTATGGTAGACAGAGTCAAAGGGGCAGCAGTCCCCTATAACCACATTCAGCCAAAAATAAAGCTGGGCTGGGTTTGATGGAAAATTGTGAAAAAGTAGTGACAAGTGGCTAACTCGTCGCCTATCACATACCCAAAACCCTATATACTATTAGTCGCCTTTTACGACATGCTAGGCAAGAAACACAGTAGGCAAATTCTTTTATAGTCCCAGACCAATACGAAACAATCAATAATGACTACTCATTAACTAACTAACACAGCTTATACCTAATAAAGTACATCACGAAACGATAAACAATAGAAATAAACTAGGCAGTAGATTCCGTAGTTTACTTACTAGATACTCTCCTTTAATCTAAAAGCCTTAACAAGCCTCAATACAAGTGTTTTGGAGCTAGACGCTCAAGCGGCGCGGTTAGAACAATTGAAACTATATCTACTTCGACAGTGTGGGAAGCGGGTTAATTTTATTAATTACGCCTCTACGATGCTACGGGCTACGAGGCTATGCCGTAGCAATATATCTGTTTGGCACGTACAACGGCAATGTTATTTTATTTAGTTGAATGCAAGCTATGTTGCTTAATTTTCAAATGAAAATTTAAGTGAACGGAAGTAGGTTATGCATTATCTGTATATTAATTTGAGTGGCTCGATAGCGCATTCGGTAGTGACCCTGTCATATGCACAAGAGTTGTGAGTTGGATCCCCACCCAGGACAAACATTCTTGTGATGAATGCTGTGTCTGGGTGTTAATATCTAATATTTAAGTCTAAATTTGTAATATCACTGTTCAATCTGATAGCCGTAGTACAAGTGCTTGAGCTACTTACTTCGGAGTCAGATCAATGTATGTGATGTAATCTGATATTTATTATTTATTTATAAATGAGGCGAACTAATAATTAATAGAAATGCAACATACTATCAGTGATATAAATTATAAATATAATATTATGTACACGTGTGCGTAAGACAAATATTTTTTTAAATACCAGTGTGATACGCGATCATAAAAGATGTGTACTTGAATTTCATACAAGAAACATGCTTTAATTTTCCGTAAATATCTACTAATAAACTCACAATAACACGATAAGCTTTTTAAAGAGGTACTTATCATTTTGCGAAGTATAAATAAAAGTTTATTTCGCAAAATTTATATAAACGACGTCGACCGTTGAAATTGTTTTTGCTTCGCTACTGACCCGCTACGGGCTACGAGGCTACGGCGTAGCAATAAATCTATTTGGCACGTAGCTCCGAGGCTGCGTTATTTTATTTAGTCGAGTTCCACTAAACTGCTTATTTATTTCTTAAGAGGACCCCAGGATTTTAACGGCGATGTATTCCTTTTAAGCAGTGATGTCATTATTTCGAGTGCCAATGTGAAAGTATGTTGCAAAAGAGGTAAAGCTATGGCCACTGCTTACGTTTTTAATATCGACAACCACTCCAGTGGAAATACTTGATAAGAGAATAGAGACTGGTGACCAAAACAATACCTCCCAACATATTACTCTAAGTTTTGTTTTAGCTATACAGAATTATTGCTTGTTAATCTTTTACCGAAAAATAATAATTATAAGTTAGTGACAGTTACATTACTGTATACTATTCCAATGGCCCGTTGGTGGTTAGAGACCCTGGCCATGAAACCAAGGGTCGCGGGTTCGAATCCCGCTAGGGGTAAATGTTTCCTGTGATGAACATAGACATTTGTACTCTAGTCATGGATGTTTATAAACGTATTTTAGTATCTATAGCACAAGATGGTGCGTCAGTCTGGAGAATTTAATAATTTATTTTATTTATCGTAAATTTTTATCTTTGTCCCGGGTTGGTCTGGGACTTAAAAGAAATTGCCAACTGTGTTTCTTGCCTAACATGTCGTAAAATGCGACTAATGATAATTCGGGTTTTAGGTATGTGTTTGTGTAGGCGATAAACTAACTGCTTGTCACTACTTTTTCACAATTTTCCATCTAACCCAGCCCAGTTGTATTTTCGCCTACCCTTTCGGGGATTATGGGCATGATGTTATAATAAAAACATTAAAAATTATCTCTATCGAGTCTGACATATTAAACAAAAGTAGTAAAACCTTATTTGTCTCCAAATTGTTTCTAGTTACCTGCTGAGTTATAATTGTTTTAAATTTTTATATCTAAAATTTATTTCAACTTTAGAGTATATATCTCTCGCCAAAATATTAGTTCAAGATACTTAAGCAAGTGAGCTTAGGTATCGCTTGCTCAAATTTAATTAAAGTTATCATAACAAGATTTGCATTAGTTATTGCGATGGAGTCAATAAACTGTTTAACATAACAAAGCCTGACACACCAATTCCCAAGTTCCAAACTAAGCTTATAAGCTTCTGCTATGGATACTAGGTGAACGGATAGACATTCTTAAATACTTTTATAAACATCCATGACTTTAGTACAAATGTCTACGTTAATCACACCAAACACTTGCCCCTAGCGGGATTCGAGCCCGCGTCCCTTGGTTTCCTGGCCAGGGTCTCTGAACCCTCGACCAACGCGTGTGTGTTTAATAATGATCACCATCTTTACAACTAGGGAAGATTAATGGTTGAACCTGTAAAGGTCAACCAAGCTCTGTTATATCAACGCTTGGTTCAAGGTGTCTAGGTTAAGTTCCAAACAAGCTACCTACGGGTTACGGCTACGGCGTAGCAATAAATCAAGCTGACACGTAGCTCCGTAGCGCGTAGTATTTACTCGTAGCATTGTGCTAACTTTTCGTTGTATTTTTGCGGATGGTTTATTGTCTAGGTTTAGAATAATGTTATATCTATATAGCTACAGCTTATTCGAATGTTAAAAATAAAATTTGGAAAGGTCAACGGCTATACATTTTTTTTCAAATAAAAACTCACAACAAGATATTTATCTTGTACGAAAATATAAATTGTAAGGGCCGATATTTCAAGAGTCAGATGAAAATCATCAAGTGGCGATTGCTTTCAATAAGCAATTGTTTTTTTTATTGAAATATCGAAAGGTCAGATTTAATAGTACTTAAACTCAACGCACATTCTTTTTACATTAACTTATGAAAAATATGTAATATACCTTCAATTGTTGTAATTTCTTTCCTGTACAAAAAAACTGTTTTAATAAAAAAAAACAGACATTTAACAAGAAAATATAGTACCTAAACTTGATCCCTAGCTGCAGACGGCACCTGTTCGCAAGTATGATGTACGAGCCAGCAACGTTAAACATATTGTTTCTTTTATTACGAGTCTGCAGCAAAAAACAAATAAAACGGCCTCAAAGGCCCTCGGCGAAGGGACTTCCTTATTGAGCTAGTGGTACTTACTAAACAAACAGTTACCTTTTTAATTAGGTTTTGTTATTCTATAAGATTTTGCATTTAATTCTAATCAATCAATGTTGGCGGTTAAATCAATATAATTAGTGTATTATGTAATGTCAAGATAACTATAGAGATAATTATAGAAGTATCAAGGGTACTGATTACACAAATATTTTTAAAGTTTTTGTCTGTCTATATGTCCGTATGACTTATTAATCTAATTGTCTTTCTGTTTGCTCTAATAACAAAAGGTTAATCTCTTCAACGGTTAGTTTTGATGTGAAGAGCAAATGGCTTGTAACTTACACCGTAACTATTGAAGGATCAGAAGGTATACATTACTATAATTTCTTTTGCGTATATGGTTAATATTATATAGCCTATAGCCTTCCTTGATAAATAAGCTATATAACACTGAAATAATGTTCCAATTGGACCAATAGTTCCTGAGATTAGCGCTTTCAAGCAAACAAACAAACAAACTCTTCAGATTTATAATATTAGTAAGTATAAATAAAAATACAAAAATACTTGTTTCTTGTATTTTCGTCAAGTTCACAATCTCACTTAATTCACATGAAGTGCTAGTGCTACAAAACTAAAGCGTTTTAGTATCAAGCCACCTTTTTTTTTTTTTTTTTACTTGAGGAATGCATTTACGCACCATCCAAATAGACCTGGATTGGGACCTATAAGGGTGAGTCGGGCTCGAAACCGGTAGCAATCTCCAGTAACCCTACCGACTAAACCTCAAGGCTGCCGTTCTTCGGGCGCTAACGCAAAACCAACGGGATCCCCACTGCCGGGATTCATCTCGAAAAGTCTACGCAGCGCGCGCTGCCGCCTAGCGGCCCATCTCGAGGGAGTGATATTCTCCCCCAGAACACCTAGGATGGTGTTTCACGACCACATAGACAGCTGTGTACCCTATCCTGACGGACCGGGTGTAACACCTGCTGTCGGCTTCTCTGGGGACGATAGAGGGCCAGGGTCCCCCCCCTCTAATCCCCACGACCTCAAAGGCCCTTTTAGTCGCCCCCTACGACAGGCAGGGACACCTCAGGAGTATTCGGAGCCCCCCCTGCAGGGCGCCGCCGGGCTAGACACCATCGCCACGGCGGCCTCGCCTACGACGTCGGGCGGGATCGTCCAGCTCGCGCTGGCGCTCGGTTCCTTCTGCGACATGACACTGCCGCCGAAGGAGAGCACCGCGTCCCAAGACCCCTCACTACTCACCATGGCAGACACCACGGTCGGTAGAGAGAGGTCCCGCCCAACAACGGCGGATAGCGCATTGCGCTCTACGGCAAAAGCCGGACACTCCTCCAACGTGTGCTCAGCACTGTCCTCAACGGAGCCGCAGTGATAGTATCAAGCCACCTAACCTAACCGCATGAAACAAGCGATAAAGACTCCCCAGAGCTTTGAAGCCAATCCATTCCGTATGCAAAGCCGCGATTATGGCAAATTACCAAATCCAGCGACAATATAATCTTTTCCCAAACTAAGATAATCCCAAAGAAATTACCAGCCGGAGCTGAACTAAGAACAAGGCCTAACAACACCGAGAGTGTGTACGGGCGATCAATAATTCAGCCGCTGGTGTGTACTGCGCTTTACTCGTCTAATCCGTATTTATTTCCCCAAAACAGCGGAACAGCTGGCTTGAGTTTGCGTCTCGAAATTTATGTTCGTTCTCGGCGGGTCCTAAGGAACGCACGTACAGTGAGCCTATTTATTGAAACGAGAGAGAATTCTTCTTCGGTATTATTGTGTTGATAAGATTGCTTCCTTTGAGCTTGATTGTCAAGGTCTGTCAACAGATGTTATGCTATAACAATGGCCTTATTCTAAACTAGCACCGCTCCGCGGTTTCACTCGCGTGGCTCATATTTCTGTGGGAATGCGGGGATAAAATATAGCCTGTACTACACGCTGATAAAATATTTTTCCATTGGTGAAATAATTTCTCGAATTAGTCCAGTTCCCAGCCTGTTCAATCCAAACAAACAAAGAATCAACCCTTTCTTTTTTAAAATGTTAGTATGATGTTTGGTATTAAATTGAGACCTCATTAATAGTTACTCAGCGGCAGTTGTCTACTGAAACTGATTATGTCACAATAAGAAAATTATTAATTCCATCTATTAGTGGAATTGACATCGTATTTTATATGTTGTATTCAGACTGATACCTACGTCAGTTACCTAGTTCTAAATTGGGCTTGTGCTGTATATTTAATAAGGTCTCTATTAACTAGATGTGGCACAAAGTGGATTTTGGTAACGAAAGCATAAATATATATCATACAAACAAATTCCAAAGTTAATTTATCTATAATAATAAATTAATGTTATAATTCCACTATTTCTTATGAAGAATGTGTAACTTTAAAGGAAATTTTCCAAATTCATATAAATGGGTTTATGTTTGAGTTTTAAATAGTTTTAACATTAAGAAGTACTTTGCAAAGAAACTTTCGTTTAAGATTTATTTGAGAAGTCTTAACTATTTATCTGAGTAGCTTAAAATTGCGCTTGACTTGCATGGAATCCATTTAAAATTAAATTGGTCCTTAATTTTCGTTAGTTACAAATTAAGGACTTGATGTTTAGTTGAATGAAATAAAAACGATTATAAGTTGCTCATTGCTTCGCAAATTTTAAAGTTTGCCTACTCAAAATGTAGGTACGCTTATTTTTTAACGATTTTTAAGCTGTTGCTTTCAATAAGTTGCCTGATGTAAACAACTTAGGAAATTGAGGTTTTATAATGTTTATGCATACCGCTTGAATTGAATTAAATCAAATCTTGTCATAAAAATGTAAAGGTAATAATCAAGCATTCTATTTATTGCGGAATTAATGTCTTACATACATACATACATACATACATAACATCACGCCCATAATCCCCGAAGGGGTAGGCAAAGTCCAATGTCTTATTTAGAGTAAATATTATAGATATCCTTATTTTACTCAAATGTGCTATGATTAAGAAAGTTGACAGATAATATAAAAGATATTTCACATATGGTGTGCTCATTGATAAATATACACTCCATATATACACATACATTGCACTTCACAGCGCTTATTTCTGTAAAAGCTCCCTATTCATATTCAAAGACGTGTACCAACCGCTATTAATATAACGATCGCTTCAAGAATAGCCCCCCAAATCTACAAGTCGGCTGTTGAGTGCGGTTCTGTGTTTTGCTTATATTGTAACTGTCGAGTCATCCATAGTGACACGGCCGATACTTCGAACTTGGCAGCTCCTAAAAGGTAACACTAGCAACCGACCGAAATAGAATGCTGTCTTCTCTGAGATTAACTTAAGATAAAGGTAGGTACTTAAAATAATTTACTGCCAAACAAACGTTTATTCATTCACTTGTACAATTAGGGCTGTACATGTTTTTAGATATGTACAAAAAATATTTGGAAGTTAGCACCATATGCAACACGTGATTTAGAATATCAAAATTGTAATTATATTGAAAACTCTCGCTGTATATTTCATTAAGATTTTTATGCGAAAATTCAGATCGAGAAGAATAAAGTTTCTCCACATTTGCGTTGTGTATGCCACTCGTACTTTTATCGATTATGATTTCTATAATACAAGAGCTTAAGTTTTGAGTTCAGAATTCGATCAATGTGATTGCCTATTCTTATATTAATTTATAGTTTTGTACAAAAAATTCCAACAAAAGCTAACTAAACCCCACAAACAAAGTATCAAGCGCGGCCAAAGGAATTGCAATAAAAAACCAACGCCGCCTATTTTCAGAGGCTCTATTTTCCCCGGAGTTCCCTCGTTCAGTTAATAATTCAATTGATAATGGATCGTCCGCATTCCCCTAAGAGCAGCTATCACGGGACAACATTCTCATTTAAATAGTTCCTCCCAGATAGAGGAGCCTCTTTGGCCAATAAATCACCCGCAGATCGCACGGCTACCGTTTAAAGTTAAGCTTGCTTGGTACTGTTTTATTCGTTTTTAAAAACTCCAGCGCAGTTAGGGGTTTCAGGGAAATGAGGTCAGAGTAATGAGGCTTAAATAGAATTTGGATCGATTTTGGGTTTGAGCGTTCTTGGTTTTGCTGTAAGCGTGACATATAGCTAACTTTTTAAAGTCATGTATGTTTAGAGTTTATTGACGTTATAGAGGGTTTTTTATAAATTTGCGCGAAACTACTTAGGTAACTACTTTTATTTTTACTTATTATCATAAGTAACTTATTTAAAGGATTTAGAAAATGAGCACAATAAGTTTTTTTTGTAATATTTCTATACAAAATGAGAAGATAGGCTAATTTGTGTGATTTTTTTTTCTAAAAATCTTTAAACTGGTTCCTTAGAATAATTTGTTAAATAAGTAGGTAAGAGATGTCGCATATACTAAAAATAACCTTGTGTAAACCTTAGATGTATCTAATATTTATATTTGAAGAATAAGAAATTAATATGAAGAATCATGCTTGATTTTTTATAATAGTTCATCACTATTCACTATTCCATTTGTCTTTACGAGGAGCGGTGGTAGCTTAATGGTAAGGACACGGGCCTGACTACTGAGGGGTGCGGGTTCAAACTCAAGCAAGTACCTCTGGGTTTATTCAAATCTATGTACGTATTTACACCACTAGATCGGCGGTTAGGGAAAACATCGTGATGAAACCTGCAAATTCAAACAACTTTGGATTTGTAACCATGATCCAAAAATGTCTGGTTCCCCTATTTTAGGGTTACAAAGGTCAGACCGGCAGTCGCTTCAATGTAATTACCAGACTCTCTAGATTCTGGATCATGGTTTAAGCGGACCCCGCCTAAGCATGGGACATAACGCTAGGAAGATGATGATTCATGCATCACTATTATACGTATGTTTCTTATAGTATAGAATTCAAAAGATGATTGGATCTCAACAAATTATTTTATGTTTCCGTTAGTAGGTAATATAATATCACATGTTAAATTTACATCTGTCAAGAATATAAAAAAATAATAACGAGATAAAGAATTTCTCAAAGTACTCAACGTCGCCCCAACTAAGGAATCGATAGCAAACAGCTTAACACCAAAAGGCGATACCGAATAGTTTCAGTTAAGCGAATGCCTCCTAATTGCAGCCGGGGAAACCATGGAGTACAAAACCCATGGAATTGAAATATGAGACAAGAATAGTTAGGTGGCGGTGGTCACTCAATGGTATGGAAGGTTCAAACCTAAGTCCGTATCTCTAGATAAAAAAATCTAAGTACGGAATTATCCATATTATAACATATATTTAAACAACATATATTACGCCTTCATAAAGCTAAAACCTAGCAAATTGCCATATATAGCTATTTATACCGTAAAAAAATACAGATCCCACAGAATGCACGATAATAGACGCATTGCCAGTTAAATATCAATTGTTTTTTTTTTCGGAATCTCACGTGTGCAATATGATATTATATGGATGTTATATATCAATAACATCCATATAATATCATGTGCACAAATTAGCACTCTACTGGTTATATACTCAATGCGGACAACTAATAACAACGGACAGGCAGCGAAAATACTCGTATCGGGTGTGTACTGAAAAGAATCAGCAGAGTTATTGTTTTGAAATGTTATCTTTTTATGGTGCGAAGTGCTCGGAGCGCAGTGACGACGGTTCGTTAGCCATACTAGAATTGGATAACTCACCACGTTAAAATACTGGCCATTCGGACTTTGTGTTGTATTTTTTTTTACTTTTTTTAAATATGTAAATACAAAATCTTTTGGAATTCGAGTAACAGTTAAAAAAAAGGAATTATTTTATGCATTACACGTTCTACGTCATCAATAAAACTAAAAATATATACGATCAAATTGAGAAAGTTCTCCTTTTTTGAAGCCGGTTGAAGAAACACAAAAACTTAGATCCCACTACTTTAGATTTTTTTTATGTACACAAAGCTATCGATAAAAGCTTTTAAACAATCCAAAATTATCATGCCACCAACAGAATATTACGCCCATAACTCCCGAAGGTGTAGGCAGAGTGGTCCTTTAACCACATTTAGCTAAAAATAAAACATCATATCACCCAGAACGTAAAAAATAATCAACGTAAGATAAAGCTTCGGTATCAGTCCAATTTGATGGCCAATACATCTTTTGTACAAACAATCTACACAAGTCGACCGGCACAGTAACCAATAGTGTTCTTAACAAATTAAAGTGCTTCCAGTAAGACAAAAGCAAATTGACATAAAAGAATCGAAAGCACAACAGCTTTAGCAGCGAAATGGCGATACTGGCGCAAGTCAGAAGCAAGGCTCTCTGCTAATTGCAGACACGGAACTAATAACATTGAGAGAAAGTTCTTTACTAAGAAATATTGGCTGTGATTGATTAAAATTGTACATACATATATAACATCACGCAAGAGTCAAAGGAGCAGCATGCCCCTGCAACCACATTCAGCCAAAAATAGAGCTGGGCTGGGTTAGATGGAAAATTGTAAAAAAGCAATGACAAGCGGCTATCCTGTCGCCTACACAATCACACACCCAAAACCCGATATACCATTAGTCGCCTTTTACGACATGCCAGGCAAGAACCACAGTTGGCATATTCTTTTTAAGTCCCAGACCAACATGGGACAGTGGGCTGGGTTGGCTTGTGTGGCTTTAATTTGACGGTGAACCCTGGTTACCAAATGCCGTGGGTTCGAATTTCGCTAGGCAAGAGTTTGTACTGTGATTTAAATCTAAGGCGCACTTTTACTCGTGTAACAGAGATTTAGAAATGTAAGTAGGTAATACCTACTATATCCAATATTGAAGCATATATTTGTAATATTACTGTTGATTCTGATATCCGTAACACAAGTGCTTAAGTTATCTACCTCGGAGTCAGATTAATGTATTTGATGTAGTCGGATATTTATATTTGAGCATAATCTATCATAATCTATCTATATATCTCATCGACCTTTCACCTAATATCCGTATCACTTGACTAGACTAAGTAATAGAGCAAACTGAAAGTGAATAAGAACTAATTTATTTGTATAAGCAAGCTCGTATATCTAAATTAATACTTATATAATATATAATACATCTCTTAAGTTTCTAGTCACCATTACTAGTGATCGCCGGGCACTGGTCGAAGTTCAACCATTATTAATTTGTTTTTTATTTTATTTATTAAAATATTGCTAATACATTATCTATCTATCTATCTATCTATTATATATAAAGCTAAATTACCACTGACTCACTCACTGATCAGGGGTGTTTTTGGGGGTGAAGGAGGGGGTTTAGCACTTTTTGACGTATGGGGGGTGGGTTTAGATTTTTAATCAACGCAGCTTTTTCTTGTTTTTTTTTTTAAATTCAAGATGGCCGCCGAGTATGGCCTCGCGGGGGGAAAAAAATGTAGGGGATGGGGGGGCGGACTCGACTGTTTAAGATGGATGTTTGCGAGTTTAAAATGGAAAAAAAATAAAATGTCAAAAAAACAAGATGGCGGCGGTGTGATTGCGGTTTGAAAAAAAATTTTAGAGTCATTTTTGCGCAGTCGTACTAAAGAGACGCGCATAGACAGTTGAAAACTTTCTTTTGGCATTTGTTGCGGATATAGTCGACTCGACGACCCCATCCATAGATTATAGAAATTCAAGATGGCGGCGGCGCTGGCGGCCATTTTGTCCCGAGAAAAAAATTGGCAGTTTTTGAAGGCGTTTTTCGAGTGGATGGCAACACTTTAGAGAATCGCTTGTAAGAAGGCTATGGTGGGGAATTTATTCAAGTGTTACCATGTGTGGAAATTTCTACCAAATTCATGGTAGTTTTTGGGCCATGGTAGAAAATAGTAGGAAAAAAAAAAATTGGATTTTTGAAAAATCGAGTATGCAGTTTTGTGGCAACCCCGACCCGCTTGGGCCTTTTTGTAGTTTTTTTGAAAAATTCTGGCAACCCTGGGAATTATCGGTAAAAAACGTTTTTTCGACATTGTCGTCTTCTAGGAGCCCTGTGGGTCAGAGGAAGCGTCAGAGGAAAAAACGAAAAATGAGGGTTGATGGGGTATACGATCCAGAATATGGGAAAAATATGGGCATCACAAAATTCAAGATGGCGGACGCGCTGGCGGCCATTTTGTAAAACGTAAAATTTTCGAAAAAATTGATTTTGATTTTTCGCATGGATGGCAACATTTTATAGAATTGCGTTGTATGTAGCAAGGGTAGAGAATTTATTCAAGTGTTGCCGTGCGTTTGAATTTCTACCAAATTCATGGTAGTTTTCGAGCCATGGTAGAAAATGGTAGGGATGAAATTTTGACGTTTTTCGAAAATTCGAGTATGCAGATTTATGGCAATTCCGACCCGCAATGGCCTCATGGTAGTTTTATTGAAAAATTCTGGCAACACTGGCGACAGCGGACCAAAACATTTTTTCGACATGGTCATTTTCCAAACTCTCTCTGGGTCCGAGGACGCACGGGAGAAAAAAACTAAAAATGTGGGTTGGTGGGGTATACGACCCAGAATATGGGAAAAATATGGGCATTCGGAAATTCAAGATGGCGGACGCGCTAGCGGCCATTTTGTGAAAATTTTACTTTTTCGAAGTTTTATTTTCAATTTTTCGGGCAGATGGCGACACTTTAGCGTTTTCCAATGTACTAAGCGGATATGTGTCTCGTCAAGATGTGTTGCCAGGAGAAAAAAATTTTTGGTAGTTTTTGGTAGTTTTCGAGATATGGCCCAAAAAGGTCGAAAGTAGAAATAACGACTTTTTGGTAAATTCATTGCCAGGTACCTAGAGGGCGGGTCCATTAAAATGACATTTGACTATTTTAATATCATTCGCATGGCAACACTCGGAGCGGCGGGGAGGTGAATCCCGAAGGCATGGTCTACTTCCAGAGGCTCTGGAGGACTCATTATACGTTGGAGCGAAAAAGTAAAAATGCAGTTCGATGTGGTATATAACGTAGAATGCCTAAAAAATACTGGCTTCAAAAAAATAAAAATGGCGGACCAAGTGGCGGCCATTTTGTAAAAATGTGAATTTTTCAGAATTTTCAAAGTGGTTTTTGGGGCAGTTGCAGTTAGCAAAGCTAAATTTTGATAATGACCTTTGTTGTAGAGCCCTATAAGACCTATCGACTGGTTATAATTTTTTCCCAATTTTATGGGTAATTTTCGAGTTTTATCCCAAAATGTAAAAACTCGAAATAACGACTTTTGCTAGAAAATAAGTATGAGGATCTGTCAAAATTGGCCATTTATTTCCATTTCGACCCAATTTTGGACAATAAATCAATAGTCAAAAAAAAAAAATTGAAAACTCCATGTCATGTTGGTACTCGATTTTCCCATACATTTTGTACTGGAGCCGACCGCAAAGATAAGTTTGTACGAATTTGTATAGGGAAACGGTTGCATAGTATTGCGGTACTGTCTTTATCATACAAAATGACTATGTAACTTTGCGTGGGCATAGGTGGAGCACATTTATTATGCCTTAATTTTCGCAAAATTGTATGCATTTTTCCCATACATTTTGTACTGGGGCCGGAGTTTGTACGAATTTGTATGGGGAAGTGGTTGCATACGAATGTGTTTTTTTTTTCATATTAATATTAAGTAACGTGGTAGCGGTTATAGCTTAATGGTAAGATGGACGTTTAAGAATGAACCAAAAATTGTCTGAATTCCCTGTCTCAAGGGTTACGAAGTTCAAATCTGTAGTTGTTATAATGTAGGTAATTAACCAGACACGCTAAATCCTCGATCATGGTCTAAGCGGACTCCGACCAAGCACAGGACATAACGCTAGGAAAAAGTTAACATATTATGTAAAAAATATTTTTAAAAATCATAAGTAATTCAGAAAAAATAATGGTCTTCTTTTATTATTCAATCGTGATTTATTTTGTCGTTAATATAAAACTTACGTAGGTACCTACTACACTATACCTACCTCTATATTTTTTTTCCCTGTAAAAAATTGTGTAAAATAAATAAAAATAATAATAAGTACTTACTTACTAGACATTGTTAAAACTATATTGTTTTATGTTTGTGCCATAATTTATCTAATACTATCTATTTAATTTGATTTATTATTCGACTTTCTTGTGATTGTGTGAAACATTGTAGGTAAATTGGTGTTGTGGATCGGTTAAGGTTGAATCATGCGATACTTTAAGAATCGAAAAGATCGACTTCATTAAGTCTTCAAAGAGATTTCGTTACAAACTCGATAGATAGCCTTTTTAATATGTAGTTATTAATCGAAACCGAACGCCATATTATGGCAACGGTCCTGGTAAACACCTCATTCACTTTTACAACATTGATAATCCTTTTCATACATGCTCTAATCACTTTCTGTTAACATACGACCAATCTGGTTATGATAGGTGTGACGGGGACTTCCACGATTTTTACATGCTTCCACTTTCGCATTATCCTACCTATTGGATTTTTCAAGTCAATGTACGTATTTAAACCACTAGCTCGACGGTGAAGGAAAACATCGTGATGAAACCTGCAAATTCAAACAACTTTGGATTTGTAACCATGATCCAAAAATTGTCTGGTTCCCCTACCTTAGGGTTACGAAGGTCAGATCGGCAGTCGCTTCAATTTAATTACCAGACTCGCTAAATCCTGGATCATGGTCTAAGCGGACCCCGCCTAAACACGGGACATAAGAAAGATGATGATTTTCGCATTATACCTATATCTGTTTAGTCATCTATTCTTTCCACATGACCGAACCACCCAGTGGCGGATTTACCCTAATGCCCAGTAGGCCCAGGCCTAGGGCGGCCAGATATTAGAGGTGGCCAATCGTGTTAAAAATTAAGTGATGACGCGTTAGTACTGAGAATTAAGGTCTCGGGCCTAGGGCGGCCAAGACTGTAAATCCGCCACTGGAACCACCGGAGCATGCCGCTCGTTAACTTTACTGCGACGGTGTCTTTGACCAACTCTCTTACATCATCATTCTGAACGTAGTCTGTAAGTACACCGCAGATTTTACTCAACGCACGCATCTCGACCGCGTTTATTTTACTTGCATGCTTTTTTCTGCCATAATCAACTCTCGCTTTCATACGTTAGGGTAGAAATCAGGATTGTATTGTGTATAGCGAGCTGGGTCTTCTAGCTTAAGACTTCACTGCCTAGAAGTTTTCCTAAGGATCCATTCACTCTATTCTCTTAATTTACTCTTCTTTCTGTATCAGCAGAATACCTTATCTTCTCTTTCAAACTACAATCAACTAAATAATTATTTAAACTATACTTTCAATTAAACAATTATTTTTCAAACCCTACATGATTACAGGGTCCAAAGAGATAAAAGCCTGGTAGATTTGCGTATATAAATTATTAAAGCCCCATTCTTATTTGAGACTGTCCTATGTTGGTCTAGAAAAATGTAAGTACGTAAGTACCAACAGTGTTTCATGTCCAACATGTCGGTAACGCCGACTATTGATGTATGGATTGATAGATTTGTGGTTACGTGGATGACAACAAACTGACCACTTGTCACAAGTTTTTTACAATTTTCCATTTAACTAAGCTTAACTTCATTCTTGGCTGAATGAGGCTTAAGGCTTTTAAGCTTATCGCTTTTTGGACTTTGCCCTTAGAGATTATGGTATTTGTGTTTTTTTCGATTGTTTGATATGGCAGTATGATGTGACTGGATTAATAGATTGAGCAGCTATCCAAGCCTCAAAATGAATTTCCCCTTTGATGTTAGATTACATAAATGATATATATATCTACACCATGAGTATTTTCTTGTTAACTCTAAGAATAAATTTGTCATAACTTGATAGTTGTTGCGATGTTAATTTCATTAGACTTAGATTTAGACTACCTATATCTATATGTCTAAGAGATATTATTTGCTAAGTACGTTAAAAAACTGAGTATTATAATCATTCATGACAGTCTATTTTTTATCCACATTTTTATACTAGAAGTGACTTCATGGGGTATACATGCAAGGATTTATTGTACTATTTATCAATTATGCACATTATATTTCTTTAATATACATTTCTGATAAATTTATCAAGTTAAATGTGGATAATTGTGACTAATAACTTAATATTTAAGATCTTTAACTCCTATTTTTATATAAATAATAATGAAACAAAAAACAATAATTAAATAATATGTTTATTAGAATATTTTATATATACTTTAATTGTTTACATTAGTTTACTTTTTCCATCTCTGTTACTGAAATATTATATCCATGTAAGTACAATAAACCAATCTGACATCCTCCGGTAAACTCCATTGTGTTTGATTATAGGCTGAAACAATATAACAATTCAATCAGTCGAAAAAAATATTTCAATATGTTAACATGTTATCTTTGTACCATGTTACATTTATAACATGTATTTATACACCAAAGATTCTCATGCCAGCTAAAATAATCAGTTCAAAACTATATAAATATTGTCAAGGAACCAAATATCATACACCCAGTATTATTAATTTATAGTTTAGTTCATTTATTATACTTGGCTAATGAGCTTAGTGCATCATAGACTTGTCCACACTTTGGGTTATTGCGGATGTCATGGTATGATGATGATTATCCACAACACACCAGCATTAAATTTTCTTAGGTTTATTCCTATACTGGCAATGTCTCAATTCAAAATACATCCTCTACCCATTAATCCTCCCCATAACACCTCTGACCCATTAATCTCTTTTACTCTTATTAGAAGAACCCTTTTTTTTAATAATTAAGTTATCTCTATTATTGTACTTGACACTGTATTGATGAATAAATGTTTATTAAAATTATTTATATAACTACTTTGGAAATTGAATAGTAAGTAAAATGTATAACAGCTTCAATAAACGACATTAATATTTTGATATTGGTTTGACATAAAAGTACTTATATCTAAACAATTTACCACACGTGACTAATTGTTTATTACGTTACTATGAAATGTAAAGGCCTACATTAGATGAAATCGATAATAATTAAATAAGTAGATAAGTACTTACCTGTGGGATATCACTTGCTTTATGAAAATGCTTAAACAACGCTAAACCGGTTAATGACCTATGCGGTGGCTGTCCTCAGTCCTTTGATTCTACTTCTTAAATGTTTTGCAGGCCACACCATTTCATTAGATAAGAAGAAAAGAAGCAAACTTTTAACGAAATGGGTAACGCGGGAAGCTATTGTTGATGCCAATTTGTAAGTTTGAAAGTTGTCACACTGACATGACAGTATTAAATGTCACTTTTTTATTCGTTCCGAAACCAATAAATTTCAATATGTATTAGTAAAACTTATACTTCTATTTTTTTTTTTTTGAGAAATCATTAATAAGTTCATTAATAAAAACGCATATTCCACAAAGACTTATAATTCTTACAAATTACATTATTTTTGATTATTCTGATCTACGTTAAATTTGTCCTTCAATATCTTAGGTTTAGTCAAGATCACATCTTTTACACAGTAAAAAAAAATGCAGTCAGTGTTGCAAGTAAAAAAAAGTTTAACCTAAATTTTAGGGTAATCATATATTTCCTTTATTATTTTCATTACGATGATAAATCAATTGATATTCAAAATTGTTTAAAATTCCGTTTCGTTTTTCCTTCTTAACAAATAGAGACTTTTTTGTAGAACGTATGGTGAACGGTGCCTGATAACTACAATACGTTTTTATTTTAATTTATTTAATAGTGCTTTTGAATTTTGAAATTAAACAAACAAAACATTTATCATAATAATACAATTTAATTATACCTTGTATCCCTTTTTATAAAATATTAAAAATGCATATTAGTCTTACATACAGTATTTATAAGTCTCTAACTTATAAATTTATGATAAAAATGTGTTCTAAAAATGATTTGTATATTTATCAAAGTCAAATATTTTCAGCATTTATAAATATGTATAGCTTTCATAATTGCTGCAGAAATAACATTTTATCAAAAACTAAAATCAATATATTTTAAGGGTAACTACTAATGTTGACACTGACAATACTAAGAACAATCGCAAAGTTTTCTCCCGCCGTTATTAGCGTCACTTTGCCTTTGGCGTCACTTTTTTTCGTCTGTTCTCAGGTGAGTTGCAAAAACTTTTTTATGTAAATACATGTCGTTATTAGATAAAATGAAAATATATTCTAATTCGATTTCTACCTATAATGGTGATTGGTTAGCATACATGAGATTTAACTGCAAGTAGAAATATTTTCAAGTGCTTTTGGATTATTCTATCACTCCGTTTTTGCAACAAAATGGAGGCGTGGCGTACCACTGCAAACTTAAAATAAAAGTTGGTATATAATTATAACGTTTCCTACAGAATACAATAATGAAAGAAAGGTTTATTATGTGACTAATTCGATTTGAGAAGTAAATACGTGTGTTGGTATATTTACTTGATACAATACATTTCATGACGTTATTTTTAGTTGTTAGACTTTGAATTTAATATTAATTAAATTAAATAGGCTTGCTAAGAATACATTTTCCATTATTTATCTACTTTAACATAATTGTAAAATTAAACAATAAACGAAGTTAACGTTATGAATGATTTGGTAAGTGTGACAAGATTATGTAAGTAATTTGCTCTAAGGCGGGCGGGTGTTTAAAAAGATTAGTTGGACGGGTGTTTTAGTCTCGTAATATTAAAGAGGTGAGTAATAGATATGTACTATAATTAGGTACTCTGTTCTTACTTTTCCTCATTGATGTCTTGCGCGTCTATATGCAAATAAACATTTAAGTAAGTATGTCCTTCCCCAAAATCCCCAATGTGCATTGGAATCATAAACTAGGTCCTTATATATATAATATTCCTACATACATATTATATTCCTACGTAAGTACCATACTTAATTTTGGCAACATTGTTAAATTATATAATTCATCATTTTAGATTTCTACTGACATCATGCCTGGGCATTCTGCTATCATCCCTGCATCTTCGTGCATCGCTACGGGTAAGTTGCACACTCTCATTTTATGTCCTATTTTCATCTTCTTTCTATCTATTTAATATATAGGTATTTTGAGAGTTGATCTATTGTACTGTGTGGTGTTAATTACTTAAGAAACATTTGAATCAATATGATTTTTTATTATAGATTATTTATTCCTTATATTATGAAAACAACTAAATGACTATTTTAAAACCTTTTGATTTATTAAAATTATAGTTAGAGTTCAATATATAGCGGTATATATAACCTAGGGATATTAATACCTATATCATTTTTATAATGAATAAAATAATCAGTAGTATACCTAAGTAGGTTTCATTTCAATGTTCCTTTTGATTATCTACACTAAATGAATTGAATCCAATGAGTTGCAGCTAGGAAATTTTTATATACCTACTTCATACATTTAATAAATAGTGTTATAATTGAATTCCTAAATTTACATTTTAAATAATTATGGTACAATAAATATAGGTAGGTTGGGTTATTATTGTATGAATTTACTTATATTTTTTTAATTGCAAATATATATTTGTTAATATACATATTTAAAAGATTTCTCTTTACATGATATTTATTCAAGTGATTGTATCTTGGCAGATTCAGTCAAAACATATTTTTTTTTTTTTTTTATAATCTTGGATCTAAATAAATATAACAAAACACTTTGGCCTTTTGACTATTATGTACTGAAGTAACATAAATTAGAATAATTGAAAGTACCTACATTATAAGTAAAATATAAGTTTTAAATTTATTTGGGATATATAAATAATAGGAATGAAATATAGTTTTGAAGTTTGTTTTAATAATTTATGGCTATAATTTAAGCATAATATATTTAAGCACAACTATTGTACAAGTTTAGTTCTTATCGTTGTGTTATTATTTATAAATAAATATGATATGAAATACATATAAATAGGTAGGCAAACTAGAATTTTCAATGATAGAATTCATAACATAAACCTTTTATGTTTAACGATTTCCATTACTTTAATTGTTTCATCTCACAGTATTATATGGTGTATGATTATTTATTTAATTTAATTTACCTAATTGTTATCCTTTTTGAACCGTTACTATAGGTATCATTATTTATCTGGATCAAAACCCATCAATAGGAGTAAGAAATATGTGCATTGTTTTGTTAACATAACAACCCAATTGTAATTTTATTATAATTTATATAACATGTTAGTAGGTACTACCCAAATGCGAGTGTTTTTATTAGCAAGATTGAGTGAATATTACCATTGTTATAGGGTAAGTTCGCCTTTTCACGTCCATCGCCCAATTCACGTCCATTTTACGGTTCTCCCTTTGAAAACTCTCGAAATTATGTATACTAATACACTAATAAGTCGAAATATCATTACCGCCAATACTTCAATGTATAAGAGGCACGCACACATAGACAAAAGTTCCGTGCGCCCAACCAATCCTGTGTAGAAAAAATAGTAAGAGACGGCTGTTCAATAAGAGAGCGCGGAAGTGCGGGATTATTAGACAAAAATAGTGGGCAGCGGTGCGTTTGAAGGTAAGTCTTTTATTGTTTTATGTGGATAGCCATGGCTGTTTGAAAACGTTGATAATGATAAAAGGAGTTATGTTAATTATGAATTTGCTTATTTTTTTTTATAGTTAGCAGTTAAAATAAGGTGGACGCGAATTATTACACTGAATTTATAAAACTTGCACTTTGCGTCCACAATGGACGCAAACTATACCGACTGGGAATAATAACAAAAGCAAATCGCGTCCATTTTTTTTAATAAATTCCCTACAGTTGATTTGTTTGTATTTTTTAATACAAAATGTGTTGTAGGATTTTTTTTTATTATGACTACAAATTTAATCCCTATTATACTTTGTATGTAATGAGTAATTTCTTAAATTCTTATTTTTTCTGTTTAAGTTGAGTTCTTTAGATATAAGAACGAAGAAGAAAAAAAGGACATACCTACCTACACAGAAGAAGATTTCAGAAAAGCGTTGAATGAAACTCGAGAGAAGAAGAAATCGGTAACAAATATGCAAAGAATATGCTATTCCTATGACCACAATATTGGACAAAATCAGTGGACGCAGACCTGATGGAGTAAAGAAACCGGGGCCAGAAACTGTATTTGGACAATATATTGCAAAAATTTTTTTTTAATGAATTAACTATAATTCTTAAATACTTAAATAAATTTTTCAAATCCGATCTCTCTTTACATTATCATAAAAATATCACTCCTTAATTCCTTTTCTAACATGGTGGACGCAAAGTGGTCCAGTGGTATACAATTGTTGTACAGCTTTTTTTATTTATATAACTGCACGCATGTTTTCAATGTTGCCTTTTTGTAGGCAGCACCCATCAAGGGGACCGCTTACTTTTCCGAGGTAATAACGCACAATGTGTGGCAATGTCGGCATGTGCATCCTCTTTATCAGTAATTTTAGACCGTAGTCCGTTCTCTACTTCCGATATAGACACCATTTTGCGTAGTGGTGACGCGTTGTACTTACATTCAAAACCCGCCCATCATGTTTATTTATTACCGGAAGAGTTGCCTTCTGAATTTCGTGTAGGAAATTTTTCGGTCAAAATTCGTGCTATGGAAGACAGCTGGATTATTAACGGTTTGTTTCCTAATAACTTGCAGACTTTTGACATTAAGTCGTTAGAATTAGTGAATCTATTGCGAACGGTTGTTTTTAATGCGTCTCACATTGATAATTCTGATAGCTATCTTTTCACGGGGCATAACAACACGATTTCATTTTGGAAATTTAATGACAGGTTTTATCTATTCAATAGTCATGCGGTGGATAGCAGGAATACGTATTCTCATGATACCGAATTAAATAAGGCGCGTTTATTTTCTTGTGGTACTTTAAAAAATCTAGCTGACTTGCTGTTTAGGAACCATATGTATGACGGCCAAGAATATTCAATTCATAAAGTTAGGGTTTTAGGCCATTCGGAAATAGAGCAGGATAGAGTAAATAGTTTATCTCACGTTTACGATGACATTAAGCTAAGTACGCTGCAACCGGTAGTTGTTCTTACGCGAATAGAATCTCCGATAGAATCCCAACCAGCTAAGAAGAGAGGCCGGCCTACGAAACGGAAACTCTTAGCCACCGCATGCCGCGACAGTAAAAAATCCTCGGCGGGTCAATTGTCTGTTGTTACTCATGATGAAAAACATAAAATCACAAGTCATGATGTAAAACTGAATATGAAACCAGTCGTGGTTTTGAAAAAAATAATTACTCATGATACAAAACATAATATCACAAATCATGATGTAAAACTCAGCATGAATCCAGTCGTGGTTTTGGACAAAATTGATGTAAAATCATTAGAACTCTATACCCCTCTGCGTCTTGAAAACGTAGATCAGAATGCCGAGGTAAATAATTGTGAATCTGTTGCTCGTCATCGAGACGCTGTAAAACGTTACTCGCTCCGGAATCCCACCGTAAATCGTAAAGCTGTTAAACGATACACACTGAAAAATCCATTAGTTAATAGAGAGGCCGTAACTAGATATTCGCAAACACATCCGGATGTTAACAGACAGGCAGTACAACGTTATACACAAGAAAATAGTGAGGTAGGTAAAGCGTCGTCTAAACGCTACAATGTTGTTCGTAACATTGAGCCAGAGTTGCGTAGATTAGAAAATTTTATAGGGCAAAAACAAGGCGAGGAATTAGGGCCTATTGCGTTATATTCACTTAAAAGTAGTTCATTTAATAGTTATGTATGTCCTTATTGTCACGCCCGTCTCTTTATTGAGGAGAAAACGCGAATAAAATGGTGCTGTGGGACCGGAGCGTACAACGTACAAAATTTTGAACCTTTAACGGAGGAATTTTATACACAGCGCGCGTTTATTGACCGCGCTCGCGCATATAATAATTTATTCGCCTTCAGCGCCTTGGGTGTATCGCACGGCTTTCAACACCCAGACACAGGTATTTCGTTTTTGAAAATACAGGGCCGTATTTACCACCGCGTTTTTGACTTGGCGTACTCTGAATCTACAAATCCTATTGGGTTGTACATTCACGATAGTCAGGAACGGGAGCGCCTAGCCGCTGGGCAAAATTTAGATATAAACATCGTGCAATGTATAACACATTTCATGCACGAGGTTAATCCCTATATCGAGTGTTTTAAACGCTTGTATCGGGAAGCTTCCGAAGAAGCTCATCTTATTTTTGAATCCACTACACGACGCACCCATGGTAATATTTTAGGTGATATGCCATTAGGAGCAGAAATAGCTGCTATTATGAGTACGGAACGAGAACGTTTCATACCCAAAGCCATTGTGATTTGGAAAATTGGAGCTAGGAAACCTCACACTGTGGACCTTTTACATCCACTCTATGAAAGTTTTCAATTTCCTCTATTATATCCTCATGGTAATCCGGGCTGGTTACCCAATAAAGTAGATAATAAAGGCTCCAAATTAACTCAAAACAAATATGTGCGTTGCTTATTACTGTCAGAATCTAGATTCTCAGAACTTGGCAGACTATCGGAGGAATGGATAGTAGATATGTTTTGTAGAATTTCTGAAGAGCGCCTCCGATACATATCTAACATGCAACGTTCATCAAATACTGCTCAGCTTAGATCAGCTCCATTGCAAGAATTAGAATGTAATGTAGAACAGATTAATGCCGACGAGACTATTCAAGGGGAGGGCGGCGTGGTGCCGGGGCGTGTTTATTTGCCCAATTCGTTTACTGGAGGCCCACGATACATGAAAACCAAATATATGGATGCAATTGCGTTAGTCAATAGATTAGGCACTCCATCATATTTTTTGACAATGACATGTAATCCAAAATGGCCCGAGATCCAACAATCTACTCCACAAGGTCAAAGGCCTAATCCTTTAATTTGTGCTCGAGTATTCAATCTAAAGTTAAGTCAACTTTTAAAAGATCTAAGAACTGGCGCATGGTTCGGTAAATGTGTATATATAATGCATGTCATAGAATTTCAAAAACGAGGGCTGCCGCATGCGCACATTTGTTTTAGGGTAGAAGGCGGTGGCCCAGTCCAAAATACGGACATTGACAAATTTGTTAGAGCAGACCTTCCCGATCCTTCTGAAGCGGAAGGTAGACTACGCAAGGCCGTGATTGATCATATGATACACGGCCCATGTGGACCTCCCAATAGGACAGATTTACCGTGTTGGAATCAACAAAAAGGTAAATGTATAAAATTTTTCCCCAAACGTGAAACATCTACCACTTTTTGCGATGATAGGGGTTTTGTTAATTTGCGACGCAGTAGCACAAACGTAGGAACAATAAAGTACCGTGGTAGAGACGTCACCATTAGTGACTTGTGGGTGGTCCCGTACAATGCCGCTTTACTTTTAAAATACGATTGTCACATTAATCTTTTAGTTTATTCAGCCCGTGCTATAGTTAAATATTTATTTAAATATATGACCAAAGGTCCGGATGAATCACGCGTAGCGGTGATCCCGGACAGTGACAAAAATAATGAAATAGAGCAATATGTCACCAAACGTTACCTTGGTTCTTGCGAAGCCACGTGGAGGATTTTAGAGTTTGACATCACCGCTCGTGAACCGAACGTCAAGCAACTTGCTGTACATTTAGACGGCCATCAATCCATCTTTTTTAAACCGGGCACCGAAACTGAAGCAGTCACCCGCCGAGACTGCTCGGATTTATTAACATATTTTAATCGTCCTCCCGGTGAGGAATTTGATAATATAACCTATTTAGACTTTTATGAACAATTTATTGTTCACACTAGACGTCCCTTGACCAAAAACGTACAAATCTACCGATTAAACAACGGTAGATATATAACAAGACGTCAGAGGGGCGAGTTAGTCTCCCGTTTGTTCTGGGTCGCGCCTAATAGAGGTGAACAGTTTTATTTGCGTCTATTATTAGCTTCTCAACCATGTCGCGGTTACAGCGATTTGTATAAACTTGGCGGTCCACTTTGCAGTAGTTTCCAAGAAGCTGCCAAAGCTCTAGGGATCGCGAACGATGAGTCCGAGTACGAAATGGCTATGCAAGAAGCATCTACTTTCTTGACAGGACCGCGGTTGCGTAGCTTTTTCGTTCTTCTAGCAGTTAACGGGGTTAGGGTCGTTTCACTTTGGGAGACATACAAACGTATAATTAGTCAAGACATCTTGCAACGATTTCCGGAAAACGAAGATAGAGCGTATAATCTTAGCTTACTTTGTATCGACAGGTTAATGCGTAAACATGGGACGTCGCTTGTCGAACAAGGATTACCGGCGGTCATAGACGATACCACGGAGGTAGGTCGCGAGCGCATCGAATACGACAATAAGCTCTTAACAGCTTTCGTCGCGGATTGGCTTCCGAAGTTGTCGGACGATCAACGTCACGTATTCGAATATGTAGATAAACTCTTACGCGATGGGAGTTTTCGCGATACTCACGACACCGCAATTTTCTTAGACGGACCTGCCGGAACAGGTAAAACGTTATTGTTGAACGTAATAACAGCACACACACGCGGTAACTTGGATAGCATAGCTTTGTGTACAGCGAGTTCAGGTATTGCAGCTCAGAACTACGAAGGCGGCATAACGGCGCACAGTATGTTTAGATTCCCTCTGAATCCCGTCGACGATCTTGGTTACTGGAACATCACGAACGGCTCTCAAAGAGCTGAATTGATTACTCAGGCTACTGTTATTATTTATGACGAGGCCCCTATGGCGCATAAATATCTAATAAACTTGCTCGACAGGTCACTTAAGGATCTCATGAAATCAGATAGGTTATTCGGGGGTAAAATTATTATTTTTGCTGGGGACTTTCGTCAAATCCCACCGGTTGTAGTCAACGCAAAGACCAATTCGGACATCATTAATTGCTCAGTCAAATCTTCACCTATTTGGCCTAAAATTAAGTCTTTTACACTTTCTACGTCACAGCGATGTAAAAGTGATGCAGATTTTTCTAATTTTTTATTAAAATTGGGTTCAGATCAATTACCAGTACAATCAGTTAAAGTAGATCGATCAGTTTTGAATTTAATAGATTTATCTTCAGTTAGTTTTGTTACTGAAGTTAATGACTTAATAGATTTTGTTTTCCCTAGCGTAGTAATAGATGAACCCGACATATGCGCTCATCGAGCCATATTGTCTACTCATAATAGCAATGTCAAAGAAATAAATTCATTAATTTTGAATAAATTGCCTCAGGATCCACTACATTTTTATTCAATTGACGAAGTTGTTAGTGATAAAGCGGACGAAATATTCTTAGGTGCGGATACCCTGCACAGACTGCAACCAAAGGGTGTTCCAGATCACGATTTAGTACTTAAGATAGGATGCGTGTGCATGATAGTCCGGAACCTCAGCTTCTCTGATAGGTTAGTAAATGGTAGTAAAGTAATTGTAGTAAGTACCACACCGCGACTTATTACCGTTCGAAAGCCAGGCGAATCGGGTAACTACGTAATACCTCGCATTTTATTTAAAGCCCCAATAGAGCCAAACAGTCCTATCGAAATGACGCGTCGCCAATTCCCGTTGCAAGTATGTTACGCGATGACTATACACAAAAGCCAGGGTCAGACGATCAGTCGAGTAGGTGTAGATTTGAGATCGGACGTATTCAGTCACGGGCAACTGTATGTCGCTCTAGGTCGCGTTCAAGATAGAGAGAGTTTAAAAGTTTTAGTGTCCCGGGACAAGATTATAGATGGTAAACTGATGCTCAATAATATTGTCTTCCCACAATTACTGTAGATTTAGACGGACTTTGTGCAGCCTCTTGCGATATAAAATTGTTCACCTCTAATCAGAATCGGGCAACTTGTATTTAGTATTTATTAAATCATAAAATCATGCCGACACAACTGTACATTGTGCGTTATCTTTATTATTTTTTGTTGTTATTTAGTTTTAGTCTTTATTTAGTTACACTACACATGCGCTATACACAGAATGCATTGAACGAGAAAAGTTTCATCTGTGGTAATAATGACGTATTATTGAATATCTTTCATTTTGTTAACTTAGCTTGTGTGTGTATGCATGATAGTATATTGAAGCTATTCCTTTGGTTGCGTTATTATCACATATTCCCGATTGGTGGTATCGGTGGATGTCGTCACTCGGAGAGTAATTCCATTATAGTTGGCCGTGGTTCGTGTGGCGGGAGTCTTTTCGGTCGTCCGGCTAGGGGGCGGACGGCGAGACTGCCGAGCGAACAGACCGTGGAATAGGTAGACGTTTCGCGTTGGTCGAGGAGCCGGCGCGCGACCGAGGTGCACCCGGCGTTCGGCGGGGCGCAAAGGCGGGTAACTTAGAGAAAGTATTGTCATCTAAGTGAGGAGTATAATATCGACATGGTGATGCATTGTCGATGTGACGCATGTGCGGCGTATCCGATGAGGCGAGTCGTCTGCATTCAGTTTCCGAACTGAATGCAGCCGACTTGCATTAACATGGTTCGCGTGATGTACCAATACATACAAACCATACATACTCACCGGAAGAAATAATTTTTTTGTTTTTTTTTTTTTTTTTTGTTTTTTTTTTGTTTTTTTTTTTGTTTTTTTTTTTTTGTTTTTTTTTTGTTTTTTTTTTGTTTTTTTTTTTTTGTTTTTTTTTTTTGTTTTTTTTTTTATAACCTTTTTGTTTTTTATACACTTTTTTCTAAGCCGCCGTATTTTTTTTTGTTTTATAAAAAAAATAGAAAGTGTTAATTTGGAATATTCCATAGTAAATTACTTATTTTTAATTACGTATCAGTCTAAAAATAGCATTAGCATAAAATTTAAAATAAAATATCCAGCATATACTTGTAGACCAATGTGTGACAAAAAAGCCATCTATTCTGATATTGCCGTACACCTTTTCCTATGTTATGTCTTATAGAGCAACGTGCGACAAAACATTGTACTCGTCCCTGGTGTTATCATCTCCGCTTACCATATGATAATTATGTTCTATAGTTAAATAGTTAAAAGTCCATAAAAAAATATGCAATACACGGTAATTATATACGGTATTTTCTCAACTTTTTATATTTCCTTAATCCGTTTTCTATTAAGAAGATAAATTAGCAATATTACTAATCTATTTCCAATGTCAACATTGTTCACATTTTAATGTTTTCCTTTATCACCTTTTTACACGGTATTCTCAAAGTTTTATACTACCTTAATCCGTTTTCTATTAAAAAGATAAATTAGTAATATTACTAATCTATCCCGAATGTCAACGTTGTTCGCATTTTAATGTTTTACTTTACCACCTTTGACCACTTTTTAAAGTTATTTTGAAAATTGTTAAACTTATTTATAAGAATTTGTGAAACAATACTTTTATAAGAAAAAAAATATTAGTACCTACTTTTATGGAATGCATCGAATTGTGAGACGAAATTTAAAAATATCCAGCATATAAATTTATACAATTTTCGTTCCGATATTATTTTACTTGTAGATCAATGTGTGACAAAAAACCATCTACCCTGATATTGCCGTACAGTCTTCCCGTTGTTCTATCTCGTAGAGCAACGTGCGACAGATCATTGTACTCGTCTCTGGTGTTGCCGTACAGTCTTCCCGTTGTTCTATCTCTCGTAGAGCAACGTGCGACAGAACATTGTACTCGTCCTTGGTGTTGCCGTACAGTCTTCCCGTTGTTCTATCCCTCGTAGAGCAACGTGCGACAGAACATTGTACTCGTCCTTGGTGTTGCCGTACAGTCTTCCCGTTGTTCTATCCCTCGTAGAGCAACGTGCGACAGAACATTGTACTCGTCCCTGGTGTTGCCATACAGTCTTCCCGTTGTTCTATCTCATAGAGCAACGTGCGACAGAACATTGTACTCATCCCTGGTGTTATCATCTCCGTTTATCATTTATTCTATAGTTAAAAGTCCATAAAGATTTATACAATTCAATTATACACGGTATTCTCTCAACATTTTATATTTCGTTGATTTCGATAATATGTTTTATATTAGGAAGATAAATTAGTAATGTTACTAATCTATCCTCAATGTCAACACTGTTCGCATTTTAATGTTTTCATTTACCACCTTTGACCACTGTTTGAAAAGTCATTTTGAAAACTATTTAACTTATCAAAAGAATTGGTTGGTTCCAAAATATAATCTTGGTCTCACTTGACCTAGGCATGTGAGTCTTAGATTATCACTGAAATATTTATAAACATCGTTTATATTTTGAGTATTCAATACACTGATAAAAGAAAAAAATATTTGTACTTTTTGGAATACATGGAATATGATAAATGATCTTTCTTCACATATATGTAAAACTTTTCGAATTGCAAACTTTATTGTAGACAAATAAAATAATCTCAGTGATTTTTATAGATTGTTGTATTTTACACAGTATGTGCGTTCTTATTTGAAATAATCTGTATTACTGCCACCCAATATAAAAAAAAAACAATCTTTACTCAGCGCACACCACGAGTAAACCAACTATTATATGAAAATAAGCATCATTTGATGATAAAAATCTCGCGCAACTAAATACACGTTGATAATAATAATAATTTAACATTTCATGTCTTCGTTTGTTATGTGAGCAATTGAATGAAATACTTTTACTCTGTTTATAATAAGTAGTATTCATTAACACGTACTAAACAGATTATAAGTATTACATTAGCAAATTAGGTGATTTGTTTTTGACCACAATTATTTCACGAGTTGTATATATGTTGTCTCCAATGCTTAGCCTAAATATTTAAAGGAAAAGCAGTATGTAGTTTTTTCGAATAAATTTTGGTAGTATTTAGCAGCACTCTCATCTAATGTCGTTCTCGTTTTCCTGAAATCCTCTGTCACATCTACACCTCTTGACCAAATAGGTTTAGATGTGACAAATATTTAATGAAATAATAAAGAACTCGTTTTATAGAACCAGTATTCAAAAATGGCCCTAATTGGCTTAATTCACAAAAAAAAAAATGCATTTGTTTTCTTAAAACTCAACTCAACGTCATAAAACTAATACTAATTTAAAATAAAACCAAATTTGATGTTTTATAAGGCTGTCTTTTAGTATTTGTTTGGTGAAAAAATTTTACTTCCATTGTTGAATATAATAAATATACTTTCAGTTTAATATGTTCTTATGTATGTTGATAATTCAATTTGTTTTACAATCTTCTAACAAAATTGTCTAATATCATATCCTCAACACGATATTGGCATCATTCGATAATCCAATATTTAAGGTTTTTCTAACGAACCTGACCCGATCAAGAGTTTATAGACATGTTTTCTGCGTTGCTTTTCGTAGGTTATAGGTATCTTAAATAATTACACCAATAAATCATAAATTCAAACAACAACGATAAATAAAATCGAATAGTCCCAATATTTTGTTCAAGTTTATTTAATATGGCAAATAGTTTCGCTTAACGTAAAAGGCTCTTGAATCAGTGCATAATCAAGTATCATGACTTCATCAAAATTGCTGTCACATGGTTTGTATGTCCATGGTATTATAGTTTAATTTATCATTTTCTTGGGAAACAAGCGTTATCATCCAATACAAACAGACATGTTATTATAGCACTAAGTATTAATGATTGTAAAACAAACTATATACGTTCCTTAATATAATTGACATCAATAGCTAATCCAATGTTTAAATTGTTTGATTCTTGTATGGTTTTGATAATACTTAGTAAGCACATAATGTTTTCCTTCGTCGTTATTCATATCTAAATTACCTAAGTATTTTCAAATCCTAAATACCAATAACTTTTATAAACAAAATATAAATACATATAAATAATAACGTAAAATAATCTAAAACGAGTAGTCTCAGTTTAGTTTCAAACTATTCAGTAGTAGCGGCTCCGCCCTCAAAAAAATCGCACAAAGACGATTGCGGGTTTCTGTAATAAAAAATAGTCAATAATTCATCTCTGCCTAAAATCCAGATTCGTGTTGCCGTTCTAACATGATCAGTCAATAAGTATCTATCCAACTAATTTTCGTATTAATATTAGTAGTCACATACTAACATTTCGCAACTTTTAATGTATGTAATCTTAAATCATGCCTTCGTTTAATCACTTGAGAATTTTTTGTTGTACTGAAGTTTGATTTTTTCTTACAAATACACTTTTAGCCAGTTGTATTCTTTATAAACGTCCCACGTTATTTGTGTTTATCTGTCATTTTAAAATTTTAATTTGATAATTTTCTTAGAATATAAAGGCACTTTCAGCCAGCCAAACAGATCGATGACACCAAGTGTTAGGTGATAGTATAACAAACAACACGTACACGTACGTAAATGTCGCCACTCATTAATCCAGTATTTTAATTCGTTTGTTCTTGTGATCTGGTTGATTGTAGACGGTGTTTTTTTTCAGTCGTTTGTCAGATCTAAATACTAAATAAATATAATATATATGTAGTCCTTGAAATAATAATATAATAGTTCGTCCCTTCTGTTCAAAATACATAATTACCTATGTATGAGGGATTAGTTTCGCCCCAGAAACTTGTGTAAATTTGAAATTTAATATGTAACTCTTGTATAATTCTTGAAAATAACAAACCAAAAAAAAACAAATTTTTTTCGTGAATTACAGGCGGTTTCAGTCAAACGTATCTCTGTGGCACCGAGTATTTATGATTGTAAGACAACACCAATCTGCTACGCCTCGTAACTGGCACTACTAATCATCCAGTGGTTTAGTTCTCTGTAACCAAACCTGGTTCAATCCACACAGTATACAGATATGTTTTCTCCGTTGCTTTTCTTTGGTCCTCAGTCACGTCCAAATCGCCGAGTAATTTAGGAACGTATACTTGTATAATTCCTAAAATTAACCGACGATTGCAGTAACTATATCATGTCCTGATCTCGATTGACAAATATATTTTTTTTAAATAGTGAAATTTTAAATTGTAATTTTTTCACGAAACACGGTCGCTTTCTGTCAAACGTGTCTCTGTGGCACCGAGTGTTTATGATTGTAAGACAACACCATATCTGCTACGCCTCGTAACTGGCACTACTAATCATCCAGTGGTTTAGTTCTCTGTAACCAAACCTGGTTCAATCCATACAGTAGACAGATATGTTTTCTCCGTTGCTTTTCTTTGGTCCTCAGTCACGTCCAAATCACTGTGTATTTTCGTGAATCAACTTATACAGAATTATTCATAAAAAACATCTTTCATAGCATGATAAGTATGAAACGTGTTTTTGTAAAAATTACCTATTTCCCCCCTTCCCTTCTTCTTTTGTACATAATTTTTCATCTTCGTAAGTAAAGGGCACCATAGGCATTACCATGGTTTTTTTTTGTTTTTTTTTTGTTTTTTTATTGCACTTTGGGTGTGGTCTTGCCAGGAATTGTATTCCTAGCTCTTTATTTACACTCCTTTACAATTTTGTGCGGGAAGTAGGTGATGTGAATTTCCAAGGCACGTTTTATCCATGCATTTTTATTTTCATCATTTCCTATTTGTATTATCATTAATTAGTAAAAAATATTACACAAGAGTTATTTGGATTTATATAAAGTTCAAACAACAAAAAGTATATGACTTGGGGAAACTAATGCATCTTTTGAGTAATGTTGTATGATTTTTCGTATTCGTGATTTATTTACTTAATTAAGGAAGGCATGATTTATTATTTAAGTTGTACAAATGCTTTGACATTTATTAAAAAAAAAAAAACAATACCAAAATATCTTGTCAACTAATAAAAAGTGTATTTTTTTAATCGTATTTTACCAGACTTACTTGGTTTAAACGTGGTGTGCGATATAACAATATTATATACTAAAACAATGAAGACCTGAACTCATTTACTACTACTGTAACTACTACTACTACTACTGAACGCATTTTTAGAATATCGTGTTATTACTTTTTATAAACTATCATATTGGTAACTTAATAAACCTGTATTAGACTGATACGTAATTGTAGGACTAAATCTAACGTGTTCTTGATACAATTTCGGCAAAAACTTCACAATATTATTTAATACGTTTTTTTATTTTCCTTTTTTTTTTCTTTTTTTTTTATCAATAAAATTATTTCTTCCGGTACCATGTATGGTTTGTATGTATTCTTGTACCATTGTTACGCGAATCATGTAGATGCAACTCGGCTGCATTCAGTTCGGACACTGATTGCAGACGACTAGCCATGGATATGCCACATATGCGTCACATCGGCAATGATTTTCACTCATGTCGGTGCTATACTCCCCACTTAGAAGGCAATACTTTTCCTAAGTTATCCGTCTTTGCGCCTCGCCGCGCGCCGACCGCACCTCCTAGCGCGCCGGCTCGTCGTCCACGCGGAACCGTCCACCTGTTCCTCGGTTCGTTCGTTCCGTAGGATCGCCTGTTCTCCCTCTGGTCAGTCGGCTGGGGGGGCCAATCCTGCCCTCGATCACGTGTCAACATATAGTGGTGTTTCCGACGTGCCTTCGTTGGACTGATAACATCATATCGGTGAAGTGATATAATGCTCCATTGTAATATTTTTCACTATATTTTTCATGTATTCACATTCATACTATTTATTCAAGATGCACTATTATTCAATAATACTTACTGCTGAACATTTTTCAACTTCAGAGCATTTGCACACGCATACATTTATGCTAATCAATCAAACGCTGGTATTAAAAGTTGCTGATTCATTGCTTTCATTTTAAATAAATCTTATATTTATCTATGTAGAATTGTAAAGATATTTAGTACTTATTGTTATTTTTATATAGTATTTGCTTGCTTGCTTTTAGTGCTTGTAGTTAGTTGGGGAGTAAAAGGGATTAACGTGTCGCAGGGAAGTTAAGATTTGATATGGCTCACAAATAATCTTGAATAACTAAACTTCAATAAAAATTTGATCCCCAATAACATGTAACTTGTTCTATAATAACCTATCCCAGCGACACAAAACATCATGTTTTATTTATTTTGCACGATCATTTTCACATGTGTGATTAATATATTGGTAAAGCAATATAGCAATCATTATCAAACTGTAACTTTATATGTTGTAAAATAAATAAAATAAGATGTGCAGCTACAGGATTGATTCACAAATATGGACGGCCATACTAACTAATAGCAATGTGCTCACTTATTGTGTTTTTTGTTTTTCAAAACTTTGCATGAAACTCATGAAGTTCAATTACAGTTTAGCTATTAAACATATTTCCTGCTAATCCTGTACCTATCCAGTATACAAGATACCTCATTGATGAGGCACTTAAAGAGATGTACTTTAATGTAAATAAGAACCTAAATGATTTTTCTCATACTACTTTTAGGAACTCATAATTTTACCCATGCCAATAGTCTGTAAATGAACAATTACAATTTCTTATTACAAATTATTTAAAGTACCTTTCATTGATGGTACCAAAATGATGAGATATCCTGTATACATATCCCAAGTGCCAACCTCACCTGCACGTGGTGCTCCCTGCTGTGGAACTAACGAGGCTCTGGCCATTTTTTTTTTCTTAATAAAAGTTATCTTATTAATAAGTTTTAATACAATGTTGTTTGTATATTTCAGATTTGTATGGCTATCTCTAGACGAGTAAGGAGAACAAAAATGAACCAAAAATAACAGGCCAATATCAATATTAAGAGCTGTAAAACGAAGAGCCATCACAATATAATGTAAGTAAATATTATTCCTTACATAATTTAAGCAAACTCTACACTTATATTTTTTAAGTAGAGTTGTAATGTATTGTGGTGACAATACAATGGGTAATTTGGAAATGCAATAATTTCACAAAAAAATAACTGATTTTATAGGATAAATGTCACAAATCATGGTAACATTATCTGTTTATAAAAATATGAGGATTTAATGCATATCACCTGTAGAATATTTATAGAAATCCAGCTTGTGCTCTCATGTCTACTTACACTTCATATTTCCCTTTTTGGAAGGAGTTAGAAATAAACAATATATCAAACAATAAAATGGATTTGTTAATTTATTTCAGACTAAGGAGAGCTCAATTATGGTTGAAAACGAAATTACTGCAACTGCAAATACTTGAGAACCAAGTGTAACGCAATAAGACTAAATTTATAGTTAAATTGTAAGTATAAATTAGAATTCTTTTATGTTCTTACAAATTTGTCTAACACAAAGGTCAGACATGATCTAAGCGGGATAAGATCATGGCTAAGCGGGACTCTAATTAAGCACGTTAACATAACACTTTGTAGATGATAACTATGGGTCAGACTACCTGGAGTCTTCTGAATATATTTTTTTGAAAATGAGACTTGTATGTTCGAAACCACATGTTTACATTGGTTAGGTTAGGTTAGTGTTGCGACCACAAAGCGCGCGAGCCGAGCGAGCGAAGCGAGCGTGCCGCGGCAGCGGCCGGCGAAGCGCCAGATTAGAAATCATGCCAACAAAATGTACCATATTAAAAACTTCAAATACAACACTTGAAGTTAATAGTATAATTTTTTTTAATAGCTATTTTGAGATATATTAAAAAGTCAATTTACTTAACTTCCTTTTATTTTGTTTCAGATATGCAGAGTATGAGTATGAAAACACATCACACGCTGAATAAATACATAGGCAACGAAAGAAAGACGAAAATTCACAATTTACTTCTAATGATATTTGCTGATACTTAAAAATAAGAATTTCTAAAATTCTATTTAATATTAGTTGTAGGAAGATAATGTTGTTATTTACCCATGAATATAATGATATATATGTAGTCATGTTCTGTATAAATTTATGGAGTAATTTTTGCTCCCTACTACATCTTTAGGTTCCACAATTATAAAAATTAAATCGCTTAAAATTTAATGTTACTACTACGAGTGACAACTCGAAGATAGTCTGGTAGATCTATCTGTTCTAAATTAATAACAATTTGTCTTAATTTAAAATTGTATAAACATTTAACTAATTTTCGCCAGTAAACTATTTGAACACAATATATCAGTTTATGCAATCAACTGAGATCCAATTAATTCAAATCTGATCTAATACTTTTGGTAACATACTAAATTTGTATTTGTTTTTTTTTATAATATATTATTGTGAATGCTTTTAACATTGACAAAATGTATTTTTGATTTCATATGACATGAACATAGTATTACAATATTTAAAGTAGGTAAGTATTAAAGTATTCCAATTTCAGGAATTTTCTTTCTTGAAGGGTTTTGCAAGCCTGCATACAGGGAGCAAAAAAAAACTTTATTTTAACTACCCTGATTATGGGGGTTACATGATTATAAATAATGTGATGTTGAATAAGAATTGTTATTATATATGGACATAATAACGTCATTTTGTTTATGGATTATATTCATTCAGCTGTATTCATGTACAAAAATCAATTTATGGGTGTAGTAACATGTTAACAATATTGTATTTTTCTGTATAAGTATAAAAATTGTTTAATCGAATTGTTGTTAAATGCAAATAAATAACATTTACATTTAATAAATGTATTTTATTTTGTAATATAACTGAAACTATAAAAAGTACATATCTATCTTAACTCTCAACAAGGTACTAATTACAAGGTACAAATAAACCACACAATTTTACCGTGAATGACGGTAGACGTATATTAGTTAAGAAGGTATTTCTTAAGTAATAATATTTATTTATATATGTACATAACATTTCAGTGGTATATTTTGTTTACTTTGAAGCCTTACAACGACCAATAAGAAACGTAAATCATTATAAACATAGATAGATAGAAATGGCTTATGTACTAAATAATTAAATTATTAACGTTCTTACACATTGAATATATGTATTAATATATTTGTCCCTTGGTCTGGGACTTAAAAAGATTGTCCCAACTGTGGTTCTTGTCTAGCATGTCGTAAAAGGCGACTAATGGTATATGGGGTTTTGAGTAGGTACCTATGTGATTGTGTTGGGGACGAGCTAGCTACTTGTCCCTACTTTTTTACAATTTTCCATCTAACCCAGCCCAGTTGGCTGAATGTGGTTAAAGGGGCCTGCTGCCCCTTTGACTCTGCCTACCCCTTCGGGGATTATGGGCGTGATGTTATTGTTATGTACGAATGTATGTATGAATATATTAAATGCCTTTTTTTAGGTACAAACCTACTTATTAAATTTTCAATATATTTTCATGTTGATTTATCAAATTAATTAAGCTTTATTTATTTTTATAAGCAAGATTTTACGAGTAGGTACATACAACGGACAATAAAATGAACATTAATGATAGTAATTAGCATTTATGACTTCAATGTCTGACATTTTGCATTTGCTTGGTACAATCAAGTACCGAAATCATAAAAACATTGTCAATTGGTACTTAATTACATAGGTGTATAACGTTAAACAATGTTTACATGATATATCCAAGGTATCGCATCACGACATAAAAACCAACCATATGCGGTCATATTATAATAACCATATGGAGCCCGGAGCGGCCAAATAAATCATGTCGGACAAGGTCGAAGTACGCACGCGAGGCCGGAGGCCGAGCGCCCTCCCGGCCGAAGGCCTGGTTCTTTAGGACCCATTTGATGGAACATAGGGCATCAAAAAAGAATAAGAACGCCATTGCGAACGGTCCAACCCAGCCATGTAATCTAAGCGAGGCCGCAGGCCGAGCTGCGTATCGCGAGGCCGAAGGCCGAGCTCCGCGTAGGGCGAAGCCCGGAGCGTCCGCCTCGCAGAGCTGGGTTTTGGCAAGCACACGCGTAGCGTGTGCGCCAAAAGCTAGTCTATTATATATAAAGCTAAATTACCACTGACTCACTCACTCACTGATTGGGGTGTTTTTGCGGTGTGAAGGGGGTGGTTTAGCACTTTTTGACGTATGGGGGGTGGGTTTAAATTTTTAATCAACGCAGCTTTTTCTTGTTTTTTTTTTTAAATTCAAGATGGCCGCCGAGTATGGCCTCGCGGGGGGAAAAAAATGTAGGGGATGGGGGGGCGGTCTCGACTGTTTAAGATGAGTGTTTGGAAGTTGGGAATGGAAAAAAAATAAAATGTCAAAAAAACAAGATGGCGGCGGTGTAATTGCGGTTTGAAAATCCGATTTAGAGTCATTTTTGCGCAGTCGTACTGAAGGGACGCGCATAGACAGTGGAAAGCTTTATTTTGGAAATTCTTGCAAGTATAGTCGACTCGACGACCCCGTCCATAGATTATAGAAATTCAATATGGCGGCGGCGCTGGCGGCCATTTTGTCCCGAGAAAAAAATTGGCAGTTTTTGAAGGCGTTTTTCGGGTGGATGGCAACACTTTAGAGAATCGCTTGTAAGAAGGCTATGGTGGGGAATTTATTCAAGTGATACCATGTGTAGAAATTTCTACCAAATTCATGGTAGTTTTTGGGCCATGGTAGAAAATAGTAAGAAAAAAAAAATTTAGATTTTTGAAAAATCGAGTATGCAGTTTTGTGGCAACCCCGACCCGCTTGGGTTTTTTTGTAGTTTTTTTGGAAAATTCTGGCAACCCTGGGAATTATTGGTAAAAAACGTTTTTTCGACATTGTCGTCTTCTAGGAGCCCTGTGGGTCCAAAGAAGTATCGGAAGAAAAAATTAAAAATGAGGGTTGATGGGGTATACGATCCAGAATATGGGAAAAATATGGGCGTTGCAAAATTCAAGATGGCGGACGCGCTGGCGGTAATTTAGTAAAACTCAAAATTTTCCAAAAATTTGTTTTTAATTTTTCGCATGTATGGCAACATTTTAGAGAATCGCGTTGTATGGGGTAGGGGTAGAGAATTTATTCAAGTGTTGCCATGCGTTTGAATTTCTACCAAATTCATGGTAGTTTTCGAGCCATGGTAGAAAATGGTAGGGAAGAAATTTTGACGTTTTGCGAAAAATCGAGTATGCAGATTTATGGCAACCCCGACCCACAATGGCCTCATGGTAGTTTTGTTGAAAAATTCTGGCAACACTGGTGACAGCGGACCAAAACATTTTTTCGACATGGTCATTTTCCAAACTCTCTGTGGGTCCGAGGACGCACGGGAGGAAAAAAAAAAAAATGTGGGTTGGTGGAGTATACGACCCAGAATATGGGAAAAATATGGGCATTCGGAAATTCAAGATGGCGGACGCGCTAGCGGCCATTTTGTGAAAATTTTACTTTTTCGAAATTTTATTTTCAATTTTTCGGGCAGATGGCGACACTTTAGCGTTTTCCAATGTACTAGGCGGATATGTGTCTCGTCAAAATGTGTTGCCAGGTGAAAAAAAAATTTAGTATTTTTTGGTAGTTTTCGAGATATGGCCCAAAAAGGTCGAAAGTAGAAATAACGACTTTTTGGTAAATTCATTGCCAGATTCCCAGAGGGCGGGTTCATTAAAATGACATTTGACTATTTTTATCTCATTCGCATGGCAACACTCAGAGCGGCGGGGAGGTAAACTCCGAAGGCATGGTCTACTTCCAGAGGCTCTGGAGGACTCATTATACGTCGGAAGGAAAAAGTAAAAATGCAGTTCGATGTGGTATATAACGTAGAATGCCTAAAAAATACTGGCTTCAAAATAATCAAAATGGCGGACCAAGTGGCGGCCATTTTGTAAAAATATGAATTTTTCAGAATTTTCAAAGTGGTTTTTGGGGCAGTTGCAGTTAGCAAAGCTAAATTTTGATAATGACCTTTGTTATAGAGCCCTATAAGACCTATCGACTGGTTATAATTTTTTCCCAATTTTCGGGGTAATTTTCGAGTTTTACCCCAAAATGTAAAAACTTGAAATAACGACTTTTAGTAGAAAATAAGTATGAGGATTTGTCAACATTGGCCATTTATTTCCATTTCGATCCAATTTTGAAAAATAAATCAACAGTCGAAAGAAAAAAATTGAAAACTCCATGTCATGTTGGTACTCGATTTTCCCATACATTTTGTACTGGAGCCGACCGCAAAGACAAGTTTGTACGATTTTGTATGGGGAAACGGTTGCATAGTATTGCGGTACTGTCTTTATCATACAAAATGACTATGTAACTGTGCCTGGGCATAGGTGGAGCACATTTATTATGCCTTAATTTTCGCAAAGTTCTAGACGGAGCGCCGCGTAGGGCGCAGCCCGGAGCGGCCAATCAAGTGATGTAATTTTGCTAACGTATAGGCGGAGCGCCGCGTAGGGCGAAGCCCGGAGCGGCCAAACAAGTGATGTTATATTGCGAATGTAAAGGCGGAGCGCCGCGTAGGGTGAAGCCCGGAGCGGCCAAACAAGTGATGTTATATTACGAATGTAAAGGCGGAGCGGCCAAACAGTTACAGGCGAAGCGCCGCGTAGGGCGAAGCCCGGAGCGGCCAAACAAGTAATGTTATATTGCGAATGCGTAAGCGGAGCGCCGCGTAGGGCGTAGCCCGGAGCGGCCAATCAAGTGATGTAATTTTGCGAATGTGAAGGCGGAGCGCCGCGTAGGGCGAAGCCCGGAGCGGGCAAACAAGTAATGTTATATTGCGAATGCGTAGGCGGAGCGCCGCATAGGGCGCAGCCCGGAGCGGCCAATCCAGTGATTTAATTTTGAGAATTTAAAGGCGGAGCGCTGCGTAGGGCGAAGCCCGGAGCGGCCTAACGTATATTGTAATTTTGCAAAGCCACAGGCGGAGCGCCGCGTAGGGCGAAGCCCGGAGCGGCCCAATAAGTGATATTATATTGCGAAGCCACAGGTGGAGCGCCGCGTAGGGCGCAGCCCGGAGCGGCCAAACAGTTAATGTGTTTTTGCGAAGCCATAAGCGGAGCGCCGCGTAGGGCGCAGCCCGGAGCGGCCAAATAAATCATGTAATTTTGCAAGACCGCAGGTCAAACTACGTACGCGAGGCCGGAGGCCGAGCGCCCTCCGGGCCGAAGGCCTGGTTCTTTAGGACCCATTTGATGGAACATAGGGCATCAAAAAAAGAATAAGAACGCCATTGCGAACGGTCCAACCCAGCCATGTAATCTAAGCGAGGCCGCAGGCCGAGCTGCGTTTCGCGAGGCCGAAGGCCGAGCTCCGCGTAGGGCGAAGCCCGGAGCGTCCGCCTCGCAGAGCTGGGTTTTGGCAAGCACACGCGCAGCGTGTGCGCCAAAAGCTAGTTTATTGAAATATAAGCTTTCTACACTCCTTCTCTATATAAACTTTAACTGTGCCAAATCTCTTGTCTAAGTAGTTATCATAAAAAGGTGTACAAAGTTTTTTCTTCACATATGCGTATATATGCGTATATATATATATATATCACGTATTAATATATAGATCATGTGACGCAACTCTTAAGGCGTGATTTCCACTATCTTAATAGCTCATTAAAATATACAGGCAAGAGTATCGGTATTCAATCATAATTAAGAGATATTTTATAACTATCAAATCTATGCTCATTATACAAGGGTTATGTTACAAAGATCTTTATGGCTCTCTCTTTCATAATTCCGAAATAGTATATTTCATTACAAGTACGGAAAGGCTGTCATTGCAATGACGGTTCCGTACGTGTACTGAACGACTATTTTTAATACAGTTGCGAAAAAATGAAGCAATTTAATAAAATAATAAAAACACCATAAACTCAACTAACTAATCATTTAATTCTTATAAAAGTTATAATTCACATAGACATTGACATTGGTACAGGTTTTTTCTTTTTAATAGACATCATTTTGACAGTTGGGTAAGAGAACGCACGAGTTCGGGAAAGGTAAAAAAAAGCACGAGTATGTAATAGCCCACATCGCGAACGCTATACGTCCCTGCAATACGCCACTTTTTGAACCACTGTATTAAAATAAAGTATTACCTAATATGTCTAACTAACTAACTAACTAACTAACTAAACTTCACGCCACTTCCCTAGCGGGGTAGGCAGAGAGAACCGAACGCCATATGGCACGATCCTTACACACCTCACTCGCCTCTTCAACATTCATAATCCTTTTCATACAAGCTCTACGATTTTTATGACTCCTAACATCACCTTCTTTTAATACACGACCAATCTGGTCGTGGTAGGTGAGCCTGGGCCTCCCGCGGCTCCTACATCCTTCCACATTCGCATTGTATATCTGTTTAGTCAATCTTTCGTCATCCATTCTTTCCACATGTCCGAACCACCGGAGCATGCCTCTAATATGTCTAATAATAAGAATTGTATAGCAAAAACGCTATTCACATATATTGTAGTTATTAAGCAAAAAAGATATTTAAAAAAGTTATTTATTCAAAGAATGAACGCTATTTGGCTACAGTAATTATTTCGCAAAGGTCGTCAAAGTAAAAGCAAACTCCTATTATAGTTTAAGATACTAAAGTACTTGCACAATGTCAAGCTAAGTCGCTATAAATTAGTTAGTCAATGTCTCGACTCGCACCAAGGTGCAGCTATTTAGAAACGATGTTCTAAGCTGCCCCGTCGGTTAACAAACTCTGACTGCTACTAAAGATAGGTATTGTTTATATGTTGCATGTGTAAACTCGATGTTTGGAAGGTCTTGCAATATTATGTTTAAGTTTGTAGTACAGATAATATTATTTAATTTAACTGCTTTAGTCATGTGCATGCATTTTTGTAGTTAAAAGTCAGTATGGATATGAATTTTTAAGTTAAGCGCCAATAACAATGGACTATGCAGTTTTTCTGTTTTCATATCTGCACTGCCAAACTTACATTGGCTAAAAAATTGTAACTGATAGTTATTAAGACTTGGCAGTTTTAAAAGAGTAACTATCGAATTTCTTGCTGGTTTCTTTTCGGTAGAATCAACTTTTTGAACCGGTAGATATTGATCTTATTTTGACAATTTATAAGTTCTTTTTTTAAACTTATGTAAATGAAATTGTCTCATTTTATTTCATTTCTTATATCTTATAACGTTCTAAAATAAATTAGTTTATAATATAACATTAAACCTGACTTGCAAAAAAATTTGTAAATCAAATATTTTTAATGGAATATCTACATAAGCTAACTGCTATTTATTTTTAAATTATTTAACGGCATTACACCTAAAATTTGTGTACACGTTTGATTCTTAATGGATAAAAACAGCATCAAAGAACAAGGGAATATCTGTATCAAAGTCCGAAACAATTTGTTTCAACGCAATTATTACCATTAGGGAGTTTCCCGGACAAAAACTTATTTAATTAATGTAAAATCATTCTTCGGGAACAACATCCAATCCTATTAAGGTCCGTATCAGAAATCTTGTAACTTTTGCCTTTAGACTTGCAAAGAAAAACGCGCCTTAAAATTTCGTCCGAAAATAAGCTCCCGCCGGCAGGGACGATTTACATAAAACTTGTTTAAATGGTAATATTAGAAGATGTCACCCACCACAGACGTCCCCACAGAACTTAGCATAGGCATGCAGAGTAAAAAAGTCTCCTTACATCATTTTGCTTACTGTGTTTTCTAACTGGAAGACGTATGTGAATTTATTTTTCTGTGGCGAAATGTAGGCAGTGACGTCACAATTTTGCTCAGACCCAGAGTTTCCTATTTCAAGGTGTGCGACTACGAGATGTCAGCTGAAGTCAGGTTATTATAGAAATTCGTAAATCACCCACCGTGTAGCCTGGGGCTTACAATTTGTAACGTTTATGCATTCTACCGATGTTATCTGGTGCATGGACTTCTTTATTTTGTTTCAAATGTTCTATGTAAATTCCTTTAATATAAATTTAGCTTTTTATCTGACCTTTGGGACGAATTACACAATCTGATTAGTTTTATGGTTGAAGCTTTAAATATACTTTTAAGCTTTAGGCGCTAGAATTATAGGCTGTTTTGGTTGCATTTTTTTACGTACGGAAATTATTATGTACCTAATAATAATTTGTGTAGATTATTTCTTAGAGAATAAAATGCATCCATCACTTATAAAGTAATCTAATTATTTGTATGTAATTGATAAAGCATTAATTGCTATAAAATTTTAATTTCCTTTATCATTTGTATTTTATGGGTGTTCAATAAATAGTAGATCTAGTTACTCGTGCCAAAATATAAATAAGTGAATCAGATACTCTTTGCCTTTGAAATTTGGATTGCCAAATATATCACGCTTGAAATATTCGAAAGGGTAGGAGGAGAGACTCGAAAGGAGTCAAAGAAAGCGCAATGAGCTGTTTAAATCACATTTAGCCAATATTTAGGGTTAGATGGCACTACACAATCAGAAACCATGACATGATACACAAGAAATACAGTTAGTACATTATTTTCAAATATATGTATGTTGGCGTTAAGCGATGCCAGCGCCACCAAGCGGCTAGTGTATTAATTGGAACGCCAGCGCCACCACGCGGCGCTTGACGGAGTCTACGACGTTGTGCCCGGCAGAAGCGAGCTCACGTTGCGTACGACCACCGAGCAGTGAACACGCCTGGAAACTGTCACGCGTTCCTAGGTTTCCTAGTACCTAATTCAGTCATCAGTGCTAATTATTGAGTGTAATTAAAATAACCTTGATTATCGTACCAGGGTTTGACCGACATTACCCGTCGTAACGCCCATAGCCGACAATCAGCATGGCGGATAATAACGAAATAGAAAATTATTCTCCGTTATGTACGTATTTAAACCACTAGTTCGGCGGTGACGGTAAATATAGTGATGAAACCTGCACATTCAAATATCTATGGATGTGTAACTATGGTTCAAAAACTGTCTGGTTCCCTATCTAAGGTTACGAAGGTCAGATCAGCAGTCGCTTCAATGTAATTACCAGACTTACTAAATCCTAGATCATGGTCCAAGCGGACCCCGACTAAGCACGGAACATAACGCAAGGAAGATGATGCAATTTTTCTCAAGTCCCAGATCAGCATGGGACTCGACAATCTCTTATGGTATGGCTAAATCTAAGCCCCATGAAAACGCTAGAGGAAACCATTACGCGAATCGTTTTTGGCGTCGGCCACGTTACGCAATTCAAGTTACGGAACTCGTTGTGGCAATAAAAAAGTTCACGCGTAAAACAAAACTTCAGCGAATTGCAAAAAGTTTAACTGGTGAACAGTAAATCTGGAAATACCATTGTACCATATATGGGGGCTATTGGGAGAGGGTTATAGAGGTATTCGCTCTTAAAGTAGCTAGTGTATACGAGATCTTGGAGGAAAATTTTGGTCGAAAATAAATGAAGGCGGAAGACAATTTGGTAATTCAGTTGACGCGTCGCCAATTTAGTTTGTTTTCTACGGCATTTTTACCGTTAATTATTTTCTCTAACGAGATTGTAAACAAAAACTTAGTAAATTTTTTATGTGAGCAATTTAGGAATAAGAATTTTTAAATTAGGATGTGATGAAAGACCTGAAGGAGCTCGAAGTGCCCGACTGTACAAATTTGACACGAAACAGACCGGAATGGCGTTCTTTGATGTCAGAGGCCAAGACCTACTTCGGGTCGCCGAGCCAGCGTAGAAAGTAAGTAAGTAAATGAGGATATATTCCAATGTAGATTCCAATCAGATCAAATAATAAATTGTTTTTTTTTTTTAATATACTCATCAATATTAAGAAGAGCCATTTACTCTATTGATACGTGGCTACGAAGCCAAAGTCTTGCTGTTGAAAAGTATTATATGATGAAAACGTTCATTTATATATGTTCGTAAAAAAAAAAAAGTAATCAATACCAAATAAATAAAAAAATAAAGCTTTAAAATAAATTGATTTAAAAATTCACCAATACCCATCCAGTTAACTCGAATAGTGAATTTAAAATGCCTATTTATGGACCGAGTACAAATTAGCAAGAGAAGTATTTTTAGTAGGTATCTATAATTAAAGAATGATCACTATTGTTATAGTCAATACTCACTTATAATCCATCAAACCAGCTCATGTAGTTGAATTTAATAAATCTTACTTAAAAATTCTTAACAAATTAACAACAGTAGTTACCAATTCCGTAGTTTAAAAGCGTACACAAGTGTAAGCAAGACTCGCCATTTCTCACCGGCGTGACTCGAATTCCTCCAAAGCGCAGTAATTCTATGTTGCATTTAATTTTATTCTACATAAAGACTCCTTACGACATGAGAAACCTTTGTAATTAAAGTAATAGAATATCTTATCGGCATGTCTGAATGAAAAACTGCATCTTATACGGCTCGTGGTGAAAATCACATTAAGGTTAAATATGCAAATACAAACGAGTATATGATCTGTATCTGAAGAATATAATTTTATTTTAAATTAATGATATGAATAGTAAGTATATTTGAAGTGACTAAGTTTTGTAGGATATAGGCATTACATTAGATGCATGTGTTTTAATTTGCTTCATTATTACAATGAATGCACGATACACATTTAAGCAGAAATGTAATGTCTATTTCTGTATATAAATTTATTTGTATATTTTTAGGTTCGAAATATATTATTTTTACGCTAGTTAGAGTTACAGACGTTATCAAAAATGTAAAAAAATAAATAAATTAGCAACTGTATTATTCTCTCGATCGTACCTCGGATAATCAAATTCAAATGGGTACAAAGAGAAAAGTAAAACTTTGCATACTCCGCAAGACCTCAAGATTTGTCCCTTGAGGGGGTTCAGATTATCAGTGTTATCTACAAAATAAATAGTAATTAAGCGACTAATACCGCGGGGACCCGGATGAGTTATAAGTTAAAGTCGTGACCGGGGTGCGGAACCCAAGGTGCGGACGTGACTGTGCTACTTGCGTTTTAACAAAAAACGCCCCTGCCGGTCAAAGCTAGGCACTAATTTTGTAGGTTATTTTTGCATCATAAGACTCCAACCCAGCCCACTGTCCCATGTTGGTCTGGGACTTAGAAAGAATATGCCAACTGTGGTTCTTGCCTAGCATGTCGTAAAAGGCGACTAATGGTATATCGGGTTTTGGGTGTGTGATTGTGTAGGCGACAGGTTAGCCGCTTGTCACTGCTTTTTCACAATTTTCCATCTAACCCAGCCCGACTTTATTTTTGGCTGAATGTGGTTAAAGGGAGGCGTGATGATATGTTATGTTTATAAGACTTTAAGCCAGTACGCCGATAATCTGAGAGAAGAAGACTTTAAACTAGTGACGTAACTATACCTTTTGAGGCCCGTGGTAATTTTATTGGCTGGGGTCCACGCTCAATGACGGTACAAGATTTCATCGCTAGGGTTTAGGGGGTGGTCCCCTGTCATCGCGGGCCTCTGGTGAGTACTATAGTTACGTCACTGCTTCAGACATTAGCGTTGCATTATAATAAGTAATAACACTACCGGAATTGAACGTGACATGTATCTTGCGATGCATGGAAGACCAGTGGTAGCCTTAAATGCCAAATGTGTTGACTTAAAACCGCTATCATAACTTAAGCAAGGAAAACATCATGTGAAAACTTAGGTACACATTCAAATAAATATTAATAAGTAACCATGTTGCAACTTTTACTACTACTATACTTTCAAAGAGTTTCTAAGGTGCAGTTGCCTCATGTTATAGACAGAATCTCTAAATTAAGAACCCTGGGTAGAACCAGATCTCTTACCGAGTCTAAACTCCTGCTCATGCTCCCTGTAATTTCAAAATATAATTAAAATACCAATAAATATAAAAACATAGTTCCGGAACTGTGAGAGAGAATACTGTAATATGTATGTTTGCATGCCTACGCAATATTATCGTTGTCTTGTTATTATATGTTAGGCTTTTCAAACATAAGCCTGGTTTCATAAGCGGGTCAGCATCAGCACATTCGGTGTAGCGTGCGGCATTCGATATTCAATGACACTGCCCTGCCTAGTTTATGCAATTGAATATCAAAATACGCATACGTGTATAACCAGCCTTTACATTCATACATTTAAAACGAATGCATGTAGCTCTATATATTCAATATACTGCCTTATATTAAAAAAAAACTGATATAAATAATATATTAACTTACACTGTCTAGTAACTTACAGTTTATACCATGGAATACTTCAAAAAGTTTGAAGTCTACAAAGGCACTTAGTGGCTTAATTGACTGACGGGGACTTCTTAAAATAGGCTAGTTTAGAATTTTTTTTTTTTTTAGTTTGTACTAGCTGTGCGAGCGGTGTCACCCGCGTTTATGGTTAATATTATAAATACTATTTCCGTCATACATGATTTCTATGTAACTTTAACCATTAAGGCTGCACACCCGACGTAAGCTTAAAAAATGGAGTAACTTCTCCCGTTTTCCAAACATTTCCCTTCACTACTCTGCTCCTATTGATTGTAGCGTGATGAAAAGTATATTATAACCTGCCCAGGAGTATGCAGAATAATTGTACCAAGTTTCATTAAAATCCGTCGAGTAGTTTTTATTTCTATAAGGAACATACAGACAGACAGACAAAAATTTTACTGATTACATTTTTGGCAATAGTATCAATCACTAATCACCCCGTGATAGCTATTTTGAAAATATATTTCATGTACAGAATTGACCTCTCTACAGATTTATTATAAGTATAGATGAAAAGGATTATGAATGTTGAAGAGGCGAGTGAAGTGTGTAAGGATCGTGCCATATGGCGTTCGGTTCTCTCTGCCCACCCCGCTAAGGAAGTGGCGTGAAGTTTAGTTAGTTAGTTTTTTAGTCCATTATTGAGATTACAAAAATTTAATGCTCACGTTTTTTTCTATTGCTCAGCAAACCAAAAATTATGATGATACAGCGCGTTAAAGTACCACGTGACGTCACTACGTGTGTAAAATTTTAACGTCCAAGTGACGTAAAGCGCTTCATATTAGATCTTTGAAGCGCTGTATCGTTGTAAATTTTCGAGTATCAAATAAAGCAAACAATACGTATTTGTTATATTTTTTGGTAATCTAACTAACGGACTATACATTTTTTTTAGTTATTTTCCGGGCGTCGACATAGCACCCAGATATTTATTAATTAAACAACATCTATATCTGCAAAAGTTAACCCGCAACAGCGAACAAGGCAAAATCCCAAATGGCAAACAAAAGACAAATTCGCACGATCGCTTGAGCAAATAAACAATTCGTTTAGTGAATTACCGATTTTAGTCAGGAGCCTCGGCATGGCGGACGTAAAGAAATTTAATTAGTGTTCATCGAGATAATTCACTGGCTCCACAATAGGCCCCGTAAAGACAACTTTCCCTAAGTACTTGATACATACAGATTTGGAGACTAGCGAGCAGTTACCAAAAATTTTTGTTCCAACCAGTGGATAAAATGCGGTGCGTTGATCTTTGGTGTAGTGGCCGCATCGAGCATATGACTTTTAAAGGCTATAAAATCACGCACACATTGCATCAATATTGTATTTAGTGGACTTTTTCAAATAGTGGTATTGTTAAGGTCTAATTTCGTTAATATTTTTTTATGTCTGTAACTGTGCATTTTATGGAGCAAGTAGAGTTTATCAGTAAATCTGTTGTACAATAATATAAGTTCCACAACGCATGATATTATAGTAACAATCATTGTAACAATAGTTGATAAGCCCAATAAATAAATAAGTAATTTTCCACTGTAAAATGTTAACACGTGTTCAATAGAAACCAAATTAAAATAATAATCGACCAATCATCGCCTTGTTATAAAACCGTCACATACGGCCAAGTCAGCCCGTTAATCGTTCTGGCGAATTACATTTTACCAAAAGAAGAAATATATACGCACTTTACAAACCTTTGGGTTTATAAATTTTATGTTTTTGCGTAGGATGCCTTTAGTATCGCTTTCCCACCATAATGGACGCATTTGATGTGTAGTTTCTGTAAATAATTTACGGGTAATACAGACCTACCTATAATAATAAGTTATATCACTCGCGTTCTATTATAGCCCGAGTATTAGAGTCTACTATCCGTATATACAACGGCCTTTATTGGTTTATAAGACAATCACAAAAAAATATAATCTAAAGGGGTAACATAAAAAAAAATCTTTAAAATAATTTGTTTATTTGAACAAAACTTTTACAAACATTCTAAGTATGCATTTTAAAGCCAGTAAAATTTACCTTTTCGTTTTTAAGTCTAAGTAAAATAAATAAAATCAATAAGTTCGACAGACTCGCGCATTCTATGTTCCTCTGTATACAATAGATCTTGATCCAATTATCTAACTGCGGAGAGATAAGTAACAAAGTGCGACGAAAGCTCTGAATACTGCTTACCTATCAATTATTCAGTGGCAATTTATTATTGCGGGCTTTTATTATTAGTTCGTTTGTTTTGAGTCGCGACTCAAAACTCCGCATTAACGAGAATAAACACGTTAATACGGTGAACAGATGGATGAATTTTGAGTTGTTGAGTATAGCCCATATTAATGAACCTTCTCTTTGATGGATACAAATTGATTCCTAGCCTTTATTGGTTTGTACGACAGTTGTTTCGTTTCCGCTATTTATGCCCGTATTAAGTCGGACTTTACAAAGACCAATATGATATCTATAGGAATAATCATTTCGTTAAGCTTATATGTGAGTTTACTTATATTTCACTTCTTAATATTCAACTAGTCCCATGTTGGTCTGGGACTTGGCCCATTTTGATCTGGGACAAAAAAAAAAGAATGTGCCAACTGTGGTTCTTGCCTAGCATGTCGTAAGAGGCGACTAATGGTTTACGGGCTTTTGGGTATGTGACTGAGTAGGCGACGAGCTAGCCACTTGTCACTCCTTTTTCACAGCTTTCCATCCAACCCAGCCCACTGTCCCATGTTGGTCTGGGACTTAAAAAGAATATGCCAACTGTGGTTCTTGCCTAGCATGTTGTAAAAGGCGACTAATGGTATATCGGGTTTTGGGTGTGTGATTGTGTAGGCGACAGGTTAGCCGCTTGTCACTGCTTTTTCACAATTGTCCATCTGACCCAGCCCGGCTTTATTTTTGGCTGAATGTGGTTGAAGGGGCTTGCTGCTGGGGATCATGGGCGTGATGTTATGTATGTATGTATGTATGTAATATTCAACTGATCAAAATTAAATGTCGAATACATATCGTTAAAAGTAATATTCTCAGAAAACGATGTGGTGGATTGTCTTTTTATTTAGAAAAATGTTTTGTTCTCGAAGTGTCGGAAAAATGTATATTGCTCTTAGTTAAACCGTGGGAAAAGTTTGTATATTTTAAATAAAGGCATAATTGATGCTATGAACATAGTTTTTCGATAGCAAAGTAGATAACAAAATATTGATGGTAATCAAAGTTAACAAACAAGGTAGTCTTCATGTATATCGACTAACGTCTAAGCAAGATTCAGGTCCTCTTCTCGTCAATTGACATTAATTTCATATTCAAGGTCAAAAGGAATCATAAGTTTCTAATATAAACTCCGTTACCGGTGAGGCAGGGCGCGTTACCGCAGGAGTATACATCAGCCATATTGCTCAAACAATTTCCATTACCGCGTAACTTGTCACTACTTTATGTTGTGTACATTGTTTGTTTCACTTTGTTGCTTAGTGGCATCTGTTTGTGGGACGTCTACAAGCTCTGGTGGGGGAACAAAAATATTATGCATAACTAAGGGTTTACTGTGGCTTTTAATCCTTTGTTTGATGATGTTGGTCTGTGTGGCGTATTTTTGTTGTCTCCCGTTTTCTTTTGAGTATTTTATGTGAGGTAATTTAGCATTGAAATTTTTAATCTACATACATACATACATACATTATATCACGCCTATAATCCCCGAAGGGGTAGAAAGTCAAACGTTCAGCCAAAAATAAACCGGGGCTGGGTTAGATGGAAAATTGAGAAAAAATTGTCACAAGTGGCTAGCTCGTTGCCTACACAATTACATGCCCAAAACCCAATATACCATTAGTCCCCTTTTACGACATACTAGGCAAGGAACATAGTTGGCACATTTTTTAAGTCCCTGACCAATATAGGACCAACATACATAACATCATGCGTTCATTCCGCGAATGCAGAGTCCAAGGAGCGATAAGCACCCTAATAAATCTGTTATAATACATTTTAACATGTTATGTTAAGCTTTGAGTCATGATAACTAGCAGCAATGATACGTACATTGCTCAAAGTCAAATTACAGAAAGACGGACAGAATGTCATAAAATTAGGAGATTTTAATAGATATTGTACCTGTGTTCTAATTGATTGCGCAGTTAGCGCAATTACTTAATTTTATATGTATGGACCGAATTGACCATACATGTTGGTCAAAGTAAAGCCCGTATTCTAGAATCACAAATAGGAGGATGTGATTGATACCTCCTTATTTAAGTGACATGACATTTTTATTAGAATAATATTGGAAATCGTGTACTTAGGTCCACATTTAATAATGGAGGATGTACAAAGCTCAATTATACTCTGGACGCGGTATTTGTAACCTCCAGCCATTACCAGCATCAGACTTTGCTGCTCAACACAAGTTAAATCCGCAGCACATTCGTTCTGTAGGTAATTACGTCTATTATGAGTTAATCAATATTCGCTAGTACAATTAGACAGGTACTAATTTGTCTAATGGAATATTAACGTGTGCTATCGTCGAATTCCCGATACGATTGAACTAGCGGTCCGGTGTTGATTAGGTACACAATTACGCATCCATCATTCAGTTTTTGATAAAATCTAATTTGATTTTGATTTATGATTCGCGTTTAATCAAACAGCAGATTTGTAAAATTTTAAGGGTTATAAAATAATTACTATTTCAATGGATTAAACCTTATAGAATTTATAACAAAATTTGTTCTTGACGTTACAGAATTTCCGTTTCTGTTTTAAGATTAGTTGAATAAAAATCGACGGAGCAATGTTCGGTGGTTTGTAATAGGGATGATCCCTTGACTCATACATAAAACTGGACTGAGTTAGATAAAAAAAAAAATTAAAAAGTAGTGACAAGTGGCTAGCTTGTCGCCTAAACGATCACATACCTAAAACCCGATATACCATTAGTCGCCTTTTACGACATGCTAGGCAAGAACCACAGTTGGCACATTATTTTGGAATCCCAGACCAATGACCAATAGGACAATGAGCTGGGTTAGATGAAAATTGTGAAAAAACAGCACTTGTATATAAGTGGGATTGAGGCTTTTTTATCCGAAGAATTTTTTTAATAATAATTTTGTGATTATAATTTACCAATAATATATTAGGTACGTTAAGCTATAATTAGCATGTGAGGTTTTGGTTGCGGCGCGCCTTGACAAAGCGGAGAAGCCAAGCTTCGAGTTTGGCAAGAGGCTGGAGTCAGCACACGCTGTGTGTGTACACAGCTGGCATATTGCGACTAATAAACCTTTAAATAAGGACGAAGATTGATTAATTAGCTCCATTAGTATTATGGTGCTTTTAAACTGGCGATACTGTAATGATGGCAGGTCAATACCAGGTAAAGGCAAGCGACCTACATATGAGAGATTCTGGTTCAAAGCACTGGATTTTTTAATCGATTTTAGGTATACATAAGAACGCATCTAGATTTAAAAAATTCTAAATTAAAAAAAATAAGGTAGGTATACCTTCCTCTTGCTCGTCGGTAAGGGACTGAATTTTATCCCTCGCCGACGACATTGCACATTTAAATAACAATGGATATGTAACCAAGATTCTGTTTGTCTGGTTCCCCATCGAGAGCTAATTAGGTTTGACACAGACCTTGGTGTGGAGCGGACTTCGACGTGAAGCTGAATAATAAAGTACAGGGATAAAATAAAGCCTATATTACTTGCTGATAAAGTCGCATTTTATTGGTTAAAGATTTTTTTTAATCTTGAATTTTTTAAATATTTTTAAATAAATTCTTGCTTCTTCATAATATTAGTATGATTATAAGACTGGCGAAGTGAGTTGGGGATACGAGGGAAAAAAATTGTAATTATTTTGACTATTTACACCAAAACATGGTTATGTTCTCGAAACGTCTTGCTCAGGGACACGTCGCTACTAAATAGCTGACGTCAATGTGTATCTGCTATAAGTAATGCGTAATGACGGCTCTCCCAGTTTAGATGTCCTAAAAATATATTTTTGTCTTGTCTCGTTCGTCTAAATATATTTCGCCTTCACGTCTCACCTGGCTTATCTAAAAGCACCATTAACCTGTTACTTCCCACGCGACATAATACAAGATTCATAATACAAGTATGACATTCAGAAATCGATCTCTCAATGCGTCTGCTATCTGATAGGAGAGGTTATTGAATTAAATTCAAATCTATCACATCGAGACGCACTTCATCAAGTACTAGGACGACTATTAAACCGGTCAAGAGCAGATTGTGTCTGACTTTCTGATTTCGGACCAATTGAATGCTAGAATTTTCAATGTCACGCAGGCCAAACTCAATTTGCCAGTGTACAAGTACCACAACCTAATTATAAACCTATTTTTTTACATATGACCTTATTTTTCACATTTAACCCAGCCCAGTTTTATTTTTGGCTGAATGTGGTGAAAGCGGCCTGCTGTCCCTTCGACTCTACCTATCCCTTCGGGGATTATGGGCGTGATGTTATGTATGTATGTACCTTATTTTTTTAGTAAGCAAATCCGATAATTTATTTTTTTTGCCTTGCGTGGAATTCGGATTTTATAGAGTGTCTTACTCTTATGTCTTAGTTTAAGACATTTGTGAGGAAAAAGGGTAGACTTTCTTTAACCGGATGCGTATTTAGAGTCGGCAAAGCGTATAGGCCCAGAATCGCTTAAGTGCTAGTCCGCCGGGCTGAAAAAATATATATTTTACACTTTCTGTTTCTATGCTGCTAGAAAAAAGTGAAACGGTTTGTAATTGAGAATATAAAAAGGCAGTACCCATAATATGCACGCACCGGAGCCATCCTGGTGTTAAGGGCCGTCTACCGGTGTAGGGTGCTCGACCTTTCCCAATATAAAGGGGGCTCTGTTTTAACTCCATCTCGACGAACCCGCCTTATTGATTACCTGCATCCTGTATCGTCTCGCCTGGAGGACGCTACTTAGTCTGAAAAATAAAAAAAAACGCACTTGCTTTGGTGGAGCACTTAAAAAGTCTAGAGGTTTGATCAAGTGAATGTAGGAATAGGTATAGTAGGAATTTTAAGATAAAAATATATTTTTTACTTCTCCGAGTCTGTATTTATAATAATCTTGTTATACAAGTAAATTATACATCACAAGAAGATAACGATCTCAAGTATCATACTTGGTAAGAGAGGCTACTTAAAAGAAAAAGAAAAAAAATATGTACACAGACATGAAATTATGTCATGTTTCTTTTTCAAACTAAAATATTTCCAATAACTCGATAATTAAAACCACCTTTAATACATTAGCGTTAGCATTATAGCTCTTTAATAAGTAGTGACATTAACTCTCTTAATAACTATCCACCAAGAAATCACTGAAAACCAGTGCCAAGAGATAGCAACCGCATTTCGCGTTATATCGATTGAATCCTCAAAACCTCGGCATAGAAAAAAGCGGACGGATTTTTCATTTCAGAATCAGTCGTGTGTGAATTTGATTCGGGTTCGACTTATCGAGTGAGTTAGGCGTCGAGAGAACGTTGGGTGCATAAATTTTCACAAATCAAGGATCCGTAGAGTAACGTTTTGGTGTTTAGGTATGAAAGCAGACGGGTAAACCACAGTATGGGTAGTGAACAGTAAGTTTAGAAGGTAAATCATACTTTTGTTACTACAATAATAAGCTGGATCGAACTAAACTAACTTAGAAAAAGAACAATAAACTTCCTTAACGTTCTTAGTTTAATTTCAAAGGCGCTATTTTAATAGCACATAATTTAAAAAGCTAATCAATATTTCAATCACTGGAATGTTCTATAGGAATATTAGCTGCTTAATTTTTTCAGAGTTTAGCGGAGTTCCAGTGGCCAATAAACCTACATAGCTAGCTAAAATAAACTTATATTTCCACATGTTATATTTTTAGCCATATGGAGACAAGAGAGTGAATGATGCTGGTAAGCAAATCTTGGAAGTATGTTTGGAACGGAACCTCCTTGTGGCAAACACTATTTTCCGTCATAAGGATATTCACACGTATACTTGGAGACGGAATGACCAAAAAAGTGTGATTGATTTGATTTTAGTTGATAGCCGCCTCCGCAATAGTATATTGGATACAAGAGCCTACAGAGGCCCTACTCTTGAAACAGACCACTACCTGGTAGTATGCCGGTTTGCTGGGCTTTTCAAGAAGTGGAGGCACTGGCGAGTGCGTACTCCATGCGGAGGCACTGAAAGGATAAGGAATGAAAAACTGGAAGATGAAAGTGTAAGGAGTGTGTATGTAGGATTAGTCAATGAAAGACTTGCGAATGCGAGTCTTTCTGGCTTAGATGTTGATGATTGCTGGAACATTTTGAAAGAGAGCATGGTGGACAGTGCAAAAGAGGCATGTGGATGCGCAAGGAGACGTAGAACAATGAAAGGTGACGCATGGTGGGATGAGGAGGTCAAAGCCTCCGTAGCGAGAAAGAAGAAGGCCTGGCTCGATTATGTCTCATCTTTGCAAATGGATGAAAGTATGCTTGAGATGAAGAAAGAAATATACCGTTATTGCAAGAGTGAAACCAAAGCTTTAGTGAAAGAGAAGCGTGAAAGAGTAGCTATGAATGAAGAAAGGAGACTGACGAATAGTTTCGAGGCTAATTCCAAGCTCTTTTGGAGGGAGGTTAAGAGGTCTCGGGGATGTTCGTCGGCATCCGGAATGAGTAAGATTAAATCTAAAGCTGGTGACATTCTTGCAAACCCGAACGAGGTGTTAGAACGGTGGAGTGAATATTTTGGAGAAATGTATGAGTATGTCTCTGATGTTGGCACTGAGAGTGAGGCTATGTCTGATTCTGTGGTGCCAGCGTCTGATGAAGACATCACTATGAATGAGATTGAATGGTCGATACGAAGTCTGAAAAGTGGAAAGGCCGCGGGAATAGACAAGGTATCTGCGGAGATGATCAAGCTAGGTGGCGCTAGCGTCCAGGACGCTTTCTGGTTCTTGTGCAATCTATGCTGGAGAAACGGAAAGGTCCCAATGGACTGGAGACGGGCAGTTATCGTGCCTCTGTACAAGGGTGCTGGGTCACGTATGGACTGTGCCAGCCATAGAGCCATCAGTTTGATCAGCTTAGCAGCAAAGGTGTATGGCAAGATTATTGAGAGGAGAATGAGGGTGAAATCTGATGGAATGTTGTGGGAGGCACAGGGAGGTTTCCGGAATGGTAGAGGATGCACGGATCAAGTTTTCTCTCTTCGCAACATCGTGGAGAAGCATCTGGCCAAAAGTCAGAGGGTTTTTTGCGGTTTTGTGGATATGGAGAAGGCCTTTGACAGGGTTGTACGAAAGGACCTTTGGGACATATTGCCGAGATATGGGATTGATGGAGCATTGCTTCGTGCTGCGCAGTCCACCTATGTGGGATGTACGGCATGCGTGCAAGTGGAGGGCAGCCTGTCACCCTGGTTTGACGTCAATATTGGTGTCAGACAAGGATGCGTGCTGTCTGCTCTGCTGTTTATCCTATATCTCGACCATTGTCTCCAGAGGATTAGATCTATGAATGTTGGAGTGCGTATGGGTGACCTGGTTGTGAACTGCCTGCTTTACGCGGACGATGCCGTACTTCTAGCAGAGTCGGCATCGGATCTGCAGCAACTAGTCACAACATTGAAAGATGATTGCAAGGAGAGAGGCTTACATTTGAATGCGAAGAAAACAAAGATTATGGTGTTTGAAAGAGATGAAACCAGAACGGATACAAGGATAACGGTTGACGATGTAGTGCTGGAACAGGTGAATGAAATTGTATATCTAGGATCTGCATTTAGTAGAGATGGAAGGTACTCCGCTGATATAGAAAGAAGAGTGAATGCAGGGAATAGGGTGAATGGAGCGTTAGGAAAACTTTTAGGCAGCAAAATCTTAAGCCAGAAGGCCCAGCTCGCCATACACAATGCGGTGCTGATTCCTACGCTAACATATGGAAGCGAGAGTTGGGTATGGCAGAAAGAGCATGAAAGTAGAATAAACGCGGTCGAGATGCGTGCGCTGCGGAAAATCTGCGGTGTATCGCTCACAGACTGCGTTCGGAATGATGATGTAAGAAAAAGAGTTGGTCTGAAGGACAGCGTCGGAGTCAAGGTAAGAAGAGGCATGCTCCGGTGGTTCGGACATGTGGAAAGAATGGATGACGAAAGATTGACTAAACAGATATACAATACGAATGTGGAAGGATGTAGGAGCCGCGGAAGGCCCAGGCTCACCTACCACGACCAGATTGGTCGTGTATTAAAAGAAGGTGATGTTAGGAGTCATAAAAATCGTAGAGCTTGTATGAAAAGGATTATGAATGTTGAAGAGGCGAGTGAGGTGTGTAAGGATCGTGCCATATGGCGTTCGGTTCTCTCTGCCTACCCCGCTAGGGAAGTGGCGTGAAGTTTAGTTAGTTAGTTAGTATATTTTTAGCACTCGGTAGCTATCAAACAAGATGTAAGATGCCAAAGTTTCATCGCACTCCAACTTAAATCTGGCTTCGGGTTGGCACTGGTTTATATAATTCGACCGATCAATGTAGACGCACTGTTTGAAATATGTTACTTTGTGGCAGACTTTGCGTTATAGTCATCCAAAGTTGAGTAGACGCGCGAATATACTCGTTGAATTTGCTAAGTGGATGTCTCCACAAACAGCAATTGAAAGTTTTGATCTGTCTAATTGATGCCCGTAGTTTTGGGTGTCTATTGTTTGAGTTGTCGGCGGTACGATCTTAGTTTTCCGAACATCTTAGTTTGTCTTTGTTACGATTTCTATCAATTTTGTGGCTCAGTCAGAACTTTGTGAGGAACTAACTTCAATGGGATGATTTTTAGTTACTATTATGTCTGGAATGGTCACCTAATGGAAATAACGATTTCTATAGTGAATTAATAAATATTAAAGGCCAGAATATTGTAGTTTTCCACGATTAAATAGAATATCATTTAATTATTATTTAAAAGTAATAAAGATACAGATAAAGATTTATTTATTTGCTAAACATGTGTTGGTAATAATAATACATTGTTATAATGCTTATTATAAGATGTTAAATAATTATTTGAGTCAACATGTTTTACCACGACTGGTGTAGGTACAAATAGGATAATATTTACTATTAAAATATTTTCCTTAATATCTCTCTTAATTTACAGTACTCTTAATTTATGTTACTAGTAGTCAGTGTAGTCGAACTTAATTACGTGTTCCTATTTCATGATTTTAGTATTTATATTACATTTACTAGCAACAGCTTCAATGAATTCCCACTCAACGGTACGGTTAAGTAAGGGCTCGGTCTACTAAATTTTGTACCGAATTTTACCCTGAGCCTGTTTCTGAATACAAATGCTCTCAATGATTTAAATGTGGTTTCGGGCAAACTAGCCCGCCTAGGCCTAACCTTCCACCCGTATAAAATTCACTAGATAGCTAGCACTTCCATAATTAAATTATGAGAAACCGGTTACTTATTCCGTTTAACCTTTGTCAACTGACCTGGAATCGTAATGAAATTTCTAGAATAGAATAAAAGTGCCACTCGCAGGCAAAATAAAGGAGAGACAAAGTGTTTACTGGAGCCAGAAGACGCTCCCTTTTTACTTTTATCGTGGAAGCGCTACATTTTGAATAAATTTTAGTATTTTCACGCTCCTGGTTGGCGCTTTGACAAAGCTTTTAGAGAAGATCGTAACTCCTTAAGCACCGCCTAATTACGGGCCTCAGTGTTTTCTAATTAGGGCATGCCTAAACGGAACGTTACATTGTTATTGGGACGAGAAAATAGGGGAACCATGCGAATTTATTCATTAGTTTTAGTTACTTGATTGAAATCGGGTACTTTACCTTAGGGATTAAACTGAGTGTATTTTCTCATTTGAAACAGATTAACAAGGGCTTTTATTGATATTGATAGGCTAGTAACTCTAATTAATGCTTTTATTCACTACTAGCTTCTGCCCGCGGCTTCGCTCGCGAGGTACATCGATTAAACATAGCCTATGTGTTATTCGGGTGTATGAGCTATATTATTCTAAAGTTTCATTAAAATCCATTCAGTAGTTTTTTTGTGAAAGAGTAATAAACATCCATCCATAAATACAAACTTTCGCATTTATAATATTAGTAGGATTGAATATGTAGTTAAAAAATGTGTGTGAAATGTGTATCTAAACACAGTCTCAGATAAGCTGTTTAACTAGATTTTTGTAACTAATAAGTGGTAAGACTGATATGATTGAAAGGAATTATTTATGATGTTTTCAAGCAATCTACATGAACATCATCATGTTTATCTTTTTACCTCTTATACAGTTAAGTAAATCATTAAATTTTACTACCTCGTCCACATTTGACAGTTCATATATATAATAACAAACCTCCTTACATGTTAGACACTCACTCCCACTCTTGCTGCGTCCTTGCATTTTTACTCCGTCTCGTAATTACAGCATTAGTGCGCTCCAGCGTTTCGCATAAGCTGAAAATTTTGAGAGGGCACACAGCGACGTCTGAGGACGTCTATACGAGCCGAGCAGGCCGCCACAGACTCTAGAGAACGTTCCTTTTTTATTTTAGACCCTCGACGGCCTACCTGACCGGGAGCGATCTTGTAAAAAGGATTTTAGATATCGTATTTCTTTTTAAAACGTGAGAATATGTGGCTTGGAGCTTAATTTTTATGCAAATGATATGTTGATTTTGTTATCGTGGGGTTTTTAAACATTAATATGTGTTAATACCAATATTTGTCGATATTAATCAAATCTCTAACCTTGTAACGAGTAGAATGAAAATACCAAACTTTATATAAACAAACACGTCTAGCCTAACTTTTAATTACTCGTCTAAAAACATCTGAAAACAAACTATGTGTCTTGGTTTGAATCGAATATAAACAAAAGTCGCGTCTCTACTCATAATAACGGATTTGCTTGTATATTCGTAGTCACGTGAAATTAATAACAGAACTATACTGAAATTAATTTGAACGTGAATAATAATAGACCGCAGAACGTAAAATATACGATATTATGTATGTATATACAGAATATAGCAATAGGTAATGATGATAGTGTCCTTTGAGTAAAGTACCGACATTGAGTAATGCCCGCGGCTAGCAAACAGCAATCAGAGATGGGAGTATTGTAATTACCGGGATAAAGACAAAGGTACTTGTTATAAGGATCACATTCATAACACAAAAGGTTATTATTACTGGTCAAATGTTATGTCGATGTAAAAGTATCATTAAGAATACAACGAAAATTTACATATATCTAAGTTTTTTTACAAAATTGAGTATGATGTACAGACAACAGCGAATCAGACTATCCACTTTGGACTTTGACGCAAGCTAGTACGTAAGGCTTATGTTGGGGGCATAAGCTAATATTGAATTGCAAGTGGGTAATTTGACCTGCTGTTGCCGTAGTACGGTCAAGTTACCCACTTGCTTGCGTTTTACATGAGGAATTAGAGTACATCTTGGATTTTAGGTTAGATTTTTTCAAATCATTGCACATTTTATGCGCTGCATAACGGTCGTCAGCCAGAAAAGCTTGGAAGTTGACGACTTGACGCCAATTAGTGCCGCCTATCGCACAGCTGGCTGAAACAATATATAATCAGCGCCCTACGATCTCTCGAAAATATAAAAAGAGGTTTAGGTTAAGATCACACGTGATAATTAATATACTGATTTTTTACATAAGTTAAGAGAATAGAATGAATATAGAAAAATACATGAGTTTAGGATTTCAATTGGCATTTGAAAATACAAAATACCTTAAATAAAGAAACTCATGAGGTCAATCTCTAAATAAGTCAAAACATACACACATAAGATCACGCTCATAACCCCGAAAGGGTAGGCAGAGTCAAAGGGGCAGCATGCCCCTTCAACCTCATTCAGCCAAAAACAAAATTGGGCTGGGTTAGATGGAAAATTGTGAAAAAGTAGTGACAAGTGGCTAGCTCGTCGCTTACACAATAACATACCCACAACCCCATATACCATTAGTCGCCTTTTACGACATGCTAGGCAAAAAACACAGACCAACATCGGACCATGCCAAATAGGGTAATTTTATGATTACAAAAGTTAGTTTCTTTATATTTTTCCATTATCTAGGTCTACATTGTAATAAAGGTTGCCTTCACAATTTTAATAACTAAGTCACTACTTCAACTCTAGTCACTAACTGTGCTTTTAGACATCATTTAATATTTAGGGTTATTCTATAAAATTATAAATATACAAAACGTTTTTTTTTCTTGAAAAATTCTTAAAATTTTTCGTTGTATGCCGGCCGTCAACTACAAGAGTCCGCAGGCAGGTCGACGGCTTGACGTCAATTAGCGCTACTTCACTCACAGCGAACCACGAAACAATAGGATCGCGCCAATCAGTCCGCCAAATAATGACGCCTCTGAAAAAGTTTCTTGCGCCCGCCCAAGCTTGAGTGAGATCCTGTGTCTATTAGTGTATTTGACGCGAATGTGTTTGGGTTTTAATTGGTGAACGATTCGATTCCCAGAAATAAATTACTGCATTTAAATATCCGACGACGTCACATACATTGATCTGACTCCGAGATAAGTAGCTTAAGCACTTTTGTTACGGATATCAGAATCAACAGTGGTATTACAAATATATACTTAAATATTGGATATTAACATCCCGACACAGAACAAACACAAGTATTCATCACACGAATGTTTGTCCTGTGTGGGGATCGAACCCACAACTCTTGGCGCATGGGGCAGGGTCACTACCGAATGCGCCATCGAGCCAGTCTTTGTGCCTTTGTTATATTTTTAAACCTTGTGTTAAAACAACGCAACGTCAAACATACACCTCCTTATGCTCATAAGGGTTAGGACGTGTAATAAGGTTATACGTTTGACGTATCTGTGTATGTCTGAGGCATCGAATTACCGGGCTGGAAGTTATTGGACTCATTAATACTTGTCTTGGAAAACCTTAACAAGTCAAAGCTCTAGTAATTCAATGAAACTTAATTTAAAATAAAGGGGTTTAGTAATGTATAAAGGAGAATTAAATAAGCGCTTAATGTGTCATAACATAAAAAAATCGTTTCATACTAAAAAGTAATACCTAATATAAATAGTTTTGCGTTTATTGGAAGTATTAATAATAAATAATAATAAATTCTCCAGACTGACACACCAATTCCCTAGTTCCAAACTAAGCTTGTGCTTGTACTATGGATACTAGGCGAACGGATAGACATACTTAAATACGTTTATAAAACATATGACTCGAGTACAAAATGTCCATGTTCATCACACGAAACATTTGCCCCTAGCGGGATTCGAATCTACGACCCTTGGTTTCGTAGCCAGGGTCTCTGACTACTCGACCAACGTGCCAGTCAAGTTTACGTTTGGTTTTGCCTGTTTATTGGCGTTTTGTTGTTCGTAATTTGTACGTTTTTGAAAATATTTGAATTTCTGATTCCCTTCTATAAAAATAATGTTTTTTTTAGTATAAAGCTCTAAAAATCATATGATATTATATTTTATATTGCTCACTATGAACGGGTTCTCAAGAGATTGGGTTTTGGTTCATTACACATTTACATATTGTTAGACTTAATAAATACACCGTGTTTCAAATAGGTACGTATGTACAAGATAAAAGTATGATTTGAATTTTAAAAAAGGGAAGCGAAAAATTCCCAGGCTGAAACCGTAATAAGTTCATAATAACATCACGTTGAATTCAGAATTCTCCACACAACCTTATCTTAACTCGCGGCCCAATCCGCTATGCCTATAAGAGTTCCTATAGGATTACTTATTAAGAAGATTACCCGGCAGAAGGCGGGCGGGATGTCTGATTAGAATTAAATCGAAGCAAAATATTTTCATTCGAACCAAAGGTGCGTCTGGGTAGTTACATGCTTTTTGATTTGATGATTAGCAGATTGTTTAAGTACTTTATTGACATTTATGTTAACATAGTTATTTCTGACCTTAATAACCGAGTCTTGGAAAATCTCAGTACGTGAATTACATGTCGATTCCTTTTATAAACTTTTTAATCGATACGGTGACCCCAAGTTACTGTAAAATAATATGATGAACTAGCTGTGCCAGCGGTGTCACCCGCGTTTATGGTTAATATTATAAAGACTATTTCCGTCATACATGATTTCTATGTAACTTTAACCATTAAGGCTGCAAACGCGACGGAATCTTAAAAAATGGAGTAACTTCTCCCGTTTTCCCAACATTTCCCTTCACTACTCTGCTCCTATTGATTGTAGCGTGATGAAAAGTATACTATAACCTGAAGAATAATTGTACCAAGTTTCGTTAAAATCCGTCGAGTAGTTTTTGTTTCTATAAGGAACAGACAGACAGACAGACAGACAGACAGACAAAAATTTTACTATTTGCATTTTTGGCCCCTGATAGTTATTTTGAAAAGATATTTCATGTACAGAATTGACCTCTCTACAGATTTATTATAAGTATAGATAACTGATGGATGGTCTAAAAAGCTATAAACTTATACATTGTTTCCTTACTATAATGGTTACCTTTCGTTAAAACAGATATGTAGGTCAATTTAAAGAAATATGTATATACTTAGCTTGTAAAATTTATATATGAAGTAGGGATGGGATGTTGCTTAATTGCTACTGTCATGGTTAATCCATCCGTCACTTAGCAATACATGATACAGTGCATATTATACTTGCGCCATACATATGATGAAAATAGACTTGTAGATATGATATACTTATATTGACCAAATTTAATGTTAAGTTATTGGAGCACTCTTGAATGATTTTGTTATAACGCGCAGCAAGTAGATTTTTAATAGCAATAGGTACTACTACCTTTGAAAGTCTACAAGCGTATTTACAGTTAAACAATTACATAAAGAAACCTAACATTACGCCCATAATCCCCAAAGGGCAGAGTCAAAAGGGCAGCAGGCCCCTTTGACCACATTCAGCCAAAAACAAAACTGGGTTGGGTTAGATGGAAAATTGTGAAAAAGTAGTGACAATTACATAACTAAATAAGAAATTAGCTTTCTATTAAGTAGGAGCCTTCAATCAAATGATTTTTATTTTTATGGAGTAGGTAACAAACGAATAGTTCGCTTTTTAAACTAATTTGAAATGCGTAAACCTCGGTTCTACGTACGCTCCATGGAAACCGGCAAAGAAACAAACTCATATCGCAAACAATACAGATGAAAAGTCCTTCATTATAGCATGTCTCCGCAGTTCATTATCGTGGCGTTCCTTTTGCGAGGCCCTCTCGCCTCACACGCGAGCCTCTCAAAAATTCATCGACCGTCTACCTCCTCCAATGGGCTTAGATGACGCGACTTTTGCATTCAGTAATCTGCTTAATACGTAATCCTGGTCTCTTATGAGGTGGTACACAATGCGGAATCCTCAGTTCAAATGTGGTGTGGTTTTCGATTTATTGTTGTTGATTATTAGTATCTACGTTCACTATAAGACTTATATATAAAGGAATAACATTCTTAATATTATCATCATCATTATCTTCCTAGCGTTATGTCCCGTGTTTAGACGGGGTCCGCTTAGACCATGATCCAGGATTTAGCGAGTCTGGTAATTACATTGAAGCGACTGCCGATCTGACCTTCGTAACCCTAAGATAGGGGAACCAGACAATTTTTGGATCATGGTTACAAATCCAACGTTTGAATTTGCAGGTTTCTTCTCGATGTTTTCCCTCACCGCCGAGCTAGTGGTATAAATACGTACATAGATTTGAAAAATCCAGAGGTACGTGGCGGGTTTGAACCCGCACTCCTCGGTTAAGAGGCGCGTTTCCTTACCATTGAGCTACCACCGCTCATTCTTAATAATTTTATTCTTAATGTTATCATATAGGAAGAAAAATATTTGTATAGATAAATTTGTCTTCAAAAATTGTACATAAAATTTTTGCAGCGTTTATTTGGTTTAGCCCATTGTTAAGAATTCGATAAATATGTGATATATATATATATATATATATATATATATATTTTTTTTTAAAGTTACATTAACCCATGTGTGACGTAATAAGGACCAACACACGGTATTTCAATAAAAAAAAAAATCAGCTTTCTATCCAACCCAGCCCACTGTCCCATGTTGGTCTGGGACTTAAAAAGAATATGCCAACTGTGGTTCTTGCCTAGCATGTCGTATAAAGGCGAATAATGGTATATCGGGTTTTGGGTGTGTGAATGTGTAGGCGACAGGTTAGCGGCTTGTCACTTCTGTTTTACATTTTTTCATCTAACCCAGCCCGGCTTTATTTTTGGCTCAATGTGGTTGAAGGGGCTTGCTGCCCTTTCAACCCAGCCTACCCCTTCGGGGATTATGGGCGTGATGTTATGTTTCTGTTTATATTTTAAAAAAAAATGGACAATATCTCTTTTGATTTAATTCAAACCAAAGACGAGATTTCCGCTACCAATACTCAAAAAGATAGTAGTTATCTGTAATCAAAGCCACATGTAGTTTTAGCTACGTATTAGAACTGAAATTAGTCTTAATTAAACAAGTTAGGACGAGGCTTCAATAGCGCTGTAAACGATTTAAAATAATAGGCCGGTTTTGGTAATGGGTTTAAAAGTCTGTTATGAAACTTACTGTTTTCCCAGGTAATCTAAACGGCGTATATTATGTTTAATATTGGCTTTCACTAACTTTTCTAACGAGAATTTACGGTTATGAAAAGGCTGCGTAATTGGTTTAATGAAATAAGAGGAAACGCACGTTAGTTTAAAATACATGATACATACTTTCTACATGTTTTTATATTTGACTAAAAGTGGTTAGAGGGGTTTAGTTTCTTAGCTTATATGCTAGGGGGGGTGGTGGGGGCGGCACGTGGTGCCTGCCATTTAGGGCGGGCCGGTCGCTGGAGGAGGCTGTAAAGGCTATGCCATTACCCATAGCTCATCCGATCTGCGTTGAGGGGTACCGCGGAGTTTTAGGGGTTTACCCCGGCCATTTGCCGTTTGGCCGGAGTAGCCCCCTAGTCAAGAGCTCCCGGGAGTCCCACACACCACCCTGCCCCTCCAGGTAGGGGGACGGTGCGTAACACATTTCTTCGCGTAACAAAAAAAAGTTGCTAGTTAGCTGGGAATTGCTTACATAACACAAACTATCATACCCCAAAGACAGAACCGAAGAATCATTAAGCCCCTTTAATCACTTTTAAAAATAAAATAGTTTGCGAAATTGTGGAAAGAAAAGACAAGCGATTAGTTCGTATCCTAAACAAAACCAGTACATAATCACACAATCGGCATATTCTCTAAAGTTTCAGATGAACATGGAACAGGGACACTTTTTAATATTGAAATCTGATATTTAAATATAATTGACGCCACATGGAGCCTTGATATTGAGCACCGACTTTTGTTATATCGCTACGATATAACTAAAGTACCGACTTTTGTTATATCGTAGCGATATAACAAAAGTCGGTGCTTGTCCAAATAAAGAAAACAAAAGAAAAAACAAACATTGGTAACACATTAGCGTGTCCAACGCAGTTATTTGTCCAGGACCGTACCAGCGGTCTCCTCAGGATGAAGAACACTTTTAATATTACACAAGAAACGTAGAGCGGACCGTAATAATGAAGTGAAATATTCATCAGACACCGTCTAGAGACTAGCTCCCTCTGCCCCCTGGACTGCGAAACGGCTGTATTCAATTCGACAGTGACTTTTACGATGCAAGAATGGGAGCTATAAACCGATCTGCTAATCACCAACATCTTTATGGGATTCATTATAACGTCAAGATCGTATTACCGAATTGCTCTTTAGTAGATGAATTGAATGAAATGTGTCTGTCTGTTTTATTTTTAGATGTTTTATTGTTTCTTAAAATATATTAGCCATAATGTCAACGGAAACATCGAAACGAAATATACTTTTTATATTTTTGTAGTGCACCGTAAAACTATGAATTTCTGTCGTTGGAGAGAATTCAGTTACTGAAATTTTTATTGGTACGCATCTTGGTTATTGAATTTTATTCCCGTTATAGTATATTATCTTGCTATGGTATTTATTGGCTGTGTTCATTTGGAAACAGTACAGTGCCTTTACTACGAATTGATTTGATAACTTAAGTAGATAAGTCTGTGAATCTTGCGTGTAAATAACGGGTTCGTCTTTTCTTGCCACAACGTATTATTGTTGCTGCACTGAAATAAAGAATATCACATGATTGTACAAAAAAAACAACATGATTATTTTTTTAATTCCAGTAGGTAAAGTAAATAAAATCGTTGATATTTATTAAGTTTTGATTTTAATATATTTTTGCAAAAATATATTTTTTTTTGCTAAGCTTGAAATTGAGAATTAGAAATTGAATCACACACTCTCTTAAGTTCACAGGTAACCATGTAAAATATCCACATACTTATTATTTATCACAAATGCGAGAAAGTCTGCACGACTCATAATTCTACGGTACACAAGTCAGAATACCCCCGCCGCAGACTCGCGTCGTTGAATTTTTGAGGGCCCCGTGTGAGTCTGCCCGCATATTTTGGATGAAAATCTGCGGCGGCCCGTAAGGAAAAAAGAAAACTCATTTACGTTACAAATTTTTAATCTCTTATGTTTCGGTCGCGTCGACACCTCATATCACTCAGCGCTGTTCTGGCGTGTAACGCGGAATTTTTGATTACATTACGAGTTAGACTGATGTAATTAGTTGGAGTGCATTCGCGGAAATACAACACGTGAAATTATTGGATGGCTGCATGTGCCAGCACACAAGTGACTTATCAAGCTTTAATAGACGATCTTATAACAGATATTTTATCTTAGTAGACGACAGAACCTCAAATTGATTACGAATTGGCGCCTCGACCTACGTTGACCATAATTTGAGTAGGTGCTGCTACGTAATATTTATTTTAAAATAAAGATATTATGACTCCATATTGTAACCTAAGATATATTGAACTGGTGTCTTCGACTGTGTAAACAGTACATTTAGTTTTCTCAAAAATATATTTAGAAACATCACGATATCAGGCTAAACATATCTATACCATCATTGCCAAATATGTATTCCAATTATATCTACGTATCAGGTGACCAGCGGTAGGCAGTTCCCAAGAAGGTGCAGAAAAATCTAATTTAGAAAATGTTGCTTCACAGGTATACCTGTGTAGAATAAAAAGGTTTTACATTTAAATCCAATATGTTGCTTTTAATACTAAAATCTGTCTGTCAACTACTGAAAAGCAATGGTATCGTTAGCCAATAGGTACTAGAATATTTGCAAGACCAAACTATCAAAAGTGCATTACTGAACTTCCAGGCGATCTAGTCTCCAAAGAATAAAAGCTTAATTTTTTTTGCTTCCGTAGACCTTCTGATAACTGTTAATGTCCCCACAAAACTTATCACCACCATAAGGATAGGGGCTGTAACAGTTAAACAAATCACCATGTTCTCTTGTCCTACATCTACAACAGCTAGGCGTCGAATGCAAACTAAAGGGTGTTTGACTTTGATTAACAAGTTCACCAAACAACACAGAGTCAAGTAATTTAATTAAGCCCATACCATTGCAGAACTCGTCCTCTAATGACCGTCGACTCGGATTTTCGACCTTAACTGTGCAGCTACAAATCTAAGCAGGAAATAATAACGGTAAGAAATACAGATGCTAGCTTAGCTCCGCTATTTTCCACTCTGCCGGCGTTCTTGCGAATTAGAAGGTTTTGATCTAGCTTGAAGTTAATTTGCTTTTCTTGGAGCGTGTTTGTGGGGAAGAGTATATTGCTTTATTTTAGAAGTAACTTCTTAGATTAGTGCATAGCCATATACATTAATACAAAAGGTAACATGTATAAAATAACATGTTGGTCGCAGTGCTAGTAATCAAGTTGATAGTAATCAAGAAAAATACGAAATGTAATACTAATATTCAAAAGCTTTAAAAAATATATATTCATCGCTGTGACGTCAGTAGATTAAAATGCAGATTAATCTTTCCACTGTAAAATAATTAAATACATTGTCTTCAACATAAATAGTAATTATTGGTACGGGACCAAAATCGAATCCTAACAAGAACGATGGTTTTGTTTCATCAAAATTTACTTTGTTAAAACAAAATAACAACTTGCAACTGCCAACATCTGTTGAGATTAATAGTTTTAGGTGTATTTAAAATATTTATTAATATATTTTGTCGTTCGTTTTCTTATTCCTTCATACAGTGCGAGCCTTAAATATACTTATTTAAATACTAGGTATTTCTTCATTTCATTCCGGCTCACTTTGTAAATATGCAGCTGTGTAATTAGTGAAAATAGAAGCTAGAATATTTCCCAGTATTTTCAAGATAACTTGCTGAAAATACTTTACTTGAAATGCAATACATTACCTAATGCATAGTAGTAGTAACTATTTATATTATTATTATTAATTCAGACGATTAATAATGCAGTACAGATCTTACGTAAACCAGTTAATTTATGTATTCAGTATTATTTAGTTCCAATTATGTCACATATGGTATATTATTAAATCTTAATTAACCATCGGAAATGCGCTTGGGATTTAATGTTGCTAAATCTTTAGAACAATGTACGTATTATATGTCCAATGTTGGTCTGGAACTTGAATATAATGTACGTACACCAACTGTGTCTTTGTTATCATCATCTTCATCTTCCGAGCGTTATGTCCCGTGCTTGGACGGGGTTCGCTTAGACCATGATCCACGATTTAGCGAGTCTGGTAATTACATTGAAGCGACTGCCGATCTGACCTTCGTAACCCTAAGATAGGGGAACCAGACAATTTTTTCAGACAGTACGTGCCCGGGTTTGAACCCGCACTCCTCGGTTAAGAGGCGCGTGTCCTTACCATTGAGCTACCACCGCTCCTAAACATATAGTAGCTTACACTGACACAGAAAAATATAATATACTTTATTCCGTAAAAGGTACTTCCCTGACATGAGTTTCCTACGATGATGTGGCTCGGAGTAACACGAAGATAAGATAAGATATTTTAAACATCGCCCTCCAAACGCCGGAGTAATTTTCTTTGCCACAAATTGTAACCGCGCATCTGATCTGACGAGGGAGTTATCATTTTTTGGGGAACTAAATGTTATTAATGTAACTGAGCGGAGTCAGCGTCTCGGCCACCCTTTTCTCTTACGTTTCTAGACTAAAAGCCTTATGGTTTGGGATAAAGGGTAAGCGATTGGTGTCTATGTTGTTTATGTTTAATGATAAACAACGAACAAACAAAAAAGGAAAATACATTTCTAACAATTTTAACCTATTTTTATGGGTACAATTGTTGCATATGTGTATGATTATTATAACTGGCCCGTTGGTCGAATGGTCAGAGACCCTGACCACGAACCAAGGGTTGCGGGTTGGAATCCCGTTAGGGGCAAATGTTTTGTGTGATGAACATGTACACACATTTGTACTTGAGTCATAGATGTTTATAAATGTATTTATGTATGTGTATATCCGTTCACCTAGTATCCATAGCATAAGCTTGAAAGCTTAGTTTGGTACTAGGAAATTGGTGTGTCAGTCTGGAGAATGTATTTATTTATTATTTGTTTTGTTTTATTTGAGTGTTATGTATAACCAAGCAAAATGTGCTTTATTTGAACAATTTATTTCAATAATAATCCTACATGATCTAAATAAGAAATAACCTCTTTCATTTACAATTATAATTACAATTTAATTAGGTACACATAAAAAAATTGACAAGAAATAAAAACATTGTGTGCAAGTGGCTAGCTCGTCGCCTACACAATCACATACCCAAAACCCCATACACCATTAGTCGCCTTTTACGACATGCTAGGCAAGAGACACAGTTGGCACATTTTTTTTAGTCCCCGACCAAAATGGGACATTTAAATATATTTTTGTATTTTTTTTTATTAAAGAATATACAAAATTAAATTAAATTAAATTCTCCAGACTGACACACCAATTCCCTAGTCCCAAACTAAGCTCATAAGCTTGTGCTATGGATACTAGGTGAACGGATAGACATACTTAAATACGTTTATAAACATCCATGACTCGAGTACAAATGTCCATGTTCATCACACGAAACATTTCCCCCTAGCGGGATTCGAACCCGCGACCCTCGGTTTCGTGGCCAGGGTCTCTGACCACTCGACCAACGGGTCAGTCATGTTGCCTTAGCGATAAATATACGGATGTGTTTGACTCTGCCTACCCCTTCGGGGATTATGGGCGTGATGTTATTTGGGTATGTATTTATGTATATATCCAGAAGTGTTCCTCCGCTGCGTCTTATGATTTAAGCCGTCTACGGAAGATACGTTCGAAAGGTAGAGGCGCACGTAAATTTCATTTACCGCTGGAAAGTGCCGAGCGCCGGTCTCGAACGCAAACTCCACTTAATTACGCACATAAATTGAAGTGCTCTCCCTATACGATGGATGTACCCGCATTTTAACTCATAAAATATCGTTTCTTAGACATTACGCTTGTACCAACACATGATGTGTAATCATGATGTAATTATAAGACCCCCGCAAGCTGATTTTGTATTGGTTATTTGAAAGGCACAAATTTGACTTTCATTAAATATTGGAAATTTGTGTACCAAACATTTCAGAAGGAGCAATGTAATTACGGTTGACATCTTCTAAATAATGAGTTAATCAATACGATATAAAAAAAATATTACGTACTTCTACACGACTGTAATAGCTAAAGAATTTCTTAACATAATTTTGACAGGCCCATTGGTCGAGTGGTTAGAGACCTAAGCCTTGGCCATGAAACCAAGGGTCGCGGGTTCGAATCCCGCTAGGAGCAAATGTTTCGTGTGATGAATATAGATATTTGCACTCGATTCATAGATGTTTATAAACGTATTTAAGTATGTCTATCTGTTTACCTAGTATCCATAGTACAAGTTTATAAGCTTAGTTTGGAACTAGGGCATTGGTGTATCAGTCTGGAGAATTTATTTCAGATCGTACGTTTAAAGATATCCGAGAAAGTAATAAATACTTGGGTGGGGATGTCTCGCTCTTACTTAAGATTTAACTGCTTAGCAGTTATATAAAAGGTTTCCAAAACGACATTAATAAAGTAAAAAAGGAATACAGCAATCAATGTGGTCATGGAATAAATGACAAACATCTAAGTGAATTGTGGATTCTTAATGCTAAAATATTATTACTTTTAATATAAGTAAAAATGGTCTGGTGGGTTGATAGAAATGAGAGCATCGCTTGTACAAGTAAGGTATGAAATGTTATTGTTCTATTAAATCTTTATGAATACCTATTTATTTGGCTTAGTAGATAGTGGAGGCTTCCAAAATAAAAGGCGATGCATCTCTATATAAATATTTGAATAAATTTATTAATATTATATTAATATCTATTATTAAAAATGTTACTTTAGTTTAGCAGTTAAGTTTAGTACTAAATATATTAATAAGAAGTTTTAAGTTGAATTATTAATTTAAAAAAAACTCAAAAATCGATATAAAAATTTTAACTGACGTTTTTAATTTATCCGCAGATGTATGAAAGATATGAAATTGAAGAAGATAGGATTTTTCAAACGGTTAACATAATGTTCAGTTTCAGTAAATATCAATCCTTATCAGAGTTGCGATTAAAAATATATTTATATATATTTAATTAATTAAATATATTACTTAAGATTGAAAGTTATTCGTTTCACAGTTTAGTTGAAAGTTACATGTACTTAAATAATATTTTATTACTTCATTATAGCAGAAGAAAACAATGACCCTTATGATATTCTTGCCTTAATAAAAAGCGGTGTGAATATTTTCAACATTGATCGGACATCCATTGAAGATTCGGAGTACAAGACTATTAAGAAAGCCATCTACGATTGTAAAAAGTTGCCTCAAATGAGTCAAAGTCCTTTTTTCACACCTGTGTGTTTGTCAGTCATAATGTCTATTGCAAATCCTGTTGCAATTGATGAAGATGTAAGTACACAAGTATGTACTTAGTTTAAAATTTTATATGTACTTAAGTAGGTAATAATTATGATATGAATTAAAAAAATAGTCTATCTCTACAACTTTAGGTATACTGATTGTGCATTTGAGAAACGTTTTTATTATATATTTCAGGTCGATGTTGTTATTCTGAAGAATGTGGTTGATGAGAAAAGTGTTATTGAATTTAAGGAATTCAGCATGGAATTTTATATACCCGTATTTATTTGGTTATCTAAATGTATCAACGAAGATGTGATTGACTTGATTAGAGTAATATTTTTCTTTTACTTTTAATAATCTATATATAAACTGCTAAATTCCGTGTAAATTTGTCTTCATTTTTACAATTCCAGATTGCTAATGGGATAGTGTTAGACTACTCCGATCTATGTGCAAAATACTGTTTCGATGTCATACAACTTTGTAAGCAGGTCAGTATTGTTTCCAACTCATTCTTAATAGTCACAAATATAATAGATATGTAATTAGATATAATGTTATATATGTGTATATGAAGTCGTTCACTATAACATACCTGTATATTAAATATTTTGCAGTTTGCTTTAATACTAAATGTTTTTATTTTTTAGTATCGAAAACCGGTGTTTTGTTTTAAACCAGAAATATCCGATGATATCCATGAATTTAATGGAGGCAAACGAAAACTATTTGTTACTGCTTTCGAAATTGTCAACGATGGTTTTCACGGAGTTGTAGTAAATGCAACAGAAAAATCTACTAAGGAACAGACTGCGGTTGTCCAGAATATTGTTGAAGCCATGAGAGTTGCTGAGGATCAATATGACCATTTGGCTGAATTCAACAAGTTAAGAAAACAGGTATGTCGACATGAAATTACAAATGAATCTTTTTATTATATAACCTGCAGATATTCTTTCACAGTCTATGTTTTATATAAGTCTACTAAATGAAATATGATATTATCTTCTTGTTTTGGCTAACAATTATAATCTTTAGATGTTTATTTCATGTCGTTGGCATACATAGTTACATGTCGCATTAAAAAAAAAATTGTTATATATGCATCCAAATCGTGCATGGAGAAAATTGTTTTTTTTTTAGATTTTAAGTATTTATCTTTTTTCATCTTTCACATTTCACAGATACCTAAACCTCAACTGCTTCCGATGACAGTGGCTATGGCTGCGTCATTAGCTGCGACAACGAGTGCAGTCTCAGGGATCATCCTCATCACGTCGTCTGGAGGCACCGCCCGCCTACTCTCCTGCTCGGTTCCTCCGTGCCACATCATCGTGGTCACCACTCACGAGTGGGTGGCAAAACAAATGCACCTTTACAGAAAAGTTCTGCCGGTTCTTTATAAAAGTAGGTTTAAGCTTTATCAACATCATTCTCCTAGTGTCCCGTGCTTAGTCGGAGTCCGTTCAAACAGTGATCTAGGATTTAGTGGATCAGATTTTAGTTTAATATATAAAACAAATATTAAGGTACATTTTCATAATTGTCTAACACTTTTTATCTAATCGGGATTACTTGTTTCTTCCAATTCAAGATACCGGTCTATCAAGCTTTTGAGTTTCTAGGATACAGCTATATTCTCCAGTATAATACGTAATGTCAATCAAGAACCATATTCATATCTTTCCTATTCCCTCTACCTATACATCTACAGTTCTGTATAGGAATAATAATCAAGTATTATAACTACTTGATATTAACTTTCCAATAATACTGTAATCGAAGAATTCTTTTAATATCAGACTGAATCTTTAAATAGCTGGATTAGATACTCCATTACTCTATGTCACACATTTTTTTTACTATTGAAGCTGGCAGTCACTATATACCCATTGGAAAATCTATATTACTATTTTAAGTATTCATTCTAATATGTCAAAATAATTGTCTGTTACTAAACTAAGCCGCTCAGAAATTCAAAAACTTTCTGCGCCGATGAAAGTTGGGACAATTAGACCAAGCTCATTACCCCACATCGACTATACAGCAAATAGAAACACATATTAACATAATGTGTGCAATTACAGCCGCTCGCGCCGGGAGCTGGCAGGACGAGTGCCGAAAACGGGTACTTTTTGGCACAGAGTTCGCTGTGAAGACCGGCCTATTCGACGGAGGAGCCAAATTAGTGGTGCTAGCGCCTGCCGAAGAAGGGATGGCGTACTGCGATAGCTTCCAAATTGTGGCCATGCCGTTTAAATGCGACGAGTGATTTTGTTTACGGCACTTTTAATTGCTGCGGGAATGTTTTCAGTTTCAAACAATGCTTTGGCAGCTTTTGAAAACTACGTGTTAGGGTTATTCTGGTTTGTTGTTGTGAATTATATATTTACTTTGAGGGGAAAGTTATTTACCTACTTACTATGTATAAGGTTAAAAGTAAAGGCATAATTGGAATTATAATTTGGAATTATTTAAATTAGTTTTTCTTCTTGGGAAATTTCATAATAGAAGAGGTAAGCTTATATATTATGCTTTCATTATATGCCTAAGCTTTACTACAAATTAAATAACAATATAATAATACAAATTTTAAATGCTTGTGTAATTTATACAAATAAAAAACATTGTAAACATTTGCCGAATAAATATTTACTCGCAAAAAATTTAACCGGACAAAATTGGTCCCGAATAAAATTGCCGATAAAACGTTGATCAACACCGAATTTGGCGCAAATGTAGCAAAACGTCCGGATGATGGCGTCCGGTGCTATTTTAGTGACGTGACGAATTTCACGCCCCAAAGTATCTGTGAAACGGTTGGAAGCGCAACTTATGGAACTGAATGTACCTATGAAAACAGTTTTTTTTATATTAAATGTAAAATTCAAGTGTTTTTTATTTGAAACTGGTAGTTACTGTTTGGTGTGAAATATGCTTTTCGGGGGAAGTGAAGGATTGTAATTGCGTTTGATCTGTATACGTGATACGCGATATCATTAGACGATAAACTTGTAAATTATAGATAATAATTAGGGTTGGATTAAATAAGGAGAAGTTTATAAAATACTAAAGAAAGATAGGCTTGGAGCAATTACGTTCGTTTATCAACATGTTTTACAAATATGCTGTCAGAATGAGTATGGGATAAAGCAGTATTATTTTTTCTCGAATTAAAAAGACAGTCTTCCTCAATCCTTAATTCTCACATTTCGATGTCAATTTCACATCAAATTTTCATACATATATACAATAGTTAAACCATGACAAGTTAATAGTTTCTTCACTCAAACAAGCGCAAAATCCAGTAATCTAATTAAAGGAATATGTTCATTAACATCTAAACACACTAAGCACCACATTCAAACACAACTGTTTTGAATAACCGGATTGCCCTGGCTAACGAGATTTGCTGTTTACATTATTAATAATGAATTGTGTGTAATTACAATGGCGGAACTGCTGAACAAATATTTGTATTGACAGTTAGTTTTAGAGGGTAAGTCTAAACCGCTAATTGCTATGGTCTGCTCGTACTATTATGTCTCGTTTAGTTCTCGAATAATTTATTTCGTTTACACTTTGAACTTTGCTGGAAACTTTTGCGTTGTAGTTCAGTTGCAGTTTAAGTTTATATGAATAAATGAAAGGAAAATTGTGTGTTTGCTTAAGACATTAAATACATGGTTAAGAAGTGTATACATGGACATAGTTAAGTGAACAGTACAGTAATAAAATGCAAAGATTAAAAGTAATTTTTTTCACAATTTGAAAAGAAATTCGCTAAATGAAATTCAAATATTAGAACTTGTGAGGTTTCAATAGCCTGTTGGATATTAATATGTATAATTGGATATGTGACAAGACTAAACGAATATTCTTTTAACATATTTCTATTAAAAACAATATTACATCATATTATACCGTATCTTGAGTATTTTAGTCATAGAGTACCTACATACTACAGTTTATGCATATCCGCAAAATACGTAGTATAACTACGTATATCTAATAACATCTGTAATGTATGATATTTTCCCGATACTTATAAAGCAACACAGCTACCAAGCCACTTGAGTCGTCAGTTTTGACCTTAGGCGAATGAATGCCTATTTTACTGGCTAAAGGACTAATCTAATCTCATCTGTAATGCAAGAAATACTTCCAATACACTTATGAAGCAATACAAGCAAGCTACCTGAGTCGTCAAATCTCACCCAAAGAAGATATTGAGTGAATAAATTCCTGTCTTATTTGCTAAAGGATGATCCGCCGCCTTCTCGAGTGTTTGAAGAGTTCATAGGAAATAGTTTTGCCGAAGCCAAACGCTGATTCAACATAAAACAGAATCTTATTTAATGCTGCCCTGACGCTAAGAGAGTCGTCTTAAGCTGGGGCTAGGTTACAACGGAATAGGCTTTCAAATATTTTTGCAGCTTAATACTTTTTTAAAAAACTATATTGAAGTTTTATTAAATTTTTTATTTCGAAGTGGGCATGTGATCCTGTTTGATTTTATAATGTGTAAATCTAAGAGTACGTACATTTTATTTTTTTATTTTTCTTCCGCGCCTAATTACTCTAGTTTTTACCATTTCCTTTTTAATTTAAAAAAATATTTTGTGATGTGTCTACTTCTAATTGGAGTCGAAAGTGGAAAAATATTACAAAACTGCGTACTTTTACTACTTTACAGCCATCCGCGGCCGTTATGACAATTCCAGTAGATATTTTAAATGCATCTATAAAATGATTATGAAATTTGTATATGCATTTTAAAAGGTATAGAAAAGGATATTTGGTTACATTTCGAAAAAAAAAACTATTTCCGTGTGATATACAAATCATATTATGTAACGCAAGCAGCTACGAAAAAAAGCTTTAACATTTTGGTTACCATATATTTCCATAACATTCTTAATATAAAATAAAATGGTATAACCCGTTTCCACAAGATATTAGCCCAAAGTCAGGCCAGCAGAAGGATTGAAAGGAGTTTATAAGAAGGCGCTCATAGCATGTTGCGGTTGTAGGGGGTCGGGGGGTATCCGGATCAAATTAAATTGAAGACTAAGCGGAAACCGCGGGAAGTGACCGACCCGGCTTGTGACTAGGGGTTGGTATATTACTGTGTGGGACATTTTTCGTAGAATATCATACATACATACATAACATCACGCCCATAATCCCCGAAGGGATAGGCAGACTCAAAGAGGCTGCATGCCCTTTCAACCACATTCAGCCAAAAATAAAGCCAGGCTGGGTTAGATGGAAAATTGTGAAAAAGCAGTGACAAGTGGCTAACCTGTCGCCTACACAATCACACACCCAAAACCCGATATACCATTAGTCGCCTTTTACGACATGCTAGGCAAGAACCACAGTTGGCATATTCTTTTTAAGTCCCAGACCAACATGGGACAGTGGGCTGGGTTGGAAGGAAAGCTGTGAAAAAGGCTGTGGAATATCATAAGGGTAATTAAAACCACTCATACCATCATCAGGCCCGTAATCTCCGAAGCGGTGGGCAAAGGTAATAGGGCAGCCAGCCCCCTTATGTATGTCAAAATTAAAACTAGTGTCGGTTAGACGGAAAATTATGACTAAAAGTATAGGAGAGGATAGAAAAAAATCTTCATTCTTATTGCCTCTATAAAAGTATTAATAAATCGTAGCAAGTAGTACAGAGTATCAACAGTTGGATTGGGATGCTTTTTTCAGTAAAGGGAACGAATCATGGTAGATACGGAGACCTTTTCATTATGTTCAACGCTAGTGGACACAATTAATTAATTACACTCTAATTATGAGCTGCTAAAATGCAATGCTTCTTAAGATTTCTATAGTATTAGTACCATAAGATATTATGTAATGGCTTACCGGACTCGTTGTAGTAACTTATGATTTCAAAACAACGTGGGATTTGATTAATTGAATCATTAAAACCGGTAACATTGTTTTTGAATTGTGGGTGTATGGTCTGCGTCCTCATTATCAAGTATATTAAATCTATTTGATTCAATCACAACAAATTTGTGTCAACCCTAAGTACAAAGTCACGATTGAAAAATTTTGTACACTGGATGGTATTTTGTTATTTTCTTTCTTGGCAGACCAGCTTCAAATACACTGACTATATCTAGGAGATATTTAGAGTCCGGCTTAAGTGCAGGTTAAGTTCAAATTTTCAGTCGACGGCTATCCGCAAAGTAGGTCATTTACTTGAGCGGACTCTGCTTCCGTTTCGCCTTATTTACAAACTTTAACCGTTTCAGATTTATGAGGGGAATCTCTTGCAATGTAATGGTTTTTAAGTAGTTCGTAGTAGGTGAATTTTTAGTTTTTATTGAAGCAGCTTTATGGCTTTCAACTAATATGGTGCTTAAGGAGTTTTGCATATCATTAACAACATTTGAAAGATATTTATAAAATTACAGAATGTTTTTTTTTTCTTTGTGTATATTTTAACAATCAAAATGTCATGTTACTTTTGCTTCTTTACTTCACCTATCTATAATAATTGACGCCATATTATTATGAATTAAATTAACGTTTAGTTCTTAATCAATCGATTCGTACTATGAAATGTTATCTGTCTAGTCGTGAGTTTTATCGTATTACTATTTAGTCCAGATAACAAAGGATATCAATCATGATTGATATATACTATCAAAAACAAACTTTTAAAATGTATATCATTAATTATATATTCTAGGATTATACTACAACATGAAGCAAATTTTGCAATTAAAACAGCTTACCTAAAACTATAAATTAAATTCCAAAAACCTCCGCAGTTAAACTTACTAACGGCCATAATTCAAAGGTGCGAACTGTTCGCACCCCACTTACTGATAGTACACTAGTGTTCTGTTTCTGATAAAATTAAATAAACGCGAACAAGTTGGGGTTTTGTAATGAATATTAATGGCTGAAACTCTTGAATCAGGCTTGACACGGGCCGCGCGACTCTGAGCGCAGTATAAATCACGTTTAGGTACTCCGCGGAGGAGGCTCCACTTGTGACCGTGGTACGCACCTTAAATAGATAACGGGATACGAAAGAGGCATTTAAGTTTATGGTGATTTGCGTAATCTTTTTAAGATTTAACATCTGACTCAGAGAAATCTAAAAACTGGTAACTTGGAACACTATATATGTCAACTTTCGGAAACATTTCAGTATACTGTCAGTTGTGAAGATAATTTTTGGGGCATACTTTATTAAGCTTAATTATGTAAGATCCAAGATCCCAGAGAAGTTACTTATTTTCCCAGAAACGAAACGTATGGTACCTATGTTGTAATATTACTACAAATGTACGAGTACTAACTAGCTTGGGTAGTGCGCCAATGATGGTTTTCAAAAATACAAAAACTGCCAGGTGGCACGATCTTGTGGTCTTATCAGTGTCACTATTGGTTAATTGTTGACAGGGTGACAGATTGTTCTGAAAACATACCAATGAGGAGGTTGACAAAACCGTACGACATAGTTACGCCATATATCTGATGTTTTAATTCAAAAAACCCTCATTTGCAAGTAAATATCCGGTGCAATAGGTAGGAAAATATATTTATTACTTAACGTAAATTTTGATTGATATTTATCATATACTCGTATGTTGTTTAATACTATTAGATATCAATATAAAATATTGAACTTTGACCGACATTTTCTGTTAGCAGTAATTATTACTAGATATTTAAAGCCCCCAAAAAAATAACTCATTTTTGAGTCAAATTTAAAGCGCCAGCTGCTGTAAATACACACTTCAATAATTAAGTAAGCGTGGCGTTGCTTTTTTTTACAAAATACAGCTCTTGTTCCATTAACCTCACAAAATCACTACGCCAGTTCACAAATTCGTAAAAAAATAAATGGGGGTGAAACATAAAGTGTTAAAAGGAAAGTTTAGCGCGTGCATCAACTAACAATACAATTTTATATTCCGGGCTAATGAAGACTAATCGATTACTCTCGCGAGCACCATTTTTCTGTTATAGCATTTTTCTTGTTCAGCGATCTTGAAAAGCCTGAGTCGCGAGGAAAGTAATTTTTCATCGATGTGTTCAGAAGGGAAAGCAGGTATTGAGTGACTTTAATTTGCAGAAGCCTTTTACAATGAAGTTGAAATTTATTGACGTTTTAACATAGTAGGTATAACTTCAAGTAAATAAACCTTAACAAATTAAATTTGCTGAGATAATTCTATTCTAATACTAAAATATAAAGCTAAAGTGTTTGTTTGTTTGGTTGAATGCGCTAATCTCAGGAACTACTGATCCGAATTTAAAATTTATTTTTGTGTTGTGTAGTTAATTTAACGAGGAAGGCATTAACATTAACCATAAACGCGGGTGAAACCACTGGCACAGCTAGTATGTCATAACATTTTGATGAATTTTTTCCCGGGTAGGAGTTTGGGACATACATTTGTGCGTTAGAACCGTGGTTAGAACGGTTTACACAGATAACAAGTTGTTATCTGAAACGGTTCATTTATATCTAGTCATTGATGTTTAAATATCTTAATAACTGAATCATTGCTGCTTAAGCATTTAAAACCAAATATTTTGGTGTAACATCTATACAACGAGGGCAAATTTTTAATTTTCACGTGTTTGAGCCTTAAATGTAGCAAATATTACTTGACTGGCCCGTTGGTCGAGTGGTCAGAGACCCTGGCCACGAAACCAAGGGTCGCGGGTTCGAATCCCGCTAGGGGCAAATGTTTCGTGTGATGAACTTGGACATTTGTACTCGAGTCATGGATGTTTATAAACGTATTTAAGTATGTCTATCCGTTCACCTAGTATCCATAGTACAAGCATCAGCTTAGTTTGGAACTAGGGAATTGGTGTGTCAGTCTGAAAGATTTATATATTATTTATTTATTTACTCTAATAGGTATGTAGTTATACTCAAAGCGATTGCTTAACTCATCTAACCGAAATCGTCATTTAAACACTATCTTCGCATGTTTATTTAATTAAAACACTTATTAATAATTCGGTATCAGGCGTAGCAAACGAATTAAGTATTACACTTTATAATCGTCCTTCGTTAGTTCTTTTTTGCATGCACATATGCTCGTATGTAAATGATGTACGTATATCTTTGTATAATATTTTTATTTCTACAAACTCCCGCTGTTCGACGTAAATTCCTAAAATCGTATAAAAGAGGTGGATATGAAAATAAAAAGCCCGTATTTCCGAACACCAGTAGTTGTCGCTTGGGAAATTATGGCTATATTCATACGACCGTCATTCGACCGAAATTCAGAGCTGTTTTTCGATGTACTCGTAGTTTTGTCGACGAGAAATGTTAAAATTTCAGCAATGTTATGAATTAATTCATTTTTGGTGTTATGCGTTGTACGGGCTGTTGTTGAATATTATTCTATTTTAGAATGAAATAAACCTATGTGAGAGGTTTCATGCTATTAATTATGTTTGTAATACTATTATGTATGATTTTTTTATACATTATTGTCTTTTTTTTATACGGTTACGGCTTTGTAAGATGCAACGCCGGTTATACAAACAAGTACAACTCGTAAAACAAGCAACAAGTTCAAACCTTTTATGTAGAATCTATTTGACATTACATAGTTTCGAATATTGTTATTTGTAAGTATAAAATATTGCATCAGCCAATCATCAGATAGTAAATTTTAATTATAAAGTCAAAACCTCACTGAGAATAATAATTAAGGTAAATTTACAGGAATAAAATTAATGTACCTGCAGATAGTAGCCAACGCAGACTAAAATTGTAATTAAAAATCGTTCTTTACAAGGCATAAAAAATCCATTCATTTAAAACCATGCCAAAAACGAGTAAGTTAAAATGAAAATAATTAAAAAATACGTAGTTACGATTGTTGTGGCGGACACGGTACGCCGTCAAAGCGTCGTAACAAGTTGGGGCAAATGACGTTGTCTTCTTAAAAAGTATTTTAATTCGATGAAAGAAAGTTCCGGAAAGTCGCGGCTCGCCCGTCGGCAATACGTTGTGGGTCCATTTGCATTTTTATGAAACGTTTTACGGAGAGGACAGACTGCCCTTTCATGGTGGATGGTTTGATACGGTCCCGTAATCGGACACTTTTGAAATAAGCTTGGTCTTCTTCCTGGCGTTATGTCTCGGTCCTGATCGGCGTAATCTTGGACTATAATCCTGGATTAAGCAAATCTAGTTTTACATTGAAACGACTGCTATGCGGCTTTTGTAATCCTAAGGTAAGGTAGGTAATCAAACACATTACTAAAAGAAGATTAAGGTCAACATTCACAGGTTAGTGTACTTAAATTTGTAGGTTTCTTCTACTAGCTTACTAATAAGCTAGTAGAATAAATTGGTACACAGAACACAATTAACAACACAGGACAAAACTTCGTAAAAGAAATCCAAACGAGTTCGGGTTTTAACCAATACACCTCACATTCGAGATACGTCCTTCCTAGGACTAATGCTCATGAATTTAATGCTTGTGTGATTAAGATATATCGACCGTAAACAGTACCTGATGGACTTATTTTAAGTTTTTGCGGTTTTGTAAATAGCTTTATATATTCGATATTTCGGGAACCAGGCGTTAACGGTAATTTAGCAATCCACTAAAGCAACGCTGACGCGAAACACATAATGTTAATTAATGAGTATCTGATTGCAGTATGAAATTAATGTAATGATAAAACATTTCAGTACAAGTGCCCTTGAAATATATCGGTCATTAGCAGTTAATGAATAATTTAACTAACGAGTGAGCGCCAGCCTCGCCCTGTTATTGGCTGAATTATTTTCCACCTTTTCTGTGTTCAAATAGCATTTCCCGGTAATTGCTGTCTGACTGGTGCTCGTTAATTGCTTAAGTTCTGGGATCTCTTGACTCTTCAGTTTAAGTGGTGGACTACTATTAAAGTAAAAATTTCTTAAGACTGTTTTGAACTTCCGCCTGTTCATAATTTTCAGACATTGAGCGGAGTTTGCAGACGTCGAAAAAAGTTTTGAAGGGTAACGACTGCGCTTACATCTCGATGTTAATTTAAATGTTATTAATTATGCAAAGTTTTTAATTTTTAATGTGGCTTTCTGAAATTTTTTCGCTCCCGTTTAATGCAAAGCGGATCATTTACTCATAATCCCGGATATAAAACTTCCTTGAATGAATTAGGAATTTGAAACCATTCTTGTATTTTTATCAATACGGTTGTAAATTATTCTACTCTTATAAATTTATGCTTAAACGCATATGTTCTTGATCTACCCATACGTCCTTGATCCGAAGATCGTCAATGATCGCTTAGTCCAGTAGACTAGCGTTCTATCGTCATCTGTCCTCAACCGCTACGACTGCCTGCCGGCATTGCCATCGTTGACAGCCATCGGCAACAGTTCGCTAGAAATAACATTTAACACAAATATAATTACACATCCAAGTTGTCTAATCATTAACTGCATCGGCAAGCCAGTGACGTTAATCTGTATTTCATTTAAAAAACATCAGTGTTAACATACTCGAATTTGTTCCATTTTCATTACATCAATCCTTATCCACTGAGCGATTACTACTCTCCTAGTAACCGAACAATTAATTAAAATTAACGTATTCAGCTTTAGCTCAAGCTCACCACGTATTACAGCGAGTGAATTGTGCATTCTCTCAGAGCATCTAAGCGCTGAGAACAAGGGTATAGTACACAAACAAGCATAATGTAAATCCATTAGTTTGCCGAGGTGGAGATGCAATAAACAACTGCATATCTAGGTGTATTCAATAATTTACTCTGTGCATATCGGGATTGCTACTTTATCCATAAGTTATTATTTTAATCGTAAATTATTTGCGATTGTTTTCGCCTGTTTTCGCACATCGATTTCACTTATCGCGAAATTCATTAATGCATTTTGTAAGAATTCATAAAAAACATTGTTTTTTTATAGTTATCAAGTGCAATGATTTTGTATTGAGGGGTAATAAAAAAAATATTTAAAAATTTTACAAACAACAACGGTAGCTTGCAGGGAATAGGTAGTCTCACTTTTGGTATGAACATGTACTTTATAAGCATGTATCTTTTTACCCCTTAAGAGCATTTTACTAAGTGAGATGCTCTTTTAATACGAGGAACTAAGTAAATACGTAATCACAACGGACTGATACTGAAGCATTAGTTTCCCTGATCCGACTGCAAAACACACCAGATTCCATGGTAGATATAGGTAGATCTGGGTCCGTTATTTGAGGTATTCTTTACAAAGGTATCCCGCTGCATATTCTCATAGAATAGGTACAAGAAAATGAGCATAATCCTAATTCCGCGTCTCTCAGCAGTCTCGGCGCTTTGTCACCACCCGCTAATGTCACGTGAAATAAGACTAAAACAGTGATATTAAGATGAGAGCCGCCTTTGAAGGATTGTGCAGGCGGAGTGCAGACGATGGTGCTCGCGACGACGTGTAGCGGAGCCTCATTGTTGCTGTCGGCATTCGGGTTTTTAGCTTGCGCTCTAGGGGCGGATTGGGATAGCTTTTATAGTGGGGGTCAATGAATCCATTGTCCAGAAGACATAGCAATAACATTTAGATATACATATTCCAGTATATTCCAATGCTGTTGATATGTTGACAGAGGTACCAGATTTGCTGACGATTGGCGACATTGGCGTTTCTAGCTTGCGCTGGTGCGGGGTAGATTGGGACGGCTACACAGTAGGGTCAATGAACTTAATGCTGAATTATCTTCGAAATTAGTTGCTGCGACAGATTTGCTAGAACTTTAACAGTGATATTAAGCTAAGAGCCACCTTGACAGTATTGTGCAGCGGCAGAGTGCAGATGACGTGGAGCTAAGCCTAATTGTTGCTGTAGATATTCGCGTTTTTAGCTAGCCGATATGTCACTAATAAGTCGCGTAGGCTCATATTGCTGATATGATTATTTTTAATAAGCTGTTGGGACCGTTGGTCGGGTTGTGTCGGCGGCTCGCCGGCTTTGGTGTGTATTTCGTTTAAAATTTCTTGTATTGCAAGCGTCCGTAGAGTATAATGACTGCTTATTATTGGGTGCCTGTCTGATATAATATGACGTATGTGTTTTTATATTATAACAAATTAATTTATGAACTACATTAATAATATCTAAGTAGTCCTATTATGTAGTCGACTATACTTGATTAACGTGGACCACAGTATCTTAATACTGTCACTGCTTATGTCAGACTCTTGATCCGGCCCTGCGTTCGCGCCCGCCTGTATATGGTTTTTTTGGGACGTCAAACGGTATAAGTACAGAGCCCTTCTATTCCCTTTGCGTGCTTTACTCCGTTTTTGAAACTTTTACTTTGAAATTTTATTTTTCTGCTAAAATAGGGTACGTTACGATGGTAAGTGGATACGTCAGTGAGGTAAAACTTTAAGTACGTATTTCCATTTGGTTTTAGAAGGCGCACCGCTGTCTTATGCTATACTTACTTCACTATACTACGTTTTTTGTTGCTTATACATTATAAAGGCATGTATGTTTTACGTACGTTTCACTGACTAAATTACCTAACCAATTTTTATTAATGATATGTCTATCAATTCGATTTATTATAATTTAAGAAATCTAAGCTAAATTAAGCTTTTAAGTAAACTTTTTTGGTAAAATTCACCACACAAGTAAAATTTTTCCATTACAAAGAAATGTAAAACTATATTATTTTAATAAGCCGATTCCGGTTTAAGGCAGATTCTGAAATATAGGCTTCAATTTTTAAGCTGCTGTAACCAAAATATACTATATTTGGTTTCCGACAGCTTTCCTTTTTATTTCCATAAATATAGTTCGAATATATCCGGAAATTTACCTAAATTGAATAATTAAAGAAATCGTTTTTATATAAAAGCTGTTTTTATTAGAAAATTCTGTATCTATCTGGAAAACACATATGACGCAATCATAGTATGAAATTTCAGACCTCTATAATTGCTGGTTACTGGTACCTACTTAGGAACTTTTTTTTAGTGATAAACTATATTAACCAATACAATGGTACAAGCCGTCTGTTAGCAGGTTGTCCCGTCGAATAAAAATTTAAACGTTTCTTATACCTAGTTCTAGTTAGATATCAATTACGTGTTTCGCTATAATGAATATACTCTTTCAAAACATCAAAGAGTAACATCTTAACGTGCTAGAAGAAGTGGTACCATTTCAATTTAGATTACCCAACTAAACTGCGAATGCAATACGTTTAAAATGCAACATCGACTATTCTAACCATTGTACCGCCACTCTCCATATACTCTATAACACTCTGACAGCTATAATTTTTTTTAAATATTTGTAGTGACAAAGGACAACAAATTAGCAACCAAAACAAAACACGCGTTAAGGAAGAACATCGGTGAAATAAACAAAGTCCTGAGCCGCGTTAAAACTACAAGATAAACTCGTTTCCATTCAATTCGAGCTGCAGAACACATAGACAGGCAATTTGCATTTTTATTGGGACCGTTTAAAGAAACAATGGGTGCGCTATCGGGCCATTTCACGCTTTTTACCAGTGGCCGCGTGTCATGTAACAAATAAATGGATACTGGATACGTATATGTTTGGAATGTTGCCGGTATTAAATGTTAACGGTTTGTGTTACCAAGTATCATGCTGGCACCTTGTCCCGTTAAATAAGACATACCTTAATGATTATTCTGGCGGATGAACTCAGAGGATTTGTCAGGCCTGACCGTTGCGCCAAACAAATCAAGATGGTAACCATTAAACGAAAGTTAGGTGCATCTTTTCTTGACAAGCTCGATGGCGCATTCGGTAGTGACCCTGCCCCATGCGCCAAGAGTTGTGGGTTCGATCCCCACTCAGGACAAACATTCGTGTGATGAATACTTGTGTTTGTTCTGTGTCTGGGTGTTAATATCCAATATTTAAGTATATATTTGTAATACCACTGTTGTTTCTGATATCCGTAACACAAGTGCTTAAGCTACTTACTTCGGAGTCAGATCAATGTATGTGATGTCGTTGAATATTTATCTTTTGCATTTTTTTCTCACCATGTTTATTACAGCTTTTGTTTTTCGAAATCCGTTAGTTAGATGTGACTAAATAAGTTGTTATTACATTAGAAAATTACTCGGACAATCTGAAAAACAAAGTTCGACTGAACAACGCCTGACAGACAAGCAGTTGAAATCCTCCGTCGTTACAAAACGTGCAACTGGCCAGATAAGTCAAGACTGTACATCCCAAAATTTCAAAAGACCAGTACTCTAACTAGTAAGTGTGACATACATTTTAAAATTCTCAGCCACCATTTAGACTAGATAAACCTTTATTTTTTCCTAACAAGCCTGAACAAGAGCTAATCCTCTAATCCGCCACTCCCAATCCAATCGAGTCGCGTACACGATTTTATCGCACAATCAAAAGGCACTAATCTCGCATCCGACACACGCCATTTCATTTGGGGAGGTGTTCCTTTCGCAGTTAATTAACTTTACGATCGCGTATCTGCAAAGTGACGCAATAAAATCTTACAAGTGGACGTTATCACTGCTGTCGAAACTATGCGAGTTGTCGAATTCAACAAGCATTTGGAATTGTCTCTGCAGCCGTAGTTTTGGTGGGTTGGCTGGGTCGAGCGGTTTTGTCGGTGTTGCCTAGTGAAGAAACCAAAAATATACTCTTTTAATAATAACCGGGCAATTATAACCGGCCATAAATTCCTAAATAAATTAATTCACCGTCACTGTCATCTACAACCGATCTTCAGAATAGAAATAGAAATATCTTTATTCATATAGGCTCCACAAAAGCACTTATGAATAGTCATAATAATACAAAAAAAATATTCTACCGCCGGGTTCGGAATGTTAATTCTACCGAGAAGAACCGGCAAGAAACTCGGTAGTTACTCTTTTAAATCGCCATGTATAAAATAACAATGCTATTTAATATCTACTTTTACATCTACAAATTTATATAATTCAAATACAATTAATGTAATACATTACAATAGTAGAGTAGACCATGCAAGAATAAGAGCGCAGACTGTAGATTCCTGTCATTCAAAAATCTTCAATTCTATAATAGCCCTTTTTCATGAGAAATGTTTTCATATGTGATTTAAATTTATGAATCCTTCATCAATCAGCGCATAACGCCTATAATGTTGGTTTCTTTTTAATTAACGTAGGATCGTTCTCAAAATTTAGTATTAACATTACAGTTGTCTAAATCCTATACGTATTGTTCCTATAATATGTGAATTATTTAACTACGTTGCCAATAAAGTAAGATAACTATGGGCTGTGACTGCAACAAAATTAATATTGTATTAGATCAAACTAAAAGTCCTACCTAAGTTGGCAACACTGGCGTTTCAGTAGTTGGACCGTTACAGAAGTGAGCGTTTGCAGAAATTCTGCACCTAGGTATGTAATTTTGTTAGCATTACGTTGAAGTTATTGTCACTGGTGCCTTTCAAATTCAAAGCATACGAGTTTTGAACGTAATATGAAGGTTGTGTATTTAGCTTTTATGATAATTACCTGAATCATAAAATAAGATGACTTAGCATTAAAGGTAATTCTTGGAATATGTACGTACCTATATGTTGATAATTGTTATTAAAAGCAAGCTCCCTTAGAAGCTTTGTACCTATAGGTATGATTATCTTTTATTTTGGCGTCTAATAATGCCTCGGTTACTTGAACTGACTTACACGGTAATATCGCTAGTAGAATAAATAATCCGCATTTAATTAACGTTTCGAAATGATGGTTAGATACCTGTTTTCAACGCATATATTAATATTTTAAAAAGTAGTTTCAAAGCACTTAATGTCTCACTTCATTGCCTGTCTTGTCACTAGTATGTAGGTGTTTCAGTGACGTTTAGGTATAGAACGTAATAGAACTTACTTACATTTCCAATGTGTTCTATATAAATAAAAAGTACTACGAATTATTGATATGTATAAAAATAAATAAATAAATAACCTAACGAAGGCGTAGGCAGAGACAAAGGAGTAGCAAGCCCTTGTAACTGTATTCGGCAAAAATAGAATTGGGGTAAATACGATGAAAAATCCTGAAAATGTAGTGAAAAGTGGCTAACTCGTCGCCTACACAATCACATACCCAACACCTGAAATACGATTAGTCGCCTTTTACGATATCTTAGGTAAGGAATAGCTGGCGCATTATTTTTAAGTCCCAGACCAATCATAGGACAAAGTATTAATATGTTTCTATAATATTTTCAACATCATGTTCTACTAAGTAACTCACGACTTGTGACTTAAAACACAAGTTCAAACTTCAGTAGTTTTTGGTAGCCATTACAAATTCGACGTAGACGTCTTTGTACACAATAATTTACCCCCGACATTGTAGTTCACTAATCTCTTATATCGAGTAATCAACACTTTGTAAAGCGCGGAAAGTTTAACTACTCCGTTTTATGTTGGAAGTTAACGATTGAATCCTGAACAGTTTGCGGGTTCCCGCCTTGTCTGGTTACAATTTAACTGCGGTTTCAATGTAGCCGGTCTTCGTTTTGTCATAAAGTGGCTCGAGGTCATCAAAGGATAGTCCTTCTGGAGCAACAACTTTTTAAAGGCTCCGTCCCTAGTTTACTGTAGATAGATTTTCACTTGCATCGACTTTTTATTTACATTTGTTATCATTGTTTACAACTTCGTTCCAACTACTAACTGCTTTGCATTCGTTCAGTAACTGTCCTACTTAAGTTGCAGTTTAAATGTACAGGTACGTACTATTGATTTTCTTCTTTTTGTGTTAATTGAGGGAGCAATTATATATCTCTTAACCTTGGTCTGAGTGAGAGTGAGTTTGTCCTTTCTTTTGTTTAATTTAAATCATTACGATTAGGAACTAGTTATTTGAACTAGCTACCTTAGCTATAAGTATCTTTAAAGTTGATGGAATAAAAAATAAAAAAAATCCGACCAGTTCCATTGCATAAGGACTAATTATAATTATCCTATCACAAAACTAAAGTTATCACCACAATAAAATATGAATAAACAAACAAATGTCGACACCATCGAGCAACAAAAACGCTCGACACTTTACAAGTAATTTCGTTTTATTAAATCTCAATGTTTGAATGGAGTCGGCGGCAAACGAGGAAAAAAATCAAGACCCTGCTCAACTGAATCGAACTGTGGAAAAATCAGTCGCAAAAACGAAATCAAGATTCTGAACGGGACTCGCGTGTTTTCTTAGGACGGTCCATTTAAGACGAGATGTCTCCATACGGCTGCCTATTGTATAAGGAATAGGTTAGCGATTTTACGTCCATATCTTTTCATTTCGTGCGGAATCTCGGCGGAGAGGAAAGTTTTATTGGGACCTTTTATGTTTTGCCCTGGATGCGACTAGATGAAGAAGGTTTTCGGACTAGGATTTGAGACAGATAGAGGATTGAGTTTGCTATGTGTTACTTGTGATCAGGTCGTTTCGTAAATAGTTGAGTTAAGCTTGCAAAAAATATGTCATGCAGGAGTTTTTTTTAAGTTTCTCTTTTCGTGCAGTGATCGTGTTGGAACATAGAAATAATTGATATAATTAAAACAATTTAATCGATGTAATAAAAAGAAGTGACAAGCGACTACTAATTGTTATTTTGAGTGTTTAAAAGATGGAAATTTTTTAATATTATCAACAACAGTATGAGGATTAAGCATTTTAAATAATAAAAAAAATACTTTTGCTTTAATATCTATAGATTATTATCTATAATATCTATAGATTAGTCATAGATATAAAGCTGCAGCCACAGGGAATAAATAAATACTCAAGAATAAAATACGTTTTCCATGATCCAATTGCGGCCCATCTCATTATTAGGTGGTCCTATTAAATCAATCGCATGTTGCATGGCTTGCAATTATTCCCTGCGCAGGGTTCAGTGTTTTGAATAACAAAAATATTTATCAATAAATATATATATATATATATATATATATAGTTTTTGTGAATATTTATCAGTGTTATAATTAACAAAAATATATAGGTTTCGTGAATATTTATTTTTGTGCTTAGATTCGGAGACTTGTGTTACAGTAAGAATGGGCCACAATATCATATTAGCAAACATTCTCGAATAATTCTTTTATTTTTCTCTTAATTGTAATGATTCATGTATTCATAATGCCTAACTGTTTATGAATTTAATTGCATGACTAAAATAGCATTGACTGAGGTAATAATAACAAAATATAACCAGGATATTTAAAAGGACAACATGGTACCCAAGAAACACCTAAGTCCGAGTAGCAAGCCGCATAAAATAATAAACTCCAATTCCTTTTTATGTTCATTAATGAATAAAAATTTAAGAATAAGCTCTTCTCCGTGCTCCGTATAATAGAAAACATTATTAATACGCTTCTTTAAAATACGGAACTCTCGAAAAACTTTCGATTCCGACTCACCGATTCCCTCCACACAACACGCCCCCGCTCAAAACAGTAGACGTTAGCGATTTTATATCCATTTTTTATTTTCACGAAATAAGAGAATCCGAGATAAAATACGGCGGTAGGTGGCGCGAGAGACGCGCTGTTATACAAGACACCCGGTTTATTTATGTCCTCAATATTTTACAAACCATAAAACTTCTTTGCCTTGAAAACGGAATGTTTTATCTTAATAGATTTTTTGGATATCCGCCTTGGGAATTTCGAATATAATTGGGACTTTTTCCGGTAAACAGTAAATAAGTGGCTATTTTTCGCATTGATATTTGAACTTTTAATTGAGTCGTAAGTATAATATGTTGCAGTCCTTTTACGATTCATTTTGGTATTTTAATTGATTTTTCTATAAAACTAACGACCAAGGCCAAATTTCGATTTCGAAATTTCACTCGATTTTTAATTTGTATTTGTATGGTAATTAAACTTGGAAAATTCAGTTAATGGTTAAAAGTTCGTAATCATGGTTTTACGTTGGTTGTACTTGAGGTTATTTTGCATATCACGTATCTATTAATCTGAGGAAAGTGTAGTCATATAACGTTAAACATCGTTATTGAACAGATATGAGCTATCAGTATTGTACTTCGGCGAATTTTCCATCGTAAAATGAGGTGAAATGCGAGAAGCTGTAATAAAATTATATTCATTTTTTCACCCTTTATCGTACCCTCTTTATGGGTTTTTCATACTGTCATCGTTGGCATTATGGTAAATATGAATGGATGATTAACATCAAAGAACATAAATATAGATTAACTAGGTATGTGGTTTTGATTTTTTTTTATATAATATTACGAGTGAATGAGAATATAATTTAGTTCTTATTTCTTTGGCTGGCGCCCTTAGATGAAATGGTTCAAACTTCGTGTAAAACTTAAGGGAGGCCCGCGTTTATGGTAAATGTTAGATATATAGCCTATAGCCTTCCGCTATAAATGGGCTGTGAACACTGAAATAATTTTTCAAATCGGACCGATAGTTCTTTAGATTAGCGAGTTCAAGCAAACAAATTCTTCGGCTTTATAATATTAGTAAGTATAGAAGTATAGATTTATATCACAAAGTACGTATGATGACATAACACACATTTCACGCAATCATGCCTACAATCAAAGAGGTTGGCAGAGCCCAGAGCCCAAGGGGCGATAAACAGCTCAAATCGCATTCAAATAAAAATTTAATTGACTTAGGTCAAATGGAAAATTGTGGAAGACAAGTGGCTAATATCCAATAGTCTATTAGATTTTTACAAAGAGCTATGTAAGAAACATACTTAGTTGATACATTGTTTTTGAGTCCTAGCCCAACGTGGGATATAGCATTTGTTGAAAAGTCATTACTACATAGATTAAAACAATATCAGCTTTGCCAGGCTTAAAGCTAGGCTCTTATTTAAATGCCCAACCAGCTTTAATAATTAAAGCGTAAAGTAGCTGAAAAGAATTTACATATGAGCATTAACTAGCCAACGGATAAATTCTAGCTTTCGCTGTAAACGGGGCAATGTGTGATAATTAAGAGCCTCCACTTCAAAGTGGCGGTTGATTTTAACTATGAATATACATGAGTTGGAATTTAGCCATTTAGGTGCGAAATTTTTTGGCGGAGTATTCTCAAAAGGTTGCTTTTGCGAAATAATTTTTAGGTAATTGAAAAGTCTGATTGTGATATATGGTAAGTTTTGAGATTCTTATTACATCTATAAATAATATCTATGAAATATTTTACACAAATAGCACTAAATTAAATATAGAGTTTGAGCTATGAATACTATTTAACAGACACAAATAATAACACAGCGATTTAAGCCTCCTATATTTTTTTTGTAAAGCTTCAAAATTTTTTGCAAAAAAGAATATTTATATATATATAACATCACGCCCACAATCCCCGAAGGGGCAGGCAGAGTCAAAGTGGCAGCATGCCCCTTCAACCACATACAGCCAAAAATAAAGTCAGGCTGGGTTAGATGGAAAATTGTGAAAAGCAGTGACAAGCGGCTAACCCGTCGCCCACACAATCACACACCCAAAATCCGATATACCATTAGTCGCCTTTTACGACATGCTAGGCAAGAACCACAGTTGGCATATTATTTTTAAGTCCCAAACCAACATGGGACAGTGGGCTGGGTTGATTGGAAAGCTGTGAAAAAGGAGTGACAAGTGGCTAGCTCGTCGCCTACTCAATCTCATACCCAAAAGCCCGTAAACCATTAGTCGCCTTTTACGACATGCTAGGCAAGAACCACAGTTGGCACATTCTTTTTTTTTGTCCCAGATCAACATGGGCCGAGTCCCAGACCAACATGGGACGAAGAATATTTTTGCCGTGAAAAGTATTTTTTTATTTATTACTCCGTAGGCGGTCGCAAATGGTAAACATTATCTATGTAAAAAAGATAACATAATTTTCGTTATACTATAACATATTTTACCTAAAAGGTACGAATACAAAACAAAAAGCTTAGTCCCGGGAACGTTTTCTATATTTTTGTTACTAAGCCTCAAACACTAAACGATCTCACAAACCTTTGATCTAAATCAAATGAATGTTATTTAGTCCAACAGTTGCGTTAAAATGACCCAAAAAACTTGGCAATCCCATTATGTCATACGTGTATTGTCAAAAACATAATGTAATGTGCGAATAATATAGAAAGTCCATTCAATAAGGGCATACCTTTTTGTTGGGTGTGCCCTGAAAATAGATATCCAACCTTTAACAAGATTAAATTATGCTCTGTATTTTTTTGGGTCAACTTCCCGTATGGTGCCAACGTTTATGGGAATCCGTTGACAAATAGGTAACCCTTATGAATCATAGTTTGGACTGCCATAAGTGTGAATTATGATGATCGATGAGGATGATGATGAGGTCATGGTTAAATTAATGTCGATAGAAGTATTTCTTCCTGATTTTTTTACAGAAATGCTTCCCACTTATTTAGATCTCTTTTTTATTATATAATTAGGTTTACAAGAATATAACTCCCTTTGACTCTGCCTACCCCTTTGGGGGATTGTGGGCGTGATGTTATGTGTTTTAACTCCAAATATTGAACATACTGTGGGATTTGATTTTATATTTAAAATTGTTTTTATTAATAACAATTGTCTTTTTTAAGTTAATCTTTTAATTGATCTTTCTATAAGATAGCAACTACTTATAGTCGTCTATCTTACTCGTGTAAGTGACCCGAAACACGCTTAGCCGGTTTTAACGTAGAGTAATGCTTCTACCTGACGAGATTTCTCCAAACCTTTTCCGTCAGATAAGAAGGGAAGTGTCGAAGTAAAATCCCGCATGATTAGGGGTAAATTGTGTGGCTGAACAAAGAACGTGTGGTGCGGTGATAAAAGTAAATTTCGATAGACAGAAACGAAGAGTTATACCGAGCGGAGTGGAATTACCGTGTTTGTTACTAACAGTTGTGAGACAAATTCGATTTCGTTAAGGGAAAAGTAATTTCTATATTTACAAGCTCTGTTTCTCGGTATGGTGGTCTGCTTGAGCGGATTGTCTCGAAATAATGTGGAAGTTTATGGCTCTGTGTTGCGTAATTGATTGAATGATTTGTTTTAGAGCTCGTTCAGTATTGTTCTGTGTTGTGTAAGTCAGTATCGAGGATGTATATTATTAAGGTACTTGTTATATTTAGCACAAATTCAGAGTAAAACAGGGTGAGACGTGTCGGCACCTAATTGAGACCGTACAAAATTAATGATAGGAATTAGTTTTCCGTTACAACGAATTCTAACTCAAATTAAAGATTAAACGTAAAGCAAATTCTAACAATAAATCGCTGGAGCTTTAATTCATTATAATACAAAAAAAACAACACGAATTTAACTGAAGTAAAAAGTAAACTGATATTAGTAAGTGGCCATAAATTTTCTTTCTTTATCATCATCATAAGGGTTCATATGATGCTGCTAGGTCTAAGATAAGTATCTGATTCTATAAACTAAAAAAATATCTTCGTTTTTCTTCCTCCTTCTAAATATTATGCTCGTTAGTTGCCATTTTAATTTAGACAGTATTTTTTGGAATTACACTTACGTTTACATCGATAAAGCTTATACCAATATCGTCAATAACATTTATTAATTAATACAGGTATTTTTCGAATATGAATTAAATAATTAAATTATTTAAAAAAGACCGAAAAATACCTGCATTTCAGTAAAATTTTTCATGGCAGTTTCATTAACTTTGCCCTGAAACTCTTCAACATGACCTTTTTTTTATTATTCATAAATGGTAGACTAGTTAAATTTAAAAAATACATATATATTATTTTATATAATATTTTTTTTTAACTTTAAAAAATTATAAAATGAATTTTGATAAAGAAAAGAGCCATTAACATTATATTCAGCTTTCAGTGAATAGTAACATAGTTCATCGAAAGTTTTACCGCAGAACTTTTCCATTATCTATGCGTCTTGTTAGCACACGTAAAGTTCCCCTATTAGATAAGACATACCTGTACCAGCTTCCGTTCATTTCCTACCCTGGAGAGCGTTCCGATGTACGTACAAAATAGTGCTCTTTCCGAGAAACTGGAAAGTACAAATTGCTACTTAAGTTAAAAGATTTGTATAGTATAAAACGTAAGACGTAATTAGAACATTACTTAATGCTTTTGATGAATTTTGATTGAATTTATGGCACTAAATCGGATTGAAGATCAATGAAAAAGCAATTGGACAGATTATACAATACATTATCATACCAAATGGTTTTGTGTTTTTTGCGATGATTCTGTGAATCTATAAATATTAAGTAAGATATTACGTTACCAACCTTATATATTTATTTTCTTTTTTGATTTTGTTGCTTGCCTAATTGAAATAGATAGAATCAAATATAAAAAATTACATTTATTGCAGTATTGAGTATTATTTTCAGTGTGTGAGTAAGGGCTTGTAATTATAAGATCCACACTCGAATAGTTATACTTTGTAGCATTAGTACAAGAATATTGCTACAAAGTTTAAAGTGAGTCAAAGCTAGGAGACTTTGGTTTGATTGCGTATATTGGATTATTATGGATACATCAGTATTTTAACGTATTTTATAAACATCTAAGTCAATATCATCAGTCCCCGTTGAGTGTACGAGCAGTTTAAGGAGCCTCGCTAAACCGAAGTGTCTTTCGATTAGCATATGGGAGATAAAAACGGAACTGTGACTGCTAGTGTGGAATCTTTACCAGCTCGAAGAGGCTTTTGTTACGGGTTGTAAGAAGCATTTAAGTTTTCTGTGCATTAAAAAATGTAAGCTACTCGTCTTAAGTCATTTGAAGATATTTTTTTTCTTTAAATTTTACTCACCTAAGGAAAAATTAAGCAAGATATAGTTTCAGGAATTTACAAATTGTAACATACATGAATAGATGTGGATAAATTGTTGGTAACTATAAAACCACGCGTTAATTCTTCTTACCCAAACTTCTAAGCTTCCTTATAATCAGGGCGTACCTCAAAATCCTTGGAATAGTCGGAAGGTCCTATTGATTTTCCTGTGCGTACACAAAACACAAACCGTGATCATATTGTGATAAATGGTTTTAAAATGCATAAAAAGATCCATTTATTTTATTCATTACAATACCGCTCTAACGTCTCTTCAAAACCAAAGTAGTATTGCATTTAAGTAGTACCAACAATCCATCCATTCAGAGCATTACTAAAGTAATGCTATCGCCCCTAATGCGTGGACATTAGTAACGTACTATGCATCCCTCGCAACCCACGAAGCGCTACACATTTCAATAAACGCATAGGATATCGCACCCGTGTCGTCGCCAGGACGGAGCCCACGACTCGCCAGACTCGGCACGTTTCAGTTTCGCAAATCTAATTCTTACCCCGGGAGGATTCCCTTTGGAGAACTATCGCTGTTCGAGCGGCTATTGCCAATTCCACTGAATGTTGCTATCCGTTGCTGTGGTGGCCATGGATTTGGAGGGATAAGATTTTGGGCGAGGAATAGTATTCGTTTTACGCCTCAGACTTAAAGCGAACAATGTATTCCTCCCCCAGCGTGTCGATATGACGTGATAGGCGATCATGTTTGTGATAGTGTAAGTGACGAACTGGCCAAATTAACTTTATTTTAAGATTAAAATTAAAGGAGCTTACTGCTACTTGGTCTTAGGCTACTCCTTGCGGCAATGCGGTCCTGACAGTATTTATAGAAGTGATGTACCTAATATGACGACGTAGACATGAAGACATTTATAATAATAATGTCCTCCTAACCGGTATCACAGTGGCCAATCTCAACGAGGATTAGCCATCTGCGCAGGAGTTATTATAGTGCACAAGTGTGTGATCAAACACAAGTGCATTATCTATTCCTTCACTCTTATAGTCCGGTGAGACGGCAAGTCTACATGATCATAGAGAGGTCAGGCGCAGGATCAACGGCTTAACGTGCTTTCCGAGGTACGGGGGTGATTATACCGCCAAATTCCTGACTCCAGGCTGCTACTGACTAATTTTAATATTGAAAAAACCAGACCCGGATTTCAACCCGGGACATGGTCCTTATATAGAATTAATAACCTTAAGTATGAATGACGTTACTAAATATTTCAGCATTAATCGGTAAACCAAACATATCTGCAGAGAACTAGTGTAATGACTATGACATTTTTTAATTATATTTACAGTAAAATTTTGAATGCCGAAGAAATAATTTATTTTACAATGAAGACAACTAAATAAATGATAGCTTTATGATCTAAAAGCTATGGTGTAGTCATACAAAATTTTACCATTAAGTACATATACATAATTCTGTATCATATTCAAATGTCCCACATCGGCTCAAACGCGTGGTAGCCGTACCAAACCTAACTTTTTGTTCGCGGGACGCCGCCGCGTCCCAGGTTGGTGACGTTGCTATATTTCCAATGATTTGTAATACCTATTTCTTTTGTTTTTGGGCTAATAATCTGATAGATAACGTTACATATACCTTGTACATCTCAAGATTTTCTTTTTTACAGTTCACATATAACGTAACTGTTTTAGATTACGAATAAATTAACTTCAATATGCGTAGTAATAGAAATATACTAAATAATCTTATTCAATTAGCTTATTTAATACATATAAAAGGGATTAAAAGACTTTAAAAGCAACTGACAGTCGTTTGCATATAAAATACTGTTACGTTCTATGACGACTGGTGATGGGGTTGTTTTATTCGGATGGAAATAGTGTATCGATTTACAATTGTTTATAAATTCTATGGGAAATCTGATTAAGAAAAAATTATCGTATATTAATAATGTTTAATACGTCATGAGAACTGAACGTCAACAATATTATGAAGTTGAAACCAATAAATTGAAATATTAACATTACTTAAACTTTTTTTATATACCGATTCCTATGATTATGCTGTTGGATTTCACATTAGACAACAAAGACTCACAAACCCACACGGATTTATTTTATTTGTCTGAATGTGGTTTAAGGGGCTTGCTGCCTCTTTGACTATACCTACCCCTTCCGGATTATAGGTGTGATGTTATGTATGTAATTTTGTAAAATTCTGAAGGGAGCATTAAGTGTATACGTAATAGCTGAAACAGAGCGAAATTTGAACGTGGAGCCGCATGCAAAAGCAAGTCTTTAATATAAAAGTTAAAAAGCTTGTATGAATAATAATTATAATGAAGTGTTCTGTTTTCCTCATTAATTTGCGTAAAGTTGATTCGTATTAATAGAATTCATTGTGATTTTAATGAACGATCTCATTGCCTTTGTCGGATATCATTCATTAATTACGACGAAGAACATATCAATGTGATTTATTGGGAGTACTTGTGGCGTTCAATATTTATATGTGTGACTTTTAAGTATATGATGGTTTTTAATGTACCTACAAAATTGTTGATTTTATTTTTTCGTTAATTAGAAGTTTATCGATTTTCTTTACAAAACTCCACACAACCAAAAAAATTCATAGGTGAATCGTCAAAACCCGTTTGACGATTCACCTATTAATTTAGATTGTATATTAATGCCTACTGTAATTGTAATCAATGATGTAATTATTATTAACGGTAGATTCATATTATTAGCTGATTTTCCTATTGAATTGACGATTTATAAGTGTTTGTTTCAAACCTATATAAATAAAGAGTATTTTGACTTCTTTACTTTTGACTTTTGACTTTTAACGTTGTTACAAATATGAATATTGACCTAATTGCATAGTTTTCGTGTATTATATAGGCAAGGTTTATCATCATCCTTCTAGCGTTATGTACCGTGCTTAGTCGGGGTCAGTTTAGACCATGATCCAGGATTTAGCGAGTCTGGTAATTACATTGCCTGCGACTGCCGATCTGACCTTCGTAACCCTTAGAAAGGGGAATCAGACATAGTTGTTGGAAAGTGCAGGTTTCATCACGATGTTTTCTCTCACCGAGTAAGTGGTATAAGTACATACATAGATTTGAAAAATCCAGAGGTACAAGCCCGGATTTGAACCCGCACCCCTCGGTTAATAGGTGCGTGTCCTTACTATTGAGCTACCACAAGCGAGCATTGACAAGATTTATGACCTCACTAAATTATAGTAAACATTATTACGAGCTACTATGTATATGGAAACAGGTACTGCAAGACGACCATATAAGAAAAGCCTTAATGAGAAGGGTTTTTTTTACACGGTTTAAAAACGGAATCCTAAAAATAAGACGCGTACTTTCCCTTACAGTAGCTTTCTTCAATGACTTTTTGAGCCCTTCGCTTACAAAAATGAAACACAAGGAAATCGAAAAACAAAACACGCCGCTGTCAATACAAGCCATCTGCGATTTCAAGATTCATCCCAGGAGCTATGTTTATTTCGTTACAGCAACGTATTACGAAGGTTTTTCTTAAGTAAAAGAAGGAGAAGCGCCAAAAACTCAATTTCGCCGCTTTCCAACAAGGAAAACGAGGGAATCAAGTTAACGCACACTAAAGCGGCCTCGAATACACAGGTGTGTAACGTTTTGTTTGGGTCTCTAAGATAAAATTGACGCCCATTCGACTGTATAATAATAAGTGAAAAACCGTCTTACAATTTTCCTGTGATAATTTTAATATACTTTACGACATCGTTTTAACAGTAGGTCTCTAGACTATTTGGGAATACTGACTACCTCAGGTTATAAGCACACCAGCGCCTTCCAACAAACATTTTTATAGGCATTCTAATGAAAAAATAATACAATACGTTTAGTTTCTTTTACTCGATTCACACATTTGACAGTGAGTAGCTTCTTATCAAACACAAAATATCATTTACCTGTGTCTCATAGTATTTAATTGGCCAAGCATGCCATGGTAATATTATAAATATCTATATATTAATGCTTGAAGCAAAAACTTTGTACCCCTTTTTACAGAAATTACGCGGACGGAGGAGTGTATAGTTAAATAGCATAGTTAAGTAGCATAGTTAAATTAATAAAATAATTAAACGAATTATAGTCGAATTTTAACCAGCGGGCGACAACTAGGTAATAAATATGAAATTTAAAATGTTGTTACGCTTCGGTATAAATGCGGCACAGCCTAGCGGTATGGAAAAATGTTTCCAGTAGGTATCTATACGGTATTGAAGTGAGTCGTTAATGCAAACTAAGCCAAGAAAAGAGGATTCCGGCTGTTCTGATTAAAAAGGTCCCTTGCAAGTGTTGTACAAATTGGATTGGATGAGAAACAAGGCGGCTTTGGACCCAACAAATTCTTGTATCTAATTTTGGTTACCAACTCTGATAGAATTTTGCGGGTTTAAGGCGGTTTTTACCCAAATATTTCATTGCCTATAATTACTGGAGTATTAAAGCACGATGTATAAAATGGGATGCTGATTTAAATTAAACACGTGCTTCTACCTACATGCCAATATAGGTATAAGTTTAAATGATGATGTAAGAAAGAGAGTTGGTCTGAGTCAAGGTAAGAAGAGGCATGCTCCGGTGGTTCGGACATGTGGAAAGAATGGATGACGAAAGATTGACTAAACAGACATACAATGCGAATGTGGAAGGATGTAGGAGCCGCGGAAGGCCCAGGCTCACCTACCACGACCAGATTGGTCGTGTATTAAAAGAAGGTGATGTTAGGAGTCATAAAAATCGTAGAGCTTGTATGAAAAGGATTATGAATGTTGAAGAGGCGAGTGAGGTGTGTAAGGATCGTGCCATATAGCGTTCGGTTCTCTCTGCCTACCCCGCTAGGGAAGTGGCGTGAAGTTTAGTTAGTTAGTATATATAAGTTGTACGTGTTTCGGTAAGTAGGCACATACTTAATTTTTTCAAGGATTTTTAAGTTTGTTCTAGAAAAAGTTAGTCGAAAAAGGCCTTAAAAAATGAGGATATATTATTTAAATCACAGATTTGGATAGGTTGTTAATTCAGATAATTTCACAATTCATCACTTATCGGGCGTTGCAAGGCACGAATGGATAATCTTATCATAACGTTAATTGCAAATAAAATTTTTCATAACGACGGATATCATCTGAATTTTAATGTGTAATTACCATGATTTCATAGATGTATATAGATTATTTTTATCAATGATCTAGTTAAGTAATAGTTCTAGATTCAATTAACGGTCTTGATTGAAATTTTCTCATTTGCATCAGATCCCGCTGCTTTAAAAGATAGATTTAAATCAGATTACAAATACTAGTATTTTAATTTGAAAATAAGAATTCAATTTAAAATAATACCTCGTTCGTTCGGATGTGGAATGTTTTGATAAAATTCCTTTTATTTATTTTCCTTGAATTGATTACTCCAAGCTTGTTTCTTTAAAAATATAAAACGCGCAATAATGATTTTGTTAAGAATCTATTGATACGCTGTATATTGTAAAAGCGTTATTTAACTAGATATAGATTATTTAATTACTTTAGCGAATAGAAAATGGAGGATTTCGTTTCTTAAAAAATATAAAATAATATCATGTTAGATTGCTCAAAATCATAAGACAAAAACTGAGTAGGTAACAAATGAAGATATATTCTTATCGGTATATGTATATGCAAAAAAATGGCTAATATTGTTTAAGATGTTAATAAATGTATACAATTTAACATTACACGACATTCTATTTTGTCTCTATTCAAAAAGTGGTAATTTTGATCTAATTTTACCCGACTATCAGGTTAGCACTTGCCAAAACAATAACAGGCTCGTCCTAATCTAGAGAATTTGGAGATTAAACGTTTACTCAAGTTTAACCAGAAAATTAGTCTACAGGGCGATGTCTTATGCGTTCGCGTTTTTGAACAAGTATAATGGAAATTTCGAGCAACCACTTGGAAAAGCTTTTGATCGCGGAATTTTGCTGGAGTGCTCGATGGTCTAAGAGGCCCGCGCACCCAATTTTGAATCAACTTTTAAGATGTGTTTTGGGTTTCCTTTGGGATGCTTTTACTTATTGAATCGGGATTCAACGCGCAACTAAAGTACCTACGTAACTTTAGGGAGCGAAATGAATGAGAAAGTGTTGTTTCTGAAGTAATGTGCAGAAACAGTAAAGTTATATTTAGATGAGTATAAAAACAAGTAAGCTTGAAGTGCTCTCCAATGAGTCCATATGTAAGCTGTCCATATGGGTACATAAGAAGTCATGTGTTTGAGATCACTAGGTGGTCTATCATATTCATTGTTTTAAATATATAATTTAGCATTTTGTAAAGACAACGCCATAATTAAACATGCACAATGAATTTATCTTATGAGATCTAGTGGTGAAAGCATTAGGAAATCATCAATCAACTCACGTGGCCAAAATAAGATTATTAAATTCGACACGGTTAATTAATTCTTGACATCTCAATAGCAAAGGTCGTATGCACTAAGTTAAAGTGAACAAAATATTTCACATCTAACCCAGCCCATTGTCCCATGTTGGTCTGGGACTTAAAAATAGTGTGCCAACTGTGTTTCTTGTCTAGCATATCGTAAAAGGCGAATAATGGTATATGGGGTTTTAAGTATGTGATTGTGTAAGCGACGAGCTAGCTACTTGTCACTACTTTTTCACAATTTTCCATCTAACCCAGCCCAGTTTTGATTTTTTGCCGAATGTGGTTAAAGGGGCCTGCTGCCCCTTTGACTCTGCCTACCCCTTCAGGGATTATGGGCGTGATGTTATGTATGTATGTATGTATGTAAAGTGAACAAAAAACAAATAATAAATATCTGAGACCGCAATTGGATCGCTTTTAATAAAACTTGTTCTTAACACGTAGTCTTAGTTATTCTGCACGTATCATACCTTATTTGTCTATACTAAAAGCCCACAAATAAGTAGCAAACGAAGCCATCAACATTTACATCCACAATAAACTCGCATTTAACTTTCAAAAGTCGAGAAACAAACGTCTCAACGAGAATATAGCCAGAAATTAAATTTCTCCACGAGCCGTACTGAAACAGTTCCAAACCAAAACAAGGAGCTCGCCCCAACAATTGCGTCACGATAAAGGCCCTTTCAAAACACCAGACCCCGAAAAAAATTAATGATTGCGAAATGAGAAAAAAAAAACCGGGATCTTAGAAGGAATGAGCTTCACGTCTTTCTGAGTTATAAAGGGTAAAGAAAAAGCCTGCATTTAGTGAATACCCATTCAGGGCGGAGGAAATTCAGACCACTGCAGCCGCGTGCACCGCACTTGCAATGGGCACCCTTTGAAGAGATCGTGGTTTTTTTCGACAATCAGACTTGAGGCGAAATTTTATGTAAAAACTGACTCTTTAAAGGATCCGTCGGCGCTTGTGCAAATGCTAGTTTATTCGTAGGTTTGGCGTGAGATTTGCACGGAATTTGTGAGGAGTAGGTATGCATTTGTGTATTTTACTACACCGCGAGGTAGTTAAATTGGTTGGTTTAAGTAATTTTGGATATTTTAAGGTCATCTAAGTTAGTAAAAATATAATTCCTTTTATGTATGCTATAAATATCAGATATTTCAATATATTTAACAAAAATTATAGATATATTGACGTCATGTGCAAGAAAAAATTGTAGAAGCGATAAATTATAACAATAGGAAAAAAATTTTTAGTCAGAAAAGTGAGCTTTATATGAGAAACATCGGTACTCTTAAGGAAATTTCCTTTTACAAGAAACAACAGACAGAATCGCTTAAACGACATTTATAGAACAAGTAAAGAAGCATATCATCTTCCGAATAATAAATTCTCTCTAAAATCAATTTCAGATGTACGACAGAGCGATTTGATGAAACCGTCAAAAAACAAATGAGGGAAAAAGCGTAAAAGTAATTTGAGCACGAGTGTAAAGGTCAATGTAGGTACTCACAGACTCGAAATAGCACGCAATAAAACATGTTCCATACGCATGTAAGTAATGAATTCTCTCTCTTTATAAACTGGCACGTTTTGTATCTAAACACATTATTGAATTGTACAAAATTCAGTTCCATATCATAATGATAGATGAAGTTTGAGACGCAATGAATGAGTAGATCTATGTAATTTTTGTGATTGATTTTTGTCTTCATATCCTTTACTATTCCAGGATTTTTTTCATAGTAACGTAGTTTTTAATTACCACTGGATAATGTTTTAGTACATTTTATCATTATATATCGTTTTCTGTAGAGTTTGATTGGATAAAACCTTTAAAAACGGATGTATTGAGCCGCCATGATTAATTAAGACAAATTATTGAGTATTGAGTAATAAACTTTTCCCTGCAATGAATTTTTTTTTATATTTCTCTTTTACGTTGATATGATTATAATATCCTTAAGATACATCTAGACTAAAAAGCCGTATAAGATGTAGAAACATGAAAATTGTAAACAACTTGCCTACAACAACAATTTGCGCATGCCATGTTTTAATGCTTAGTTTATTTCACAGCCCAGAGGTTGATGGAACCGTCAACAAAATAAATTAGGTTAAGAAGCTCGAGAGTAATTCAAAAGGTCGAACGTGCCTGCACCTCGCGTCATAGCGCAATAAAACATGTCGGCATACGCCCGGGAATAATTTCTTTATCTCCACGAGGCAGCTACGTTTCATTTGTCCCGCTCATCACAAAGCCTTGTGGGGAGATATGAGTTGTGGCGATGCGTGCGTTCTTAGCTGCTGCCGGTATTGAGATACAACGGGAAAGTTTGCGCTCTGTCTTATTTGCTAAATTTTCGGGTGCCTTTGTTGTCAAAGCGGGTGTTAGGGTTTTGTTTGTGAAAAGCAATATTTAGGTCAAGGTTATATATATTATTGTATACTGTAGCTTAAAAATACGCTATTTTTAAGCTAAATCATTGAATTGATAGTCAAAAATACGAAGAAAAAATATAATATTTACATGCAAATGACTCAACTATTTGGTTAGCATAAATTTGTTATTTTTGTTTGATTATAATAACGAAGCATTTTTGCGCTAAGTGTTATTAAAAAAAAAAACTGTAAAATGTCAAATTTTGATTGCATTTGTTAATACATTTCAATTTTGACTAACCTTATATTTAAGACCGCATTGACAGTCTTAAAATAAGGTGTTTAAATTCACTTTGAGTACTGTTTTAAAACTTTATCGGGCTCGGAACAGAAGTGTAAATATACATTCAAGCCCGCATTGACATTGTACATTCCGTGGAAGCGGGTTTACAAGCCATTCGCTCCTTTTATTGTAAAAGTTTAATAGAGACTGGATCCGTAAATAGACCAATCAATACTTTATTGTACTTTTGCAATCTCCTATTTTAGAAGGGTGGAACGTGAACTCAGGCACATTTAAAATTACGACGAAGATGAGAATTTAAAAATTCAAGGAAGACGTGTATGTTTTCAGGAAGAGGAAATCGAATTGGATTTGATTATTCATTTGTTATTTGCTCTTTCATTCCTGGTACGAGTCGCGTGAGCGTTCAAACAAGTCGGCAATGTGTTTGACTAAGTTCCGGTTATAATTGAGCCCATAATTAGCATTTTCTTTACTGCGATTGAATACTGAAATCTGTATTTAAAACTAAACTGCTGACTTAATAGGTAAAATGTACATACAAACATACATAACATCATGCCCATAATCCCTTCAGGGGTAGGCAGAGTCAAAGGGGCAGGCCCCTTTAACCACATTTAGCTAAAAATAAAACTGGGCTGGGCTAGATGGAAAATTGTGAAAAAGTAGTGACAAGACGCTAGCTTGTCGCCTACACAATCACATACCCAAAATTCGACATACCATTAGTGGTCTTTTACGACATGCTAAACAAGAACCACAGTTGGCACATTCTTTTTAAGTCCCAGACCAACACGGACTAACGTATATATAAAATGTATAAAATGTAAATATATAAAATGTATTTTCCTATAAAAAAATATCTCCATAAATCCAATCTCATCAATGGAATTCAGGCTAATCTATGCATTGCCGTATAACTTTAAATGTGTGTCATCATCTTCCTAGCGTTATGTCCCGTGGTTAGACGGGGTCCGCTTAGACCATGATCCAGGTTTTAGCGAGTCTGGTAATTACATTGGAGCGACTGCCGATCTGACCTTCGTAACCCTAAGATAGGGGAACCAGACAATTTAGAACTTTAAAACTTTAAATGTGTGTATCCAGTGATTATATCGATTGGATTTATCGGCAGTCAACTTAGGGACTTGTTACATCTATAAATACTACTGTATGTTCCATAGGATAATGCAGCCTTCTTCGATGGGTTTATTTGTGTTGGAAATAAAGTAATCGTTTATTTGATGTTATTTATTAAACAATGTGCATTTTACATATTTGTTTTCCTTGTGTGTATTTTATTTTTTTCAATTAACTGATATACGTATATCAGTGCCAGTGTATGCCAATATTGGCATGATATTTACATTTACGTACAAAAACATTAGACCTATATATTTATACAGAATCCAATAATAATAATAAGAGTACTCGCTTGAACTATCACGATAATTCTTTTCCACTGCGCCGGTCCACGTCCGGTAGAATGGCGATGCAGACTTAGTTAACTTAATTAGAATTCTCTCAACACTTACTGGAAAATGTTCTAACTAAACATTATTAGTACAATTGAAGCTTCGTTAAAGTAGTTTCAAATTAAAGCGCTCCGGAAAACTTTGTCCTGCTCAACTGCCTAGCCAAGAACGAGACAGGCGGTATTACTGGAAAGTTAGGCATCTATTTTCATCGTCCAAGAAAAACAGTTGCGGAACAGTGCTGTTCTAAAATTAGATCAATTTTACAAAATATATCATATATCAATAAAAGTGCCCATACTTTTTTTCGAAGCAAACATAACAGTTTAAATTACGTAACTTCTATTCATAGAAGATGTAAGTTAAAAGCGAAGCCTAAATATAACTATGAAAAAAAAAACTATGTTCATATATAACTTTAGGATTGCCTACCCCGCAAGGGAAGTGGCGTGAAGTTTAGTTAGGAGCATATACAATAGTCAAAAACAATAATTTGGATGAAAGCTGATCCAAATTAGTACAAGTCTAAAAGTATCTAAAAGAACAAAGGAAATGTAACACATTTCGCCTACGTATTTCATATCGAAACATGAAGATATCGACTTACGCATTCATTACATAAATATAAAAAAAGTTATGAAACAAAATTGTGAAGAAACTTGTGAGATTAAACATTCTTGTGTCTTACGTCTGAGACTTGACAAATTCTCGACGTGTTATCCGCGAAATTATTATGACGACGTGGTACGAGCGAGATGGTACAAGAGAAATGTATTATTTTGCTTTGAAAGTGGAATTTTTATATGTACTTATAATTGTGCTATTAAATGTTAATAATATTTTTTTTATTTAGCCTTTAGGATTGTTTATCAAGAATCGCTACATATTTTTTGAATTACCATTAAAATAATGTACATAGAAATTACATACATACATATATACATAACATCACGCCCATAATCCCCGAAGGAGTAGGCAGAGTCAAAGAGGCAGCGTGCCCCTTCAACCACATTCAGCCAAAAATAAAGCCGGGCTGGGTTAGATGGAAAATTGTGAAAAAGCAGTGACAAGCGGCTAACCTGTCGCCTACACTATCACACACCCTTTTTAGTTATATTAGTTATTAGTCGCCTTTTACGACATGCTAGGCAAGAACCACAGTTGGCATATTCTTTTTAAGTCCCAGACCAACATGGGACAGTGGGCTGGGTTGGATGGAAAGCTGTGACAAAGGAGTGACCAGTGGCTAGCTCGTCGCCTACTCTGTCACATACCCAAAAGCCCGTAGACCATTAGTCGCTTTTTACGACATGCTAGGCAAGAACCACAGTTGACACATTCTTCTTTTTTGTCCCAGATCGACATGGGCTAAGTCCCAGACCAACATGAAACAAACATATTTATGAACAAACTATACCAGCGGGACCTACACCTATGAAAATAAAAAATCTTAAAATATAAAAACACATGTATAAATTATATCTATATTTGGTTTGTATTGGTTAATAGTAAGTGTAGATGCAGATGCACCTCCCTGAAAAAAATCTTGGCATCGCCTATGGCCTATGGACTAATATATATGTATATATTGTCGGGTTTTAAAAAAATATTTAAATGAAATAGTTTATAGCATTACATTTTCCAAGCAATCCGAGCTAACATTATAAGTATTTATTTCGGTAATATTATAGTAAAAATAATGTACCAATATTGTGTTACATGTCGTAAAAGGCGAAATATATGACGTTATTGTTGCTTATGAGTGCTATTATTTTTATTATATCTGACTAATCCCGTTACGTTTATGCATACCATAATTACCGCTATTAACACTTTCGAGCTGCAGCAAAATGAGCCTTATGTAATCAAAACACAAAGACGGGCGATAACACTATCCGAAGTTGCCGCTGTCAGCGCGCCCGTCGCGAACTTGTATGTTTGACAGTAATAAGTTGGCTTCACTGTTGCTCCTGCGAGTTATCTGAAGGCGGTTTACAGAAGCTGATACGACAACGAGCAAGAGACGATCCCTGAATTGAGGATTTGTTATTTAGAACGTTTTAAATTGTGCTTAAGCTTTCTTTTGTTTTAAGTTTTAATTTCAAACGTTTTCAGTGAAATACGTTACGACAGAGAGTATAGCCAGATTTCTGATTGACAATAATTGTTAATTGAACATGTCTCAACAGGCGTTTGTATTTTTTTTACATATATCATGTATGAAGTTATTCTTGGCTCGTGTTAATTTAGAATTAAGTTGCTAGTATTAAGATCATTAAAAACTTCATCCACTATGTTTGCACGATGCAAAATCAACGCTCTTAACAGTTATTAGAGTGAGCCTAATGTAAACAAAACACAAAGACGGGCGATAACACTATCCGCAGTTGCCGCTGTCAGCGAGTCCGTCGCGAACTTGTATGTTTGACAGTAATAAGTTGGCTTCACTGTTGCTCCTGCGAGTTATCTGAAGGCGGTTTATAGTCCACGGAACGACAACGAGCAAGGCACGATCCTAAACGGAGAATCTTTGGAACTGTACATAATTAAACGTTCATAACGTAAAATATTAGACTGATTAGACAGACTACCGATGTGTCGAAAATACCGTCCTGCGTATCAAGAATTGTGGCCTAGTTCACGATCCCGAATTTAATTTACCCGATTATTACATTAAAATACTGCCACCTAATCTTCGTAATCTTTAGATAGGGAACATACATAAACATAACATCACGTCCATAATCCCCGAAGGGGTAGGCAGAGTCAAAGAAGCAGCAGGCCCCCTCAACTACATCCAGCCAAAAAAAAGGGCTGGGTTAGATGGAAAATTGTTAAAAAATTCTTTAGATTGGGGAATTAAACAAACCGGATCACGGTACAATCGTGCTAATATGTGTAGTTTTTTTTAATATTGTCTCTTACTGCCGAAATGGTAAACCTTTTTTTTTATATACCTATATAATGTCGTGAACAGTGTATTGAGTTTTGAATTGTAAGGCGATGAGATAAAGTTAGCCACTTGTTATTATTTCACAATTTTAATTACATTCAATTTGGCTAGAATGGTAAAGGATGCTTACTGCTTTTCCGACTCTGCTTCTTCGAGTATCGTGGGCGTTATGATAATGTATGTACACATATATACAAGATTACAGGTGTGTTGGTATGTATGTATGCATGCACAAATCCGTCGCGTCCTCGTCCCGCGGCGTGTAAACCGCCCCTACTTCAACTTCTCATGGCCCCTTGAACTCTTAACTGCGATCTCCGAGGAGCAGCTCTCGAAGCAATTACTGCAACATATAGTCCACGGAGTTTCTTTAAACTTTGTATTTCTGTACTTTATTAATTTCTCGGCAACCAACGAGAAAGGCGCCTTTACAAAGTTCCGAATAGATTTAATATGGGTATTTTGTTCTACAGCGAAAGGGTACTCGGAAATACTCTGTAATTACTTCACTCTACGTTGTAGTTGCAAGTTTTGTGGAATCACTTGTTGAATTGGTAAATAACAAGCTTGTGGAGAGATAATGCAGTGCTTTTATTAAAAGAGAAACATTCTATATACTTATATTTTAAAATAAAATACATAAGTAGTTTGAAAATCAACATTCTGGTATCGTTTTCTTAAATGCGTATGCGTTGATTAAATCGACTATTAAAATACATTATACAAAGCATATTATTTGTTGTTGTTATCAAATAAAATGATAAAATTACTTATATCAATAAATAATAATTCAAGGTACTTTTATTGAACCCCTGAAAGTACTTCCCCGCTATACATTATATTTATAAACTTAACCCTCAATTCAACTCTTCGTTTGTAAATTAAAACGAGCCCATGTTTCACCGAGCAGCTTACCGGGCTTTAAGTAACGAACAATTCCCTCATTATAGAAGACAGATTGCGCCCCGCACCTATATCGCAGGCATTGTGTGAGACAAGCGACTCTCGTGTCTTTCAATGTATCGCTCACTTTGTTTAACTGCGCGCACACGCTTCGGGCCCCAGACACCCTTTTAATCTCAAAAGTATATTGCTACAGAGTAATTTAGATTCTATCAGTAGGCACCGCGACGCCCGAGGGCGGTAAGTGTTGGAAAACGCGCAAAAAACACAAAATCAAAGTCTGAAACCGGCTTCAAAGAGGATCGCGGCCGCGCCGGTGAAGGGTTATTTTTTTTTGCGAATTTGTTTACCGTGAAATTTAATCGCACTCTTAGAGTATTAGCCGGTGTATAGCTGCTGAGTATTTTTGTCCAACTGCATTGTAGTAAATGGAAATTTAAATACTTTTCATTATTGATTAAGTAGTTTTCGTGTTTGTAAAATTCGGATGGTTATGATTTTTTGCATGACTTTATAGCTTTTTATGATACAACGTAATGTAAATTATGGCTTTCGAATCGTAACTCAAATGATTTTTTTTTACTTTTATGTTTGACGATTTATACGACTAGTTTTGCTATGACTATTTATCTACGTAGAATTTGATCTTGGGAAAAGGCAAGCCTTAACTTTAGATGTTTGTTTAATCTATTTATCTCAATTTCAAGGATATCGTATATTGTAATAGAAACCGTAAGTAAAACATATGATGATCAGATGAGTTCGACATATTCGAAAAGAGGAAACTTTTCATTGGGCCGCGAACAAGTGACGTCACGGATCAAATTGAATTTGCGAGGTGCGGATTGAGGAGGGTCCGAAATGACTGACGCAACGACGTGCCCCAGATGAGACGGGGGTCCGCCGAAATAATTCCGTGACCGATTCGGTTTAATGGGCTTTTTCACGGCCGACAAATGAAAGCCAGCGGTGCCCTAACTTTTAATGCTTCTGTATAACTAACTATACGGAACAAGAACATGCGTTGATGTAACACTAATGTTAGTTTTGTTGAAGACTGAAACCTTTTTGGTACCTAATTAAGTTTTCTTCTTTTTACCCCATGCGTTTATGCTTGATTTTCGTGCGGGTTTTGTTTTGACAAACTTCTGATTGGTACCACGGCTATCTAAGTATCATGTTATTTATTTAAATTAAATATGCTATTTGCATCTATGAACTGCCTAATTGTTATACATGATACTATCTACGTCACCAACTGGCGGCCAACGTGTTTGCCGCTACAACAGTTTTAAATAAAACAGATTATTACTGATTTTCGCTTACTAAAAGAACATGCGTACTCACAGGAATCTTACAACTTTCAGAATATAAGCAAAACATTCGATAAAAGTGTTACAATACCGTTGATAGTCCGTTTTTAATCGAAAGGCTAGTTGCAAAAACTATTACTTTTGATGTAGAGAACTCAAAAACCAAATGTATGAATGATTCGGTTTAAAACTAGAACAAGCACGTTCATATATGAATGAAGAAAAGAAAATGATTAAAGCTAAAACATCTAAGAATCTACAATTACATATACTCTAATAGGGCTTAATCTTTCGTTAAAAGTTTGATTGTTCAGTCAACGAAATAAATTGGGTAAAGTTTCTGGAAGATAAGAGGATCAACTCCGTAAGTAACATCAAATACACACATTACTCATGTTCTTACAGATGACTGCACAGTACTGGAGTTGTGAGCTCAATTTATTTACACAACTTTATAAATCGATAAATATCAATTTGAGTTTGACACAGTTTGACAACAGTTTAGAAGGTATCTGTACACGCATCGTAACGAATTTGCGTAGTTTATTTTGTGTGTTAACGTATGTATATATATATATATATATATATATATATATATATATATATACTGTCGATCGCATTTCGAAATAGTTACTCTGATATTAAATTTAAAGTTATAAATATTCGTTTTAGCAATTAATAAAAGCTTCTTAATATAAATGTGCTTATATTTAAATGATTAAAACAAAATAGATAGGGTATTGAATAAAGTGGTATATGAAAAAAAAGTTAGATATAATAATTTTTTATACGAGCGGTGGTAGCTCAATGGTAAGGACACGCGCCTCTTAACCGAGGAGTGCGGGTTCAAACCCGGGCACGTACCTCTGGATTTTTCAAATCTATGTACGTATTTATACCACTAGCTCGACGGTGAGGGAAAACATCGTGATGAAACCTGCAAAATTCAAACAACTTTGGATTTGTAACCATGATCCAAAAATTTTCTGGTTCCCCTATCTTAGGGTTACGAAGGTCAGATCGGCAGTCGCTTCAATGTAATTACCAGACTCGCTAAATCCTGGATCATGGTCTAAGCGGATCCCGTCAAAGCACGGGACAAGACGCTAGGAAGATAATGATGATAATAATTTATTATTCATTTATCACAGGGTTTAGGTATAAAGAAAAATAATTTAGAATTTATTCATGTTTTTTCTCTCCAAAGTTGTAGAAAATATGAAACCGGCAGCTTGATTTTTATATTTATCCTTCCTAATTGCAAACAAACATTTCAAGATACAGATCTTAACTTTTCTCCGTTTTAATTCTTAAAGTCTTCATTTTAAGAATTAAATTGGAGTACAGTAACGATAATTACACGGTTTGATAAATCGTTCCGGTCACGTTCCGAACACGTTGGCTCCTTTGATTGATGGTGTGAGCCACTTGGAGCGATCGGAAATATCGCACTGCTCGGCTATTAGATATTAATGTATTAATTGAGAAAGAATTCCCTGATATAATACCTACCATATAATAATACCACTAGAAGACAGAAATGGAGGTTATTTTTTGGTCGGTTATACGTTGAAAGAATTACAGATTTATATTACAACCAATGTAAATAGATTTTTGTGAAAATTCTTCGATGTACCGATTTACGAAATCTATAATATAAAGCTAGGGGGTTTTGTTTGTTTGCTTGACGCGCTAATCTCAGAAACTACTGATATTACCGAATTGATTATTTTTGTGTTGTATAGTTAATTTATCGAGGAAGGCTGTATAACAATAACCATAAACGTTTGGCACACAGTTAGTTCTCTATTTTTTTAATTATCTTATCATTGCTTGGAGCGCTAAAGTGTCTAGCTTAAAAATTACCATCAAGAGCGCAAGCAAGATCTGAAACAATATTATTTAATTGTGTCACTTGGATAATCTAGTAAAATGTTATTATTCCTTATATTGACAATACAGTTATCCCTTTATTGAATTGTGGATTGTATATAGTTTACTTTTTGCGATAGACAGATATTTCTTATCTATTAACTACATCACATACATTGATCTGATGCCGAGGTAAGTAGCTTAAGTACTTGAGTTACGGATATCAGAATCAACAGTGGTATTACAAATATATACTTAAATATGAAATATTAACATCCTGACACAGAACAAACACAAGTATTCATCACACGAATATTTGTCCTGGGTGGGGATCGAATCCACAACTCTTGGCGCATAGGGCAGGGTCACTACCGAATGTGCCATCGAGCCAGTCAAGATATCCATATTAATGCATTGTTAAGAGTTAAACAATATATAAACATATTACTTGATAATAACAACTACTATTTATAGCAATCCGCTAAAACGAAGGTAACGAAACGCTTCCCCAAACTTCTGAAAGTGTTTTACGGTCCCAATTTTCTCAGGTGAGACCTCCGGCCAGTGCCAGCTGTCCTAATACCCTATTTACGTTTCCCTCAAGGTTACACTTAAACTCCGTCCGCTGGTCGCACAGACAATTTCACCGCCTTAATATGTATTTAAGCTTCCATTAGGCTTAACGACAAACCAACTATTCGTACTGCGATCCAGGTCAAGACGGCTATTTCGTTGGTAATCCTTCGCCTCACGGTTGCGTGGGGAAATTCTAGATATTTTATTTACAGAAACTGTAAGTACTGCGAGTAAAGTCTACTAGGCTTCTCGTGGCTGAAGGCTTTTAGGTAAGTGCATAGTCAGAAGTATGAATACAACTGTGGCTTTCTTGACAATTTGCAATGGTTCTTTGATTTTATAATTTATAAGCGTGTCCGGAAAATCCCGATGTAGTTGTGACTAGAAACGCCGTAATAAACGAAAAACCATATCCGCCGGAGAACTTCGTGAGTTTTATGAGATATCCTTATAATTTTTTATAGAAATTCTTTAAATAATTTTATTTGACCCGTGTTTCGGTTTTCGTATATACTAAAATTTACCTTTTTTAAACAAATTATGAATGAATTCTATCTTATGAATTGCATTACTCATTTGCACTTACAACATACCTACATAGCACCATTCTCTTAATTACCGATGGGATAGGAAAACTCCAAGAATTAGCAAGACCTTAGCTTGAAATATGACACTATTAATTATAATACTGCTATACTTTGATTCTGTTTCATTCAAAGGCAGTCGTACTTCAGTTATTTACATACTACGGCTCCAGAAAGTGCTGGAATATTCCTAGAAATTCCAAGAACCAGCATCAGGAAGTAACCGGAGTGGCGTGTAATATGTACGTAAGTTCATAAAAGCATCTCCAGGTGGGAATTTTTCAGAGTTTACGTTTTAAAACGGCGTCTATCTGAGAGACTCCTCCCGCGGGCCAGTTCATACAATATTCATACACATATAAAGGCGCTTGCACGATGTCGTTTGGTGTAGTCGATCAACGTTTCCATGTTAGTATGGCGATTGTTGAAGATTTAAGGATGTGGATAATATCGGTAATAGGATGTGGCACAATGGATGTTGTTTTCGCATGGTGGGATTGATCTAACTATAGAATATTTTAGCTTTTGCATGAACAGCTGAACGGATTAGAATTAACTATTTAGCGACGTTGCATCAAAATAGTCAGTTATCGATTAATTCGTTAGACATACCATTCTGCGTGTGATGTTCAAACTTTCTCTTTAAAATACTATTTACCTGGATGGGTAACATGAGCTCTATTTTTTACTACGTTTAAATAATAATTTAATCCTTTAATTACAAATCGAATGACACTTCATACGTGAAGACCAAGTAAGAGTTTTAAAAGAAAAATAATATTCCAACATATACATAGTGTTGATAACCTTAAATTTGACTTTCCCATAGTCGGGCAAAAAGTGCATTCATACAGACGGAAGGACAAAGGACGAAACCACGCCGCATCCCATTAAGCTAGTCCGCCCGAACCAAAGTGTTGGCCGAGCGGGATTCCCGCGTCAAAGCCCAGACGGATTACATGAAAAATATTTACTCGTCTGTCTGCACGGAGCTTAACCCGGCGCCCGGGCCGTATGCCCGCGACAAATGCCCTGTTATGTTTCCTTTTGCATGTCAAAAAGCGTCCGCTATTCCATCTATTCGCACGAATCGATCCTGTCAAACAGAAAATGATACGAGGCAAAAAGTTTGAATCTATGAGCGGACCTTTGTGCCACGCTGAAGGGACGCGTTGTCTCTGTTTGTTGCCTTTTTGTTAGTTTTGTTTGTGGAAATTGCGTTTTGTTTGACATAAAGTGCGGAGATCTGTTTGGTTTTGATCTATTTGTTGCAATTCTACATGGAAAATGTTCTGTCCAAAGATGTAAACAAATTACGCCACACATTCTGATATAATATGACAAGGGGTTGTGTCATGGTTTTTTTGACCTCACACGTGTAAGTCTAAAATATAAAAAAAAAACCTACGACAACAGAAACATGTTTTAAATTCTTATTTAAATTTATAAAACTAGAGAGATATTAAAGGACGAGAGGAAGTTCGTGAAATTGGGTCGACTATTTAACTCATCGGCTGTCATTTGAGTGAATGTATGCTAAAATCCAATCAGATGAGTGGCCATATTCGCTCGGAGAAAATACTAAATAGCATCATGTGTGGAACTACCATTGTTTACTACTGCCGAGTAACGTAGGTTTTAATTTAAAAGATAGGTAATAATGAAACCGTTATCATTTCTTTCGAATAAAGATAAAATGCAATTTAATTCGGTAAAAATAATTTTATACCAGTAGTATTTACTTTACCACAGATATGAGTCGTTTATTGCAATTTGCAAAATACTGTGTTGGCGTCCACAAACATGCAAACTTACATATTCATTTTAAAATTAAAAATTTCATGAAAATACCTTGAGGTATTTTCTTTTCGTTTGCGAAGTAATTTATAGAACATAAATAAGGGCAGGATTTCAATTTCTTGTATGGAGTAGCAGATGAATGAGAAAATCATTTATCTTATAAAATGCCCAAGCGTTTTAACATTTGAAGAGTTTCACGGGTATATAAATATGTCCATTTCTTTTACTTACTTACCTTTGCATTTGAAATTACTCTTGTAAAGAAAATAATTATCATTTATTTTCTTCATTTCCGTGACTTAATAAACATGCTATGAAATGCCTATGAACATATTATGTATATATATACTACTTACATAACGATTGATAAATTCATAATTTTTAGTAGGCAAATACTTTTAAAAGAAAACTTTCACTAGGTAGCGTAGGCTAAAAGTATTATTACACGAAAATATACAAACATGACAGCAATATTAGATAGTGGATTTCTACGGCAAAGTCTGACTATTTAAATTTTTATATTATTTAATTTAATTTTATTACTATTTAGTGGCGTGAAGTTTAGTTAGTTAGCCTGACTATTTTAGAAAATTATGTAAAAGCCCTCTGCTACATACCACCCGCAGCATAGCTGAGGTAAACATGATAATTCCCGTCTGCCCCCGGTCTGCGGACCTCATTTGCCCCGGGATACTTATTTTCTTCCCAAACGTCCCCTCTGTTATTACTTTGATTTGTGAAAACAAATGTTCCCGACATGTTTCGCGAATCGGGAGATTAATAAATGGGATGGTTCGTAAGATAATTTAGTTTTCAGAGAAAACAAAGAAAACGGTTATGTTTTATGATGTGTTTCTGATGAAAATATGGTTTTCATAGGTATATGTCATATCTAAGTATAATGGAGAGTATAAGTTTTAATATATCTAATTTAAAAATAGACATATGATAATTCTTTTCTTCATTAATGTATGAGATTTTACTACGCAGACCGCAAAATCAACACAGAATCCTTGCTATTTTTTGGGAACTGTTATACTTATTTGGTAGGATAGGAGAGAATTAAAGGGGCTATTAGTACTGTTTATAGTAAGTACCTAAACTTGAAGTATATAGAGTTATTAGTAAAATAATAAAAAGCTTTTTAAATTTTACGTAAGTGACGCCTAATGTTAACTTTGTCTTCTAATATCCCTCCGTCAAATTAAACAACTGCATCAAAACGCTATTCCACCTTAAGACGCAAGTACTTTTGGACAAAACACAGCAATATCTCGAGATCACGGACATTTTCCCAGGGCATAAATCCTTTACCGACGGCAGGTGCAAGGAGGGCATCTGACTAATTAAACCGGCTGCGTAAATCTACCGCCCTCCGAACTTAAGCCCAGAATTTTACGATAAGACTACCGCTTCGTGCACTTTATGTGATGGTAATACGGGCCAAATTGCAACGTTGTTCGGTAATAGCGGTTGAGGTAAAAAATGCATTGAGATTTGAGCTAAGAATGTACTTACGTATCTCTAGCGTTCATTTATGGCCACATAGACGTAGGGCTTTTTGTAGACAAATGTTTTTTTGGGGCCATGAAATTACTTGCACAGTATGCGATTTTATTTGATTCTATTACTAAACATACTCTAGTTTTTATGTATGGGCAAACTCGTATTAAATAGAATAACTTCACTCTGTATACACCCTGACATTCAAATTACACAGATTTCAAACATCTAGGTATCTACTTACTTTTTAATCTAGATTTACTATCTTCTTTAAACAGAATTTAATTTAGAAAACATTATTTTAATGACGAGTAAATTCTCCAGAATTCTCCTGACTGACACACCAATTCCCTGGTTGGTTGGTTGCTATGGATATAGGTGTACGGATGGACATACTTAAATGCGTTTATAAACATCCATGAGTCGAGTACAAATGTCCATGTTCATCACGCAAAACATTTGCCTCTAGCAGGATTCCCCAGTGACCCTTGGTTTCGTAGCCAGGGTCTCTGACCACTCGACCAAGGGGCCAGTCAATATTTCGTTAGTATTTCTGATTATTTTATGTAAATTCAAAGTAACATAACATAACATATATTCAAATTAGTTGTATTTATAGTAAACTAGCTGACCCGTCGTACTTCGTAACATCCCGTTCTCGGATTTTTAACGGTAAAGCCGTCCTCAAGTTATAGCTTTGGGGGGACCATCCTTATACTTAGGGGTATGAAAAATAGATGTTGGCTGATTCTTAGACCTACCCAATAAGCACACAATTTTTTATCAAAATCGGTAAAGCCGTTTCGGAGGAGGTAACTAACATTGTGACATGGAAATTTTATATATTAGATTATCACGTCCTATAATTTAAAGAGAAATGATTTTTGCTATAAAATGTATTATTGTTACGCAATTTAATCCAGTAACTCCACTTCTGACGCCTATTTTAACCATGGCAGAGACAAATCATAATTTATGTCAAATGGAGCTTATATCCTTTGTAAACATAATCTGGAGGCAGATTAGCAACAATGAATCAAAATTAACGCAACCTCAATTTACAATCTCTCATTTGACCTTCCTTAATCTCTTCTTAAATCTGAAGGTCAAAATATACCGCTGTTTTGCATCTGTGAATTTGTGGTTTCAGTCCTTTATAGCCATACCTTCTCTCTCTACCCCTCTAGAGACAAGCAAAAATGATTTAATTAATATGAACACTTATATTTATTAGAAAGTAAAGAAAAGTAATTATTTTGTTTGAAAACGTTAAAACCAGATAATTATTAATCCGATAACGGACTATATTTTATCCGACTTCAAAAAAAGTTGTCACTTTTCAGAGCAAGTTGTGCGTATTTTTGCACTTATGTGAAATGTAAAAAAACCTATCCATCTAACCCAGCCCATTGTCCCATGTTGGTCTGGGACTTAAGAAGAATATGCCAACTGTAGTTCTTGTCTAGCATATCGTAAAATGCGATTAATGGTATATCGGGTTTTGGGTATGCGATTGTGTAGGCGACAAGCTAGCCACTTGTCACTACTTTTTCACAATGTTCCATCTAATCCAGCCCAGTTTTATTTTTGGCTGAATGTGGTTAAAGGGGCATGCTGTCCCTTTGACTTTGCCTACCCCTTCGGGGACTATGGACATGATGTTGTGTATGTATGTATGTATGTAAAAATTAACTAAAAAAAAACCAGCATTTAATTCTTGTCTTGACATTTGTTGTCTTGTCATTTCTTAACCAATGTGAATAGTTAAGTGCATGGCCAGCATATCATAAATGTTCTTACACATGCACTCCAGGACCTTGTGGTGTATTTTTATTGCATTTTCTGTTATCTTTTAATATGAATATTAAAAACGTCTTTGCACAAAAATTCACAGCTGAGCCAGAAGTCCGCTGATTCGCAAACGAAATTAGCACCAGAAAACGTATTTTAAACGTCAAGAGGTGCGCTAATCAAGCACAAAGAAGATTGATGCGGAATTAAAAAGGAAACGCGAGTAAGACTGGGAGAAGCTGTTTCACGAATTTACACAATGCAGGGGAATTCATCAGAACGTTTGCCTTGGAAGTGGCTGGGGCGACGCGGCACAGAAAATGTGGCTTTTTCATCTAAAAATTATTGCATTGGACCTTTCTAAGTGCATAATTTCATTTTATTATTGCGTTTTAATGTTAACTAACATACTTATTAAATTTAAAAATAAGTATTTTATTCATCATACATAATGTATTCAATATAAGCTTAAAATGTCTTTATATAGGCTCACAGATAACCTCCAATAGATACCGTACGTTCAACATTTTGTTCTAGGTTCAAGTCACAATTTTAGGAGGTAGGAACGGGGTGCGGGGGACGTAACACTCATTCATCATAGTGTTGTTCAATTGTATTGTGCAATGTCTATAGTTTTATCGATAAATTTTATAATTTATATGTAGATTTTATAATTATTTATATTTTATATGTAGATATAAATAAATTTGATTTTTTAGGGTTCCGTACCTCAAAAACGTACCAGACCGTACCGAAAAAAACAAATGTTATTGTTTGGTGGTTGGTGTTAATGATATTTTATTCTATAGAATACTAGAATAGAATAAAGAAAACTATAGAATATTGTATGGATTGCCTGGATTATATACATTGCCGGCAACACATACATTGGTAAATATAAAGAAGGCACGGCTGTTTCCATTACTCGTCTTCTATCCTTCATATAGTGAAAACTATTTTCTGTAAAATGTCTCGAACAAATGACGGTGTTTTTGCTCGGGAACGATCCATCACCGCAATATGTGGCATTGATCCATTTAGACTTTCTTTCAGACCCTTTGGAAATCTAAAGCAAATTGAGTTACCTAGGACAATCTCTATTTTTTATCGACAATATCGATTCGACATACTAAAACGTACACAGTTACAACCCTCTTGTTATGCATGTCTATGCCAGAACGGGATAAAAATAGTGAAATGGGTAATGAAAGAAAGGGGTAGTGACAAAAGACATCAACGCGAGCTGACACTTGTCAAAAAATTTTTGCCAACTTTCAAAATTCGACCGTCGTAACTTGAGCTCCGTCTAGAATAAAATAGGTATTTATTTTACTTACCGATGAAAAGTTATGCCATCTTTTTTCAAATTTTGATGTCCTGGAATTCTTCCCACACCATTTTACGGAACAGAAGGCCATTTTAACGTTTATTTATGCATAAATACTTATTAAATATAAATAAAAGTGTCTCCGTAAAGGCTGACGCGCAGATCTGTCTCTTGGTCGGCACTGAAGATGCGCGTGTATGGCAACTACTTATTTATGTAATAGCATAGATGCATGGGCGTACGTCAATCCTCTTAATGTGGTATCTATTTGGAGGTTATCTGTGTATAGGCTTCAAGGCTTATGAATCGTCTAATCCTCCTAGAAACTCCACTTGGTCGCATACTTTAAGGTTCATGTAATGGAAATTATCATTTGTACATGAGACGTACATGTTTGGAATCTTTTAGCGAAGTTTATTCAAAATTGGTATACCTATAAGTTAAGACAATCGTTTAAAAAAAAACAGATAGATAAAATTTTAAAATTAGTTTTTTGTCATAAATACAGCATATATTTTCATATGCATAAAAGTTGTTATTTTGGTATAACCGACAGAGAGAAATATAAATTTTATCCGTAAAGTATTATAAGTAAGGTTAACATAGAATTTAATTACTAATATTCGCGTACCGGGCTGCCCCGGTCGTGATTTCATCATGTTATGAGAAAGGCGCTGCCCGGGCTAATGAGAATGAATTGCACTCTGCCTGCACCGAGGGCAGCGTTACTTTGGAATTACTGCATTTTTCACTGCGCTCCTTAACGATCCGTCTTAGTTCCAGCGGGCGGTTCCTTTGAATTGGTCCAATCTGTCGCGCGGATTGTAATCTGCTGAGATTCTCACTTGTTAGCTGATAAGTCAATCTAAACATCCTTTATAGTTTGGTTATTACATTGAAGCGACTGGTATCTGGCCTTCGTTACTAGATAGGGAAACTAGACAAGAGCTCATAGCTCATCTATGGGTATTTGAATGTGCAAGCGTAAGTGGTACAAAACCATAAAATATATTTGTAAGATCCGAAAGTAGTGTCTAGGTTTGAATGCAGGCCTCCAGTCTTAAGTGTGAGGGATTCTTTATCCCTTAAACTTAAACCATACTAATGATAATGATCATCATTATCATCTTCATCTGCTAACTATATTTACCTTTCCTAAGTACGCCACTTAATCACTAAATTTTAGCTTCTAAGTTTCAAACAGATCATATAGAAAAACTACTGGATAAAAACAAAGAAAAAACATTACCAAGCCATTAAAATTCAGCGAATACAGTGAAACTTCACGACCGCGTCTTCGGAACTTGAGCGCCGCAAAGCACTGTCAGTGCGAGTCCTAAATTAATATGAATCTCTAATTTGGGCGTCACACGTGTTGCGAGCTCGCAACTTTCCAGACTACGCCAAATTGGATAAACATGTGCAAGGAACGGAGGCCTTCGTTGGGAGCATACGGGGAGATGTTGCGTTGGGACATGCTGCGGTTAATATTTCTGTGATTTTATTGTATAAGTATTAAATATCTTTGTGAAGCTTTCACAATCAATATTAACTGGCTTAAAAAAAAGTAGATATACATTTATTTTATTTTTAAATAAGGCTCTATCATTAGATTAAGGAACAAGGGTACATAAATTAAAGGCAAATGAAAAAAATACTAAAGCTCACGAAGAGCTTTAACCATAACGATTCTCATGGATACATATTATGTTAGCTTTTAGGTGCTGTGTAATTAAATTCATTTACCTTATATCTAAAGATTATTAAGGTAGCTTAAGTTAACAAATTTGGAAGGTTTGTTACAATGAAGATAATGAATGCAAAGGTCTGGGCTTGATTTTTTGTAATTTATGTTATAATAAACATGTAAGAGGAGGTTAAACTCCAGGTTCAACTCCACAAATAATGTGTCATTATTATTTAATTGGAATTTGCAGTGACAAAATTGCAAATCGTTCAGCAGTTCTTTAAAAAAGATAGTGAAAGGGATGCTATCTATTCATTCGTATTGTTAATCCAGCCGAGCAGTTTTTAAACGCCGCCACAAGATGCCCGTATGTCTTCCCTACACACGCGTTGCCGAACCTACTCGGCTTATGGTAATGATAAGAGCGTGTGTAAAGCGCAAATGACAGTAGTAAAGATAAACAGAATTACAACTTAAGTTTTGAAATTAGCACCCGAAGATATCTGCGCGTAATGGCCGTTATTTGTGTACAAGTTAGAGCTCTAGAATTTTACGATTAGACTGTTTCAGTTGGTGAGCCAATTCTCTTTGAGATTATTAGTCGTTGCGAGTTTATTAGCTAGTTTGTTTGTTTAAGTGTAAATGTTTTGGTTTTTAATAAGATGGTTAGGCTGTTGTTAAGTTGGTAGCTCAATAGGACATACACTTGCTGTTCAAATCTCGGCGTGTATATATCTACATTTTTAAAAGATAAGTTCGGATTTACCATTTAAAATTAACCATTTAAATCTAACAAAAAAGATTCAATTTATCTAGTTCCCCAAACTAAGGTTCTATCCCCGAAGAACTAGACAAAGTCCAAGGAGAAGGAAGCCCCTTTAACAAGTATTGGCCAGATGAAAACTGCGTTTAGATGGGAAATTGTAAAAAAGTAGTGAAAAGTGTGTCACTACCCAATGGTGTAGCGCGTGTTGGGTATATCAACACCATTAGTCACATTTAATATTCTAGGCGAGGAACATAGTTAGTATGTACATTATTATTAAATACCATACCAACATAGGACATTTAGGAAATTATATATATAGGAAAATATTTTTAATTAACAGTCACTTTATTGACGTACCAATTATAGCTATCTACCACAAAACTGTATATGATTTACTCAAAAAGGCGGAGCGCCAGCGGAATGAGTTATTTCTTGAAACGCTCGCTGCATCCCAAGCAGCCATTACGATGCAGTCGCCGGCAACATCGAGTTCCCGAAACAATGCACGTGATTAAACCTGAATTCGCTACGTGATTTGTGGAGTACGCGATGGAAATAACTTGTTTAGCCGACTTGGAGTGACGATCCGATCGGTTGTGTACAAAGTGGATGGGACCGATTCTCGTCTCAAGATTTGTATAATATCGTACTGAAATGGGATTTGGTACGGAAGCTTTGTTATATAAGTATTATGGTTTTCTTACTATTAATTAAAATCTTTTATTGAGGTTGACAACACCGTACTCATCATTGCTTTAATTATTTTTATTGATTTATCGGTATAGGTTACACATATATACCTATCCTTTATTATGTTTATGGCAAGTGAAGTTTTAAATAAGCATTTACGTTGGGCAATAAAAATTCTTATGCATAACAAAAAAAAAAACCGACTTCAAAAAGGAAACTAATAAAAGTAAAAAATAAGTTTACTTAGGCCATAGTAATACCTACGTATTGTAATACTTATAATTTAGAAGTCGGTGTCAAGTAAAACAATGACTTGGTACAACTGAAGCTAATATTAGTAGGTAATTATTACCGAAAATTTATTTGTTGAGTGATAATTGTACCTATACCAATTTAAGCATTTACTTGGCACCGACTTCAAAATAATAAGTAGTAAAATATGCATTACTTTGGCCTAAGTAAATATTTTTTTTACTTTTATTAGTAAAAAAAATATTTACTTAGGCCTTCCTTTTTGAAGTCGATTTTTTTATTGTTAAAAAATATTTTATTTTACGATTTTAAGTAGACCTAACCTGTACAAACTGAACATTTTGGCATATTGAACCGTATGATGTAAGCCCAAAAAAAGGTAACTGCTGTAAATCGCTGAAAATTCCCTCAACTGTCTATGGACTCCATTTTCACACTTCAAAGGGTACATTTTTAAATTTGTACATATTTTACCACATAAAATGTACAATTTGTTTACTTTATGGTACAAATTTGTATAAAAAATTAACCAAAAAACAAATCAATTTTTTTATACAATAGAGATAATGATTGTGTAAGTTAATAAATTGGCCAAAGAAATTTGCGTTCAGTTACAACGAGCATAATCCAATTTCGCTACGTCTATTCCCCAACATTTCAATTCCCGAGCAAGTAAAGTACAAATCAACTTTCTCCCACGCTTACTAGACTTGAAATAACATTGTCAACTGTTACGACTGCAGAATTTATTCAGCATCGCTCCAGGAATGTGACAGATGAGAATAAATTGTCAAGCCCGTGGGACCGGGATGAAATTATATTTTGTCGCGTGCCAGTCTGGCCTGCGAGTGAACCAGTCAATTAGAAACAGCAGTCTCTTGTTTTTTACAGTAAAATGTAGGTACTTTTGGATAACTAAGCTAGCTATTGCATTTTTTAAGTTTCATTATTAATTATATATTTTGATTGACTGGCTCGATGGCGTATTCGGTAGTGACCCTACCCCAAGCGCCAAGAGTTATGGGATCGACTCCCACCCAGGACAAACATTCTATGTCTGTTCGATGTCTGAGTATTAATATCCGATATTTAAGCATATATTTGTAATACCCATGTTGATTCTGATATCCGTAACACAAGTGCTTAAGCTACTTAGCTCGGAGTCAGATCAATGAATATGATGTAGTCGGATATTTATTATTATTATATTTAAAGAATTTTTTTATACAATTTTTCGCGCTTGGCGATGAGCCAGCCACTTGTTACTACTTTTTCGCAATTTTCCGTTTTCGCAGTTTTCCGTTTTTTGTTTTGGCGGAAAGTAGGCCTCTTTAGTCAGCTGATCTCGTTCTAAATTTACTCCGCAGGATGAATTAGTAATTGATTTTATTACTTTTGTTTTGTCAACTGATCCTATTTGAAAAAAGATGTGATGTATTGTTTTATTTGAAATATATGTACACTCATGAACAAAAATCTTTGGGGAAAAAAATACCACACCATAACTTCGTTATAGCAGTTAAAGAAGTTTTCTACTACTTGGATTCTGCGTATCTCTTTACACAGGCATGATATCATCACGTCTGTAATATGGTCACAGTTGTATATACTATGTTGTATGGTCAAAGAGGACTCTGAATAGCAATAGAACAAAACACTCAAATGACGCATTTAGAATATACCTAACGCAGCAAAATTTTGTCATCATAATTTTTAAGACTTAAATTTATCTTTTAAGAATTTTTACTAAGCAGTAAAAACCCCAGGGATCTTGTTATCTAAGTGAGTACTGATAATAAAATCAATTGAAATGAGTAAAAGCAGCTCTAAAAGCATTCATTAATATTGTATAAAACGAAATACATTTTTTCCATCTTTATTAACTCAAACTTCAACGTATTGTAGTTTCTTTATAAAAGCAACGCATACAGACGTATAACAATTTTAGCTGGATTAATAAAACGGCACTGAATTTTCTTCTCTATTTTTCCACTGGCGTATGAAAATATGAAAATGCTAAAAGTTTCCCTTTGTTTTAGCCCAAAAAAGCAAAACCATTTTCTGTTTAAAATCTGATGAGAAAAAGTAGTTGAGCACAAATAATATTTTAACGAATGTGCACGTTTAGGGCTCTCGACGTCGGCTCAATATTTTAAGTTGGGCTTAATTAATACGGCGACACGCCATTCGCCAGAATTAAGCCACTGGCGGAATTTTATTTAATGTACCATGCGTTTGGTAGTCTGACAAAAATCACGTTACCAAGTCTGCATTAAGGATGTATAGCGGACCTAGAATGGATTGAGAAGCGAAAATTACATCAAAATACCTTTTCTTTTATGTAAGCTTAAATTGCTTCTCTAGAACCAAATGAAACATATCTTTAATTTACACATACATATTATCATGCCTGCTCTCAACGAAAGCGAAGTCCAATGAGCAATGAGCAATCCCTAAATCACAAACAAAAAAGTTGTGACAAGTGGCTAGCTCGCCGCCTACAAAATGCGTTTAGAATAGAATAGAATAGAATAGAATAGAATAGAATAGAATAAATGTTTATTTGGCACATTACACAATTATTTAATAAGAGAAGTGATATATACAGAAAAGGTTATAAAGTAGCTACAATTCACATAAAAGAGTAATATTTCTGAAATAAAGATGAATCTATAAAAGATGAATCTACAGTCATAGGATAAAGCCAGCTAGCTAGTACATATGCACTTCATATTTATAACTGTACATGTCTACCTATAGATTAAGTTATCAAGCCGATCTGGTCATGGCCAGAAATCAGATTTATATCGCAAGACAAAAAGTAAAGTAAAGCTAAAGACGTTCAATCATGGACCAAATCCCACGTGAAACGTTTTTCAAATCTAGTCACTTCCAGACCAAGTATATGAGTAGCAGTAGACTAGGAAGGCATATGGACGAGGGGGGTAGGCAGTCTCGAGAGCCGTCTGCCGTAAAGTATCGCTTAATGACGTGTAACGAGCGTGGTCTACGTCGCGGGCGCGACGCGACACCGCGACAGCCAGAAAGCGATGCGGACTCACTGTTCCGAGTCATCGAGACGCGTCCCAGGACGGATCATTCGAATATCAGGCGGATCATTCGAATTTCCGAATACGATCGAATCGCCTTTTATAGTCTAGCGCGAAAGCGAGACGTATTGATGGAGCTGCGTTTCCTAAACTTTTGTCTGCGATTTCGAGTTGATTTGAATTGGCGCATGCATCTACGGGCGACGCGTTGGGCTTTTTCGAAGGGGAATTGAAAACGGTTACATACATTATGGATATTTCACTACTTTTAAGAGTAAATATTTGATCGGCGCGCTAACTACTTAGTTTATTTTTTGCAATACGTTTACGTTTAGTTTGGTTTCTTATATATATAGGTACAATATTTTGCAATAAATTGTATGCTTTTTGTTAAAAATATGTCATTTGCTTATGTTTCACCTTTATTTATAAAGCATGTTTAAAAATATTTTGAGCACATTAACTTTTCTCTGCGGCTTCGACTGCTTATTTTTTTGAATAAATTAGTTAACGAAAAAAAATTAAAAACAAACAACGACAACGAGATACAAATAGTTATTGTTATAAGCCTAATGGCATAATCAACAAAGAGCCCCGTTGGTATAAACCTCACGAGCTCCTCATCAAATCATTAAAGATTCAACATTTTTTCCATCGCAATGATTTAATCACGAGCTGGTACGTGCCTCGCACAATCTCATTATCTCGTTTCGAGCCGGCCTGTCTCGGTACGACTTTTTCGTCAATTTGCATACGTAATTAATTAACTTTTTTTACCCCGAGAACGTTTTTTTTTTGGCTGCATCAGGTGAATGTAGATAAAACTGTTATGCCAGACAGTTTCGTTGTTCTAATTAAGTTTAGTCTTTCTGAAACTATTATTGCAGTGTCTAGAGTGTAAAAATACAATCACATATTTTAAAGCTTTAAAGGTCATTAACATCATAATGTGAAACATTAAGAAGTTTGCTAGAATATTAATAGTTATATTTTAATGTGATTTCTATTATCATCATCTTCCTAGCGTTATGTCCCGTGTTTAGACGGGGTCCGCTTAGACCATGATCCAGGATTTAGCGAGTCTGGTAATTACATTGAAGCGACTGCCGATCTGACTTTCGTAACCCTAAGATAGGGGAACCAGACAATTTTTGGATCATGGTTACAAATCCAAAGTTGTTTGAATTTGCAGGTTTCATCACGATGTATTCTCTCACCGCCGAGCTAGTGGTATAAATACGTACATAGATTTGAAAAATTCAGAGGTACGTACCGGGTTCGAACCCGCACTCCTCGGTTAAGAGGCACATATCCTTACCATTGAGCTACCACCGAAATGTGATTTCTATTATATATATCTATAAACAGTTTCTGTTTTTTCGTTTTAATTTTCATTTTAAATCGGTGTTTTTATACTAGTCCTGTCCTTTATTGTTATATCTGATAGCATTTATGTAAAGTGTCAGTAGTGAGTAGTTAAGACATGAAAGCGTTACAAAAAACAAACTCATTTTTAATGATAATAATAAATTAATACATTTTCCAGACTGATGCACCAATCCCTAGTTGCAAACTAAGCTTAAATAAGCTTGTACTATAGATATTAGGTAACGGATAGACATATTCGTACTTAAATACGTTTATAAACATCCTTCACTCGAGTGAAAAGTCCATGTTAGTCACACGAAACATTTGCTCCTCAGCAGGATTCGAACACGCGACTCTTAGTTTAGTGGCCAGGGTCTCTTACCACTCGACAGACGCGCCTTTTTATATTATTGATATTGATTAGGTAGATTCCTGTCGCTGGTAGGCACAGTTCAGTGAGCTATAAGCACTTTAACCCACCATTCGCTGAATGAGGGTTTTTTGAATAAAAACATCAAAATGATGGCGTAACTGTGACTTGCGGTCTTGTCACCCTCTCATTGGTTATTTGTCAGACCAAACTGACATGCTGTCAACAAGGAGCCAATAGTGAGACTGATAATAAGACCACGAGACTCCCTCGTGTCATCTGGCGGTTTTATATTTTTGAAAACCCTAATTAAAACACGGTATGAAACTAAACTAAATTGAAATCAAAGAGATACAAGTACCATAAAAACATAGTAGTATAAGAAGCAATTCACTTTGTCTTAGAAACCCTACATTCCAAAGCATACCTCACCCTGCGGTTCGTTCTAAAACCTAGCGTATCACTCACTATAATCTTATTATAAGCCTCAACATTAAAAGCTTCTTACCAAAACCTTAGAGCCCCGCACAGGAGAGAGTGGTAAATATTTAACAAATTGGTTCGGGAGGTAAGTTTAGGGCGCCCAGCCCTGACCACACACCCTTTCAGTGGCGGAAGCTACTAAGAAGCTCTGCAGGTATCGTGCTCCTTCGGGATGTACTTATTAAGGGGTATTCCTATTACTGACTATTTATTGGATACCAATGACTGAATTCTGGCAGACAGATGCCAAAACCATATAGTAACAATTGTCTATTTGACAATATGAATTGACATTTTATCTATGCAGTTAAGTGATGATGTTTAGCTATAATTTATCGGACTGAAAATCAGTTTAAGAAACATAGGTGTTTATGCCCCAAGTTTGTGAACTCTTTAATTAATTCAAATTCAAATTACAAATTTTTAATTAATCAAGTGACAATTTTTTTTTCAAATTAAGTATATCTAGGAAAATAGCTGAAACGTGCATAAGAGCGTTAGTACGTTATTACTATGCATACCTACTCAATAAAAATAAATAAATATTGGTACCTATCTTGCTAGTTTCACAATGTCAAAACGGCTCATCATGATTTGCGGTTAACAATATACAAATATTCAAACGTAAAAACTATTTAAGTTACCGTATAATAATTTAAAATATTTAACACCTTCTATTAAATCACGCGCATATATTTAAATATTATTTCACGGATGAACGGATAGTGATTTATTGGCAATTATGCAAGCTTTACTAATATAATTTTAAATGTGTAATTACTTCGCTCAATCAAATGGTGCATTTCGGTTAATTGAAGCTTGATAAAATTAGTCAAGTGTGAAATATTACAAAACTAATTATAGGAAAACGTTTAATTGATGGATCAAAATAATTTTACAATGTGTATTAGACAATAAAATAATAATTAAATAAAACACTAATTAATAAGATTTATGTTCAAATGCTTTTCTGTCACATTTTCTTATTTTAGAGACGGCCAACGATCTGTTTAGTACGATGTAACCTTTAAAATTACCGCCATATCCACCTAAACATATTAGGAACATACAACATAATAATATTTATGTACATGTTATATATATATAAAGTAACAGAGTACCTTTTGAGCAATCATTTAACTTAAATACACAATCAAGGTGTTTTATATTCGTTTAAGTTTTTGCGACCATACTTATCCCACATTATTATCCCATGGGTTGAATACGGCGACGACAACTGGAGTGTCAACATCGGCCACAAGTCTCCACTTACATGCGGTTTCTGAGGAAAATTACATCAAATTGGCTGAATTATTGAAAAGTTAACGGAAAAGCGTTATAGTTTGTTTGCGTTGCTTGTTTGTAGTTGGGAACTTAGGAGAATGTTGCTTGTTCGTAAATGCTCGTGTGCCTTTTTAAACTATGGCATCGAAATCCAAGTAGGTACTGATTTTTATAATAAACTATGAAACACACTCTTTGCATATTCACATACAAAGTTAGATGAACACAAACGGTTTTTTCTGTAAAGTTTTACAGGGTTGAGCGGAAAATGTATAAAAAAATCCAAAGAAAAGGTCCAAAAAAAGGTCTTTCTATAAACACCCAATAAAATGTGGAAGGACCATAATAGCTTTCGAGTTGTCAAGCTGTTATCAATAGTGTTAACAGCTTTTATTTACCAAGCCGTTTTATATATATATATATATATATTATATAACTTAAATATATACACAGGCAAACCATTTTGAACATTACAAAAATAACATTGTTTTATGCAGTCTCAGATTTGGAACGGCAAATTTGTTGTAATTTCTGGTAAGTATCTCTTTACTGCAATTAACATCATAATAAAAAGAAAACTCTCTTACCTTCAAAAAACAAAAAAGACTCTCAAATAGATACTTTCAGCAAAAAATCTTACCGATACGCCAAAAAGCAGAGCGAACAAAAGAAATGGAATACAAAAAGGTGAATTAAAATTTTCAGTAAGTTGAACTTAATATAGCTCTAAGCTCGGTAAAGGTCGCGTAATCTACGCAACGGTGCCTATACCTAAAGGCTTGGCTGAGGTAATTAATTTTCAAGGGATTACAGTACAAATACCGGGGATAAAGAAAGGGCCGCCGTGGCGGCCTGGCGACGGGAATTAGACAATGTAAACAAAATTAGAATGCTGGAATATTCCTTATTAAATCTTTGTAGTCAAACTCTTGGGTTATTGCTTCTTGCTCAATTTTGAAGATTATGAACTCTGGAATCTAGGAATTGCATTTGTGATTTCCAGCGAAAACATATTTTCCATCTAACCCAGCCCATTGTCTCATGTTGGTCTGGGACTAAAAAAGAATGTGCCATCTGTGGTTCTTGCCTAGCATGTCGTAGAAGACGACTAATGGTGTATCGGGTTTGGGATTAAGTGATTGTGTGGGCGACAGGCTAGCAACTTGTCACCACTTTTTCACAATTTTCCGTCTAACCCAGCCCAGTTTTATTTCTGGCTGAATGTGGTTAAAGTGGCCTGCTGCCTCTTTGACTCTGCCTACCCCGAAGTAGGGTTTGGGGATTATGGGCGTGATGTTATGTATGTATGTATAAATTTTTTTATAAAAATACAGGATCATTTGTAAAACATTAACAACCTCCCAGAAGAAGATTTATATTATCGACATTATAAACAACAAAATTTTTTCTACAATGTTTCTTTAATTGACAAAAAAATATCGAATTTTCATACAAACTATATCAGCTGTTTGGTCATTTAGTATGAAAGCCGTTTTTTTTGTTGATTAAGGAAAAGTCGTAGAACAAACGTCGTTATATAAAATGTCAGTAATCTACTACTGCGAGTTTGTTGATGTTTTACAAATGACCCTGTACTTATAGCCGACATTTAGTAAAAGGTGTCGTACAGTAGTACTTCTTTTTTAAAATCGTGTAAATATTGCCCATATTACCCAGATCAGATTTCAATACAAAATGGATACGTAGTAGTCTTAGCTCTTCGTTAGTAATTACTTAAATACAAACGAACACAATGTACTCGTATTAGACTTTGAGTTGTATATAGACTTTAAAATACAGACAACGAAAATTATAATAATCCTTTGCGGATTCCGTTAAAACACTTTTAATGTTAGCACAGGTTGCATCTCCCAAGACTTACCGTAAGAAGTGCATTTTAGGGCGCACTTTAATTATGCAACACACACATGGAGAAAGCGAAATTGTGCATACAAAATAGAAGTTCAGATGGAACAGTAAAGAGTAAGAAAATACTGCACATTTGTGCAGGTGACGCGCCGCATGCTAACCGCACAGATCCGGTGCAACGGTGTTCTCGTTTGCAGTCCCTAGGGTTGCCGAATGTATGGACCGCGAGGGGTTATTTTGAAGACATTATACGTAAGAGGGGAATTACTTTATTATATTTTTTGACCTCACGCAAACTTTCATGTAGATATAAGTTGTCTAAAAGTAAAAAATACACCTTTTGAATTTTAACTTAGTTTTGTGACTATATAAGTTTTAGATCAAAAATCGAGCTTAGATAAATTTACGCATTAAAAAATATCAAATACCTTCTTTTATTTTAAATCGCGCAAACATTATCCTACAAAACCCGGGGGATTATTTTAGTGAGCGCTTTGAAAACACGTAGAATAAAGTCGTGATAAGATTAGAATTACTTTGTTGCATATTGTTGCAGGATTGTTGAAGGACTTTGTATACATCAGACAATTTATACTAAATTAATAATTGGTCCTAAATTTTCTGGAAACTACTGTCATGCATGACAAATTATTCCGACTAACAATATACGCTTGAACTGCAACGCCAATTGTTATGTTGTTTCAAACCTAAAAACTAATTTTAGTTTTGAAACAACATAACATTTCAGTTACTATTTTTTTGCAACATAAACTTTGTACATGCTTTATTATAAGCCGTGTTGCAAACACCATCACACCGCAGAATGTGATACTAAATAGGTATTCAGAAACAATTATAAATTTTAAATAAATAAACCCCGTGAATCATGTATTGGGTAATTAATAATGTGAATGGAATCTAATTCAACTGTTCTACATAAGCTTTATATTTTTTTTATATAAAAATTATGGCACAAATCCTCAATAAGGATAAATAAATTTAGATTCTCATAATGCCATTATCATGACAGAACGTTAAATCCAATTTAATACAACTTGCTCTACATTAACCTATTTCATAAACTAGATCAGATTACTATCTAAAATAACGACCTCACAACCATCATACTCTCTTATTAAAACCGATCGACAAAAAAGAATAAAGTTTCATTGAAACGTTCGTAATTTCCCACGACGTTCAAATAAAACATTTACGGCCGTCCACATTTCCTCGTTCGTCAAGTCGGCTCCGTGCTGAAACTCTCGCCTGACCCGCAGCCGACACTAAAAGGAGTAAAATAAAAACCTCCGTACACACTACATTCAATTCAAACAAATCTGTCGGCGACTCTCAAGTTTCCCGGTGCTCGGAAGCTTTCTCCACCTATCCACTATACAAACAAGGAGGCCCACAAAAAACGTTTCTATGCAAATAGGGGCAAATAAACCGGGCGCGAGTAGGCTGCGGTCCCGCATAGAGATGCTGGAACAGTTTCAAAGTTGGTTAGGGTGTTTCGTTCTAATTGATTTCTGGGAAATAACTTTTACGAAACGCCCATGCATAACTACTACGGAATCTTTCATAATTACTTGTTAGGTATATTTTACAATCAAACCATATGATTGAGCTTCTTTTATTATTTTTTTTATTTTTGTTTCCGTTTTATGTTTAAATATTTTCCGCTTATCGTACAAAACAGTGGCGTAATGCGGGTTTTTGTTTGTCAGCGTTAACTTTTAAGAAGGAATACCAATGGGGCCATTCTGCTCCTACCGCCTTCGTCACACTATGCCACTGATACCGGCACATGCATACATTCTCTATTGCTGGTGATCCCAGAAGGGGTAGGCAGTCAGCAGTAAGCTCCTGCAGCCACTTTGAGCCCAAATAAAATTGAGTTCGGTTAGATGGAAAATAGGGTATTTTACAATTTTTTAACACCACTTACACAACGAAGGCAGGCACAAAATAAACATGTTTTTTTTTTTGTAAATAAAATAGTTTAACTTAAAGATAAAAGGACATTTAAAAAACACTCGTATAAATGTTCCCGCTTAAACGTTACGAGATAAGTCTTCAGTCAAGTCTTTCAGTTTACATAGACTACTATAGTGCCGTAATGACGTCATATTCGGATTGGTTCGGTAGAAAAAAATCACATTCTGTCAAACTACGGTATTTTAATATTAAGTTAAACCTATTTAACATAATTCTTCGGATCTTAAGAGCTATAGTAAAATACCCTATTGCGTAAAGTAGCGACGAATGAATCATTAGTACTCTTTTACGACATGCTAGACAAGGGATACAATTGGCACATTATTTTCAGTCCCAGGTGAACATGGGACACAGACGCAGGCACATCCAGCGATATTTATGTCCTCCGGCGGGTCGACTTCACCTCCCGTGAGATCGCATTTTCGGCGGCGTTTTATACGCGACGCATGCTTGATTCCCACTATACATATTTATGATGCCTCCTGGTTTGGTTACGTGGAAAAGGAAAGAATTTTATGGTCTACTACATAGGTGACCGTGCTGGAGTAACGGCGTATGTTTTGTTTATGTCTGGAATGAGGACGCCGTGTTCTGATCGTTTGAATTAGAATATCGGAATACGTTATTGGATACGCTCTCAATATTATGGCTGGGGGCGTTTTGAAAGTCGCAAAAGGTTTAGTGCGTCTATTTAGGTCTTTGCGGGGTGTTTTAGGCCGAGAAATTGTTTTGCGAAAGTAGGTTTTTGAAGGTTGAGTGCTTGTGTGAATCATTTAGGATTACACTATACTGATAAATATTTTTCATAAGGAAAAAGGATATGAAATAGGTTTTGATGTACTATAGTCAATGTACTGAATATATGCCTCATTTGTTATATTTTTGTGCATACGTATCTTATTGCCTTAAATCTCCATAAGGGACAGCTACCCCTTTTAACTACTTACAGCACAAATAAAACTGGACTGGGTAAGATGAAAAGTTGTGGAAAAGTGGCTAGCTCGTCGCCTACACAATCATATAATATACCTAACTCTATTACACTAAAATGTATATAAGTTGATCTAGGGCTCAAAAAGAATGTGCCAATTGTGTTCCTTGCCTAGTATGTCGTAAAAGGCGATGGTATATAGGGTTTTGGTCATGTGATAATGTAGGCGACGAGCTAGCCACTTGTTACTACTATTTCACAAATAGCCCAACCCAGTTTTATTTTTGGCTGAATATGAAGTTAAAGAGGCTTGCTGCCTTTTTTATTCTGCCTACCCCTTCGAAGACGACGGGCGTGATGTTGTAAAAAAATGCAGTGAAATAAGTCTTTATCATCTATCTTCCTTTCGTCGATCATAAAAATGTATGAAGTTCTTGAACAAAAACACAATTTGATTGTATATTCTAAAACAAACACTCGCTGTAAGACGAATAGTTAGCTCTCAGTGTTTGCTCAATCTATTCCAAGTTTCAGTGTGTGGAATGCGAGTTCAATTCGCGGGAGCCAACTCGGAACTTGCTGATACCTTTAGATTAGATGGGTGAAGTTTAATTTCGTTGCCATGCCAATTAACTATAATGTTTTGAATGTAATCTGTACCCATTATTTTGAAGATCTGCGTTGAGTTATACATTTTTAAGATGATGTTGGTAATCGGTACATTTGTGGTCATATCATTATTGGTGGGTGATATATTTTTTCTAGTAATTATAAAATTATATTTTCTTATTTCACATCAGGCCCACTTTGAAACATGGTTCAAAGTTAAATGTGATTCTTACAACGTTGTTAATACTTTTGTTTAAAATTCTTCTCGGTAGATGCAACATTCTGGACCAGTGGTAGAATCATATCTCTTTAACCGTTTTTGACGATTTATAAGTGTTTATTTGAAACCTATATAAATAAATAATATTTAGACTTTGACTTTGACATTGATTATGCTGTAGCGAAGTATTCGTAATAGAATGGCTCAAACCAGTAAGGTACCACAGTAAAGTAGCAATAACTCTACTGCTTCGATTCACTCGATGAGTCAGAGTCCCGTATATTCTCTTGCAAGGTCAGTAACGTACTTGTGATAACTCTGATCTGATTAGAATTGCATTAAAAAGACATAAAAAAGGATGATTATTATTTAACTAAAAATAACGGTTATTTACTAAATAATTCGATCCTAAATCAGTGTTTACGAGCGCACGTCTATCGACCAAAATAGCGGCTCTGCCGCCCTCTTCCGCTAAAATATGTAGCCACGACGGAATTAGCAGCTAACAGTACCTACCTTTAGATAACAAAAAATGTGTTAATTGAAGTCTATATTACAGACCATGTCTATATTTCCGCGATGGAGGATGAGGACAGATGCCGGCTGCTATGGAAAAACGGGTTGAAGTTTTTTACACTAGGTAGTGCTAAGGATTAGAAATGCGAAATAAAAATATTCAAATAATAATTTTCTTGCACTAGAATAAATTTCCAGTTTCAAACATACTCGTGATTATCACAGAAACTAACAGTAAAGCAAAAATGTACATGAAATTCCAAAGTCTTTATACGACACGGCTTTAAAAATAGCCAAAATCCCTAGTCCACTATAAATATGGCCGGTACGTTTTTTCTGCAGGTCTACGGTTGACGGGCCCCGTGAAATGCGTGAGAATTTCCCGCTACGCCCGGCTGGGGCGCGCGGAATTCTCAGTGTATTTTTGCTATGTCCTTCCTAGTAAATTAGCGATCTAAAGTAAGCTGGAAAATGTGCAGTTTTGTGTATAGTATGGGGCTAGCAACGTTTACAATAGGGATTATGCTCATTGAAAACACGGGTAGCTAATTACATTAAAAAAAAAAACACTAAATGGAAACTATATAGTATAATATATTTTGTTTTAACATTTTTTTATTATTTATTTGAAAAATGTGTGTTGAATACATGCCATTTGTCGCAGTCCTGCAATAGTGAACCTAGTTTCCCAGTTTTGAGATCCTAGCGGGTCATCTCGCCACGCGCCATTCAGTGCTCCTTTCACAGCCTCGAGTTTTTGGGGCATACAAATAAACGTTTTCCTTTTAGACCTAATGGCGTCCTTTTTTCTCATACGAATACGTGTTTAAGTGTGATGAGTTAGTATTTTTTGCATTATTTAAAAGTTGAACTTAGCGAAAATATTAGTTTTAGAATATGATGTGATTAAGAGATCCAAACGTGATCTTAAAAGAAGATAATAATAATTTTATTACAAATCAAAACACTTTAAACAGGAGAACAGTAGTAGCCGAATAAATCTTACCGGTTTGGCGGTAAGAGAAAATCTTAGTTAAATCTGAAAATTGTCGTATCGCTTCATACATTGCGGTATTAAATGTTTATAGGACTTTCGGTATAAGGAAGCTAGATTTATTCATACAATATTGTCACTATAAAACCAGGCTGCTCAAATACAATACAAAAGCTCAAGTAAGAGTGAGTAAAGACTAAACGGCGAGTATAATTGCCGCGCGGTCAGAGCCGGTGAATTGCGGCACAATACCTTCCCGCCGTTTATACTAATTCGCCGGTACAAACTCGCTCGGCGAAAAACGTGACAATGTCGTTTTAATTATATGTTATGCATTCTTTGGCTATGATTCACGGTTTTTATTAGTAATAACATAATATATATATAAACACTTCCCCAAAGTGTCCAAATAACATATGAAAAATTCAGCGTTACATCACGTTTGCGTTTTAAGGCACTATTTTTGTAAGATTTGACTGCCTATATCGCGAAAGGTTTTTTAGTTTGACAATATAAAAAAAGCCTTATTATAATATTTTATCATGCAATTCACATTACTAAACCAAGCTGTTTTTGCTTAAATACATTTCAAAAGCTCAAGTATGAGCGAATAAAGACAAAACGGCGAGTAAAATTGCCGCGCGGCCGGAGCCGGCGAGTTGCGGCACAATACCTTCCCGCCGTTTATACTAATTCGCTGCTCGAACTCGCTCAGCGAAAAAACGAGACAATGTCGTCCCTTAGTTACTGTTAGTTAAAATGTCTCGGACGAAGTTTTTTGGACTTTGGAAAACTATAAGTTGAATAGCACTTCCATTGAAAACCTTGTTAAAAAACGTTACGAGATTTTTAACGCAACTAGTGAACTCTCATTGGGTTGTGAGTAGAATCTTTTTGATGTTACGTAGTTTTATGAACGTTAAGGATTTCTGGTATGGTCCGATGATAAAAAATTGCAATATTTGAGACGAAATCATATATTTTTAGATTCGAGCTTTAAAAAGTTTTGGAGTAGTCATTTAGTTTTTTTTAACATGTTTTGCTGAAGTAAAGTATACAAACAAGCTCTCCAAATGTCCTAAATCTGTAATATTTTTAATCATGTCTTATTTTAAGCGGAAGTTGTAATACATTTAGTTTTAGCAAACATTAACAAGTCTTTGAGTATTTGTAACTCATTCTTTCTCATTTGTAATTTTTTAGAATAATGAAAACTGTACAAAAATAATTATCACTCGATCATTTCAGATGATTTTGTGAACAAAAAAGAAAACAATAATTTTGTAAAAATTAAAAACTTAACCAATTTCACGCCAATTCCTTAGCAGGGTAAGCAGAACCGATCGCCATATGACAGTTAATCATGTGATATCTAGTTTTCGGTAGATGAATATTAAGAAAAGCTTAGAATATTGTGTCGTCTAATATAATATAATGATAGTAGGTACTGTGAAAAAAATTTCAGAATTTTTCCTTATAATTAAAACTAACTCATGGCTGCGTCAATATTATACTCACACAAATTATTAACCAAGGAATTACGCTAACACTAGCCAATTATCCGAATTAAAGTAAAACAAGTCCCATTTATCTTCGTACGGAAAATTCTTTATTTTTTCCATCTGTCGTTTTTGTACGGTTTAACAACGCAAATTCGCAAAAAATGTTTACCTAAGTCCAGAACAAATTCACACGAATTTTTTGCCATGTTGAATTTTCGCCCCGTATTAATTTCAAAGTCGACGGATCAAAAAGCGTGTAATAGATTAGCGCGGCAAAGTGTGACTCCGGTCTTATAAAGCTGGTTTTGTATTTTTTTAACTTTTTTTTGTAAAGCTTATGCTCTGGTTATTAGGCGTTAACTTAGACGTAAATTATTTGGATAAAAATAGTTTACGTCTACACTCCTTTACGCTTATTTGTGCCCGTTGAAAATTGTATTTAGACTGAATAATCCAAATGTGTGCTATATAACTTTTTACCACGCATGACAGTTCTGTGGAATCAACTTCTAGCAGCGATACTTAAGAGCGGATACGACCCTCAAGAAAAGAGTCTAAAAATTTCTTAAAGGACGCAACGCATTATATTAGCGATTCCCCTGGTATTGAAGGTGTCCATGAGCTGAGGTGATCACTTATCATCAGGTAAACCTTATGAAACTTAGAGATTAATAATGTGATCTCACACTGAAAGCACTTTAAATGATTTTGTCATACATTTAGTGCTAAAAATTTATATTAAAAAATAACTTTAAATACATACTATTGTACTTATCCCTAAGTTACGTTTATTTTATTATCTATTTTACCTTTATAAGTATGTAAGTATTATTATTTACGAAAAACTACAATATAAAATCTAACAGTTAATTAAATTACAATTGCAGAATTCAGATATATAAACGTAAAAGTCATCAACTTTAACTTCAAAAGCAACACGAAAATTAAATTTTCCGTTACCGAACCCTGAACGCGTACCAGAAAAATAACATACCGTACCAGAATGACTACAGACAAGCTGTAAATATGTTGGTATAACATTCTGTGAATAATTTAACTGCCCGGCCTAAGCAAACACTACCTACAGGCCATGTCACGCCGTAACTTATCGCGCGGACCGTATATTTACTTACCCAATTGCTTAATACTTTGTATTATCATATATATTCACAAGTATCCTGCCTACCCCGCTAGGGAAGTGGCGTGAAGTTTAGTTAGCTACTTTATTTATCAAAAATTCGTGTGATGAATACTTGTGTTTGTTCTGTGTCTTCTGTGTCTGGGTGTTAATATCCAATGTTTAAGTACATATAGATTTGTAATTTTATAAATTAAAAATATATATGTACTTAAACATTGGTTATATATAAACGCGAAAGGCGTTTATATATAACATACACATACATTCCGAGCTAAGTACTTTAAGCACTTGTATTGCGAATATTAGAATCTTGCAATAGCACTCGAAGCGAGGAAATCTGTCAATGTAGATATAATGTTATTAAATTAATCGAACCATGATGACATTTACTGGCCTGACAATTACTAGTGAAGAAATAGGGAGTGCATCTGTGTTCGCGCACACACTTGTGCACTATTATATCTTCTGCGCAAACGGCTGTTCCTCGTTGAGATTGGCCGCCGTGACCGATATCGGTTAGGAGGATATCATCAACCTATTTCTATGAAAATCCAAATGAAGGTAACTAATGCATTTGATGCTTCCGTATTACACACACTTACAAAAATGCACATTGTTTTCATTGTGTATAAAACCTTTAAAATTTTCCAACATACAAACTAAAATCTTTACCAACATTTTAGGTTCCTACTAACAAGGAGCTATTAGACTAGTACTACTAACCCGACACTAACCCAGTTTAGTAACTAAACTCAACATTTATTACAGGAAGGCTCTCGCCTCCGGCCAAAGTTAATAGGTCGACCGAAATAGGCGCTTACCAACACAGATAAAAACACATTCGCTTACATTATCCGAAATTCGAGAAACCTTTACAAACAGGATCCCTATTTCGGGACCTCACCCAGAAACTTTGGCACAATGCATAATGTAATCCAAAAATTTGTCTCCACAGGAAACTAACTGTAAGTGGGTTGAAAGCTGGCGCAAAAAAGGTCGGGAGAATGTTTACACGAGCCATTATCCGAGGCTTTAAAAGATAGGGTAACAACTAGAAGGTATCAGGCTCTGATCGTGTACCTTTGGGCCGCCCTTTCGTTTTAGGAACAATATTATTTGCATTCTTATGGAAAGGGTTAACCTTCCAATAACTGTCTGTTTTTAAACAGTTTTGGCCATACCACTACTTGTATAATCTTTCTTTGGGCGAGCAATTCAGTATACAAACTGAGTACTCAAATAACGTGAATAATGCTGAACTTTGTTTCACTCCTGTGAAATATTATTTGCAATAAAATTTCACAGGAGTGAAACTACATGATACATAGATAATAATAAGCCCAATGTTAGTCTGGGACTTAAAAATAATGCACCCTGTGTAGCATGTCGTAAAAGGCGACTAATGATAAGTATATCGGGTTTTAAGTTTGTGATTGTGTAGGCGACGAGCTAGCCATTTGTCACAACTTTTTCACAATATTCCATGTAACCCAGCCCGATTTTAATTTTTGGCTGAATGTGGTTAAGGAGGCTAACTGTACTTTGACTCTGCTTGCCCTTTCGGGAATTACGGGCAGATTATATGAATGTATAGCATAATAATAATAAAAAATTGAATCCTATTCAATGTTGTTGCATACTTATATTGTTAGTTTGCTTTAGTAAATGGACATAAACATCATTAGCCTTTATACCTAGACCAAATTAATCTTTAACATAGGCTTTAATCAACTTTGTTTCCTAGTAAGCTTTGTAATTAGTCCCATTTAAACTAACAATCCAACCCTGCATTTCTGGAAATCTGTAGAGAGGTCAATTCTGTACATGAAATATATTTTCAAAATAACTATCAGGGGGTGTTTAGTGATCGATACTGACGCCAAAAATGCAATCAGTAACATTTTTGTCTGTCTGTCTGTCTGTCTGTCTGTATGTTCCTTATAGAAACAAAAACTACTCGACGGATTTTAACGAAACTTGGCACAATTATTCTTCATACTCCTGGGCAGGTTATAATATACTTTTCATCGCGCTCCAATCAATAGGAGCAGAGTAGTAGTAGGGAAATGTTGGGAAAACGGGAGAAGTTACTCCATTTTTTAAGCTTCCGTCGCATGTGCAGCCTTAATGGTTAAAGTTACATAGAAATCATGTATGACGGAAATAATTATAATAATAACCATAAACGCGGGTGACACCGCTGGCACAGCTAGTGTAAAATAAAATTGGTTATACAATACCTAACTAGTTAGTGTTTAATCCTGCAAAATACGGGTTAATTAGAACATTTAGGATGCGTACTGTTCTGTGTTGGACAATATATTGTACTGATTCCCACGATACAGGCCCAGCCTAGTGTGGGGGTCATAGAATTACACCTAACCTGGCTTCTGTGTTTTTGTCAAATAAACATTTTTTTTTTAATTTTTATATACATGTAAATTATTTGTTTGTTAAGGTAAATAAGGGTCGAAAGGTAAAAAACATATTAAGAAAAATTAAAACATTCGTACCTAGTATTTGTAAGTCTGTAACATCTATACTAATACTACAAAGTTAAAGAGTTATTTGCTTGAACGCGCTAATCTCAGGAACAACTGGTCTGATTTAAAAAAAAAATCTATCCCATTTATCGAGGAAGGCTATACAATATTAACCATAAACGCGGGTAAAACCGCGGGCACCGCTAGTTAATGATAAGCGCTGACTTGTAATAAATGCTATAAAATAAAAAAAATAGGCAAAAGGAAACCTATACTCGTATGTGAATCTTTAACTTGGTGTTACGAATTAATCCAAGTCAAAGTCAAAATATTCTTTATTTATATAGGTTTCAAAGAAACACTTATAAATCGTCAAAAACAGTTTAAAGAAATATGATTCTACCATATTGCGTTTAACAATTTTGTTTCTAAATTTAAATTGCATTTGATCACATTAACACTCACACTTTATCTTAAAGAAAATGCAATACTATCCGATACCAACTATTGTTGTAGGTACAGCTTCAACAATTTCTCTAAAAGATATATAGATTATAGTGAAAATAAAGTTCATGAAGATAAAACGCTGAAATGCGCACCCCATTTCATCAATTACTGAGTGACGGCCTTGTAAACTACTTACCACGATGTACGCTCAGAAATATCGCAGTTTATGCACGATACATTTGCAGAAGTATGATTTTGTGAGTAGTACAATCGGATACATATTGTATTTCACTTGTAAGTAGTCACCACAATGTTCAAAATAATATTAATAATAAACGTCTCAAGGGGCATCTACATTTTGGGCCTGCGCCCTCATGTAGGCCTTCCAAAGGACCGGGAAGGTAAATCTTCCCGTGATATCCAAAAGGAGACAACAAATTATAATAATAATCTGAGTCTCACTTGGTTTAGGCCCGTGAGCCTCAGTATAATACCGAAATATTTCGAGAAGTACAAAACGTATAATTAAAAAAAAATAATAATAAATAATTTATATGCCATAAAAATTAACAAATATAAAACTTATAACTAGCGAACTCTGCACTAAGCTAGACTTGTATCGCAGAGTCCAAACCATGATTACCAATTGTAATAATTTAGAACATATCTCGAGCAAACTAGAAATTATTATAAATATAAATAAATAATATGTATACTTTGGAAGATTTCCTATTGCTACGGTATATTGACGAATTTTTCTTTTCTGAAAATCAGTTTGAAAAAAGCTATTAAAAAAGACATATTTACTTTTTTTTATTATTATTATTAATGGTTAATTAACAATATTTGCTATCTACCTACAATAGGAATTGACACGTGGTCAACTCCACAAGTTCGCTTGTAAATATTTTTTGTTGGTAGTACCTACCTACTTTAAATAGTTTTGTCTTTAAAATTAAGAAACCAAGGACATTAAAGTAAATAAAAACACATATGCACTTCAAAAAAAAAAAAGAATATCCTTTGTACTTCATTGTGAAAAATATTAAGGAAAGCTTTTGTCTTATTGAAATATAGCGGTCACGGTTGCGATCTTGACTGCAGTGGTAATGTTAAAGATAATAGACATCGATTGACAGTCCTATGATTTTTAATCAATCACAAAATCTATCGTTATCGTAAAAAGCAGAAAAAAAGAACGGTTTAAAAAAACCGTTATCGCGATTGCACACTTCGTCCTCGTAAAAACAAGCTACTAACGAACAGAGGGCCGACAACAAAACGTTCCGTTTCACAATTTTATAAATTGAAAACTGGAAATCAACGTTCCGCCAAAGCGACGTAATACGGATCCTTGCTGTGGAACGAATTTCGACAAACTAGTTTGCCTTTATTGCACAAATTCCATTGTTACTGTGACGCTCGTTTCACACACCTTTACTTTTTAATAAACTCCGAATCGTTTTCGATTGTTAACTTTAGTTACATTTTAATTTAATCCGTGGAAATCTGTTGCCGCCATTTGTTTTCAGTTTATGCTGCTTTAATGACAGCTTGGGCTAAGCAAATAAACAATATCCGATAGTTAATAATATCTGTAAATATATAATATTCGTAAAAAAAAAAAACGAAAAGTTGATACATTCCCACGAATTAATAGGTAGGTATGTAGTTCATAAAATTACATACAGACTTTGAAATCTCCAATGTTATAATTTGTTATTGTTAATGTCCTAGAAAGTATCCCTACTATTAACGACTAATTTGGTTATACCGGCTTATAATCTCTGCTTGGGAGTTGCTTCGAATTAGTCAAATTACCTTATAAGTATCTAGCGCCCTCAAAAACCACAGTATAAGAATCAAACATAGTTGTCATTTTATTAAAATTATTATACTACTTGCAATCTTATTATATATACAACAATTTCATTTTAAGTTTCCCCCAGCTGCATTCAACCTACATATACAGTTTACGTTTTAATTCATTATTTTGTTCTATTTTACTCACATACGCATTACAATGCATTTCATAATTCTATGAAGAAGACAGTCCTAAGAAACACTGAAAGTTTGACTTTATACTGTCACTGGCGCTACTTACCTTAAATACTACGTGGCGGCATAGAACCTTACTTACTAGGGAAAGGAAACATTAGGCGACAGGATTAATGTCTTAACGGGTACAATCTTTAGTGCCCTGTTCAACCGTCAAAGAACACAAATAGGCCATTTCGCCCGATAAACCTCGTTTAGCGGGCCCCACGGCCAAACCGCTCGAATAATTTTTATAAAACATTCCTTTTTATCAGTTCTTTCCAACCGAAAATTTAATTGCCAAGACTCATTCCTTCGGAAGTGGTTATGGTCCATTTGGTTAAATCGTAACTGCTTTATTCGTAGCTATTCGGCGAGTTTTGGAACAACAAAGGGTTCAAGAGATAAAACAAATAAATTGTTTTCTCCGGGGCTAACTCACAAAATAAATATTCCCAATTAAAGCGGGAAATATCTGGACCTTTCGGGTATTTACGTTTCCAGTCAAAAACAGCGAAAGTAATTCTTTTGCAAATAATTGAAACATACTTGAAACGTTTCTGCAGAGGAATGTTTTCTTATAAAATCGGTTTTTGTAAATAAGAATTGGTTGAAAAAGACAAGAAGGAAAATAAATAATCTTGTTCCAAACGACAATAAAATAAACAATACTGGTACTGAAAATTGTAATAAGAGAAAAGGAGATTTGTGGCGTATTAACGAATGATTCCGTGAAATCACTTAATCCTGGCATCAATTTGTTAAATAATAAATAATAGATGGATTTTTTTTTTCGATTCGGACCTGTTTCTGAATTTAGCTCGTTCAATCGAACAAACAAACTCTTTAGCTTTATATATATTAATATAAAGATGTATTTGATTACCTATTTCAATGATATATCAATGTGTTTCAAACATCTTTACATTTGATTTAAAGCAAGATCAAAACCGCCTAATAAAAATCAACACATCCAACATTCGACATTTGAAAATAAAATTTAACACACAATCCGAGGTAAATAAACCGAGGGAGTAGTTTAAAACTCATATTATTTTATAAGGCAATTCCTCTCATTTCACAGTATAATGCAATCCGAAAGTCATAAAGTTTGATTTAAAGCGGCTTAAGCAAGCTCGGGCGAAATAGAGAAGCGCGATAAGTTATTTAAAACATTTCATCGGATAAAAAACAATAATGTTTTGTTTTATTTTGTGCTGACGAGCGCTGAGTTTGTACAATGCGTTTGGCAAAATTGTAGTTGGTCTATTTGAACGATTAGTAAATTATAATTAATGGTCGGTCATTGATCGCCATTAGACCGTAACTCTCACGTTTAATTTTGAAATCAATTATACAAATAAAACATTAACCCACGATTATTGGATTGTTATTAATATATTTACGTCACTTATTTATTAGTACTGTCGGTCTTGATCACAAATAAATCCGACTGTTCAGTTTTGATTTAGACATCATAATATAATAGGCGACAAGCTTGCCACTTGTCACTACTTTTTCACAATGTACCATCTAACTCAGCCCAGTTTTATTTTTGGCTGAATGTGGTTAAAGGGGCCTTCTGTCTACCCCTTCGGGGATTATGGGCGTGATGTTATGTATGTATGTATGTTGAGCAGTGGTAGCTCAATAGAGGAGCGCGGGTTTAAACCCGGGTACGTACCTCTGGATTTTTAAGATCTATGTATTTATACCACTAGCTTGACGGTGAGGGAAAACATCGTGATGAAACCTGCAAATTCAAATAACTTTGGATTTGTAACCATGATCCAAAAATTGTCTGGTTCCCCTATCTTAGGGTTACGAAGGTCAGATCGGCAGTCGCTTCAATGTAATTACCAGACTCGCTAAATCCTAGATCATGGTCTAAGCGGACCCCGTCTAAGCACGGGACATAATGCTAGGAAAATGGTATGTAGATATGTATAATAATCAGTCAGTCAGGATCAGTGGGTGTATTTTGGTCACTTCTCTCCCATTTTGGGCCAAACACAAGAGTTCTACATCAAGCGGTTCCTTTAAATGTAGGGAACATTTAAAAAAAGGAGATGCAAGTCAAATATGGTAATTTGTTAGTATAACGAAAAGCAGCTTCTCAGGTTAAATGCTCCTAAAATAAGTAGTTCAGCCTTTATAGGGTACATAACAGTACGTATATGGTATTTGAGAGCATAGTACTTAAAATCAGTTTCTTAGGTTAAACATAATATACAAGTAACATCACGCCCAAAAACCGCGAAGGGGTAGGTAGAGTCAAAGTAACAGGAAGCCTCTTTAACCGTATTAGCCAAAAATAAAACTGGACTGGGTTAGATGAAAAATTGTGTAAGTAGGTTAGGTTAGTTAGTGTGGTACGGCTAAACTATAAATAGTTCCCCAAACCTGTTCGCGTGGACATTTCTTTATAATTCACGACAGGTCTCCAGGCCGCACCTAAATCAAGATGTAGAGCTTCACAAAAGGTTCTTCTTGCATTAATGAAGGGAATTCTATTTTCTTTACTGTCGAGTTATAAATAATAAATAATATCTACCTACAGGTAAGACGGTCAATTCTGGATCGCCACATGTATAAAATGGTTCAGTAGCTAGAAATAAATTACAGTGATTTTTAGGGGCAGACACTTTTAAAATCTTTTGTTGTCGTGTGTCTACAATATCTTAACCACAATCGCTTTAATGGTGACTTAAATTATCTTTTCCTTTTTTTTTTTAATGTATTGACTTGACTGGCCCGTTGGTCGAGTGGTCAGAGAGCCTGGCCACGAATCCAAGGGTCGCGGGTTCGAATCCCGCTGTGGACAAATGTTTCTTGTGATGAACATGGACATTTGTACTCGAGTCATGGATGTTTATAAACGTATTTAAGTATGTTCACCTAGTATCCATAGCACAAGCATAAGCTTAGTTTGGGACTAGGGAATTGGTGTGTCAGTCTGAAGAATTTATTTATTTATTTGCTAGCTTTTATTTGTAAAAATTACAGCAATTACGAATGGAAACGCAAAATAACAACTTGATTTAATGATAGTATATTCATTAAGCAGTACACAAAACATTGTACAAATAAACAAACTTTATTCATATAGGAAAATCTATGCTGGCTGAAATTTTAAAAATATATTTGCATTTCGTTTTAAAACCCAACATACTTCAACGTTAAGACAAACAAATGGGGCGGATACTGTGTACATAATTTATCTCGAAGTTTCCATATTTCAGTACGGAACCTTGGAAAGCGACATGGCCCTACGGAGACTGTACACCCGCCGGTCGTATAAAACATAAATATTGTATGAACAGACTTTAGCGGACATCCATTGGACGGTAAACGCTGTTTTATGGGATAACATTTATTGTTTCAACACTGTAAGTCGGGATTTTTATTTATTTATGATACGGTAGGTATCTATGGTATCTAGCTATAGCCAGATAGCATACTATCTGATATACATATTATGTTGCTTAAGAAACAAGGTTATAACGCATAACTTAGTGTAATTGAAAAACAACAGTATGTACCATGACGCAGAAAGCCACTACCCCAATTTTTACATACTTCCCTGTACTCAGACTACACTGGGTACAGGGAGAATTAAGTTGCGAAATCACACTAAGCCTATGTTGTATAAGAGTCAATATTATAGCGCATAACTAGGTGTAATTTAAAAAACAACAATACCAAGACGCGAAAAACCACTACCCAATTATTTTCGTTCCATACCGCCCATAATCCCCACAACGGTAGTCTGAGTACAGGGAGCTTTAAGCTGCATAATCACATTTGGCCTAAATAAAAAAATTGTTGGGTTCGATAGATAATTGTGGTAAATCCTTTAATAACGTCTTGTCTAATAAATTAGCAGCCAGCACTAGTTGTAGGTGCTGTCCATGAACAGCATCTGCCGAAAATATCGATAGGTGCTGTTCGTGGACTAGGTCCACCTGGCCTGTTTGCACAGGTGCTATTCGGTCGGGTGGACTACGTCAAGTAATTTTATTGGTAAGCTCGTGGGTGACGATCATCACCGATCCAATAGGTGCATAATTAATTGCTTTTTACGATATGCTAAGCAAGGTGCACAGGTGGTACATTTTTTTTTGAGCCCTGGATGAACATGGGCCAAATTCATAGAAATGCGAGAACTTTTAATGTATATTAATGATACTTCAAAAATAAATGAATAATATGTGACTACATCACATACATTGGTCTGATTCCGAGGTAAGTAACTTAAGCACTTGTGTTACAGATATCATAAATAATAGTGGCATCACAACTATATACTTAATTATTAGATATTAACACACAGACACAGAACAAACACGCATTCATTACACGAATGTTGGTCCTGAGTGGGAATTAAACCCACAACTCTTGGCGCATGGGGCAGGGTCACTACCAAATGTGCCATCGAGCCAGTTAAAATACTTTAAAACGCACACAACTTAAATATAAATTACGTCGCATTGTAAGTTAGTTTTAATTGCTGAAACAAATAAATCAGTCTGCATCTGACAGAGCGTTTGTTCGCTCATATCTGACGTTTGCGAGTAATTTTTTGCACTCGCGCCATTTGCAGAACGTTTAAACAAAGTTATGTTCATTTTCGGACTGCAAATTATCATTTTATTGTTTTGAAGTCGCGTGCACTTCACTCGTCACAGGTTTTAAATCTGATGATTGTATAACGCAGCAGCTATATACGTGCTAAAGCGTTTAGAAAGTCCTCATAGATTTCAAAATTGTAAATAAAACTACATTTGTTACCTTGAAATTTAGACTGATAATAAGAATTTTAATAACCACGGTTAAATATGATCTTAGATAAAAAACTAGAAAAGCCTCTATTGTGGAAACGTATTGTTGAGGAATGATTAGTGTCGTTAAAGAGGAAAATGATTTCACTCGTTTGGTTTATATGAGTTATAATGAGTTTGAATGCATTGTTGGGTGAATTTAGAAAACAAGACCGTAAAAAGACAAGGGCCTTCTTCCCAGAAAATTGTAGAACCTGTCTAAATTCCAAGCAGGCTAAAGCTGGGTCTTAATAAACGCGCTTGCACAAATATTTTATTGCGCATGTTTTATTCCAACTGACAAAATTATAACCTCATCCGGCGGTGTTCAGTAGCCACCTCCGCTATCACTACTCCCTACGCCCCAGACAGTTATGACCCTAAAGCAATCTTCCTGTAAATATCCCACCTCGAAGCAGCGGCATTCATCAGCGGATTCCCCAAACAGCGACTCATATACCAAAGCGTGTCAAGCGTGAACCGAGCCAATTCTTAGAGGTTCTGTACTACGCTTGAATAAATACGACTTTTGTATTATAACTTGTTATTATTCGAGACCTATGCCAGTATACTTAGAATGAAATGACATTATAAGAATCATAACTGGGCTTTTATTTTGTCGTATAATAAATATACGAACAATAGTTACTAAATTTTTCGGGATTATTTTAAATTAAATCTAGTCAAAATAAGTTTTATAAGTATACAAAAGAAAAGTTAAAATCGTCAAAGATCAGATATAATATATTTGTGTATTATGCTTAAAATGTGGATTCTACTGAGAATGTCCCCACAAAAATTATTTTCATATAGAATACCATCGTTTTTCATATAAGTTAAAGAAAAGACGAATCAGGAAATATTATACAATATACACACACGAAATATTATTTTATATTACCTTTTGTAACCATAAGCCACATGTATACTGAATCCGATTTTCACTCACTCGAATTTATTCAAGTTTCTCAAAAATACGCGAGTTATCGAGTCCGTCGTCCACGGAACCCTAAAATCCGTCGGTTGCACAATGTTGCCGCGGCAATTTATCCGCGGATCACCTGGGGGCATTGAGGTCATCAATCTAAAGCCCCGGAGGCTAGTTTTCCTGAAGACTCAGTCTTAACACACCACCCCCCTTTATTGCTGAATCTAAACGGTCGCGGTTGGAAAATAAATAGAGCATTTTTTTCGGGCCACTAAAGTAAATTGCGTTGTTTATGACCGACTGTGGCGGTGAAATTGGAGTTGAGATGATATTTCATATACAATAAACTAAGAACGTTTTTATAAAGAGCGGCATAAAAGGATAACATTTGAATAATCCTGTTAATTTTATAAATGTGGAAATTTGTGGTTTTTTCGTTTTGTTGTGAATTTGGTTAACAAAGCTTTTTATGTTTTGAAAATCTTTTGTCTATTACACTATGAAAGGTGACCAATAAGTTATTCTCTTTTTTAACTAGATATTAAGATTAGTTTTAGTATTTCTCTTTTGTGAGCACACACACCAAAAACGGGCAGTATAATTATAAATGTTTCGTTGGAACGTAAACGGATCCATGAGGAACTTAAATATATAGGCTCTATGTTATATTGACTAATGGATTCCATAGAAGCTCAAGACAGCATTGGCGACAAGTCACTTGACACTCAATGCACATCCCATTTTATAGCACTTTAAAACACAAAATGACAACAGTGCATTAAAGTTATTCGGATCACCATGATCCCATGAAAACTCATGTGAACCCCTCTAAATATGCTTCAATATTTGCTTTTATGTCGCGTATTAGCTTAAAATGTTCTCAACGCAATTCTCAATTCAAATATCGGCTTAGTATAGAGCTAGCGTCCAACAAAGTGCGTCCATTAAAAATTCCATTCAGCGCCAACAAAGCTGTCCTATCAGGAGGACACACGTACCGAAAATTCTATTCCGCGAGTCGCCCAACCGTTCAGACATCCAAGATGCAAAATCCCTTCAGGAAAGTATTAGAAAAATATGGGAGGCTGATAAAGCTCATCGTTAGGGAAACCCGAGCGCGTCCCAGGAGTGTCCGACGTACCGAGATATTTCACGGTATTTTAACAATTTTAACGAGCCACCGTATTTACTTCAATGCACGCTCCTTCTGAGGATACGTTACGTTGTGATTAAACGTGCCCTTATTATCCTTATCCGATGCATAACTTTGCATTTAGCCTGTTTTAGTTGACGATACTTTGCTGGAAGGCCTTTTTAAAGTACACGGTGCCTAAAAAAATTATGGCCTGCCTGATGGGAAGTGGTCACCGGATCTAACAACACTTGGTGCTTTCAGAAGTGCGTTCTCGATAGGTTGTAATGTATTGTGTTCTTGGCAAGAGTACTGTACTCTTGGGATGACATATTGAGTTGTACTGTAAAACGCTGTGGTCATCAAATTTTGATATTGATAATGTAGGCCAAATATTAGACAGTATCAAACAATGAGAATATTTTTTGTCACAAAATTTTAATCATCAGTTTTTATGTTTACGGCTTTATAAGGTTTTTAGCAAATAAACTCTATTTCAAAGAAAATATTATACTTTTTATTGGATTAATTAAAAAAATTTGAACTTGAATCACATAGCAAATGAGTTAAGTAAATTTGGTACCTAAATCCCAAAATTTACAGTAAAATTATTTCTGAAAAACCAACACCCACAATAAGAGCAATGTTATCCAGAGACCCACTTTGAAGTTAAAAATAAAAACACTCGCATTAATCCAAAACCGTATGACTGTGAATGGATTATTCAACCGGCGGAGTAATTTTAACAAGCTCCCTTCTGGCATGCCAACTTTGAGGGCAACATGTCAGAAAAGTACTTTCTACAGGTTGAAAGAAGGCACCAAACAAAGTAGGGACGTGCGCTGAATTCACGTTAGCGCGTTTTACAATTTGTTACATCGCTTAAATTGTAATAAAGCTCCAGAGTAACACATACGTTTGACGAGTAATATAATGTATCTGCCGCGCATCTTCATACCGATATCGCGCTAAAATTCTCGCCATTAAGATCGAGAATCGCCAAAAACTGCGCGCAGTTATGCCGTTCTGGTATAAAGCAATACGGCATAAGGTTTATAGAAAGAGGTGTACTGCGAATCCCGGATGGATACAGTTCGTATTCTATTTACCTTAACAGATGCCGTCATTATTCCTTAAGCATTCCTTACGAAAAGCACTGTGCAAGGAGCGAAATTGACAAATTCGACGGAGATTTTTCTGTCGGCCCCTAATATTGGTTGCTGTATTTATTACTATTGTTACAATGGCGGAGAAAACACATTCATTGTTGACACCGTTGGGAATTGGTTGCGATCCGTATACCTTGGAGTTCAAGTTTTTTGCTATCTACCCATTTGCGTACCTACACGCTAATGGGTAGATACCTAATAAATATACGAATTTAAACTATAGCTTGATAATATACTGGACCTGAACCTATTTTTTTAGCTAATTGGAAGTCAAACAACTGACATTTTACTTTAATTTTTATTAAGTACCTAAGTTAGAAATATAGCTACTTTAATTAGTAACTTGGATAAACGGCATATTAGTTAGATAGCTTCAAGTGTAGGTAATGAAATAAAGCATTTTTTTATTTGACATATGAATGTCACGACTCGAGAAAGTAAAATAACATTTTCAATAGTTGCTCTGGACTCTATTATATAATATATTCTATAATTTTGGACTCTTGTACGGATATTTGGTCAAAATATGCATCACTATACTATAGAAGTTGAATATACCTAAATATTGACTGTAACAATGATGTCGTACAAAATCGTCGTAAAAAAGTGGCAAAAAATTGTAAAACTGACACAACCCTTTGTTTATAAGGAAAGCAGCAAGTTAAACAAAGAGACGTAATGATAGATGTGTAAGCAATTAAAACCAACCAGGGTCCAATAAAACGCACGCGTCGCTCGTTTGTGCGCGGCGCTGAGGACTCAATTATTGTTAAGTCGACGTCATTTATTGCATATCTCATTGTTACGGATATTGCGGGTTATGTATATTTTCTCTTCATCTACGATTCCGTTGCTCTGTTATTGAAATATAAATTTGTATTAAACTTTATGTGAGACTTATATATAAAATTTTTAGCAGGAAATACTTACCAATAGTTAGTTGATTGAAGATGTTTTAAGGCTTAATATGGTTATATAACTTCCTCTTATAAGCATCATCCTCATTGTAAGTTACAAGATAGGTAGACCCTCTGCTTATCTATGGTTATCATCATATCATAAACGCGGACGAGATGCGTGCTCTGAAAAATCTGCGGTGTATCGTTCACAGACTGCGTTCGGAATGATGATGTAAGAAAGAGAGTCGGTCTGAAAGACAGCGTCGGGGTCAAGGTAAGAAGAGGCATGCTCCGGTGGTTCGGACATGTGGAAAGAATGGATGACGAAAGATTGACTAAACAGATATACAATGCGAAAGTGGAAGGATGTAGGAGCCGCGGAAGGCCCAGGCTCACCTACCACGACCAGATTGGTCGTGTATTAACAGAAGGTGATGTTAGGAGCCATAAAAACCTGTAGAGCTTGTATGAAAAGGATTATGAATATTGAAGAGGCGAGTAAGGTGTGTAAGGATCGTGCCATATGGCGTTCGGTTCTCTCTGCCTTCCCCGCTAGGGAAGTGGCTAGTTAGTTAGTTTTTAGACGAAATATTGATCTTACAAGTCTAATTAGGTTCATAGAAATTCGCATCTAACTGTTTGATAGTGAGTGACTTACATTGTAGTGAGCAACTCGATTCTTAATAATAATAATATAACCTGAGATATTTACTAATTATTAATAATACCATGTCTAAAGCGAATATTATGTTTTAAAAGAATTAAAATTTAATCTATTATAAAATAAATCTTATTATGATCGTTTTTTGTTTCATTGTAAGTTAAAGGCTTTATATAGCAATAAAACAACTCACATCAATTGATCTGCACATCAGAAAAGCGCTTTGGAGCGATTGCTCAAGATTCAATTTTAACGATTCTCTATTTTATAGCAGTATTGTGATCTCAAAGCTTTAAAGCTCAACTGGCGTATAGAGTTATAGGGGCTCAGGCACTTCTTTTTTTTTTCAGGGAAAAGACTCCAATATAGTAACCAAATTACAAATTGCTGATGCCAAAGTGGCTGAATACAAAACGAATCATTTTCGAACAAAATCAATTTCGAATTCACCTTTCGAACAAACAAAATTATGAATTTCTATTTTTAATTATATTATGCCCGTGAAATTCTGCCGACAAAATAAATCTTTAAAGATGACCTTGAAGAATATTCCATGTTTCTTTGAGTTTATATATTACCAAAATCAGGCTTTATTTTATGACAATTATCATAAGCGTGGGTAATCTTTGGATTTAAACTGATTTCTATATGGACCAGGATGCGGGAAGAAACTAGTATAAACAAGCGTAGTTAATTATATTATTGGAACATTCAAACTTATCTGCATACAAATTGGGCTTGCTGGTCTAGCTTGTAACAAGTTCATCATCATCTTCATCTTCCTAGCGTTATGTCCCGTGTTTAGACGGGGTCCGCTTAGACCATGATCCAGGATTTAGCGAGTCTGGTAATTACATTGAAGTGACTGCCGATCTGACCTTCGTAACCCTAAGATAGTGGAACCAGACAATTTTTTTGGATTATGGTTACAAACCCAAAGTTGTTTGAATTTGCAGGTTTCATCCCTTTTTTTTTCTCACCGTCAAGCTAGTGGTATAAATACGTACATAGATTTGAAAAAACAGAGGTACGTGCCCGGGTTTGAACCCGCACTCCTCGGTTAAGAGGCGCGTGTCCTTACCATTGATCTACCACCGCTCATAACAAGCTCGTAACACTACCTCGTAACAAGTTATATTAATTAAATAAGCTTTGATCTGTAACTCCCTAACAAGTTTAGGTAAGCCTAGTTCAAATCTTCAGAGTTAACAACTTTACCAAATATTTCATCTAAGCTGTCACGTTTATCGCAAAAATCGTAGCACCTGCGTAGTTTAAAAGCAACCTGTGACTTGTTAATTAATTAGAAAGATCTCGCATAATTAGTAACGGTGGAATTAATAATTAAATAAGTTTCACCTGAGCGCGGTGTTATCATAATGCTCGTCTTTACTGTGTTATGTTGTTAGTGTTATTAAGTATTAACCGTAAAGTTGGATTAAAGTTTAATTAAGTACGAGTATGAATTAATAATTGGTTTCTAACCAATGCTTTGTGTATTTATTACGTGTATTTATTGAGCAAAAAATAATGAATATGTCGGCATAACAGCGACGTCATTGTACACCGGTGTAGCAAAACACCACGTGCACCGATCACGCCACCGAGCGCTCCCCACCGCCCCGCTCTACTCGACTTGTTTTGCAACAGGTATAAAAGGGACCGCGCAGCGACGGAGCGGGCAGTCTTGGCTCTGGCGTTGCTTTGTGCACTGGTTGTACTAAGCTAGCTTATCCTAGACGCTCTCGGATAATTAATTTTGTAGGAAGTAGGTCGGCCATACTGAATAAGAAGTTAGGGATCTCACGATAAATCAAGCATTTAAATGTCTAAATTAGGATTACAATTACTATCCAGAAAATCCTTAATACCCCATACCCCTTAATAATCCCAATACCCAATTATCTCTTGTGGTAAATACCTAGGGTTTTACCACAAGTGAATATTGTTTTATTAATTATAAATTTCCACAGGACACTTTTACAATTAACGATAATAATTAATTTAAATTAATAATTAATTTAAAATTAATTGTCCGAGAGCGTCTAGGATAAGCTAGCTTAGTACAACCAGTACACCGAGCAACGCCAGAGCCAAGACTGCCCGCTCCGTCGCTGCGCGGTCCCTTTTATACCCGTTGCAAAACAAGTCGAGTAGAGCGGGGCGGTGGGGAGCGCTCGGTGGCGTGATCGGTGCACGTGGTGTTTTGCTACACCGGTGTATAATGACGTCGCTGTTATGCCGACAAATACTAATGTTTACTGAATGTTCATGAAAACTATGTTAAAGAGGGGGGAGGGGAGGGGAGTGTATGTGTGGACGCACTGACGCCGCAGTAGCTTACTAGATGTGAACGAATACGCACGTGTCCCATGTTGCGTATAGCCTATATCCACTAGACGTGTTGGAGAGTTATTATGGAAAAATTCGGATTAAACGTTTTTGAAAAGACTTTGAAAAACTATTATATGCAGTCGACAGAATGTCTAATGTAGAATTGTATGCCACATTTTATATATATGATAAATCGGTTCGTCTTATCGAACACACATATTTTTATTAAAGAAGATCCGTATTTGTTGAAATATACCCTGAAATAGTTCGTAGTCACAATCACATTTGGAAGCCATCTCCGAAGATCTAGTAGAACCATCTTTTAAGATACATCGTACGAGTTAGTGGATATCAATTCGTCCGAAGTGTGAGGCAGAAAATGCCGTGCCAAACAAACTGGCAACGCAATTTATCAGAATAACGAGCTTTTTCGAATCTTCTTTAGGTGACACTCGGTTCATTTATTTTTTTCAGGGTTCTGTTGTCGAATAACGAAGAAAAGTATTTAAGAATGCCTTATAAGCATTTTATTATATTTAGATTTTATTTAATTTAATCGCACGCTTCATCTTATATCTACACATTTTTTTGAAATTCCTCTATATAGGCAGTAATGTTGCCAAGTTATTCGGAAGTTTATTTTTTAGCTCCCGCTTAATATAAATAAATTAATAGTAATATTATCAAATATTAATGCTTAATTAAACGTAACTGTTTATGGTTCTGTTTTCGGTTGAGCATGTATTGTAAATTATAAACCATATTAAATAAGTTATTTAGCAATTAGCGCGCTGGTAGTTTCCAGCTACGTACATTATCGGTGATTCAAGGAAAACCTTTGACTGGCTTTACTATTAGACATAATTTAAGATGCATTATCTATTATCTAATGTTGCTGATTTCATTAGTAACTAAATGTACCTCTTATATCGACGCAACCAGGCAGAACCCCTGAAATGCGTACCAAATACAGTCTTAACCGGTTTTTTCTTACCCATTCCAGCTCGATCACATGTAGGGTATTACTCTTCTCTTTAAACCGTTATCGCGGCCTTGTCCTGAAAGGAAAAAGAACTATTTGTCAAGTCACAACGGCAATGGTGCCATGGAAAATGTCTTTGCGCAGTTTTTAACTTGATAAATTGGACAGCGTAATACTTTGGCTTTAGATTGTGCACGGATTCGATTGAATACTAATATTGTGAATGCAACGGGAATTGTGTTTGCGTTTTGAGGAGTTGTACAATATTTTGGAGTTTATTGTGTTATTGGATGCTCGCAATATTGATATTAAAGTGTTCAACTGGTGCAAAATGTGTAGAATTTTTTAAACGAGCAGTATTTAGTTTTGAAGTTTAATATTATATTGAAATCGAGATATCTTATCAAATAAACTAATTTATATTTTTAGGTTTTTCTAACGGTTATAGTCTATTTACAATTATTCATACACCACGATTAGTTTTACAAAACTCTATAGTACAACCCAGAAGTTTACATATCATAAGATCGGAAAATTTTTAGTCAATCTACCCAAGAGAGGTTTAAAAATTGTAAAATCGAAAAAAAAAAAACAAATCCTCAAAACGGGGTAACCCCGAACCCCGTATTTACGAAGGAGTCGCATCAAAAAAGATATTAAACTCCAATCGTACTTAAATATTTATTCATGCAAGTTGAGAATCCTTAACTTCCCTGAAAGGATTCGGACTAAATTATAATAATCTCTCAAAAGAACCGGCAGAATTGAAAGTATGGATCAGACAGCATTTGCATTTATATTCAGATTTTGAGGTAGAAGTTACTTATCGCTGCTTAGCATACACTTAGACTATTTTGTCAGAGTTTCTGAGACGCCGTATTATGTATTTAAATGAATTTAATGATATTCGAACAAATTGTAAAGATAACTTCATTTTCTTCTCCTGAACGTTATGTCCCGTTCATTGCGGTGGTCTGTTTGGACGATTATCTATATATATATATATATAGGCATAACTATAACGTTTTTCGTATAAATGTATCATCAACACATGTTTCTGCCATAACTGTGTTCTCATGAAAAAAAAAATAGAAGCAGTTACACAAGCTTATCAAAAACTCGACAAAGTTTTAATCCCATTAGTTACATTATGTAGAAATAAATCCAATATAAAAATTCACAAAGAAACAATGTTTTTTCTGTAAATAGATTTATTCAACTAGACCCCTTTCCAGCTTCTGAGGTTGTTTCAAAAACAACCTTACCTTTTTCCAATCAGCCTTAATTTTCAGCATCCAAATAGCTTTCAATTTATTTCGTTGATAGGTAATTTATTGAAATATCTAACTATCCCTCAAGAATATTTATCAGTACAAAAATAGTATAATTAAATTACTGTTCCAATTTCACAGAGGTTTCTCTGGAAAGCCATTTATTTCGCAAACGTCATAAATCTTGGATCTTAATTAACAATAAACATTAACGCTGTAATGGCAAACGATGGTTTAATTATAACGGATAGCTAGCTGTACAACCTCTTTGTTGTAATTAATACAATTCAAATCAAAAATTAATTTGGTTTGTTATAATTTAATAACGAAATTAGTCGTTTAATGAAATTAGTTGACCGACTGTTTCTGAGTGTCGGAGTCAAAGTTACGTTTAAAACATTATACATTTTACTCCTTTGATATTTATTTTTATTTGTTTATGACACAACCTATAAGAGCAATGTGAAACAAAAAAAAAATAACAAAAAGTATTTATTTTACTCTATTGTTATTTATTTTTATTTGATTCAACTTACTATACGGAAATATTGTAAAAATAATTAAAAAGGAAAAAATTTATACAATATAAGTCACATATGCAGAAAAGGAAAAAAAAGATTATTATAGGTACGAATATGAAGGATTGAATGAAACATAGCAAGTATATTATTCTGATCTCAAAAGCTCCTGCGTTGAATTTACCTTACTTCTTGTCACTCCTCTGCATATAAATATCAAAACAAAAAGTCATCAGTAGCTAATTAATTTCCAAAGCACTCCTTCACCAATAAACTCGATCCGAAAATAAATATAAAATACATTTTTTCAAGCGAACTCGTCTCAGATCTCGGAGGGTCCGTCTCCATTCCAGTTACAATTAAACGTAAGCATTAATTACATCTCCCCCGGCCCTTCCCGGCTTATTTCGCTTTTGCTTATTCAGCGGGGCTATCGCGCGATCTATGTGTTGTTACTGGATGAGCTGATTGGCGAGCGAGGGTGAAAACACTGAGGGACTAAACATCATTAAAATATAGATAAAGATAGGTACATATTATCTTATTATTGCAGGACTTTCGGTTTCGTATTCGATATCTTTATCGATAACTACTTATGCGATATACTGCAATAAAAAGTTTAATTATTTGTTACGTGGTAACATTTAAAAAAAAAATATCCCCGAGTTTTTACGATCCACCTCAAACGCAGTTAATTTTTACAGTGCGACATTAAAAAAGACGATAGCGTTTGACAACCTACTTACCTCTTCCAAACGGAAAATCCAAAATGGTTATTTTTAATTTGTATTGATAAAAACATTAATCAATATTTATTTTATAAAATATTTACATTGCACAAATAACTTTTTAGAATTTTAGTAATTTCGTCATATAGCTCTTCCAGTATCTATATCCCAAAGTCGTGTTACGATTTTATTGTAGGCAATTTACGGTGCGATATACGGTCCCTTTAACGCCAACCCCCGAATAATTTGGATTGTGGGACCAATAAGAAAGAAACAATGCTAATGAAATAACATTCTATTGATGTTCTTTTTAAGGATGATCTCAAAATTTAAGCGTTTCAAAAATAGGGATGTTGACTGGCTAGTCAATTGAGATACTTTCTAAGAGCTGTCAAAACGAAATCACTTCATAGATTTTGTATGGGCTTGTCAACGTGTGACGTCACTAGTTTGTATAGTCAACTGACTTAATATTAAGCAGTTTTTGTAAAATTAAAAATCTTGGACTCAATATGATTGAAAATCAATAAGGCTTAACAGCATACTACGATACTTTCTTTTTCAGAATTGATATTTCAAAATTAAATATAAATGGTGTCAACATCCCAATTATACGAATTTCTTGAGAAGAGTTATCACTGTCGAGTTATTGTCTGACGCAATGCTAATATTACAAATTAGTCGGTTTGAACATTTTCTTTTATAACTTATTCAAATTGTTATTCTTGATCTCGAATGTCTTGTACTAGGCTTTATATCTTATTTTAGGCAATAAAGATCAAATGGCGTAAGGTGATATGGCGTCTTAATAACAAAAGAATTTTAGGCAAATCATTTAGTGCACGACTTATATAACTTCAAGCAATATTTTTCATCACAGTAAAGTTTATTAATATCCCATCTCATTAATAGTTTATTAATATCAGCCCGCGATGTCGCGAAGGAGAAAACCATTCAAGCGTGATATTACTATCTAATTTCATTTAAAGTCTAGTCCTGGAATTTATTACTATATAAGTATGATCCGACAATCTTAAGAGATCCAATATCGGAGTCATTATTAGCATGGGATTTTTAAAAGATTCAATCAATATTTGTTTTATTTTATTTCTAATCGGGATTTTGTGATGTTATAGTAGGGTTCGGAAAAGTTAAAAATACATACGTATATTATTTCAGTGAAAAGTCTTTACTAGTAGGTAAGCTAAAGGTTTACTATTTACAATCTTGGTTAAATAGACAAAACTAACCGCTTAATATTGTGTCCGAAACATTAGGTATAATTTAAATTACCCAACAAGGATGTAGGAGCCGCGGAAGGCCCAGGCTCACCTACCACGACCAGATTGGTCGTGTATTAACAGAAGGTGATGTTAGGAGTCATAAAAACCGTAGAGCTTGTATAAAAAGGATTATGAATGTTGAAGAGGCGATTGAGGTGTGTAAGGATCGTGCCATATGGCGTTCTGTTCTCTCTGTCTACCCTGTTATGGAATTGGCGTGAAGTTTAGTTAGTTAGTTTAGATTACCCAACCGGACCATAACAAACAAGGTTGAATTATTCTCAGAATATTTATTTAAAAATAGAATTAAGTTCTTATTAAGGCGGAGATCTAAAGACGCTCCTATTCCATAACACAAACCCCTTTAGCTAAAGTTTTTCAGATATCCTACCGACATCGACCCAGCCATATGCACACAAGCTTATCTTATATGTTTAATAGAAATTACTAGAAACTAGTTTGAGTGCGCGTCAGATAAGCCCGGCACTAGTCTGAAGAGTGCTTTGTACTGCACATACTCGGGTCACTATCGCCCAATGGCCATAGGAAACTGGCAAGGAAATCAAATGATCTCTATTCTAGGATAGAGATTTCCTTTGTTTTATACATACAGATTGAATATAATAACTAGTATTTTATTAAATGATTCCAACAGTTATGAAGTAATAGTAAACAATAAGGAATATACTAATGAATTTGTGATTGAATATAATTTTTTATTATTTACTGAAATACATAATCGTCTTTAAAAATGTCGGATTCTTCGCCCATAACAACTTGTTTTAATAACATGACCTCATTTAAAACCTTTTGCATCTGATGAAAATCTTTTATATGTTTATAATAATAAGTTGGGTTTTAGGATACGGCAAAAAATATTTTTGTGTTGCTCTGTAATTTTAAAAAATATATATATATTTCAAGTTTGTTTATAAGTTTGTCGATTCCTTGATAAAAAAAATATATATATGTATTTTAGTTTTAAACTTCATTAAATATTAAATTTTTGTTATCATTTAAAAATCACACAAAATGTTTTATTGCAGTTGACACGCGTATCTCAGACAACTACGTAGGCTAAAGCAAAAAGATCTTATTTCTTTTACGTATGTAATAAAGGTACAGGAATATTAAACAGTAGCTTCGTATGTAAGAAAATCAAATGCTTTCAATCCACATGCTGATGTAAAAGCTTCTGGAACGAAGTCAGGGAAGAGTGCTTTTACTGTGCATTTAACGCCTTGAGGTTGTTCTAGATTCTGCCCATTGGATGCCTTCAGAGTCTAACGGCTAAAGTGCTAGACCGAGCCTTCAATGTTATGGTACAGCTGTATTTTTTAACCTCCACATTATCGGGGCTTGCAAGTGTCACCTTTGCGATATTATTTCTTCGAAATGGATAAATCTATTTTAAAACCAAATACTAGAAAATTGATTTAAGTATTTGGTTAGGCAATGTCAAATAATGCCTGATAATAAAAAAAAAACAAGTTGATCTGTGACTTAAAAATAATGTATCAACTGTGTTCCTAGTATATCATAAATGGCGACTATGGTGATTGTGTAGTTTGATTTATAATTGTTTGTGCGATGACTTAGCCGCTTGTTAGAATTGTTTACAAAATTCTCCCCATTCCACTGTTGGCTTTAATTGATTTTATCAGTTGTTACTTGTTGTACCTGGCGTACTTCTGTGGGTAGATAACGTAGTAACTTTCTTTTTTCTATAATAAGTGTACTTAATAATAAAGATAATAAATAATAAAGACAATTTTATCGAACTTGGTCATATCTATTGAGTATGCAAATGTGATGTGCTCATCAACAACAGCTTAATTTCTATGAATACCATTAGTTGGTGAGACTAGCAGAAATCACGTTAGTCCTCTCGAATAAGAGATCATAGATGTTAAATTGCATTCTGCCATTCCGCGATGGTGCGACAACAGCGGTCACAATTTGCCCGAGAACGCTTGCGCAACGTAATCTTGCGGATTCGAAGAATTCAATTTTCCCACTGCACTAACAAAACAATAAGCCCGCAAACTTCGGGTGAACTTGGTGAGCTAAAACTGCTCGATAGATGGAGCTATAATCTAGTTTCAGTCGAGTTGAGGTTAGTTCTTTGTACACTTATTAATAAGAAACAGAGTTTTACGTAGCAGTTTTAAAGTGAACGTTGCGGATTCTATTCTGAATGCATTTGGTTTTGTTCCAGTCTGCTGGACCGGATAAAAAATGGCTGCCTCAAGACCATTTTCTATTTAGTTTTCTTGTTAGTAATATACTAAGTATGCTCACACAGCCGTTTTGTTGCAAAAAATCATTTTTAAATGCAGTCTGTTTTTATGAAATAAAATGGTAGATACGGATTTGAAAATATAAACAATATTTGAATCGCCAAAAAGCTGGTTGCGAGTATAATGGAGGAATCTATCCAATAAGAATAAGACATAAATGAAACATTTAAATGTTAGTTCAGTACCTATATGTAAAATTATTAGTTATAATGGTAACAGATGTGATTATTTTCTATCACGGATGATTTCGAATAATAAAAAACGTTGCTAGACAATACTTACATCGCAAAACTCGATAATTGAGATGTTTCAATGTGCCATGCAATATTGCGGACGTTGAGAGGATCTTTGCCTACTTATCGCTTGCCACTATTCTAGTTGGAGATTATCAGACCATTTCTTGACATGGAATATGTTTAAATATTAACATTATTTTTGGGTGGAGAGACAAGGTGCAAAAGACTCCCGGGGGCCTCAAAATTTGATATGGAGAAGGCAGAAAAAGGTATGCTTTTGGTATCTTCTCCATATAAGGTTGAGACTATGGATTGCAATGCTGGATCCAGTAATCATGGTTGGCCCAGCACATTGTTAGCTGTGCTTAATCCAAGGTTGAGGTTATGAATTGAAATATGGATCTAACAATCATGCTTGGCCCAGCACAATTTTAGCTGTGCTTAATCCAGCGACTTGTACTAGTGCAATTCCGCTGGATTTTTCATCCCTACTAGAGATTGGAATGCTTCATCAAGCAATCTAGCTGGTTCAAAAAATGCCGCTGGATTGCAATCCCTAATTGAGGTATTCCTCGAAACCCTATTTTGTATCGTATTAACAGTAATACTAGTCACTAGAGACTAAGCCAAAGCTTGTGAGTGCCATTACACTAACTGCGATAGCCCGTATCTTAATACCATTTCATTGACCGCTTAGGACCGTAGTAAGTACGTTCTATAGGCTAGTCTTTCTGGAAATCGATTAGCAAAGGACACGAAACCTCACCACTACTGGTTCTGTTTACGCTACTATGAGAACTTACCTATCTCCTACGATACTTTACGGTCGTTAAGCGACTAAATAATTTTACTCTTAACTACATTTCTGCTTTATAATCTAATATAATATTGGTAAATGTTATAGAAGACTTAATAACTTACTAAAATAACCCAACGTAAGACTAAACTAAATTAGAAGTAATTTTAGCCGAGATCATTTTTTTTTAACCTCACCGTCAGAAAGTAATTTACCTCGATGACACTTTTATAGACTCACCCACGAAGGTTATTTCAATAAATTCGTTTTTTTTTTAATAAAGCCCCACAATAATTTATTTCTAACGAAAAAAACCCGTGGCACGTGACTTCATCAAACTAAAGTTATATTGCTCTATGGCGCTTGGAGCTGTGAATTTTTCACTAGGTGGCAAGATTTTACGTTCAAACTTAAATTGCGTATTCCAGAGGTGACAGTTTAGATAAAATTTTAAAGGGGTCCAGGGAGTTTACGCTCGTTAGTGGAATCATTTGTATGTTTCTGTGGAGCGTTTGAGTGAACTTTTGCTTTGGAAGCAATAACGGCAGGGCTAATGATAGCATTAGAAAAAACGTTGTTTGTTTTATGAGCTTTGTTCGTATTTTGCTTAATTTGAAAAATACTTTGTATGTTCTCATGTACATTTTTGAAGCGTTAGATAATAAGTCTTGTTTAATTTATTTTTTTTACTAGGTTCTGCCCTCGGCATCGTTCGTATGTTCCACCGATGAAACATAGCTTAAGTGTTATTCTAATGTATAAGCTATACTATTGTAAAGTTTCATTAAAATCCATGCAGTACTTTTTGAGTGAAAGAGTAACATATATCCACACATCCATCTAACCATACAAACCTTTGCGTTTATAATACTAATAAGATAGTGTTGATGGGTCTAGTCTATCAAAATTGAAATAATATACTAATATATGGTTTTCCATCTAACCCAGCCTAGTTTTATTTTTGGCTGAATGTGGTTGAAGGGGCATGCTGCCCCCTTTGACTCTGCCTACCCCTTCGGGGATTATGGGCGTGGTTATGTGTGTATACTAATATACATAGATAATAAAACGGAGAATTCTTTTATGTTTTGTTTGACCTAATGTTAAAAATTTTATCTGTAAACTAAAAATAAATCTTTCTTTATATTAGATGTTTCTTTTATATCAAAATTATTTACGGTACATACACACTGATATAATATATATCGAAAAAATCGCATACAGTACAGTTACGCATTAAATAATCTTCACTGAAGATCATGCTTTTTGCGATTTATTTTATACACTATTTATTTCCTATTTCATGTTAAATCAATCGTGATTCAAGATAAGTATTTTTGGGATTTCAACCGTAAAACATTTCGTTTGAACTGCTATTATCGCTCTAAAGTAATTCATTCAATTCGTTGCGATGATCCGGTGTGATTATGATCTGCAAATGATTCGATTAAACATTCGCACGGACTTATCCGAACGAACGAACAATTAGTCAGTATAGCTTTACTAGACTAACTGTCGGGCCGGTTATCTGTATCCGTAATTATCCGTTTGATCCGGATATCGCCTCTCAAATTATCCGGTGACCGCTTGTAATCCGTTCGCGGGCACCCGTCACGCTCGGCCGGAATCCGGATACTCGCCCGGGTGACCAACGAACAAAGACAGAATAATTAAATAGACGTTGCTTTTAATTTTTTTATTATTAACAATAATCTTTTTTACCCTCATTACCTCTTTTGAATGATAAGATTTGAACAAAAATGCTCTGACAACAATGCTTCTTCCACGGCCAATTATAATGGATGTGGTGTGGTGTGAAAAAGAGGAAATATAGTACCTACAATCAATAATTATATTCAATTATCACTTTATTGTCGTTTAATTCCATAGGTATATTGGTGCGTGTGTATGAGTCCCTACAGCTATAGGGAACTTTTTATATATCAACTTTTTATATAGCTTTTATTAACTGCACTATAAAATTATGAGCGCATTATCTTCCTAGATTTCCTTTTTTAATGATTGCCCTGCACATTGTTTTTCAATATACTTAAAACTGCAAACAAAGTCAATCACTATTATTGTCAATTAGCTTTTAATATGGTACTTAGTTTTTTATCGTGCCGTTGTCTCGTCTATAAGACTAATTTGTCAATGGCTCATTCTGGTACGAGTATTATTACCGCAGGCCCGATTGCGTTAATTGCGATCAATTTGTAATAAGCGCTAGTAATTTCGGGTGATTGTCATGTAACATGCTGGTAATTGTAGCTAAAGAGAAAGGATTTTTAATTTGGCGTGATTATTATTCTTTATTTGTTGTTTCATATGCCATATAAGCGTGCATTATAGGCGATAAACAAGTCACAAGCTGCGGGATTATCTGCAAGGCCCACTGGAATGCGCTTCGCCGCACCCACCCCGTTTTCGCCTATCCAGTACCGTTCGGTTGCCAACGTAAGCGCCGACCGCCAGTTTGAATGACGTCATTAGGTTCGCAGATATTTCCGACGCGTTGTATATACATTTTAGAGAAAGTTTTTGTGGGATATTTTTGCGCAATTGGTTCGATTGGAAAAGTCATGCAGCTTCAAGTGGAGAAAACACAAATGAGTAGATTACTTCATCGCCGATTCTTCAGAAGAGATATAAAACTATTGGTTTTAAATAGTTTGCAAACAAGTTGTAAAATAAGCTTCGTTAGAGGCCTCTTGAACTCAAAGCACTATAAGATGTGCTACAAAAAACGAATGTAAATGAAATAAGGAAACAATAATATCTAAACAAGTTGAGCTCACTAGTTCTTTGTCCACGTGAACTAAAATATATTTTTGCAATTCTGTTTCAAAATCTTTTTACTAAACCTCTTCTATAACAGAGCTAGTTTTCATTCTACTTTGTTTATTCTAACAATTTCCCAGTCGGAGTCTGTCTCTACTGTATTTTCTTCCGGGTCTAAATTAGGACTACTTGTTGGCGTTTGAGCACGATATCCACTGTCCATAAAAAAGCACGCGTCCATTGTGTATATATATATATATATATATATATATATATATATATCGTCCCATGATGGGACGTATATATGTTTGTTTACCCATATCATCCGTATCAAGCCAATAAAAATCCTTTGGTGCTGCGTATGTTGAAAAAAATTTGTACACATAGGTATTATATAATAACAATTTACTGCATTTTCGTAAAAAGAAGGTATTCTCGAAAAATATTAGTAAAAAGACAGATATTTTTTGCCTCATATGCTATCTGTACATTATGACACATGTTACCAATTCATGTAAACTTATGTTTTATACATTAAAGACGGTATATAATAACCTATAATAAAATTTTAAGAATATATTTATTAATCATAAATTAAAGTACATTAGCAAACAAGCTGATTTATTCTTAAGAACTCACTCAAGATCAGGTTAACTTTGACAGAGCGCGAGAGTGTTAATCGGTGTGTGACGTATTAAAGCTACGTGATAGCTTGGAGCGTTTTGGCGGGAATTCTAAAAACTAATTTTAATTACAAATTTTTTTCTTTAATTTTCATGAAGTTATTATTTTTGTGTTTAAATGGGTTCTACCTATGAAACAAAATTCCAAAAATTAGTCAACATCCCTATTATGCGTTAATAAAGGAAAAAAAATACTACCTCTTATGTTGCGTAATGGCTTACGTTTTGCTGTTAGTAGTAAATCATATAAAAACGATCAAACAGTCGCAAATTATATAACAAATACAATTCACACAACTATATAATATGCACTGGATTAAACACAAAAGTCTTGTCCCTTCATTCGCTTATTTTCTTTTGCGAGGTCGTTCCAAAATCTCTTCACTGAGAATCTTCTATGGCCAGTACCGCTCTACCTTGTTTATTCTTACAATTTCCATGTCGGAATACGCGCTGTATTTTCCTCTGGGTCTAAGTTAGGAATACTTGTTGGCGTTTGAGCACGATCTCCGTAAAATGCACGCGTGCACGTACTGTGCATATTCCCTACTTAAGTAATCCATGTGAAGACTATGAGAATCCTTTAGTAATATGTATGGGTGGTAAATATACGCTTACTGGATTACATAATGTTATAACTGAATGGAATAATGGAAGAGTTTGGTAAACATACGAATAAGTTTTGTAAAATGTCTTTGAACGATTCGCTTGTTTGCCTATTAACATGGGAAAGCAAATCTTATATCCTATTTGATAAGGACCTGTAAAATTGTCTCTCATAGTACCGAACTTACTTACTTATAACAGAAGAATTAAGTTTAAATTTGAGCTAGCAGATAAAGAAGCCCATTATTTCCTTACTGATAAAAACACTTAGGTTTTGCTAATGACCCAGTTGGCGTCGTAACTTAATTTATTGATATATATTTTAATTTAAACATGTTTTAATTCGATTCGCATTTATCTATATCTATACTTATAATAAATCTGTAGAGAGGTCAATTCTGTACATGAAATATATTTTCAAAATAACTATCAGGGGGTGATTAGTGATCGATACTGATGCCAAAAATGCAATCAGTAAAATTTTTGTCTGTCTGTCTGTCTGTATGTTCCTTATAGAAACAAAAACTACTCGACGGATTTTAACGAAACTTGGTGCAATTATTCTTCATACTCCTGGGCAGGTTATAGTATACTTTTCATCACGCTTCAATCAATAGGAGCAGAGTAGTGAAGGGAAATGTTGGGAAAACGGGAGAAGTTACTCCATTTTTTAGGCTTCCGTCGCGTGTGCAGCCTTAATGGTTAAAGTAACATAGAAATCATGTATGACGGAAATAGTCTTTATAATATTAACTATAAACGCGGGTGACACCGCTGGCACAGCTAGCTTTGAAATAAAACGCGAACCGTCTGTTATGTAATTTAGCAATAATAATAATCACATGTTTGTTTGCCATAGTCTTGAAAAGATAATTTATATTTTTTTATTTTATTTCTCCAAAAAAACATTAAATTATAAATATTTTCTCGTGCGATTGCTTAGACCTATTCCTCGATTGAAGTATAGTTGTATTCTGTGTAGATATCTCTTGGAATCAATCTGATATATGCAGAATATGTTCATAATATGTTTGCCGATGATTCGAATGGCTAAGCACTAATCACTATTAATTGAGCTATGGCCTGTAACGTCTAGTGATAATTTGATAATGGCACGCTCCAATCACGTAGTCAATAGCTGTGCGGACTGGCAACTCACAGAAACTAAATTCTAGCTTAATCTTTAAGCATAGTTGAGATATAATCTATAGTATTTATAAATACTGTTCAATAAATAGTAAATACATATTAATAAACGGCGATAGAAAAATAAAGCCTTTGTACTAATATAATAGCAAAATTTAAGAACCATCTATCAGATTTATACTCATTTGTATAACTATATTTTTATCTTCCCTGTTTAGTATAATGGTCAAAACTGCGTCCTTTTCAATCAATTCAATAATTAAATCTCAAAACCACTTCACAGCTAAAACTCATCTCTTTAAACGAAACAATACATTAGGAATAATTAAATAAAATAAAATAGCTTTTGAAATTCCGATTGACATACAGAACAGGCCACTGTTATGGACTCCACATTTCGACATCAAACAGATCCTATTAAACTTGGAGCGCACGTTTCCGCGCATTAAAACTCCAACTAGCTGACAATGACGCTGATCAGCTGACCCACGTGCGACGCTAACTAAGGGAGACTGAATTCGTTAAGCGTTACGTAACCAGTTCAAACTTAAATCCGGTTAGAGAGGCGGCAATTAGCCGGCAGGTGGGGACGTGTGGCAAATAAGCTGGATACCGTTTGGTTGCTAACTAGGATTCCGGCGCGTGAGGTGCGGATTGTCTTGGAGATACTTTTCAAATTGTTGATGTCATTGCTGCTATAATTCTTTTTGTTAAGTAACCCATACCTAGTACATATATGTTCCTCAAATCTGATTGAAACTAACATGGCAGTCAATAAGAAATTCGCAAGAAAATTTGCTTACTTGAGTTCCTGAGAGCACTTTTAACCTTACAAGAGGAACTTGTAAGAGGTACAGAGATGAATGGAATCATAGAATATTTTAAGGCGGAATTCTATCGAAAGCACCTTAAGTTGTAGTTACTAGTGGATCTATTATTAGTTATATTTAACCAACATGCAATTTGGAACTGGTTATTTTAATCGTTAGCAAACAAATACCACCAACCGGGATCAAGGCGTAGGGTTATCAAAGGATTATTCGGTTAAGTACAGCTGCAATTAGCACAGACCAAGTTAAAACGTGTGCTAGATAAACCTGTTAAGCAGTTGTAAATCCTACAGTGTGTTTCCACCTGAGCAAGATAACCTAAGAAATAGTGGTACGTGGGAGCAGCGAGGGACTCGTTTTGAGACGATAGAGGGTGATAAAATCAATGGTTTTATAAGGACGTTGTTTTGCTAGAATTTATAGCTTTTATTTTCTTTCTTGTAGCAGATGCTATTAACTGAATATGGTATATGCTGTTCGGAAGATAAAACTGCTGATAAATAACGCTTAGGAGACAAGCAACCACTGAAAATATAAATCTTCAAACAGAGCTGATTGCCTGCCCATTTTTACCGTTTGCTTATTTGATTGACTTTAACATTTATAATGCAAAATTAGAAGTCAAAAGTTATAATGTAAATCTAAATTTACATTCATAATATTGTTAACGAAAACTAGAGATAGATATTACACAACATTTGCGAACAAAATGTTGTTTCTAAAAATATGTATCGATGTCCTATCTCTTCTAAGTAACTGGAAACATGCACTCTCATAGCTTCGCATGCAAGCAGTCAACATCAAACCGACTGCTACTCCCAACATTCGATACTTTACATTTTCAGCGTATTAAGGCTGTTATTTTTATGTAAGCCTGTCTTGACTCAGCGCAAGCGCACTTACCATATTTTATCCCTTTTTATTACCGCAGATTGCATAAGTACGTCTAGCATTATTTTTCAATGACAGAGATCCGCCTCTTGAATAGCAAAACAGTGAATCTCACTTTTTTCAAAGCGTGGGTCGTTTCTCTTATCGATCTGGTATCGTGTACGCGGCCTGAATCTCAATAAGGCCACAAAATAACGATACACAGAAGGTGCGTTTGCGTATGTATCTTTTATTAAAGCCAATTTTTAACGGCAGATCAAAGGGAGAAATATGAATATTTCTGGAACGTAGTTAGTTAATGTTGTGGTCTAATTAATTTGTCTAAATTGGAGTAACATAGAGCAAAGGTAAAGGGATGTTTTTGTAATATCATAATACATTAATGTGTGTTTCTTAAATAACTTTTTATGTTAAGAATTACGATTAAATTGAATTAATGTATCACAATGAAAAAAAATTCCACAGCTAGAGATTGGCTACTACACGTTTGTTTTAAAAATGCAGTTATGGTCAGTTCAATTTATATAAAGTTATTATTGATGACATTGAAACCATAGCTCCACTAGTTTCCAAATATGTAGTTGCAAGAATTTACCTGTAGTAGAAAATATGTGAATAGCATATCTAACTATTTTATTTTTGTCCTTCTGTATCGTCTCTACTTGGCGACCCGTTCAGTGTAATTTTTGTAAGATGAATTCCTTTTGTGTTCCATTCGTATAGCGTTCAGGTGTTGCAATGCGATCTGTAACGATGCATGATATTAGGAGATGTCTTGTTTCTCTTCTGCGTGTGTTAAGAACTAGGCGAATGTATTCGATTGAGTTATAGTTATCAAGCAAGTACTAATAGATTATGCTACGTAATATGTTTTAAATCGTGGCTAAAAGCTGAATAATTCGTTTCTGTAGAAGATTACATACTGTAAACCTAATCCATCTTTAAAGCTCTAAATATAGGTCTTATACAAAATCCTACGTTGAAGGCAAATATAAGTTATTAGTAAATAAAAACTTGCTCTGAAAACAGGTTCGACACTTGTTTAGTCAGCTAGCTTGTCAAGTTCCCACTTTCACAGCTTTCTTGTTTTTACGCCTTCACATTTAAAGCACTGAATCAATTACTATATTTAACTCTAATAAAATGCAGCAGCTTCTATGTATTAATATGACAGCTGAAAAATTAATATGACCCGCGGGCTGCACGATAGTCTTTGTGACAAACCGATTTTACACGGTCAGAGCTATGGGCACATGGAAGCTGACTTCAAAGATTATAACACTTCTTTTCGTCTATGCCGCAGTCGGGTAAAAATACCCCAGCTGCATAGAAGCCAAAACCGCATTATTCGCAGTAAAATAACACTCCCGCGGGAATATTACCGCGTTCGTTTCTTTTTACACGGCAAGATGCTTGCAGCATTAGTTCGGGGAGTTAGCGAGACGCTGAAACTAGTAATATTTTCCGGCGATAAATTTTAAATGCCCCCGTTTTACGTGCACTTTCTCTTAGTTTGTTGGATTATGGCCGGGGGGAGTTATTGCATTTGCGTCTACTTATGATTTAATGATGGCCTGTGACGCCTCCGTTTAATGGGCTTTGCATTGTTGCACTTAATGGACTAGTGAAGTTTCGAAAGTGAATTCATTAGCTGGCTAGTTGGAGTAAATTAGTCTTAACGCGAAAATCATTCGGCTTGCTGGTTAAGTGATATACTTTGTTCGAGAAAATATCTAAACAATATTTAAAAAGTAAATCGAAAACAATCCAAGTTGTAATAATTTTAAAATGACATTTATGTTGATTTTAAAATTACATCACCTTCTGGTTTTTAAAACAAGGACGTGATGTAATTTAAAAATTGATTGATATTTAAATCACTCTCCTCCTTTGCACCCTCTCAAGTGTTAGTTTTTGACAAAACACTTAACACGCTTCATATGTTGACAGAAATAATTCTGTGCACTTTCTAGTTAACACAAGCTTGTATAATAACTCTATGCAAATTTTGAACGCCTCTTACAGCCTTTTTATGCGTTTAATTTTGAAGGATCTCTCATAACAACTATATGTGCGCCAGTTGACAACCCAATCCGTTTAGCAGTTACAGTTAGGTATATAATATCACCACCGAATGAGCCATCGAGCCAATTTAACAATATTGGCTCGATGGCTCCTTCGGTGGTGACCCTGCCCCATGCGCCAAAAGTTGTGGGTTCGACCCCCACCCAGGACAAACATTCGTGTGATAAATACTTGTGTTTGTTTTGTGTCTGGGTGTTAATATTGAATATTTAAGTATATATTTGTAATAAATACCACTGTTGATTCTGATATCCGTAACACAAGTGCGTGATGTTATGTATGTATGTATGTAAGTTTTTAAGCTATTTACCTCGGAGTGAGATCAATGTATGTGATGTAGTGTGATATTTTTGTGATATATATGACAGTCAATAACTCAGTCAGTCTCAATTTCTTTTAATATACATAGATAAAGATTTTTCATTTACTTAAAACCTTATTTTCGCAGCTAAAACAAGTTCCCAGATAACATTCTCACAATAATAAATTAACGTTCCACATGAAACTAGCAAGTTCCGAAGTTGGCGCAGTAGTTTTGAAAGAACCGAATTCAGTCTTAAATTAGAATCGACCGACCCGTATCACTAATAAAAGACCTGTCGGTTAACTTGCCCGGCGAGTTTAGGATAACGTGCTATTCAGTGAAGTCTAGGTAAAACCTTAAAGAAACTGTTTTGTGGACTCCTACATGTCGGACTGTTGCACTGGCGGTGAATAGACGCGTTAAGTATAGCGTTTTTAAGCCGCTGATTTTTTTTACATCTTCTAACATAGGTATAACAAAATTCTAATTGAGTCAAGCAAGCAAGCATCTCCAGACGTTTAACTACGAGTAAATGTTGTTTAGTCATGATTTGGACTTATACATGTCCATACATTATAACGATTATATTGTACACATAACTTTTCAGGTTCTATATTGGTTAGTAATTAGTGTGTGGTGACTGCAAAAAATAACTTGCTTGATAACTATAAATCGATAGTATTTCGTAAAAAAAAAAAATATATGCTTATTATATGTACAAGGTTTTTTGTCCGAACGTTTAAAAATTACAGTACGTTACAGTCCGGGTGAAACAAAGTCCAGGGTATTCAAATGTTTATCACACAGACTTATTAAGTTACAAAGAGTTATTAAGTTACAAATTATTCTTAGCTACGTGTTTAATCTTATATGCGCGTACGCAACGCGCCAGTGCTAATGTTTAGCGGGTCACGTATGAATTGCTCTCTACGATTCACTTATCTGGCACCGGTCGTACCGAATCCCTAGCGGATGCGGAACGTGCGACTTGCGACCGACTTAGCTTATTGTCCGACCAAACTCCTGCGTACTTTTAAATACTAACGTTGTTTAATTCCCTCGAGCAAATTTTAAGAAGTAGGTATTTATGGATGATGAAAAATAGAAAACAAATTAATGATACCTTACTGACATCTTATTTAATCAAATATTTATTATAAAATCAAAATCGCACTAAGTAATTATCTAGTAAATAACTTTTTTGTCATATTTAATGAGCCAACCGGATCTGGATCTGGATCTGGTATAGGTTTGGCGAAATTATCAATATAATTTTCTGCACTTCATGTACGAAGAATTGAAGTCTGACCCAGTATAGAGACTGGGTTCCATTATCCGAACCTAGTTTAATATTAAAGTCATTGTTGTATTACGATAGAATATAACTCATTTTAAAGATAGCTGATTCCTTTGCCGGATAGAAAGAAGTAAGTCCAAGAAAACAACAACCGACACTATATTAAAGTAAGCACGTACGAAAACTGCTCAAAACATTTCCCAAGGCGACCGTTTTGCCAAAAATATTCAACAATTTTGCACCCTGCGCCGGCACACACTAAAGAACATTAAAATATCTCAACGACATTCGAAACGCGAACCGTTTTTAACCAGCAAACCAAATAAAACGAGAATTTAAAATTTTACGCGCACAAAGTTTTCGGTGCCGCTCACTTCTAACGACGGATCGGCAGTTTTGGAATACCGTTTGGTGGCAATCCGAAATCGATTTAATCACGGGAATCATGCGAAGTTTGCTAGCAAAGTTTGTTTAAACTTTGGAATTGGAACAAATTGGAGCAACGTGGCCTGCGGCTATGTATTAATGGTAGATTCATGACGCCAAATCTGAGCTGTGATTTGTTTGAAGGTTATTGCTCCTGGAAGAGACCTTTGATATCGAGCCGCTTAATGATTTCAATGTGTTTTTAACTGGATGCGTCGACAAAGAGGATTACGAGAATAATAACAGTTAAACAATAACAGTATGAGAGAGCGATAACTTTTTGATTGGTTCGAATATTGGTGTTCCAATTTTCACATTTTATTTGAACAATATGTGTTGAAGGTAATTTAAGGGCAACGTAATTTTTAATTTTACATTCCAAAATTGAATATTTCTATAATAATTACGTGATTTCATTTTCAGTTGATTTTTTTTTTTAAATAACGAAAATTATTGCTTTAAAAAGCTATTAAAGGGTTAATTAGTTTGGTTTTTATAAAAACACAGCAAACGTATTTAACGTATCAGTTTATTATATTTAGTTGTTAATTTAGTTGTTAAATGACAAGCTCGATGGCGCATGCGGTAGTGACCCTGCCCCATGCGCCAAGAGTTGTGGGTTCGATCCTTACCCAGGACAAACATTCGTGTGATGAATACTTGTGTTTGTTCTGTGTCTGGGTGTTAATATCCAATATTTAAGTATATATTTGTAATACCACTGTTGATTCTGATATCCGTAACACAAGTGCTCAAGCTACTTATCTCGGAGTCAGATCAATGTATGTGATGTAGTCGGATATTTATTTATTATTTATTTATTTATTATTTATTTATTTACTATTTATTTATTTATTATTTATTTATTTATTATTTATTTATTTATTATTTATTTATTTATTATTTATTTATTTATTATTTATTTATTTATTATTTATAATTATGTATTATATTTTCTGATGTAACACTTCTAGAGCTAGCTAGCTTAATCTTATTTTCGACTTCTGTTTCTTCTAGAGCATTCGTAGATGTTGGTTATACGACAGGTGGTGGGTCATGAGGATTTATTGGAGTTCGAACGTGCCCATTAAGTTCGGTCGTCAAATCTGAAGAAACTTATAGCTGACGCCCAACTTAAAATAGTTTCATTTGATGGATCGTTCGAACCTAAAGCGAGAGTTCAAGATTTATGTCGGAGAGCGACCTTAAATTCTACTTTCAAACATTTTTTTTGTGTCATGCCCAATGGAGTCCGTGTTGATATAGACCTGAATTTACCGAACTTGATTATTAAAATAATTATTAGCTTAATCTAACCGGAAAACTAGACCAATGAATTAGATTTAATCTAACATACAATACTGGTCTACACATATACAGAAATAAATACAATGAATTCCTTTTCAGAGCACAATTATTATCTAGTTACGATTTTAATTTAGAGTACATGGTCCTATGTTAAAATTCCTTGGTAAAATAACATAATTTACATAAATCAACTTAAATTAAAGCACTTTTATCATAATCCTATTTTATTAATTTATTAAAAAATAAATGATAATAAAATTATGGTAGGTATTCAGAACCAGTTTCGTGTGGATGATATTATTGGACATGCATCGTAAATGCAAAATTATAATATTTTCGCTTCATAAATGTTGATAATTAAAATTGGCAAAACGTTTAAACCGAACAAGAATAAACGTAAAAATATAATCCATTAATATTTCCATTAAATGCAAAATGTAAAATTACTGCAAAATTATTAAGTATTTCAAATTGAAGGTATAACAGTGCACGTATTGATAAATAAATTGAATATTTCGGTTCGGTTCCTCAAGTAAATATCAGTAAAAATACTTGATGAATTTCGGAATGCTGTATTGATAATTTTTCCTCTTATTATTTGGAAATGGAAATAAAAAATAATTGAGAGCGGCGAAAAATTATCACGTTTCACATGCATATTGAAATGAAAAATTTCAATTTACGATGCAACTTTGTACGACTTAAAGCAATTTTCATACTCTACTTCTTACTGTCATATCTAATTATTTACGTTATATAACATTCAAATATCAAAATTAAGTCATTCGATAATTAATAAATCATGATAATAGTCAACAAACCGCTAACTTGCTTTATAATTATGTTACAGTGACGTCACGACGCGATAGCTAGCATTGCCGCGGTGGAATTATTTGAAAATTTAAAATAACTTATATTGTATGGTAAAAGCACTATAGTGGTTCATCATCATTAAATGATTCTTATACTTTTCGTAAAAGGGTAACCTTATTGTAACAAAATTGTTTATGTGAACCTTACGCATGCCACGATCTATTTTTTAACTAACTAAAACTTCACGACACATTCCTAGCGGGGAAGGCAGAGAGAACCGAACGCCATATTTTTTACTAAACTATGTATTTAGCTAACAATCATAAGCATTTTGTCACACCAACATTATTTGTATAAAAGAAATCAAAAAGAAGATCAAAAACATCCAAACAACTTGCCTACACCAACACGATCGATACATTACGCTACTCCCACATATCTGCTACATATTTCTAGTTCATCAATATCGCGATCTCTCTGTCTGAGCCCGAATTGAGATAAACGACCCGCTGAATAGTGTTGAGGATCAAATCCAATTTGCAAGAGGCAAATTGAGGAGGGAGGCTACACGTGTGATAGAGCACCAGGCCTAAATATTGATGCCCGACAGACGAATAAAAGGAGGATGAAAAATGCAGTGCAAGTTTTCATTGATTTTCGGAGGCTGTGCTGATTCTGAGCGAGTAATGTTTTTGCGGAGGAAAACTGATGGAGTTATATTTTTTAATTAAGGATTCAGAGAAGGTATGAATTGGTTTTATATTAATATGTTACTTGCTTTTTTATTTGTATGTAGGAAACGTACGTTACTGGCTTTTTATATGTATGTAAAAAACTAATTAGTTTAAAATTTTTGGTGTAACTACGTAATATTTTAATTCAAGAAGTAAAAAAAAAGGTGATGTAGATTATTTGTGTGCAAAGAAACAAATTGGAAAGTTAAATATATTAATATGTATATTACGTTAATAATGGGATACATTACAAATTGATATCTAATAGATAAGTAGTCCAATTTGACGACTATTAATTATAAGTGACAAGATATTCATAAAATCTCTTAAACAATTCCTTATTAACAAATCATATTACAATCTAAATGAATATTTTACCGATAAAATTTAAATTTAAAAAGCTTAAAAAAATGTATACTTACACAAACTAATAAGATATTTTTCAATTAAATAAATATGATATCTAAAATACATAAATATAAATAACAATAAATACATAAGCATAAATAAATAAATAAAATAAAAAATATAATAATAAATAACTGAACTACATACTTCTATTTCTTCAAATTGATAAAAATCCTTAAACTAAATATTAATTCAGTGGGTAGTATTATAATTTAATATTATACATAGTATGTAAATAATGCGTCCTCTCTTCAATTGCAGTGCCCTCACAGGGTCTATAATGTACTTTATCTCTTAATTACTACCAACACCTTGTAAACATTATGGAAGCAATAAATGATTGAGTATTGAGTATTGAGTATTGAGTATAACCCTAAATTACGAAAACAATGTGTTTGAATCTCGATAGGTATATAGTGGCAAATTTTGTGTAATAAACACACATATTTTGACAAAAATCTCTGTCTATAAACATATCTAAGTATTTTTATCCGGTATCGTCAGCCAAGCTTATACAAAATTAAATTTTGAGAATTGTTGAAGTGAACTCGTTTTAGAACGAGGATATAATTACGCACGCAAATTTTATATTAGTAATTTTCCATTTTTTTCATATGATCAGGCTTCGATATTCTACTGCAATCGACACATTGAGATTTACAAAAGAGGATATTTAAAAGTCGAAAGAGTTCAAATTATGCTTTGTAATATTCATTAATAATAGTAATATAAACAGATCCCATTCTCTAAACGTTTTTAATAGACATTCAAGATATAATCCACGAGATCTGACAATGTTTGGCGCAAAAATGCTTTGATAGCTAAACTTGGCGTATCTAGTGGAAAGTTTTCAAAGGAATTTTCAATTTAAAAGTTATACAAAGCGTTTTTTACATTTCAAACTTACTCGTTCGATATTATTTCGTCGGGCCCGTAGTCTGTCGATGTAAATTGTGAGTTTATGCGCGTGTCCCCTAAACACGACACGTTTATATCTGTCGCGGTTAGACTACAGAAATAGTTATTCCACAAAATGTCTACGTAGACCATCAAATAAGTATTTTTTTAGTTATTGTTTGCAATTGACGTATAAAAACTGCAAGTAATTTAAACAAAGTATGTAAAAAATTTAGTTTAGTTCTTCTTCATTTATATCAACGTAGAGAGGAAATTTATGTACTTCATTTTCCCGAATCGGTAGGTTTGGTTGCAACTCACTCCCTTCATTAAAAGTATGGTAGAGATAGCCTTAAATTGGTCGGATCAAATTTTCCCATGTTGGTCTGGGACTTAAAAATAATGCGCTAACTGTATTCCTTGCCTAGCATGCATAGCATGTTGTAAAAGGTGACTATATTTCGGGTGTTGGGCAGGTATGTGATTGTGTAGGCGACGAGTTAGCCACTTGTATTTTTTACTGTTTTTTATAGTAGTTTTTCTAAAGTAGTTAGAGGGGCTTTCTACCCCTGTGGTTCTGCCTATCCCTTTAGGGATTAAAGGCGTGTTGTTATTTTATAATTTTTTTCTTCATTTACCCTCAATATGATCGAGTTTGAGAACTGTGAAAATGCTGTAAAAAGCAGCTAGTTTGCAGCCTACATAATCAGTAAACCATCCAATACCTAAATAATGGATTGTGTACGACTAGGCAACAACATTATATAAATATTATTTTTAATTTACAAACAAACATAGTATTGGGACGATATTTATTCTTAATACGAACATTTACAACGATAATGAAAACAGTTGCATAAATACATTCGTTTAATTACATCGCTGATATCCTCTGCAAATAGGTCCAGACATTTATCAGAATGAGTTATTCCGTAATTCAACAGCGACGTCCCATGAAAATGCCATGCGTCTTCGTCCCCTGACGCACACAATGTGTATGAGCATTGTAAAATGTTTCATAAAACATGTATTGTGAGGAAAACATCTGCAAAAACATTGGAATTGAATTTTTAGGGTCCCGGTAGTGCGTTCCGTGAATTGCTTTTTATAAGACGGATTTAAATAAATGCGTTGGAAGTGACATTGTGAGCAATATAGCATATTTTTATTGGTTTATCCTTTCTAATATTATACATATGAGCCGTTTTGTACCGTGTTTACACTATGGCCATGAAACTAAAAGGCGCGGGTTCGAATATCGTTCGACAATCTTTGTGTGACGAACACGAACATTTGTACTCAGTCATGGATGTTTATAAAAATGTATTTAAGCATGTCTTCATCCTAGTATTGATAGTAAATGAAAAAGGTATTGTATTTTGTACGCGGGGTTTTAGGAGGATATAGCTTAGTTTAGAACTAGGAAACTGAAGTTTTTGTTTGAGGAATAGATGATTATAAATACAAAAGTGAGTGTTGCCGACAATGGCCTCATTACTTTTATATTAATACTTTTTTGACAGGCCCGTTGGTCGAGTGGTCAGATACCTTGTCCACAAACCCAAGGGTCGCGGGTTTGAATCCCGCTAGGGGCAAATGTTTCGTGTGATGAACATGGACATTTGTACTCGAGTCATGGATGTTTATAAACGTATTTAAGTATGTCTATCCGTTCACCTATTATCCATAGCACAAGCATATGCTTAGTTTGGAATTAGGGAATTGGTGTGTCAGTCTGGCGAATTTATTATTTATTTATTTATTTATTTTACACCTTTGATTATTTTTGTATTATAATTTTATTTTGATATAAAGTACATAAATTGTTTTTCTAGCAGTCTCTTTATAATAGTCTGTTCACACCTTGGCAGTCTCTATGATTTATAGTGAGTCTATCTATTAATCGTTCATGAAATAGATGAACTACATCCAAATCATGATGATAATTTTTCCTACACATTTTTACGAGTAAATATCTAAGCAGTTAATGTGTTTTATGTAAATTTGCAATATTTACGTATTCTCACGAAATACTCATAATGAAATTCACGTAACGGCGCTGTTACACGTTATCAGTCGATAACTCGGCGAAATTATTAACAATCAACTTTATCAACCTCTCCGCGCGAAAATTGCTTGCTTTATTACGGCATTAAAAAGAGGTAAAATAACATTCATGAGAGATATTATTATAGGACTTGAGTTGATAAACGGTCTCCGTACACGGTGTTAACGCCCTGATATATTACACAATTTTCTTTACGAGCAAAACGGATTTATAACAACGTATCGTGGAGTAACACACAATGTTTTAACTGGCGGAATATTTAAAGCTGTAAGCGCATTCCGTGAGATGTGATTCAGGGTGCTTCAAGGAAAAACGCGTAAATATAAATTTTTAAACAGTAAAACGTTAATTGTGATTGATAATCTAATTTCAAAGACTAACTATGTATGTATTTTCAAAATTTTCCATTTACCCTGGCCTAATTTTATTTTTGGCTAACAAGGGTTAAACGAGCTTTCGTAAAATCTGCATACCACTTCACGAATTACGAGCGTGATGAGCGTAATGTTTATGCTTAAATATTGTTTATATCTTTATTACAAATAAAATATGGCACAATTAAATTTTAAGGAAGTATCTAATGGTATCTTTGTTCTTTACCTAGCATGTCGTAAAAGGCGAAGGTATATCGGGTTTTGGGTATGTGATTGTCATGGCTACGAGCTAGCCACTACTTGTCACTATTTTTCACCATTTTCCATCTAACCCAGCCCAGTTTTATTTATGTATGTGGATATAGGGGCTTGCTGCCCTTTTGAATCTGCCTACCCCCTCGGGGATTACGGGAGTGATGTTATGTATGTATGTAATCTTAAAATTTTTTACCATATATATTACTTATTTATCTATTTATTAATGTTTGTTATAGGGTCACATAGCTATTTCTAACTTTATTAATTAAATATGGAGCTGAGAAAACAATAACTGTAATTAATACCTTAGAATGTCGATGGGCTGCATGCGCGCGCTGGGACTAAGAAGTTGTTGAAACTGCATGGAATCTATACAAGACTATGTATTGTATTTGTAGCTAATGTTGGAGAAAATCTCCAACTAAGAAATCGAGCTTTTTTTTCATGTTCGTCCCGACGTTTGTTAACGATTCACAGCTATTCACAGTTTGAAATAGAAGAGTCGTTATAATTTAGGATGGTTGAAGGTGAAAGGGTCAAAGGAACTGCTGGGAGCATATTTCCCGGGCGTCACGTACCTCTAATACTGCCGACAATCATAAAATGAAACATCATAAGGGGAATAAAAACTGAAAAGAGGCCGTAACGACGAAGACGGGGTCTTAACAAATCGGTGGTCATCACTCAGAGTTATGGCTGGAGGGAGTACGGACCCTTTGGACCCGTAGAAGATAAGTCAGCCTTTCATTGTGTGTCGCGAGACGATAGCGTTGCCTGTTCAATTTATTATAAATTGAGGTCTGATCCGTGCCCTTATTAGTGGCGAATGTTACATCAAAGCCGATATGTTTGAAAAGGATACACATTGTGCCCCCGATCTGCGATACAACACATGTTTTCGGCCGAAAAAGGTATGTTAACCTTTTGTGAGACCTCACGGGTAGGTAAACAAATTGACTAGATTGTTTCTCTTGTGCCTTTCCCTTTGGTGGGAGCTGAAAGGGAACTTTACGAACCTAAAAAAGAGGGGACTAAAGGCACACTTAACCATATGGATAAGTATAAGGCAATATCACATTCACTGACGTGATCAAAAGGAAGTAGATCTGATGTTATGATTATCAGAGTCAGCAACGGTACCTCAGACACCCAGACACGATTTTGTAAATTCGAGTTTTATTTCCGTGAAATATTATATACTTATTCATTTTTCATTATTTTATAAGCTTTGTGTCAATTACAAAACCATAATTATATTAGTTGTTATGTTTTGGAATCATATTAATACGCGGACCACTATCTAAATTAGTGTATGTATATTTAAATTTTTAAGATTATTTTTTTTAATTTAGGAAGGAAATATAAAATGAAGTCGTCTTGTATTAGTGCTTAAACCATAAATTTAATAATTTATTCTTGCAATTTGAGGCGATGATATTTTACAAATTTATGAAGTTCATTTTTTACTTGTCTGTTTAAAATTTAAATAAATAAGTACCTTTTGAGTGTTTTAATCAGAATAAATTTTGCTGCTGCAAATTAAATTCGCCGAGTTTCATACGTACCAAAAGGCTTATTATTTTAGTTCTCTTGTGTAGAACAAATCGCATCATACGGATTACGTACGCATCGCTAAATGCTTGAAATAAAACAGGTATTTCTTTTGAAACTCGTTTAAATAGGTTTTTTGATTGGAGGAGATATCGCAATAGGTCCCTATTTCATCGACTACTGTAAAGGAATAAATTAATGCTAGTTTGGTATTCTTTTGTCATCGTTCAAATTCATCAGAATTTCGAATTAAGTAGTTAAAAATTTTGAATGGCTGCCATGAAGCCATGTTTGGAACAGCATTCGGTAGTGACCTTGTCCTACGCGCCAATATTTGTGGGTTCAATCCCCACCCAGGACAAACATTGATGTGATAAATACTTGTGTTTGTTCTGTATCTGCGTGTTTAATATCTAACATTTAAGTAAATATCTAAGGTACCACTGTAAACTAATAGGTGTTATTTATTCAATTAGGCGTCTCTGCTTATGCTATGGCAAGTAGGTAACTGATTATGTTATGTATGCACTCTGAGATGAATGTCCAAAGGCTGACTATCCATAGCCGTCGGTGATTACTTACCTCCATAGCGAATTTTTCTCCGCTAACACAAAAAAAATTACCGAGCTTAATTTATTTATCCTTTATGCCCTAAATTTTATACTCTTAGTTTTAAAGAATTAACTCATATTTTTTTGCATCGATTTCTAAATTGTATACTTTGCGTTTTAGTGTATGGGCCTAAAAGTTAAGGCACTTCACAACCCCATCACTTATGGGGACCTTGAAACCCTTTTCTGTATTCAGTCTATACAAAGGCTAAACCATGATTGATCGCTTGCTCATAAACTATGCGGACATTTTCGAACCTCACGTTATTGTGGGTAAAAAAAGCTAGTGGAAAGTCATCATTAACACCCTTAACATTTTTACACGTACTGAAATTATTGATTGGTAGATATTTCGCGACTAAATTATAAACTAGAAGTATGATGTTAATGTAAGCTCTCCGACTTGAAAAGGATGCAGCAATTCTTTAGGACTAAGCAAGGATATTTTATTGGTGTACCGAAGAGAATAAAGAATTTTATTCTACGTAGTTTATTCTGTAACGTAGTAAAACAGAAACTGATATTTTGTAATTTTGTACCTAAATGTAAACGCTTTTAACAATCATTGATACTCAGTTTTCTATTACCCTTGGTAAATAAATAAAAAATTCTATATTGAAGGTATGACGACTAGTAGGTATAACAGGAAACAGTATATAAATATTTTATACCCATCTTCAGTAGGATTTCAGAGGGTATTCGACCTATATATAATTTATACATTCAAATGGTTCTAATTCAATGGATGCAACCGTATTGGAACCAAGGACCCTTCCAACTGCATCCAGAGACACAGCTAAAGCGATCAATTCAAATAATCTAATTAAATCCCTCCAGTTCCAAAAGTCGTCCTTCACACTGTTTTTAGGAATGTCACTGATTAATGCTTTTCATTATGAGTACAAGGACTCTTAACTTTGCAAAGTTTTTAAAACAATTTGTCTAATGGAGATGAAATCTGTCCCGGACTAAAAACATAGGAAAAGTTTTAGGTACATTAAAAGGAATTTGAAAACAGTGCCATTCATGATAATATCTTAGTTAGGCTTCGACAATGTTTATTTAGTTCTCATTGTTTTTAACTAAAATTAGTAAAGTAAAAATAACTTTCTTATGCCTTTTAAAATTTAATAGACATTTAATTGCAAAATTATAATAAAAATTAGACCACAAAATGTGCCTTACAAATTCAAATTCAAAATCTCTTTATTTATAATAGACTTCAAAAAAGCACTTCTTAATAGTCAATTTAAACAGAAAATAAAACACTACACTTACATGTTATTAATTTAATACAGAGACAGTGTTGTGGTTAAGCACAAAGTGTTTAATTAGCATTAAATGTAATGAAATAAAAATATAGGTACATACTTAAGAAGAATGAAGTATTTTCTTGACGTTTGTATTCACTGAAGTTTTCATCACTTGGCTGTAGTGAAAAATGTTATCCAAGTACAAATTCAAGCGTTCGAAAAAAAATTCTCGTTCATATTTTCAAATATACAGACCAAAAAGCTAATCCTGCTTATTCTGCAAGCTGACCACATAGGCTTTAAAAATGCCCAAATACAAAAGAGATTAACTGCATCCCATTCAAGGTTTTGTAAAAAAAAATCTGGAATACTTTCCGGTTTACGTGTAAAAGAGTAATTTATTTAAGCGGCAGTGTTTTTAACAAATATTTACGGAGAGCATGCTTCGCGCTGCGAACGTACGTCAAGCTTAAGGCTCATGTTAAAATAAATAACAGCTACAAATCCAGCGAGTGTTCGTTGCAGGGTTGTTGGCGATAGGGGCCAATCAACTGTCGGGGAAAAATGCCGATGTATTGAGAACCTCTTTTTTGAAGTCGCTCGAACAAAATAAAAGCGAGCACGCAGCCTGCAAACTAAGAGGGACTTTGCATATTTTTTATATTGCATATTTTACTGGCTGAACAGAATTGCAGTACTTTGTTAAAAATATGCAATAGTTAGCTACAATTCCTATTTTGAAACTAATTTGGTATAAGATCTAAAACCTTATAAGTACATCAAAATTAATTATTTATTGTACTCATATACAGTCATACTTATGTAAGTAGTTATTTCCTAAAAAATATTTAAAATAATTATCGTCTTTGCAGATGTTTTTTGATTTAATATATACAAGATAAAGTATATGTATACTTTAGTAAATACCAACAATGATTTTAACCTTTTGTCACCCCAAGACTAACATATACCTACAGGTTGCCATGTGTTGTGAACTCGGTAAACTTTGCATATCAGATAAGACCACTTGCATGTTAAAACTTAACGAAGTTAACCAAATTATGCGACGGTCAAATGGATTAAATCTCTTTATCTCCAACATTGAAATATTAGTATTCTAGACCTTGTTTAAACCGAAACGTATGTATAATTGCAGACTATATGCACACCGAGACCGGTGCAATATGCAGTGAACAACTTTAAATTCCCGCTGCCGCAGAAGTTCAGTGCTCGAGAGAGAAAATTATTGTGCGAATTTGATTAATTACTTACACATTAGTTCGCCGTTCAACTGCTAATAGTCTCTGCATTGCGCATTGATTAAGCAACTATGTAGTCCGCCAATTGTTTTATTACTTCCGTTATTTCCAAGTAACTTTGTTCTTGTGTTCAGAGATTACATTTTGAGAGTCAACCTTAGCATATTGAGTGTGCAATGCCTAGAGATACAGAGAATGAATAGAACGAAGCAGGCTTTTATTATCAGCTTATGTTTGTCTTTTTTGTATTTCATCAAAACACGTCAAGATCAAACTATATATATCATAGGGTAAATAGTTACACTACTATACCATTAGACAGTGTCATATGTGTTTTATCGATACACACACTATTTGAGTACAGAAATGTTGAAATGATTGACAAGGAGATCGCAATTTTTTACAGATAATAATCAAATCAGCTCTGGGTTACTCCTTTAGGACAAAGTCGGATGCATAATATTTGAGAGTATTCGCTGTATTTGCTGCATCGCTTCTGACATTGACACCGCTCACTGTTAGTAATTCGTCAGCATTCAGATCGGGCGGGTGAGTGCGCTACGTCAGGGATACGATCTTAATTATTGCCCTGTGCGGCAATACGGCTACTATGATGAAGGGCGCTTTTCAAACAGATTTTATGGTATTTTTCGCAGACAATTTTAGGCTTTACTTTACGTGCTTTGTTCCATATCTAAGGGCTTAACGAAAAACCTAATACGATTTTTAAATACACGTTTTAGAAGACCACTATCTTGTTATTTTGTTGTACTTGTAATTACGTTTCTTCATATTGCTGGCGACGATTATGCCAGCTTTACACAGCACGGCTCACTCTTAGGCTGCAAACTGGATGGTCGCGGGCGCGGGTGCGGCGGTACTACACGCGGCTCGCACGACTTGATAAAAATGTTTAAGTTTGTACTAGCCCCGCGCAAGCCGCCGCGCCTGCACCCGCGGTCGACCAGTTTGCAGCCTTAGTAACTCGTTAGCAACTATCCGGCTATCAAAAGCCGTGTGTCGGCGCGTTTGTCCGCTGTCGTCATAGTGGGCGTAACGGACACGATCCGCCTTTTGCGGCGCCCGAACGGCTATTGAAGCCGCAGCAAGGGCTGAGGTGGGCTTGCTGTGAAATTTTCGAAAACCTATTTTTTGGGCTGTTTTTGAAAGAGATTCTTTACGTTTAAAATAGGTATTTTAACGTTACGTATGTGTAACTATTCACAATTTTTTGTTCATTCATGGAACAAATTAGAATTTGTACATTTAACTTATGAGCTAAAACCCATACCCAAATTACATTAACTCTTGGCGTTTTAGAAATGGCGCATAAATTACTAGTAAAGTTTTTTAGACATTTTAGGATGTAAACAATACAGGCTTCATGATTAAGATCCTATAGTTATTTATCATTATCCTAAGTTTTTTCTTTAGATGTGTGAAAATGCTAGAGGTACATTTCCAAAAGTAAAGTAAAGTAATTCTTAACAAAGCGTTCACGCTATCTCGTCGTAAAAGGGTCCACACACACAAATAAATTGTTCTTCTAAAACACTCTGAATTTCCGATTAATTTGACACATTTTCCTTTGCAGGTTTTCAGAAATTTCCAATAAAGAAGGTTACAACATTCAAAAGAAATCGTTTTTGAAATACACTCTATTAAAAACTCGCATGTAAATGACTTGAGTTTAGTCACACGCAGTAGTATAAGTAAACTAAAATTACACGATAAGCTTTTCTCCTCGTGGAAACTATCTGTCCTTGCCTTTGACATTGTTAAGGCAAGTAATCCATTACGCTTTTGATTTAAAGGGAAGATTGTGTTTGATGCAACGTCCTGTTAAAATCGAGTGATGAATGTAGCAGCCTGCTTTTAAAGGCGTTGTAACTTTGGGCGGGGATTATGGGCGTGATGTTATGTTATGTTATGTTATGTTATGTAACGTTGGATATATACCTACCTACTACTTATTACCCATGACTTAAAATAACCAATGCCTTGTTTATAGTAACCGACTATTGCAAGTCTTCCTAGCGTTATATCCCGTGCTTAGACGGGGTCCGCTTAGACCATGATCCAGGATTTAGCGAGTCTGGTAATTCCATTGAAGCGACTGCCGATCTTCCCTTTTTTAAGGGAACCAGACAATTTCCGGATCATGTTTACAAATCCAAAGTTGTTTGAATTTGCAGGTTTAATCACGATGTTTTCCCTTACCGCCGAGCTTGTGGTATAAATACATACATAGATTTGAAAACTTTAAAGGTACGTGCTCGGGTATGAACCCGCATCCCTCGATTATGAGGCGTATGTCCTTACCATTGAACTAATGTGAAAACTAATTATAGTATAACAACCTCTTTATCTAGATGCAGTGCTTTTTTTTTCTTGTCGTAAGTTTAGCTTAAGATTTAGCAGTAGGTATTCTACTGCAATGTATCTACGTTCCCGAATTTGAAAAGAAACTAACAATCTTCGTGTATTAATAAATTAGAGAAACTTCCATCTGTACCCATTTGATCTTAATCAAATTATTGGGAAATAGTTCTGACAATCCTCTAACTAGCCAACAATTTATATTTACAATTAGTAGTTTATACGTCAAAGTTAACGGAAAATACAAACTTCCTTTTTTATTTAAGAATATTGCATCCGTTTTACACTAAAGCACCAATGAAACTCGAAACATGCATACCATATTTCTCCGATATAATATTCAACAAAACAGACAACCTTCACCTGTAACATTTTTATTCGAAGTTGTTAAGCGAAAGGAAGCAGAAATACGTCTTCGTAACGGCCCACTTTCCCGTGGCGTCTCCGAGGTTGCAGTTAAAAAAGCAATCGGATACAATATCAAAACAGTCGCAGTATCGAATCGAGTCAAAGTAAGCGCCCATAAAAGTGATAAAATATCTATTTAGCCTGCTCGCCGCGCGTCCCGGCGCTGTAATACGCCTGTAGTGATGTAAAAAAAATCTTGAACTAAAACTCGAGTCTTGCAAATCTACAGTCGTATTTTTCTATAGTTAGAAGATAATTTTGTTAGAACATACTTAAAAGATAATTTTGGATAAAGTTTGATTACTGAAATCATACCATAAACTCGATTATTACAATTGTAAAATTAAAAATTAATTGAAGTCTAGATCAATTGATCTAGACTTCAATTAATTTTGCTGATTTACTATCTATTTATTTTACCTACTAGTTACAATATATTCATCATTCACATGACATTTTTTTCGAAAAATAAAGGATTAACATTAAGCAATTACAATTCTGTAGTCTTAGTACAGACTAGACTTAGGACAGTCTTAGTTATTTGTTCTAGGTATATATATATACCCTTTAAAAGGATCCATTGTATAACAGGAGCTGACATGTACAGTTACAGCGTGTAATTCAGACACCGTGGTAGGATCTGCCTGTACTTCGGTATAAGTTAGTTCCGGTGACCTGAGACCGCTGTCTGTATCTGGATCGTAAGGATCATCTAAAATCGAATCGAGTCTGCAATATTAGGACACGATACTTGTTCAACACTACTTCGCTTCCTTCCAGGGGACGTTTGGCGACTGGTAATTGCAGTTTACGCAAGCCAGATAAACTCAACAACTTTTTCTTGGCTTTGTAGGGCCTATCGGGAGTTTTCCTTTTGCTGATAGCTGTTATAACCTTGAGATAAGCGAGAAATGATCGTAATTAAAATATTCTCTCAGCAACGGATTTATTTGCCAGTAATATGTAAGATGGTGCAGTACGTAATTTATCAACTGTCTCAAACGAAGGTTGAAATCGCTATAAAAATGTTAATTTTATTTTTTTTTTGTATTTTAAGTAAAATATTTTTTTATGCGATTTGAGTCTTTATTCCACTCTCCTGTATATCTTGTTTTTTTTTTTGTCTTGTCGCTTTATCCAAAGGAACCTTCTATTTACTTGTCTAAATGGCATTGCTTGAGTAATAATTTGCAATCGTGGACACTTTCGATACCATAATATTTTTTTAATATATCTATTCCAGCCTTTGTAAAGAAAGGGTTAACAGACCCTAGATCACCCTGTCTAATGTCACCCTACACTATTTCTAGTAGAACCGTCATTATCAATAGAAATCTAAGAAATAGCTGTTGTTGAAAAGAAATAAAAAAATCACGAATCTTTGATAGGAATGTAGTTAATATTAATGTTGAGTTAATTGACCACGTTTTAATAACCCAAGTCACATGTACATTTCATTTTCGTAGCGAAGTCAATGTAAGGGAGAAATTAATTTGTGACTTTCGGTTGTCAGCCTGCCGATAGTAAATCACAGATATAGAGAAACACCACAATGCAGATAAAAATACGATTATACAAAATTTGGGTGTTTCACCAACTCGACGCAACAGACTACGACACACGTGTGTCTAGTTAGTGAAACTGAACATTAATCATCATCTTCCTAGCGTTATGTCCCGTGCTTAGACGGGGTCCGCTGAGACCATGATCGACGATTTAGCGAGTCTGGTAATTACATTGAAGCGACTGCCGATCTGACCTTCGTAACCCTAAGATAGGGGAACCAGACAATTTTTGGATCATGGTTACAAATCCAAAGTTGTTTGAATTTGCAGGTTTCATCACGATGTTTTCCTTCACCGTCGAGCTAGTGGTATAAATACGTACATAGACTTGAAAAATCCAGAGGTACGTGCCCGGGTTTGAACCCGCACTCCTCGGTTAAGAGGCGCGTGTCCTAACCATTGAGCTACCACCGCTCGATGAAACTGAAAATTAATATAACTTATTATTTCGTCATCTGGACACGCTAAGATTTTTACGAGTGTCCATTAAGATCATTGCTAAACCTTCTAATATATAGAACTATGTATTTCAGTCCCATGTTGTTCCCAAACTTAAAAAAAAAATATTGTGTAAGCGACGAACCTAGCCATTTGTCACTACTTTTTCACAATTTTCTATCTAACCCGGCCCAGTTCTTTTTACTGAATGTGGTTTAGGGGCTTGCTGCCCTTTTGACTCTGCTGTATGAATGTATGTAGATTCATTGTAAACTTCATCAAACTCTATTTTATATTACATTTATGTTACTAGAAAGTTAAGCATCTTAAAAAATATTTTTACAATGTCTAAATAATGGTCCGCAAATCCGAATGCGGTCGGCACGCAATCCCGCGAGCGGTAAAACCAAAAGTGCAAATGTGCTTATTTTGTCTTGTATTCACTAAAATCAAAATAATTTAGAATATAACACAATATTAAAGCACCATTTCCCGCTGGAACTTCTAGCCGGAGTTAATTCGCGGCAATCCGAATGCGGTCGACATGGAAATGCCGCGAGCGGTAAATCCGCACTCGCGCCACGTGGCGTCCGGACCGCAAAAGTGCTTTTTGATAGACAGCCGAGGCGGGCACGGACGTTTAATGCCCCGTGTCGGATACAGTGGAGAATTTTTCATTTGACTGGAATTTTCGTTTAATTGCAAACGAGAGATTTTTGCGGCGACTATATTGGGTTATATAAATAGAGCTTTACGGTGACGTGATCACTGAATGGTTTGTTCGCGATTGTTTTGCATTTGCTACGTAAAGGTCGGTTGGTCAGTTGGTTGATTGAAAAATGCATAAAACAAATTTGGCAGATAAAACATACAAACTATGCTTAACATCATGCAATTAATCCCCAAAGGGGTAGGCAGAGTCAAAGGGGAAGCCAGCCTCTTTATCCACATTCAACCAAAAATAAAACTGGGTTAGAAGGAAAATTGTAAAAATTATGACATACCCAAAACCAGATATAATTATTAAAATTAACTAACTAACTAAACTTCACGCCACTTCCCTTGTGGGGTAGGCAGAGAGAACCGAACGCCATAATTACTATTAGTCACCTTTTACCACATGCTAGGCAAAAAACACAGTTGGCACATTATTTATATGTCCCAGACCAACATAAGTCAACAAAATGTCTGTTTTCCTTTATTCTGAATTCATTCAACAAAATCCGTCCAAATTAAATGAACTTATTGCATTATTTTTAAAACATTGTGGTCACATATAACGAAAGAAAAGTGTTATTCAACTACGAAAATTCTACACACTGTAGGTAAGTCCACACATAAAAATGCTAAAACGTCAGCTGTCAAAAATTAAAACTTCGAAACGTTTTAACAAGAAAAATCCAATTTACACACACCGCCGTTATTTCAAGCAAAGATGGTTATCGCAATTTTTCCATCGCATTTATTGTTTTGGAGTGGGAAAATGATGCATCGCATGCCAACTTTCAATTTGTTACATTTGTTGGAATGGAAATAATTAATGTAATATGAGCTCACCAGTTCAATTACAAAGGGGTCACGTAGAAATTGGGCATTATGCGTGTAAAATCATATTATTTACTGCCCTTTGGTCAATTGCTTGATATAAATGGCCGCCATTAGGAATGTAACAGGAGTTTTCTTTGAATCGAGAATGTGCTTTTGTTTTAAATTAGTACGTCAGTGGTATTTGGGGCACGAAAGCGGCCTTAGAATGCCAAGAAAATATTATACGTATGCTTAAGATTGAATTAGGAATTAATGACATCCAAAACCCTTTAGATTCTGAATGTTGAGATGTTGAAAAAAATACTGGGACAGAAAAAAATTGTTTTGCTTTTTCCCAAAATGAGTTCTTCCACATTAATATTAAATAGAAGAAAAAAACGATTGTTTAGTTGTTTGTATTAAATAGGCTCTGGAAATACTAGACTGATTTGAACAATTCTTTCACCAATGGAAAGCTACTTTATCAGCGAGTAACAAGGGCTATTTTATCTACGTATTCCCAGGGAAACGGATGAAACTGCGGAGCACTGCTAGTATTATATGCAGTAAAAGATCATACTCGAAAATTGCGACGGACTTTGTTTTTTGATTTATCACGGATTTTCTGTATCCATTTATTGAATAAAATGAATATTTCATTTCGTCACAGTGTGTACATTATGAATGACATCAATTTATACCTCTCGAAATTTTACCCAGTTTCCAAAGGACATGCACCTACGATACATAAATTATTCGAGATCGATTTGTGATGACAATTTTGAATCTAAGAACTCAATATCTTATCGAGTCGAGGTGCTATAGGAAATCTAAAAAGAAACGAACTAAGAATATGTATCGTAACAGCCTTGTAGTTTGTATTTTTCTTTTATTTATAACTTCAATACAGTCTCCAATAAGATAAACAACGTTAACCCAGAATATGTATCTTCGTTCAATTTTCATAGGACAACATAAATTGTTGTTCAACAGATCACACAGTTTGCTCACACGCTAATTATGCGCAGACACGACTTCGTTACAGGTCGCGTTGGTCGGTGAAGCCTCGGCCTTTGATACACACTCGGTCTAATTCAGTTAGTTCCCTTTATCTATTCACATACATACATATTATTAAGCTTGCAATCCTTAAGTTGTAGGTATCAAACGGAGTCTAAGGAATAGAAAGCCCCAGTAACCTATTTTAGCTAAAATAAAATTGAGTTGGTGTGATGGAGTTGAAAAAATTACTTGTTATTGACTGTGTCGCCGACTACGCTAAACAAATTAGTCATCTCTTATGACTTGCTGGTCAAGAATATACAAGGTGCATTTTTCAGTCCTAGATCAACATTGGCTTAACTCATTTTCAAGATCAACACAAACGTAGATTTCAACGACAGCTAAGAAAGATTTATCTAAATGCACAAGCGTCTGCGCAGACACTGGTGTAATCTGTTTGTGACCCTAAAACTAATTAATATCTAACTAATAACGACGGTAACTTTAAATTAAACGTACATACTTTTTAAGCTACTTCCAAATATCTGCAATGTAAGTGTATTTGCCACGAAATTCTTCTACGCGTCAAAATAAACAAACTTATCATATATACGTTAACAAAACTATCTTGACCCGCCTGCGACACATACGCACCTCATTTTATTAAAATAATTAACCCATTTGAATTTCAATACGCACGTAACGGACCCAAAAAACATCAAAACAAAGGAAGCACACAAAGATAGGTCAAAGGGAAACGGCCACCCATAACATCGTGAGCATAATTTCGGGGCCTGACAATGTTTTTTCACCCGCTTAACGTCGGCCGGAGCTTTCTTTTTATACAATGTTTCTTTCCGTCTTGAGTACTCCGTTACTGTAATTGCCATTTGTGGGGCTATGAATAAAACATTCGCTTAGATTTGCAGTATTTGATTGTGCGGCGTCTCTTGGTGATGTGCTGGCTCTTAATCACTTTCGGTAATATCGGCAGGAAATGTGGGCCAATAGTTTCGTATCTCTTACTTTGGTAATATTTATACATTACAAAACGATACTACAGCTTATTATTTTAAAGTTTCTTACCTCTAAAATACTGTTACTTATTAGTTTTGGTGCTGTTTTTATAGTAGGCAATTTTATGCAACCGTATTTTTACTCTTTCCGCGATTTGATTTATGTAGATATTTTACTGATGTGGTATAAGTAGATTCAATAATTTTGTAGTTCACTTAACAAATAAATACTATATGTATATAGTTTTATTGGTTTGAAAGTTTCCTGATATTAGTGATTACCAAGATTGGGGAATTTGGTCGAATTGCAATTGTAATATATGTACATAGACGCCATTCCGCTAATCTAGCTCATAAGTCAATTAAATTATTAATTTGTCACAGTCAAATTCCAAAATTAGAAAGGCTATACCCAATTTCAAATTAGATTGCTCAGAAGCGTCACATATTAATACGAACAATATCCGAACGTTCCGAGTCGGATATAATGTGTGTGCGTATTTTCAGATGGCTCTGCGAATTGTTTCGGATATTTATAAAGGAGGCGACTAACGGCGTCGCGCTCACCGACAGCTGTCCGTACAGCTGAGCGAATTCAAATTATGTCGCTGGAGTTCAGTTGTTCTATTTTTATTACTTTTTAAACTCTCTCACCTTTGTATTTTCTAGCTTTGCGGTTTTTATTGCAATTGAGCTGGTTTGACTCGCTGTCACTTATCTTCTTAGGCTATTTACTTGTCTGCTGGGGTATTAATATTCAGAACCGATGGTAGATTCCCAACGTTGATCTGCAACAGTCCAATAGTGATTCGATTTATGTCGTGATTTTTGCAAAACTTCTGCAATCACTTAGATTCCCTTGTATCCCTGAGTAAAAAAGATCATGTCACCACGGTCGCAGGGTGGCCATTATTTGACAAATTACCAAAACAAGTTACTGATAAACAACCTCGCTCCATTATGCTTATAGAATTAATCGCTATCGTTTATCAAACTCTAAGCCCAATCACTCGAAGCATCGGTTTTTTGTATTAAAATGTTCTTTTCATAAGCTTTAATTCCTTGTTACTATATTGGTATATGCCAAGACATATTTTCTTAAGTCAACTATAAATCGTGGCTCTGAATTTAAATGACTATAAAACTAAGGAGGTTGTGTACCTGATTGTTTTTTTTACAGACAATGAGCCACTAAACAGAATCATTTCATATCACTCACAACGAATACGCCTTATAATTTAATTTGAACTCATTTACCCGAAGTGGCTTACTCAGTAAATCTATCGCGGACAGATATGCGTGCATGACTACTATGGGGCGCCCATTCCATGGGTTGACAAACGACCAAAGCAGGGGACTGATAAACAACCACATTCCACGTGTTGTTAATAGAATTAACTGCTGTGATTAATCGAACGGTGGCCCCAGCGGTCTGTGGCAATGCGAAGAGTTAATATCGTAATGTTTTTTGTATTTGTCCGGCAAAGCGCGGTAAGCGGTTTAAGGTTATTAAAAATTTATTTGGAAAACGATTTCGGTGGGTGTATTTAGCAATATTTGGTTACCTGGTTAATGATGAATTTTAATTTGATTCAGTCCTATGTTTAGCATACTACAGGTGAATTTAACGGTATGGAATCGACGAGTGGAAAATTTCTACAAATAATGTAATTAAGCGGAGTTGAATTTCATGTTAAATAATACGTACAAATTGAATATGTTATATAGTATGCCTGTAAATATTTATAATAAAAACCTGTACTCGACAGGTCGTTGCATAAGCGTAACAAGACAGCTCTCACATAGGAAAAAAAATGTGGTTTAATCTTATTTTCCAAAAATTTCAGTGCGGATTTATACCGCTAGCTCGACAGTGAAGGGAAAATTACCGGTACAGATAACTATGGATGAATAAACATAAGTTTAGTCTGATTTCCTTGTCTAAAGGTGAAAGTCCAACGACTGTCGTTCTACTGTTATTGCTGAATAATCGCTAAGTATAATATCAAAACGGACTCTAAACAGAAACAAGACAAACGCCAGACAGAAAAACGTGAAGTATTATTAAGTGAAACAATCGAAAATCAACGCCAGATAACGACTTTTTATCAGCTTACTTTATAAATATTACATTTTTTCATCGGCGGCGTGCGACGCCGTTTCCCGAAACTTCTGGCTTACGCGACGCAGCGTCTGATCGTAATTCTGGCAAGTTCGCGGTGTCTTATGAAATAATCAAACGGTCGTAGGCGACAAGCTCGGGCTGAGCGCCGGGTCATCAATAATGTATGAGTTTCAAGCGACAAAGTATGAAGACAAACACGACGTTTGTAGGGTGGTTCATTTGCACGTACCAATAGAATCGAACGTTGCTCACATGCTGAGCTGGGGAGAGGGCACGTTGGCTATCAGTTGGCGATTTTGATACTTAAACCCGCTCAAATTAAATCGCTACGTATTTGTCTATTAGCATCCTAGAATGTAAGTAAGAAAAAACAAGTGATAATTACCTATTGCGATTCTAATTGTACATGCACTCGTGTGATTATAATGTTTTACTAGAAACATGAAGACAAGGGCATAATTTCGTGTAATTTACTTCATAACTCTTTATTATCCTTAAAAAATATTAGGCAAAATCTATATTTAAGTTATTTGACCTTATTTTATGTATGAAACCGATAACAATCACATTCGTAACACGATATGTACGCCATTTTACAAACATTACAAACGTAGGCAGCCATAAAGCATTAGTTCGTTGCTACGACCGCGAACAGTAGAAATGATTATGGTGCTACCTAATTTCAAACAAGTAATAAAAGCATCAGACATATAACACTTTCATTTTGTCCATAAAACTCCTTAACATAAAGTTAAATCCAATTAATTCCAACAAATTAACAAAACAGAAACTCTTCGAATTATTTATGCATAATCGCCGTACTCCGAACATAGCAGAGGGAAACTTAGCCATCGCGCGACAAAGCGTGGCCTGAATGGCTAATGCAAGTGCTGAGTGGATTGAATGTAAGTACTGTTGTGGAACGAGACTTTCTGTCTTCTTCGCTTGCTGCAAATTATTCGCGTTAGTAACCTCTCTTGATGCAATAATCATGTCGCTCAATGCATTTAAACGCAGAATTAGCAGCATTGGTTCGCAATCAGAAGATTGGGCTGGTTTTGCTTGGAGCAGATTTTGAAGCTGCATCTTGTGCAAAGATTTTTATGGAATTGGTTTTGTAAATATTTACAAACGATAGGTTGGTTGTTATGAGCTGTTAATGTGCATCCATAGATTCTGTGTAGAAATATGAAAATGTAACGTTACAATTTAGTACAATCAGTAAATGGTTTCAAACCAATCTTAAATGTATACAAAGAAATAGACATACATGACGGATTTGGTGTATGTGAAAAAATGGCTAAGAATTAGTGTGTACGCATCCTTAAACAAATACGTTGATATATATTTGGACAGATTAATAGATTAACATTGTTCACACACTAAAATTCATTAATCTATCATGCATTAACCGCTAAACAATAACGATAGATTGGATAAACATGAGCGCTCAGCAATGTGTTCAGGCCTATATTTTTCAATAATGCTTCATTATTTTAGATCTAAATTAGAATTAATTTTTGATAATGTATAACCTTTTAATTAGTTTTGTACATCGATTGCGAGGTAACTATTTATATTTTCAATTATTGTGTAGTCTTGGACTGATCTAATTGTCGCTTCGGAACAATGACATCTCTATAAATTTAATAAAATTGAGCATCAAAATAAATAATAGAAAGCACGGGGAAAAAGACCAGCTCCGATGCTCCCCTGTATTACACTGCCAACGGGACACCAGTCACAAGAGAATTAGCGCTCTTAATTAAAATTAAGAGCTATTAATTAAAAGCTGTAGAAAGTCTACAGCTTTTAATATGAAAAAAATATATATTGCACAAGCTCTTATTGTGCTTTCTATTTTATTTATAATATAAGTCACCAAGTATGATTTGGCTTAACCATTCCTTAAAACTAAATACATGTATATCAAAAAAAAGTCTTATTAATGACAGATTTTTTACTCTTAAGCCTGAAAAAAATCCGTTCATTGTATCTATATGCAATCTGTGCATCTTCAACTGCAATTTTGTACTTCAGCAATGTCTCACAAATAGAGACCTTATTCAAACTGTAACCGTAATCGCCCCGCTCAGATCACCCAGAGCATCAGCCAAGCTCGGTACTTGGCCGCAGCGCAGTCGCGACCAAACGTGCCTTGCATGCCTAATGTTGGCGAATGGATTGAATGAAACTATTGTTAGGGAACAGATAGAATGAAAAACGAACAGGAACACAAGGTGAGGGAAAAATACAATGCCTTTCAAACCAAGAACAGTTGTCTCCTCAGTCAAATTAAATAAGTTTCTGCAGTGCATTGTTATTGGGCGTTCCCTCGAGAATACCGTTTTATCATGCCTGATAAAATTCCTCAGGATATGCTTTGGATAACAAGCTGAGGCGCGCTTTGTCTGATTGTGTCCCTCGTGCATTTCCAGCGAATTCACGTTTGAAATATACATTCGGTTATATTTTTCTAATAAAATATCAAAATCCTTTTCCGAAGGCATGGAGTCAAATTATTCAAATTCGCTTTACGATTGATAGGTTTAAATCAAATTGAGTTTTCTGCTTATCTCGTATATATTTACATCAATTTGATCATCCTGACTGGATAAGTATAAATTTGATAATAGGCATTCAATAATGGTATTTGTAAGGAAATGTAAATCCTCTTTAAATATGATTACTGGTAATTTCTTAGCTTATCTCTATCTCGCGTCGTTAAAATAATGGTTTGTGAGAAATATTTGAATTTGGTAAGTAAGTTCTTTGATTTTATTCTTGTAAACAATGGATTCGTTATGAAATATATAATAAAAAATTATCCTGGCTCATAAAAAAAAATGTCTGTTGCTTTGTGACTGGTAATTTCAATATTGATATTGAAATTACTCAATAACGGTCCGGAGTCAGGAAGTTGGCGGTGCCTCGGAAAGTATGTTAAGCCGTTGGTCTTGCGCCTGACCTCTCACCGGTCATGCGAATTGCCGTCTCACCGGACTATGAGAGTGAAGGAATAGAGAGTGCACCTGTGTTTGCTCACACACTTGTGCACTATAATATCTCCTGCGCAGAGTTGGCTTATCCTCTTAAAGATTGGCCGCCGTGTCCGATTTCGGTTAGGAAGATATTTTATTATAAATCCTGGCTCATATTATCGGATCTTGGAAAAAAATATATTGACAGATTGTATGGAATTGGACTTAAGTACGAGTATAAGCTTCGTTGATGGATGGATTTTGGATCTGAAGCATGGCAAATGTGGAATAATCTTCCTGCGCCCGTTCTCTCTTGAGAATACAGCTCAGAGTTTTTCAAAATCGGTTTATGAAGGCATCCGCAAAATAGATAACGCACTGGTGACACTAGTGGTGTTGCACACGTCCATAGGCTACGGTAACCGCTGTTAGTGAGGCAAGCTGACGGAGTTGAGACAAACCTACGTTAAATACACTTAAAAAGCCACTCATAAATCCTCTTAGCAAAACTTTCACAATAAAACAAAAATGTCAAACACATAACTAAAACCCGCAACGCCTCATCCAACTTAGGCACTTAACCCCTCACGTCTAACCTAGTCTTTATTCATGCCTCCAGCCTCATAACCCAAATTTGAGGACGTCCCTCTGCACATTAAAGTGTGCCTTGTAAAAGACTCAATAATGAGTTACGGCCGAAGTTGCCTCCCAAAACACTGTTATACGTGTAACGTACAGTGATGTGCACTTTCGCCGTCATTAGCCCCGGGGGCGCTGTGTTTGCAATTAACACGCCAACTTTCCAGGTCGCAGGTGAAACTGGTTTCATTAGTGGTTTTGACTTTGTCGTTTTAGCGGCCGCTGTTGTTTTGCCCTTCATTGGCGGGACTTTTACTTTTGTTTCTTGTGAGCCCGTTTAGAAAAGACCGTCTATCTTGGTATGGAATGTGACAAGAAGAGAGGCAAGACATTTAACAAAGAGAACTATAAGTATGAATGAGTGGAGCTGAAATGAGTGATCAAATAAAAGAAGAATAATAATAATAAATAAATAAATATTAGACGACATCACATAGATTGACCTGACTCCGAGGTAAGTAGCTTAAGCACTTGTGTTACGGATATCAGAATCAACAGTGGTATTACAAATATATACTTAAATATTGGATATTAACACCCAGACACAGAACAAACACAAGTATTCATCATACGAATATTTGTCCTGGGTGGGGATCGAACCCACAACTCTTGGCGCATGGGGCAGGGTCACTACCGAATGCGCTATCGAGCTTGTCAATATAATACAAGAAATAGGATATGAGTGAAATAGGGAGTAAATAGCGATGTATTCGCGATAATGTAACAGTATGGAAAAAGAAGACATACTGCGTCTAACCGAGATAACCTGGGATAAAGGGCAGTAAGAAAGAATGGGTCACGTGGAGGTGCATCATTAATCAGTTTTACCAATTATCTGTTCAACTTTCTCAAGTTTACGGAACCGACAGTAATGCCAATACTGGATATGATTTAGTAAATTGATGATTGATGAAGTGTTAAGAATGATTAATGATTAAACGTTCGGTAAAATAAAAATTGACAATCCATGCGATATATTTGCAAACAGACTTTTGAAGTCAGTTTAAAGATATATCGCATGGATATGGACATCAAGCAGATGATTTTAAGTGTTTAGTAGTACTAGCTGTGCCCGCGGTTTCACTCGCATTTATGGTTAATGTAAATAGCCTATAGCCTTCCTCGATAAATGGGCTATCTAACAATGAAATATTTTTTAAAATCGGAGCAGTAGTTCCTGAGATTAGCGCGTTCAGGCAAACAAACAAACTCTTCAGCTTTATATATTAGTATAGATATGACCGAGATTAGGGCTATAAGCTTAATTAATAAGGGCTTAAAGTTCTTATCTCATTCATATCTAGGTACTAGGGTACCTATTAATGATAAAAGGCTATGACCAATAATGTTAATGCTGTAGGTGGTAGATCGACGTTGCAATCGAACTAGTCTGGCGAGATTCTTCCAGAACAAAACCTTCAAAGAATTGGCAGTATACGAGAGACATTTCCTGTATTGCAATGCCCTATGCGCTACCTCGACATAAGGCTAGTCAAACGCTTATTTGCTATCTTCTTATTATTAAAAGATACCGATAAATACAAAACAACAACAAGGTTGCAATGTTAGCTAAATCTGGTAACCGCTTTTTTTTTTTTACGTGAGGAATGCATTTACGCACCGTCCAAGTAAACCTAGGTTCGGCCTGCGAGGGATGTGTCGGGCTCAGAGGCTTGGGAAAAACACTCTACTACCGACTAAACCTCACGGTGGTGTTTCTTCGGGCGAAATCTACGTCTACGCCGCTGCCGATCCATGCGGCCCATCTCGAGGGAGAGGCAACCTCGCCCCCAGAACACCTCGCGGTGCTTATGATGGCACAGACCACAGTGTCACCCCATCCTATTAACGGACGAGGATCCACGTGTTGTTGTTGTCTTCTCTGGGGCTGCTTAACGAAGTGAATGCAGCCCCCCCCCCCTCCCCCCCGCAAACACTCCACAGCCCCAAAGGCCCTTTTAGTCGCCTCCTACGACAGGCAGGGATACCACAGGAGTATTCGGAGCCCCCCCCCCTGTACGGCGCGAATCTGGTAACCGCTTGCATAAGTTACAACAACCAAAATACCACAGATTGAATTATCCCAGTGCCTTGTTAGACTTATTATACTAAGTATATTAATAGGTTTATTACCTCATGTATGTACGCAAGGGCTATCGGAGCCATTCCGATATGAGTTACAAGGCGCGCCGCGCGCCAAAACGGTCTGCGTCGGTTCGCAGCACTACTCTCGTTTGGCAAACGGATTTATGTCTGAATCTATAGCTTGAGACACACAGCTAATTCGCTGCTGAAAGCACAGTAGTTCACTTCATCAATCTATAGCGTTACACCCCATTTTTAATCGGAGTTTCATATTTGTATGTAAGAAAGAAAGAAAAAAAAAATTGGCACCAAAAATAAGTAACAATACAATTTACAGAAAATAGGAAACACAAAAAGGGTAGGTATAGCTAGGTACCAAAATCGTCTCCGCTCAGTATAAAGCCATGACGAGCAGGGTGCACGTCATGACTACTGGTATTCTGCGGATGCCATGGCGCGGGCGCCTAGCCCTGGCAAACAGACTGCACCATATTATAAATACGTATGTGGGTGATGATCTGGACTTTGAGGCGTCTGACATTTTATAATCGTAATGTAAGATTAAATTGAGTCTTAGTACATACATACATACACACATACTTGTAATCCCTAAGTGTTGAGAAAAGTCTAAGGAGCAACAAAGCTCATTAAACCACATTAAGCTAAAAAAAATATTTGAATTGGTTTAGATGGAAAATCCAAAAACATTAGTGAGAAGTGGCTCGTCGCTTACATAATCACAAACCCAATATACCATTAGTCGCATTTTACGACGTGCTAGGCAAAGAATACAGTTGGCACATATTTTTTAAGTCCCAGTCTAACATGGGATATCTAAGTAAAGAACACAAAACGTGATAAAAAATTAAATAGAAAGACAAATATACTATATTGATTTGACCCAAAACAGTGCATAAGCCACAAGGTACTACATTCTATAAGACAGTCAATAATCTTAGACCCAAATAGACCCAAAACTTGGGACAGGGGCCAAGCTTATGTGGCTCTTAATACAGTACGGTCATTAGGGGTAATATTAATAGATTTACATCAATGATAAGTCTGAAATAACCCATATAATACCATGCTTTGTTGAGATTGGAATAATTTAAAAGCACGCTGAATATTATAAATCGATTAGTCAAAGAATGGGCTGAAATATATGTATATTGCAACCTTGCAATGCATCAACAACCGTTAATTTAAAAATAAAAAATAAATTTTTGCTTAAGCTCTTCAAAGAAAACTCAATCGGAATAAATTTTTGAGGTAAATGGAAACAACATTTTTTATTGTTCCACATGGATATATTATGATAATAACGAATGTCCTGGACATATTACATTGAATAAAATGTAGTCTTTCATGTTCACGCGTGAACTTCTAAGCCGATTATTATGTATTATGTATATATTCAAAAATATTGAATCATTTCCTAAAAAGTCAAATACTCATAGTTTTAATACGAGAAATAAACACAAACTTGCTGTTCCAAATCATAGACTCCAAAAAAGTGGTAATTCATTTATTGGTCTAAGTATTAAAATGTTCAATAAACTACCACAAAGTATTTTAACATTACCCTTACATAGATTCAAATTATGCATTAAATCATTTTTAATGAGTAAGGGCTATTACAAGATCGAAGAATTCCTCAATGACAAAGATTTATGGTTAACTTCATAATGAATTGTTCATCTGCAGTGATATCTAGTCTTAAGTGTGGATTAATTAAGTTTACAAAATTGTATAATTGGCATTTAAAAGAGTAACTATCGAGTTTCTTGCCGGTTTCTTCTCGATAGATTCTACCTTCCGAACCGGTGGTAGTATTATGTGTTCTTTTTTTTTGTATATTGACTATTTATAAGTGCTTTATTGAAGCCTATATAAATAAAGATATTTTGAATTTGAATTTGAATTTGAATTTGAATTTGATTACGGTAACATTTCAATTTCGAACGCACACTTCAATTTCGAATCATAAGAAAGAACATGTAGATTATTTTTTATTCTGTGAAAATTTAAAGATCTCACAGAAGACATTCAGATTATATGTAAAAGGCTAAGCTGTTGAAAAAAAAATTTGTCAGCGGTTTTGTACCAGCTAGCACGGAATAAATTCTCAGAAGTACATAAACAATCAGCCAACTAGCTAAAATTTAAAAAGTCTCAAACCTGACTAACACTTTAACGCTCGTATAAAACATTGAAATTACTTGTTGAACTACACAGCGGTACGTCTCGTCGGCTAGACAGGCCTGGCAGTACGCCACAAGCCTCGTTTATATATCATCGTGTTTTGACGTGAGAACGTACCCTGACGACGGTGAACGAAAGAAATGCACGAATCGCCTGCACTCGTCATTCGTTAACAATTCATGTGTTTTGTTTCCCTGTGGTGTCGCAATTTCTGTAGGGGTAACGAAGTGGTGGCAAGGAGGGCTTCTCGCGTTGTTGTTTTTTTGCATAGTAACGCGTGTGTTTTTTAACGTTACTTCAGTCAGACAGTTGTTTTCTTATAAGTATTTGGTCTAAAGATAGATATTTGACCAAAAATAGGCTACTTAACCCCAATAAAGTGCACGAATTTCAATTAGCCGACATGAGGCAGTGTCAGAATAAGCGAATATTATTTTATGCTGCACAAGTTGTATAAAACTAAACTACCTACATTCACGCCATTTCCCTAGCGGGGTAGGCAGAGAGAACCAAACGCAAGACTTTTTAGGCTTTAGCTGGTTGACTAATAAGATGTATCAGTATCCCAGAGGTTTTTAATCGTTCATTTGGGCCAACTTTTAACAAGGTTGGGAAATATTGCTCCAAAAGAAGACATTCGTAAAATTATTAGATAAGGATTTTCTGTAGAAGGTATAAAATAATTTTCCATCTAACCCAGCCCAGTTTTGTTTTTGGCTGAATGTGGTTGAAGAGACCTGCTGCCTCTTTGATTCTGCCTACCCTTTTGGGGATTATGGGCGTGATATTTTGTGTGTGTGTATGTGTGGTATAAAAGAATCTGTGAAGCCATAAGGAGCTGTTTAAAATATGACTAAAGTGCCTCCGGTTTATTAAAATATACCATGAGCTAAAGTCCAACTTAATTTAATAATTAATATTTGCCTAACCATTTCAAACGTTACACTGTTTCATAACATCCCAACAATATCAAACGATCCAGATATAAGGTACAAGCCCATTATACGTACATTTCACACCCATCCGTATTGGACTTCGGCCGGAACAAACAGGGACAAAGCGGCGGCAACTGCATGGAAACGACCGGACGGGCCGCGCCGTAACCGGAACGCAGGACACATAAACAGAAACGTTGCGACGCATCCGGACGATTGTTTCACGCATCGCGCGACGCGAAATGCGGTGGCAAATACACTCTATTTGCCGCTTGGAAGCAGCTCGATAGTGGCAATCGTAGTGTTTGCGAAAGAAAACCACTGCAGTTAAGATTATAATTTATACTAGCTGTGCCAGCGGTGTCACCCGCGTTTATGGTTAATATTATAAAGACTATTTCCGTCATACATGATTTCTATGTAACTTTAACCATTGAGGCTGCACACGCGACGGAAGCTTAAAAAATGGAGTAACTTCTCCTGTTTTCCCAACATTTCCCTACACTACTCTGCTCCTATTGATTGTAGCGTCATGAAAAGTATACTATAACCTGCCCAGGAGTATGAAGAATAATTGTACCAAGTTTCGTTAAAATCGGTCGAGTAGTTTTTGTATAAGGAACATACAGACAGACAGACAGACCAAAATTTTACTGATTGCATTTTTGGCATCAGTATCGATCACTAATCACCCCCTGATAATTATTTTGAAAATATATTTCGTGTACAGAATTGACCTCTCTACAGATTTATTATAAGTATGGATAATAAGTTGTACATAGTACTAACTGACTAATTAAACTTCACGCGACTTCCCTAGTGGTAGCGGGGTAGGCAGACAGAACCTAACATAGTACTTCAGGATAATTATTGGTCTAGTATCTAATCTGTCTACTAAATCAGCTAAGATAATAATCATGAGCTTGAGCCTCTTGTAATGAAAGCTTCGTCGTGGTTGTTGTTTATATTTAAGCTGGTAACATTATTATGGATGTTTCAAATAAAGGAATTTGATCAATCAGTACGTGATGTCTTAAGTACTTTTTATACAACTGAATATTCTACAACTACTATAATTGAATTATTTTATCTGTGCTAGGTGCACTTGCAATTATATACCATTTGTGAATAAAGACCTCGAAAATTATACACGTAGTTATATTGGTCAAGAACGTGTAACGTAATGTCTAGTGTTTAAAACTTAGATAAGACTAATCTTTCCGAAGTAGCAGTTAAAAGCATCGTCGAATTCAAGTTTCATCTGTGGATGTTTTGTAATATAGGTACAACATGGTGTTGGTTAACCTATAATTATATCTACTACTTACAACTTTTAAGTAAATTTTCCAGAAAATTAAAAAAAGAACACATTTAAATAAAATTTAAAACCTATGTGTTAAAATAACAACGTAACAAGAAATCTTTACGTCGTTTCTTTAATATCCGATCAATAGGGATGTCGTACCATTCATAATGAATTTCAAGATACCGATCTGGTAAAAAATGCTCCAAATATTAATTTATTTACGTTCATTGAACAAGAAAAAATTATCACGGCAAAAGTCACTTAAATTACAATATTATCATAAAATCTATTTGGGGTGTTACAAATTCTATGGTAGAGCACGCAGAATCTTTCTTTTTTCAGAATGAAAGTTAAAATTATGTCCTTTGTTCAAGTTCAAATTTGTTAGAAGTTTCAGTGTAAAAACGTAACAGATTGTTTATCAATCTGTTGCGTTTTTACACTTTTACACTTAGAAACCAGTTTTTGTGAATTATAAATAAAAATAAAATTACTATAAATCATAACTAATGTGGTATATTTACCAAGACATTTAATTATTTAGACATGTAGAGCACACAACAGTCCAATCTCGTAAATCGATAAATTTACGTCAAGGCATATTGGGAAGTGGCATAGCATCAAACACTTATTTGAGTGCAATTTTTTCCCCATTATTCTGATTTTAATACTACTTACTTTTGCCTTCTTTCTAGTACTTATCTCAGCCAATCATATTAAAACATTCGCATCAAACAATATCTATGTTTGAATTACCTCCAATAGTTCGAGATTCCAAGCAAAAGCGAAACGTATGTCAATCTGCATATTAGCATAGCACCAACAGCTGGGATGTAAATTTGCAGTGGATGTGCATTTCCTTAAATCCACAGTTAGTGTTGGCTGAAACTGAGCACTTCTATCACATATTCAGGTATGGCCAGTGGTGTTTTGATTTCAGCCGGGTCGGCGTAGATGTTTTGTTGAATAGGATGCCTTTCTTCATCGTTAGTTGTGAAATCATGGTAAAATACGATTGAGCGGATATCTTTGAATCAATTGGGATTTTGTGATATACCTATGTTAGGTATATAATAAAATACCTTATTATAAAAATACGTCAAACAAACCTAGACCGTCAATATGTATGTTTTGTTTAAGATCTTAAAGGTTGACATTCTAAATTACAGTATTATTACTAGCAAGTTGGTATAAGTAGGGACAAAGCATTAGAAAAAAGGAAGAAAAAATTGTGTAGCATCTGTTTTGATAATTCATCGCTAATATCAGTTCAAACAGCTGTGCAAGAACTGAAAGAAAAAAGATGCCTATTCCAGTGGATTAAACAAATACTACAATCAAATACATAGCACGTTTATCGATATCACTTTTTCCAGTTTATAAAGCTTACACAGCATATCTATTAACCATCTGAAATAAATCTTCACAGACTGCAGAATTCTATCAGATCTGTAAGCCCGCATTTAAAGAAACATTCGTAAACTTGCTTTTAAACGTAATATCGTATCCTATAACCTCAAAATCAATACACCGACTGCAGAATAAACTCAATGCGGACTGACATCCCCGGTGCTTCAAAGTAAAATTCCTCTGTAGCAATTTAAACTTTACCAAAGTCGCGCAGTCACCTCCTGCGGGGAGGAAACTTAAATCGACTCGTTTATCGATGGTTCACGAACGATTACCCCTATATTGGCATTTTATTAGACCATCTAGCGGATGATCTGCTTCGTACGTAGGTATGTAAGTCGCAACTATTTTAATGTCAGGCAGTGTCGAGAATTCGAGATGATCAGGCTCGGGTTTGTTGTCGATGTTCTGTTGTTATTTCAGCTGAACCAATTCCGAAAATATAGCATATAAATCTATAGATTGAATTACCTTTAAACTATGGGCTGATAGTAATTTAAATCACTATCAAAAGGTTAATAAAATATTTAGTATTGATAGATTATAGACATGAATTGCATATAACGTTGTTAATCTGTTATTGATTTCCATTTATGTATGTTACCACTAACTACAACAAGAGCAGAGATGGCAATAGTGTTTTTGATAAAACTTTTAAGCACTTATTAGATAAATGTAAATTTACCAATGTAAATTTACATATAAGATGAAAAATAGCGTGGCAAATACGACAAGCAAGGAAAAAGAGTATAAACAAACTCACTCACTATTAAGGGCAAAATATACTTTTGCTGTCATTATAATCGGACTGCGGGTAACCCAACCACGTTCAGTGTAAGATTGCAAAGAGAATTTCTCAAGAGATATAGAAATTCAATACCACCTATCAGAAGCAAGTGAAGCACCGAGTCCCGGTAGTAATGGCACAGAATAAACGTAATAGTGTGTGCTATTTTACTCGTACTTTGAGATATTTCTGCTCGTCTTCAATTTCATGACGTCGCTTCGGCAGTTTTACGGATAGTTACATAGCATAGCTCTATCAGCTTTTATCAAGATCGCCAAAGGATTATACATATCAATTTAATTGGTATTCTTTTATAAAAATATTTGCAATTATGCTAACGTGTACAAAAAGTAGATTGGCAATTTATAAGCAATCCCTTTGAAACACACATAAACGTACAACGTACGTCGTGATATTATCCTATATTAGTAACTAGCTGTGCCAGCGGTGTCACCCGCGTTTATGGTTAATATTATAAAGACTATTTCCGTCATACATGATTTCTATGTAACTTTAATCATTAGGGCTTAACACGCGACGGAAGCTTAAAAAATGGAGTAACTTCTCCCGTTTTCCCAACATTTCCCTTCACTACTCTGCTCCTATTGATTGTAGCGTGATGAAAGGTATACTATAACCTGCCCAGGAGTATGAAGAATAATTGTACCAAGTTTCGTTAAAATCCGTCGAGTAGTTTTTGTTTCTATAAGGAACATACAGACAGACAGACAAAAATTTTACTGATTGCATTTTTGGCATCAGTATCGATCACTAATCACCCCCTGATAGTTATTTTGAAAATATACTTCATGTACAGAATTGACCTCTTTACAGATTTATTATAAGTATAGATAATATAAACGCGACAGTTTGTATGGATGGATGGGGATATCTGGATGTTTCTTACTCTTTCACGCAAATACTACTGAATTGATTTTAATGAAACTTAGAATAATATAGGTCATACACCCGAATAATATATAGGCTATGTTTTATCGATGTCCCATGCGAGTGAAGCCGCGGGCAGAAGCTAGTATCTAATATTGCAGATGCTCTTACATACTTCTATACTTCTCAACAGTGTATTTTTAAATAAGTAATTGTATCTAGACACTGATGAAGATAAGGATAAGTAGGAAGTAATAATAACGCACATTGTGGAATAAAAAAAAATTATATTTTTTCTAAAGAGTTTCGTAAAATAATCAACATAGCTTCTCGCTGAATTTATTTAATTCAAACACATGCATATTGTCGGTGCATAAAAGCATATGACCTGTTTTCATTTTGAAACGGAAACAATATTCCTCTCTCGTCCATCACCGCATACGACGCTTACAAACAAAACGGCAATACCTTAACGAGAGCACTGTAACAAATAGAAAAATTCTATGCATGGCCAACAATGTAGACACAAAGAGTATAAACCTACGTTATTGCAAAGCTCTGTTTGTATTAATTCGAACAGCAGGCTTAAAACTGCCGTTACATAATTTTTATACAAGCAATTCGTTTCACTTATTGCTATTTGCAATGTCTTCATTTATTATTATTAAAATGTGACTCATAATACTGATAACGTTGTCTGCCTTTTGTATAAAATTATATTTTTGTGAGTTAAATAGATTAGACAGAATACCATCATAAAAATACTTTTGCATTAAAATTATACAGAAGAATTCTCATACCATAAGGTACCTACAGTGGCGGATTTACCCTAAGGCCCAGTAGGCCCGGGCCTAGGGCGGCCAGATATTAGAGGCGGCCAATCGTGTTAAAAATTAAGTGATGACGCTTTAGTACTGAGAATTATGGCCTCGGGCCTAGAGCGGACAAGACTGTAAATCCGCCACTGGGTACCTACTTAGATTTCAGTTAATAATGTATTAATGTTACATATATAATATAACATAGATAATTTATTAATGTTACACATATCAGCCGCTGTACCTGTAACAGAGTAAATAATTAAGTAGGTACCTACGTTAGACCGCATGAAACATAAAATTCGTCGTCATTAAAAGAACTCTAAAATATGACTTTTCGTAAACTTTACTCAGCAGTTATTTGAAGTTCAACATTTGCTATAAAGCAGACAGATGGGAGATGTTATCGTGCTATATAATTTAATTCTGTCCTCTTGTCTCGCCAGATGTCTGCGCGGCGGCAGAGCCACGCGCGGATACGTTTGCTATGAAATATTTGATAGGCGTTCCGATATTGGCCCTAGTGGAATACATTTTTCTAGTATAAATAGTGTAATATTAGAGACATCTTTATGTGTATGGGGAAGTTTGTAATTTGCATATTGTGAAAACATTTAAATGCAACTAAGTATATTTATGGATTTATGCCCATGAAAGCAAATGGTATTTGTAAATTACAAGTGGATTAAATTTTTGAAGGCATAGTTGTGGTCGTGGTATAATTACTGTTGATAGATTGTTATCCTGAATATTTACCTTCTTAATACGATGGAATATAGTGATATGAAACAATGGGTTATTCACAAAGAAGAAGGCATAATTATATTGTTTCTCTTTAATTGATTCATTATTATTGTATTGCCTTAGAAGTAATCCTTACAAACCCTTAGGTATGTTCCCGACTGTAAGCTGGATGTAACCTTGTTGTAAAACGTATAAGCGTTCAAAACTTGAAACCTCTAAGGTATTTATGTAGATATCTAACTATTTTCAAATATTAAAATGACCATTTTAAAACAGATATTTTTAAATATTCATGCTTAAATCTTTTCTTTTCTTAAATCTCAGAATATGAAGATAGATCGCTAAGAATAGAATATATATCTATTATATGAGTGCTTTCTTCAAAGAAAAGTCGTTCAAGCATAAATATAAAATGTTGATGCCACAATAAATTGTTCGGTCAAACGATTTCGCTGTAGCTTCTAAAAATATCTTTCAGGGTCCAATTTCCTCAGAATTTTGTGGTTCAGATTGTTGGAATTCTATTTTTATCTTGTGTATGGTAGAATACGGTGCCTATTTTGAATTAATATCGAACTTTATAACTAACTTCTCACATTCTGAGAGTGGGCCGTTTGAAGTGCCAATTCAATTTAACAAGTTTATACATTAAATAAGATGGAATGAAACCAAAATAATATAAGGGTATAATTTTTTTTTGGATTATGACGATTAACAAAATAAACCATCTAAGTAACCATTTTCTAGATAAGTTCGTTAAATTATTTGAAAATAATAATAAAAATATTTTGTTTGAAATACGATTATTGGATTTATATATGAACAAAAACAAGATGAACATATAACTAACAATTACATAGAACTTGAGAAAACTAGATACATTTTATATAGGTACCTACACATTTTGTACGCCGCCATGTCAGTTATATAACTATATTAATGTCAGTAACAACCCTTTCAGCTTGTAAAAATATCTACGAATATCTGGCACGAACATCTTAACTATAAAAGTACGTGTGAATTAACTTTTTTTTTCACTGCAGTTGGATGAATAAGTACCTATTTATCTACACGCCGTTACCTTACGCACACACCGTAGTAACAGCAGCGTCCCCGAAACAGCCTTAAAATGTACTAAAAGTTAAACCAAGTTCGCTGTTGATTTACTTCCGCGCTTTTACGCATTTGCATGCGATATACCAAACTTTCCTCCATCCCTCACGGACTCTTCGCACTTGAGAATAAAGGTCCTTTTGCCATGATTTAGCACAACATCTGATTGGTAACTGTACGTTTAACCTAAATGCGTGTAAAGGATAAAAGACGCAGCAGGCACCCGCTAAAACATTTTCCCCCCACGAATTTACTTAAAGTGGGGTAAGCGGTGTGTCAACAGACGCCTGACAAGGAAAGCGAGTATATTGAGTTTGGTGACACGAAACTACAGAATAACACAACTACTAAGCCGTGTTTGCGCCTTATGACAGATATATATACTTATTTTTCCGAGAATGAACGAAAGTGGGTCACGAAATGGTGTTAACCCACTTCAAGATTTGATTTTGTTTTGTGTTTTGTTGATTCGTTAGACGAAAGGGTTAAAGCTAGCTAGATCAGCATATTTTATTTTTTGTTTAGGTATTACCTACATAATTAATTCTTTTTAAAATAAAATCGTTTAGTCCAACTATATCGATATTAAGATCACGTGGTCATAGACTAAGGATGCGCTAGATAATAGATAATAATAAGTAGAATTCGGTCAGTAGGTACTTACTGTGTGAAAAATGAACTTTTTCTGTTAGAATGTTTACGAAGCAAGCAGAATGTGTCGTTTAAACGTAGCTAATGCTGCGTGTATAAATAAACATACACATACATATCTAACTAAAGCAAATTAATATATAGCATAGGTAATATAAATCTCTAAAAATTCTTTAGGATTTGTTAAAAAAACCTAGATTGTAAACTTAGTGAACGTTTTTCATCGAGTTTTTTTACGAGTACATACCGTTTAAAAAAACATTTACATTCATATATAGTAAGAAAAGATAGTCGCAGAGTTGTTGTTTTTTCACTATTATGTCCGTAAGGACACATAATATACATATTAGATAGTATACACTCTTACGAGTGTATACTACCTACTATGTATTAACCGGGTTGATGGGACATTCTCTAAAACTTTACCCCATATCCACGTGGCCTCCGGCGGCGCAGTCCCGGAGGAGCCTGTATCCCCACTGTCGGGACTATACGACAGCTCCTCCGGTGGTGCGCGTGCCGCGCTACGCGGCCCACCTCGCGCGGCGGTGGTCGATGCTGTGCAGCCCACGACAACAGTCGTCGGATGCACAGCACCGAGCACGCGCGCGCGTCGAGACATGCCAGGCCACCCAGCTTTTTTCAACCACTCCGCCCAGGATTCAGACGCCGATCATCCCCGTGACCGGCGTCTTGGGCCCACTCTCACGCTGTGCCCTCTGCTGAGCCAGAGGGGCACGCGGAGAGCGTCTCGCCAAAGGGGCCGCCTTCCGCCCGGCGACCCAAATTGAGGGCAGAGCCCTGTCGTCGCAAAGACGACATTGAGACGCTCAATCCCTCTGCGACCCACCACGACGCGACCCAGCGCGCCCCTGTCGGGTTGCCGAGGATAGGGAGGCGAGCAACGACAACACTCAGCTCCTCCTCTTCCTCGGCAACCCTGGTCCGGCCGCAGTGGGCTACAGCCGGACCGCCGCAACTGCCCGGTAGCAAGTCGTGCAGTTGCGGCTTACCTCGGGGTCCTTCTTCGCTTCAGCCCTGTCATGTTAGGGCCTACTAAGCCCCCCCGGTACGACAAACCGAGGACCCCGGCGGGGGGGTTACCCGATATAGCTAATTCAACCCAATATGCAACAATATTTTACTTATTATTTTTATTTATTGGTTTACCAACAACTTATGTACTCACACATGAAAAACAACAATTATCAAACATTAAAAACATTTAAGTACTAAGTTATTAATAGATAAACACCGTATGAATAAAAAGTAGACAGTCAATTTACAAGGCAACAGTAACAGTAAAAATTAAAAAAAAATCCAAACATTCATGACGTGCTTTCAGGACGTCCTTGCAAAAATGATTGACAACGGCTATATGACTGACCTTATTGTACAATTTAAACATTCTGCAATAAAAGAGGTTATTATACAGAGCGGCGCAGTGGAGGACTAAATTGTGCGATTAGTTTCCGAGGCAGACGTGCAGGAACTCTAAAATAATTCCTTGCAACAATTCTGAGAAAAAAAAAAAAACAACATAGGTTTATAACATATTATTGTATACAACGACAGAACATGTCGAGACTAATCTAAATTACCGTGGCTTTTTGGAACATTTAACGTTAATTTTACATTATCCTCCGATACATTTAGCGTTTAGAATGTCACCACGTGAGTCGCACAATGGAACCGGGCCATTCATGCCGACCAGCTGTTGTCTGTCGAATTAGCCGATAAAAGATATCCCCATTTAGGGTAATATAATGTCACCCCTCAAGATTTATTCGATTTGGCCTATTTGTCAGCGCGTGCGCAACGCCCTAATACATTTGTCCGATCGGTGATCGAGTGTGAACCGTTATGGCCGATGATATTCCGATTTTAATTGGTTCGATGAGAGATGGTCAGTAAATGGTGATTTCTAAGAAAAGATGATTTAAACTCAAAAGTTACGTAATCACTTCAGTAAGGTAATCGTATATAAAAAAAACATCTTCCAGGATTTTTATTTTCATTTTATTATGTTTGATAAAACACGAACAGTACATTTATCAAGCGATCCACTCTGTATTTATATTGGTAAGTCGTTCGTTAATGAATAAAATATGTAAAATTTTCGTAATTTAAAAAAAAATATAACTCCTTTATGACACAGACAAGGTGAGCCTAAAAAAATCATATAAATAGTCTTTGCAATGTTTTTGTAAATATCCATAGCTAACAGCTTGGTTTAGAACACAGACCACAGAAATTTGGAACTAGGGAATTAGTGTGTCAGTTTGGAGTAAGTATTTATTTATTTTTCTCATGTTACAAGTCTTTACGTAATTACCTAACAATCAAATAGCATACATACATAAGCATACCTACTCATAAATATCAGTCGAATATAATATTATGCCTCATGCGTAGACGCACCTCCAAAATTGCAAGTCTTTGTACTTGTGCTATTCATAAACTAGTTAATCGCATACGATGCATGTGCAATATCTACCCATGCTATATTCTAAATTAAATAGAACGAGCTATGCGTAGAAAAACATTAACACCCCAGGAGCAATTAATTCGTGCGTCGCGCCGCAGCTTATGAATCACGAACGTGCGCACCACATCCCGCCCCTCGGCGCGCGCAGCCTGGCGCGCATAGACTAAATACGCAGAGGGCTTGTAGTCCTTATATATATATATAGCTTAATTTTTAATTCTCTCTTATGCATTTTTATTTTTCGTTTCAATCATGATCAACCTTTTTTTTAGTTGGGGAAACTCTCACGAGCCGTCATGGTCTGCTCGGAGAAACAGAGGGTGGTGTGTAGGACTCGAACCGACTACAACGCCAACGTGACCTACTTCTACGCAGAACCGGAGGAGCCGGTATCCCTACTGTTGGGACTAGATAGCAGCAACTGTTCCGGGCGGACGTGTGCCGCAATGCGTGGCTCACGTCGCACGGTACGTGGTCGACGTTGTGCATCCCATGGAAGCGTCAGATGCACAAAACGAGCATGCGCGCACGTCGATGTTAGCTTAGTCCTCTTAGCTTTAGCTCTAGATGGTCTAATGTGATGCCATTATTGTTGAATCTGATATCCGTAATACGAGTGCTTAAGCCTAACTTTGAGCTAGTTGAATCTATCTGATGCTGTGTCTGTTTTTTTTTTTAGTTTATTCGACTATCACATTGCCCCTCTGTTTCTTTAATAATCTTTTCCACGCTGATTTATTCAGCCATTTATTGGTCGCACGCGCATGATACAAATATTTCATCGGCCTTTCGATTGCGCCGCGTTTAATGTTTGAATGTGTGCATTCATTTCGATTGATATTTGGACAAAATATATTCCATTGACATATTAAACATAAATATTTATAGATTATGTTTCTCTATAAGGTATAATTTTATAGTAAAAAGTCGATGTCTTTAATTATTAATATGTATATTAAATAAAAAATAACTTTATCAGTTAAATTAGTTTTATTGGGATTGATGATTGCTGCTAAGTAAGCGATTAATATTTACTTATCCTTTTGAAACTACTTAGTATGGATAGACTAAATTTTTTTTTTGATTTGTAAGTTAGAATATCAACAAATGGTGAATACATATTTTTTACTTTATCTAATATCCGAAAAATGACAAAAATGTCATCGCTTATTTTCTTTACTTTAACCCGAAAAATTTCAAAGATCTGGAGGGGGGCTTTTACGTCACTTGTATCCTAAAATTTTACGGAACAAGTGACGCCATGCGGAACTTTAACGCTGTATTATCATTGTATTGCTTTGTCATTTTTGGTTTTCATAACAAAACAAAAAATATCTAGGCATTATTTTTTTGTAGTCTCTATAATGAACAATTTATTTTTGAGTCAAGTACCGCCTATTAACTTGTACTATATGTACCTTCATTTTCATGATTCAACATAATTATAATAACCAATAATCAAAAAAGTAAGTACCCGTTTATGATCCTTATTATACTCCAAACGGTCATCATCCCAATACTAAATAAACTTCAATATACTTAATATAGCCGAATTCTAAACGAACTTTCTCTAAACAGTCCAATATAACCGTTACAATAACAATTAGTCTTCGAAACGGCTAGTAATTACAACCGAAAATAACAATAAAATAACCCTTCATTATGGGTTCAGTGTTCATGGTATCCGTAACACAGTGTAGCTATAATTCAGCTTGTTATAACAGTATGTCAACGGTCGTACGGTAATCCGCGTTTATGGTCTCGCGCTATAATTTTAACCTGCATTATTTTACACTCGCGCCATTATCACGGCTTAAGCCGAATATCTCAAATTATTTATGTATTCCATGTGTATTAACACCGTTGTTAGCCGGCCGCTGTATTTTGTCTTGTCGCGATGATATTTTTCGTTGGGAATTTGTTGGTGTTTAAGGGTGTTGTTTTTATTATTTTTGGTTTAGCAACGAATAATCTGTTGGCACTGTACCTTGATCTAGAATAACTGTTTGAGTGTTAGCTCTTTTGTAATATCGGGACAACGAAGCTTGAAGAATAAGATTTAGAACGGCAAAAAACTAGCCGAAGAAATGTTTGTATAATCTTTGTAGTTTTACTAATTGGAAGTGGCAATTTGGTTCTAAATCTCCGTCCCAAAGCAGTTTCATGCTTTGGGGAATTAAACGTTTACTAACAAATAAAGTAAACCTCGTGTTATAAAGATAATCTTGACTAAAATCCTCACAAACTGCTTAATGGATTAATTGGCTTATCAAGTGTATACTATGTTCTGGAATATGTAATTTCTATGCAAATTTTACAAAACCACTACCTAAATTATTATAGCTAATTCGCTGTGCTGTTTTTATGGAAATTTACTAATCAACACATCTGAAAGATGTTCAATAAATACGTATCGAACGATGAAACGAAATTCGTGAGGAAAATATTACATTCACCTATTGCAATTTAGATTTACGTACTTGCTGATTCATTAAAGATGTATCTCGTTTTATTATTCCTACTCCTACAGTGTAGTCGGTGAATCGGAAAATATCGTATATTCGGAGAAGGTTAAAATTGCGAAAGCGCGATGGATAACACAGTCGATGTCGACCAACAACTATAGAGTGTATTTTTCTTGTCGCTTGAACATTTTTCGCTGGAATTTGTTCTGTGAATGTTTATGGGTTTAGCAATGGTAACCGAGTTTTTTACTATACACACGACTGGGAGTTTAAAACGATGCAGTGTCGATAGATTTTTTTGCAACTGCTCGCACGTATGGATGACAATTTTCATTTTACTCCCCATATTTTTTAATGGTCATGACTTCATTATTTTATTGGATTGCGAGCAAATTACGATGTGAAATTATTTTCAATCGTTTGACACCGTTTGAATCAATGGAAATAGAAATTGTTAAATTTCAAATACGATTTTGTTTACTTACCTCGTATTTACAGATAAACGAAATAGAAATCTCACAATAAACATACAATTCGGCCTTACTGAAGGCCGAAGCCTGTAGAAGAAGCCTGTAGCCGAAGACCATAAGACAAGTAATGATAGTTCCATAAAAATGTTTCAGCTGTAAAAAAATATTATGTGCGGCAATCAGATCAGTAAGCATTTGATTGTCTAGATAATTGGGTGAGTGTTGGTGATTTAATACCTATTTCTTTCTGTTGTCATTGCATAGGAATGAGGAAGGTAATCCCCGAAGAGTTAGGCAGAGTTAAAGGGGTAGCAAGCTCTTTTTACTACATTTAGCCTGAAATAAAACTGGGCTGGGCCAGACGGAAAACTGTGAAAAAGCAGCGACAAGTGGCCAGCTCGTCAGCCACACAATCACATACTCAAAACCCGATATACCATTAGTCAATTCATTCATTAGTCAATATTTACAAGAGTTCATGTTTAAAATATATTATTTGTTTTTGATTGTATAAGATATCTAGAGGAAGATATCACGTCAATCCAAAATTGCCTTCTAACAAAACGAACATCTCTCATCAGTCAGAATTGATATGCATTAGGTGCTCAGTAATTTAAGATGTTGCAGTAAGTTTGCCTGCCTGGAGTTTGGAACTATTAGTAATTCGGTGTGTAACATGAATTTTGATAGCTACTGACGCTTCAATAACGCTTAAAACACAGTTACGGTAACTTGTATTGCATATCTCTCCTAGGTCCATAGATAGTGAGGAAATATGATGATAACGTCTGCTATAGTTATCTACATGGAATGACTTAAGCTGACTAGAGAACTCTGAACGACTTTACAAAAGTTATAGTCTATATAGACTAGTCAAAACTGGTGAATATTTGCAAATATGTTTAAATATTTTTTTTTTCTTTGTTTACTCACTGTTGTTTATCTAGATTAAAAAAATAATAAATATAAGACAAATACATCTTAAACTCAGACTTAGCATACAAGAAATACCTGAGATGTTAAAAATCTTTAATTAATTTACCAGCAACTACCTTTCCATCATCGATTCGAGTCGAGTTATCGATACGAGTCGATTCGATTAGTCATCGACATGCGAAGTTTGACGTTTACCATACGACGTCAAAAACCACTTCGCTCCTTAATTCAAATTATGTCGCCACAAGCTATTCTTACATCAGCCACATCAGTTTCAGGTTAATTCCGTACACATTTAGGTAGTAAACAAACCGTATCCCGTATCATGTGACGTGACCTTAATTGAGTAAGTCCAAGCAGCACTAATGACTGGTTCATTAAACCACGAACCGAGAATTACATGTCAAAACACAACACTATTAAGCCGTCGGCCCACGGACGTGGGAAAGTAAATAGTGCGTTTTATTTGAAATTAGTTTTGTTAGTTCCAAGGTAGCTTCACCTACATGACCTTTTGTTTTTAATTAAACGGCATTTACACCGTTTAGATCTTTTTAGTAAGCCAGATACAGACACCGCTAGCGAGCAACCAATATTTTTGAAAAAAAAAAACATAGTATCACAGTTTAAAGGGACAGCATCGTACATAAACTTACTTTTGTTCTTTGGACTCCGCTTACACCTTCGTGATGATATTTATGTATGTATATAAGAAGCACTTGTTTCAAATGTTTTGGTGGATTTAAAAAAGCAAATTAGGATTAATTTAGTAGCCCCGCTCGGAGATAACTATGGATATAACCAACCTCCAATTTTGTGGTGCCTCTGACTAATCAGTCGTTTCAATGTAGTAACGACACTGGCTAAATCTACAATCACGGTTTGAATGGACCGCAATATATACGTGTACAAAGTCACAGCAGTATATGAGAGTATATTTTGTTTATATATATTTAAATAAACTTCGTCTCTAGATACCCGTATGAATATGTAGCGACATTTTGAGACACATAACACATATTAGGCGGTTCAAACAACTATTGATTCGGTATGATTGACGAGCCCGCATCTGCCTTATTGATAATGCGATAGGCAGGTCTGACATGACCCAATAGAGTGGAAACGTCAAGTACAATAGCAAAGCAACAATACATTTGACTTAAATAGATAATGTAAAGGAATGTTATACGTATTAAGTCAGTGACAGCAGTTCAGTTGCAATCTTCCAATACTTATCCAAATATGCTGCGAATAATCTTATTCGCAGCATATTTTGTACCATATTATACACATTAAATGATCTGAAAAAGTTGTTATTTTAACAAAAGTCACCAATGATTTCTTAAAAAAAAAATTATAACTTTTTAATAAAAAGTCAAGTATGTAATTAAATTGTTTAATTCTTTTTCAAAAAGCTATATTTATTTTCAAAGTTCAAAATTACTTTAGTGTCTTGTACGCGTAAAAATTGTGGTCAATAGCTGAATTGAGCAATCGTCATGCTCAACACAGCAATTGACCATAATTTTTTAGTACTATTCACTGTTCCTATACTCGTCGATCCTATGTCAACGGGAATAGATACATAGTGACATTTAGATAGTGCCACAAACATCACTTTATGTCACTATCAAAAATAGAGTGACAAAGTCAACATCACAAACTCCCAAACAGGATTATTTACAGCACGTATCGCAACAATCGCAGATTCACCAGGACAATGCGACTGCAACACAATACTACAAAACGTGGGATCGCATCCCGCTCCGTACAAAAGTATGAAAATGAACGGTCGCCCGCCATCAATCATTGGTGTACAAAATTAAACGTCATTCTCGCGTTGCCCTGTACTGGACGAGCGAAGGTTAGTTACGGGTAGAGACAACGGGATTGTTGCGTGATAAGCTGCTATGATGGAGACGAAATTTAGTACTACATAAATATGAATCAGTGATGTAACAGATCCATGTTGATTGCCTACATTTGCTTGTCTGCGAAGAAACGTTTTATCACAATTAATTTCTCGTAAAAAAGTCTTATAGAAGTGAATCAATTTTTTTTCTTTAGAATGAACTATACTTATAAAGAAAATTTAAATATTCAGTCAGCTAGTCCTTTAATTATGGTAAAAAAAAGGATAATTGAAAGAAAAAGAAATCTGTAAACAAAAAAATTACAAACGACCACGCGATTTTGAACTCTATTGGCTTTATTAGAAAATAATATTTGGTTCAAAACCCGTCTGAAAAAATAGCTGTCCAAATAAATCCAAATAAATAATGGTAACATATTTTAACTCGTTGGTTATTTTTAATACTGGGATTAATCTAACGCTCACTTTTTTCTGTAATATGACTGTTAAAGTTATTTTATTCTTTAAAAACATCAGTAGCGGATTCAGGAGTGTTATTTAAAGTGATCTTGATTTATATGTTTTACGCTAATGTTGGTTTGTATAATACTTATTGGTTTAGTAAAATTTTCCATCTAACCCGGCCTAGTTTTATTTTGGCTAAATCTGGTTAAGGAGCCATTGTCTCTGCCTGCCCCTTCGGGAATGGCGGGTGATGTTATGTGTATATGTACATTAGTTAAGTCTGGCCTCTATTTCTGTAGATAACCTATTTACGTCCACATGCGACGCACTCATTAATACAACATTTGTCTCGGCAAGAGACAGAACTCCTTCCTCATTCACCGTTATTAATATTATATCAACGTAATATAGTGAGTCTGGGCAGTAACTTGAATTGAGCTGATCGCTAAAACTGCTAAAGTTAAAGTCTGTCAATTAACACGTGCCTATTAAACGTAACTGTAATTATAAATGATTTTTTATAAGTACACTTTTTAATGATTAAAAAAAATACTTAGAATCAAATAAATAATTGCTTATGGAAGAAATACACTTAATAGGAATAAACTCTTAAACCTTTCTAATTGTATAGTAATAGACCAAAAATATTTACATTGTACTAGGCAGCAAAGTGTTCTGAATACAAGTGTAATACAAATTAAAAAAAATAGCCTATGGCTAATAGTTGTTGTTTTAATTTATTAAGTGTCAATTCTTAAAAGTGCTATTGAACGCTAAGGTTGGCAAAGATAAAAACTAGATTCTAAAAGAATAAATTTTGGAAATTCATTCAATCACATACTAGATATGTCAAAATTATATTGAAAAGCTAGCCTCTATTTAACTATCTTTTGATCTGACAATAGATGCTGTAGTTTTAATCCACAAAATCAAATATTTGACAAAATCAAAAATCAGACGTTTTTCTGGTCTCTTTAACCTGTACTGTGCCATCGTAATTATTTCCATCCTTTTCCCGATCAGCTGTGACAGGATCGTAATTAGATTTATTATGTGAAAGTAAATTTCATGAAATTAAATATTGTTCGTCTCCGTCAGCTTAATAACGTTTCGTGATTTACGAGATTGTCCTTGATCGATCGATTGGAGATTGCAACTTTTTGCAACATAAATCAAAGCTTGCAGGTGATGAAGTTAGCTATAATTAGTTTAACATAAATTAAAAGGTTGATGCAATACCTCACCGGGATGGGAAATTAAATTTCATGAAGCTTATCTCATTTGGATATTATGTGCTTATGTAAATTGAAATCGAGTTTATTACTGGATTGAGAATTTATTTGTGTATTCGTTACCAAATATAAACAATTTTAAATATGCTTTGATAGTTGATGCTTTTATTATTTTTTATGTTTTGTATTTTACATATACAATATTTAATATACATATAATAGTGACACAATAAAATGATGTTCACCCCTTTATTGCTGATCGTAAGTGCATAATTTTTTATCAAATAAGAAATAAAAAAATTGAAAATATTATTTCGTTAGGTAGTTTAAAAAGATAAGACCTTAAATATTGCGGCAAATTTGTGTAAAGAGGAAGAATGTACCTTAATACACAGATAAATAACTCAACAACAACACAAAATACATTAAATATAATAACATAAAAAGCCACTAAAGAGATATTGTGACGTTTTTAGCACTTGACGAAGATTTTATTTAATTCCGAGATCTGGTTTCCTTTAAACCATTAGGTTTTGTTTTAAAAAGCAACTCACACGAAGCCAGCGTCAAACTCGCGATAAATTCCTCGAAGCGGGGAAGGCTCAAATGAATTCGCCATTCAATCTCACGCTACATTCTCTTTTAATCTCTATAAACGACGACAAATTTACTGCTACAGATTTTCATTTAGTGTCTTGAATGCGCGTTTCTCTTTTTGGGTTCTGTATATTGCTGGAGAATCGTTTCTTTTGTATTTTTTTCCGTCGTACAGTTAGCTGTCAAGTGTAAATTTCTAGAATTCTAGAAAATGTTTCTTATTTTGATGATGTTTAACTGATGAATGTTCCGATGGATTATATTATTTTTTTTTTCTAGCGATTGTGCTGTGATCTGAGTTGGGGTCTGCTTTGACAATGAAGGTTTTTAAAAATACAAAATCCGCTAGGTGGCACGAGGGAGTCTCGTGGTCTTATCACTGTCACTATTGGCTGATTGTTGACAGAATGTTAGTTTGTTCTGACAACTAACCAATGAGGAGGGTGACAAGACCGCACGTTACGATTACGCCATCTTTTGGATGTTTTAATTTAAAAAGCCTTCATTAGTCTAGTCAAATAAGTCAACCTCGGAATGAGAACTAAAGTAAAAAGCGGAAAACTCGTACATTATAGATCTTTATTTTGCCATTTTAAAAGCTATCTCAAAAGTCTTATAGAATATCGTGTCCGCGTCTTAAGATATTGAAAGTCAAAGGGCCTTAAAATAATATTTGCTGTTGTTATAAATATTTTAGAGGATACAATTTTCTACAACTTTTGTTCGAAACTTCATTTTATACATCGCACCGTTTTTTAGATGAAGGGCGCCAAGTCTAGAGAACTATTTGAACTGTTTTCCTTACCTGGCATGTCGTAAAAAGAAACTAATGGTGTATTGGGTATTAGATTTGTCATTATGTACGCGATGAGCTAGCCACTTGTCGCTACTTGAGCTCATTGCTTCTCGGACTCTGCCTACCCCTTCGGGTATTGCGAGCGTGCTAATAATATGCTGTACTTATTTTGAATTTTTGTAAATCTCGAATTCGAATGATTCCATTTATACAGTTCCATTCTTTGACACTGCATTTCTGTTCATGTCTATTTAAAATCCTGCATCGCCCACAGAACCCTAATTTCGGGAAGCTGTCTGGCTCTTGCCACGTTTTTATTTTAATACACAAAGCGCTTTAAGCGCTGACATGTTTGTTCCTCCTAAGCGTCTTTTTACCAGCCAATAAAGCGGGTTATATTGTTCGCGGTAAAGTTGACGATTTTTGTTTTATATTTAGGTAAGTAATTAAGTTTTGAGGAAAGGAATTAGTGAGAGTTCAGGAAACTTGGGAATAGAGATTGACATTATTAAGCCTTATTATCTTGCAACAAGAGGGGACTTATTAATAAGATATTAGTAAGTATAGCTTTAAGAGATTGGGCCGTATGTACAATAACTCTAAATAAAAATTACAAAGTGTAATAATTTTAATGTGCCATCTAATCAATCAAAATATTACTTAATTTTGATCCCAACTGATTTTATAATTTAATGAAGGTACTATCTAACCTTAAAAGTAATTAATATTCTCCTTTATTTTAAATGTTCATGTAAGTAATATATATACTTACATTTATCTATTTTTTATAAGCCGAAAATGAAGTTACGTATTCCATTTTCGGCTACACTTTCAAAGTAAACGTTTAGAATCGCAAACGAAATAAACTATACCACCCACGACTTAGAAGTTGCGCATTGTTATACGAGGATGTATCTCATATAATGTGTACGTCAACAGCGCTTTGTCATCAAACGAACTTCGTTTTGCATCCCCACATTAACGAGTTGCACACAAATCGAGTCTCTGTGGCTTCACAAACAAATCCTGTTTAATATGCACTAATCTTTTTATACGAGCCTCTGGTAGACGCGTAAATTGCAACTATAACAGCGAAACTTTGTCTTCGGCCTCTTGGATGCAGCTACTTTGCAGTAATAAGGAAACATGGTCATGCAGGGGAGTAGCATAAAATATATGAAGCGGCTTCTATTCAATTATATGCAGTTGGAGCTTTGAGGAATCGATTTGAAGCGGAGTAAAAATTTTATAAGCTAGTGTTTTTATGGCGATGATTACACACATATTTTTTTTAAAAGGCCCAAGAAAAAGTTTAACGTAAGAAAAACATATTACGAATATAACATTTTTAATTATCCTGTTTATTGCAAAAAAAACTTGTTAGTGAAAAAAAAAATTGGTTAATAAGGTTGACAGAATTTAAATTAATGATATTTCGAGTACAGTAAGTTGAAAGCCAATATGTGGTGTATTAGTCCGGTCAAAATAGACATTCAAGGTTACATTAATTCGCACAAAGCTGAAAATTGGCATGAATGTTGAGAACCCTATTACAACTAATTTGTCAATTATCCACATCAATCCGATGTGTGCAAAAATATTTATTCAAGGTCAAATGTTGCAAAAATCGGTTTTTTGCGTTTTTCAGCTAAACGGTAAGCTTTATCATAAAAATAGGTGAGACAAAAATTATTCATCATGCAATTATCTATAAAAATTGTTCATACACTTTTTTTCCTCTATAAGCCTACTGGGGAAAAACCACGTAAAAAAAAAACGCGCCATGTACACTACCTCACGGGTGGCGCGCAAACGTGTGCATATTATGAGTAACACAACTTTTTCAACTTTTTGCATCGCTATATCTCCGAAATGGTGATTCTGAGGAAAAAAAGTGTATGAAAATTTTTTATAGATAATTGCATGATGAATAATTTTTATCTCACCTATTTTTATGATAAAGCTTACCGTTTAGCTGAAAAACGCAAAAAACCGATTTTTGCAACATTTGACCTTGAATAAATATTTTTGCACACATCGGATTGATGTGGATAATTGACAAATTAGTTGTAATAGGGTTCTCAACATTCATGCCAATTTTCAGCTTTGTGCGAATTAATGTAACCTTACCCCTATTTTTGAACTTAATTTGACCGGACTATATTGTCTGTTGAACTTTTGCAACTAATAATATTCTAATTACAAGTTCACATTCAGACGCTTTCAAAAACAATGTTAAAACTATAATAACATTATTAAATCCTAACTCATAAAGGTATAGTTTAAAATGCTTTAAAACAATTAAATTGCATATAAACTTTTTACAGTTCTTTTTAGTCGATTTTCACTTTCGGATTATATTTTAGTTGTTTATTTCTTTTTAATATCGAATAAAGCAATCTATGTATAATTGTGAAAGTGGTGTTTACATTTAAATAGTTATTTACATAGACTTAAGAAAATTTACAATGTTTATGAATTATGTACTCTAATATAACTGCTGGTGAAATCATTAATAATTAAAATATAAATAAAGTAAAATAAGCTCATATATCACTCACACATATTTGAGTTATGCTTTTATATACGCATATTCTTAGTTATGTTATACATTGAATATTTACCTATGAAACTAACTAACTAACTAACTAACTAAACTTCACGCCACTTCCCTAGCGGGGTAGGCAGAGAGAACCGAACGCCATATGGCACGATCCTTACACACCTCACTCGCCTCTTCAACATTCATAATCCTTTTCATACAAGCTCTACGATTTTTATGACTCCTAACATCACCTTCTTTTAATACACGACCAATCTGGTCGTGGTAGGTGAGCCTGGGCCTTCCGCGGCTCCTACATCCTTCCACATTCGCATTGTATATCTGTTTAGTCAATCTTTCGTCATCCATTCTTTCCACATGTCCGAACCACCGGAGCATGCCTCTTCTTACCTTGACTCCGACGCTGTCCTTCAGACCAACTCTCTTTCTTACATCATCATTCCGAACGCAGTCTGTGAGCGATACACCGCAGATTTTCCGCAGCGCACGCATCTCGACCGCGTTTATTCTACTTTCATGCTCTTTCTGCCATACCCAACTCTCGCTTCCATATGTTAGCGTAGGAATCAGCACCGCATTGTGTATGGCGAGCTGGGCCTTCTGGCTTAAGATTTTGCTGCCTAAAAGTTTTCCTAACGCTCCATTCACCCTATTCCCTGCATTCACTCTTCTTTCTATATCAGCGGAGTACCTTCCATCTCTACTAAATGCAGATCCTAGATATACAATTTCATTCACCTGTTCCAGCACTACATCGTCAACCGTTATCCTTGTATCCGTTCTGGTTTCATCTCTTTCAAACACCATAATCTTTGTTTTCTTCGCATTCAAATGTAAGCCTCTCTCCTTGCAATCATCTTTCAATGTTGTGACTAGTTGCTGCAGATCCGATGCCGACTCTGCTAGAAGTACGGCATCGTCCGCGTAAAGCAGGCAGTTCACAACCAGGTCACCCATACGCACTCCAACATTCATAGATCTAATCCTCTGGAGACAATGGTCGAGATATAGGATAAACAGCAGAGCAGACAGCACGCATCCTTGTCTGACACCAATATTGACGTCAAACCAGGGTGACAGGCTGCCCTCCACTTGCACGCATGCCGTACATCCCACATAGGTGGACTGCGCAGCACGAAGCAATGCTCCATCAATCCCATATCTCGGCAATATGTCCCAAAGGTCCTTTCGTACAACCCTGTCAAAGGCCTTCTCCATATCCACAAAACCGCAAAAAACCCTCTGACTTTTGGCCAGATGCTTCTCCACGATGTTGCGAAGAGAGAAAACTTGATCCGTGCATCCTCTACCATTCCGGAAACCTCCCTGTGCCTCCCACAACATTCCATCAGATTTCACCCTCATTCTCCTCTCAATAATCTTGCCATACACCTTTGCTGCTAAGCTGATCAAACTGATGGCTCTATGGCTGGCACAGTCCATACGTGACCCAGCACCCTTGTACAGAGGCACGATAACTGCCCGTCTCCAGTCCATTGGGACCTTTCCGTTTCTCCAGCATAGATTGCACAAGAACCAGAAAGCGTCCTGGACGCTAGCGCCACCTAGCTTGATCATCTCCGCAGATACCTTGTCTATTCCCGCGGCCTTTCCACTTTTCAGACTTCGTATCGACCATTCAATCTCATTCATAGTGATGTCTTCATCAGACGCTGGCACCACAGAATCAGACATAGCCTCACTCTCAGTGCCAACATCAGAGACATACTCATACATTTCTCCAAAATATTCACTCCACCGTTCTAACACCTCGTTCGGGTTTGCAAGAATGTCACCAGCTTTAGATTTAATCTTACTCATTCCGGATGCCGACGAATATCCCCGAGACCTCTTAACCTCCCTCCAAAAGAGCTTGGAATTAGCCTCGAAACTATTCGTCAGTCTCCTTTCTTCATTCATAGCTACTCTTTCACGCTTCTCTTTCACTAAAGCTTTGGTTTCACTCTTGCAATAACGGTATATTTCTTTCTTCATCTCAAGCATACTTTCATCCATTTGCAAAGAAGAGACATAATCAAGCCAGGCCTTCTTCTTTCTCGCTACGGAGGCTTTGACCTCCTCATCCCACCATGCGTCACCTTTCATTGTTCTACGTCTCCTTGCGCATCCACATGCCTCTTTTGCACTGTCCACCATGCTCTCTTTCAAAATGTTCCAGCAATCATCAACATCTAAGCCAGAAAGACTCGCATTCGCAAGTCTTTCATTGACTAAGCCTACATACACACTCCTTACACTTTCATCTTCCAGTTTTTCATTCCTTATCCTTTCAGTGCCTCCGCATGGAGTACGCACTCGCCAGTGCCTCCACTTCTTGAAAAGCCCAGCAAACCGGCATACTACCAGGTAGTGGTCTGTTTCAAGAGTAGGGCCTCTGTAGGCTCTTGTATCCAATATACTATTGCGGAGGCGGCTATCGACTAAAATCAAATCAATCACACTTTTTTGGTCATTCCGTCTCCAAGTATACGTGTGAATATCCTTATGACGGAAAATAGTGTTTGCCACAAGGAGGTTCCGTTCCAAACATACTTCCAAGATTTGCTTACCAGCATCATTCACTCTCTTGTCTCCATATGGGCCAAGGACTGCTTCATAGTCAGATCGCTTGGTGCCAACCCAACCATTCAAATCTCCACACATAATTATCCTCTCATTTCCTTCAGTCAGGTCCAGAATTTCTCTAACAGACTCCCAGAACTCCTCTAGTTCTTGGGGACTGGCTGAGCTTACTGGCGCATAGCCTGCAACCAGAAAGACTCGCGTAATACCCAGTTTAATACGAACCCAGAGGAGTCTCGGGCCAACTAATCCATAGTCTTTCACACCAGAGACTAAACGAGAGGAAAGCACTACTCCAACTCCACCGCTGGCATGACAATTCTGTTCCACACCAGACCACAGAGCCATCATACCACCGGGAAGCTCATCTGCATCGCTGCCCTTCCGCTTAGTCTCTGTCAAGCACAGAACATCCAGGCGTCTCTCACTCATTACGTCAATCATCTCATACATCTTATCTTTCATTCCACCTCTTACATTCCACGTGCCTATACGGCACTCTGTTCTCCTCGTTCCGCAGTGTCCGGCGTGGCGTGAAGGGTGGCGGCCCCCTTCGCCGCACTCGCCACTTTTCGCACCGACGAGGGCTCGTCGGTGCGCGTCGCATCGGGGAACGCCCTACCCCGCTCTGCGGAATTAGATCGGTCCAAGGTTGCAATCCGAAATCGGACTGGCAGGAGTCGCGACGAGCACGCCCTTGGCACATGACCCCCAAATTTTTACCTATGAATGTAACAGATGTGCCCTACAAATATATTTTCTGTCGTAAAACAGATCAGGATTGACTCTTAGGCACGTGACGTCAACAATGGCAATATCTACGTCTATTGTTAGAATTTGCAGTCCAGTAATGAGGCTTAATATCTTAACGCCGGCGAGGGCGGGTGTGGCACGTTCTACTAATAAATGTGGTATAAACGCTAATGCTTCGTTTTGTGGGATAAGAATCGTCTGGGCTTGAGAGATTTCATAATTTACTGACTATGGTATTGTTAAACAGAAAGGCTTTAAGTTTAGCATTGCATCCATATGTAGGTATGGGTGTTCAAAACCTAAACTATTAATTAATAGTTAAGATTCTGAACACACATAATCGAATTCGATTATGATGAATGAGATGTATATTTTAAAATATGGGTCAGATAATGTTAGCGAAATTTTTCATAGAGAGCAATGAAAGTCCTTTGTTCTCACTAGCCACACTACCGGTGGAAGTGGTCCAGGTGGAACTGGAGTAACCTTTTCTTCTCATTAGTTCCGTGTGATTTTTATTGGAACTAGTGAAACGTTTTTTAAGTTAGTGATAAAAAAACGAGGCTGATTTCTGGATTTTTAAATTCTAACTTATGGGTTTATATTACTCACTCAGCATCGAGAGAAAACTTACACATTCAGATAACTAGTGATGTGTAATCATGTTCTACTTTGTCTCCCATGTTTACGAGGTCCCTAGTAGGAGTAGTAGGACCTTGTAGAAGGACCAGAGGCCCGGGGTGGACCGCCCTTTCCGCCCCCCGGCTAGTCCGCCACTGATGGTAGTCAATGTAATAGCCAGTTTCGCTATGTCCAGTATTCACTACAGTATCAAATTCAGTGCACACGAACTGCCTATTCTGAGGGTAATCATATAAATATTCTTATGTACTTATGACGGCCTTTTTAATCAAGTAAAAATTAAACTACATAGTTTTAATATAAGTATAATTTTTAAATTATACTTAGTCTAAAGTCTTTTAAAATTATACTAAGTAACATAAGCATAGGTAAATCAATAAGACTTTGTGGCAGTTTATTAAAAATATTGTTACTTATACCAATGAGTATTACCACTTCTATGGAGTATATAGCTTGGCACAGCGAGCTTGTGTTTATTTTTGTTTATTTTTAGTTTTAAAGGTATATATATCTGATTTTCAGCACGTATCTTTTGCATATATACGAGTTGATACAGTCCAGTCAAATTCGCGGCCTTTATATTCGTGGGCATGGCCGTCTACTGAACATGTGTATGAGACTTAATTATGTACACGAATAACTATAAAAATAATCGCATACATTCAATATGAATCGCGGATACCCGTACAAAACGATTGGTGCGCATACCAAACGATCGGTGCGCATTATGAAAATGGAATTTACGATTTTTGGTGGCTTCGGAACGGAACCGTTATAATTTTGGATTTTATGTTCGGATTATACTCGATGTCGTAAAACGTTTACGATACTGTAAATACGCAAGTCAAGTATTGGATCATTCCTTTCAGCTCTTACATTTTAATAAAACAATACATTGTACCACGAAAACCCATTACGTGTAATAAAACTGGTTCTGTTCATACACTTAAATACTTGCATACCAATTTAAAAAGATGAGTGAGCTCAATTTGTTTGATTTATGTTTAATGCGCGAATTTTTACTACCTACATGACTTTCTTCATATTTATTTATTCAAATAATTCAAATAAAAAAACATGAACAAAAAAATTTTTGCATTACAAAAGGATACAGTCCGATGTTGGTCTGGGTCTTAAAAAAAAGAATGTGCCAACTGTGTTTCTTGCCTAGCATGTCGTAAAAGGCGATTAATGGTTTATGGGGTTTTGGGTATGTGATTGTGTAGGCAACGAGCTAGCCACTTGTCACTACTTTCTAAACCAGCCCATTGTACCAGGTTGGTCAGGGATTTAAAAATAAAGTGCCAACTGTGTTTCTTGCCTAGCATGTCGTAAAAGGCGACTAATGCTACTCGTATATGGGTTTTTGGGTATGTGCAATTAAGTAATAAGACAAATATGAGCCTACGCAGATTTTGGTCCAGGGGGAGCCATACACTATTATTAACAGTAAATAGAATCGAGTTTCAGCAGCCCCCCTTTCCCCCCCTTCCGTACACCCATGAAGATAATTATAAAATTCCGGCTTCTAACGATTAGGCCAGGTCTAGCCTACACATCACAATTTACTTCATGAAATGTCCGATCACATTTCAGATTCCAGAGGAAGATTTAAACTTATAATTTCCTTAAAAATAATGGATCATTTATCGCTTCGAGCCTATCAGGCTGTATTTATCAAATACTCCGAATTGCTACGGGAAAACGTTAACAAAGATAAAGTAACCCTATTGCTGTACAGATAAAGTTTGATTTTGCTTGTGAATCGTGTCCGAGCTTAAAGAATGGCCTGACCGGAGTACATTATCTCCTTAGTTTAGTCTCGTTCAACGCAAAACTTTATAACTCAGCAAGATATTTATTGTAATGAAATCGTAAGGATAGCATTTTCCTGTGCGTGAGTTAAGGCAAGCCTAAAGCAGTCGGTGATTGTTAAACGGGGATGAAATTTTAGCATTACAAAAGGATACAATCCTATTTTCCTCATATTATTATTATTATTGAATTTGAACACAACACAACTACCTATTGAAATTAATATATTTTAAACACAATAGGGTAGAGAGCGTTATAAAACAATAAATATCCATAAAACCAAAGTGTTTAATTTATTATTAAAAAAAAAAGATTAATCCGCATATTATTCTGCATAATATAAGAATATTTCATATATAATTTTTATTTGTATTCCCAACAAATCAAAAAAAGACCTGACAAATCGCAATGTAAACTCAATAAACATACTACACCTTTAAAATAAAACCCCAGTTTTGTTTAAGTGGTTAGACTTAAAACTTGAGGTGACTCTTAATAGTTGACGATTGGAATCGTAAATACTTCGTTCTCTTTCATAAATACGTGTGGCTGGGTCGTAAAGCAAATATTGAGGTTGCGGATTTGGGTTTATAGCTGGAATTTTGAATAGGACTTCGTATGATCGTTTCAAGATCAACCTTCAGTTGGGAATGTGCTCAAGCGCTCATGTCACTGAAATAGGGATTGCAATGCTGGTTCCAGCAATCTAGCTGGGCCCGGAAAATTCTTTCTGTGTTGGATTCAGCGAATAGTGATGGTATAAAGCCTATATCTCAATCCCTACTAGAGATTGGAATGCTGGACTAAGCAATCCAGCTGGTTTCAGGACAATTTTAACTCATAATTTTTTCTCAGATAATTTTTTCTTTAACATTTTGATAGATTTAATTAAATGGAGGATCAATAATTAAACCGTACATATGTATGTTGCAGTCCTTTTTAATTATTAAATTCAATATCCATTTCAAAATGCGTCCATTTATTCAGTTTTATTGCGTAACTATTTCTGAGTATAAAAAAAAGACAAACAACATCGAATTTCATTAACATTTTGTCAAATATAAATTAAAAGGTTACTTGATATTTAACATATCTCCCACATTTCCCTTGCGCTTAGAATACAAATTCTCAGCGGAGCACATACAAGTCTACATCAGACGGAGGCTCACGTTCGCTTTATACTTTTAAACCGCTAAAATATTGTTTCTGGTATACGCGATACCGTCGAGTCAGCATCGTAGATACTCGCGTTTAATGCTGGAAGAGACTTAGAAAATATATGAGTCGTATTCTCTAGTAGAGGAGCCCACGATGCTAAATGTGGATTTACTTGAGCGTCGCGGCAACCTATTTGAATTGGTAGATTAGATGACTGGAAGAATAAATGATCCTATGATACTTTCACTTTTAGCGTCAAAGGAAGCGTCTACAATTTTTTTTTCCAAATTGTATATAAACTAGTGACATGGCGATGCTCAAGCGTATCAGGTATTGATATTTTTCAAGATCCCACATTTCTCTGATACATGTATTATTCGGATGATTTGCGTGATGGGGGTGGCCATGTTAAAGGGGTAAAATAAAAAAAATATTCCCATCCCCTTAGGTTACGCTCAAATCGTCAGTTGAGCCAAATGTATACTTATTAGCTAGTAATTAACCCCCCTTATGCTAATCTAACGCTCATAGTCGCTTGAATGTTGTAATGACTAATAGTGGGACATAACGCTAGGAAAATGACGTTCTATTAATCCTAACGGCATGTGTGCATCGGTTATACAACTGACGCACACTACAGCTCTTAAAAAAATAAGCAAAATTAAAAAAAAAAGCCAAAATCTTGTATCTAACACGTCCTTAAACACTTGTTTTATTTGTGGTTCTTTTCAATTTGTATGCTTTTTTTTGACATCTAGAAACTCTAAGTCCTCGTGACACATCCCGTATTTTCCCACACGGTATATAATCCAACGCCCTGTATATTGGACCAGCCAATATCTAGTTAGTGTTGCTAAACCGTTCGGCCGCAATCCTCGATATTGCTGCCGTCGATTTTTGGTTCCACCCTCGTAGCGGACACGATTACCTTCCCTTATAGTAGCGCTTGTTTCAAGAATATTGTGTTAGGGTAAACGGTATGATCGTGAGTTTATGGGGCCCTGTAAGTAAGGTATTGGTATATAAAAAGGGTAAATCTAAAAGTGTATTCTTTGTATAGTAATACGGTCATGTAGTATCTATGTCTAACTATAAAATTTCGACAGGCTTGGTGTTTTGTCTCAAGCGCTAAAGGTAACTTATTGATAAAACGAACTTTTATAAATTGACTAAGGTTTGTATGTTCTGGAAGAGACCTATCTCGATTAATCATTTGGCAGTGTCAAACATACAGTTCGTGCGTAGTGAAATATTATGAAACTGATAACAATGCATCACGCCGCTCCCCCCGCTCGCTCCGTCTCCGCAGAACCGACGCGTGCTGGCGCAAGCACCCCGACCCGTGCTTTCACCGCTGCTACCGTTGCACCGTCTCGGCAGTAAACGTCTGGGTCTACCAAAAGGGAAGTGTGATGACGAAGGATTCACAAAGGTGGAGAAAAGGAGGAGGAAGCCCGTCATCCGCGATCACCGCGGCACCACACTGACCAGTCTGGCACTCCCGCTGTGTCTTGAAATACGCGCGATGCAGCTGTATGTTCCCCGTCTACATTGGTCTACGGAGGTCGAGGATTTATCGATCTATCTACGTAAAGTCATTGGTTTTCAACGAATAACTTAATGCTTAATGTCAATATAATAATTGAAATGAACGATAAGTCAGTTGACGTCATCAATCAGTAGGGAAGTGGCGGTAAGTGATGCTAAAATACTGTTTTAGCATCAATTAACGCCACTTCCCTACCTAGGTTGGTCCTTACACACTAGGGTGGAGTGAATTTTTTTAATTTTCATTTTTAAGATTCCTGTATTATCATTCGATGATCCGTAATACCAGAATTATTTGGGAGAAATTACAGCTAATTAGGTCAATATCTTGAGGTGGCGCATTAGGTTTCAATTTTAGAAAATACAAAATTTTTTAGCTAACAAACAGAACCTTGTTATTGACTATTATGACAATTTTTATTATAATATTAATGTTAAAAATTACAAAAACAATGAAATACTATGTGAAATATGCATAAAACACCATAAAACTAACTTTGTGTTGTTTAGAATCGGACGTCTCATCACTTAATTTTTTACTATATATTGAGATTTCGTATCGAAAACTAATATATCTTGTCTGGCTTTTATCCTCGTAGGGCTGAAACTATCTCTTGCTTCTGGACCGCAAATAGATAATGAATCCTCTGTTACGAGCTTCACCCACCTCTACGGCCTGAGTGTGCAAGAATATTTTTCTATTTTATTTAAGTAGATATTACCTCATGAAATTTTTTTTGAAATTTCTGTCTCAAAGTATTTCATTGTTATTGGGGGTTCAGTTATCTTTTCTTTTGTCCAATTTATTAAATCATAACATCATGACGCATCAACCCTTAGTTCTGGAAGTTAGAATCCGCGAAATATCTTCCCTTTGGACTCATTTCTTATTTTCAAAATTCTTTAAACAGCCAGTTTTATGACGTGTGCCTCGTCGTCGTGTAGCATAGCCAGCAACACATTTTCTGGGTGTGCGAAAAAGGAATTCCCCTGAATAGTTATAAGACAATACTTTTTAGGTCATCTTGCTAATACAAACATTTTATAATCATATTAAATACATGTATTGGTCCATATTTACAAGATGATTTAGGATGATTTTTATTTTAATGGTCATATAAGAATTAACCGTCTGATTAAATATAATGTTACCAATTTGCGGATGTCATAGGTACGTTATTTTACTTAGGAAACAGGCAATGACAATTTACCATCACCTGGACTGTGATTTATTAGATTGTTATCTTTTATCTGACTGTTGAAAAATCAGCCCTTAGTTTTGATATCAAACCAGGTTGGTGCATAAACTGTCATGATAAAGATGGTTAATTCCTTTAAGTTTTTTGTTGGTTTAGCTGTTTAAAGTCAACTACCGTGAATGTACCACTAACGTGAATGTACCAATGAATGTACTTCCTAAGTTCTCGGCAGCTAAGTTTGATGAGACCATACCAGCGGAAATCGCAGAGTACATCTAGTACAGATATTTTTGATCAGTGCTAAACAAATCAGTGTCAAGCTCAGGCAATTGTATGGGGATGGGTTTGATAAGCTTCTACTTTTAAGTCGAGACATTTGTCGAGCTTCCCTATGCTGCCAGAAAAAAATGTAGGGCTTATTGTAGTACTATTGGGACAAGACTACAAATGGCGAAAAGGTAGGTCGAGCATGTCGTTTCTAAGCCACAAATAATATTTTATTATATCACAATATGTCGGTTATATAACATATTATCAATTAGTTGTAGTAAATCACCGAATATAGGGCACCGCTAATCTTTCCGTCTTTTAGGCATTTTTTAACCAACTAGTGGAATTATCTATCAGACGCCAGTTATTACGCAAAAAATAGCATGTACGAGTATGTATTTTCAGCGCGAATTATTGATATTTTACTACAAAATAATACTTTTATATACGAGACAAACTTAATACAATGTAAAACCAATATGCCTATGACAAAACTTTATGAAATTATTAAAATTTTACGGGGATACCATATATAGAAAATTTTAAGTTTTAATAAAACTACCTTCGGGATGCGCCACCTGAAGATAAAGTCATAGAATTTTTATTTTTTGCACTAATTAAGCATTTATATAGGGTCACTGATTAATGACACAGGAGATCAAAAAATTAAAAAAAAATTTTTTTTTTTTAGTTTCACTCCACCCTATTACACACCTCATTGCTTCTTTAACATTTATGATCTTTTTTTATACAAGCTTTATGGTTTTTATGGCTCTTAATATGGCTTCTGTTAACAAACGACCAATCTAGTTGTGGTACGTGAGCCTGGGTCTTTCGCGACTCCTACATCCTTCCACTTTCGCATTGTGTATCTGTTTAGACAATCTTTCGCTATATCATCCCTTTTTTCCACATGGCCGTACCACCGCAGCATACCTCTTCCTTACCTGACTCCGACGGTGTTTTTCTGACTGACTCTCTTTCTTACATCATCACTCCGAACGTTTTCAACTCGATTTTTCTTAAACATATGAAAGATACAAATAAATCAAATTTATAAGTCACAAATAGGCATTTTTTCTTAAATGCATGACCATGCATATACGTGGTACTTGTGTGCATGTCGTAGAATGTACCTCGTTCAACTTTTGGCGATAATTTAGGAATTATGATTCTTAGGAAAACTAGTAAGTATAAGAGAAATTTATTTTAAGATCCACAATTTTTGTCTGGGCTATACTTTTGAAAAACTTATCATTTCGAGAAAAATCCAAAAAAAAACGAAAAAAAATCCTTTGCCCTTGAAACAACCCCACGATCAATGGGGATTTTTGGCACTTTATTTATACTGGTGTACCTAAATCTTATTCTGTTGGATTTTTTATTTGAAATGTCTATATTGACAGGACTAAAAATAGTACAGGGTATTGCCTATAGTTCTAAAAACAAGATATTTTGCATGTACCTAGTTAGTTGGGATGCCAAGAAATTTTAATAATAAAATTATTTCTTAAAATCCTTAATTTTCATATTTTCATAATAAAAAATGTTTTTTTAATCTATGTTTTATAAAACCGCACACGCCAATCACGAAGTGTGACGTCTAGTTTCTTAAACATGTCAAAGTTCTGTCAAACGTATCAAGTTTAGTGCTCAATTGCGTATAATTTCTCCGATTTCGGGGAAGAATCACCGGTGGCGAATGTTATATTGGCAGCACTGTTGTGTAAGTTGTCGACGTGGAAACGCTGTTATGTTTGAGAAACGTGACGTGACGACGATGGGTATTTCGCCCGGCAAAAGTTTAATTTGAATTTTATTTGTTGTGTTTATAACACCCCAGCGTCGGCCCTGCCTTAGTTGGGCCTCCCGCGCTTGGAGGGAGACGGTCCAGTACACGGAAATCGTCTCTCAGATAGGAACCGTGCAATGCGGGTAGAGCCCCCCGGCTCTCACCCGCGTGGTCCGCTAGACACACAAGACACCCTGGGCTGCAGTAAAATTATCACAGGGAAGCACTATTAAAAAGAAGTGTGCCACACTCTTTTATAGATATTATCGTAAATTCTTTAGATGTATTGTATGTATTGATGTCTTTGTCAAAGTTAGGTGAGAATCTCGGGATTTGAGATACTTAGCTATAAACTTGTATAAACTATTGTTTTGACATCCTAAAACTTGTCTCAAAACCTACATATACGCGGTAGGATGTACGCGTCTATTACAATCTAAGGTCAAAGGTCCAAAAAATCGACTTTTTGCAAATATCACGTTTTTTTGTAGGTTTTATGATAATTATATTTATAATTTATTGTATCAAAGGCCTTTGCTCAGAAGTTGGATTAAAATGGCCAAATAAAAAAATACCATCTATTGTCCCATGTTGGTCTAGGACTTTAAAAGAATGTGCCAACAGCTGTATTTCTTGCCAAGTATGTCATAAAAGGCGATAATTGGTTTATTGAGTTTTGGGTATGTGATTGTGTAGGCGACAAACTAGCCACTTGTAACTACTTTTTCATAATTTTCCATCCAGCCCATCCCAGTTTTTTTCCGGCTGAATATGGTTAAAGAGGCTTGCTGCCCCTTTAACAACGTCTTACCGAATTACTTTCAACTGATGCTACTGTTGGCCGAAAGCACGTTTCACCGAACTATAGAACTCTGTATGAGTAGAAAGACGGTTAAAAGTAACTCGGTAAAACATCTGGGGAAGAATTCCACTCTCTCGAGATAGGCCGCAAGGTGGCAGCGTGCACTGCGTAGACTTTTCGTGTGAATTTCGACAGTGGGGATCCTGATAGTTTCGCGTTCAGCGCCCGAAAAATGGCAGCCGTGAGGTTAAGTCGGTAGGGGAACTGGTGTTGCCAGCTAGTTCCGAGCCCGACTTACCCTTGTAGGCTCTTATTCAGGTCTAGGTACTTAGACGGTGCGGAAAGGCATTTCTTACATACAAAAAAAAAGTATTTTAACTTAATTTAAAATGAAGGTTTAAAAACCTAGCCTAACCAAACCTATGATTTAACTTAATCTTAGTTAGATTACATTTATCAAGTAAAGAATCCTAAGATTTACCTAGTTAATGGTGGTTAAAGTTCGAATTGCACAACTGTTTGAACTTTTACCATTAATAGTTGGCAAATTTTAAGTTTTATTGAAAAATCTTAGGATTTACCGTAGTTTGAGCTTTTACAGAAACATTTACAGATATTGGTATTCTAAGTTAAAAAATATGTCTAGGTAGATTATATTAAAACAATCAGTCACATTAGTGACTTATTTAGGTATTCAAACTAACTTAAAACTAATTAAACTTCACGCCACTTCCCTAGCGGGGTAGGCAGAGAGAGCCGAGTGCCATATGGCACGATCGTTACACACCTCACTCGCCTCTTCAACAGGTATTTAGGTATTCAAAATTTAAAAAAAGACATATTTAACTGATTCGCTTATGCTAATGTGCATACCCATTGACCGGCTAATGATGACATAAATTGCCGCAAATAATAATTTTATTGAAAACTAGCCACTTGTCAAACATAAACTTGAGTTTTTATATGTTGAATCGTTTACAAGATAGGTAGAGGGAATGATATTTATAATGATGTGATTTATAATGAAGTCAAAATATTATTTATTTACATAAGTTGCAAAGAAACACTTAAAAATTATCAAATACAGATAAAGTTATTGATTCTACCAACGGTTCGGAACGTTGCATCTGCCGAGAAGAACCCGGCAAGAAAGTCGGTAGTTACCTACTATTTGCAACAACAGTATTAACAAAGGTGTATGAATAATATTTAACCTTAAGCCCAGTTTCAAAGTGGGCCTGGTGTACAAAAATAACGCCACATAACACCCCCACCTCAGCGACATTTTAGTGACCATGGCTAATATGTTAGACAGAGGAAAATAAAAAAAATAGGTTTATACATTTTTTTAATTTTCCTCTGACTAATATTATTTTTATAGTATAATACATATTATTTAATAATAAAAACAACCCAACTGGATAACTCAGCTCAAATCTTCTTAGGCAATGTTATAATTAAAATTCAGATACTGATTTTGTGATGTGTCATGATCAATTATATAAAATAGATGAATATGAATAATGGTGTACATGATAATTAAAACTATTGATGCTAATAACCAATTTATCACTCGTACCCATCAGTTCTCATCATTCATTCATCTGCTTCAAAATCAACTGGATTACACAATATTACACAATGATAAAGTTGGCACCTAATACTAACTAGAAATAATAGAAGAACTGTTAAACTTGTATGGGTTTTTTACGATGTTGGACTGCTATACGTTTTGTAATATCGTTACCTATTTTAAATGTTATACTTGGTACTAGTGAAAATGTGCTGCCTTATATTATATAAATCTTATTATTGATTACACATCTACCACTTAAAAACATTACTACCTATTGGCAAATAATTAAGCTCCCGATACACATTTCTTACAAATGTGTTTCAAAGTGATCATCCTTTTTTAGATGATCTGCAATCCATTCTACATACGGACTGATTGGCGTGATAGCTCCAACCAGGTTGCTGTTTATTTTCTTCTTGACGTATTTAAGCTTACAGTTAAAAGAAATGCCAACAGCATTGACACCGGCGATCCCAGAGGCGAGTATGAGCGGCCCCCCGGAATCCCCGTTACATAACGTGCCCACGCGCTGTTTGCAGCTCCTGCTCAGGCATATAATCGGGTACAGCCAACGATCGAAGCCTTCACACTTCGTTATGACCACCACCATCACCTGCAGCATCTTGCCGAGCGACGGAGCGTCCGAAATAATATCGCCCATGTTGGTCAAGCCGTACCCGACAGAGTGGGCTCTCTGCCCTACCAGTGTCGAGTAGTCCGCTACGTTAACCTTCCCGTACACCTCCAGTCTCATCGGTGTAGTTTTCAACAGAGCTACGTCGTTGTACGAAAATAGACCGTCTGCCAAACGGAAATTCTTGTAAGCAGAGTGTTTGTGAGTAGAGATTATGTCGCTGAAGCTCTCCGTCTCAGGGTAAATCACAGATTTGTATATTACAACGCCCTTCGGCTGTTCGACCGTGAGGTTCTTGCGTGCATCTTGCAAGTAACTGTTTAATAAGCTGACGCAGTGGGCAGCTGTAAGTGTCCAGGCGGCCGCTATCGCGGCGCCGGTGCACAATGGCATGTGGCGCAGTTCCGGACCAGTTTTCGTCTTCTCTGTGAAACTATGGGTCATTCTAACCACGTATGGGAAATCTTTCGGCTCCACGTCACTGCCCCCGATGATGCGCAAACTAGTGTCACTTGCACTTCGCTCTAACAACCATATTAGCACAACTTGAATTTTTTTTGCATCCAATACGAAAGCCAGCATTGTTGGGTCGCTAAGAAGAAATAAAGTTACTGTTTATGGGTTATGGAGTGTAAAATTTAATTGATATTTTATGTGCTCGCTCAAGTACCTACCCCAACATTTTATAATAAAGTAGCAGTCTGTTATTGCTCTGAGAAAAATAACATCGATTTTCGGAATATATCGAAAACATAAATATTATAAGATAAGGAATTACTAAGTTACACATTTGGGACATTTTCCTATGTTTGCTAGAGAAAAATAACATCGATTTTCGGAATATATCGAAAACGTAAATATTATAAGATAAGGAATTACTAAGTTACACATTGGGGACATAAATTTTCTAAGTTTGCTAGATCCGTTCCCCATTATATCACATTGAAATTTTCTCTGATTAGTAATTTGTTGATTTCTGGCAATTCTGGCGCCTCTCACAGTCTACACAAAATAGCCTGGCCTGCAAAAAAGTTATCAGGGAAGCACTACTAAAAAAATTACACACACTTCCAATATATATTGTGATAAACTCAGTTTGAAACAATTTATATTTTTAAATAATCCCTGTAATGCTGGCTGCCATTATGGGAGTCTTCATTTTTGTAAATCAGCTTTTAATCAAATTATTTTTTATGCAGCATTATTATTGATGATAGAATAACGTGGTTTAAGAAAGGTGCCTTTGTTGATTCAAATATTTGTGATGTTTTATTTCTATTATCGCTACAATATTCAGTCAAAAAACTGGGCTGGGTTAGATGGAAAACTATGAAAAATTATATCTTATAATTATCTTTCAAATCTGGTTCAACTAATTATTTATTTTTTCTAACAAAACCCACAAATCTGTTTCTTTTCTTTTGAATAGTGAGCAGATTAATAAGAACGCAGAATGAATAAAGAATAAGCTACGCAAATTAATAATTCTACCCGGCTAAAATAACAGTCAAAAACTAGGGTTTTATTAAGAAAACCAATTTTATTCTTCACCAGTGCGAGCCGAAGCGTCGCAGTTTTCTGGTGAAATTTAAAGTTTTCAACTCACCTGATTTATGTTGAACAGAAAATATATATTTCGTAACAAAGTTTCGGTATAATATATAAAAAATATAAAGGCATTTTGTACTGCCACCTTTTAAAATAGTTTACCTTTAATAAAATAGTGCAACTCATTGTAAAGTGTAAATTTGTTATTGTTTAGTGTATTGTGTGTTCGATCGTGATCAAAAATATATATCTGTTACGTCTTGCCGTCTCACTTATTTAACCTTTTAAAATGAAATTTGGCACGCCGAAACATTGAATTATGAGGAAAGACATATGCTACTTTTTCATGGAAAAATAATCCACAACTAGAAGGATCCCATCTTTGTTTTACGAAATAAGTAAATGTGACAGAGGCACACACATTTGTCGATTAAAATATTATGTTCAAGGAGTTTTTTATATCTCATAAACTTACACTGTTTTTTCTAATTATTTTGCATGTAGTATTTATTACCAAAAATGTTTACTTTACTCGTATGTTAGCAATACTGTGCTCGCTAAACATCTGAATTTTAGTGTCAGTAGAATCGTGGTGCACTACTGTAAATGCTTTATGTAGGTATGTGGTGATAGTGAGACTAAATAAATGAAATAGATTTTACTCACACGGCCGAATAATGTTGAAGACATGATTTTTTTTTAAATCTCCAAAAATACAATGATTCTTAAGACTGAAGCGAGGATTCGGAATCAAAAGGAAAACAAAAACACAGAATTACGCACTTCTAGGTCCCAAAGCAATCTACAGGAGCACTGACCTAATTCGTCCCTGGACGACAGCCCTACCAGGTAATCAATCAAGGGCTGTCCCAAACCGGAACACAATTATAAACTTGGTATGTGTTACCGGTTTATCTTTGTAGTAATCTGGGCCATTAATTGACGTCTCCTCATCAGATCGAAAATAGTTTTGGTAGGTTTTATTTTATAAAATTAAATTATAACATAACATAACATCACGCCCATAATCCCCGAAAGGATAGGCAGAGTCAAAGGGGCAGTGTGCCCCTTCAACCACATTCAGCCAAAAATAAAGCCAGACTGGGTTAGATAGAAAATTGTGAAAAAGCAGTGACAAGCGGCTAACCTGTCGCCTACACAATCACACACCCAAAACCCGATATACTATTAGTCGCCTTTTACGACATGCTAGGCAAGAACCACAGTTGGCACATTCTTTTTTTTGTCCCAGATCAACATGGGCCAAGTCTCAGACCAACATGGGACAAATAAAATTATCTTTGTTAATATAGGCTTCAAAAAAGCACTTACATATAGTCAAAATAAAATATACACAGAACAAAATATTTATAACTAAGTGCCTACTTGTGTACAGTTTAGAAATACGACATTTATGTTTTGTTTTTTAGTTTTTACAGTTTTGTTGTTATTTACACCGCGGTTCGAACCGCCTAAAGACCCGGAACAAATATCAAAAAGTCCGAAGTCGGCGTAGCACTGAAGCCGCGATCTTTGTCACCCGCTTTTCAGTGACAACTTAGTAGTGCCAGACTGCATTTGTCTCTAAATTCACCTTATTCTGTAGATTTTCAGGGTTATAATTGCTCTAAAAAATGTAACGTTGAGAAAAAACCTTTTCTTAAAATTTATGTTCGGATTAATCTTTGATTACGGAAGGTCTGATGTAGGACTAATGAGATAAGCTATTTTTGACTAAAATAAGAACGGCTATTCTGGCTCATTAGTTATATGTAGTGTGGTAGGTATTTGATTAGGGGCGTATTCGTGTGAGGTGGCTTCATCGATTCTCACACTAATTTGACATGCTTCTTCTACTAGTTTTTTTCTGTTATTTGATTACACACTATTTTAAAGCACCCGTATTCATCGTTACACAATTCCTGCGCAAAACTTATATCAAATATACACAGTGCAATGCTTCTAGTCCTGAAATACAAATGTCCCGTTCCCGGGATCTAAGGATCTCAAATCTATAAGTGCACTAACCTAATTTACCCCCGCGCGACAGCCCTACCCGGTAATCAATCAAGGGCTGTCCAAACTCGGAATACAATTATGAACTTAGTCTATGTCACCGGTTCACCCACGTTGTGTTCCGGGTGATTAATTAATGCGTCCGCTATCAAATTGGGAGTAGCCGTTGTTAGTTGAATTATTTTACAAGCGTTGCTAATATTGTTCTATGTTGGTCTGGACTTAAAATAATTTGTTCCATACTTAGCCTGTCATAAAAGGCGACTAATGGTATATTGGGTTTTGGGTATGTGATTGTGTAGGTGAAGAGCAAGCCAATTGTCACTAGTTTTTCACAATTTTGCATCTAACCAAGTCCAGTTTTATTTATGGGTGAATGTGGTTAAAGGGGCTTACCGCCCCTTTGACTCTGCTTACCCTTCGGGGATTACGGGCGTATGTATGTATTTATTATGGCTACATAAAATATTATACTAGTTTTAATTAAATACCGATTCTTTAAATAAAAGTATTTGACCTTACTAAATATTACTAACTTACTAAATATTACGTTGTATATAAAAAAATATCCCATTAAAAAAAACACAAAAGTTAGTTGAAATTCCAAAGTAAAATTCCTTGTACGCTAAATTTTATTTAATAACTTGTTTATTTATTGTTGACAAATAAACATGCAGGTCTCCCAAGCTAAGCTAAGTTTCTATTTGGTATTTTTTGTAAGTTTTTGCGTAGAAATAATTTATGATAACTTGGAATTTAACGATATTTGATTTAATAGCATATAATTCCAGGAATTCTTACGTAATACGACCTAAAGTTGGAGTCACGTTTACAATTTGCGATTCGAGGAAGTACATAATAGCGCTAACGAAATTAAACGCAAAATGCATTTAATTTTCAATTAGAGTTTCCGTTTTAGTTTCTATTTTACATAGAATTTTTTTTTTTCCCAACAATATTTAACGGTCACATTCATTTGATTGTAATGATTCATACCTGGCTGGCCCGTTGGTCGAGTGGTCAGAGACCCTGGAGAATTTATTGTTATTCATTTTATACCTACTATGGAGGTAGGCAATTGCCTGGTGTGGACATAGATTTAGGATTGCATAGTCAAAAAATTCTAAATCTATGGGTGTGGAGGACAGTCTCTTCTGTGATGTCAATTTGTTCTGGCACTAAATATATTTGTCATTTACATATACTATGCAACAGTAGTTCGAACTTGTCACCAAGTACTTACCTGAAGGGTTAAATTTGACAAGCTAAACTTGTTGTAAATACCGACAGAGGCAAATATTTGAGTAATGAGTATGGTAATTTGTACTTGTGTAATGAGTGTATTTAACATAGTCAAGTATTTATACCACAAAAATACTTGAATACACACAGTAAGCTCGAGAAGTGATGTGCTAGTTTGAATACTTTTCCTTAATGCATTTGAATAACCGTGTTGAATCATGTCTTTCTTAACTAACTAACTAACTAAACTTCACGCCACTTCCTTAGCGGGGTGGGCAGAGAGAACCGAACGCCATTTGGCACGATCCTTACACACCTCACTCGCCTCTTCAATATTCATGATCCTTGTCATACAAGCTCTACGTGTCTATGTCATTCTTGATTGTTTTAATTGAGTTTCGTATAAAACACGCATTAACCATGTGAACTAAATGAAACGTACGTGCAAAAGTCGCAGCGAATAAGATTTTTAACGCAAAATTGGTGATTCCAGCCTACATGGGTTTATGCAAATGTGAGCGATAAAACTTTTAGTTTTGACGATAAATTCAATTCGGCCGCGATAAATTCCCGAAGCATAAATTTCGCTAAGGTACCCGCCGTGACGTCGTAAAAATGTTTATTGGCGTTTCTACAGGTCCAATAAACAAAAGTGTCCATGTAAATTATTATCGAGTGATCAATTCAAATGGCGTCTTTTGGATCGCCCTTTGATGGTCACCGTTTGTGGGCTCGTTTTGCCCTGGCTCTGGGTGCCCAAGTGGAAAAAAGCGTTTCTGATGATTTTAGTATGGATTTCAATGATTATAGAAATTAATAAAACTTTTATGTGATTATATGTTTGAAACGCATAACTCCATACAAGTGAATGGAAATACTAAATCTAAATTAAACTAGCTTTTCGCCTCCTCCCCAGCGGAAGTGCCTTGAAATGTTTGATGAAATTTTACTATTACACACTAACGGGCACAGCGTCTATAAAATGACAATACAAATAAATAAAACCAAATCTATGTGGCTTTATTGTCTATGTGCAATGTGAGAAATTTAGCTCTGCAACAATATGGTAACAACGATTTGGAAACTGTCTTCTTGTAAGTTGGGTAAAAATGCGCAACTACCATTAAAATATTGCACCTAAAACTCAGTCAAGGCAAGGCAAGGCGGGGCTGGGAGGCGATCATTGGTATGCGTAGCTTTTCCAGATACCCTCCTCATGCGATTCGGTGGAATGCCCCTGGATTTTAGGGGGTAGGTGGACAGTGAGTTAACCATCGCGGATGGAGTGGTATGCGTAAGGCATTTCCCTGGAGAAAAAAAGGGGCAATGCAGGGCAGTACCCCGAATTGCCCCTTTCCTGGGCCCCCAAGTTCAGGAAGTCCCTAAAACCTTATTAGCTGCGTACGCCCACCACTGCGTGCGAAAGGCGCCGTCTTTTTCTGACATGCGGTACACAACAGTCTCCTCGTCTTATCTAATATATCAAACGTTTTTGATATATTAGATAATTATCTTTTTAATATTATATGTGGAAAACGATCTGAATACACTAATAATAGACAATATCACATACCTACATTGATCTGCCTCCGAGATAAGTAGCTTGAGCGCTTGTGCTGCAGATATCACATTCAACAGTGGTATTAAAAATATCTTCACCTTTCTGACGTTAAGTCCCGTGCTTCAACGGGGCCGGTTTAGACCATGATACAGAATTTAGCGGGTCTGGTAATTACATTGAAGCGACTGCGACCTTCGTAACCTTTAGATAAGGGAACCAATTTGGATCATAGTAACTCCATAGTTGTTTAAAAGGTACGACGTTTTTTTCAATAATCATTAATGATGTTTTCATCACAGATTTTGCAAAGCATAACAACAATCTAAGTAATAAGAATAAGCAGCATAATATCACGTAAATCTATCACAGCTCCTTCATTTGCTACTACATGTACTAGATATTGCAGAGTAAATCCATTTATATCAAATCCTATATATACACTTATATATTTTCTTAGTACCGCAAGCAGTGGGACGGTCATTGTGGAAGGAATTGCTCCAATTGAAGTAAAATTGTTGAGCTCAGTGGGATCTTGAAATGAAACCGCTCTGGAACTTTCTGCTGACATTGTAGTTACTAAGTGTACTTTAAGTAACTTGAGAAGAGCACTGGAGGTTTATAATCAAAATGTATACCAAGTAGGTATACATTTTGATTCATTTTCGGTTATAAAATCCGACTTTTGTATTGCAAGGTAAATTATACCACTAGCCATTGATGTACCTACTTTTATGAATTGTCGAAACATAATACTTCTATCTTTAGATTTTCTTTGACTAACTAACTGTTCGAACATACATGCTCGCACAGTGGAAGTGGAAGTACTTCCGCCGAGCTAGGTGTTACTTGTTTGAGGTCCTACTAACCATCTCGGTGTATTGTATATATACTTAGTAGCGAGAATAATTTCGTCAGCGCGATGTAGGAATGTAAGGCGTTTCTACATATTCGATCAACGTCATTGGTTAACTTATTATTGGTGCCATGATCTTTTGACTACTAATCTTGTGGCGCAGTCGTCACATAACAAACTTCACGGCACTTCTGTGAAAGAAATTTTCTCTGACGATTAAAAAAATCAAGTATATCATAAACGTTTACACGTGATATACTTACACGTTTTCGGTTTCGAAAAAAAATTTAAATAATATTTTATTTCATCATCATAATATCAACGAAACCATTAATTATACGTTCTATTTTAAGATAGGCCTTTCAAATGCATCTATATCCACAAAATATATAAAATGATCTGTGAAAAACGTTACAAAAAAAATTAAACCTAAATAAACAATGCACATAAAATTATACTTTGTAGTAAATACGATGTAACATTATTAATTACTTTTAAAGGGCTCGAAGCGATTTCTAATGAAGCGGCACGAAGTAATGTTAACAGAGCTACTAATGTTCCTGACGACCACACTAAAGGGAACTCTTTGTCTGCCTTAATCGCTACAGAACGGGATGAAAGTCACATAATGAATGGTGTAATCAGGGGTCTCCATAAACTGGTGGTATGTGAATGAACGGCAATATTTCACTGGAGATGAAAACAATCGGTAAATATTAAAGAGCAAACTGATTTCTTTACGCCCCGAGTGCAATAATTTAAGGCGCGCCCTCATCCGATACGATCGATACAACGTTGTGTGTCTTTAATTATGTCGGGTATCGGGGTTTAATGAACCGAATGAAAGTTCTTGTTTGTGTTCTTAATATGAGAACCTTAACATGTTGCACTGGGCTCAGTGCAGCAGTCGTATTATTACCTACTGCATTGTAAATGCGAAGTAAGTTTGTTACTCTTTCACGTCACCACTCAAGTGATCATTATCAAATTTTGTCAAAACTAGGTAAACAGTTTGTTTCACATTAATGGCATGAGTGGTAGAAGTTATTTATAATGTTACAGTGTATAAATATTGTCTATGGAATAGTTAAGTCGACATTTTTGCGATTAAAGCTGACGGAAAAGGCTATTTAGGATATATAATTAACTTTATGCCCAGCGGTGGATAAGGACAGCCATTACTTACAATAGAGGGTTATATTTAGGCATGTATAGATTTTTTTAAATCTTAAGATGGAACTACACTGTTAACTTGAATCTATAACACTAGCATGAGATTAAACTTGCACACTTAACTAGCTATGCTTATTATCTATACTAATATTGTAAGGAGTAAAGATTTGATTGTTTGTTTGTTTGTTGTTCGAATAGTCTCTAAAACTACTGGATCGATTTGAACAGTTATTTCACCAATGAGAAGCTATTTTATCAGCGGGTAACATAGGCTATATTTTAGCTCCGTATTCCCTTGGAAACGAGAACTATGTGGGCAAAACCGCAGGGCGCTGTTAGTATAATAATATTCTGATTTACCTGGCTTCTTAATCTAAGTGATATAAACGTCATATGGCAGTTGCTTTATTATAATAAACGGACTTCTCAAATCCCGGATCATGGTCGTAGCGAACTCTGACTAAGAACGGTAAAAATTTAATTAGAGGTTCAAAAAATATGTCAGATAGTACCTTCTATATAATATCTAAAGTGCGATAAAAATCAAGTTAGTTATTTGATCTTCTGGATAGCAACCCGTACTAGATTTTTAAGGTTTTACTATAAAATGAAAACTTAAATACATACATAAATAGATAACATCACGCCCGTTCTTGAAGGGGCAGGCAGAGTCAAAGGGACAGCATGCCTCATTAACCACATTCAGCCAAAAATAAAACTTGGCTGAGATAGATGAAAAATTGTGAAAAAGTAGTGACAAAGCTAGCTCGTCGATTACTCTATCACATACCCAAAACCCGATATACCATTAATGAAAACTTATAGAAATTTTAATTAAACTAATGGTATATCGGGTTTGGGTTATAGAAATGACATTCGCAAAGTAGTTCTCATACATGATTTTCTAGTTCACCGTAGTTAAAACTTTTATCTGTGTGATAAAAAAAATACTATTAGCCAATACAACGATTAGCATTAATTATAATCAAAGGTTATATAATCAAATATCCGTTGTGTGTAGTCAGATTGTAATGAAATAAATTATAGGTATCTTGCTGTAAATTTAACCTCTCAGAAATATTTTAGCGCTCAACTCGTTGACAGACGTAATTTTATTGCCACTTTGAATTTAATTTATGACCAAACTATAATTCCATTTCATTTGTCTAAAGGGTTTAATAACATTTTGCGAAATATATTTTTATTTGCCCCTCAACATAAATGATTCTTACTCTTTCATTCCATTGCTCGTAAGTTGGATCTCAAGGGAGGAACAGAATTATTATTTCAAAGAGGGTTGCTGTTATTGAAGTTTTAAACTTATAGACTTGAATAATATAATTCTAAGCAAATGCTTTTGTGAAATGAGCAAAGGTCAAAGGCATTCCATGCATAGTAAATTAGGAGTCTTATTATAAAACTGAGAAAGAAGAAAGTCGTAAAAGTGAATGCTACGTAAGTATCTTAGTTGTATGTGTTTGGGGATATGTAGTCAAAGAAAAGACAGAATCTTTACGAGTTTAAACACCCATGAAGATGTATTATTACCTGTATTTAATATACATGCTAACTCATATTCCATGGATGATTTCCAAAGTCGTTTGGTAGTTTGGAATTTACAGGTCAAGCTTCCGAAAATGACTGGCCCGTTGGTCGACTGGTCAGAGACCCTGGCCACGAAAACAGGGGTCGCGGGTTCGAATCCCGCTAGGGGAAAAAAAATCGTGTGATGAACATGGACATTTGTACTCGAGTCATTTATGTATAAACGTATTTAAGTATGTCTATCCGTTCGCCTAGTATCCATAGTACACGCATAAGCTTAGTTTGGAACTAGGGAATTGGTGTGTCGGTCTAAAGAATTTATTTATTTATTTAAATAACATCCCAAATTTAACAAAACATCGGTTGTAGTCGGCCTAATTGATAAAATTAGTAATATGGTACTTGATTGAGATGGTATTAAAGAAAAGGGATGAAATAGTAGACGAAATTTTGTGAGAAAATGAAATTATCAGTATATCGAAGATATGCAATGTTACCAGTCGTAAAAAATACCTTTCCAAGGCATAATCCCATTTCATTTCAGTACTTTGACCATGATCCTGGACGTTGCGAAATTAGTGATTATTTTCATGCGATTTCCATTTGGCCTTTTTAACTCTTGATAAATTGATTATCAAATAAAGAATGTGCAGATGGGAAATAAATAATGAGAAGATGGAATGTGCATGAAAAAGGTGGAATTAACAATTCTTACACATAATTTACTAGAAAAAAATATACAATTGTACGGTATCTAAGCTATCATTTTTAAAACTGAATTCCTTCGCACATTACTTTTTAACTAAGCAAACCGACTAATGGGAGGAGGCGTCGGAGCCGGCCACCAACTCCATGGCGCAAAGAGTTAATTGAATTCTACACCACCTGGGAAGAGCTGACCCAGGACAGAAAGAAGTGGAAAGAATTGGGGGAGACCTTTGCCCAGCAGTGGGACACAATAGGTTAAATAATAAATAAAAAAACACACTTGCTTAAGGTGTACGTATCGGAACCAAATAAACGCGCAGCGTGAAATTGCCATCTACATAAAAATTGATAACCTCCAATAGGCATGTCGCCAATAATTGCAAAGGGCATGACTGAACAGGATTTCTCGGCAATAATCCCTGTACGGAACCATCCCCTCGTCCCTTGAGACTTGCAGTGTGACCGGAACGCTAGCTGCGTACCAATGATCGTATAACTATTTATAACGACGGGAAACTTAATTCATCGTACGTAGGTAGTACGTCATCACTCAATGTAAGAAGGGTTGGTAGGGTGGTAGATATTGAAATTGCCTAAAAAAAATTTATGAAGCTTCTACGTTAACAATCACTTCAAACAAGTGAATAAGAAATTTGTTAAAGAAGAAAATTGTACTCAGACCAGTCAACCACAGAAAAAAAAAAAATTGTGTTGTTACTGGTCGTATTTAAGTTAAGTAAAAAAATAAGTTTTGTGGCCTAAAATAGCATGTCAATGGAAAAAATCTTTAGTCAGAAATATAGATTTGTACCAAGAAATTCAGATCATTCGGATACGAGTATGCTTGGAAATGTATTTCATAACAAATTAACATTATAGAAAGCTATATATACATAAATGTTTTACACAATATTTGCATTATATATTTGGTTATAAAAGTAACCTATGCGTTGTTTCAGGGCTTCAAATTTAGTCGTGCTAAATTCCACCGTAAACGGTTGAGCAATTTAAAGCATAGGTACTGACGTAGCAGACTGGTCGAGTTTCTTTCGCATGTATAATACATTCAATATGTTCAATATACAATAATATACTATAAATATTATACTATAATAGTAATGAACTTAGGATATATGAGCTCCGGAATAAAATATATTCCTATATATTTTAGTATTGACATAAGCGCGTCGAGATTAATGGCAACATCAATTTTGATAAGGATTACGTCCACGCATTCGTCTGGAGAAATATTTGCCATCTAGATCCTTTTGCTTGACCGGAGGTCAAACGTCAGATGTTACCAAGATTGATAGTGAGACGTCTATAAGTCTAGTAGAAGGGGTTGGGGAAATGTTTAAGTAAGAATAAAAAAAATTAAAAAATATATTTTATTGCCAGCACAAAAAAATAAACAACAAAAACAAATTCAAAGAAAATCTTATCGCTATATTTCCAGAGGTGTCCAAACTGTATTTTGAGGGACCAGAATAGATGACCTTTAGGAAAAAATCTATCGGTACATCGCACAGAGCAGGCTATATAAAACGTCCGAAAGAAGTCAATTCAATAAACTTCATATTAAAATCCTTTGTTGATTGATGTTCAAATCTGAATTGCTGCCCGACGTTTCGCCCGATTTCTCTGTGTTTAACTTATTTTTAAGTCTAAATATATACGTATGATAGACGTTGTGCATCATACCTTATTAGACAATCACATGGTTAAATTAATTGTCTGCGAGTAATATAACATTGTAGACATTAATGACTTATGCAGGTAGCCACAACTTGGTTACATGTTGTGGCCAGCGAACTTATAAATAGCCGGTCTTTTGGTTTTTCGCCATCAAAAATTGCTTTCTCGTTTGCACGCCTATTGCACGTTGTTCAACCGTGCACCGCTCTCATACTAACCACGGCTTTAGGCTACATAGCGTCACGTCAATTGCACGCTTTCGTCATTTACCAATTTCTGTACGCTTGTTTGCAGTTTGCGCACAAACAAATGAAGCTCTACCACGGAGCGGTGACGTCGAATTTGCGTAGTGGTATGCAGCAGTCATACAGTCTGCATGCGGACCACAGATGATACCATTGCAGTCTATCAATCTGAGTTGCGTCACAAGCTATTAATCTATGTATGTACAGCTGTGTGTTGGTGTATGGTTATTTTAAAGACATGTGAAATAGAGTGAGAAGGTCCTTAAAGTCGAACACACTATCTCTATCATCGAGTATCATACAGTTTGTGTGGTTAATCCTTTCAGATCTATCGAGCAAAATTTTAATACGCGCTGACAAAATAATTATTTAAAGAGAAAGATTATTTGTTTTAAATTTGTTTTCTATCAATACATATATATTTATTTTAATTCTAGAAAGAAAATATCTTGATTGAAAACGGGGCTCGTTATAAATAATCACTAGCTTCTGCCCGCGGCTTTTCTCGCATGGTACGACGATAAAACATAGCCTTATATGTTATTCGGGTGTATAAGATACATTACTCTAAAGTTTCATTAAAATCCATTCAGTAGCTTTTGCGTGAAAGAGTTACAAACATCCCCACATCCAAACAAACTTTCGCATTTATAATATTAGTAGGATTATGAAATGTTTATACAGTCAACATTTTAGCAGAATAATGAGTACATATTAAAACAATTGCTATTATTTTCAACCGCTTCACTCGTTTAAATCTTCATGTAATACTAACTTTACTCTTCATTATCCAGGCAATCAATTTAACGAATAAAACCTAAAACCTAATTTTTTCAATATAATGTACGAAGGTAGTAAGCTTAGAGTTCAATTTTCATATTTATATTCGAGAAGGTATTACTTTATGGAAGGTGGTTGGGTAAATTGAGGTGGGGTATAAAGTTATCGTTTACCCTGGACGTATTGTCAGGGCCAAGGAGGGTCCGGCACCGTAAATGTATCTTCATTTTTGCACAATGGGTAGGCAAGAGATGTTTCTTGTGTTGCCGTCGTTGGTTGCATCATAAACTCGTGTTTTGATTGTAATTTAGTATTATTTTGATGCGTAATAAAAGTTGCGTTCGTTAAGGCACCCTTGTTTTGTTTCGACGTTTTTGTTACAATAAAATAGTTTTATTAGCTTTATGACTGGCCATTTTCTGGTTGAGACAGCTTTTGCGACGTCAACTATTGGAAGGTTTTCAAGTCTTTGTAATGGTCTTAATGTTCAATCCATATGTTTTTGTTAAGTTAAATATTCTTGAAATGTCTAGAAAATCTATTAAATATTAATTTTAACGAATCAAATGTGTTTTAAGGAACAGAGTATTTTTACTAAAGATGTTATAGCATTGAAACGACAATTGATTGACCTTCGTAACCTTTTAGATCGGAAAACCAGATAATTCGGACTATGTTTACATATGGGGTTGTTTAAATGTGGAGTTTTTATCACAATTTTTTCCTTACTACAAGCTAGTCTTATAAATACTTACATAAATTTTAATAATCCAGAGGTACGTGTCCGTGTTTGAACCAGCACTCTGCGCAATTAAAACACGTGTCCTAACCATACCGTTTAAAATTGTTTTTTTTACTTTTCCATTACAACACCTGCTACCTTAGAACAAGTCGATCCCACAAATACCACTTAATACTTCTAAAGGCATTATAAAGTCAACATAAGCCGAAAATACTTTATGTAACCCAATAATAAAACGTCCAATTGAACTATCCGCGACCTGTCAGACCCAATAGTTAATCGATGCAGATACTTTGAGCCACGAAATGAGCGATATTTTTTCTTCTTTTTTCCTATACCATACTTATTAGAAAACTATCAGCATATATTTTTCAAAATCTACCTTCCACCAAAACCTTCTGCTTAACCCGCTGAGAAAATGGCGTGATAATAGTTAAAATTCATAATAATTCCAAACAATGCTATTAAAAAATATCAGCATATGAAAGTAGTGAGGCTATTCGTGTGAATAATTGGAAAAAATATTTAATAATTATAAAAATATTTGAAAGCAGGGACACATCTTAACTTCCATTAATAGGTTTGCACTTTTATTATTGAGACATTTTAAACGACTAATTGTTTTTTTTATACATTACCAAAGTGATGGCAAAGGGGCTGGCGCGTTAACTAATGGTAAGTTATAAGTAATAACCCCTGTCTATGAACAACTGCAAGAACCAGAGGAACTGCTGATACGCTATCGGCCTTTAAGGGGTTGGACCTGAATGGAAAAATGATTTTATAAGGTTTTCATAAAAAAGTAGTTTTGTTTCATGATCATATTACTTCATTCGCGTAAATTGATTCGTTTTATAAATTAATACATTTTTCAGACTGACACACCAAATCCCTAGTCCCAAACTAAGCTTATGCTTGCGTTATGGATAGGTGAACGGATAGACATTCCTAAATACGATTATATATATCCATGACTAAAGTGTAAATGTCCATGTTCATCACACGAAACATTTGCCCCTAGCTAGATTCGAACCCGCGACCCTCGGTTTTGTGGTCGGGGTCTCTGACCACTCGACCAACGGGTCAGTTATTTTCTTATTGTTACAGCTAGGTGATCTTTTATTGAATTATTTGTTGTAGCTACAAGATACAAAAGAAAATAAGGCCTAGGACGAGCACTCGCTGTTTTCGTAGCCGTATGCCGAAATAAACGCGTATTCCACACGGAGTGAGGGACGTTATCACGTGCCCTGTCCCTGAGGAGGGCGGAGGGCGACAGGTTCGACTAATGATGCTGGGACACTGTTATTTTTCTCCATTATTATCCGACGGGATTATGTTTGAAATAACATATTCGACCGCTGTGAGACAATTTGATTTTATTACCTGTGCGTTATTAGTTCGTGATGTAGTTTGCCGTTGAATTTTATTTTTATGCATTGTGTTTTAGGTTTCAACAGATTTTTTTTTTATTTTGGAAAATCGGACATAAATATTGAATTAATCAAATCAGACAGTTTTTACCTTTTAAGAGCGATAGGTGAAATCAAGAATTATTAGTTTTCATACTTTGTGTAATCCTTAACTTGTAGAACCTTTTGAATTGTTAGCCTGTTAATATAAGTTTATTTGAAGTTCTTTAATTCGTTTGTCTGAATTTATGAAATACTTAGGTAGTTCTTCATAAAATGTAACACATACCTACGGTTAGATTGTTTTTTTTTTAATATAACTTTTATGTATTACTACTATTTGAAGGGTGGATTGGGTGTTGGGTTCATGATTAAGTAGCTGACAAGCTAGCTAGTGAAAAGGTAAGTAAACTAATCTTTACTTTTTTACAATGTTCAATGCAACCCCACTTGATTATGAAGCATTTTGGCTTAATTTGATTCAAAGATCATAATCTCGTATTTTAGACTGCCTACTCCTTCGGGGATTGCAAGCTTGATAAGTATGTATGTATTGTATTTACTATGTATTCGACATACTTAATAATTATTTTACATACTCCAAATATCTGTTGCAATCAGATGAGATTTCCTTAAGTTTAAATATAAACACAGCAACAAGTGTAGGTGATTACCGTCATTTTGGCACAAAACAAAATGAGCAACGCCCAAAATGTACGCGTCCAAAACCCCACTGATAAATGAACTCTGGCGCAAGATGAGCCTCAAGAACTAAAAAGCGAAAACGAAAGACGGCAATAAGGCAATTCGTTTCGACCTAACAGAATAACTAATGAAGCCCTTAATTAAAAGGGCGCGATCAACGAATATAAAGTGTCTGCAGTTAAGATGTTACAACGCTATTAACTTAGATGTAAGGGTTCAGCTTCATTTACCGGTTTGCGACTAAGAAAAATATGCGCGGAAATAGAAAGACAGCATTGAAAAGCGAAATCTTTAATGTTACGCTTGAGACATATACCTACGACTAAATGCATTCTCATCATCTTCCTAGTGTTATGTCCCGTGCCTAGACGGTCCGCTTAGACCATGATCCAGGATTTAGCGAGTCTGGGAATTATATTAAAGCGACTGCCGATATAACCTTCGTAAACCTAAGGGGAACCAGACAATTTTTGGATCATGGTTACAAATTCAAAGTTGTTTAAATTTGCAGGTTTCATCACGATGTTTTCCCTCACCGTCGAGATAGTGGTATAAATACGTACATAGATTTGAAAAATCCAGAGGTACATGCCCGGGTTTGAACCCGCCCTCCTCGGTTAAGAGGCGCGTTTCCTTACCATTGAGCTACCACCGCTCCGACTAAATGCATTCTATGGTTGAATAATTGACACACATATGTACTGACGTACATTTAATCCTAGTTAACTTCTCAGCTTGTTTAAATTTTATCAATTAATAATCCATATTCATAGTTAGTGTAGCAGTAGGTGGGATAGTTACTGGAAAATGTCGAGGTACATGCGCAGGTTTTACCCACATCTCACTCACATCATATTAAGCATGTGTCTAACGTGTTTTACCCATTGAGTTACCACCGTTCCAATATAATTTGTATTAAACCTTTTCAGTCAAGTTTCAGTTATAAAACGTTATCTTTACAACTATTACTTGACAGGCTCGAAGGCGCATTCGGTAGTGATCCTGCTCCATGCGCCAAGAGTTGTGGGCTCGACCACCCAAGACAAACATTCGTTTGATGAATACTTGTGATTGTTCTGAGTCTGGGTGTTAATATCCAATATTTAAGTATATATTTGTGTAATACCACTGTTGATTCTGATATCCGTAACACAAGTGCTTAAGCTACTTAGTTCGGAGTCAGATCAATGTATGTGATGTCGTCGGATATATATACATATATTTATTTATTTATTACATATGATGGTATAAGTTTTTCTAACCAAGAATATTTTGATGTAATATTAACACCAAGATAAAGTTAATTTAAAAAGTGAAGGAACTGTTAAAATGTCAACATCAACAACTTCCCGAGAAGATTACGATCGCTCCGCAAAAGCCGGCTTCACTGTCCGCGATAAAGCAATGTCAAAATACAAAATTAATAGAGCATGCCTCCCAGCAATAAGTCTGCCAATACACCTTTACTGGCACTGTGAAGAATAGGAGGATAAATAAAAACATCAAAATTGCAAGCCTTACGCGCCGAGCCTGAAGGGAGAACTACTAGATTTTGCGACACACAGTTGTCGCGTTTGACAGTCTAAATATATTGTGGGAATATAGAATAATATAAAATATATTTTGTGTTATAATATAAAAGATATCTTTATCTATACACATTATTAAAAGTGTTTTTCGTCAGCTAACAACCGTAACACCGATTTAAGATTTACAATCAGGAAATCAGAAAAATTTTGTAATAGACACGAGTATCTATTAATAGAAACAATAAATAATTTTTTTTTTGTTTATTTAATATTTGATTCCAATGTAAAAAATTGTCAATGGAAGTATATATTATTGAAAACATAAGAATGCATTATTTTGTAATATGCTTCCTACTAGCATTGAATTTCGTCGATAACTACGTAATCTATACAAATAAATAGTTGTCGGCATTCTCGTCGTCGGTTCGTTAAAATGTTTGACTTAAGCTTTCTAACTTTTGATAAAAGATAACGCCACAGGTTATAACTTTTAATTTTCAAACGAAATATTTGCTCATAGCTTTACTCGCCGTCACATCCGTCAGTGAACTCATAGATAACAGTACTGCAATTTAAGTGATTTGATCAAAGTCAATGTTTGTCCGGAGATAACAAACGGTTGAAAATTTCACAGTTTACTGTTGACTGGATAAGTAGGCAGCCGGTTCCGTTCAAATAACAGGCTATCGGAAGATAAACGTAAATAACTACTTGTTGAACCACTATAAGGGCTTGTAAGCCCTTGGATCAGTATACAGATCTTTGACTTAATATTGCGATCTTGATAATGCGTAACTAACATTTGCTTTGAGGTAAATGAAAATTTCTCACAGTATTCAAAATAAAGGGTTATTATTACTTTATTTTGAATACTGTTCGAAAACTGAAATAAAATCGCGAATTCGTTAGCCTAGATTTCGTTAGCTTATATAACTTGTAAAATTTTGATTGACTGACTTTGATTGATTGATATTAACTGGTTTGCGTCAAGTAAAATACAGTAATCCAAATTTATCGTAAAATACCAGTTCATATGAAAAAATATAACAGCGTTTTTATTTATCTAAATACAGGCAATGTTTACTGTTTTTCCACATTGAAATTGTGGAACTCAGTCCGTGAATTCTATGGTCTACCAACCAGTTCAAAATGTCCTTTGGCATAAATAAAAATAACATGAAAATGTTTGACGTTACGACACAAAATATTAAATGTTAATACACATACTATACGAGAACCTATTTATGCTAGGTTTACCTACTGTAAAGTTACATGGCGACAGAAGACTTTTATAATCGTAACATAGTTTAAATGAGTAAAACAGTTTCATATAACTTTTTAAGAAAAATTACCAATACAACTAACATCATTATAAATGATAGGAACTGCCAAGGTGTAAACAGACGTATATTCACAATGTGATTTACAAAGAGACTGCTAGCAGTCTCTTTGTAAATCACATTGTGAATATATAAAAATATTAGAAGTTATTTTCTAGAAAAACAATAGGTACTTTATATCAAAATAAAGTTAGAATTCTAAACTTGAATACAAAACTAATAAAAGGTGTAAAAAGTATTAATACACAAGTAATGAGGCCAGCGTCGGCAACAATCATCATCTTCCTAGCGCTAGGTATGTACCGTGCTTAGTCTGGATCCGCTTAGACCATAATCCAGGTTTAGCGAGTCTGTTTCATACATTGAAGCTACTGCCGATCTAACCTTTGTAACAATTAGACAGAGGAACCAGACAATATGAATCATCACAATATTTTCCTTTACCGCTGAGCCAGGGTTGCCATACGTTCGGGTTTCCCCGGATTTGTCCTAGTTTAGAGGGCATCCGGGGAGCGTCCGGGCGGGGCTTCATTTGTAGTCCGGGTTTAAAAATGTAAAGTCTTGGGCCGCCCCGACACACGCACTGTGCCCGCACGCCGCGATCAACCGACGAACCGACTCGCTAAATTCACCATCATTTTCATTTGTATTATATTACACTGACTATGTTTAAAAAAAACTGTTGATATGTCCGGGTTCTGGGCTTTTAGAACCCGGGGTATTCACGCATCTTGTCCTGGTTGCCAAATTTTAGAGATGGCAACCCTACGCTGAGCTAGTAATTACCAATAACTAACACTTTCTTGTCGCTATGTCCGAAACTTAAACCATGATTCATGATTTAGCTATTCTGTTCTGAACCAGACAACATCTAAATATATAAATATCAGACTACATCACAAACATTGATCTGACTCCGAGGTAAGTATCTTAAGCGCAATTGTTACGGATAACAGTAACGCCCCGTTCTCGGAATTCCTTTTATTATTTTCCTCGCAATGTTTCCATATTTTCTTACCCTACAAACCTTTCCTGGAAAACTACAAATATTTTAAAATCATAATCAGCGAAATCGGTTCAACCGTTCTCCAGTTTTAGCGAGACTAACGAACAGCAATACTTTTTTTATATATAAGAGATAATACCCGATATGGGTAATGAGACTAATAGCTTTAGTTTCCTGTGCCGATTTACAGTGCATTTACAAGATAACAATATTGCAAATACAGGTACTATAATAGCCGCAGTAATTGCAATATATCAATGATACAATGTTGCACTTTAAAGACATGCCATTGCAGTGCGCAATTAGGTGCACAGTTCTTAGAACAAATTGGATTCTTGCTTTCCGATTGTGTAGTTATTGATTTAAAGTCAATGGCATATCATATAGTATAGTAATAACATACCTTACGTGCATCGTTTGAGATCTATTACTAAAACATTTAAATATATTCGCCATACTAGCTGATCACGGGACTCGGGAACCGTTGATTTTGTCAATGGTCTGTAAATAGATTTTTGGTTTTTTAATAGACCAATACGATCATGAATGTAAAAAAAGCAAGTAAGGACCGTGCAAAATGGCGTTCGGTTCTCTCTGCCTACCCCGCTAGAAAAGTAGCGTGAAGTTTAGTTAGTTTAATAAACCAATGGTATCTCTTTCGGTCAATCGTAATTAGTATGTTGAAAAAAGTAATGACAAAATGTAAATGAGTGCAAGTGCAACAAGTAATTTGCTTTATAATTGTATGTTATCGGAGGAACAAAGGATTTAAGGGACACCTATTAGTTGCACCATTAGCAACATATTAGTATGCATTAGTATAGACCAGGGGTCGGCAATTAGTTTTAGGGGTCCGGATACTGAGAAATTTTAACGAGGTCCATTAAAAAACAACTGACATATATAAAAACATTGACCAATTTCCTAAGAAGTCAAACACTCATAGTTTTAATACTAGAAATAAACACAAACTTGCTGTTCCGAACCATAGACTCCAGAAGAGTGGTAATTCATTTATTGGTCTTAGTATTAAAATATTTAATAAACTTCCAGAGAGTCTACTAGCATTACCTTCACATAAGTTCAAATTGTGCATTAAAGCGTTCTTAATGAAAAAGGGCTATTATAAGATTGAAGACTTCCTAAATGATAAGCATTTATGTTTAACTTCATAATGAAGTGTTCACCTGCAGTGTTGTTACCTAATAAGTACCTATAGAATATTAAGCACGAAATTGTAAATCTTTGCATTTAAAAGAGTAACTATCGAGTTTCTTGCCGGTTTCTTCTCGATAGATTCAACCTTCCGAACCGGTGGTAATCCTTTTTTCTGTTTAAATTTACTATTTATAAGTGCTTTTTTGAAGCCTATATAAATAAAGAGATTTTGAATTTGAATTTGAATTTGAATAGGATAAGACATTGTTACTAACCCAATTAGACCTAAGTTGTCTGGATGAATAAAAAGATATTATTTATTATTCTATGTAATAATTTATACTTGGTACGTTATAATATTTGGCGGTCTAAGGTTCGACCTTTCGCGGTCCGCCAGTTGCTGACCCCTGGTATAGACTATTGCTTTAAAGTATATATACACATATAGGAGGTAAAATCGAAAAGCATTCAGTCTTTAAACACAGGTTACCATACTAGAAAAAAAACCAATTCAACCATTTTAACATTTATGCCACTGCAAAGAAAATCATCAACCAATCCGTGCCAGTTTCGGCTACCGTGATTCAGCTATCTCTTATACAAAATTATAATGTCTACATGTCATTTAGTTAGTTTACTCTGTGTCAAACTTGTCTATTTTTTTATTTAAATTTGACTAAGTAACTATATATTTTATGATAATTCCTCATTTCAATGAAAATAACTCAAGAGTTCAAATGAAATGCTGGAGCAAGATGCTGACAGGTAATCCACATTCATTCTAAATCTAATCGATTGCTCTGGGCGTAGGATTTCGATGTAGCGTCGATAATCCATAGGCAAGCGACTGCATAGTAAGTTAAGCATTGTTGATACTAGCCATGGATGACACGCTTGAGCATACGCAGGGAGGGGGGAGGCAGCTGCTCACCCCACCTTGGAACTTGTGTTCCAAGGTACCCAAGAGCCTATCAATATTATTGTATTGCCCATCCCTGGACCAAAAGCTGCGTACGCAAGACACGATCACATGACAAGGAATAAAGAATTTCGTATTTCGTCTTATATTCAAGACTAGCTGTGCCAGCGGTGTCACCCGCGTTTATGGTTAATATTATAAAGACTATTTCCGTCATACATGATTTCTATGTAACGTTAACCCTTAAGGCTGCACACGCGACGGAAGCTTAAAAAATGGAGTAACTTCTTCCGTTTTCCCAACATTTCCACTACTGCTCTGCTCCTATTGATTGTAGCGTGATGAAAAGTATACTATAACCTGCCCAGGAGTATGAAGGATAATTGTACCAAGTTTCGTTAAAATCCGTCGAGTAGTTTTTGTTTCTTTATGGAACATACAGACAGACAGACAGACAGACAGAAAGCCAGACAGACAAAAATTTTACTGATTGCATTTTTGGCATCAGTATCGATCACTAATCACCCCCTGATAGTTATTTTGAAAATATATTTTATGTACAGAATTGACCTCTCTACAGATTTATTATAAGTATAGATGACAAACGAACTAGCGGGTTATTTAATGAAAAATAATCACAACCGCCTATGGATAAATACTGGACTACTAAGGAGACAAATTGCACCCGAGAAATTAAAAAAAAAACTTTTTAAGAATTCTTAATGGTCATAGCAACTGCCATCGTTTGCGATCAATACGCGACTGAACCCTACGGGCGCCAACACACTCGACGCGGCGTCGTTAGAAAACGCATTGATTCATGATGCCAACCTACAAACAGTTCCCGATTGTATTAAATCAGCAGCGTCGTTAGAGTGTAACGAGCGGGATCGATCTCGCAGCGACAGTGATGTCGTGATAAGCCTTATCCGACTGGACGATGCCATCAGCGATTCAATTAACCTAATGACGTTTGCTGAGCGCCTCTAGGCTGAGACAGTTGCTGATTTTTTAGATATGCAAATGGACGATAGGCACCGGGTTTTAAGTAAACGTGCCGCAGCGTTAAAGCTCATTTTAGTAATAAAATTCAATAAGCTTAAGCCGATTAAAAGAAATGACATTGAAAAAATATTAACTGCGAGTAAAATTCAAAATTAAAATCATATACATACATATTAAATACGCAATGGATGATTTTACATTCTCCGGCCAAAAATCTACGTCATCAGCACTAAGTTTTCTTATATTTTTTATTTTAATATCAATAAAAATATATTAACGTATTACATTTGCTATTATATCATGCAATAATTAAAAAGTGCATAATTTTCAACAGAGAGCGGTGGTAGCTCAATGGTAAGGACACGCGCCTCTTAACCGAGGAGTGCGGGTTCAAACCCCGGCCCCTAACTTATGGATTTTTCAAATCTATGTACGTATTTATAACACTAGCTCGACGGTGAAGAAAAACATCGCGATGAAACCAGCAAATTCAAACAACTTTGGATTTGTAATCATGATCCAAAAATTGTCTTGTTCCCCTATCTTAGGGTTACGAACGTCAGATCGGCAATCGCTTCAATGTAATTACCAGACTCGCTATATCTTGGATCATGGTCTAAGAGGACCCCGTCTAAACACGGGTCATAACACTAGGAAGATGATGACATATTTTTTAACAGCATACTGCCCAAAAATCTGCGTGCAATAACCCTCTTTCAAATCCCAGACATTACTCACGCACGTTACTCGACAGACAGTTTATGTGGTAATAACTTTTTTAATATAAAATGTGGTTTGTCAGCCATCGGATCAAAGCAAGGGTTCCGTGAAAGGCTGGACCTTCGTCAAGGGCACTTGACGCTGCTAGGAATCTTTTCAGCTGATCGACTGCGATCACGATATTGGGATCTCTCGGTACCCCCGATTTGCATAGAACTTATTATAAATGTAAGACGACTGCGTAAGACGACACAGATTTGAGAGAGATTTTAAAATGCCAATTAAGATGTTTCCAAGATTATAAAAGTCGATTGATTTGATATTAAATTGTGGAGAGCATATCTCTTATTATGTACTAAGTATATAATTTGACAAATATTTTTGGGTGTATTGATATATAGTTAGTAGTCTTAATAGATCAATCAATGAAATTCTTGGATCTTGGATGAAAGGATCTTTTGAAAAATAATACTTCGCATTTATTTATATATATTTTTCTTTTTTATAGCTAATTTATCTTTTGTGATTATCTGCTTAATATTAGAACGAAATTTCCCCCTTATGTTAAGTATGCCATATGCGACCAGGCCATATGCGACCAGGCCCTAGTAAACCCAATTTCTTAAGTTTCAGTCATCAAATTTAGTACAATGAAATCATTCAAACAATCGAGATTATCTTGAGGATTTTAGATCGACCTATTTATTTAATAGCGCTACTATCAACACGACCGATAGAGTTCCAAGAATTTTGATAGACTTGTTCTTTATTAGAAGTGTTTAAGCGAGCGTTTTGTAACCGTTGATAAGCACTTAATGTAATTTCACAAGAAAAAAATAAAAATCCAGAATATATTACATATACTATATCATTTTATATAAAGATTCATTATTCATTATGAAGAAATAATTATCCAAAACAAAATGTAGGTACTCGATGGAATATTATTGTATTCCATAATTATTATTTTTTTATAAATAGAGTACTTACACAGATGTTTTACACGCGGGTAAATACAGTTGTGCAATAGATACTGCGTCAAACCAACCATTAACCACTTCTTAACCACTTCGAATTTTGATGTCAAATTTTATATTTTATTTATTTATTTAAGTATATAATTAAAGAATGACTATAAATTTTAAAGTCAGACAATAACGTCATATCACTGACCGATATTCGAATAAAACCGAATTTAATTAACATACTCACACGAGTCCATAAAAGCACACTCGCAGCGTGTATTTTCATTTTTACGGCACATCAAAAGAAAGTGATATCGCGTAATTTTATGATAATGGTCGGGTGGCCTACGACCCCCGAATAACGAAGGCTTTTAAATTTACGGTTTAAGCCGCGTGATGAGCGGAGTGTTTTACGGTTTAAATTTTGACTCATACGCGAGCTAATACGGCACATGCGATTATGCTGACGCATAAAGTGGGGAGAGCCAATATTTTCCACCTTGGGAGATTAGAAAATTTCAGCCCCGGTGAGGCGGTTTCGTCCTCTTTACTAGGTATACGGACAGTGAATGCATGAAATTGCTTTTTAACGTGAAACAATATTTGCTTTTCCGTCTTCAGTAACACAAACATGGTTATTGTGTACCTCCTTTTTTATATCATTAAAATACTTGTAGGTAGGTACGATTATGTATGTACATCAGTCATTGCCGCATTTTATGATCCCATTCGGAACCACACTATCGTAACGAACGTTAAGATTGTAATGTCATAGTTTTCATAATTAATATGCGCACTATTTCATCTTAACGATTAAACGGAAACTTTATATGAATAAGGTAATAAAACATATACTAATGTAAGACACTGATTGAAGTGCATTTATATTTTTTATATTTTAGTTTAAAGACACTCTAAGCACAGATTACATGATGTGTTTATTATTTGGTCCTGTAAAATTTCTTAATGATCTACCTTTGCTAGATGCCAGAACAGGCATACTTTCATTACAAACGGTAAGGTTTCTCCCAACATTAACTTTTCTTGAATACATTAAGTACATGAAGTCAACGTCGTTATTCTTTAATATCAGAAACATAACATCCCGAACATAACTTCATACGCAAATATTACGATAAGAAACATATATCACACCCGCCATTACGAAAAGTCGTAACACAAGCGGACAGATACAGCCAAATATTGAAATCCATTTCCCAACTCCAATAACCCTTAATGAGGTCACGTGCTCAAAAACGTCCACCGAGCACAATATTTTATTGCCACTCCAGTATCCAAATACTGTGCCGAGTGTAATTTTACGCGGTCACACGCCACCCCGGCTTATCGGTCTGTTTGGACAAAACTCGAAAAGCCCACAATTTGGATGTTTACCCTGTAAATAATAATTCAGTCGATGTTAGCATCGGATAAAGGACATTCTCGTTCGGGTTAGGGACGTGCGTTCTGATGGAGGAATGAAAATCTTTGCATGAAGACGTGTGTGACCGCTTTAGGAATACCTTAAAGTAATGATAGGGTCATATTAACCCAATTTTTAGCCAACACGTTATATAAGGGTTGGACGAAACTAAAAGATTCGACAGTTGAATTGTGGTATTTTAAACGTATATGGGTAACATGTGGTAAATTAACGTGTTGAAAAAGATTCTATATGATATTTTGTGAGTAAATAGTATTTCAACGGCTTTTTGAAATTCAATCAAATGTCAACATGTATATACGGATGTCTTTACTATACACAAGTTTATACATAACTTTATTTTTATTTTTTGCTAATATCAAGTAATGTTGAATATGGCAGCATAGAGAAATAAAATGTAGAAATAGATTTTAATAATTTGATAGAATCTAAAAATATGATAAAAAATTGGCTTCAATATTCAGTTGCTTAGCTTATATCAAATAGAAAGGTTGATATAAAAAGCACTTATTTGAATATTTCATTCCCCACGCCTACTCAATTTATTTCAGGCACAGCTCCACCAACGTGACAGCGTACCTAAAACTGTAATTAGACCAAAAAAGCCCCGACCCTTAATTGACATTCATACTTGTGATGTTTTATTTTTTCCCGAACGCCGCGAACACAATGCAAATAAAGCATGATGCTAACTTAAAAATGGAAATTGGTATGCTGACACGATTTCCGCGGGTAAATATTGTAACGGAAAATGCAAATTGGTGAAATTGTAAACTTTTCACCCTTACATTTTACTGGGCGCTTTAATATTCGCAGACGGTATCGTTACGATATCTGCTTTATTATTTTAAACAGTCGAGAATAATGTTTTTTGGTTATTTATTTTGTCGGTGTTAAAGTTTATATAAAGCTGAAGGAGGAAATTGATACATAATTCGGCAAGAACAGATTTGGAAAAAAACTATTAAACGAATACATTAACGTGTTACCTGATTAATAACACAGAATCAGTCAGTATAAATATAAGTCACGGATTTTTAATACGTCAGTATATTAAAAAAATACAGTGTGTTTATTTATAAATAAGGATATTTTACATTAAACAGTTGAGATTTTAAAATCAGCTGTATTAAAATCTATCATTAACCATTTTGTGTTCTAAATTTAAAATAAGTCCTTAGACTACGTAAATTTGCGTAAACTTTTGTGGGATTCGTTAAATACTTTTCCGTACGTTTCGTGTATTAATCATCTAAACAGATCAGAAGTTTAAAATAGTAACCCATAGATTAAACATCTAGTAACTAATATGTAGGATATGTAGTAATCATAATCATCTTTGTATCTTATATATTATTGATTCATCAGTAAGTCTGAACTAAAACCGGGAAATACCCAAAACAAAATTCTTACAATGAGATAAAATATAAATAACCTGAATATTGTTTTCCGAAAGTTAACTCTCAATGGATTCATTAGGCATTTCCATTTTGATAATCTAATAAAGTTATTTGAAGAAGTATTCCTTTTTTCCTTTGATGAGGAATTCCGATCCGCTTATTTCGTAAGCAATATCCTTAGCAGATTTTAATGATATTATTCCAGGCAAAGATACCATTACCTACCTACATTTCTGAATATAATATAGATGAACTACTTCTGCGTAATACTCGTAAAGTCGATATAAAAGGATCAATTTAAGCGAATACGAGTATACCTACAATAATTATAGCAACTGGATTTTTATAGCTTTTGGAAAAAAAAAACTTGGTAAATGTATCAAATAATCTAATCAATTAGCTCTTCGCGATTCTCCATAAGTGTTACCAAATTTAGTAGAGGTTACCGGCGTGATGTTATAAATATTTTTTTATATTTAGTAAACTAAGGAATCATGTAATGACCGGTAAAGTTACTTAAATTTAGACAGCTTTTAATCTCATTTATTTATTCCATTGCACATTTAATAATTTCCCACAAAAGCAGGTAAAAACTTCATACAAGTAGCACTCAGGTTATCAGTAATCAATTATTACTACTTTTTCACAATTTTCCACCTAACCAGCCCAATTTTGTTTTTGGCTAAATGTGGTACAAGGGGACTGCTGCCCCTTTGACTCTGCCTATCTCTTTGGGGATTATGGGCGTGATGTTATGTATGTATTTAATAATTCCACCCAAAAAAACTGGTAAAAACTTCATACAAGTAGCACTCAGTAATCAATATTCAATTCAATTCTGTTTCACTTATAGATTTTTATCGGGAAGCGAACCGGCGCCCTTCGGCCGCATATCAACACGTCAATATATCAGATATCTACCGTCATTTGTCCACCATGCCTATTTATAGCGGAAGGGGTAGACAATGCTAGCAGCGAGGTTTGCCAATTTCACTAGTTTTTATTGTAGGATTCAAAATTAATGTCAACTATACGTTTTATTGGAGTTCCCTTGATAAAAAAACCCTGTATGCTAAAATTATTCCAGTTAAATTACTCCGAAAGGGAAGTTGCGTAAAGTTAGGTAAGTTAGTTAGTTAGTTAGTTTTTGTAGGGAATTGTCCGACTTATAAATTATATACGAGTAGCTTCGATGACTGAGGTGAATATTATGTATTCAAGTTTTAACTAAATAATCTAACACAAAAAAGCGGCTGTTTAATTTTGATACTCAGCATTTTTCCAAACCAAACTCAATTATCAGAATATAATTAACTGCTTTTACGACTGTAAGAAATTTGTGAAAATAATAAATATCGGTGGACAGTAAAAAGAGTGAAAATATAAATTATTATGAACTATTGAATATTCAATTCGGTCTAACATATCCTGTACAATGCAAATGCACGGCCACCCTACCGCACCAGCGACCCACTATACAATCAATAGAGGCGTTTACCTGCAATCGAATTGTTGGGTACGATACAACGCCTATACGCGCTCCTAGTAGTAATGGCTGGTTTAACCGATGCACACGATTGACCAACCATTTGTTTATTGTACTCTTTGTATAAATAAATAAATAATAAAATAATTTCTCCAGACTGACACACCAATTCCCTAGTTCCAAACTAAGCTTATGCTTGTGTTATGGATATTAGGTGAACGGATGATACTTAAAACGTTTATAAACTTCCATGACTCGAGTACAGATGTCCATGTTCATTACACAAAACATTTTCCCCTAGCGGGATTCGAACCCGCGACCCTTGGTACTGGTATCTGACCACTCGACCAACGGGCCAGTCAAAGTATATGTTTAATTAATTTAATTTGACTGGCCCGTTGATCGAGTGGTCAGAGACCCTGGCCACGAAACCAAGGGTTGTGGTTTCGAATGCCGCTAGGGGAAAATGTTTCGTGTAATGAACATGGACATCTGTACTCGAGTCATAAAAGTTTATAAACGTTTTAAGTATATCCATCCATTCACCTATTATCCATAGCACAAGCATAAGCGTTGTTTGGAACTAGGCAATTGGTGTGTCAGTCTGAGAATATATTTATTTAATTGTTCCGTAGATCAAAATATGGTAGGACATTTACAAGGACAATAGGGAACATCTAAAGTGATTTTATTCCCATATCAAACACATAATCTGTTTTAAACAATTATACCGCTTTACAAGCCTTCGTAAGTCCAGTTATTGTAATAATAGGACTATTTTTGTCATTTCTTTCAGTTAAATATTTTTACTAACAGTTTTTTACAATAGAATTGTTAGATAAATGACAATACCTACGAATGTTTTTAAATTACTACTGACTTCGTCAGTAACATGTGGAATGACATTCTGGAAATCGATCCTGTTTATTTTATTATTTTGTTAAGTTTTACCCAAACGTGGAAATCGACTTTAACTCTTTCAGTCACACTTTTGTATTTTTAATAGCTCAGACATAAAAAATACATATTCGTGTTCAATATGGATTAAAAATAAAAAAAATAAAAATAATTTTTTTTTAATATATGTATTATTTTTAATACATATATATTAAAAATAATTTTGTGTTTTATATCTTTTTACATAAATATTCTGAATAAATGTTCTTACGCATTTGGATTCAATTTTCAATATTTTATTTACCATTTGTTAAAATATATAATAAATATTCTTGTCTTTTTAGGTGGTTAGTATGCTAACCACCAAGACGGAAAGCGTTAAGACCAGCAAACCAGACATGTCTACTTATCTTAACTGACTAACTATGTCAGTTACTGTTTTCCTTGACGCCGAATTAAATGCATGTATTTATTTAAATCCAAAACTAAACGTAGTAATGAAATATTCCCCCAGATTACAGCGGTAACGGAAATGATGGCGGACAGCAGTTGATAGGCGAGCTCGGAAATAAGCACTTAAATTTGGCTTTCTTCAGTTAAATCGGACTATTTCAAAAATTTGCCGACTTTTTTACAATGTTATTCTTTGCCGCCGAGTTGGATGCATATATTTTTTAAATCTGACGAAAAAATAATCATGAAACTGACTTAACGTGTAGTACGTTAAGTCAGTTCCATGTTTTTTTTTCGTAGAATCTGCGATGGACAAGCGAGGCCGCGGAACGCATCGTGAAATATTCCCGTGGATGACAGCGGCAACGTGAATGATCGAGAGCCACAGCGGTTGATTGGCGGGCTCGTTCGAACGTTCGGCCGGTGACGACGTTAAATCGCGTGTTTTGGACGTTCCGCGTGAAGTGCGGAATGAAGAACGAGCCGCGTGAAATATTAAATTGCTCTCCGAAATATGTACGGGTGAGTGGCAGAGTATCGGCCGAGTATACCTACTTAATATTCGTATTAGGTACCTGTAAAGGTAAGGATATTAATCAGTTGGTATTTTTAAACTCATCGTAATGATTTGGAATTTCGCAGATTTCATATTATAGTCAATCAAACAAAATACTAGTAGTAATACTACCTATTGCATTCAATGTCTTTATTGAATTTAGCACTTTAGTCAATTAATTGGAACATTACAAAGCATATAACATTGCCTAAATTGACCATGTATTTAAGAATTCGCAAAGAGAAATGGTCAGTGGGTATCTAAGTCTCAATGTTATTTTGGTTCAAACCCGAGCGTTAATAATAAAAGATTGGCTATGTAAGACATCATCATGAAGAAGATTATTATTTGTGTTCAAATAGGAGTGGGTTTACACTTCTATATGTATTTTAATTCTTTGAGATATTAACCTAATTTGTCTAGTTCATGTCATTTTCTAAGGGTTATAAGATAGCTTGAGCTTCTATGAAAAGGATTATGAATGTTGAAGAGGCGAGTGAGGTGTGTAAGGATCGTGCCATATGGCGCTCGGTTCTCTCTGCCTACCCCGCTAGGGGAGTGGCGTGAAGTTTAGTTAGTTAGTTATAAGATAGCATTCATCCCGAAAAAATTCTGTCTGAAAGGTGAAATCGGGAAATATCTAGCACAGTGTTGTAAGTACTAATATAGAAGGATGTTTAGCGTATTCATACATAAACTACATGAAAGAAACCATTTGATAAGGCCGAAGTTTTATTCGCACATTCACAAAATGAAGAGGGCAAGCTTTTCACCCAACCCGTACCTTAATAAACCATATTAATGTACCCTAAACAATAGAGGGCCACTATCTGTTGTAATTTAACCCTGTGAAAGCGTGCCGGCGAACTATCACCGCAAACTTACTTCGCAAACGGCCTAACTGGCCCCCGGCTATTATAGAATTGGGACATTTTCGTAGTAAAACTGTCTCTAATTTACAAATGGAGCAGATCAACTTATCGCCACAGTATGATGATGGAACAGAGAATTAAATAATTTTGTCAGTTAAACAAACACATTGCATGTTTTTCTTGTTGCTATACATTAATTTATATTGTAGCTACTGAAACGAAAAGAAAGTTTAAATTAACTTCATACTTATTTCAATAAGCATTATTATTAAGGAACTAAATAATCTAAATATATATGAGGTAATTTCAACAAATACGACGTGTGATATGACATAGTATAATTTCTCCGATTCCACTGTTTATATGTCACGTAGCCAAACGGCGGTCCTTCAATATAATACTCCTGACTCCTGTACTAAAATCCTAGATTTACCATTTAAAATTATAGTTGTTGTTCACTTTTTCAGGAGCGGATCATAACGATTTAAAGGTATTAGATATAAATAAATTAATAAAATCGCTATGCTAACCATGTCACTTATTATTTTTATTTTTTTTTCAAAGTTGACTTACTGATTAAACTCATCGTGTGTCCGCGACTGATTCTGGATCACACATAAGCATTGTATCAAGTGTAGATGTCCCTAATATGAGCTATTAACTCTCGCGCAAGATGGAGCATTGTGATAGTCTTTAATGGGCGAGATGGGCGCGCGATAATTACTCACAGCTTATACGATGAATTAAGCCGAGCAGGACGGTTGTTTGTTGATTTGTTTTTGGGTCAAACGAATTTATTGTCGTGGGAGTGGAGTGGTTTGCAGATACTTACGTAATGTTCGCAACATGGATCTTACTGTAATTGGCCTATCAAGTTATTAGTGGCGATTCAACAATGGCTATTATATCGTATTATTAGAAGTTAGGTATACTCTTAGAGGGTGCGGCCGAAAGTCTTAATATGAATACAGCACTTATAATTAACCTTATAACAGCTTTTTATATATGTATATTTTTTATATTAGAACTAAATAAACTATAAACAATTCTTGTACTTTATTTATAGAACTCTTTTAGTTTTAAATTTACCCGATCAAATTCATTTATAATTGTTTTGACATAAATTATATTAATTTTATATTCCAAGCCCAATCCTAAACTGCTATGATGCTGGAACGTCACAGCTTCATGCATTATCTTAAATCTATTCTCTAATATATATAAAACAGTATAAAGAGTGATATAGCAGTGCGCCACACAAGTTTAATTGCAAGGTTTCCGTTCGCGCGTCTGGTAATGAACTGCGCATCTCACCTCCGAGGGTGATTCTTGAGTCCGAACACGTTTACGAGGGAAAAGACAGTGCACTCACCCTTCGGGAGCAAGCCCCTAAAATGCTGCATGCTCGGGAGTTGTAAATTGTTTTTTTGATACAGTTGCAAATATATTTCGCTACACATAATGCTTCATATTTGGTTTGCGACGAGCTAGCCACTATCTCAATTTTCAATTTTATCTAAATATATTTTTGACATAATATGGTTTTATATTGTCTTGGACTCTGTCAAATTTCACCATCAAAAAATATTAAGAGAAATTCATGCTCAGTTGAAGGGTTAATATAACATTAAAAGATAAAATTGCTGAGGATACTCGTACTTCACTACTCATAAAACCTTTTTTTTTTTTTTAATAACTCTCATCCATCATATATTCGAATAAAATAAAGCAACAGAACTTAAATGTTGTGTTACAAGCCGTAAATAACAAACCAATTGCCAAAACCACATATTGGTTTCGTTCAGAGACTAGTAGTTACCAAGTAGAAAATAAATTGGAACCTTATTTCGGTAAAATAAGTACACATGTAGGTATAGTAGAAAAGGGTTTGATACTTACCTTCACTAAAACCTTTCATAAAATGAGGGCAGACCTATGTCACGGTACTGTGTCGATAATAATAGGTGAAGTGTGAAAAAATATAGTAAATTCAGCTTATCGGTTCTTGTTACACGCGTAGTCGACGTTCAATAATATCGTAGAATACTTAAAAGAAACTAAAGACTCACTTTGTAATGAACTTTTTTAGCATTTTATCCCATTCTTTGAATGCTTTAACTGTAGTCGTACATTTTGCAACTGACATCTGCTCCTTATAATCTTCAGACGGAGAAGCCAGATAAATTGGATCATAGTTACATTAACGTTTGGATATTATTAAAATATTTTTAAAACTTGTAAGTAAAAAAAAAATTATTAAATTATTGAGAATCCATCCATGTTATCATATTTGAACCAAATTAATCTCGCAAGAGAAGTTAACTGTTTTCTGGTACTGTGCAACATCGATGAAGTATGCAACCTTAAGCTACCTTTACTGATATTTCCCAATTCACACACACTTATTAACACACACCACAATCACCTCAATCATAGACACAATTCAGTCACACAGCACGTGCTGAATCATGATCGAAGCGGACCTCAATCAAGAACAATATTATGCCCTAGGAATAAGAAGGCCACATTATTATTTTTTTTTTTTTTTAAACACCAATTCCCTAGTTCCGAACTAAGCTTATGCTTGTGCTTTGGATACTAGGTGAACGGATAGACATTCTTAAATACGTTTATAAACATCCATGACTCGAGTACAAATGCCCATGTTCATCACACGAAACATTTCCCCTAGCGGGATTCGAACCCCGACCCTCGGTTTCGTGGCCAGGGTCTCTGATCACTCGACCATCGAACCAGTCGAAGCATTGTTATTTAGACACCGCAATGTCAGAGACAATTCGAGACACACCGCATGCTGCGAAAGTTTACTTCTAAGGTAGTCTGTGACGCGTCATTGCGCCATAAATAGGGATTGAGGTGCAGGTGCATGCTGCGTCTCTGTTTAAAGCGCAGTGCACACTAGTTAGAACAATGGATGTGTAACCATAGTCCAATAAATATCTGATTTCTCTATCTAAGGTTTACGAAGTACAGATAAAAAATACTATGATTTGATAACCAGACTCGTCAAAAAGTAGATCCCATTAGGAATAAGACATAATGCTAGAAAAAAGAGGACCACAGTATTATCGACAGACTATCACTAAGACACCGCAATCTCAGAGCAAATTCGAGGCACATACCACGTGCTGGGAAAGTTTACTTCCGAGGTAGTCTGCGACGCGTCTCTGCGCCGTAAACAGGGATTGAGGTGTAGGTGCATGCAGCGTCTCTGTTTGAGGCGCGCAGTGCAAACTTGGCTCTTACGGGTGAAAGATTTATGCTTACGGTAACTATGGGAGGTAATGTTTGTTTAGATATATTCACTGCAGTCCACTCTGAAATAAACTTACGCAAAGTCAGCTCTATTGAAATTATTTCTTCAAATCTCAATTAGAAAACGTAGCTCATATACTTTAGAAAAAAGTTAGATACAGTTTTATCACATAACTACCAAAATCTGCTATGAAGTTTAATTCTGAAGATTTACATACAATTAAAGCGGTTTTTTGGATTACACAACTTCGCTAAAATGGCATCTAAATTACTTTTTATTATTTGATAACTAGAGACAAATTATTTTAATATGACTACTTACTTGTAACAGGTGTTTTTTTTTTTTGTCGTAGTCATTAAACGTTTTAAGAGCCGCTGCCTATGTATCAAAACAAGGAACATTATCATTTGTACAAGTTGGATGACGTAGCTTTTCTCGCCTTCTCGCACCATTTTATCCCCTCAGATCCCCGGTACAATTAACCATAAGTATTAATACTGTTTCCCCCAATGTTTCCGCGCTATTTCTCCTTTGCTTATTGCGTGGGGCGTCGTCCGCTATTTTATTGGCACCGATTGTATGTCGGTCTGTGTACTTTGCGACACTTTCCCTTTATGAATGTTATGGTTTATTGCGGACAACCCTCGCTGGCGTCTCTCGGTTGCTACCAAGTCATTTAAGTCTGCGTGGCAGGGAGTCTATCGCGGTTGTTTTAAGTTGCGAAGTCGGTGATCAATCTAAAACCGCAAACAAATCAATTCGTGAAGTTAAGAAGTTGGTTTTCCCTTTTGTAGTATTTTTGATGTTATCGGAACTCGTTCTGAGGTTAAAAGGAGGGGATTCAGTTTTAATTTCGAAGTTTACGAAAAATGTGGTAGGGTGAATGTTTGATTTTTTAATTTTCACATATTTATTCATTTGGTGAAGTATTTAACACAGTATTTATACAAAAGTGATATTACTGTTAATGTATTACTGTATAACATGCAATGCATTACTGTCCGGTGGTAAATTTTCATTTGTATGTACTGACGATTTATACTTAAGTGCTTATTTAAACCTACGTAAATAAAGATATTGTCATTTCATTTCATTTCATGACTATCAGTCCACGATTTACTAATCCAATTTGACAATGACATAAATTCATAAAATTTACCATTAGAAAATTCAGGTTAATTGATAAATACAACATGAATTATTTTTTAAATAACCGTGACTGTATTTGTATTGTTCACAAATCTTATTTTACGACTTAATTTATTATTTTTCACTATGAATAAATATCGATATCGTACTTCAGAGCTTAAATAATAATAGTTTTTTTAACGTGCGTATGGTATCTACAAATGCGATCCGTCAAACACGAAAGCGTCAACGCCACCTCAAAATGTCGGTGTCCGACTTGATCACAGCAAAAGCGCTTTCAATTGAACTCCGATTGTCCAGCAATCTCCTCAGAACTTCTCAGAATGCTCAAACCGGTATTTGCTCCGTAAACTCAGCTGCACTACCCGACCCCATGTAGCCAAGTCAATTGGTGATCCAGTTAATTGATCTCCACGCCGGGCACCTTTGCAGCAATTTGGCCTCGTTAATCGTTAACTTGAGTGCTTCCTGATTAATCTTGAGGGTGTAATTGTTCTGCAGACATTTGTTCGCTGTCTTCAAGGTGTTTTGTTTAGCTTTAATGAGCTCTTGGGGTTTCGTGGCGCGTGTTGCGTCTAATGGTTACAGGTTTAGTTTTGTCGTGTGATGCATTGTATTTCCGTGTAGAAGTTAGTCTATATAATGTTTTAAATCTATAACGACTGTTAAATATATTCGTGTTATTGCACACAAGTCCTTAGAGTCTTATAAATGAAAAATGCAGAAAATTGACTTTATTGTTATACAAATAATTGCATTGATCGTTGTGATCAGCCCCAGGCTGATGTAATCCAGCAGCTTCCAGGTGAAATTACTACCCAATCTCAAGTACAGAAAGCTACATTAAATTCTAATATAAAAGACAATGTCTTAATATTTTCAGACAATATAGAAGTTGGCTATGATTCTATATTAAACAAAAAAAAAAAAATTTGTGTCATAAATTATTGCTTTCCTGACGCCACACTCAGTGAAATATATAGCAGAGTGGTAAATAGTAATTATAATGAACACTCAATAATTATTTTAGTTAAATACTAAAGTAAATGCCCAAAAGAGACATTTTAAAAGTAATTTCTACATCGTCAGAAATCACAGCTAAAAAGATTTACTTGTGTGCTTGTCCATATTCTAATATTTCTGCGAACAAAATGATAGTATACACATTTTAAATTCTTTAATAAACAATCTGACCTTCCATGGCGACAATTTTGTATTTTTGACACTAATAAGTTTACTAATATTAACCTATTTTTGACGTGCAAAAGTTTTTATTTGGCTTCTAAAAAAAACACTGGCTAATTTGTTAGCCGATAATATTGAAATCTTATTTAATAAGTTAATTTTGGAAGTGGTTCCAAATACTTTAAATTTATTGTTGAGAGAATAGAGAAGTCCTCTAGCACTTTGGTGTCAAAAGAAAAAGCCACCTACCTAAATATTGTACACCAAAATATCCAAGGTTTTTCCGGCATAGAGTTAGAAATAAGTAGAATTGTTCTTCGAAGATAGGAATATTCATGTATTGTGTATTACAGAACACTGGTTTAGTCGACACGACTAAACCAGTGTTCTGTTCGACACTACGGATGCGGGCGTAACTCTAGGTCTAGTATATTTGATGCTTAGGAGAACATGCATCGGTATTGGAGTTTTTTGTTTAAAGCTTTTGATTGCGTTGATCACCAGACGCTGCTGATGAAGTTACGGCATTACGGTGTTACGGGTAGCTCACTTGTTCTACTCTAATCATATTTATCTAACAGGATCCAAAGGGTTAATAAGATCTGACTCTTCTGGGGCTCCTCTATCCATTGCGATGCCACAGGGCTCAATATTGGAGCCTTTGCTTTTTATAATTTATATTAATGATCTTCCATACTATATGCTATATAAGTAGGCTTTTTTAAGGCTTTTTTAACATTCCACATGCAATTAGTATTTTGAATTAAAATTAAATTATCTTTAAGTCACCTCTGTTACAGCTAGTTTAAATAAATAAATTACCCTTAATATCTAATGACACCTACCGACTTACAGACAACCAAAACAAACAGACAATTCAAAAATTCCATCCAACAGGGCAATGACCTTTCAAAAGGAAACGAGACGAGTACGAAATAGATTTTTCAAACAAACACGTACGAGAAAGAACTGCACTCTAGTTCTAATTCGATTCCGCCTCATTTCGACTTCAAAGCCCTCGACCCTCCTCGTTACCCGAATATGACTCGGAATTGTGCCTCAACCGTTCAAATCACTATAACAATGGCGAAATTTAAAATAATCGAAGGGGTGTTCCGTACCCCATTTCAATAGACCTTTTTATGGCCCAATACCGGGTGGATGTTGTTTTGCCCCACCATTAGTGCGCCTAATAACCGGCAGGGGCGCTAGGATTGCCACTTTTTAAGAAATATGAATAAAATATGACTTAAAAACATGATTTAGAAAAAAAATTGCAAATTATGAAGAGTCTAATTGTTGTGTGATAATGAAACACTGCTTGAGGAGTAATTGCATTGATTAGGCTCACAACAGAGGTTTTAAAAGTCAGTGAGCATACTCCATCGTTTTATGGTTTAATTTGAAATTTGAATCCAATCTATTTATTTATATATTCTTTTTTACACTAATGAGTTTCTATTGCCAAAGAGTTATTACCAATAAGAAGATTAGTTGCCTTACAATTTTGTATTGTTTATTTTGATTTAACTTGCTTGGCGGTATAAATAATAATCGATAATGGGCGTGCGTATTGTAACTCGGTAATTCGACTTAATACTGGTAAAAATTTCTTCGATTATGCCATTCTTGTTAAGAGATAGCGATTAAAACATAATGATACCCTTTAATGTGCGCATCGAAGTAGTTTCGCCTATAGCTAACTCAAGCTTGTAACTAATTAATCAGATTACGTTTAAATAATTGATGATTTTTAAATGAGTTTCAGTAACCAAAAATAGTAACCGCATCTTGTTGTTTTTTTGTTGTAATCTTAGTTCCCGGCTAATACCACTCCCATTCAGAAAAAAATATGGTTGAAAAAAAGTTGTGTTGTTGGCCAATTTATTGATTACCTGCCAAAAATAAAGACACTCTGTCTTTCAGTCAAACACTGTGTTTCTTGCCTAGCATGTCGTAAAAGGCGATCTTCCTTATCACGAAGATGAAATAGTCACCCAGTAGCAACCCTAATATGACGCCCTCATAACAATCACCTGATCAAATTATCATACATAACTCATATTATTGGTGTTATAAAGTAATGTAGTTTGTTTAAACACAGCTTTCCGGTGGCGTTTCGTAGTTTTTTTTATTAGAGGGGTCACGTAATTTATCGCTCGCAGTGATAAATTTCCCTAATGGATATTGTACACGGCATAGAGTAGTCTATTATAGTGGCTTGTTAAGGTTTCTGGGGACGAAATTTGTCGATTTTGCACCGCGGCTGTAATAAATTTGTCAAGTGGTTGTATTCGGGGGTTATTTGTGAATCTTTTGCAATATTTTGGATATTCTTCAAAATATGAATACAATTATTTATGTTAAATTTTTTTATGATATATGATATAAAGTAAAAAAAATTCAACTAAATGCAATAATAGTTGAAACTAGTTACACTTTCTCTCTTTTTTTACTCGAGTCGTCATTTTATTGTTCAGCAACATCTAAAGCCGAACGACCATCCTGCGATTTTTCACGCATATCCTGTATTATTATAAACAAGCGTCTGTTATGCCTGCGTCAGCAATGCACAACAGTGAAAATATTTCAGTCTCAAAAACAACACTTAAACTTATTCAGACATTCAAATTTAGATCCATTCGTCCCTATAATAAAACCTAGACATCAACAGGTCTAGAACTGCACAGATGTCTCACAAAGTTTATTTCTTCCCCTCATTGTTCCTTCCGTTATCTCGAGAAGAAAAATGCATCAAGAATGGAAATCCGCGGCGTGATAGCGAAGAAAAAGAATACACATTTGTCAGTTGTGTAAATATGCTAAGTTTGAGAGTATGGAAGGATCGCGCCCCCACTTCCTGGGCTGTATGGGTGCCTGTGATAATGGATTACGAGTCTAGACGAGAAACAAAGCCGTTTCGAGCCCTTGAAGTGAGCTGTGCTTTAGTGTATAAGCGGAGCGGGAAAAGTATAAGTGATGCGTGTAAAATATTTTACCTTTTCTAAATATTTTACTCTAACATATTTAACAAAGACGTGTATACCTATATTAATTTAAAGAAGTCTCCGGCTATAACAACGCTTAAGGAAGTTGATTCAAGACTTACGTCTTATTAGAGTGACTTCCACATCGCCCTTTCTCTAGCTATTTCCTCTACATCAAGACACAATGGCATAAACTTAAGCTGATTCACAGCAGCAGACCTTCTCCTTACTTATTCTTCGCCAAGGGCTAACTAACCATTCCAAATAGAATTTTTCTGTTTTATGCATTGGGTATCGCAATTTGCATCGGTTAAATTTTCGACATTTATCCATTGAACAATTGCGACGGTTCCGAATTTTCCGAAGTTTTCCGAATTGCCTTAACTTTACGGAATAATAGCGATTTCATAATCGTTCGAAATCGCTTTTCCACTTTAACCTAGGCCTAATGAGCTATGCGTGCGCCGCGGTCGACTCCAAGATTGATGGTAGGTTCACATGACACCGCTCGCCCTGAACGAAAGCTACCCTTTTGATGACTTCACTAAACGTTATTTATGGCCGGATTTACTCTGATCCTACAATCCGAGCTCTCCAAATTTTAAATCCGTTTAAATTTCAGCCCTGACCCGAATACGTTTGGTGTGTATTCATTGCGGAAGAATTTCATATCGGCAAACGGAATTGGAGTTTTTGCTTAACAGGCTGTTTGGTGTGTGAATTAATTTTATATTTTTATTTCCATTCATTTCCTTCGGGAATTTTATTTGCCAATCAAATGAAAATATGGAACACATACTACGTATATATTTAATTTTATTAAAAATTATGAAGCTTGGAAAATAATATTGAATAATATTGAATGGACTAGAAACATTCTTGAATTTATTCATAAAGTATGTATTGGTATGTATTATCTCAGCAACTTCTATACTTTCATTATACATAAAAGTAAAAATAGTGGAACTATAACTCCTTAAATGAATTATTTTACTTATTCCGATATTCTTTCTCATATTATCGTCTTTAATTCACATTTATTCTAATAATGATATCCATAAGTAATGCGTGCGTTCGAACCCTCTCCTTTCGCATATGGCGCGCATTTCCTTACCTTTAATCTATCGCCACTTCCTAAAAGTCTCTCCTTCTGTTGCGAATCTGTATATACTTACATATAAAAGGCAGCCGTTACTGACTGACTGATTTATCAACACACAGCTCAAACCACTTAACAGATTGCGCAGAAATTTGGCACGCAGATAGCTATCATACGTAGACATTCGCCAAGGAATGATTATCCAAAATTCACCGTCTAATAGGAAACCGAGGAACAAAGTGTGTTCAATAGAATGAACAAAGTTACCCTGAATTTAACGTGAGCGAAGCCGCCGGCAAAAGCTAGTTAACACATAAATCTGGCATTAAAAAAGCTGTGATATTGTCTGCAAAAAAATCTACATTCAAAGATTATTTTGTCAAAACATGTTCACCCAACAGATGCGGATGCTACCAATTGCAACAACGACTGACCCAAAAGCATGATTAAAACCGGTAAACAATTACTTACTTTCGCAATAAACGAGATGTCATTTACCTCCTCGGAATTTGAGTTTATTAAATGCAATGCATCCTGCTGGCAAGTGAAATGAGCCAGCGAGCTAATATTATGAGCCTTGAAATGCAATACTTAAATGCGATCACAATGCAGCTGACTGTCAGACAATACGGGGAAGCATTAAAATAAGTTCGCCTTAAGGTATTTGAGAGACCGTTGTTAATTAAACAACAAGGTATTTTTTATCAGTAAGTTACAGTTTTGGTATTTCTGTAAAAAATTTTTAATTTTTCCAGCTTGTAAAAAGCATACCAAATGACTATTTGGTGTGAACCACTATTTACTTGTACGTACAATTCCATTGTAAAGCTAGAAAAATCCTGGTATACACTTATTTTATGTTTCATAAGATATTTTATAGGAGATGATAAAGATTAGATTATACTTCCTTTCTAACGCTGGTTTTCTTTGTGAGCTTTCTTCAGAGGTGTCAAATCTATCACGGGATAGTCATTCTTTATAGGGGACGTTAATTCTCTTCCTCTAAGCTTTAGCACGTGAGGTATTTTGAGTTCAGTATGAAACTAATAAGTGCCAGCGTCATATGATTAATAAAAACGCTTAGAGTGGTATATTCTAAAAAATTCTTGCTTAAATTGTAAAAGTTAAAGGTGGAGGGAGGAATATTTTTCCTTTTCAACGAAAAAACTACCTTATAGTGGTTGGTGGTATACTACCTTATTTTAAATACTTCTAACAATGACTTAGAAAGTTTTTATTAACAGCTGTCAATTTGCTTTAAAACAAGAATCCAATCCAGGCTGCCAAATGGCCAAGTGAAAATTACTTAGGAATGAAATTGGACTAATTTTGCATAGCTAAATAAAGCCTAAACTACCTAGATCTAGAAATATCAACAAAAATATTAGTTACACAATAACTTTTGCTTAAAGTGAACTAGATTTTCAATAGGAATTGGACTAAGACAAGACGGTCAAAAAATATTACCACTTCACCAACTAGGTATTTTGAATTCGCGGAAAATCTCTGTAACTAAACAATGCTTCAAAATTAAGAAGTTCGTTTACCGAGTACAAGTTTTAAATAGAGCTTGCATTCGCATAACCCTTTCGCAACGAATAAACATAAGAAACATAATCTTAAAACATCGAAAGAAATTAAACGTCAAAATAAACCGTTGTTTATGTTATAACAGCTGTAAATTAGCTTATAAACTTTATAACAAGCAGCGACTTCGTACGTATGCAGGTGGCTTTCTTATTTTATTTCTAATTTAAAATTTTGTCGCCGCGTGTGCAGAGATTTTGTCTTTTTACAGGACTGGGTTTAAAACTTTTGTTATTATATTGTGTTTTGTTATTTTACACGTTTAGTTTTTTTTTTATTTAAGCCTCTTTTATGCAATGGACTTCCAATGCAATAAATGCCAGTTCAATCTCTGAACCCGGCCAAATAGTTGATTAAATATTTATTTTTGTCTTTCTTGGAGTTGGATGTTTGTTTCTTTGTTCATTGTTGATTCTGATTTCTGTAATACCAAGCTTCATACTTTGGAAATTAAGATTATAAGACAGCATATTATATTCTGGGAAGTCTGGATTTTGAAAATAATGTAGCAACTGTGTTCCTTGCCTAGCAAGTCGCAAAAGGTGACTAATGGGTGTATTGGGTAGTAGATTTGTGATTATAGTGATCGCCCACTGATTGAAATTCGACTATTATGTATTAGTTTATTTCTTTTATTATTATTTATTGAAATACTTTAACTGTGACAAATCTCATACTCCTCTGACCGCGTAATTCTCATAAACAGAGATACAAAGTTTTTTATTCACGATTAATATAACTAATATAGATGTAGGCGACGAGTTACCCAGCTTATAAATTTTTTCCATCTTACTAGATTTTTGGTTAAATGTGGTTTACGGAGGAGGAGGACTCATTGTTCCTAGACTCTGCCTAGCCTTTTGGGGATTGCAGGCGTGATAATATGTAAGTACTATTGCAAGTTAAAATAATGGTAGTTTAAAATGGCGCCCGACTTACATACGAAAAAGCGGTTGGAAATTTAAGAATAAAGAGGTACGTGCTAAGCTCGTAGGTACTCTTTATTTTCAAATAATGGCTTTCGCATCTAGCTCCGCGTCGAAAGATCACATGGTGAGGAAACTCGCATATTCCAACTAAATATTTTGGTTCTAAACGTACCTTCAATACTTTACGGATAATTTAAAAACCTCTTTTCATGATATGTAATTTAAGTTATAATTTAAAAGACCTTCTTAAAGTGAAGATTTTTTATAGAATTTATCATACTGAAGGTCAAAGTTTAGAACTAAACGAGCTTCATGCCAAAGTATAGATTTTTTTAAAACTCCCTAAAACCCATCGTATAAGAGACGTGCGCCCTTTCCTATTGTACTGGATCGCTGATAGAAAGTGTAATATAACTATTTAAGTAGCCATTCAAAATTCGATAGCAACTGTGAGTCAATATTTACCAAAATCAATATAAAACAGTTTTTCCATCATAATACAAAAATTGAGACGCATATATATAAAAATGAGAAAATGAAGAATTCTGCAGTCATAATAGTTTTGTATAATAATATGTTATGTTATGAGTGCTGAAAAGTTTCTATAGCCCTGAAAATATTACATTATATTTAGTCAAAGTAATAAAATATGACACCATTTTCCTACTAACCCTGTATATCAAGTCAAAAGCGGGTTGACATAAAAACACCCGCCCGTACGTCACTGGGCGACGGTGCCGTGTCGTGGCGGATTTATCACGCCACAAGCGGCTGTCAAGCCCTCACGGAACACCCCGCGGAATTAGCAGCGTTAAAACTGTCAATAAGTGTCAAAAATTCCGCGGAAGCGTGACGTCAGCTATTTAGTGGGGCCGTGTTTTTAACGAAACTTTGAAGCACGTGATTTTTTAACAGGTTGATTATTATCCAAGCACGCGATATCACGTCACATCGGCGCCTTTTGATCATAAGACAACTTAATTTTTAACGGAATGCTAATGAAAACGAAAGCCGATTCAATTTTCGTGCGAAGAACATCCAAAAAATTGGTGTTCCGTTGAAGAGACAACTTAAGAAATTACTGAAATTGGACTGAATTTATCTGTAGGCCAAGATCTGTATATGTTTTTATACAATAATAATGTCTATCTACCCCAGTGCTATTTATCCAGGTATATTAAAAAGGTGGTACATCCCAGACAATGCACATACGAGTATACGCCCAGAAATAACTAACTTTTGCATTAATAATATTAATTACGGTCATATTATATAATATGTGTTCTTACAGATAATTAATGAGAACATTAATGTTGTAGTGTATTTACGACGTCTAATTAGCATATATGGCATCAGTTTCGTTTCTAGATTCCTATCTTTTAAGTCTGATAAGCAAAGCGGTTTTCATAAATATTGTCGTTTATCTTTTTCCCTCCATTACTCATAGTGAAAACACCACAATCAATTATCTTATTTTTTTAATAAATTAAAACGATAAAATCTCTTTATGTTTAAAGTGATTTAAATTATTGCACTTCTTGAATTACAAAAAAGGTTTAATTATGTAGGCATTAAACTTACATATTTTATTTTTAAGCACAATTCAGCATGTTTTATGCCATGCATTTTACAATATAAATTAAGCAATAATGGCTAGGACTGTGTTAACAAACTGGTTTAAATTTGAGTAAGTACCTTTAGAAAATCTGATAATGGATTCATATTACTATCTGGACATGTGGAAAAATAAAGTAGCCTTAACATTGTATTTTGTGTTTGGGTAACTCTGTGTGAGTAATTATGGTCCAATTTATTTACTGAGCTGAAGATTATGGACTTTATTTGATAGTTATTTTTACCTAATTACTAAAACTCTTAACCATGGTCAAAACTTACTCTCTAGAGACAAGGCTATGCAAAAAGTATCATAATTCACATAATAGCTATCATTAGTATTGCAAACTCGTAAAAATTATTCATGATTTCATAAAATTGTTGATCTTTGACTCAAAGGACCTACTCGTTTCACGTTACCTAGAATTTTAAGTATTTTCTGAAACGTTTTAAAATTGTGGTTCGAATTTCAAAATCTTCACACGTTCCAAATTTAAATTCATATCTCATTCGAATAATGGCAGGGGTGGCTGCGTGACGTCTGTGAATTTTACTTTATGATCTTTTCGAGAAAGTTTTATGCTTTATGGAATTGGCTTGTGCATCTACTTTATTTTTCTCCCTTTCTAATAACTTGGAAACGTATCAAAAATTACCAGAAAATTATTAACATAGTTCATAAATTATGTAATCATAGTTTTTAGCCTTTCTTACTTTGATTAAACCGGTGACTAAACCTAAACAAAAGTGACATGTAATAGTATTTAATTTGGTTTTAGGTGAAATTTCTATGTACCTGTATTTGGTACTCTACATAGTGACATGTAATAGTATTTAATTTGGTTTTAGGTAAAATTTATATATACCTGTATTTCTACATAGTTCATGATAATCCTTATGTGTCTACCTAATCTCACTGAGAAGTTTTAAGCAAAAGCTAGCTTGTCGATATTAGCATATTGGCATATTAAAGTTGATTCACGTCAATGTATAAATCGACATGCGATTTGCTGAAATAATAACCATTATGATTGTGGTTATCGTAACAATAATAACACTTACTAATGGATAGCAGAATCTGTGCATTATTTGGTTCTAATTAATCCTCTAAAGCCCTAATGGAACAAAACTTCTGATGGTTGCTTCATCTGACTAGGTAAGTAAGTACTGTCCGCAAAAATTTGCTTTTCTTTTTTAGTTGCATGTCAAATGCCAATGTTGTCAAATATGGGTTTGGAACATGTTTTTTTTAATACAAGCGTATGATATATCTATGATTAAATATAATTGTGTATAACGTATTATTATATTAACCTCTACTCGTAAATTTAGAATTCGTTTTTCATTTGAAAGATTAATAAGTAGGTATGTTACGTTTTTATTTGCGTGGCGTATTAACATACTCAAAATATGGGTAAAAAATAATAATAAAGGAATTGAGTCTCAAATTGAAAGTCTTCCATTAGATTTATTTTATATTATTGTATAATTTCAACCACTTTATATCTTTGTGAAGTAATCTTACCCTTCTACTTCGAAATGATTGTGTGATAAGACTAACAGTATTACAAAACTCTGATGTTAAATTGCTCTATACTCAAAACAAACACGACATCGTTATTTGGCCTGACAGCCCTGCATGCAATGCAAGCTGATAAGTCCGTGATGACACGTCACGCGCCCCTGGCGGCACGAAAGGTGAAAAAAAAGTTTATTAAAAAGAGTTTTAAATGCAAGCCTTTTTTATTTAATTGCAACAGTTTCGTAGTGTCAGTAAAATGATATACTCTTTTGTAACATGATCTAGATAACAACGGATACTTAGTAGGGTTTGCAGCTAGCAGTAATGTAGGTATGTTAAATAGATGTATTTTTTTTTGTGTTTTTGATTGTGCCCCATCACTGGGAAATAAGAAATAAAAACTGCTTGATTCTTGATGCTTCTATATATTTAATGGGTGACATTATATTTATGGATGTGTAAAATATGTCAATAATAGTGACGGATGAATATTTAAAAAAAATTGTGATGATACGAATAATAATTAATTGCTTGTGATCCTTTCAATTTCATTTTTTAACCATGATCATAACCTTAATCCACCCTAATTTTACTCATATCCTCTCATTTGTCCACATTCAAAATCAAATGAAAACCAGCATCACTTACTAAACCACGGTCTTTAAACCGAAATTTGTTCACAAGGTATCAGGAGGCTTCGGACTATTTCTTAGAGGCAGTCGCAGCAAAAACCGGAGCAGACTAAGCCGATTCCAGCTAAGCCTGATTTGGGTTGCAGTTCGGTTTGTTACAAACAAACCCTTATTTTGTGAAACGTTCCGGTTTTGCTCTTTACGGAATATTATACATTAAATTTAGTTTTTTAACAAGATAATGCTTTACCGTAATTTTGTAATGACGTTTAAACTTGCATCTACTATTAATTAAACATTTTATTTGGTGTTGGTCTGTGGTGTATGGTGTCTCTGGTGTAAATACGTACAATGATTTGATTAAAAAAAAAATCATTCATGGATTTGTAATGCCGCGATCCTAGATATTGGTTATGTATTAAGTATTAAATGTAAATAAACTACTTTTGACACTAATAATAGAATTAGATACTTATATTATAAAAATCTTAAAAGAAAACTCGACCTCGGTTCGCCTTCCTTAGATTTGCAACACAGCTCATGCAATATTATTATTTCACAAAGTTGCAACGATTTTTTATATCTTGCTACTATATTTCAAAACACCATAAAATATTGGCCTAGATATCGTTACAACGAATTCAAGTTTGCAAAAGTCATCATCATCATCATCAAATCTTTGACGTGATTTGTTCCAAATATTGGCCAATAACCAAGACTAATTTTTTTTCTAAAGTCATCATCAAATGTTGGACATTATTTGTTCCAACATTTGGCCAATAACCAATGCCAGACGATTCTATTTCACAGGGCTTGAATCTCGGTCCCTTCAGTAACAATAGCTACACTTTGTCTCGGCTCACTACGTGCACAATCCAGAATCCTCTCTTATACCTGTCCGTTAGGGGTAACATACACTTGACGCATGAGCCATATTTCGGTGGGTAGGTTACAATAAATTACATCAAATATAAAGTTGAACTAGGAAATAATTTAATTATAATCAATAGGATTTTAAAGTAAATCAAGATTTTATGACATAATTCAAGATTTTAATGTTATTTTTGTTTTGTTTTTAAGATCGAAGATTAGTTCTTCAATGATATATGTATTTTATAAATAAAAATAGTTTTGGCTTATATTTTTGGCAATAGATGTGCATTGACAAGGACAGTTATTAATATATTACCAATTTTTAAATACTTCTAGTTAAGATACAATTCATTGGATTAGGTTTACGTTACAGTATCTCATATTATTTTATTAAATTTTATTATATTAAAGCAAAACTTTTTTGAAAATTTGTGTTTTTAGACTACGACTTAATACAGATATGAATTAAACATGTACCTACATATCCAATCTCTACTCGATAAGAATCACCTTACGAACTCGGTGGTAGATCAACATGTTATTTATCTTCGTTTTTTTTTTTAGTTTTTTTTGTTTTTTATATACATAGATATAATTATATATAAGTAAAAATATTTTTTATTTTTATTTTAGTATTCTTTCTTTTTCTAATGTCTGGTACCTGTGCTTTGATTTCAGATATACCCCTACTATACCAAACACATTTCACAGTGCAGTGTCGCCCTAACGCATCAATAGTGGCTGCCAAACGAGTTGTGGACTTATGCCGCGCACGTACACGCGTCCAGCCCGCCAAGTCCGACCCGCACTGTGGTTACACGCCCGCAGTAGATCCAGAAAATAGCCTCAGTACTTTTAACATTTTTTTTTTATTTTTTTATGAAATAATGCAAAGACGTCATAATATATAGCACTAAACCTTGGCCATATATTCTGTAAAATCCCCATCTAGCATGTCCTAAAAGCCTACTGCTTGTGTACATAGGAATTAATTTTTTACTTATAGGCGACGAGCTAGCCGTTTGTTTACTTCAACTAACTAGCTTCACGCTATTTCTCTAGCAGCGTAGGCAGTGAGACGCAACTTTATTTTTTGCTAAAAGCTGTTAAAGAAGCTTTGTTGCTCCTTAGACTCTGCCAAACCCTTCGAGGATTACGAGGTAGATAGGGGGTGCAATAAGAAGTGAATTAGGCTACTTTAAAAAAATAATAAAATATTTATAATCTATACTATATAAGAGGTAAAGATTTGATTGTTTGTTTGTATCAAATAGGCTCCGAAACTACTGGACCGATTTAAATAATTCTTTCACCAATGGAAAGCTATATTTTATCCCCGTATTCCTACGTAAACGGGAACTACGCGGGTCGCTGCTATACCTACCATATATTAAAAATATTTTAATTCCACGCATAGAAAGACGCAGGCAACATTTACTCAACCTTATAACACAATTGCACCACATTAGAGAAAACGCCAAGTTAGATAACATAATGCTATGCGTAGACAAATCTCTCAGTTCTGGACATAAACAGATCAACAAGATAATAACAACAATAGGTCGTGGATGGTGTTGAAATAGCTGCAATATTTGCGTTGAACCATTTGTATTTCATCAACCATGATGAATGTCAGCGTAAAGTTGTTCCTCCGGTTTAACAAATGTAATCATGGTCACTTTATAGCATTACCTTGTAACAGATACGTCTTAAAATAAAAATTAATAGACAGTACACTAGTCAATTTTTTTTTCCACAAATTCAACTCATTTCTTTTTTGATAAATCGGTAACAGCTAATTCAAATTCAGTAATCCAATTGCGATATTTGAGAACAAAGTTTCTGAATTTGGCTTTAAGGTACTGAAGTATTTTTATATCTATCATCTTTTGTGGAAAGTAATAATCCTAAATTTCTTATTTACAGTTTTAATTATATTACTAAATTAATGCCTCGCAAAATATTCGCATAAGAATGGTACAAAGAATTCGTCCTTAAAAAAGGCGCATCTTCAAATGTATGCAAAAATTATGGTAAAGTTTAACTAGCCATATCTTTGCATAGAATCATAGTAGAAGTTTAATTCGAAGTACATTTAAATTTTAAGTATTCTGACTATTGGTCGTATGTATTATGTTTACGTTTTAATAATTTATGCTGTTAAATAAATAACAAAAATCGTTTAAAATTACAAGCTTTTTTTATGTTTGTAGTTCAATAACCTAAAAATGTGACATGATGGGAAAATGTTTATAACAGAATTGTGTTATGCTGGTACTGATCAGTAGAAAAAGTAATAAATTGTTTCTGTTACAAAAAAAAGCATAATTATTTTGACTAGTGGTATAGGCGTAATGCAGATCACTTTGTTTATGTATGAAAAACCTTTTCAAGCCAATTTGCAATGGTTAAAAAAAGTAAAAAAAATATATATTTATAAAATATCATCACCAATTCCGCTTAGACCATGATCCAGGGTTTAGCGAGTCTGGTAATTACATTGAAGCGACTGCCGATCTAGCCTTCGTAACCCTAAGATAGGGGAACCAGACAATTTTTGGATAATGGTTACAAATCCAAAGTTGTTTGAATTTGCAGGTTTCATCACGAAATTTTCCCTCACCGTCGAGTTAGTGGTATAAATACCTAAATGGATTTGAAAAATCCAAAGGTACATGCCCGGGTTTGAACCCACACTCTTCGGTTAAGAGGCGCGTGTCCTTGCCATTGAGCTACCACCACACTACCAATTTTATTCAAGATACTTTGTTTAATTACCTATATTGTATCAATTAGATATTTGTTTATATAACAATTGAAATTTATGTTTTATGTCCATACCAATTAAGTGCCTATCTTACTAATATTACAAACGCGAAAGTTTGTATGGATGTTTGTTACTCTTTCACGCAAAAAGCACTGCATGAATTTTAATGAAACTTTACAATAGTATAGCTTATACATTAGAATAACACATAAGCTATGTTTCAACGATATACCACGCGAGTAAAACCGCGGGTTTAGTATAAATCGTTACTATGTACTCAAAAATATAAAAAAGTATTTTAATTTTTTATTTTGTAGTGGAACATAGAAAATCCGAATATATGGGAGATTTTTTTTTTTTACCGATCGCCTTATCATGGCCGGATTAATCATCCATTTGTCATTATTGTAATTATATTTTCATCATATTCTAACGCTTATTTTTTAAATAAAGCAATATAATAATGACCACGATATCTCGGCATCCAGTATACGAATAGCGAAACGTGAACCCTCTTTTAGAACCAACACATTTTGTCCTCCTACATGATAAAGACGTACCTCTAAAATTGGATATCATGGAGTCAGAAGACATTAGCGTTACAGTGTAAAGCGGTGGAAAATTGAACCTCACACCGCATGCCTTATTCATAGCATTGGCTCGCTGCACTACTGCAATTGTATTTGGGTATGTTTTGTATAGTCGAATTGGAATTTTGATGCTGAATTTACTTGACAGTTTGAATATTGAATGGACGCGGTTTGCGGTTGGCTGTACAATTTACTGCGACCGTAATTCCGTTGGTATTAGTGTTGATTTATGGAAAGTTCAGACTCGGCGAATGCTGAGGTACGAAAAATGTGTTTTCAGTGGGTCCGTTAATTTTAAACGGTGTATACATGTTATGTAGGAGCGGTGGTAGCTCAATGGTAAGGACACGCGCCTCTTAACCGAGGAGTGCGGGTTCAAACCCGGGCACGTAGGTACCTCTGGATTTTTCAAATCTATGTACGTATTTATACCACTAGCTCGGCGGTGAGGGAAAACATCGTGATGAAACCTGCAAATTCAAATAACTTTGGATTTGTAACCATGATCCTAAAATTGTCTGGTTTCCCTATCTTAGGGTTACGAAGGTCAGATCGGCAGTCGCTTCAATGTAATTACCAGACTCGCTTAACCCTGGATTATCGTCTAAGCGGAATTGGTGATGATATTTTATAAATATATTTTATTTGCCTTTTTTTAACCATTGCAAAATGACTCGCTAAATCCTGGGTCATGGTCTAAGCGGACCCCGTCTAAGCACGGGAAATAACGCTAGGAAGATGATGTATTGGTTATCGTAGTTGACAAAAATACTCGATCGAGTATCTTATTTACTATATTTTATCTTTGGGGTAGCATACATATTTAGTACATAATATACATATATTAGTATACATACATACTGACGATCGGGCCGTAAAAAGGGCATACCTGGGGCGACCGTCTGGGCGACGGCCAGTTGGGCGCCCCAGATGTCGCTGGATTGACGAATTGGTAAAAGACCTGAAGGAGCTCCAATTGCCCGACTGGAAAAAGTTGGCATCAAACAGACCAGAATGGCGTTCTTTAATGTCGAAGGCCAAGACCCACTTCTGGTCGCTGAGCCAGCATATATATACATACCATCACGCTTACAATCCATGAAAGGGTAGACCAAGAGGGCATGAGCTACTTAAACGACGTTTAGCCAAAACTCGAGTTCAGTTAGACAAAAAAATATAAAAAGGTCCTTAAAAATCTTAGACAATAACAAAAAATACGCAATCACAACATAGTACTACTGTCAAAAAACAGCTCTGTTCCGATGTTTAAAATTGAAACTTAATTCCATGTTTTGGAACAGTTCTTAAGAAAATAGGAACAGGTATTTTTATTCAGGATGGACGTTTAAAAATACACGTCCCGCTTCGTGTGCGGTGGCCGCGAAGGAAAATGGACAAAACTGCCCAATTAATTAAAAAACAGGTTTTTAATAGCCATCAGTTGCGATGTTAGATAAAATCTGTCTGATTGATAATGTTGCTCAATGTAGAGAATAACAATGTAGAGAATGACAATAATAATACATGGTATTTCTTCTTTACATGTTTTGTATCACAAAAATGGTTGTACTTAGATTATCCCAAAAAAAAATTATGTAAGTTGGTACTGGTATAATTTTCATTGTATAATGATCTTCGTAATGGCGTTCTATTATCTCTGCCTACCCCGCTAGGGAAGTGGCGTGAAGTTTAATTAGTTTGATAAAATTATCTTTCTAGAGTTATGTCATGTTCTTAGTCGAGGAACAGACTATAAAACTAGTCAGGGTCCGCTTATGGGTTAACTGCTCACAAACTGAATCCTAGTAACACATACATAGATTTAAAAACGTGCCGTTTCCAAATGGTAACTATGAATTATTTGAAAAATATGTTACGTGATAGATATCGCCAGTAGTAAACTTTCACAGTCCAATATTAAAAATGTAACGAGTAGTTCCGCATATATTTTTGTGTAGCATCTAAAATATTACATGATTTATCAAATTTGTGTTTAAGTTAAGAATATTGTCAGTTCTGATGTCTTTAATATTATCATGTTTTCTTTAGGCTAGTATAATCTGTGTGTATTTTCAGCGTCATATATACTTGATCAGGTATAGGTGGTGTATACGTCTTCGTCTAAGAGTCTCAAACAAAAAGCGAACGCGAAAACCGTTTGTGCGTTCGATTTCATGAAGCTAATAACTGTCTGCCCGAGGCTACAGCATTACGGGCACCGCACTATATTTATAGCCCTTTGCGCGGAGCACAGACGTATTCAACCCATTAGCGCTCGCGACTCGCGAACTATTCGAATTAATTAAATTTAATTGTGTAGAAACACGCCCGTACTCGGTGCGTCTAGTGAACTCGGAAATAAATTCGTGGACTCCACTTTTTGGAGATCGGGGATACAGTGTTATGGGTTAGAGCGAGGCGGGTCAGTTAGAATCTTAGTATGGAAATGACCCATTATAACTTGCATTTTAAAGGATTTAAAGTTTAAGTCTGTGTTGAACTTAATAATTGTCGCAATGGATAGTTACGAGGGTCAGGGTCAAATGGTTGAATGCTTGATGTCCTAACATGAACTTTTTATAGTTCAAATATTAGTGCTACGACTATCAAAATATATACGAGTAGATTGCTGACGTTGGGACAGATTTCTGAATCTTCAAATTTCTTTAAAGCTACATAAGACCGTATCCAAGTCTTATAAATTATTTATTTTATATCATACTGCTTTAGTCTATACTATGTCGAAAGCTAGAACGTTAGTCTTTCGGCTAAATAGCGTTAAAGTTGATTACGGCTATTAAAGGTCGAGTGACCCGGTGACCTTTTATCGCTCTAATCGGTCATTACGTTCTGGCACTTACAATTCACCTTTTTGAGAGTTTATTTTCTCGACGAGTAGCAACAAAATGAGACATAAAATTATTTTAACCTTCGCAAATAGAATTAAATTGAGGGAGTATTAAAACTTTAATTTGGTCATTGAAAACAACTTGAAGTTATTCAAACTGAAATTGATTGCAAAGCTAATTACTGTACATAATAATGGTTGATTTGTAGCTTTTATTTATGTAAAATATATTATGTAGTTTAATTAGTTTAGTTAACTATAGTGTATCGGGAATGTGTTACTGTTATGTAATACATAATTAACGCACGCATAATCCTATTTATACATTTTGACTACAGCGATAGAGCAAGTTAACAGAAAGGATCAATAATAATATTAAATTAATTAAAACATATGCAAATTAAAAGGTCTTCTGGTTGAACATATATAAAAAACGTACATAACTGGTAAATCTGTTAATTTAACATCAGTGCTTAATTGAATTTTACTTAGACAGAATATGTCATCGAATACTTATACATACCAATAGAAAGACTTACATTCATAAATCCATATTGATAGATTTTTACAAAGAAAACGTTTTAACGAAAGTTAACCTTTAATTTGGATTTAGAGAGCGGTGGTAGCTCAATGGTAAGGACACGCGCCTCTTAACCGAGGAGTGCGGGTTCAAACCCGGGCATGTACCTCTAGATTTTAAAAAATCTATGTACATATTTATACCACTAGCTCGACGGTGAGGGAAAACATCGTGATGAAACCTGCAAATTCAAACAACTTTGAATTTGTAACCATGATCCAAAAATTGTCTGGTTCCCCTATCTTAGGGTTACGAAGGTCAGATCGGCAGTCGCTTCAATGTAATTACCAGGCTCGCTACATCCTAGATCATGGTCTAAGCGGACCCCGTCTAAGCACGGGACATAACGCTAGGAAGATGATGATGAACCTTTAATTTATCAAATTAAATAAAACGTAGTAACTACCAAAAATAATTAATGTTTCAATATGACTAGCTCGATAGCGCAGTAGTGACCCTGCCCTATGGGCCAAGAGCTGTGGGTTCGATCCCCACCCAGGACAAACATTCGTGTGATAAATACTCGTGTTTGTTCTGTGTCTGGATGTTAATATCCAATATTTAAGTATATATTTTGTAATACCACTGTTGAATCAGGTATTCGTAACACAAGTGCTTAAGCTACTTAGATCGGATATTTATTTTTATTAATTAATATTAAAATATTATAATGCACCAATTTTGTCAGCCCTGTATAACCTGAACATAAACATCCCACCCATCTACGAAATACGAAACATTGTTTAGTCACAAAGACAATTCGTTCACAATTAGCAACTAATCTTTACAATAATAAACACAACAATTAGATCTGCAATTCTATTACACAGTTATTACCAGCTTTACAAAATACACACTTTTGATAAGGTAAGCAAAATAGCTATTTGGGGGTGAGGGGAGATCAAAACTCAATTAGCATTGTTCGTCCAATAGTGACATCTGGCGGTGAATAATAGCAGCTTTGCGCCTTTGCAAATCCTCGGGCTATCATTTGCATTTGTTTTAAATTACATATAGGTTGACGAACACTATACAGAGGCACAGTGAATCCAATAGTAACAGACGAAACAACAGATTAATAAATTAAAAACGACTCTCCCTTAAAGGCAATAAGGGCGAATTTAACTAATGCGGCGTTTTGTTGCTATTAGACTTGTGTACTCCTAATACCGAGCGAGATGGTAGCTAATTGCTCGCAAGCTAATTTATATCCTATCTCTGTGCAAGAAAGCATGTAATGCTCATTTTAATGTTAGCGTTCCTTAAGGTCCGTTATATCAGGAGAATGCGTAGCAGAAGCGCCGTACGCATGCCTCATGCGTGTTACGCATGGGGTAAGCAACAATTGTTTAATGCGTGTCTTTGGTGTACCTCATGCAATGCTCACATGATCAGGGCATACATACGTGTAATTGTGTTTTAATGTAAATAATTAACCCTTTAGTTAGAGTTAGAGGAAACGTAACGCGAGTTGCGCGCAGGCATCGCGCAGTCCACGTGCCATAACTACTTTGTACTTAAGCAAATAAAGCATGCAAACAAAAATAATAAATTGCATATAAACATGTAATACAGAAGCGGTCAAAACCTTTTATTGATTTTTATATCAGAACATTAAAAATTAAAAAATCAATCGTCAACGTAGTTGCTTATAAATCATTGACAATTGACAATTCATCTATATTTTATTTAAAGTAATGAGTTTTCTGCAATTGTGTCTAGCTTAATAAATAAATCATAGAAAAAACTGAGTATGGAGATCACAGAAAAGAATAATCACTCCACCACAGTTTCCACAGTACGGTGGCACCAGTTTCAATCTCTGCGGAGCTAATAGCCAAGTTTATGGTTCATAATTTCCAAGAACTAATGAACTTTGTGGAAGTTGCCGGGATCAGGAAAGTTGTAATAAGAGTGGCTAAGAGGTTTGCCTCTGATTTGTTTCGTTTGGATGACTCATGCGTATTTTACTTTACCAAGTCCGAGGCTAAGTCATCGTGAAAAATATAGTTAAGTAACTTGTTTGTTACTTAGTTCATTTCTGCGTTTACCTAACTAATAATAACAGTAGATATCTGGCTAGAACTGTTCCAGCTATTTCGTATGAATACGGCTTTAAAAAAGTAGGATTTTTTAACAAAACTGTAGAAATTTCAATATGTATATATGTGTCAAAATTTTGACATTAATAAGGGGGTTGATGTAACTTATCTTTCGGCATACCTTTCTTAAGCTGTCAAAGAGTAATACAAAATCAAGAAATATAGATTTTTTTTCAGTAACAGACCGAATGCTATGCGGGCGCAGCCGCTGTCAATAGTTAATTTCAGACTTCCATATATATTTATTCCTTTTAATTCTTGTTGTTAAGTGTTCATGACACAGAAAAATAATGTTTCCAATTTTTTGCCCATATTTAAGCCTTTCCAAACGACTATGAGTAAACACAAATAGTAATAACAACCAGTAAATTTCCAAGAACTTAAAATTTGGGGAAAACGTTCAGCACAAAATACTCAGAACTCTTTTTAAGTAAACTTTGCCGAGAGCGCTTTATCAAAAACAAAGTAGACACGTTTCAGGGAATTCTAGGGAATTTTATGATATTCCTATGAACTCTACTGTATTTGACTACAATCGTACAGCATTTGAAAATGAAAATAGGTACTATTAAAATTTAGTTTAAATGGAGATACATTAAGCTGAGTGTCCGTAACGATAAAGTGATTATACATTGGCCATAGTTAATAAATCGAGAGCTATATTCTCAAACGAAGAAACCAATCTATATCCTTAACTACTCGATTGATAGACAGATGTAGACTGAAGAAAATGCTGACGGCAATCATAGGCGTTCCATAAAAAAAATATCAGCTGATTTGATTGACTTTTGTATGAAAAGTAAACAATTATTTTCTTATTTTCTGCAATCCTTTAAATGAGCGCCTTAGAATAATTATTTGTGGGTAAAAGGTTTCGCGTATAACTACTCAAAGTAATCTTGTTTAAAGTTGTCATCATCATGTTAGTCTCGATAAAAACACTGAAATAATTTTTCAAATCGGTCCAGTAGTTCCTGAGATTAGCGCGTTGAAGCAAACATACAAACTCTTCAGCTTTATAATATTAGTATGTATAGATTAAACTATTTGCTTACTAACAAATGTTAATCATGCAAGACATAAATAATTGCTGTACATTTCTAAATTTGCAGACAAAAGAGTTTGACTATATTATTAAAATCATATGCTTCCGAATCATGCTTCAGAGATATTCGAGTAATGTAATTGCAAATATCATTCAAATTTGTGTTTTAGTCGATGCACCGAAAATGCACAACTGAATCAGTCATTATCTTCCTAGCGTTATGTCCCGTGCTTAGACGGGTTTCGTTAAGACTATGATCCAGGATTTAGCAAGTAAATACCGATCTTACATTGAAGCAAATGCCGATCTTACCTTCGTAACCCTAAGATACCCCTATCTTTTTATACCACTTTTTGGACCAGATTTTTTTTGGATCATTGTTACAAATTCAAAGTTATTTGAAGGTGCAGGTTACATCACGATGTTTCCCTCCTAGTGGTATAAATATGTACATCATCATCATCATCATCAGCCTGTTGCAGTCCACTGCTGGACATAGGCCTCTCCAAATGTTTGCCACTCTGATCGATTTTCGGCTACTCTCATCCAGCTCCTGCCAGCCGTCTTGCGCAAATCGTCACTCCACCTGGTCTGAGGGCGTCCTGTTTTAAATATGTACATAGATTTGAAAATACACCTTTTATGGTATGCTTGTTAATTATCTGAACAAAAAAAGAATGTGTGATACTTTTATTTTGATCATCCACTAAGATAATTACAGATAATTATAAATACATAATGTTTACACTTTGATTAACTTTTGTCTGGGCTCGGCTTGCACCATACATTTTCATTTCTTGGAAACAGTACTTGGATGAAAGTTAGCAACACGGACAGCGAGTAAGCAAATTTTTTTGAATTATAAAATATCAATCATTAAAAACGGAAAATCGAGAATATTAAACGAATACATGCCCTAGCGGGATAGGCAGAAGTGGCGTGTAGTTTACTTAGCTAGTTACATAGGCTCATTATAATTCTTTTTAGAATTCCTTAGATCAAAAAGATACGGTTAAAGGGCCTTTCTTGAATTAACACGGCACACATATCCTTCCTAGATACAACCAAGCTCCCAAAGAAGTTTGATAACATTTGATCAACCGACAAGATACAAATATTGAAAGAGCTCACCACCAGTAGCAAGTCACCGCAAATATTAAACAACCTCACACTCCACAATGCACCAAACATACACAAACATCCGTGCGAAACCTAAAAATGTTACCTCAAAAATTGTCAACGCCCCCGATCCGGCGCTCATATATCACAAGGATTTATTCCCACCTTCGCCCCATACTCGATTTCTACGTAACACCTTAATTTAATATTAAATTTTGCTCTTTTCTCACCCCCGTATACAAGCAGATGTCTTTACACGTTCTGTTATTCATATTTCAATTCGGCGCATGCTTTTGGATCAAGTTTGATGCAAGAAGAGCGTTATTCCGTGGAATTGAGAGGAGATTTTCTCGTATACGATGCACAGATCTGGAAATAATTTTGTGTAAGTTACTCTTTTGGGTTAAATAGACGTGGTTTTGAATATCGTTATTTATATAAGATTTTCTTGGAAAAGATTTTCTGGTGATGTAAACGACAAGCTTGTGTATATTGTATTGCACCAATAGATATTCTCTAACTAAAATATTTAATACTGTTCGATTTCAGTTAATTACAATTCTCCTAATATCATAGTTAGGGCGAAGTGTATTAACTTTTTAGTTTATGTTTAGTTAAATCAACTATCAAAAGGCCTAATTATTAAATGATAGAGATATTATTTTAGCTGACCATGTAAATCTTGTAGAAAGCATGACTACTTACTTCAATTCCGTAACAATTCCGATGTTTCAATCCATTACGCTTTCAGATTAATTCCGTACACAGGTATTATATTGAATGTACAATGTAATTATTTCGCGTATTATAATTACTTAGTAGAAGACACTTCCGTGGGCAAATTTATATCTGCAGCATTTCCTTTCCCAAGCTCCACAGCGTTGATTACGAGGCTTTATCTTCTTTCATCGCTTTTTATACCTTCATGCGATTTAAACTCTAAACACATTAGCAGAGGATGCATTTTGCTATGTAAACGGAAAAATTAAGAGTTTTGGAAGGCAACATTACCAGATACAATGGTACCTACCGATGATACTTGGATATTTACGAAATGTTCGGAAAGTTATTTCATTTTGAAATGTTGAAAACATTTTAATTTGTAAAAGTTTATATAAAAAGGAAGAGTAGGCTATGACTATGAAATTATTAGTAAACTAAGCAATGTGGTAGTATTTAAATGACTGATTGTAAATAGGGTATCAGTGTGTAATCTGGTATGGCTATAAATAGATTTTATGATTTACTAAGCCACCAAACTTCTTTATACAATATATTTAGGTAACGTCGAATTAGAATAAATATGTACTGTTCCTATATTTTTTTATACATACGCCTATTTTTACAATACACTCGACTTGACTCTGCCTACCCCTGGATCTGTATTATGGGAATACAGATCAGATCCAGGCAGAGTCAACCACAATCACTTTAACCACATTCAGCCAAAAATAAAACTGGGCTGGGTTGGATGGAAAATTGCAACTGCGTGTTCTTGCCTAGCATGTCGTAAAAGGCGACTAATGGTATATGGGGTTTTGGTGATTGTGTAGGCGACGAGCTAACCACTAGTCACTACTTGTTCACAATATTCCATCAACCTGACTTAATATTGTTTTTGGGTAAAAGTGGTTTCAATAACTCCCTGCTCCTTAGACTCACCTACACCATCGGGGATTACTGGCGTCTGGTTGTATGTATGTACATACATACATACATAGGTATCGATTTTATGTTAATATTCTTTAGCGCTTATTTGAAATATACATTGAATAATTCCATCATAATTTATGAGACTTACCCGATTAGGTTTAGCTGAAGCTAGTAATTGTCAAATGAGCTTTCGGCTTTATTTACGCCACTGACTATATAAGAGCTTATAAAGCAGGTTAGATATATAATCTTTTAAAGCATCTTAATAATAATTGGGTGGTTTGTGATTACCTTACATTAACATTAGCAAAAAAAAAACAAATACTGTTGCTTTTCAAATTATCATGATAATTAATCGGTGGATCTATTACTTCTATTTCTAGTATGTCAAGCTGAAGAGTTTGTTTGTTTGTTTGAACGCGCTAATTTCAGGAACTACTGGTCCGATTTGAAAAATATTTTTGTGTTGTATATCTAATTTATAGAGGAAGGCTATGCTATAAAACATTAACCATAAACGCGGATGAAACAGTGGGCACAGCTAGTATATTATATTTATAGAACGAACATAATAACTAAAATTCCGTATCGGTGTAGCGATTGTAATTTTTTTTACAAAAAAAAAACTTTTCTTGCACACAAATACGGCAACGCAATTAATACAGTATAGTAATAACAAATTAAATAAATTGACTGTTAAAACGCCTTTTGTTATAAGGAAGTGAAACTTTTTTGATTTATTATGATAATTATTGGTAAATGTATTATATTTCATCACCCAGACGAGTTGAGCTTTTAGCACCCAACTAACTAACTAACTAACTAAACTTCACGCCACTTCCCTAGCGGGGTAGGCAGAGAGAACCGAACGCCATATGGCACGATCCTTACACACCTCACTCGCCTCTTCAACATTCATAATCCTTTTCATACAAGCTCTACGATTTTTATGACTCCTAACATCACCTTCTTTTAATACACGACCAATCTGGTCGTGGTAGGTGAGCCTGGGCCTTCCGCGGCTCCTACATCCTTCCACATTCGCATTGTATATCTGTTTAGTCAATCTTTCGTCATCCATTCTTTCCACATGTCCGAACCACCGGAGCATGCCTCTTCTTACCTTGACTCCGACGCTGTCCTTCAGACCAACTCTCTTTCTTACATCATCATTCCGAACGCAGTCTGTGAGCGATACACCGCAGATTTTCCGCAGCGCACGCATCTCGACCGCGTTTATTCTACTTTCATGCTCTTTCTGCCATACCCAACTCTCGCTTCCATATGTTAGCGTAGGAATCAGCACCGCATTGTGTATGGCGAGCTGGGCCTTCTGGCTTAAGATTTTGCTGCCTAAAAGTTTTCCTAACGCTCCATTCACCCTATTCCCTGCATTCACTCTTCTTTCTATATCAGCGGAGTACCTTCCATCTCTACTAAATGCAGATTACTACAGAGACTAAACGAGAGGAAAGCACTACTCCAACTCCACCGCTGGCATGACAATTCTGTTCCACACCAGACCACAGAGCCATCATACCACCGGGAAGCTCATCTGCATCGCTGCCCTTCCGCTTAGTCTCTGTCAAGCACAGAACATCCAGGCGTCTCTCATTCATTACGTCAATCATCTCATACATCTTATCTTTCATTCCACCTCTTACAATCTACGTGCCTATACGGCACTCTGTTCTCCTCGTTCCGCAGTGTCCGGCGTGGCGTGAAGGGTGGCGGCCCCCTTCGCCGCACTCGCCACTTTTCGCACCGACGAGGGCTCGTCGGTGCGCGTCGCATCGGGGGAACGCCCTACCCCGCTCTGCGGAATTAGATCGGTCCAAGGTTGCAATCCGAGAGATCGGACTGGCAGGAGTCGCGACGAGCACGCCCTTGGCACATGACCCCCAACCACCCCCAACAACTTTAGCACCCATAAGACTTTAAATTAGCTTAACATAAGAATTCCAATACACAAATCATTTGTTTAACTTACTCAAAAATAGAATACCTAAAATCAAGAAAACCTAGCGAGATTTTGCTAAAACAATAAGAAAGCATAGCCCCTGACACCCCAAGTAAGCTGCTTAGTCACTCATGTAATTACTTACTCCTTCCATAAGCACATTAGTAGAAACACGCCATTTGTTTGCGAGCGAACTCTGAAATGCTTGAAGCGTAAAATTCAATATTGAAAAACGCAATGCATTTTAATCAAAATGGCATTAGTATAATCGCATAGGAATGTGCGTAATGCGTCCGAGATACATTGGCGTTGAAGATGGCGAGCATGGTAAACCTTTTAGTATATCACTGTGTATATTGTATTATGTTTAGAATATACCTGCGTATGCTAATTAAAATTAATTAATTTTAATTACTAAACTAGATATTAATTTAATTCACAATTCCAGTTTTGATTGCACTGATTACGTTATTAAGTGAGATCGATAACCACCTCATTTAAAAACGTAATTAGTACAATTTCTCTATATATTATTTTACCAATATTTATACAAATTTCAATTATATTTAACTACATCCTAGAACTAACACTATTAAAAAAAAATGGAAAAAGCAATTCACCAATATAGACGGTTTATTTAAATATGAATAAAACGGCAACGGTTATTTTTTTCAACGTATTTTGCATTTTGATGCTTATTTGTAAAACGTGTAACCAATTTTTATATATTTGCTTACACAATGTTTTTTGTTTTCGGAATTTAACGCCAGTGTGTCACGACTATTAGTGAGGGGTGGCTCATGCCATATCGCCCTACGCAGGGGTGGTAAGCTCTTAGGTTTTACATTAAGGAAGTTAATAAAACGATATTATATTTGTGTGTTAACTTACCGACTACTGTGGAATCAATTTTTGAGACACAGATACTGTAATATATGCCGTATTAATACTTACACCGAAGAATTTTGATTGGAAAAAGTTTGTGGCCATCCTCACTTAAGTTAAGCTTTCTTTTGTGTTATGCCACTTGAAGATATTTATATTTTATTTGATGATATCAAGTAAAAAGTGGAACTATCGCGAACTAAAATTTAATATAGTTTTCGCAAAATGTACATTCTATACAAAAAAAAAGCTGTTGCTTGCATAGAAATATGGTATTGCAATTCATACAGTAAAAAAGGATAAAAATTTACTTATACTACCAAAAAGTCATGTATTAGAAAGAAAAATCAAAAATCACTCACGTCCCGGAATCGGCATATCAAAAGAGGTTTTAATCAGAGTTACAAATTGAATTTGGGCCGCAGGCGAGGGCGATTGGGGGCGATATCGGAATAATTTGCATAGTTATTATAAACATGGGTCAGTCCCGCATAAACCATGCTCGATGACAGCTCCCGTCTCCCGAATGCAAATATGGCGAAGACTTATTTGAGCCTGGATGCGGCATGAGTGAGTTTTAAATTTGTCTTCCATTTAAGGACCAGCCGTTCTCATTGATAGATGCAAATTAACCAATTAAGTTCAGGTCTTACTTAAACGTGTGGTTTTAATATCATTATAGATTTATTTAAATCATTTTTAAGAATTAATCTGGCTATCCCCACATAAACTGTTATTAGAAGTTATAGGTATGGGAAGTGTAGGTATTTAGTACTATTATTAATTATAGTGTCACTTACTTCATGAGAAGATAAAGCCATCTATGGCAATTATGGTAAATTGACATATTTTCAGTAATTCTAGTTTTTTCATTCGTTTACATCCTCCAATATATAATAGATAATACCGCAATACCATAAATAATACATACCAGATATGATTACTAATTTATTTGCCATCAAACATTTCTTAAATATTATTTAATGATCTAAGATTCAGACGCAGTCAGATATTAAGCGCAATTTAATATTTTATTGTACAAAATGATAAAGCAAAATAATGAATAACATGTCTATCTGTAGACAAAATATTATTCAAAAAAGATTTAGTAATTAACTTAATTTTATAAGTAATAAGTTACGTAATAAGTATAATAACATGAATAAGTATTCATGTTATTATAAATAGAGAATGTAAACTACCTCTCGCCACTTCCATAAACCATTATTCTTCGATCTAAAGGGTGCTTTACTGGCGTTTCAGGTGAACATGTCCAATATACGCTGACCCGCGATTATCCCTTCGCTCACCCCTTTCACATTGTCGTTCGCAAGAGAAAGGGAGGTGAGACAGACCAAGCTAAACTGGTTTTAGCTTATACAATCAGCGGTACGTATAGGGTAATCCAAGGGTGTTTGAGGCTTTGTATTTTATAATCAGATGCATCACGATGATTGGATGTGGAGTAACTGAAGGCAATATCAATTGGACCGTATAATCCAAATAATTACTTCCCCTTTGACGTATTGATTGCTTATTTAGCGTTAAATACGATCCTTGAGCTTTTTATCATAACAGTTCCAATATAGCTTCATAGCTGTACTAAAAGTATTTCATTACTATTATAAAATTTACTAAATTGAGTGATATAATGATTACATGAAGTAGCAGCCATCAAAAGCAATTGTAAGCCAGATTGCTTGTAAGGTAGATACACGATATCATTATATGTTAATTTTGCCTTACAGGGTGTTTCCATACGACACTGACGGGCACTGGTCCATAAATTGGAATATATATATATATAACCTTTTTTTATTCGATTACGAGTAACTGTATCGAGCTGCAAAATGAGTCATTATATGAAAATGCAGCGCTCAGAAAAGCAATCTTTTATTGTCGACACTGGTCGACAGTAATTTATTCGATCGCTGTTCACGAAAGTTTGAATTAAATCTCTTACTTGTTTTAGTTAGTTACTTCCTAGATAGCATTGAGCAGAAAAATAAGTTATTACTCGATATGAAAGCAATTAAATGAAATTCATCTGACGGGGTCTGACCACGTGACACGAACGCTGGTTTATAATTTAGAATTCTGGTTTGGATGGTTTGAATAAGCTTTTTACTGACTTGTTGTATATTAGATTATTATTAAGGGGTCAATATAATAAATAGTATACAAAGTATATTGAGTAACCTATGTAGACTAAATAAGTCATTACTAGAAAACACAGCAATCAAAAGAGTAATCTGGCTTACAGTCACGGTGACCACACGACTCTGACCGACACTAGTCGATAATTTATTCGAACGCTGATTCACGGAAACTTGATATAGCCTTTTAATAATTATCTGTTTGTATCCAAGTCACTACCTATATAAGTATAGGTATACCTGTATAGTGTAGCAAAATAAGTCACTAATTGAAATGGCAAACAAAAGATTAAACTGGCTTACAGTCGCAGTGGCACGACCACACAGCACCGACCTACACAATTTATTCGAACTCTGATTCACGAACATTTAATATAACCTCATTAAAAAATATCTGTTTATTTCCGAGTCAGTATATCGACTAGCAGAATAAGTCATTACCCGAAATGGCAGCAATCAAAAGAGCAATCCGGCTTACAGTCGCAGTGGCGCGACCACACGACACCGACAGACACTGGTCGATAAGGATTAACCCGAAAGGTCTGAACTGAATAAACAATGTGACGACCAAGGCACCCACCCTCACGTACACACGCTGTTAATGTAAAAACGGACTAACGTATTATTTATTTAGACGCACGAAACTCGTTTTTCTTACTTTATTGTTTTGCTAGACGACCTTTGTTTTGATCTTGTTGTTCGCGATATCAATTTTGGATTTAGAACGTTGTTTATTCGTCTTATCGTTTTGATATGGTTTTAAGAATCTAATTTGATTTAGTAGTTGGAGCAAATGGATTTAAAATTAATACGGCGTTACTGAATAGTTGTTCATTGAAAGAGCCTCTCTTATTATCAGTAAATAATACATTGTTAAAACTAAAGCATCAGTTTGAAGTTCCTAACTATAAAATATATTTTTAATGCCATCAAACAGTCATGATAATCCATTACTCCAAAATATTTGATGAGAAAAGAGTGTCTAACAATTAGTCAGTCAAATCATAGCAGTATTGGAATTATTTGTTAGAGACGATAATTTTTGTGTTTTTAAGTTTAAATGCAAAGTAGTATTTGCGCATAATTTTTCATCTAATTTATCTTAGATCTATACAAAAAACCAGCTTATTTAAGCCACGTATATTATTTTAATTCACAAATCATTCAATTACATTCGGAAAACATCCTCTTCTGAAACTCCCGCAAAGTTTATTCAAATTTATAAGCCTTTGAGTGACGGCTAAACTCCAAGACAAAACCATCCTTATCGTAGATCAGATGGCAGGCGAGCCTGGGTGGTGTAAATTGGAGATTTACGCATGCCATAAATCAGTCAGTGTGTAAGCCCCCGATACGTTACAGCGACCTCTGTGCTGCACTCACCTTTAGAGGGACGGGTACTTCTGTGCGGTGTCGGTTAAATTGCGTGTGGACGGTTTAAAATGGATGGCTCCAGTTGTTTCGCCAAGAGTGGTGGATTAGTTCGCCCGCTACACTTAAATGGTGATTTATTTAGTCATTTGTATGGTTAATGTTTATTTTTATTTTGTTTTTAACCTCAAGGATAATTTTACCAACAGTCAGATGCAATAAACCCAGTTTAAAATGCCAATTTACTCTATACAAGCAACCCGCCCGGCTCGCACGGCAAGCATAAAAAAATATAAAATTCTATTGGTGTAAAACTGCATTAACATCCTTTGCATAGTTCAAGAGATCTAAGCGAGCAGAAGCAGATACTTTGTTTTATGCTATGTAAAGATTATGTTATTAAAACGTTAAATTAGTGGTTAACAATAAGTACCAGACATTTTATTTAGAATTTACAATTTGCGGCTATTGATTCGGCCGATAGTCATATTAGATTCAGTAATATGCACCACATACATTTCGACTGGCTCGATGGCGCATTCGGTAGTGACCCTGCCCCATGCGCCAAGAGTTGTGGGTTCGATTCCCACCCAGGACAAACATGATGAATACTTGTGTTTGTTCTATGTCTGGGTGTTTAATATCCAATATTTAAGTATATACTTGTAATCCCACTGTTGATTCTGATATCCGTAACACAAGTGCTTAAGCTACTTACCTCGGAGTCAGATCAATGTATGTGATGTAGTGTGATATTTATATTTTTATTTATATTTATACATAAATTACGTTTTTAATATTTCTTTATAACATTTAAACCTAACAAAACATCTAGTCTAGTATGTATAATTGATTTAATTTTCTATGTAGTTTGCCTAGGCAAGTAAATTTGGTGCGATTACGAATGTACATACATAATTCGATTACTATGGGTATTCGTATTCGTATTCGTGTAAGTAATATTATTGTATAAATAAAAAATCTCTGCTCCTTAATTAATTCAAAATGTCAAAAAAGTCCGGAGATACTACGATTACTAACAATTTTCACCAGTAATTGAGAGTTTGTATGCATCCATTATTCATCATGAACTTCCACCTTCAAAAGCTTCCACGTCCAAAAAGCAACAGTCAAAAAGTCGTGTCACGCGACAGACACATCCGAACAACACTTGAATTTACGGACACACAGACGTCGCGATTGATAAGCACTAGCGTTAAAGATAATCATTATCTTAGAATTTTCTTTAGATTCTGTCACAATGTTAATAGAACATGCACGTAGAATTTTAACATTTCATTTGTTTCAGCAACACAATAACTAAAATCTAAACTAACTAACTAACTAAACTTCACGCCACTTCCCTAGCGGGGTGGGCAGAGAGAACCGAACTAAAACCTAGTATCTAATAATATTAATGTCTAAAAATTACTATACCGTACCGATATGACAGTTAAAGAAAGATTAATTGGTTTTTCTTTGACAAAATAAATCATTTATTGATGTTAATTGATGTAAGGTCAAATAGTATAGTAGGTATAGGTGAATACAAAACATAAAGACAAAATACAAAACAAAGGCTAGGATAGTCCAGTATCAAAACATTCGTTTGTATATTATGATATGATTATCTATACTAGTGATCAGTATCTGGTCGAAATTACGACCATTATTAGTTTTTTGTTTTTATTTATTATTGAATTATTAGCTTTCTGAACTTCTTTTGCATATAAACTTTAACTGTGCCAAATCTCATTCTCCTCCGTCCGTGTGATTCTCATAAAAAGGGGGACAAAGTTTTTCTTTACGTATTAATATATAGATTTAACAGTATAGCGAACGATAAACAATTCTACAAAATTACATTTTAAGTAGATATTTATTACATTAAATTTAACCCTACTATATCACATCACATTTAATCGATACTTACTTACCACGCTGTTGTTTCGAAATCAAAGCTCAGCAGCTTAAAAAGTTACTTAACTATTATATTTTGCTAAAAAACTTTATAAACTTTTTCGATTCGTGTATGTTCCTCAAACTATATAACCGTGCAACATAAGTTTAAAATATGGTCACGCATCACGCACCGCACGTCGATGCAGCTCACGTGGAATAATAAATAATTGTTGCTGCACTCATTACTGAGTAATTACCGTTAAATGCGCTGGCGGCATTATTCATCGGCCGTTTATCAGATTTGGAAAAATTGAATATTGCCTCTTAATTAGGCAATGTTAATCTTCGAGCTGACGATTTCTTCTTGTTGATTTAAATTGCGATTTCAATAATGCACCATTGCTTGAGTTTGGGTAAACAAATCGAGAATTAATTAGGTATTCCTGGAAATGCCTATTTATTATCAATTTCAGTATTCATCTAGCCCAACTCAGCCAACTTTGCACTAGGCTAAGTGTGTTTTAAAGAGCTTAAGTACTTCTCCTTGTGCTCTGCCTACGTCTTGGGGGATTACGGGCGTGATGATATTATGTATATATTTAAGGTATTCACAGATGACGTGAAAATCTAGATATTATGCAACAATTCTATTACAAAGTCAAGACATGGTAAGAGATTCACCATAGCCAAGTCTAAATGGGCGATTATTACGTAAAGAAAAGCTTATTCGTCTTTGTTGCTACAGCTACGTAGCTGTTGGTTCACTTTTATTTGTTATCGAGTACATAGTTAAAACTTCAGGACCCTTTAGTAATTTATCATTGATGAAAATAAACTTTTATCTGATCAAAACTAGCTAATTAAAATGTATCATTGTTTTGGCGAAAGTATTCTTGAACAAATAAAGAAACTGAAACCAAATACCTATTCTATATTTATAAACGTATTGATTCTACCACAATGTTGGATGATCTCAATGCATCTGGTACCTATGTACTTCTATTCAACACACCTTGATCTTCAAAAGATATTAAGCAGCCAAATAAAATACCTTTTCTATGTATTCATAATTTCAAACCGCACTCCCCACAAAACAGAATAATTAGCTTTTAATTCATTAAAGTTCCCCGCAAACCGTCGCTTGTTCGCATACTCCCAGCTACTTCGAAACTTCGGTAAATTAAACTTGTTACAAAAATCTGTTAGAGGCAAGCTCCAAGAATTTTAACGCGCCGTTCCTACAGTTGAGTTTATGTGTGAAATTTAATAATATGTAGCTAAACAAGCACTCCACGGTAATGAGCCTGTGAGTGCGGTTTCTTGTTTCTACTACGGGGGTATGACAGTTTGCGATGAGACTAGAACAATTGATTTATATCGCAACAGGATTTTGCTCTAAAAGTTTTTGTTTGCGGTTTATAGGCGTTCAGTCGTCTCGAATGTGAAATGCAGTCAGTGGAATGTAGATTGCTAATAGTTTAGTTAGTGTGTGAAACTTGCAATTGAAAAAGTACGTAATGAGTTTGTGTTGTAAGTGCAGTTTCCTGTTTTTAAATAGTAGTCATAGAATATTTTATCCAAAGGCTATTTAACGTGTTATAATCAAACTTACATTAAATTATAATATATAATAATTAAATGTAATAAAATAATTTATTATATTAAAAATTTAATGTAAGTTTAACTTACAAACACAATTAATTCAAAAGTGGTGTAAAAAATTATCAATGCTCTGTAGAATAGAACTGATTATATGTATAGTTGTAGTTTGCAGTCTTTATTACAATAGGCATTGGTCAATACGTAACTTTTTTTTAGGATATGTAGTAACTTCAAATACTTTGAATTATTATTAGTAGCCATATTGCTTTCACAAATAAATTCTTACAGTCGTAGTTTCTTAACGTTATTGAAATAAACGACCTTTTAAATACCTCAGACGGAAGAAATAAATATTCCCATCTGCGTTTTCTCGAAAAGTTAAATTAAAATTAACCATTTCTTTTAATTTAACCCGTGCAGTCGCATTGGAATCAAAACAGGCAATCAGAATTTAAGGCCAGTTAATTAAGCGAAGGTACGTCGGCGTTTGTGGCACACGCTCATTTGCATAAAAATTATAATGATCATGGACGTCGTCTTGAATAACAAACGTTTGGCTCAGCAGGGACAGGGTTCGGGGAAAAAATGATTAAAAATCATGTGACTTAAGTAAAGGGCCTTATGGAAATAAATATGAAATCGATTGATTTAGTTTTCAGCTTTTTTTCTCCTAATAAACTTAGCAGTCTTTTATATATATCACATTACGTTATGGACCCAAGACTGCTAAGTTAATAACGATATAACGAGGAAAAAGCTGTAGAAACTGAAAAGCTATAATGGATTTTAATTAAATTTTGGAGATAAAATAAAATATTTTTTTTTATTTTATCCCAAAAATTAAGTCAATTAGTCTATTTTTGGACTTTGGGGATAAAATATAATTGTATTTTAATTATAATCCATTGTAGTTTTTCAGTTGCCCCAGCTTTTTTTTCTCGCTATATCGTTATAAAATATAATTAAAATGTAATTATATTTTATCCCCAAAGTCCAAACATAATATAAAAATTATTCAAATAAAACGTGGGTCTTAAAATTTTTACGCAAAGACAAATCGACTTTTGCCGGTAAAAATATTTTATTAAGAATGAGGGACAGCCCTAAATGGGCCCAAATGGCATATCGCCCACTCTTTTTTTAATAAAATCTGATGGCTGTTAAGACATGACATATGTTCTTGTGGCATCCATTGTACATGGCTTGTTCTGGCGTGGTGTGAGTGTTGGAATTGAAAATGTGACTACTAAATCACAAAATGTCATGTTGCCAGTGATAAACAGTGTTTGAATTAAATTAATGACATTTAAAGTCGGAAACAGACAAAATGCATAGTTACACAATAAGTCACTTTGTATAGAATGGAGTATAAGTCAAAAATAACTAGTTATGAAATAAGTTATGCAAATTGCATTCAATGTTTCTTTTTTTTTTGTTGTGTGACGGTGGCAGTCAGACAATAAGCGTAGAATGAATGAAATGCAATATAAATCTTCAGTTATACGTACTCTCACTTTACTATAAAATATAGCTTCTGTCATAAATAGAGTATGAGTGGGAAAAGATAATGGTAGTAACCACTGGTATTTTCTTTGTGATTAATTCGTTTTATAATTTATCAAAAACTTAAATGCATTTCCAAGTAGTGTATAAGAAAAGTTTATATTTAAAAGAAAAAGCATATAAACTGTTGTGTAACTCCAAATTTGAACTATAATTCAACCCTATATAATCTACATAGTATATCTCCAATGACGAGAGCGGCTGATATAACAAATGTATAATCAAATTCAGTCTTCGAGTCTACTTTTTTACATCGTTTTGGGTCTAATTATTTGGGTAACGTCTGCATCAATAAACTCTCAACGGAAGATAGCTTGATTACTGTTAAAACGTCGATATTTTTCTTATCATAACTAACTATCTAAACTTCACGCCACTTCCCTAGCGAGGTAGGCAGAGAGATGTCTTTATCTAATCATGTCCTCGTAAATGTGTTATCCTTGGAATATCATCATGCTAGAAGAAATAGACAGAGTCCAAGGATCAATGAGCCCCTGAAACCAAATTTTTCCAAAAATCGAGTTGGGTTAGATGGAAAATAGTGAAAAGTAGTGACAAGTGGCTAGCTCGTCGCCTATGCTATCACAAAGCGTTACCTAATATACCTTTAGTCCTCTTTTACAACACGATAGGCAAGGAATACAAGAGTTCCCAAACTGAGATGAGTTAGTTTGTTATCCTACTTTCCATATTATCAACATTCAGCGCTCTGCTACAGTCAATGAACTTCATCAGTAAATATTTTATAAGAAACGGACAAGGCACCGACAAAAGAAACACTTATCACTGTAATTTCAGGCATATCGAGGAAATGAAGGCTTTTAATTTGTTGTCATTTGCATGCAAGAATGGAAAATGACAAGGAATTTAGACTGTTTATTTCCTCAGACACTGCTTTGATGGGGCGTTTGATATTGCCGATATTGATTACAGGTGTTTTTTGCTTTGTAAAATTGTGTATTTTGCTTTTGATACACAAAACTATGGCGATAAATGATTTTATCCTCATACTTCAAAATACGGAGATTTTAAAACCAGTAAATCAATTTGGTTTTTATCCTATACTGAAGCGTATTTAGTATCATCACTAGAATTACTTTAAAAAACTTCATTATTTTATTTAAAATCATTATGAACAAGAATTTGGCAAAATATCTAACTACTAATATTATAAATAGAAAAGATTTGATTGTTTGTGTGATTGCATCGATTAGGCTCCGAAACTGCTGGACCGATTTGAATAATTCTTATACCAATGGGAAGCTACTTTACCAGCGACTAACATATGCTATATTTTATCCCCGTATTCCTACGGGAAGGGGAACTACGTGGGTGAAATTTACAAAGAATTACAACTTCATGAACGATGAACCATGGTTTATATAAAAATATTTGATCGATTAACTTGTATAGGTACATCCAGTAACTAGTAACAATTTAAATGTTTTCTTTTAAATTGTATTATGTTTTAATTATATTATTATTTTGATATTGCATTATAATCAAAATTAATTGTTAATGATAATTTACTCGTGTCTCTAAGGCTATGTTAGCAATAAACGAATAGTATTTTATATTTGTAGGTATATCAGAAGACAAATAGTTGAAATACACTGTTTCGCTTCACACTACTAGGTCAAAAAGACCACCCCGGGTTAGAATTCATTCAAAAGTTACATGCACAACGTACTCAGAGGCGAATTTGTCACTTTTAATCCGCCATACTACGGCCGACTGTTTTGAATACTAAAACATCTAGTTAACATATAAAGTGAAGTTGTTAAGGAGTTAACTACAGAGCGCGTACGTCTTGCTTACATCGTGATGTCATTGTGATTTTTATAACGCAGTTGTAATAAAGGAAAGAGACAGAATGTGACAAACGTAATAACTTAATCAGAAATGGAATTGGGTGTTTGAAATTGAAATACACTTGGCTATAGGGAATAGTAGTAATAATAAGTGTTAGATAAGAGAGCTATCAGCTGATGCCTAATTATATCAAATGTCTAATATGATCAAAAAATGGTGAGTAAGCCGATAGCATAGCTTCAAATTGCCATCATTGGATGACAATCGACTGACAATTTGAAGCTATTACTATCAACCTATCTTGCAATCCGTTGGCTAATAATTTGCAGTAGATTAAAGCTCAAATCGCTACCTATATCTACTTGCGACATAACTAAAAATATATTTTAAAATATAAATTAACAGTAAGTAGAGTGTGCATTGACATAAGTAAATGAAAAGGCAATTTAAAAGGAAGGTTTTCCAAGGTAAACAATATTATCTGTAACAACAATGTTTGTTTAGAATGTATGGTGACAAACACCTTAACAATCGATCACAAATAAATCTCGTGATAAATAATTCAGTCCGCAAACATCTCCGCCGAATTGAATGGGCGAAAGTCTTCCATTCAATTCGCACAAAAAAATTAATCAAAACCCCACTTAAGTTAACCAATTGTTAATCGAATCGCCGGCTAAACTTGTTTCAGCGGCTCGTTGAATACCGTTGACAGTTGTTCGATAATTGAACCGGGTACAATTAGCCATGGAGTGGTTAATATCGGGATGTCAGCGATCGTCCCCCGACACTCGATGTCACGTGCAAATCGATTCGCCGATATATGAGTGTGTATGAGGTACCCGCGCAAAAAAGTTGATCGATATGACTTCAATTCTTTTGTTTTAGCGGAAAGCTGCTTTTCAGCCACTTAATATGCTATATCGTTAATCGAGTTTATAAAATACCTGAATCAAATACTTTGTAGCACAAAAAGTGATGTCAAAAGTGTCAGATTACCAATATCGTGATTTGTTTTAACTTTTAACAACCAACGATAATTCATTTCAAAATGACGTACTTCTAAAAGTACTTGGCGCAATAAAAATGCTTAAAAACGCAGCATTTATCTTTACTAACGCGTATTGGCATATTTCAAAAGTTAGTTTCCTTTAAAGACCCATTACGATTTTAAACTTGCCCCATTAATCCCGAACGTCTTGGTCTCAGTCCGAACGTGACGTCACAAAAAATGTTATAACTAACAACCTATCTCCGGAACAGTTTCAACTTGCACGATTTTTCATAACTTTCCTGTGGCCCACTGGAAAGTTGGCCGAGTAGCCGCTCCCAGAGACGGTACTATTTGCTTCAAAAGTAATATTTGTCTAAAATATCTTCGAACTTAAATGTTTGCTTCATGCCTACTGGAATGTTGAAGTTTGATCCGCATGATATTAGTTTGGTACAGTTGTTTTTTTTTTATACTTCTATGGCTTGATTTTTTGACAGGCAGATAAAACAGTCGAATAAATTTCAAAACGGATGATTTTAAAATGGCATTACCTACCTGTTTCCTAAGAAAAATACCAATACCAATCAGTAAGATTATAAAAAAATATTGAACACGTATTTTTTTCATTTATTTGTCAAACAACATTGACGAAGATACAATGCATTCAAGTTGCGCGTGACGTCATGCTTTCGTTCAATTTTGACTAAATAGTAGCAACGCAAGCCCTCGCTTTAAAACTTTGATGCTCTTTATCTTTGTGATTTTAAGTTAATTTGATAAAGCGAAAAAATATGTGTGTCTAGTATTTTTGTATAATCTAACTGACGGACTAAATGAAATTACAGTTTTTTAATGCAGCATCATCCCTATTTGGTGACTTTATACTTTATCCATCGGTTAATATTTATAGTACTTATGGTAAACAAGCATACGACCTGTCTAATAGTTAACGGTCACCGTAATCTATATTTGCAATTCCCGATGTCTATAATGATTAAGTGTAATTTATCCACGTAATAATAATTCTAATGTGTATAAAAGTTTGTTTAATACAAATTACAAATATTATAAGCCTTATATTAGCTTTTTCTGTAATGTATTCACACCTTAACTCCTCACTTAACCGATTGTTATGAGATATGTCAAAAGTCTGTTACATGGAAAACAAAAAAAAAATTGCTTATATATTTTTTACCTTAAAATAAACTTTAAATCCTGTGGAATGAACGACGTATTTCGAGAGAGACTAGCGTTTGCATGTGTACGTCAGAAATCTGGATAACTCTCTCCTAATTTCATATGAACATGTTACATAATGAAGCGTTTTCATTCAAAATAAGATTTTTTGTAACTGATGGCAAATACGCAGACATTTCACTTGATGATAATGAAGATCATTGTTCATGGACACAGGCAATGCCAAAGGTATCTAACATGCATCACCGGCCTATTAGTTATCGGAACAAAGCTCTAGAAAAATCTAGCAACTAAATCCTATAGAATAATAGTTTAGACTGACTAACTGTGAACTAGAAAGTTGCATCTGCAACTCTCAAACTCAATCTCAAACCGCATCATTGTTATTCCAATCCCGGGGCTAACTGCGCTTTATCTCTACAGGAATTCCGACACGGCCGCTTTACAGCCGCGCTGACCATACCGGCGCGTGCGTTTGTAAAAAAAACCTTTTTTCCGTTAAATTTTCCGTGTAGAACGGCGCGAAATTCGTCTACGCCATCTTTGGGGTCTACGTCACTGGGACTCTTGTATAAGTGAAGTCACAACATATTATGAAACAAAGTATTTCGTTGCGTCTGTCTGTCTGCGACAAACTCAAAAGTTACTGCACGAATTTCATGCGGTTTTCACATATAGATATGGTGATTGTTGAGGAAGGTTTTGATATATTTTCTTAAGTTTTTGTATAAATTGGCGATAATATAATGATATTATATTTTAATATAATGATAATATAATTTAATAAAATATATTAAGCATTTTCTTTAGATAAAAGAATAGCAAAGATATAGCGATATAGCCGCCCAATATTTTTGCCCTTTATGAATAATTGGAAAACCAAACTATTTCAATGTAGGTTTAAAGGGCATCTAAGCATAGACACCTTACAAAAAAGCATCATATGCAGTGTTTCTCGAATTTCTTGTATAAGCAAATTCAAATTTTAGTTAAAAATTCGAATTAAATATCTTGGTACCTCAGTGTAGATCGGGCCATTGTTTTTACTTTTTTCGCGAGTCCACGGTGCTCACCGGAATGGGAGGAGGAAAAAAGTTTCATTGTTAACGCTTCACACAGGAACACTTGGTGCGTCGTGCTCTTATTGCGTTCGAAATAAATACCTGAATTGAGCAAAAAGGCGTTTGCGCTGGACGCAGATGTAGGCTTTTTAGCGTAAGGCGGATTGGCGCGGATTTCAACTCGTTTTTACTATGGAACTGAGTGTTTTTGCCAACGTTACAGTATGCCGTTTTGTAATCTTTAACGTTTTATGTAGGTATCAAAAAGAAAAGCTGTTATACGTAAACGTTGTATGTAGAACGTTGCTTTATAGTTATAAGTTTTGCGTAGATCTTACTAAGTAAGTATATGTTTTAACTCTGTCTAATCTAAATGTTAAATAAAGACATTAATATATAACATCACTAGTAGAATTAAAAAAAAAATTGTAGATTTTTTGACAATTTAATGACCTTTTTTATTTTTTACGAAAACAATTTCCTAGCCATCAAACCCATGGCAATACGCTTTTCAATAAAGCGTTGATTTTTAAACGATGGTAACTCTTAAACACTAATAGCTATTTTGATGTGTATAAACAGATATATCAATCTTTGGTGTATTCAGAAAAGAGAAATATTCATAAAAATGAGTGCAAAAATACACAGAATTGGTTTTCTTTTCTCTTCTTTTCTTTTCTTTCTCTTCATTGGTTATATTACCAAAATTGTTTCACTAAAGCATTTCTACGAGGACTTGAGTGGAAAACGGCATTCATTTAAAGACTTATTACATCCTCCAGATAATCCCACTTATCTGCAGTGACTAATCCTAGAAACCTGTTTGTGAGATACGACTGCATCGTTTTAACATCTACACCTCTACAGTTATCAGAACATTATCTTAAAGACAAATTACGCACTTTACAACTTTAAGTCAAGTTATCTTACTTACGATTTCACAGTCCCATTAAAATTTCTCACAGATAATGACTATTGCGTATTGCGACATATTTTTTAATTATAGTCGTCGCGAAGCGGTCCGTTTATTTTTTTATTCCTTGACAAAGTTTAAACGGTTCTACAATTAAACTAGCTCTTAGTTGCGTTGTCAGACGTCAGACATCATGGAGGATACAAGTAATTATTTACTTGTATCCTCCATGATGACAAGTAAATAATCAAGACCAAAAACTAATTTTCAATTTCCGACTTCAACGCAAAAATGTTTGTATGAAACAAGTTCACACAATAAGAGGGTCTTCGTTTCTACTTACATCGCTTCTTACATCGCTTTGACAGGCCCGTTGGTCAAGTGGTCAGAGACCCTGGCCACGAAACCGAGGGGCGCGGATTCGAATCCCGCTAGGGGCAAATGTTTGGTGTGATGAACATGGACATTTGTGCTCGAGTCATGGATGTTTATAACTGTATTTAAGTATGTCTATCCGTTCACCTAGTACCCATAGGACAAGCTTATAGCTTAGTTTGGAACTTGGGAATTGGTCTAGAGAATTTATTTATTTATTTTTTCCTAACTTCGTGCCCTAATCTCTAGTAGTTTCGGTTGGGTGTTGAATAAACGTCTGTAGGTACATCCAAAATTTATTGACTAGTGAGTCAGCCTGTCTGTTACTTTATTTTTCTTTATTAATGATTCTGCGTATGAATTTTAGTGGATGGAGAGGAAGAGGAAGACCAAATATGAGATAGATAGATTGTGTGAAAGATGATATGAGTGAAAGGGGAGTGGATAACTGCGGAAGACATGCTGCGCTGACCCCAGATGACGGGAGAGGGGTAAGTGGATGATGAATGATTGTGCGTAGAAAGTGATAAAGAACTAAAATATATTTAAATTTAACAATCAACTGAATTCTGATAATATATTTAAACCGTGGGTAATTAATAAAGCTGGTTACGAGAAAAATTATTCAAAATCGCCATTTTTGCATTATTAGTTTTGAAGAAAAATAAAATAAACATTGACACTATTTATATTTATGACACTATTTGATAAACAACAGTGATTTATTTGGGTATTGTTCGATATTATCGTTGTACAATTAAGTCATTTAATTTAATTCTGTTGAATCATTAGTTTAAATTAAGATAAATCTACTATCTATAAAATCTACTGCACCTATAAGTATGAGACTTCAAATAAGCTTATGGAATCCAATGTCCGTCCGTGATCGCTCGAGATGTAACTAATATACTATCGGAACATCGCGCTGATCGTTTTGAACCCTCTGTTAAGGCTGGTATACACGATCATGTTCGATAAATTGAATTTAATAGAATGTCCCCTTTGTTCATCTATATGCTTTTTATATCATTTTAAAATATTAGGTATACACAGCTAGTAATGAATATTATGTAAATTCAAGATTTCGCGCACCCACAAGCATTTTTAGGAAAATACGATTTATGAGATCCGACGCCGATATAGACATCCATTACCATTATAATATTACGTATAATTTGGTTGTACGGTTTTTTTTAAGTATCAGGTACGCAGGAAACTCAGAATTTTTAGGAATTGATTTAAGGGATCTTAAGCCCGCATGCATGGTGAGCAATAGCTGCAGCTAAAATGTGGAGGAAAGTCTAAAGTTCTTCTTTTTCTTCTTCTGAACGTGTGGTATACAGTCACCGTCGCCTATGGACATTTGCTACACCACTACTGTCAATAGACCAAGCATCTTGTGCTTGGTCTCTCGGTCTCACGATGCAGCTAAGTGCAAAAAAGCTCTTATAAACTGGTGCTCCGTGACTTATTGATGTAAACATCTATTAGCGAGATTACAGCCCTGCCAGTGCATGCGCACGCGCAGACCACCTGCTTGGACGCGTCGCCGCCATGGTAATTACTTGTAAAGACGTTGTCATACATATTGAAACAAATATGGTAATCTGGACATCAAAGTTGCTTAGCTCCGATGTGCGATACTGACGAAGATTTGAATATAGCTTTGAATAGCAGCCTTACAATCTCTAGGATATAAAAGTGCTTTTACGAATCGAAATGTATCTATCTATGGGTTAACCGATTTGGATAGAGCACGGGTGATTTAAAAGTTTTCTTCATGTTCTTGGATCAAATTTTTACATATTTTACTCCTGGTTATTTTGAAAACAACATACTTTATAAGCTCTTTAAAATCTTCATTTATACTTTATGAAATCTAATTTCAATTTAATGCAATAAGAAATAGAAAGTCGATACACATGTTTAGATAATGTTGATATTGTATAATCACCTCATTTTAATAAAGCGGCAATGAGTTCGAGTATATATTGTAATAAGATATTCACTTGATTGCATTACATATATCTATATACATAATGATGCAAAGGTCAAAAGAACCCCACTGCTTTTCAAATTAATCACTCATCTTACATTTTGTCCTGTTCAAGTTGCTCTTCACAGTAAGAGCCAATAAGATATTTTGATTTATTATGGATAATGGATACTCCTTGTCAGGTGAGTTTTACGCTCGTCCTGCCATCCAATTACATAAAAATAAAAATTTACCAAATTACAAATGGGCTGGCTATTTTTATAATGGGTTTCAGATGCTTTCATCAGATTGCATATGACAATCCGATGATAAATTTAGTTAACTAGACTATGCCGATCCATAAGCTACAAGGATGTGTCATTTAATGTAATCCCCTCTATTTTTGGTTATACCATTATTATTATTTTTATTCAAAAAAACTAACGAAAATGAATTCGCCGAAGGAGAAAAAAAATAAACGAGTGTAGATTTCGTTTCTTATATTTTTTATCAACCAATATCACACACTAATATTCTATTGACCTTGCATAATCAAAACTAGGTAAAAATCCTTCAAAAGCCAACAACCTCGCCTCTATTTATCCTTAAAGCATGTACATGCAACAAAGGATTAAGATATCATCAGTAAACACTCGGTTCTCAGCCGTCCGTCTCAGCTATTTACCGTATCTGCTTAAACATTGATTATTAAAAGCACAAGCTCCGGTACAAATTATGGCACTCGGGGTCCATTAACATTCCTTCTAGACCACCTGCGGGGAACGGGCAGCGATCTGCAATTACCTCAGCCTTGCCAATGACTTCAAGGACACACGGTCTGCCTGGGTAGATAGCCTTCTGTCGAACCGAGACCAGCTTTCATGTATCATTTCTGCAACTTATTATTTTTATCTTTACTTTTCGGAATTCGAAGATTTAGTATTTTCAGAGATTTGATTTATTGAGAAATGTGCAATATGGCTTAAATTAAAAGAGGAGTATTAAAATTAAATGATATTCGTCAACGATTGTGAAGATAAAGTGTAAACTGAAAATTTTATGGATGCGTTTTTTGGTAAACATTTTAAGTTGATACTAAACGTGGGGTTGAAGTACTAACGGCGACTAGGCAATTTTTTTAAAGAAAAAAATAAAGAATAAATAATATTTATTTACCACACAAAAAAAATACACACGTTTTACAAAGAAACAGAATTAAAAAAAATATATATTTTATACTACAACGTACAATGTTAACTCATTTCAGTTTGTGAATAGCATAATAATAGAAGAATTCAGATAAGTAAACGTAAAAGCGTATCTTCTGCCATTGTTTTAATAATAACTAGCTTCTGCCCGCGGCTTCCTTCGCGTGGTACATCGATGATACACAGTCTATATGTTATTCGGGTTTATGGGCTATATTATTCTAGTTTCATTAAAATCCATTCTTTTGTGAAAGAGTAACAAACATCCATCCATAAATACAAACTTTCGCGTTTATAATATTAGTAGGATTTACAGAGTCCGGCTGGCACTTGGTCGGGTTTTTTTTTACTATAATAATAGTAATTAACTGGAAGGGATACGTTTGTTGGCCGAACACACCGGCAGTATTCCCGCCCAAGGCAGGTTTCGTGTGTGTTTTCTTATTTCAAGCACTAAACGCAAATAGACTTTAGTCTTAATTACTTTTACAATTTCTGAACTACTTTACTTTTCCAATTAAACGTTGTTAGGTTCATTAGTGTAATGAACTATTTATCATAATTTGAAAACGCTTTCAGATAATTTTTAATTTGTGCGACCTAATAAAAGAACTTTTGCACATGTTTTTTTGATTTTGCTAAATGATTTTTGCATCAACCAGGTATATTTTTTTTTATCACATAGGAAACTTGATTTACCTTGGACTCTGCTTACCCCTACGAGGATTACGGTCGTAATGTTATGTATGTACATAGAAAATTCGACTTTTCATACAGATCCTAGGAACCACAGATATATATTTTTTTATATTTTGGTTTGATGCATTTACCCGCTCCTTAGATCACCTACACATATATACACCAAATAATAAGGAGGTGTTAGGAGAAATAAAAAAAAAATCTGAAAACCAGTTCAAAATCTCTAAAAAAGAAGATTGTGTCCATTTTTAAGTCAGGTAATAACTGTAAGATAAGTAATACCTGCTTACATGGAACAAAGCGTAATATGAGAAAATCTTAAGTATCTCGCTTACATACAAAAGCTTAGCGTCATCTTGAAATTTCCAACACAATTTTGCTGTTAAAACTGTAGAGTTATATTCACAGAACAATAGTCCCTAAGTTGTGGCAGTAAAATTTACAATAGCTCAGGATTCTAAATGGGCATTTGGTCTGTATTCGGGAGTCGTGTACGGAAATACGGCCGGTACATATTAACGATGCGCTCGCAGAAGGTGTATTGACTGCGTTAAATGTGCTCTGTGGATGCACATACGACACCATTGCATATGCACATAGCTATATGAAATAAATCTTGCATAAATGGATTGTGTTTGCAGATGAAAATAAGTGCTTCTAGACTTGACTAATTTCTGACATATATTAAACGTTTCAGTAGGCAATATTATTAAAGACACCATTCCATCATCATCGGCCTATACACTACACTACATCTATACACTATACCTATGTGTATTTTTTATGGAGAATAAACATAAAAGGGTGCATTTTTTTAATAACGTCATTTGATTGTCACTATTTCGCAAAGACAAAAAGTGTGTCATTATTTAAAAATATTAGACAGCTAATTCAACATTTTATTAAGATTTCAAGTCAAATATTTAAAAAAAACTCATTTCGCATTATAATTAAATGTTACTTTTTTTTCTTTTTGAGGTTTGACGGATGTATTTGTGTCGATGTTCGCCCCTCTTTCACACAAAAAGAGCTGCAGGGTCCTGGATGAAATCTGGCACTGAGAATATAGAGTAGAATAGCACGGGCTGTATCGATTTACTTAGCGAGCAAAATAGCGGGTGAGCTAGTTTGGTATAGAGTACATAGCATAATACCAGGAACCAGATAGGAAACCGGTGGTAGCTCAATGGTAAGCACACGCGCCTCATAACCGAGGGGTACGGGTTTAAATCCGAGCACGCACCTCTATATTTTTCAAATCTATGTACGTATTTATACTACTAGCTCGGCTGTGAGGGCAAACATCGTGATGAAACCTGGAAACTCAATCAATTTTGGATTTGTAACTATAATCCCAAAATTGTCTGGTTTCGATATTTAAGGGTTACGAAGGTCAGATCGACAGTCGCTTCAATGTAATTACCAGTCTCGCTAAATCCTAGATCATGGTCTAAGCGGACCCCGTCTAAGCTAGGGACATAACGCTAGGAAGATTATACATACCTGTTCACAGCCAGTGGGTCAAAACATTTTTATCGCGAAAGAGTTACGAGCGTTTTATTTTAAGTTTTATTATTTATTTTATTGTGCCGTGTCACGGGCCGGACATTCGTAAATGACATTTATGAACACGGTAAACGTTGTGATCGTAATTTTTCTGCCGAAGCATTTAACTTGCGAAATGATATACTGAACTATTTAATGGAATTACCATTTCGCGATTATTACGTTATGAAACACTTTTACGTAATAAAATTGCGTTTTGTCATCTAATCTGCTATTTTCGTTATTTATTGGGCCACCTGCAATGTTTCAATGTTTCATCCTTTTATTTTTATTGTACTTATTTTAAGTGATTTGATAATTGTCTACTTGCGTTTTTATAACCCACCACAAAAATAATTAAGCTATAATGCTCTAATAACTTTCGAATCATTTATTTTAATTACTTAGTAATGAAAGACTATAAAACTCGACACACATTTTTATTTGGATGTTAGGTACATATATATTATAGACATCTAGTCAATGCATTAATATATATTTTTTTAAAGTCAAAATTTCATATAAATTGTTTAAATTTACGTACCTACTTCTAACGCCATATTGTATTGAAAAACTGACTAGGTATTTGATCTTTACTACCTACATAATTCCTACAACTACATTACAGCTATCACATCCAACTTTACATCTGTTAACCAACACAAACAAAATCTCAGCCAAAACCAACCGTAAATCACCAACATAAAGTTCCCACACGCAAATCACTGCCAAAGTCATTAAACTACCACGGTTGCTAATAGAAAATTTTACACCACAAGGAACCGTCTGCGAAGTCATTCCCATAGGCGCCGTCCAATAGCCAAGATTTATAATCGTGCGAACTGAAAAATGGACGGAGGTGTATGATAAAGGAGCCACTGTGAGCCGCAATAATTCAGCAGCGTGTATAATTATGGCACATAGGTGCTAAGGGCGGGTGCACACTTGACGTTTAAACGCGAGTAAAAATTACGTAGTGCTTGATATGGTAAAGTAATCTTATTTTGCGGAACGTGCGGATATGGAATCCAAGTTAGTATAATAATATTCAACGACATCACATACATTGATCTGACTCCGAAGTAAGTAGCTTAAGCACTTGTGTTACTGATATCAGAAACAACAGTGGTATTACAAATATATACTTAAATATTGGATATTAACACCCAGACACAGAACAAACACAAGTATTCATCATACGAATGTTTGTCCTGGGTGGGAATCGAACCCACAACTCTTGATGCATGGGACAGGGTCACTACCGAATGCGCCATCGAGCTTGTCAGAATATGTATTAGTATAAGCATTTATAATTGCAACGACGAGCAAAAGACATAACACAAAACTTACATTATATCAGTGTCCGTACGAAGAAAATTTCCATTTCACAATTGCCTTCGGCGGTGAGTGATAATGTTGTGACGTTTCCAGGACTAAAATATGCTTGTCTGATTCTTTTAATGATATCTAATGGTTACAAAGAACAGATACCAATACGTAAATTAAGACACCGACTCATCATCTTTCGAGCGTTATGTCCCGTGATTAGACGGGGTCCGCTTAGACCATAATCCAGAATTTAGCGAGTCTGGTGATTAAATTGAAGCGACTGCCGATTTGACCTTCGTAACCGTAAGATAGGGGAACCAGAATTTTTTTGGATTCATGGTTACAAATTCAAAGTTGTTTGAATTTGCAAGTTTTATCACGATGTTTTCCTTTACCGTCGAGCTAAATTAAGACACCGACTAGGAACCGAATATACCAAGTAATATGATGATGTAATAATCCTATTATCTTTTACACCAGGTGCCAAATGAAATATATATTCCACAACGTTTACTTATGAACGAGATACGGTCATATTACGTAGGTTTTGACATATCAGTCGCGCTATCAACCAGCTTTATTGAAGTGCTGTGTCAACGTAGGGCCGACCCTTCCGTTGATTTAGTTATATTTACACGTGTCTGATTTTTGGAGGTAATGCACTGTACAAAATCATACTACGGATATTGTCAGTTTTCATAATCCGATATCTTAAGTGCCACCAGTTGTGTGTGATATTGATTTATCACATATCTCTCACTCAAATTTTCTTTTCAAATTAACCTCAATTTATAGTTTATTATCATTTTTTTTTTTGAGATGGACACATACGAGTACGTAAGTAAATATATAATTATGAAAGCTAGTATTTCAGTATATATCGTCATCTCTTTTACAATTCCTCACAACGGTTTCATGTAAACAAATCTCGAAATCAGAAAACCACAGTCTGAACATTAGAATTGTTCTATCAAATAGCTGCAGTTACGTATTAAAACCAAAGAAGTAGCGGAAACAACTCAATAAAAGAAGTAAAATGTAAACGAGCGGTGCAGGAAGTACCCTTAATCCTATTTTCCGCGGAGAATAGTCTGTCCTAAGACTGTTGCAAAGGTATAAGGCGTTCAGTGGCCGACGGTAGCGACGAGCGACAGCGACACTTACTAGCTATGACTATAGTCCATTTCACCTAAGATAAGTTCCGTGACACTCGAATTTGATGTTAATAGTTATGCATCCGCATGACAGCCATTCGATTTTTTTTCAATTCGATGTAAGTACAGATATAGGATGGATTGCTTTTAATTAACTTTAGAAAGTTTTTTATATGGTCAGTGTCTCCATAAAATGATCTCACTTTTATATTAACCAACTAAACTTCACGCCACTTCCCTACCGGGGTAGGCAGAGAGAACCGAACGCCATATGGCACGATCCTTACACACCTCCCTCGCCTCTTAAACATTCATGATCCTTTTCATACAAACTCTACGATTTTTATGACCCCTAACATCACCTTCTGTTAATACACGATCAATCTGTAGTATGTAGTAATCTGTTGTAGTAGGTGATCCTGGGCCTTCCGCGGCTCCTACATCCTTCCACTTTCGCATTGTATATGTGTTTAATCAATCTTTCGTCATCCATTCTTTGGTCAGATTTTACGCAGCGCACGCATCTCAGAGCACTTGTTTATTCATATTTATATTTATTTATTTTTTGATTAAGTTTTTCACGCACATCAATGCGAACAGAGCCTTACGAGAGACGTATTACTAATATTTATTCTCTCGACTGTGAATCTGCTTGTTATCTCAAAGTATGCTCACCAATACGCACGAGCAATCAATTTTCAACTTTACTGCATTGAATTACAGCCGTGACAGTCCAGTTATAAGGGGTACATAATTAATTTAAACTGCAACTGCACGTATTCGTGTTAGGGATGTCTAAATGCGATTGATTTTTTGCAATATTAATTTTCCAATTGGTTGCATGACTTTCAATTATGAAAACGGAAAGAAGCTAATTTTTTTTAATAATAGAAGAATGAGCTCTCCAACTTATTTAACTATACGTTATAATACTACTAGGACTACAAGTACTAGTCATTCGTAGCCCTATCTTGTTTCCGCAATATACCATCTATACCATCTTGCAATATATTCATAAATTAGTACAATGATAAAAAAATCCTAATAATCTTTTTCAAGGCTCAAACTGTTGACATTCCAAGTTTTAAAGGAATCGGTTAATTGGTTTTGACGTGAAAATGTATCGTACAAATAGATCTTAGAAGAGTTATTTTTGCTTTTTATAATATTAATAAGTACGGTTTCTCAAACTGGCTAGATATTATTCTGTAAGATTACCTACATTATATATTTAAGAAAATAAAATAGATGATTATCGATTTTTTTGTTAATTTAGGAGTACTACGCAAATTTATTATTTTTATAAGGTTGTCATACAATCAGGCTTTGTCATTTTTATACCCTGTGATACTCCTTCGCTTCGCATTGTCTGGTGATGGTTGGGAAAATCACAAAATACAACTTTAAATATTGGAATACATGATTGTCATCCCTAAAATTAATCGGTAATGCAACGGTTATGCACCGCAGGTACGCAAACAACACTTAAGGCTTTAATTAAATGCCTTCCATTTATAAGAGTCGATGCTTCGACGAGGCGTCTTACTCATATTGGCATTGTAAATATTATGTTCGACGAGACATGTTTATTTATGGGAAATTTTGACGGGTAAAAGTCTCAAAATGGACTTGAGCGTCAAAAGCTTACATTATATTTTAAATTCCGAATGTAATGATTACATGAGCCGATTTATAACCTTGTCAGTTTTGATTTTTGTATGGCATTGGATCAAGGGTTGTCGGCCTGTTAAAAATTTGCATGTGAAAATTCAAGTATGTTTTTAAGTTTTGTCTTAAAGAAAAATAAAGAATGTAGAATACGGAGCGGTGGTAGCTCAATGGTAAGGATACGCGAGAACGAGCCTCTTAAGCGGGAAGTACGAGTTCAAACCCGGGCACGTACTCGTACCTCTGGATTTTTCAAATCTATGTACGTATTTATTATACCACTAGCTCGACGGTGAGGGAAAACGTCGCGATGAAACCTGAAAATTCTAACAACTTTGGATTTGTAACCATGATCAAAAATTGTTTGGTTCTCCTATCTTAGGGTTACGAAGGTCAGATCGGTCGCTTCAATGTAATCACCAGACTCGCTAAATCCTGGATCATGGTCTAAGTGGACCCCGTCTAAGCATAACGCTAGGTAGATGAAAGAATGTAGAATACGAATCATATGATAGTGGCGATATAAAACTTAATTTTCTATTTAGCATTATGTCCTATACGATTGTTCCGAAAAAGGTTAAGAAAGTCTTTATTCGGAAATTATTTTTACCGATTGTTAATTTTATTTATTTATTTATTATGTATGTATGTATGTATGTATGTAGCGCCTTATATGTAGTATTTGGGAAATGACGAAATAAAATATGCGTCATTAATTTTGGATTTATTTATTTAGAATCCACGTTTGTAAACAGATTTGTAAACTTACAAGTAAGGTCTGTTTAAAAAAATATAAATATTGCTACAAAAAGTTACTGCAGTATATGGCTAAAACAACGTAAATGAAAGTGAAATATACAGCTTAAGTATCAATAATCACGAGTCTTAAAAGAACATTCTATTTAATTATTAACATTAAAATGTGTGAAGTCAAAATTCTACCTGAGCGTTCATAACATAATTCGATTATAAATAAATTACTTTCATAACATTTATTTCGAATAAAGTATCAATTATTGAATATACAATAATTTTCAAAAGAAATATATTCTATCTACAATATACAAGTAACAAACATTTATCTATATACATTTAGTAGTTCGGACTAGTTTACGATCGTAGTCGAAAAAGGTGTCGTAAGGAGATTTTTTACATAATTTACACAAAAGAACACCATGTAGCAGTCGGTAGTGTTCGCTTGTACGTTACAAAGTAAATACGCAGGAAAGTAGACCACCTCGATTTGACAGCCCAGAATCAACATGCGATCGAGCAATCCGATAATCAACATTAGACTATTGGGATGGGTTTTTTTTTATTGTATCTGATCGAATTGTAGTGATAATCTCCAAGTTGAAAGTAAGTAATTAGCAAACATAGTTGTTGCTTTTTACTACATGTAATTTTTACCAAACATTTTAAATTTAATTATCAATACCAAATAATCTTTTAGTATGATCGTTTTATTAGTTCAGTCTAAATTACACCCTTTACCTAATAAACCTTTCATCGTTATCTGGTTGAATGTAACTGTGGTCTTACTTTGTCAGCTTAGAAGAGGTGACCTACTTTTCTTATATGTACTTTGCTCAACATTCGGAACTGAGATGACTTGTTGTAATTGAATATTTAAGAAACTTTAGATAAATCGTTAAATACATATTACAATATGAACATTCTAAACACCAATTTTAAGACATCAAATACTAAACGTAGTATTAGTCAATTTAATATTTTACTATTCGTATCTTCAAATATAACCTATTTTTTTTTATTTAAATTGAAAGAAAGAAAGAAATATAAATAATTTAATTTTAAGCAAAAAATAGAAATCTACCAGTAATTAATAAGTAAATTCTAGGTTTGCTAAGAGCTCTAAAATCATCGGATTAATGACAGGAATTCATAAAGTGTTAATAGTTGGTATTTATTTAAGTTTACATCAAAACAGCAGCTAAACGCTGTAATAAATGCAATAATTTCGAAATGATATCACGATCACGAGCTTACTAAAAACCAGCTAACATTTCTACTGTTAAGTCTACTTAGCTTTGTAACGCTACCAAAAATTTCAAGAAAGTATTACACAAGCTATGAAGGATTTTTATTTCATGATTATGATAGAAGCCGAAATAATTCATTAATTTCGTCAAAAATATTTTTACATTTATTTAATTTTTGTACGAAACTAGTACTTTCAAGTCATCCCAGTCCCGAAAAGTCGTAAGGGCAAAGAATGGCAAAATCATGACTCGGAAGGTCTGAGCGAAATTTAAAATTTCACACTCGAGGGTACTACACTAACTATACACACGGCGTGCCGCATAAAGCTCTTTTAAAAAATTACAAAAGGTCTCAACATATAATAATTAACCTATCTATTAAATTATTTACAATTATTGCTATCGAATGTTGCGCTTTCAACGCCCCAGTTATTGTTACAACTGGCTTATTGCCTCCACTACAAATGAAATACAATAATAGCAATGCTTTTCAATCATACTCTGTTTGAAATGCCGATGCAACTTCGATGGAAAACGATGACCTTCAATAGGGGTGATGACACCAGATACAACTAAATCCAAGACTTAACAAGTACTTTAAATAATACATAAAGGCATTAAGTAATGCAGATAAAAAATACTCTTATTAGCAAAATCATCCATCGGTTTTTAGTAGATTAATAAAAGATTTTTTATTGTTTTTAAAACATAAAACAGCCAGTTTATTCCAATAAATTACGGCATCACATTATAAAACCTATGACAATATTGCATTTTGATAAGTCATGAATAGTTTAGGAAATAATTGGTGATGTTATCTTCCCTATTCGCATCTCAAATCAAATCCACCGATGACAGCATTTCAAACAGAAGGTTTCAATAAACATACAAAAGCAACTAAAGCTATTGGCGCTGTCACTGATATGCCATTAAATTCATTAACGGAATGATAATAAAGAGCGACCTCAAAACTTTTAATCTGAAATCGTAACGAATAACTTACTTAATAAATATTCACAGTTGAATTAACATTGGCTCAATGCAATTAGCTGAGCTAAAATAATTAAACTTGCCCATTAGTTACAGATTCGTTTTGGTGGAACCAATCAATTAAAACGCAATCTGATTTTCGAAGAAATAAATATTTCGGATTAAAAATCAATACATAAGTAACGCATCAATCGTTATTAGGCCAATAGTTGTCCGTAGGATTTTTATAATAGATCTAAGAATGGAATAACTTTGGAAAGACGTAATATTATGGAACATTAATTTTAGTGCCAGACATTACATCAAAAACTACTTAGCGCCGCCCGTACGCAACAACAAACTCGAACTAAAGAAAGACAAAACACTCAGTCTTTATTTCTAAAGAAGTCTCATTAAACTTTTACATATCGCAGCTATTGTCAACTAGTTATCGAATTGAAAATATGTTTGACAGCAAATTTGAAACAGCTGGATCTGCAACGAGAGGTGTTGAACATAACATGTGCTTCGTTCTCTTAAAATAAGCAATGATGTATCCGATATCAGAGTAGAGCGTTTTATAGCACTTGGTGAAAGCTTCAGGACGGCCTAGCCTGGTGGTATTTCGTAACTGTAACACTGGATAGAAATTTCACTTTACGGAATCACATAGTTCATCATAAACGCCCTCCTCTAGATATTACTCCGCAAAAACTGTACGCAATATTGTAAGCACAACGGATCGCGAAAATACCCCGCTTCCAGTCCCGCTGCTCCGTAATTGCGGTCTTAGATTTTGGCGTGCCCGCTAGGTATTGGAGTTATTGTCCTGTTCGCATTCGGGCGGCGCGAAGGGTTCCGCTTCGGCGGGGGGTGCGGGCGGCTGCGCGGCGTGCGCTCGCGCCCGCGCCAGCGCCTACGCGAGCGCGGGCGCGGCAGGCCTCGCTCAGGGGCGGTGGGGGTGAGCCGAGCTCAACGACGAACTACTCACTCCCGAATCACTACTCTTCTCTGACGCGCACGGCTCCCCACCCGCCACAAACTTCACGACGTTCAACCGGTGATCCGATTCACAAGTGTCATCTCTCGCTCCGCCTGGCAAGCCCACAGTGCGGCCGACTGCTCTCTCTACTCCCGTTCCGGGATAGCGCTCGATTCTGTCGCATTCGATGTCATCAGGCTGTCGACGACGTATTGACCGCTTCGCTTGCGGCGCTGGGTCGGGTGGCCTGTGACTGGGCTCGTCAGCTCTGTGTACAAGCGGGGAGGTGCGGACGCGGACTCCGCCGACGCCCACGCCGGCTTCGTAGCAGCCAGAGTCACGGGGAAACTGACGCCGCCCAAAAGGGGATTCACCACCTTCCGAACTAGATCCACCGCCTTCACCCTCACCATCACCTTCTCCACCTAAGAAAAAAAATACTTGCATTAGATGAGTGAGTTTAATTTTTTTCTATAAATTAATTTGATCTTCAATGCGTGGGCAAAGTTTGTGCCCGTAATAGGGACTTTAAAAAATATGGCTTGCTTAGCGGCCATGATAACTTTTAAGGAACTAAAAAAGTAAAAGTCTTTAATTAAAAAAACAATAAAATTGTCATTATAAAATAATCAAAATGATGAACGGCACTCAAGAGCAAAGGGTAAATGTAACTTACATTCCAGTTTATGCAGAAGTTGTACGGCGGCGAGAATTCTGGTACGATGGTCCGGAGTCATTATACCCAAATAGTCCAAATCGGACGGCTCGATCTCCTTAAATAGCTCTATATCTTCATATCCATTCCTCGCAAAGGCCACTGTGTACTCTGGTAAGTCTATTCTTCTCAGTAACTCTTCGACTGTTCTCGGCCGCGTCTCCCACAGACGTTCGCGACTCTTGCACCACTTCGACGACCGAGATCGAACTGTCTCTCTGTCGGATAGAACTTCAACGTTGGCAAACTTGAAGTTCCCAACTTTGTTATTGAGTACACCTCGCCATATCCCGGATGCGTTCATGTTTATCACTTCAATGATATCCCCTTTCTGTAGAAAAATTACGCTCAGTTAGTTTCCTAGTTATTACGTCGGCACCTAATAATTCAGCATGCTTTGGTATTAAGTCGTCTTACCTTGTATCTCAGGGCATCTTTCTCGTAAATATTGGGTATATAATCGATGAGTGCTCGGGCCCGGCACAGCATTTGAGGCACGAGCAAGCTCCGCCCGGCAGGACTTAATTCTATGTTTTCTTCTGCCGAGAGAGATGAGTGATTACTACCAGCGCGAACCAATGCTTGTGTGCCTGTACATAAATATATGCTGACTTATAAATCTCAATTTACGGCCTATCATCCTAATCCACACATTAAAATCAGTAATACCTGCGTTTACATCTTTGCATGACTGTGAATAGGTAGGAGGTTGTTAATCTAGATACAGGACACCAATGATTAGAAGGAAGGAATAGGATATGAACACTAAAATTTACAAGTATGTAATCTGTAAGTAACATATGGGGTGTTATGGTACACAGAAAGGAAAGACAAACATATTTACAAACAACGTTTATATTAACACAGACAAAGAACTCAATAAATCCACTCACTACTGCCTGATCCGCTGGGAAGACTTTCGAAAGAACTATTAGAACATGGAAACGCCTGATCGCCACTTGTCCGCCGATCACTTCCTTCAGGACCCCTCTCTTGTCTTAATCTGGATATTTTTCTTTGGACGTCTTGTCTAAGCCCTCTTACTTTCCCCGCTAAATTTGAAACACCCTCGCATTCCTCCGCAGACTGAAACGATGGACACAACATTTAATAGGGCAAGGGAGTAACAAATTAAAAGCAAAGAAGTGTTTTGCAGCTGCGAATTTATTGAAACAATAAAGTAGGAAACAAAAAAGTAACAACTGACAGAGGAGAATCGAAAATGCAGCAATTACCTTGTGCACTGTGGCTATGTGCTGGGAGTCAGTCTCGCTTTCCTGATCTTCGTAATCCGAGGAAGCGGGTGAAAGCGGATCGGCACCTATCCGATACCCTGACATTTGTCGGTAGCCCCTTCTGGAATCTCGCTCCGAGCGGCTGGATTCCAGCGAAATGCCAGATAATCTAGAGCCTATAGACTGAATGTCAGACGCAGCGTAATCCCCACTTTCCCGGTCTCTCGCTGTTCGTAAAGGGATCACGGTGGTTGGGTAGGGTCCGCTCTGCGGTATTATTAATCCCCGTCGGGGGGCTCTTGCTAAACTTATATCGCCGGCGCTTCTGAGTGATATCACACCTTCACCTCTCGGCTCGTTCCGAAGGTTGAGGGTGAAGCAAACGCGGCCATTCTGAAACGTCGCAGCTGGTGCTCCGCCGCCCATGAGAAAGTCCTCGGGGTCACTTTCGTACGGCGGTTCATCGTACCAATGCCCTCTTCCAGTGAGCCCTCTCGCTTCGTCGTCGTACATATACGTGTCGTCTGTAAACGAGTTCTTCATTAAACCTCGGCTGGTTGCAACGTTCCAATAGTGCAAATAAAAAATACGTGCTAAAAAAATTGCGAAAAAAGTTTACCGTAAAATGCCCTTCCACAAAGTGGCGAACTCACTGACAACACTGCATTTTAAGCTGTGTACGAACATTGTAAAGCCGTGCGTGGTTTATGCAAAATATCGTTTTAAAAACAACATGCACTTAGCATTTTGTTGCAACATAATCGAATGGATGGAGATGAATTTTTAAAACATTTTCATTTGATTACAGCAAAGCCTATTGGCATGTTGACATGTTTGTGTTTGATTATTTTGTGCTGCCCTTTTTTTTTATTGAATTTTTAATAAAAATATGGTTGATTGATGAATGAGAAATGCACATCGAAAGCATATCGAACTATCGAACAATAAATGCCGGACGATAATCAGTAACAAAAACAAGCATTCCGCAAAACTGACCAGTCTCAAAACATCGTGCAGGCGACATGCGGACCATTTCACGAAACAAAAAAAAAATCTTGATATTTTGATTTTGAAATAAAAATATTTATATGTAAAAAAGAAACATCAGAAACATATATGCCACACGATTTACGAGCAGAGCCAAAATGTCAATGAGTCTAGTAGAATATTTTACAAAAGCCGATTTACTTCGGTAAAACAAATTTGGAAGCCAAGCGTTATTTTATACAAAATAAATTTAATCAAAATATCAAGAAGCAAACAAATTCAAAACTGAAAACCGAAAGCTATTAATTTAAAATATTATAAGAGTGTCATATACAAAAATATGTATTGTTATGATCTGTAACATTTTTAAGGATTTCTCAGTTAATTCAAATTTTATGTAAATTTAATTTTACAAAAATAAAACTTTTATTTGAAAAACATATTCATTCCTTAAAATTACTTTTATTTTTAATACTATATATATTGCAAGCCTTTAACGTTTAATTAACCTGCATTTAGGTTCTGAATATTCAATAGAGATTACGGTTTTCAAGACTGACATTATAATACAATTTTATTTAAATAGTTTAAATACCTCCGAAGGGCCCTCTGACACCATCTCTTCCCATATTCATAAGACCATGTCTTATATCACGGAGAATCTGGAACAATAATAACAAAATAAGTAATAAAGAACAAAAAAGAGATTAGAATTGAGACTCTTTGTAGACGATAAATAAAATGGACACGAGTTAAGTCTTTCAACCCAAACTAATACTAATATTACAAAGCTGAAGAGTATGTACGTTTGCTTGAACGCGCTAATCTCAGGAACTACTGGACCGATTTAAAAAAATCTTCCAGTGTTACATAGCCTATTTATCGTGAAATGCTAAACCGCAAGCACAGCTAGTTTTTTTTATAAAAGAAAAAGGACAGGATTAGTTTCAAAAATAATATTATGTTTAGACTCAAACATTATTACTTTACTATAATACTAAGTACCTACCTATTTGATGTAATTAAAACTGAAAGTTGATTGTACCCCTCAACGTAGGTACAAGGTATAATAAAGATGCCGTATTTAACCGACTTCGTATTGGATTATTCATAGCGATTTAGAGGCTCGTATAAAAAACTGTTATATGAAAGCAAAATATAAGAGTATATTCCAAATAAAATTAATATAGAAATAACTACAGCAATTATATCAATTATTATGAGCAATTTATTAATACAGTAACGGTTAATGAACGTATGCTATAAAATTTTATATTCGGAAACGCGAATAATTACGATAAATATTTAAACATGGATTATCAATATCCGATTTCAGAAAAAACCTTCTCCCTTACGCATAGATCTCTTAAAGTAAGACATAAAAACTTTTATGAACTTTTAAGGAAATAAGAAGAGGCTTTTATTCGCCATAAATACACGGGCAAGCGAAAATACTTTACCTATAAATTTTTATTTAACATCTTAGAGACTCAGGTAAGTGATGTAGTATTATAGTAGTGTTGAATTTTCAAAAAATGTTTTCGTGGGAAATATTTCCCTTCGAGTAATGCGATGAACACGGCAATAAATATTCTAAGGGGGTAATAAAACGACCACTTTCTCGTAAGTAGAAAAGTATTGGACATTAAGTTAATTTATGCACACTGCTTCTACCATGGTGCGTTGAGTACGCGAGAGGGATTTGCATGGCATGCCGCTTTGTAAGGGGTAAATGAGATTTTATGTTGCCAGCGTCTTAGACAAGCCCGTCAGACTTGCCGCGGAGGTGCAATGAAATTAATTACAGTAAAGAAATCACACGCTTAAGGAAGGACGGGAGAAACAGTGTTTATGTACTATTTTTCTTTGTAGCTTTGTGTAGCAAAATAAAATGGCAGTTAAATAACAAAAAAAACGTGCTTTGGTAAACGTTTTATATTTCAGCTAAAGGTGGAAAGCAAAAAGATATTTTGTTTCAGGACAGTTATTTTGCACTATTTGGTTTCAAATAAAATAAAAAATAAAATATGCAAGTACGGCGAAAAATTGTAAATCAAGTCTGAAAACCAAAAAATGCATTTTATGGCATAATTTCACATTAATTTTATCTTGTTTGGATATAAAAATATTAATATTAGTATTGGAGGTGGGATTTAATAACCCAAAGAATTTTAAAGACTTACTTTACTGTCACCCAGTTTATACTGTGCTTAAGGTAACGACCACTGTACTATTTGTCGCATTCGTTTTATGTTACCCGCATAAAATGCAATCCCGGCTGGTCAAGAACATAAGGTAGAGGAAATTAAATGGAAAAGTATGAAAAATATAACGCAAATTGTGTTACGGATATCAGAATCAACAGAGGTATTACAAATACATACTTATATATTATATATTAACACCCAGACACAGAACAAATACAAGTACTCGTCACGAGAATGTTTATCCTGGGTGAGGATCGAACACACAACTATTGACGCATGGGGCAGGGTCACTACCGAATGCGCCATCGAGTCAGTCAATTGTACAATACAAATCAGAAAATTATTCCATTATTGCGTTTATAACGGCCTGTGGAATGTGTGTAAAACAGACTATTTTGAAGACTTTTATTATCAAAGCATTTACAAAAATGTCATACATATAATAGGTTGGACTGGATTTAAAAATAATGAATATCGTAAAAGGCATCTAATAAAAATAGGTATATGTTATATTTATTTGATATTGGGTTTGTGATTATGTAGGCGACGAGCTAGCCTCTTCTCTCCACTTTTTCACAATTTTCCATTTAACTCAACTCTTGATATTTTTAGTAGAAAGTGGTTATAAAGCTTACTGCTTCTTGTACTGTTTCTAACCGTTCAGAGGTTGCGTGGATGATAGTATATGAGTTCAAACCAAAGTTTACGTAAAACAAGATGTTATGAAATGATGAACAGAAGCGTCTACACCGACCATGACACGCCGTCAACTTTGCTCGCAGTTATAAAACACGCTGAGTTTAGAGGTTCAGCACTAAAAATACTAAATTCACCCGATCATAAAAGCACTGTAACCAACCTTTACCTCAATATGCAATAACCGACGGAATCAGAATTGTTCTGAGCCACGTCACTGCTCAAACAGTTTACTGCGGTAGTAAAATTTTCAATGTTCGATATTCTGAGCGTCGCGGTCCCATGGGGCCCGGTATCACTAGGAAACGCTTACTGTACCGATCGTTTTAAGCTGATTTTGCGTATAACGTATAAGCGATGAATTGATTCTGACTTGTTTGGAAAACTATTGGCTCGCTTGTTACAGATTTGGTGAGTTAGGTAGTATTGTGGCTCTCACCACGTTTGATAACTGGAGAAATGACCAAACGTCTGACAGGCTGGACTTAAATTGGTACGATGTTTTATTATTAGGTGCTTTACATAGATTTTAGTAATATAATTTTTACAAGTGAGAGTACTTTAATTTAAATAAACTGATTTCATCAGAATAGCTGTTGCTGCTTTCCGTATAAATCAAGGTGTGGGACGTAAACTTCGACTCTATAGTACAAACTAAAATACATATACTAAGCTGCATTAAGTATTTAAATTTAGATGTATTCATAAGCAAGCAGCAGAATTATCTTGCGTTTTCAGCAGTATTATCTATTTCAACACGACAAAGTCCAATGTGATAGGTTATTATCAAGGTCTCTCAGTGCACAAGTTACCATAGTTTTACGACCGTTCGAAATGTGCTGAGCAAGGGCTTCCGAAGTTTCGTTGGGAAGCGATACAACTGCCTTTAATAGGCTTAGCTTGAGATTAGGGCACGATTAGCCCACGGCCGGCTCGTCGAATGTTCAGCCAGTCTGCAGATTACAAGTAACTGTGACTCTCGCGTCAGATTAGTCATGGGTGTGTGCGTGGGGTGGTTAGGGCTTTTTCGTGTTTGTATGTGACACACGAGTTTGTTACTTGCGGAAGGCTAGGGGAATTTGAAAGCTGCTTTTGGGTGGTAATAAGTGATCCGTTTGGTTTTAGTTTAAATCGCATTGAGTGTGTTTCTATTTTGAAGATTTTATTAGTTTCATTTTTACTTTTTATAAGTACGAGCAATCGGTTAATTTAATAAATAATGAAAATTAAAGAAAATATTACCTCTTCTTGTTCTCTCGCCAGCTTATCTTTCTTTTTCATGGCTTCTTGTACCTTTAGCTGTAACAAAAAATAGATTACTTTAATCAAAATTAAAAAAATAAGTGTCATCTACGTCTCCACCTGCCCTTTCCATTTTTCGTGCGGACTTTTTTTCTTGGATTTTCTTCTCTGATTTTACATAATTTCATACAAGCAAATAACATTGAAGTATATTTTTTTTAAACCATATGATTCGCAGATTTGAGAATAAGCATGAAAATATTAATTCTTGCCGATTGTACAAACTTATTTTGTATTGTGATAATCTTCTTTAAATAATAGGTACATTTAAATAGTTATTTTGTCCAGAAAATTCGATTAAAGATCACAGAAAACTTTTATATAAAGGAAGTTTGAACGGCTTGAATATAAATGGTTACACAAAAAGGTAATTTCAAGTATTTATCTTCTCATATATTCTATAGTAGGTGAACGATATTTATACCTTAGTTCAAAAAACTATAATCCTCTTGCATGATATGTTTAGAACATGCTAGCATGCATTCCTAATTAGGTAATTACGTGCAAAAATTAAATATTTCGTGCATAAAGTGCAAACTACATAACAGTGCGATATGTGACACATTGATGTGATACAATGAATGCAAGTGCATATGAAGTAAATTATATAATTGAATCGAATTGCAGAAACCAATATGATCAGCAAAGTATATAGAATTAGGTTCCACCTCCAGTTCTTAAGGCATGCCGATTAAATATATGAAACCAAAACATGGGCCGGAATTTTGAATTTTGGATTTCTGTTACAGCTCTGTTGGCAAAATATCATAAATATAACATACACAATATTAGATATATATCTATAGTAATAGAGAAATATATATTCTAAAATGTAATGAATATTCTATTAAATAAAATATTACAAATTTATTTATTTATTATTATTTTTAATGTTGGGTCAACGTTATCTACTTTATTAATAAAATAATAATCACGATATACTTCCCATAATAAAATGACTAATTTATATAATTAAACAACTCTATCCCAGTAATATAAAAAGCTTACTAAAATAAACGGTCAAGATAAATACTAAAGCTTTGATATTGCTAATAACTTAACAAATATACTAACGTAAATTTCATTAACACTGTCAAATAAAACAGTTAATTTAAATATTGACAATGCCAATAAAGTCTGTCTAGACGCCCATCTCAAATTTGTCAAACCAAGGTGAGCTAATAAGGCCGCAGAATAATATAATTTGCCATCCAGAGCATAACAGAAAATAGCTTCGTTAATCACGAGTTTGACAGATACATACGCTTTTGATAATTAAGATTACAATATAAGTTATTATAATATCAATAATTTATACATATAAATAGAATACATTCCGACAAATAAAACAATAATAACCATTTGCGCAATTTAAGTGGCAAAAGTCTTTGTGTGAATACTTTTAGAATGGTTAGAAAACTACTAGCTGTTTATAATATGAGAAATTGTAGTCAGTGGCAATTTAATAAAAAGCAATGCTTTTAGGACATTTATGATCAGGAGCAGTAATTTTATTCATAATATTCCTCGAAACAAAGAACATACAGATTAGAGTTTCACTTGTTTTTTAATGCTGTAGTATTTATCAAATCGCACATTACATGGCAATCAGCTACTATTAAACTAAAGTTATGTGAAGTTAAAATAACAGCTGCTGCTGTTATAGTAGATTTTAGAAGGAAGTTTATAATGTTACCTAAACCAGATTCTATAGGTACAATTTAAGTACCCTAAGATGACATTGACAATGACTTGCCACTTAAAACGAGCATACGTCAATCTTGTATCTGTCAAACGTGACATCGACGAGGCCGGTAAAGCTCACCCTATGAATAGTCTCTTCGAAGGTGTTTGGTTGGGCGGCACTCATTTGTAAGAAGCGGAGGCGGTCATAGTCCCGGGGATCAACCATGGACCTCAAGGCCGTATCGGGGCCTGGCCCAAGGCCCAGGCCACTTTGTAGCACGCTGTCCGGTGTGTCGACCTGAATGGAAAGTATCACTTGTAGAATGTGTATCTTTTTCGTTTGATACTACTACATATAGTTTTGGTTATCCGCCATATTTTTTAAATTTCAAAAAGATATCTGTGAAGAAAAATTTATTAAGATACTAAAGTGCAGACGTGTACGTCACGTTAAATTTTCCTTATACTTAGTTATCATTTCAAATACTGCTCAATACTACACTATAATAAATACCTACAGTTTTATACCTAAGAACTACACTACACGAGCTATTTATTTATAGTACAAAGAGATTTTTTTAATAAATATAAATAAATATTCAACGACATCACATACATTGATCTGACTCCGAAGTAAGTAGCTTAAGCACTTGTGTTACGGATATCAGAAACAACAGTGGTATTACAAATATATACTTAAATATTGGATATTAACACCTAAACACAGAACAAATACAAGTATTCTTCACACGAATATTTGTCTTGGGTGGGGATCGAACCCACAACTCTTGGCGTATGGGGCAGGGTCACTACCGAATGCGCCATCGAGCTTGTCAAAGATGAGATGTTATATAACAAATCATAAAAGTGTTTTTTTTGGCAAACTAATTCCCTAGTTCCAAATTAAGCATATAAGCTTATGCTATGGATACTGGTTGAAAGTTTATCAGTTTCTCTTTTTGTAATTTCTAATATACGTTCATTTGAATGACATATTATTCGGCTACCTGAAAACCTATTCCTAAATGATATTTAATTTTGATGCACATACAATTAAATTAATAAAGCCACTAGATTATATGAATACATAAATGAAAGTTCTTCACACACAACATCGAATGCTTTTCAATATAAAAAAATACCGAATAGACACTAAATTAATAGCGATTCTGAAACAAATTCCATCCATTTATCATACCATCGTACCAGTCATCTTGCCCTTGGAGATATTCCCTAAATATACCTACCTACTTGATTTTCTTTAAAACTTTTTCCCGAATCACGCCAGTCTTTATAATATTACGATGATAAATTAACATCATAAAGTTTGGTAAAGTAAACTTCGTAAGCAATTTCAAGTTAATTGCGAAATGAGAAATCTGTTAGCGCCTAATCAATATTGATTTAATATGCACTGAAATACCAGACTGTTATTACAAATAACATTTGCAGTAGATTAACAACATTACAAAATATTTTTTTTTATTAATCAAAATTTTTACACATACAAGGATTATTTTTTATTTATTTACGTTTTAAATATTTGACTAAATTTACTATGTACAAGCTGATGAAATGTTATCCGTAGTAAAGGTTATGTAGGTCACAGATATTTTTTTGAAATTTTCATCTAAATAAAAGAAATCTGTGGACACGGCAGTCGTGCAAAAAAACGGTACAGCCGTACCATCCTTTTCTCAAAAAAAGACCCCCATAACTTCGTTGTTTATAGTTTACCGTAAACTAATGATCATTGTATGACTCTAAAGGTAATTTATGTTTCACAAGCACTAAGTTATTGTGTTATTTACTATTAATCTTAGTTCAAACTTAGGTTTAAATTGGATTTACTGTTTTTATATTTTCTAATTACTACCTTTTGGTAGTTACTTTAGGTAGGTAGAATACTTTTGTATTTAATATGTCAACTATGCGTGACAATACTTTTTTTTTTATTGTTCTAGAAATATAATTTTTTCTCTAATCAAACTAAACAATAAATCAAGGGCTACACTATAGAATTACAGTTATCCTAGTTGATATCAACTTGAAACTACCTTTCAACAGCAATGTAAACAAACCGACAACCACACGACGCTAATTGCTTTACTCGAACTTTAAAACTAGCTCTAGGGGCTCAAACAAAAACGTGGCCATTTATCATTTTCACTTAAGGACGGAAAAAGCTAAGGATATCTGCACCACAATGAGCCTATGTACGGACGAATCAATTAATCATAAGAGGCACAAAGCTCGCCCATTAACTTCTCACTTGATAAGGGAATAATATGAATAGCCGACAATGCCCGTTCTATAATGTGACAACCCTACGGGCTAAACTCCGACCGTAGCAAATTTATCGGCCCGCTATCAAATTCACACATATTATTTTCTTCGGAGCCCAAATTATTTGAAAATATTATAGAATGCTAATTTCATTCGGCAAATTTCCCCCACAAAAATATCAGTGATTGTATACCGTTTGAACAACCTCGTTGATGATTTCACACTACGTTGTACGTTAGTTAAATAGTAGACAATAGGGATATTGACTGGCTATTCAATCGAGATACTTTTTAAGAGCTGTCAGAACGAAATCACTTCATATATTTTGTATGGGCTTGTCAACGTGTGACGTCACTAATTTGTATAGTCAACTGACTTAATATTAAGAAGTTTTTGTAAAATTTAAAATCTTAAGACTCAATATGATTGAAAATCAATAAGGCTTAACAGCATACTACGATACTTTCTTTTTCAGAATTGATATTTCAAAATTAAATATAAATGGTGTCAACATCCCAATTGTGAAGTTTCTGGTTTTAATTTCTAAAATAAGTGATTACGTACTTGCTTACGCTACTGATCTACCTATTAGATTATTTTATTCATACAAGTTATTTTATAATTGTATTTAATATAATATACTTGATTGAACTAAAAAATAAACACAATACAGACAAAGGCAAGAGAGTGTACAGACAATTGAACAATAGCCACAAGAGTGCCTTACTACGACGTTGCTATTATACAAATTGTCAATTTGCCATTAGTTTCCAGGAATAGATATTCTTAAAGATAATTGTCTTATTTTACCCATTAATGCGATAAATATAGTACGAATTATTATCATATTGAGGTTTTAACAATAATTTGAAGTCATTACGACTGGCCCGATGGTCGAGTGGTCAGAGACCCTGGCCACGAAACTGAGGGTCGCGGGTTCGAATCCTGCTAGAGGCAAATGTTTCGTGTGATGAACATTCGTGTGATGGGCATTTCTATTCGAGTCATGGATGTTTATAAACGTATTTAAGTATGTCTATCCGTTCACCTAGTATATAGGACTAGGGAATTGGTGTGTCAGTCTTAACAATTTATTTATTATTACGATCTCTTTAATCATATACACGTGAGAGGTCAAAAAATTTACCCTGAAATGTGTCCCTAGCTTCACCACAAGCAAAAGCAACATTCTAAATTCAAACACCAATTCCTTCCACACATAAATACCGAACCAATCAGGAACTTTAACAATGGGACGAACAACAATGATTACGAAATTCCGCGGCGTATCCAATCAACGCTAGTACGTGACATTAACACGGTTTTCGATATGCGAATTTAATGTTTTCCCCTGGGAGTCTGGCTCCCGATTCGAGTTAAATTGTTATGTGCACGTTCTGTAGCAAGATCTAATTTTGATTGAATCGTTTGAACATCAATATCTGATGTGGAGACTGCATTCGACACTCCGTAATTGGTAGCGAGCATTGGGAGACAGCCAATTATCAGTTCATTAAATTCGCAGTTCTGTCTTGTCTATAACGTTGTATAGAGATTAAATGTACGATCTATGCTGTATCAATGGCAGTTCTGGTAAATATATACGACTATATAGCATTGAATGTATCTAGTTTGAAATTCTCGTGTAAAACTGGGTCATAATTTTGTGAGACACTTTAAAGGACACACTTCTCTACATAATTATAACATCAACGCATTCAAAATTGGTTACCTTTTAATTAACGATAGGATGTAATTGTGTATCATCATGGTCTTTTACAACATATTATATGTAAAAAAAACAACATATGCCCTGAAAAACTCAAGTTACCGCAACAAAACAAAGCAATCCTCATTGTTATCTCAAACGCAAAAGAGTGTTTAAGGAACTCCAGTAAACTTTCAGTGCGGAACATACAAGGAAAGTAATTTGTGTCAGAAACATTGCTATGAAAATATTACCACTGTAAACATGATAAATGCGCCCAAAGGAGCAAGTTGGGTAGTTGCGAACTTTAATATCGGCTACATTTTGTAAAACTAAATTCTGTGTAATCCATAACGTGTATTATGGAATGGAATATTTCGGGACGTATTCATCGTGCACATTTATAGAATTGCTATTTTATATGGTAAGAATAGATGTTGTTTGAAAACATTTTTTTTTTCTAGAACTCTTTTATTTTTCCTGCTCTAAGCAACATATTTTTACCAATTTTATTAGTTGGTATTTATCGTAAAAGCGGCAAAATTCGTAAATTCTTAGCGGTTGTAATATTGTTTGGTTTTTGAACCAATTTACTGTTTACGAAAATATAAGTTCTTTAAAAAACAAAGTAAGAACATTAAGTGTATAATAGTGAAGAAATTATTGGCCTTCAATAGTTTTCCATCTATGTGTGGTAGTAATACGATTGTTCCGCCACTTAAGCACTATTATATAATTTAACACTATTACTCCAAATGCATCCTGTACAGAACAGCATTGCGTATTATGTAACGTTAAAACAAATGAACTCATAAACAACACACAAACGGTTTTATTGATACAAGACGTTGTATTTACGACTATCCGAATGTTGGCGAATGCCAGTACTACCATAGTGTTCAACTATAAGGTTTTATTACCTTTATCGAGCGCCAGCTAAGCTATAACAGGGAATAGAAGCGGCGGTATAATGCCTCCCGCAAGAACCCGTTTACAAGGCAACGTGCCAATACGGGCGTAAGTCAAATATTACCCTTTCTGCTATGTCGATTCGTTCGTACGTTATTTTCCTTGTGAAAAATCGCACACCTTTCTCGGTGTGGTATATTTTAACTCGTATCATTTTATTGCTTTGATGAAACTTTGAAACGGTATCGTTATTCTTTTTCATAACATTATGCATGCGTCGTATGCTATGATATACAACGTGTTATTCAAACTAAGCAACTTTGAATATTCATGAGTAAAATAAAATATGCATTCTTAATTAAAGTACAACTGAGCTTTAATTAAACCTCGCATATTTTGAAACTAACTAAGTTTGCAATTACAAATTAAAGAACACATTTCACTATTCACACTTTATGATGTTGTTGTAAATATTTAACGTTACTTAATATGTATTCCTATATTAACGGTTACTTTACAAAGAGTCCAATATATTTTTATCTAAACCTTAACATTGCAATGTATGTATCTCAAAAGTTGCCTGCTAAAGGAACGACTCTTCATTCTCGTAAGAGACCATTGCGCAATCAACAAACAATCTTCCTCCTATTTCACCCCAACAAAAACACTCTACTCTGATCCCCTAATCGCAGTTGGACACAACACTGCCAATACTCGAAAAAAGCAACTTCTGACAGTACTAATCCTAAGTGCAACTCCCCTGATAAGGATTATACCGGGCCCTAATGGCCTTTATCCGACGGCTCAACAAACGTCCATAACTCACGCCGTGGCGCTGGCTGAACCGACTTAACTTTGGCAGACGTCATTTCTCAAAAGGCATGCGGTGATACTATTCCCCCCCCCCCCCCCCCCCACCTTCCTGGCTAGAGATTAATAAATATAGGTGGACGTGGAAAAATGTAGCACTTAATTCGGACGAGATGAGCTCGGTATCTAATGCGTGCATGGAGACTTGGCATAGCTCATTTTAACTTTGGCTTGTCATGGTCGAACTGTAATCTTTCTAAATAAACTCGACTGTACCTTTCGATATAGCCACATATCCAAAGCGTGATACTGGCCAGAAAAATATTTCCTAGGCGTATTTGCTAATTATATACATCAATTAGCTGGGCAGCAAAGAGTGTGTTTTTTTTGTTGAAATTGTATTACTTTTTAAACTGTTCTGTGAATAATTATATATCCTTTGCATTTATTAATTCAACTGAAACATTATTTATTTACTTATGTACATTATACTTAGCACTCACTCTTACGACAAGCAATTTCATTTCGAAAAGTTTGTAGGTATACGTTAAAATATTAAAACATATTTTCAAATTCAAACATGTACATCGTAAATGAATGTCAACGATGCAGCTCATACCTGTCATAAAAATTAATGCGACTGCCGCCAACCAACTAAAAAATAAACAAGAAATCCAAGTTGCCATATCAAATTACATTTCGGAGTAGCACCTCGACAAAACATTTCGTGTGACGCCAGTGACGTTGTAACCGTCGGACGCGACTCTCAAATTTTCATTACACGCATAGACGGCCACGCAGAACTAGACGGTGCATAGTGCATATGTCGTGTCACCCGGGTGCGGGTTTGGGGATTTATTTGTGTGGGGTTCAGAAGTTAGGAGCTGATTTAGAATAGGCACTGCATCCGAAATTTTTGCCAGGATTTCGTTCACAATTTAACAACTAGTCTAACTCAATTTGGTTTTTATGCCTATAGTTTTTATTTTTTATTTTGGTGGTTTAAGAGCTTTATTTCTCTTTGCACTTTGTATTATTTTTGTTTGCTTATTTAAGAGCAACAATATGCAACTGGAACTTCCTGATAAAAAGTAAATATTCAGAGAAGAATGAAAAATCAGAATATTTACAAATCTAAATTCTCCTAAGTACAAATCAAGTAGTTATATAGTTTACTCAAAAGTTTCAGTGCAATATGAAGGAAATATGCACCGACTTTTCTTTACAGTAAAGGAACGGCAGTCCACCCCTAAATCCGTCTCTGAGCGCCATACTAATTGCTCCGAGTGCATGTAAAGACGGCCGGCGACGCTCCGGATCAACATAATGGCGGATGGGGGTAGCAAAAGGGAATGTATGAAAAAAAGAGGAAGGCAAGCGCCGCGGGCGTGTGCAGACGCACGGGAAAGATTCGGTTACAAATTGTTTTGTTTGACGAGACGACGCGACCGAAATAGTTTCGGAGCTCTTGATAGTGCTGGGCGAAAAATTGTGATACTTCTTTTTTTTCGGCGTTTTAAGGCAGTGTTTTGTTTCATTCGAATACCGAATTCCAGTTCGGTATTTAAAACGATCGCTATTTGATACAGCCTTTTTACGACACTATCAAAAGAGTACTTGTCAAAAATGTTTACTAGAGCCAAATCCTAACAATAAAATCTCTTTTCATATAAAAAGAAATCCGTTATTATTGCAAATCTTAATTCAGAAAAAATATTGAAAATGGTCGAAATAAGAATAAGACATAGTCACTTTTTTTGCGGCAAATTGAAGTATTCATTTAGATATTTATATACAAATGAATTCTACACGTTTTTGTCGATCAAAAATTTCATTGGCAAAACAAATTACGCCGCATAATGGAGTAAATCTAATCGATAATTTAGTACAGCCATCACAAAAACATCTATCTACCCAATCCGATTCAAGCTGTTTATATCTACTTCATTTCACGCCTCGCCAGCCCACACACGACTTATATCAATCGTACAAAACACGATTCGAATTACTTCAATTGAAATCGTTTATACCCTTTAACACAATTTGCATTGTGTTTATTTTAGTACTCGTGGCTTAGAGATAAAATTGACAATATTTTTTCTTTGACCACATATTTTATTCGCAAATATTATTGGAAAAATTCTACCAAAGATAAATTTACGTAAAGGCTGGAATTCCTATGAGAATAAAACAACTCTTATCGTTCATGAATTAACTTTGGCAGTCTTGTTGGATAAACGGATCAGACAGTACAATTTTATTTAACTACTAGTATATATATACTTATAGATAATAACTAATTGTCTTATACCAAAACTCATTGCTAAATATCTACTCATTATGATTTAAACTACATTTTAAGACATTAACAATTTCATAATTGTGTTATACTGTACTTAAATACGATTAACTCAAAACTCAAATCAAACTGCTAAAATATTATCAAAACAAGTCTTCACTTGTTGTTCTGCTATATTGATAATAAATATATTAGTTTCATTAGTAAATTAGTAGTTCACGTCAACTAGCTACCAAACTCTTGTTCACCAATAGCAAGCTATATACGCATATTCTTGCATTTTAATATTGTTCACACGTTGTGCTGAACTAATAACGTTTACACTATCTGTGATACTTGCGACACACACTCTAACTTCTTGAATAAACTTACCCTTTGTGGAGGCAGTATTTGTCTGGGGCTGTGCGTATGTTTTGGCGAACAGGAACCATGTTTTTCTTTCCTGTGCGATTTCAATCCGCGGAGAAGTCTTGAAAACGTCGTCACCTTCTTCTTGGCAGTGCCGAGGCAGTTATCTGTAAAACAAATTTACATTTTATTTATTTTATTTTATTTTATTTATTTAGGCCTACTAACAATTTATGTACTATAACATCCTTAAAATACTTATTAAAACTAATATCTAATCTAAATACATAAACTTCTTATAAGTAGACACCGCTTGCATTACAATGTTCTTATTAAGTATTTCTTACACTTATTTAATATAATGATAAAATGGTAAAACTAAAACCAACAACAATCAATTACGAACACTTCATTACAAATTACACAATATTTTATGGCGTATCTTCCCAACGGAGTCGTGAAAGATGTCGATGAAACCACTATGGTGATTGAGGATTCTGGAGAGGCGAGGGATAGCAGAGTTGGCACCCAAGACCGTGCGGCAGAGAGGAGGGCAAAGTGGTGTTATGGGCTTTCGGGGAACTCTACGAGGGACTTTTAAACTAAATAATGAGAGTAGTGGAGGGCAGTTAATTTGACTGGTGAGCACCTTAGACAAAAAGGTCATGTCTAGGAGATCCCGTCGCTTTTCTAAAGATGTTATTTTGAAGTATTTTAACCTGTCCTCGTACCTTTCTATTTTTTTAGTTTTTTTTTTTTTTTTTTTTTACATTAAAAAGGAAGCAATAGAGTGAGTAAGAAGACAGCATAATTTGAACAAAGTCCCTGCGAAAATTACGCCAAAATTACGATTCTAACTTGAAATCACCTTTCTTTCAGGTTTTCGGTAGTTTGCATTATTTATTTTTGCAAGGGGTAAAATTAGAAGAGATTTTTTTTATTAGTAATACAGATTGACAACTTACGAATACCAGTATTTAGTCATACAGACAGCTCATAGCTACATATAAACTGATAAAGATAATTGAAAACAATTCAACAGTCTCGATATTCTGTCTATTATCTTACAACAAAGTAAACTTAGATACGGTATATAGTAGTATATAGAAGGTTTTGACACAATTAAAGGTGTATTCAAGGTCTAAAATAATTTAGAGTCAGTTGTTCATTGAATACATAGCCAAGTCATGTCAAATACCAAAAACACTCAATTTCCAAGATCATGTAGGTACACAATTCCGTAAAAAATTGTAGCATTAATTAGGTGGTCATCACAAAACAGATTTGAACGTCTGCCATAACGAAATATGTAATTTATTTACCCAATTGAAAAGAAAACCTCCAGACATGACAGACCAAATGAGATAAGATAAACGATCGTTAGTTCCTGACCTCGAAGAGTCTAGAAGTCGTTACGATAAATCAGGCTGTACGCATAACGTGTGATATATATAACACATGGCCAAGGTTAGAAGGTCAGGAATCCAGTGGCTTGATCGAAATTAATCGAACGATAACGTTTACAGAAACCAGTCAAGTAAAGACGACGGAATTAATGAACTGAATGTATTTTTTGCGTGAGTACAATCTGTTTGTATTTCTGGATATTCGAGAGGCACTATAATCGGAGCCTTCGAAATTTATGGGATATGGGAATATTTGGTTCTTTATTGTTCTTGAGCGATAACACCCAAGTTTTATTGTAATGTGGCTGGATTTTGCGAATTATTACTGTGCAGAATATAATATATTAATATTATGTATATATAACAAACTATATGTATTTTAAATTAGTTTTTTTATTTTTGAAATACAATATTTGCGAGAAGGAACGTGTTAAAAACTCACTAACTAACTAACTAACTAAACTTCAAGCCACTTCCCTGCTAATTATAACTTAATATCCTACTGTGCTATGAAATATAATAAGATGAATGGCCAGACTATGTAGTTGGAGACAAAAGCTTTGTACCTAATTATACATTTTTAAATTCCTGTGTCAATTAGGTTTGAGTACGAATGAGGTTCTAATTTCTTAATTTCTGTCTTCAAATTAAAACCGCATATGTAGTACTAACTGGTCGATTAGGGCAAGCAAGTATTTTAAAAGCGAATTTGCTAAGTTAATAAATCAACCACTTAGCACTTACAAAATCCACCATTTTCAAACAATCGCGTGTAGCGAATATTCTAAGTGGCTCTAATGGCTTATGAAACTAGTTTCTTACTTCTTACCGACTTTATTACTTGACGCGACTTACGCGGTATGATAATAAATAGCAGTTGGTGCGCAGAGTTTAATTTTCTCGCTCATTTTTGTGTCAACATTGGAGATTTCCAGTAATAAATTGGAATTTCGGAAGTTTCTCAATAATATCGATATTTTAATTATAACTACTATCGATTAACTTTTTTGATACATGGTAGGTATAAGTTCATTCTGATCGTAACGTTACTGAAGTCACTCTTTTGTTTTGTCTCTTTGTTATAACAAATAAGTTATTGACAAAAAATAAAAATCTAGCACGTCTCTGATTGCAGATATTTATTATAAGACAAAAATACCTGTGCTGAATTTTAAACCAGGATTAATATCTACTCAAATTAGTTTATGAAATATTCGTCGGATTCATACAACTTCTTTGAACCATATTATTTTATAAACAAGATATCTTCATGCTACATCAAAATGATCTTCTTATTTCATAAGCCTATAAAACGTCCTACAGATGTGTACCTACATTTCTCTTTTTATCCTTCAATATCCCAGAGTACAAGCCGTCATTCCAAAGTTATCTTTTTGTCAAGATATTCCTTAATCTTTAATCTGAGGCAATTATCTGATTAAACTCGGACGCAGGTCGCAACATTTCATATCGGAAACGATTCCATTATTCGTTGAGCAAGACGATAGCTAACGAGTAGTTAAATAATGTATGAAGGAATTATGTATGAGTCGAGCTACGTGAGATACACTCGTTAAGTAAATGGTGCCTTAGAAGTATTTCATATTATCTGCAACTGGGATTAAGCGTGCGTAGTCATTAGGGTGATGAATGAAAGAGGTTTGATTGCGATCAACGGAGTATATTTAGGTATGGAACGTTAATTGATTTGTTGCTCTAGCTATGCTGTCTGCATCGATTTTTCTATTGTAAAAGGAAAATGTGATCCAAAAAAACTTGCTTTTTTATAGGACCTTTGAGCACAGCTGTCATTGAATAATTTTAAGACACACAATTTTGAGAAGATACAACCATATCTGTCCTATTACTAAGTAAATAAGCACAAAATTATAATTGTAGTAGCACTCGATTGATATAAAGAATGAACAGTTTTAAAACACATAGACTTTCCTCACAATGCTCTAAGCGATAAAAGTATTTTGAACACTTAAGGTATTAATTTCTAATTTAAGAGTGGAACAAACATACCACTTATGAAATGAAACGTGATATTTAAAAAATATTTCATATTTTTGTATACTCTGCTTCAGACAATGTTTCATAATATAACATGTACCTACATTTGAATTAATTGTTTCATTTCTTGCAAACCATATCTTGACATAAATCGGGGGTTGAATAGAATTTTAATAATAAATGAAACCCTTATCCAAACACTGTACACACTTAACGTTCTAACCTACAATTAGGTATGCAAGGATAGCTTAAAAACATCACTTTGTTCTTTACGACAAAGCACCAAAGTACAAAATTGCGTGGAAATTCCAAAGATTGATTATACAGGGTACTTTACCACTAACTTACAATTAGATATCCAAAGTCAACCTCAAATATATCACACGTATTTGTTCTTATGACAATGCAGTAAGGTTTAAAATGGGGTGAGTATGTTCAAGATTGATTATACAGTGTGAACTACGATATCACTTACCACTGGGGGGGAATTCGTAGAAATACGCCGACCGAGGACTCAGACAACTGAAACAAAACAACCGTTCAATATTAGTTGCGATTCTTTACGTTGTTATACAGACAGAGGGTCATTTCAGTGTTTTATTCCCGACGTAATATTGAAATTCTTGGAAAGATCGCGCAGATCTACTATTATATTTATACGGTATTTATACGGCAACAGTAATACGTAACATTCTTTGAAATAGCTTTTTTTATTCTATTTTTATAACATTATTTTTGCGCGTGCACCGATACACTGAGATAGAATACGGTACAGGTATATCTGTTAATCTACTAATCTATTAATAATGTAACAAAACAAAAATTAATACACTTGAATCCTCATCTCTTCGCAATAAATTGTGAATAAATTGGTATGCTAATTAGTATTTGGACCGTAGTATTTTGTATTTTTTTAAAACCATTTAGAAAAAATGGAAACAAATGGTATGAACATATTCTATACCAAAATTCATAAGAATATGTCGACTAGCATGTGTAAAACGCGAAAACTATTTAAATTTTTGTCATATTTCAGATTATTATTATTGCATCAATATTTAAAAGCAAAATCGAATCGAAGAATTGGACAATTTCAATATAGATTTAGATATTTTTAATAAGATGTTTCCTATAATGATGATTTTTAAGTTTAAATTGCGATAACCAATTAAATAAAAAAAAAAATACGCCGCGTGATACAGATAGTCTGATAACGAAATCAAAGGGCGTAAGGCCGAATCCTGCTAGGAACTAATATTCGTGCAGTGTTTAATGATATACTCATCATCATCATCATACTTATCCACTGTTGGACATCGTCTCTCTCTTAATAACCGCCATACTCGTTTCTCTTTAATATATGCTTATTAATTAGATACCTAATTCATGATGAGCTACTCCTAAGTAGTTAGGTTGGAGAGTCCTCTATCTATATAAAAAAATGTGCAAAAATTAAATCATCTCTTTTTAAAAAGGATTCTTTTTTTTTTAAGATTCTCTCTTCTATTTTTACCCAGATCCGAATCTTACCGCAGTCGTATTTAACAATTCATGCAACACAGTCGCCTGGATATAACCAGAACACAATCGCATTACCATCGAGAAATTATTTGCGATATTGACTAAATATTTGATTACCGTGGCCGCATGCGCTTCGAGGTAAAAAGCGTCTGTCGGAAAATCGGAATTTGGTGGTAAATGGGAAATTAATCGACATTGGCATTAACAATACCTCCGCTAATGATGATTGTGAGAGCAATGAGTGCCGTTTAATGGAAAGATAAATTCGTAAAGGGTTCATTTTGATGTCTGCGAGGGTTAACAAGATCCAATCAACTGTTTTAATTTCGCGCTAATAATTCATTCGTTAGTTACCTGCATCCGTGTTTCGAGTGTTCAGTAATTGAGGCGATGCAACAGATTTTGCAATGGACTGATTGAAATGGCTTTTTAATTAATATCGAACGTATGTCATTTTTCTCACAGTACCAGTCAAGTAACGTAGGTACCTACAGTGTGAATGAGTGCGAGTAGGTAACGTTTTATCTAATGTGACATGATACGCTGACATATGAACTTCATAATTACTTAATTGAATCGCGTAAATTGTGAGATTAAGTTATGTAAAGGTAAATACTTAAGCGCGTCCTAAATTTGTCCTAAAACTATTTTTCCTAAAAACTCTAGTAAGTACCTTTGTTATGAAAGAATATAATAGAAGAAATGAAATTACTTTTTGGAAATCAACTATTCATTTTTAATAACAAATGTGTTTTAATTATTCAATGAGAGATAAAAAATACCTATTAGTAATATCCTGCTTAAATAAGGTTATTCCCGGAATTTACTAGTTCATTACAGTTATATGATACAAATAAAATGATGGAAAAGAAAGTATTTAAATAAAAAAAGGTAATTAATGCAAACAATTTTATTAAGCATTGCTAAACTTTAATTTAAAGTTTGAAATTTAAATTCTTACATTAATTACCTCGAAATAATTTTATTACTTGACTACAAGCGTATTTTATTAAAATTAGTACAGTTAGGCAAACAGTTTCCAAAGTAAGCGTAGTGAGCGAAGCGAGCGGTGTGAGCGATCGAGCTATAAATCAATAAGCTCTCTGCATCATATCGTATAGTGCGACGACGCATTGAATATTCATTCCGAAGCCAATTTAGTTTAGCGTTAACACGTTCGATGTATCGATAGTCCTATTTAGTAATAAGAGGTTGTATAAAATTTAAATACGATTTTAAAGGTAAAGCATTTCGTTAAATAAAATCACACGCTAAGGAGGGTAAATAAATAAATATAAAAATTCAATGACATCTCATACATTGATCTGACTCCGAAGTAAGTAGCTTAAGCACTTTTGTTACGGGTATCAGAAACAACAGTGGTATTACAAATATATACTTAAATAAATATTGGATATTAACACCCATACCGACCCCACCCAGTAAACTGTAACTGAGTGTTATGGCGGGCATTGTACGTTTTGTGACGTTCCATCATCATCGTCCAAGCGTTATGTCCCGTGTTTAGACGGGGTCCGCTTAGACCATGATCCAGGATTTAGCGAGTCTGGTAATTACATTGAAGCGACTGCCGATCTGACCTTCGTAACCCTAAGATAGGGGAACCAGACAATTTTTGGATCATGGTTTTATGACGTCCCATGCCTATAGGTATATAAAGTAGTAAAAATGTAAACTCTAATTCAAAAACAAAGAAGGGGTCTAAAATCGTGAAATCCGTAACTTTATAAATGGATAAAGCTGGAGGTGTAACTATAGATGCCCTTCAGTAGAAAATAAAAAAAAAAATATTTTAAGTTTATTTTGTTGATTGTTCCCGGCTAATATACATATTCATGATTAGAGCATACATGACGATGTATAAGTTACTTTTCATATATTAATCTTTATTTTCCTACAACTGTGTAAAGCTTACTTCCTCATAATAGTGTCATAACATGACGGAATGAATATTCATGGCGCCGTACTTCGCCGATATGAAGCAGTGTCGCAGAACAAATAAATAACGTTCGTTCGTTGATTTGCAGTTTCTAGTGCATAAAGTACTGGCTCAGTGGTGAAGGATAACATTGTAAGGAAATTTGCACATTCAGGTAGCTGTGGATGTATTGCAATATATACTCCTATATATTGGCTCCAACGTATACTCCTATTTGGAGTCTAGTATGACCGTAATCCCAGGTTTATTGTCTCTAACCAAAACAGAAAATCGACTGTATGTAATACATCCACAGCTACCTGAATGTGCAAATTTCCTTACAATGTTCTCCTTCACCACTAAGCCAGTACTTTATGCACTAGAAACTGCAAATCAACGAACGAACGTTATTTATTTGTTCTGCGACACTGCTTCATATCGGCGAAGTACGGCGCCATGAATATTCATTCCGTAGGCAATTTAGTTTGGCGTTAACACATCTGTATCTATTTGACTACGCGATAGTGATGGAACATACATTTACTAATTAGGGTAGAACAATGGGCTTGATGTAAATTTAACGTAGGTAACCGACGTGAGTGAGATAATTACTTCAGTGTAGGTTTGAGAGCGTGGAGGATGGAGCAGTCCTAAAATAATAATGACCTAAAAAGTATAAGTCATCTTAAAGAGTTTGGTCGCGTTCTTGGTCGGAGTTTACTTAGAGCATTTGCCTAGATTTAACCATCTATTTTATTGACGCAACTTTATGTAACTATTAAAAAAACTCTTCTGAATGTCTTTTTGTCATCAAATTTGGATGTGTGGTTTAATTAGATAAAAGATAGATAAACTCATTTATTCGTTAAAAAAACTGCAGAAAAATACTAATTAATTACTAAGTAATAAAAACTGAAAGCCTTCGTCTTAGACTTCAGGCTAACTCAAGCCACAGAAAAGGGATTTTAGTTTTTATCATTACGTTACATGTAAGACCCTATCGATCAAATACCATCATCAAGCGTATCTAACTTTCCCTAACCAATAAATCTCAGCTAATTCAAGCCAATACAAGATGTTCAATTATTTCAAAACTGCACTCAACCGCGGCTATAACAAACCGGCTCTAATTTAACGCAAGCCCAACAGATAGCATGTGTACCTAACGAAGCATTGCGCATTTATGCAGGCACTTAGATAAATCCCGGCGAGTTAAACGTATCTCGCGCATCCCGTATCTCGTTTTCTCGCCCGCCGTTTCTCGCGTCTAGCAATCTCACGAAGCTTGTTAGTCGGGTTCCCGGCGGTACATGGTGTTAATTGAGTAACGGGTACGTGTGTCAATGACTAGCACACTTAATTTTGTGTTTAATGGAATACATATTTTGATTGTTTAATTGTTAGTAGCGTCTTTCCGCTATCTACGCTGTCCTCTGCAGCGGTGTGCAAAGTTGTATAACTGTGATATTCCTTAGTATTTTGTGCCTTTAATACTTCACTTCTCACTAATTTATGGCTCATGTTCTCTAGCTTATCTTTTTTTGTATATTGTTGATATTTGACTATTAAACGTGCTGACAACAGGTGTAGCTATCTAGCTACACATAATAGTACATAAACATTTGTTTTTAGTTTTTATTATATTTAAATACACTGCCAAGTCAATCTTTTCACTAAAATAAGTTCATAAAATTAATTTGTGCACTATAGTTTTTTACTGCATACAAGAAATTGATTTTAGAATCTTTATATGCTTTCACATTAAACGATTCAATTAATTTCAGTCTTCTTCTCTTGTAAAAAAGACAATGACTTATTTTAAACGATGAGAGACACACCATCTGGTAAATCATTGTCACATCAAATTAACTATTTACAAAGTGATGCGACAGTATAAGAGATTCTAATTCATTTATGTACGAACTTAACAAAATAGTGATGACAGGATATATTTGAATTTTAAATGTAGATACTAACGAACCATGAATACGAACAAGATTTTACCGAATTTGAATTTGGGTGCAATTTTTGATAAATATATTTATTCTGGAGGCTTGAATTCTTCCAAATTAGTTTAGTTTACCATTTAATTAATATAAAAAAGTTCACTGTAATTATCACTTTTGAATAAAAAATATTCAAGATATGGGCACTCAAACTCAAAATATCTTTATTTACGTAGGCCTCAAAAAAACACTTGTAAATCGTCAAATAATAGATACGAAATAGAACAATTTGAATTTACCACCGGTTCGGAATGTCGCATCTACCGAGAAGAAACCGGCAATTCATTCAAGACAAAGACTTTTGAAATATTGTTTTTGAAATTGTATTTCTCCTAATAAGATGAATAATACGAATGTTATAATATTTAAAATTATTAATAGTAAATGCAATAAAAAAAAGTCATCACACCCACTTCTTAAATTACTATCTTATCATATTACTAACTAAATTCGACATGTTTAAGACTGGAGTGATTGCCCGCCCACGAAAACTATATGAAACTTTATCTGTTACAAGCTTTTACATATTGTACAAACTTTATATTTATTGGCATAGTGTGTTGACTGTTTTGATTGCCTCGTTGGTCTAGTGGTAGCATGCGCCACCTAAGGACCAAGAGGTCCCGGGCTCAAATCCCGGGTCGGGTCAAAATTTGAGGTTGGGTATATTTCAATAGAGAAATTACTCAGTAACTGCCCGGAGTCAGGAAGTTGGCGGTTAAATCACCCCCCTGCCTCTGAAAGTACGTTAAGCCGTTGGTCCTGCGCCTGTCCTCATTCCGGTCATGTCGAATTGCCATCTTACCGGACTATGAGAGTAAAAGAATAGAGAGTGCACCTGTGTTTGCGCACACACTTGTGCACTATAATATCTCCTGCGCAGTTAGCTAATTCTCGTTCAGATTGGCCGCCGTGACTGATATTGGTTAGGAGGACATTATATTATGTTGACTGTCAAAAGATCTTAAAATTTTGTAATAGTCAACAAAAACTGAATAGTAAATAAGGGCAGTGCTTTACAATTGAGATATGCTGGTTCAAATCTTAGAAGTAAGTCTTCAAATAAACCATTAACAAAATGAAGAAAGAAATCATCGTTACAAAGCCAGAGTCTAGACATACTGACGAAGAATGAGACAGCGAAGTGATCATGTCAGATCTATTTTCCTTTCGAGATGCAGAACTTAAGAACACTAACTAAAAACGTAATAAATTAACCAATGTCAGATGTCAATCGCTTTCATATAATACCAGACTCCTTCAATCTAGTAGCGGTCAAAACGAACCGCGACTAAAACAAAACAAAACAAAAAGAAAGAGTCAACGTATAAGGTTAAACATTGGATCCTTCTAAGCGAGTCGATGGAATTTACATGTTGTTTTGTTTTGCAAATATGTTTGCCGACAGTTAAATTCTATTAGTCGGAGTAGCGCGCTGTATAGAGATTGTTACACTAACATAACGATATTAGGCAAATCTAATTCATTTACATTTCATTGGAATTCTAATGTTTGGAGCTGATTTTATGCGCAGGTGCCTACTTGTTGTGCTTATTCAATTAGTTCTGTAATTAGATTGCCTAACTGAGCCTTCGTATTTTCAAGCAAGAACTTTAGTACCTACCTAGTTTGTAGAACCGTTTATTTTCAACTACGCCTCTTTCACAAATGTAGGGTTTCTATACTTTAGCGGGAAATTTCAAATTGAATTTGAATGAAAAGTAATTATTAAAACCATTTCAAAATTGTTAAATTGTTAAACAACATCAATTATAAAACCATTATGAATGATTGAATGGCGATGAACCAAAAATATATTTTTTTGTGCTTAGTGTGATGCAGATATATTTCTAAAATATCCGTTTGTAGCTTAATCGTTACTCGTGAAAATAAATTACCCGTTATTAAACTATTAATATTATCACTAAGCAAGTGTGTAAGTAGGATTTGACTAGTTTAATCTATATCGTTTTTTAATGGCTACAGTTTCTCACGGAACTTCTCTAACTTCTCCTTCTAAGTACATTAACGATATTAATACGCAAACGTCGAAAAAATCTTTATTTAAAAAAGGCCATATTATTTTGTCATCTGTCACAACTTTAACTATATACATTCCTGATTTACTGTTAAATAAGCTCCTCATAAGAATTCCCTGCCACTTTTTGATTACAATATTCTATTTTATAATTGCTCCTAAAGAGATACAACATCAAAAACAAATGAGACAGGTCCTTCTTGACAATTATATTCCGACTAGCATTACAAAAAAATCGTCCTTTTCCGCGCTAACCTCTCGCCGTTTTATAATATCCCGATGCATATTATACAGACATTACATAAAATATTATTGTTATGAATTCAAAACTGATTGCGGTCTCCAACTGAGATAGTAATCGGTACATTCAGAAAGACAAATGAGCAATACTTGCAAATTCAAACGATCTTATTAAAATAACTGGCTGCCCATAATAAATGTCCTTTTTGCATAGTTTACGTGCACTTTATTATAATACAGCATAACAGTACAGATTTATTTTATTGTAAGTACGGTACGAAGTGTTAAATTACATGTCATAGTAATGGTTTGGTGGCCGATTTAAAAACCCGCTCCTAAGATAAACGTATGTTTAACTTTAATTGAGACAGCTTTTTTGAAATATACTGTGAAGATTTTTATTTTATTTTATTCAGTTTTTATTTAATGGCGGATGTTATGATATATTTTTGTATTACCTATTTTGGTGTGATAAATATGTTTGCTGACAGTTAAATTCTATGTATTATTCGGAGAAGCGCGCGTTAATTCTCCAATGAATACCACGGTTTCATTAATAACAGTACACAATAAATGTTAATAATGAAACCGTATTCTGTATAACTGTTCTTTTTTTTATTTTTGTGTTTCTTTTTTACTGTTTGTTCCACTGAAAGATTGGTCAAAGTTATTTTCAAATCATAGCAATTATAATACCTATAATAATCTCATAAAGTAAGCTTCCACTATTTATTATTTCACTCTCAATACAAATATATTATTTTTACGAATGAGGTCTATCTGTTTTGTAAAGATAAATGTACCTACACACAGACACTGTATCACTTTCAAATACTACCGCAAGCTGTACATAAAATTACCGAACAGTGTTTAATTAAAGCGTCAACATTACCGTTATTTATATGAATACCGTAATTGTAAATAGTGAAATGAAAATATCTCGGTTGGCGATCGAGTACGTTTACGAGGTAATTCATTAGGTAAACTATCGCTTAGTAAAGATCTAATTAGCATGGAGCGACATGCTAAATTAGGTGCGTAGGCGACTGTGACGATGCTGAATATCCACCGTACAAATTTATGACCAAATACCGTAGGGTGTACTCCAAATTGAACCTTGTCGCAGTACTGTGAAAGTGGAAAGCAGTAGACTGTTTGAAGGTTGATGTACAGCCGAGAACAAAACGCGATAGAGCTGGTTTTTCATTGATTGGATAACAAATAAACGTACTAATAATTTATGAAACGGCTTAGTTGTAGGGTGGTTTCTTGCATAGCTCAGATTCATTGCTGCGTGTGTTAGTGCTCTTTTTCTATTATAATTTTAACCTAATGATGGTCTTTGACATCTTACTTTACCTTTACCCCTGATCTAATGATCTATTCCGTTCTAATACCACAACTAATACCAATGGTATTTGCTTATTAAAAATACGATTTGATCATTAGTATTAACTCCGTTCTTTTTAGGGAAATCGATTGTAAAATTTTTGAAGTTTCAACTGATGAAAGAGATAGATATTTTTATTTTAAAATTATACTATTTTAGTATTGTGGGTACAATATTGAGAATACTGTAGGTTAAGCACCAAGTACCCAGTAAATAAACTTATTTTAGTTCCGACTGTACAAACAGGAACCAGATAAAGCTGGCCGATTGGTCAAAATGTTTGAATAGTAACGAGCTACGGTGCAAGTTTATGAGCAACCTTAACATCGGATTGGGGAATAAAACAGCGGAATTGGAGACCTGAGATTGATTGTGCGTGACCAAAAAGACATTAAGACGTGTGAAGACATTGTTCTTATTAATGGCTACATTAAAAGCAAGAACTAAGCGTCCGACATTAATTGATGTTTGTTAGCGCTGACTACATTTACACTTAATACACCGAAACTGGATACGAAATAATAATAGGGAATAAAATTTACTTAGACTTAGCGTTGACGGCCGATGTTGGTCTGGGACTTAAAAAGAATGTGCCAACTTTGTTTCTTGCCTAGCATGTCGTAAAAGGCGACTAATGGTATATGGGGTTTTGGGTATGTGATTGCGTAGGCGACGGGTTAGCCACTAGTTACTACTTTTTCACAATCTTCCATCTAACCCAGTTGTTTTTGGCTGAATGTGGTTAATGGGACCTGCTGCCCCTTTGACAGTGCCTACCCCTTCGGGTATTACGGGCGTGATGTTATGTTATGTATGTACAAAAGGATTATAACGCTAAGGAGATGATGATACAGCGAACATTACTTAACTTCCTACAAATAAATGTGGAGTTCACCAGCTTCTGGGCTCCCCGGATATTTAAAGGATACCTTAGCTCAACAAGGATCACCATAGCATTCATGATTAATTGATGCTCGTTCTTCGCAATGACACCATTGGCCTTTGGTTGCATAAACGATGGTTGGTATCCGAATCTAAGCTTGCAATATTTGCATGCACCGCAACTCTAATGCACTTACTTGTAATTTCTCTTCTTTTGTATTCAGTACAAAAGAAAAGAAATTACGAGATTTGTTAATATAAATTTAATAATTCATACGTACAATTTACATATTCATACATTTTCATATCATACAATCATGACAATATTACGTTTCATATTAATATTATGTGTGTTCTGAAGGATAATATTCACCTATATTAACTGACAACGATTTATCGATGTAACCGTAAATACAGTACGATTTTATTATTAATAGTACTGTGTAAGTACCGATAAATTCACATGCAAACCAGCTTCTCTTAATGCTACGCAAATCTTAAGGCAGCAGTTTATAACCTTGAGTTAATTAATGAGCCTCTCAATATTTTTTTTCTGCTATGCAAGTGTGAGATAACACATGGATTTATTGCATTAAACATTTAAGCATTAAATGTCAGAATAATCGATATGACGACTAAGTTGATTTGTTATGGGTTTAATCGATGGAATATCTCAAAATGTTATCTTAGAGATCCACCACTTTATTTTACTAAATGAATACCTTCTCTTTTGCTGTGAGGAGTTCTTATACACTTCATATTCAATGCATACTTACGATATTTTTGTACCGCAGTAGTTAATATAATCCACTTTGATTGTAAAAGACAAATAAACTACGCCGCGTTTGAACCCAGTCCTGACGTCCTGTATATTACAGAAATCCATACATTTTAGCTGTTAGTTTTAAGGGGTGTCAGAAAACTTATAATCGTATATTTTGTAAAGGTTTAATACTCCTGATCTTAAACATCAACAACACTAAATCCGCGCCGTAGCCATAACATTTTGCTTCGATAATAAGAAGCCCCACGACAAAATCTCGTTTCAAATAAGGAAATTCGCGGTTAGATTCGTTACGTTAACGACAGTGCGAATGGCATGGGGCGTATCCATAAATTATTTGGACTTTAACAGGTGTACTTGTTAGATAAGCTTTTGCGTTGCATGTTTAACGGCTAATCTAAATTGAAATCAGACATTCGATCGGCGACAGAGCGGACCGGGTAGCGAATAGTTCGGAGGCTCCGGGCTGCCGGGATTCGGTTCGTTCTTTTGTTTTTTTTTGCTCCTCGTTTCTGTTCGTTCTGGAATAGTAGCTTTGCGCTAACGTCTTACTTGGTAGACGCTTGGAAGTCTAAGCTAAGATTATCTTGAAATAAGTAATATATCGGTGATCGTATAGATTTAAATGTAGTAAAAATTTAATTAATTAAATATTAAGTTAAGACAGTTTTGAAAAATTATTTCCTATTTATATAATTGACACACTTCTAGATTTATTGATTTAGAAGGGCGTCAGTTATACAATATAAATGCAAGAAGTATGTCTATAGCTCGTTTTCTAATTTTGGTCATATTGTATTACTTTGATTTTCTTTTCGGAATTTTTAAATGGAAATCTGTGTCATATAATTGAATGTCTATCACAATGCAGTCTTCACACCAAAATGTGCTTTCGCAACACTTCCCGGCACTGTGTCAAGAGAATGCCAAGTCAACTCCAAGTCGGCATTACTCCAGAGTACGCCGTAAAATAAATTCAAATTAGCTAACCGATGGATATGTCCGACGGCGCACGTTTCGGAGAAATGGCAACATTGTGAGAATTATTGCACTCAGAAATACTAGTTCCGACACGATGTCCAATTAAAAGGGTTTGTGACGTGTCTGTTATACAGGACATTTGATGTTCGCGTTCGCAGTTCGAAGTTGGATCTAACGGGGATTTGCATCATTTGCCTACTCGGATTCTCATAGTACCGATCACAAAGTAGCGTTTGATAACAAGGATAAGACTGTCGTTTGGGTAGTTTATATCTGCGCTGTTCCAGATATATTTTCTCCGAAACTCAACAACCTTCTGTTCTTGAATAAGAAACGTAGTTTTATTTTATTGTAATTGATAGGATTGTAGAATTTACATTTGTGAATAACTATTTAAGGCTTTTCTGTCTTTGTTTGATACTTCGCTTTTTACATAAAGTACATTAAGCTAAATTCAATATAAAGCATTTATTGTTAAGAAATATAATAGATTGAAATGAAATGATGACGCCAATTCTAATAAAGTTTGCAATAAAAAAACTAGCTTTGATAGTACATTTACATATTTAAAAAATGTCACGCACTTTTCTTTAGAAAATGTACGGACTTTTTGATGTACTTATGTTGTTCTAGGTCCCAGAATTTTACAAACATCCATCTGGGTATACCGCTACTCGAGCTATTAATTTTCTTAAGACATCACAACAATCTTAAAGTACTAAATAATACTTTGACTATTACGTTATCTCATTCCGTAGCCAACTACAAGACTCAAGTAACCGTGAAGGGTCTTAAATATTCACTTAATAGTCTTTAAGTCCCGATTCAATAGGTTTAGCCTTTCGAAAATTTATGAGGGAGCTGTCAAGCGAACGAAGTTTAATGAAGACTCTTGGAGAAACAAATTGAATCTCGTCATAATCTCTTCATCAAAGTTTTGTTTTAACACCTGAGATTGTATTCCGAGGGAAAAACCTGATATAAGATAGGCAATAGCAGTTGTAATAAATGTCCGTTCAAGAGGACAATTCAATACTTGTTGGTATTTAATCAATATTCTCTTGGCACGTGAAAAAAAAAACAAATTCAACTAATTTTATTATTTAATATTATGGAAAGATTAATCTACCTGTGGGTATTTAATAATTTACATTGTAGTATATCTATTATTTCGAATCTCTTAACGAGAATACCTCATTTGAGACATAAGTGATAGACACTTAAGTCATCGTGGCTACCTTTTCACTGTACCGATTCTTCTCTGGCTCTTAATACTAGATGGCTGAATTAACATAAGCCTCAAAGTAATTACTCAAGTAACAAATATGTTTTCATGTTTCTTTTTTGTAATTTTACTGTACCCATCAATGTCAAAATTTGTAATTGAAATAAAATGACAAAATCAGTGAAAAGAAACTCACCTCTGATAATTATGCTGCTGATTATGCATCAGCGGCTGAGTCGGCTGCGCCAACAGCAGCTGCTTCTGCTGCTGCTGCCTCTGCAGCATCTGCTTCCCGAACACGCCGTACCCGAACCCGTAGATCTCATCCTCCTCCTTATCCGTCAGGCAACTCGACGGCTGTTGATAAGGAAACTGTTTAATACTATTAGTAATCTCACTTACATTGGTGTTAGGTATTCAAGCAATATGCACATCGCATCACTACGTTGCTCGCTTAATCCTGGATTTCGCCTTGATTGTTTGTGCTCAATGCCTATTAGGCTTTGTGACGCAATCCCATGTCATGCGTATACGTCTTGGCTAATATAAGACGACATGTTTGGTGTACTATTTATATGCTCACGCGGCTAATGTCGTTACCTATATCTAGATGTCAATAATATCCTAGTCGTTTTGTACGTGATAGTACAGTTAAGTCACCTATAATGAATAAGAAGCCGAGGAGGTATTCGTCCAGTCGATTATGACTTAACTATCATTAATATCAAGAACAGATATACTCTAATCTTTCAATCAGGATCCAATAATTAGTTGACCTTTCATATTTATATCTATTAAATACAAATAAAAGATTTTTTCTTTCTTTCTATTGATCACCTTTATGAAATAGGTATATGAACATTTTAAGGTTTTGTGTAAATTCTTATAATTTATACCCAAGCGTTATTTATACATCGCATTCTTCAGTTATTAGTTTTCAAACGGTAATTTTCATTGGTATTATTTTTTTCAAAAAGCTCATATTTTTTATATTATCACAAAAAAGTTCTTATCTAGTCCCGTGTGAAGGTTTACGTCACGCAAACCTAGTTATGGAACTATGCGTGCGTGACGTGTGCTTTTTAAATAAAAGCATTTGTACCTTTTATTTACTGCCATTTTATTATTTTTATTCATCATATAAAATCCATGTGTACTTTTTCATCCATATATACATAGTATTAAAATCAATAATTGCCTACGCACAATCACTCAAGCTTTTGCAAGCAAGCCTCTGGGACAGAACTCACCGAGTATTTTCCAGGGACATAGATCGGCTGGGAGTGAGAGGTCGTCAGGTTGTTCAGTGCCAGCGACCCTGGGCTGGCCGAAGGCGGTGTCTGTGGAGTGCCAGGCCCTCCCAAGACCCTCATCCGAGGCGACATCTCTTCCCATTCGTGCCTCCTTAGTTCTTCAAGATGGTCCAGTACATCGCCGTAGTGGGTCGAGAAGAGATCCGCGTATCTTGAAGCAAGGCCCTCAAGGTAGCCCCTGTCGCCATCCTGTGGAAAGAAAAAATACGTTTTGATCTCTGATAGTAATATATGTTATGAGAGATACCACTTTATTCTTTTTTCGGTACTTATAGTACGAAGCTGTATTAATATTTGATCGAAACCAAATGATTGGTATAGATATATTCTGTGTTGCTTTTATCAAACACCGTTAGATACACGTCTTATAATATAGATTTAAGAAAATACGATTTAAGTTAATTTATATCACATTAAAACTCACAGTTCTTGTAACGAAACAATTGTTTCTTTTCTTTACTAGGAAAGTTTGACCCACACCCTTTTACTACAAATAAAACAATCCATCCTGCCAAAAAGGGCGTCACAGTGACCCAAATACTTTTGTTTACGGGTTAATAAATAAAAAAACAATGAGAAAATATTTACAGTGTAATAAACGGTACGGCCTGCGTGCAATAAAGCCCGCGTTTAATTGAACAAAAGTAGCCAGTTTAGTATTCCAATTTACGGCGACATTGTTTCAAATGAAACGCTCGCAGAATATCTGTTTAGGAAAGCGCCAATGCCTAATACTGAAGCCTAACCGAGATAAATGAAAACCAACTTTCTCCAAGCAAAAGAACAGCTAAATGCAAGGAATGACGATGGTCCGTACAAAATGAGAATTAATACAAAAGGCGGAAAGTTAAGCCGACCGCGCGGCTGGAGTAACAAAATAAACAAAGGCACAATAATCTGGGAGTAAACGAACTCTTTCATTAAGACTTGGAAACCAAAGACATGGACGCGATCGTATAATTCCCCTGTTGATAAACACTGCGGTTGGCGCGGGAACATCTTTGCTTATCCGTTTTACGTTAAAAGAGGACGTATTTAGAAATGTCCTTGTAATTTTATTGGCTATATCTGTATTATGAATACAAAGCGTTAGTAGCCGTTATAAGTAGTTTTTTTGTTATTTTCATGTCATAACATTGTTATTCTTAGCTAATGTCCAACAGTAAACAAAACATTGACACTAATCTGATAATATCACCGATGATTTATTGTCTGGTTTGATAAAATACATAGTTATATTAATTCGAAACAACAGAAGTTTCTATTAGTAATCATAAACGCAATTAATGCTAAGATGACAAAATCGACATTTAAAATAATTGTAACAGTTAAAAATACTCTTTGCTTAGTAATAAAGTTACAAATACAAAATCAATAAAGATCCAAATTAAAACATTTTACTGTAGGTATAGTCAATATTTAAGATTTATAAAAATACATTAAAATAATTACTCAAGTCGGATGAAGGATAAATATTTAGCAATTCTATTTCCAGCCATTAGCAACTTCAAAGGATTGGCAAAATAAAAAACTTGCGAAGTGAGAACTTGAAAAGACGTGACGGCAGATTCTGTCAAATCAGTATATTAAGAGTACCAATGAAGACCCTTAATAAAAAGGCAATCACCAAGATTGGATTTCAACATCTACTGTGGAATTCGATGGCTCCGAGTTCGAGTATTAAGTTTATCTTTTGGGACAACCACTTAAGAATGGTGACCTTCAAACATTTTTTTCCATTAGAAATATAAAACAATAGTCTGTTAAGTACGGTCAAGTTACGTTATTATTTTTATGAGAAAAACTTTCATCATGACAGAACTCAGAAAAACAAAAAAACAACATCTGAGAAAGTAATGAAGAAAAAAAAATTATCATAATAAAAAGCTATTACTTACTTCTGTATAAAAAGTTAAGTAACATTCACTCCTCCAGTTGGAACTGCAAATATTCCGAACAACAAACTTGTCACTTGTACAACGGCCTTCAAAATTCTATTTCCAGTAGTTACTTCAAACGACGAGGGAAGTTGGCGTCTCGAGTTGTAAAGCGGAGTGCTGACACGCCGCAACATTACGTCAAATCAAAACAGAATTGGAAGTTCATCAATGAAGAACCGCACTTAGAATTCAACCGGTCGCGCGTCGAGTCAAAGATGGCCGGGGGTTTATTTCCATTTTTAAATGAGAGCGGCTGAGAGCTTTGTCGGCACCGAGTTTGTGCTCTGCGTTTTAAGTGGATTAAATCGCTCTACGCTCGTAAACCGACAAGTGCTCCAGCTAAGAATTAAAGTAACCGTTCGACTTTTGCATGAGAAAGTGCTCACGGGACCTTGGTTCGCACTCACTCCGCGCAATTTGATGCTGGGGACGGTTTATTTATTTTTTTCGGTGGAAATCCTGTTCGATTGAGGTTTTAGTGGAATGCCATTGCTTTGTGAATACTGAATGAAAGAAATTCATTAACACTGTCTGAATAGAGTGCTTGCGGGATTTACTTCAATACCCAAGCTTTGAATGGCTTCAGTGCTTCAGTGAGAATTTCCAAAGTCAACATAAATGCGAGTGCCGTTAAAGTTATTCTAGCTGATGCACTACTGACAGAGTAACGTACAAACTTTTTTGTTGAAGACAAAGTAAGCCAAACAACGGCCATAAAAGACACAATAGATAGCTTATGATTCTTGGGCTGACGCTATTGTAACTGCTCTTGAATTTAAATGGTACATTTAGACCACGTCCAGTCGTTTATGGAATAGAAACGGGTTCATTGAATAGTTTGCCAACAACAACTGAAAAGGTTTACGGTAAACAACCCACGAAAAGTTGAGTAATGGAAACAAAACACGAATCGAATGATTCTTTCGATTTATGCTCTAAGTTTACCACACAAAACGTTTAAGTTTCATATTTATGATAATTTACGTTTATCGACCTAAAATTATTTTTATGCTGACTTGATCAGGCATATACGCAAGTTTAGTGCTAAAATGTTAATTCTCTGTTATTTATTTAATGGTAGTTAAAAACTATGTAGATTGATGTGTATCTATTATAAATATAATATAAAATAATAATTTACTTGCCTTTTACATCTTTCAAAAAGTAAAACCATATTATTATGACGCATAAATACAATATATAATTAGACTGACCCATTGGTCTAGTGGTCAGATACCCTGGCCACGAAACCAAGGGTCGCGGGTTCGAATCCCGCTAGGGACAAATTTTTCGTGAGATGAACATGAACATTTGTACTCGAGTGATGGATGTTTATAAACTAAGTATGTCTATCCGTTCACCTAGTAGCCATAGTACAAGCATAAGCTTAGTTTGGAACTAGCGAATTGGAGTGTCAGTCTGGAGAATGTGTTTATTTTATTTACGTAAGTAAGTATAAAATAAGTATAAAACATAATAACTAGCTTGTTATTAGTAGTTCACTAACAACTCATAGAACAGCCTCTTGAAAATGTTTCGAGCCATAAAGTGTAAAAGCGTGTTTATTTAATCAGTATAATAAAGTTTTCACTCTTTAAAATTTATAGTCTCCAAGTCAGTGCTTCGTCTTGGCACGAACACGAATCTAACGAGTTCAAATAAATCGGCACTCCAAAATTTTATTACTAACAACAAGGAAGACAATTTTCAGCTGCTCGCCCAAAACACTCGGAGTGAAATAATCGATTCCGGCACCGAAACGTCTGCGCCATCGAACTTTACTTTAAAATGAGTATAAATTGCAAAACTTGGGAATTATTTGCGTCTCTCCTCCATAGCAATTTACTCCGTTTTTCCAGAGTTTCATTATAACAAGTTTAATTGAAGACCGCGTCCGGTGCATAAATTTAAACTTTTGGCATGCATTTTAATCTGCTTACAGTAGTTAGTTCACGAGGTAATGGCTAGTAAATGAGTTTCTAGTTCACTTTAAACTGTTCAGTCATTAATAAAATAAAGTTAAGAGTGTTAACGTGGCTTTTGCGGTATTCAAAGCCTTTGCAGTTGAGTGCGGTGCGGGAGTATATCAGACGCAGATGTGCGTGTTTTTACAAAAGGCTTTATCTACAGCATTTTTGTGTTCTTGCTTGCCTTAGTTATTTTTTTTAATAGGACTCTTTTTCGTTGAATAGGAATTAAAATTTTGTGCCGCAATATTAAATTCTATGTAAAACTGCTGACATTAAAGTAAACAAATGAAAATTTTGTGACAATATTTTTCTTTATTAATAACTTATTTATTAAATCATAATTTATGTTATACTTAGTATCAATTAATTGCTACTTTTGTTGTATTGTGATTGTGAATTGCTCTCATGGATTTTACTTAAACGAATGCAAAGCCTTCACAGCATATTTGAAAACAGGAACTTATCAACTAAATAAAGCCAACATCTGTTTCATGTCTCTGGTTTTTCAAGTGTTAATTAAAAACATAATTTATTAAAAGATAAAATAACAAGAGCTTCTGCACCTGGTAATTAAATAAAAGATAATTATGAACAATCGCCAATGGTAGCAACTGAATTATAATATCTAAATCCAATAAATAATGAAAGTAATTAAGGGACACTGATTAGAATCTAAACCACGTTCAACGCAGACAATGTAATCATGCGCAAAAACATACGAGGGGAAAATTAAATGTCACATTCCCATAGAATGATTTATGCATAGAATGAATATAATAAGCAATAAAGTACTGCTTTAATCGGTAAATTATGCTCATCAAGTGAACAGATGCTGACAAGCCTGGAGTTACCATTAAGGCTATATCATAAAACTGGTCGCGACCGCTTTATAGTAAGTATATGGCACTTTTATGTACGATGGAACGACTCTCCCACATTAATTTAATTTGAAAATAATCGCACGTTTATTGCTTAGACGATATGAACTCTAATCTCGATCGGAATTTGCATTTTACATCGTCGCTGTAGGTATTTCTTACACCTACGTTTCAACATAGCACAGTTAAGTTGACTGGGACCGGTGCTATTTTGTTTTAAAGTGAAACAGAGCTAGTTAAGATTGCATAACTTGGTCCCCTCGATTTTTCTTCGTTGCCTTTTTTATTTTGTACGGGCGCGTTGCTGGAAATAATGCGACTTACAGTGTTGTTGGAATAAAAAGTTGCTGCAGTTATATTTGTGCACCTCGAAACTAAAGTATACACTTGTTCTATTTGTAAACATGTTTTTACGTGAAATATTTTTTACCATTGTAAGTTTCAGCAAAATGAATCAACTTGTTAATTGATGACAGCAATAAATTTAACTTCAATAGCATGATGCAACGTTACATTAATTATAAAGTGACTTCTAATTATGAAATCATTTTAATAATACAAACAGATTATATATATAAGTAAACAATTATATTTCCCGTACAGTACTAAGTTATTAATTTATAGGAAATACTCGACTGAATAAACGATAAAATATCCGTAATATGGCCACCGAATAATTTACAGACGTCGTAATTCCCGCCGCGTGACAAAAACGCTATTTTCGTTCAGCGTTTTTTGTCACACCGTTTTTCGCACAACACGTCGCGGCGTCACGGAAATGTCACAAAACGTCTTGTGAGCTTTACGTGGTACAAAGACATTGTATGATTCGTTAACTATTGTGCTAGAATTACACCGAAGTCATTTCAGTACGTTTCTCGTATGATTTTATCGCTGAAGTGCTCTAGTATCAACTTCACTTTCACTTGTAATGATAATATTATTCGCTAGACCTAGAATAATAAAAAGAGAATACCAGAAAGTGCAAACTTTTTAATATTCTCTATCCTTTTTAGAAACTATAAAATGGACTAGATGAAAGAAAAGTACATGTATTAAACTAATCACTATTTCATGGATCATGTATCCATCTAGACAGAAAATGGCATAAGGGGTTCATGGCAGCTCATTCAACATCAGATTGAGATGCGTGACTCAAAGACTATCACAGTTCTCTTTCACACACCTCTTTCGCCATCAGATCAAGACCTTTAATACTCTACAACAGGCCCACGCTTAAACATGCTTTAAAGTTAATTATGATTTATACACCTTTGTATAAATTGTATTGAAAAGAGTAACTACCAAGTTTCTTGCCGGATTCTTCTCGGTAAATACAACATCCTGAACCGCGGTGGAAGTTTCATATTGGCTTTACCTGTATTTGACGATTTATATATTGTCCTTAAAGTTCTTGAAACCTATATAAATAAAGAATATTTTGACTTTGACTTTGACTTTGACTTGGCATACCCCCAACGTTTTCCCACATCCTCCCAGCTACATACCGCCCGGCGGCTAGTTAGCGGCGCAGCGACACTGCGCACCTCAGCCGCCTGTCCGTTTGACGTCCCTCCTTGTTGCCGCCATTGTCTCGGGGTCAACGCACCGACATTCATGGCCGCATTAATTTGATCCACAACACGTACAATTGACAATTACAAATAGGTTGTGGGAAGCTGGAGCTATTCTTGTAAATGAAGAAGAGTTTTTCAAAGGGGGAGAGGTGTCCTGTTTGCACATTTTATTATTCTAGGGGATGCATCGCTTAACCTAGCTGAATATTAAAAGAAAGAATATGCGCAGGATTAAAAATCTGCGTAACCTACAATCATATTTTAGTCATAATCTAACATTATACAGATATGCTCATGACATGCATATCTAATGCCAAGAACGAAACCTTTTGATTTTTAATTTACAATGCGGCTAATAATATATAAAAAAATATTAATTTATTTTTTCGTAATCAGCGTTACCTAATGGAAAACCAGTTTAATTTATCAAAATTTTTTTAGAAGCCAACTTGACACGTATCTAATAGTGCCATGCGTTAGAGGAACTCTATCTTAAGATGTTATATTTGAAGCAATCGTCATGACGGGTTTACGATTGTTTAAAATATGAAACTTACAGAGTGAAATTACAGAAAATATTGTAAAAAAATAAGTAAAAAAATAAATAAACAAAGAAAATACGTTCTATAAGCGAAACGTAATTTCCAATATGCTCATGTTTACAATCGCTGGGGAGTCAAATTCTCAATAAGAAAAATAAACATTTTATTTAAAACTAAAATTATTAAAGTAAACTCTCAAATATTGTTACTGACTGTGCAATTTTAAACAGGAACTTCAACAATATTATTAGTCAACTTTCTTCTAGATTTCTCTAATTATAATAAACCTCCCAAAATATTTAATTTAATGTAATGACGTGGGATGAATGAGATGTAATACATATTTGTATTATAACTTATCTTCCATTCAATTTAGCCGCAACATCAACCTGGCAATTATAAGAATTAAATATCAAAACGGAGATCATAATTCTACTTTCAATTTCACCAATCAAGATATCTAATTAAAACAATTAGAAGGCGGTAGCTGACGGAGCGGAAGTCAGTTGATGCATAAAAATATTCACAGTTACCTATAGTTAAAAATAACTGTACGATGAATAAATTATTTACGAAGCTCTTAGTACCAATATCGTATCGGGCACCGTTAAAAATAAGTTGAAGTGTACGCTATCCAGTTATAAACATTACGGTGAAGATAAACTTTTAAAAGTGAGCTAAGCGTATGCTGAAGTGAAACGAACAGTTCACGGACTTGGTTCAAAAACATGAACTTGGTACATCTAATGGAAAGCATTACCAGCTTTATTAATAAATCGACGAACTTTGAGAATAATTTGTTTTCAAAAGTTAGGTACTGATGTCTAATTTATGCTCAGATTACATTACATTTGTTTTAATATGTATTTTCAAACACAGCTACGATATTTTAAAATATTGTTGCAGAGGGCGTAATTAAAATACAATTGATTATGTTAACCTAATATTGCTAAATACAGACATATTTTGATAACACTTTAAATGGCTTCCACTCAGTTGATAGCGCAATACAAAAAAGCTGTTGAATTTCACAATTTCAAAAAGTAATAAACACCAAGTATAAAACTCTCGAATATTCTCAATGATTTCAGTTCACTTTTAGTAGAAACTAGTCTGACAAAAAAAGAAACTTCCAAGTATCCAGTAAAACGGTCTAAAACTGTACGACAATGCCATACCGAACCAATTTAGCAACAATGCTTAAAGACAATTAGCGCCAGTGAGAGCCAGCCGCTAAGATTCTAGCCTGGTCAATGATTCCTGGACTATCTTATTCAGTAGCTGGTATTGGAATAGCGAATACTATTAAGAGATCACGAATCTAAAATAGCTAGGCCCGCTCTGAGACATGAGCGCAACACGAAAAGCAAAGCACACAATGGATACTGCGGTGCTATTTAAATTGCATTAGATTCTAGTATTCAGTATTGGGACAGTAAGCGTGGCACTTAAGTTGAATAACATCTCTTTACGAATACTTGGAATTTTATTTAATATATAACATAATAAATGTATTTGGAAATAACATAATTGGAGTAGGTTTTAAAAAATATATATTCTGGAACTGCTACATTTAGCTAAATTTGGGTAAAATTGTTGGAATCTTATAGAAATACCTAATGCTATAAGATTGCCAAAAATGTTAAGTCGTCAAGATTTCTCGCCGGCAATATGTCAAGGACGCTAGTCACTTTATTTATTCAAATTATAAAGCTTGGTACAATAAGATTTAACAATATTATTTATTGTAAAAATAGTGGATATGAAAAAGAAACTCGATAGTTATTTTGCAACTTTTGTTACTTCGTGGAATTTTATTAAGACATACCTAATATCGTTGCATAAATCAATAAAAAAAAAAACAGTCCTGTCCAATCAAATGAAGGATGAAAGAGTATCTATTATTATCCATGAGCGCAGTATTATTTTAAGCGCATCTTGATACAACACACAGGACAACACAATTCAAAGGACGAGAACAAATGCAAATGATATTTCTTCGTTTAACTATAAACCTTATGAGCATATTTAATCATCCAGCCACCCAAGTCGCTTATACTTCAACACGTCTTAAAAACATTTTATAATTGCCAAATTAATCCGTCAATAGCGCCATTCAGAAGCCAGATGCAGTCAAATCAAATCGAACGCAATCCGGGTGTCACTGAATTGTCCCCATAAAGAGATCGCAAATCGAAAATAACGCATCCGTCGAGCGTAGAACAAAACAAACGGTGGCACAATAAGACGATGTCCGCGTGCCTCTGCGGAGGCGCGCACCGTCTGAACAGGATTTATGGGCGACAGTATCACCTGCCCCCCTTATTCCGCTTAAATCCGAAGCAGACTCGGGATTTTCATTCATGCTGTACCTCTCCCTCAGGAGAGATCTGTGCGACGGCCATCGTATTAGCGATACAATCGATCTCGATCCGATTGCTTTTTTGGTTTGCTAAAAAGCAGCTTTTCTAATACCGGGGAATTTTGTCTAACTGTTTTGAACTGGCTCGAATATATCAGATTTCTTTAGTGATAGTTCTAATTAAAATACAAAAATATATATATTTTGATGATGCCTAATTTGCATTCAAATAACCCATTGTATACACTTAAAATGTTATATCCTGGGTGAATATACATAATAATAATGTACTGTAACATTTTCAAAGGTACGAAATATGCTCACTGTTAACGTTGAGATGATTTTTATTGCCAGTATTTATTATGCTTCAACATAAAATGTATACAATCCTATGTATAAAAATCTATACGATGCAGTCCTCGGGTTGTAGCAAGACTTCTTGATGTAAAGATTTCGTATAATCCTGATTAATATCTTAAAACAATATACCATGTTGCAACGAAGTACCTACCATTAATCACAGTGAGGTTCCAGTTTTCTCGCGGAGACAATTTAGTGTGTGCCTGAACCAGCACGATTTATGCTAGACGGAATATCCAAAATGGCAGTTTTTCATTTGGATGCGAGCGTCGCGGCTTAAGAAGATTGATCGGCCGGTTTCAAAATACTACGAACTAAAGAATATTAAATAGTGCCTACATGAAATACTACAGAAAATAAACTTCATATAAAAACGAATACTGAGCTAAAAGCGAAAGTATAAAGAAAATAAATAATCACAGAATGTATAAAATGAGTTTTCGTACCTGAAGACAATAATATCCCAACAATAACTAATGAAATACAAGACTAACAGACTCATAAAGTTTAATGCCACTACAAATATTGGAAAGTCGACTTAAGAGTTATATTTCAAAATATTATCTGAGTAAATCGCGTAGCAGAGCACTTTACCCGGGAGGAAATGTGAAATCTATAACAAATGTATCGGACGGATATTGAGTTTTGATGTCATAGATGATGCGTGTCTGTACCATTCTCACGATAATAAAATAATACCAGTCTCGTCTTCTACTTTATACTCAGACATCAACCGAGATAGGTACATGAGTACATCCTTTGAAAATATTTCCACAGCGCTCCGCCATTTTATATTTATAGGATCTCAATTGTGGTCTAATAAATACAATCTGACAAAAAAGAACTGACTGGCTTGTGGAGCTGAGATTTATAAAAAAAAAAAGGTAAACTTTTTTTTGTCTTATAACGCATGTAAATGCAAGAAAAGCTATTTGCAAGCAAAAGAAAGCAGGTGATACATAGGTGTATTAGTGTGAATAATTTGTTCAGCAAGAATAAGTTTAGTTTGAATAAGATTTTAATTTATCAATAAATAATTAAGCAATAGCATGAAATGTAAGTTAGTTTACGGCTGCAATTATTCTGAAATATCAACAGCCTACTGCCATTTCAGTAAACATATAAATCAACAAGGACTCGAGCGAAACACGTTAAAGTCGATATGAATTATGTACCCATTGACACGTCTGAACCTCTCAGCAGAACCGGAGGTAATTTATTTAATTAGGCAATAGAACGGTTAGACAATGATGAATTATTTCCTCAAACAGCTAAAGCGCGATCGGCCATAAAGCACGAGGTGTATAATGTAGACGTGGGTGCCAAACACGATCGTACCATCGTCCAGGTATAATAACACGCTGGGAAAATCACTACGGTTTGTATTGTTGGGCACCGATTCATTGATAAACGGTATTGTGACGTCAATTTTACGTTCATAATAAAGCGTTAGATACATCTCATAAGACTGCATGTTGTGTTTAAGTTTACTTGATATTTATCAATCATATCGGGTTGTAAATCTCTGTAAGCAAAATTTGCTGCTATTACTATATAATACAATGATGCATTCGATATTGTAAATTTGAAGTAGATTTACTACAGAAATACATTACTAGTTTTTATAGTGATTATTATTAACTTTTTGTTCAACGTATATTGCCCTTTTTGTACAAGCCACTCAAAGCTAAAGATGGTAATAACGATTTGGATAAACAAATAAGTACACTTCTAGTTGAACATACTGCAAATATAAATTCGTTCGCACTAAATCTCTTTGTCTCACATTCTTGTCCTACACGTCATAAAATACTGAAAGTATATTCTGAAGCGCCCTTCACGCTGTCGGAGTTATCGATTTCTAGATTTACTTTATTCGTGACACCGTTCCGATGTTCAATATGGAATAGACTCAATTTACGACGTGTACGCAGCCATGTCAGTGTGTACTGTGTAGCCCGCGTGCGTTCTGTCGGTCTCTGCCCACGAGTGACAGTCAAATGCATTTGTTGCACCTCGTGCTTTATCGTTGCGGACTGTGGGCAGTTTATACAATCCATAAAGTCAAAGATCGTGAATCTGCTTTATTTCGGCTCGGCAGTGATTTGTTTTTTACAAGCTTTTGTTGAATACGCCTTGTTCGGATTCCTGTTCTGTTCGGGGTTTGCATTATGTTTTTGACTTTTTTTTTAATGAACTTGAATTTGACTTATGAGATGTAGCATAAAAATAAAATATTTTTGTTGATGTCAAAAATTTTAACACACCGCGACAGAAAATATAGATGACAAGACAAAAGATGTCACGACGAATTACATTCAAATATCGTTAAAATATCAAAGTCAAAGTTTAACACAAAATTAAGGAAAACCTATTAACTCACCAAGTGATTTATGATGTTCCACGAATTGTTTGAATACAAACGCGATGTTGATCAAACAGGTCACTTGTTACCCAAACCTCAAACAGGTCACTCTGATTTACAATGAGACGGTTCAAGGAATCGAAAGCGGGGTGTATTGATAGAAACCGTTCCCAAATCAAAAATAAATCAAAGCCAACGTAAATTAGGATAGACATCGACAGGCAATAATTCATTTAGAACTCCGAAATAAGGGATGGCCGTTCTAAATTTAAAACGCCCAATCTGTCAACGGTTGAACGCGCGTGTTGTGCACACGACGGTTGCAAACGATACCTACATCTGTTGTCTATTTCGAGATTTGTCACCGACTGTCTGCACCGGATCTGTTAAAACAACCCTTTTTTATATTAACCGTTCAAATTCTTCAATTGCTATATTAGTAGTCATTCTGCTCTTTTTGAAATGTTTCTTTACTGCAAAGGCCAAATCAGCAGTTACTTCTATGTAAAACTAGATTTGTTTAATCTAGGATAACTGTCTAAGCGGGCACCGACTAAGTATAAGACATAACGCTAGTAAGATGATATTTACTTAGAACGGACATAACAGTGAATATTTAAATTTTTCGACAATAGCAGAGCATGGGTGTATATTAGTGGTTGTTGATTTTTTTCTTAGTAGGTAATAGTAATTATAGGTATATAATTTTATATTATGTATTATGTTATTTTTACGAATTCACTTATAATTTTCATTCAATACTATTCTAGAATACCGCGCTATGTACTATGTAGCTACTACGAATGTGGGTAATGTATGTGTGTAGTGAATTTAACTCTTTTTTTTGCAGCTATAAAACCCTGGTGACATTTAACTTTTCCAACAATAACTACAATGGCTTATAAGACTCTTTCCCCATTTAAAAATCTCCCAAAGAGCACTTCAAACGCTGACCCGGAATCGACGAAACATTTTTAATTCGCAATTGAAAAGTTTCCGTTCAAAATTCGAGGCAATCACTCGAAAAAGCGGGCTTCCCGCCTTCCACCGTTTATCGCAATGCTTTGTACTCAACGCATTAAGCTAATTTGAATGGTGGAGGGCTCAAAAAGCCGTTGTTTGAATTCTTCTCTTTGGTCGGCCTGATTGTCGGTGCACGGTGCATTCTGCGTCGCAAGACAGCCGCATTGATCGGGCCTTTTTGATTTAACCGCCTGCACCGCCTGCACCGCCGGGAGCGCTGTTTGTGTTGTTAATTTAATGAGTTCATTACATTCCTACCCTTTATTTACTTTCGCTTAACAAGACCACTGGGGCAATTACTCGGTTATAAGAACGACCGAAATGTTTTCCCAAAAAACAATCGACGTTCGTCTCTGAACGATTTGTTAATTGCATTTCTCGTGCATGTCCCCTTTAAATTAAACTCGCTATCCGATTATAAGATGTGATGCGATAACGCCAGATTTAGTCAGATTTAAAAATAGCTCTTTCCAGAAGATGAAATCAGATAAGCTGGCAATCTTTGACTGTCATCACATCAGCTAATGAACGAGATTCAAACAATTTACTTTCGTACGATAAGGTGTTTTAAGGTCCAAAGTGGCGGAGTGGCTCAGATTTGTTGTGACGAATGTCCGAGGCGCTGCACCGTGGGCGAAACCGGTGACAAACGACTCTTTCTGTCACATCGGTGATAAATAACTGATTATGTTACACTGCATTTTGCCTCTATAATTAATTGACAACAGCTATCTGAGCGGCGTTGCCATCTCAAACGGCTTTGATTACAAACGGGCCGTTTAATTATAATTCATAATCTTACATCAATTACAAAGCAACCGCCGTTCATTTTCATACATTAATTGATGAAATGGAAACGGCAATTTAAAGCTTTCTGCGCTCGAAAGTGCACCCTGCGGAGCCAGATTTATTTTTTATTACTTTATTATTTTATTGGCACTGCAAACGCGAGCTGCCTCCCGTTTTTACGGTCTACTTTTCGACTGGTTTTTGAGCTATAAATCCCAAGGGGTTTAAATGACCGCCTCGAGCTAATCTGTAGCTACTGCATTAATATTGACCAACATCATTTGTTACATTGCACAGTGTGCACTCGCACAGAACTAAGATAATGAATGAAGCAGTCCCGAATACAAATAGTCTTACACACAGAACAGGCTGCACTTTGAAGTCTCGCTCGAAGTATGTTATGACGATTTGTAAGATCCGAAGCAAACTATTTGTTGACAAAAAAGCGTAAACAGCCCAAAATAACGGGCGAAATGATCGCCCACCGAAATAGTCGGTTATTCTTGCTCGGGCTTGTAGTTAATTGCTGCATTTTTTCCGCGTCCAACTGCCACGGTTTCTGTAATTTGTCTTCTTAGAAATGAGCCGCGTCGTCGAATGCAGACGACATGTAGATACGGCCGTTTTTTGTGGGCACCCTCGGATTTTGGCCGGCGTAAATTACGTTTTAGTAGAACGCCCGGGGGAAACGTTAGACGGGTTCTTTCGTAATTACTGTTTTAACTGCTGGGACAGAAATGTCAAACGTAACTTATTTTCGTGGCTTAAATTCACGCTTATATTTCCAATGTCGAGTTCTGCGGGTAAGAAACAGGGGGATATGCTGATTTAAAATACATTAGGTTCGATATACATCAAGGTGTGTGTGAAGAATCGCTAATAGAGACCTGGGTTGTAGGTAATTTTTTTGCATTTCGAGATTTAATATTGATTAATAAGTAGGTACACATTTATGCATAAAATATAAATAATCGATCAATCAGTTCTTATGCTTAATATTAAATAAAGATCCAGCATATTTCCTTAGTATAAAAAAATATTACTTACAGTACCTAATTGATGGATATATAGAGGCTGTAAATATGGTTGAATGGGGTTCATAACTGAACAGAGGCATTTTTATGACGGGAATGTGTACGCAAATTTTCTTATATACTTTACAACTAAGCTAGACTTTTCTACTGCCTGAGAACACAAACTACTCGCAGTCATATTTTCACAAACTGCTAATAGCCCCTAAATAGTCTCAAAAGATTAACTCACATAACTAAATAAACCTCCAACATCTCGCACTATACAAATTCTACCCGGCTTAAGCATTACAGTCTGCGATGCGAGGTCACGGCCGCGTAATAATGCCCGCGTAATATGCGTGCGCGTAATCGTAAATATCAAAAGCGGCTCGCGTAAATAGTGCGACCGGTGTGCGTAAATCTTCCGCGCGCCCGTAAAGCACGGCCGCATTGTGAACGTCAAAGTATTGATTGCAATACCGCAGAAATGTAACCGCGGCGGTCTAATTTCAATTATGGAAGGGAGTGTTGTATTTTTTTCTTTGAAATCGGTTCTTTACGTAATAATAGGTATGTTACTTAAGTGTTATATTTTACTTGGTAGGCAATCAATGGTTAGATTTTAGATGCAACTACCTTCATATTTAGGAGTATTGAGTGTAAAATAAGACTTACAATCGCTACGCAGTCATAAAGATGGTCTTATGACTCAAGGGCTAACAATAGTCGACTATTATGCATACCGCTCTTTAGCTTTGTTGCAAAATAAAGTTACAGCATCTTGTAAATTCCAGATATATATAATTTACTATTGTTTGCCATTTACAATAAAGTCTCTAGTGCTATATTGCACCAGCTGTTACCAAAATTACGTCATCAGACCATTGCATCTTGTGTTCTCGTACCTTTGTCTCGTTTCTACTCTGATCATTAAAACTCACTTAAAGAGCGTCTGGCGCATTTATTTAACTTAATGGCATATAATTACACAGAATTATAAGCGATAATACCTTCATACACTGCAGCCACTTGAAATGGGCGCAATAATTCATCATTTTCAAGTACTACTTTAGGTTAACATCAAAGCGAAAGCCATAAATATTTTAATCGCAAACGGTCGAGTGTACAGACGACATCTTAAGTTCTGATGGCTGCATCGTAATATATTAAAATGTTACTTTAGATTGATCTATAAAACCAGTTTAGCTCTCCCGTCGCATTACCCAAACTGTCAAGATTACGCGTAAAGTCATTACATATTATGTATGAAATAGTATTTTGATGTTATGTATCCGAACGCAGAATCATTTTATGAATAAATATAGAATAATTTTATGTGAAAACATAATAAAAACATTATAGAATGCAAATGCAGAAAAAAAGACGAAAACACAACAAAAACTGGGAGACTAAAACTCAAACAAACCTAGACAAAAGCAGAAATGCTCAACTCTCAAATAGCGTAATTTCATAAACAACATCGTTACAAATACCGACATTCCTCGACTAATTATATTTACATATGGTTAACAACAGACTACACCAATCTCCATCATTAAAGCTACCTGCATATCACCACTTAGCAACACTTTTCGCTTCCCCATGCAACAAATAACTATTCGTTTTACTTCACAAACAAACCACTCTTGTAATTAAACACCTACAAAAGCATTACTTATTCAGCGCCAGCGCACCAACATGAATGTTTTCCGAGTATTAGCCGGAACGTAAGATTAGACCTTAAACCAGTGGCTACCAACCTGTGGTCCGCGGACCATTATTAACTTACTTATCATTTGATCCGCAAAAAGCCTAAAATCTTTACTACATAGTTTTAAAATTGTAAAAGGCTATTTTAAAATGAACGCTGTTTATTATCGGCCACGTGTTTCCTGATAAAAATAATGAAATCCAAAGTGGTTCCGGTCACTAAAAGGTAAGGAACTCCTGCCTTAAACAGACTATGGCCGTCGGGTACAAATTGCCTTTCGTACACAATCGCTAATTATAGAGTAATACAGGAGTCGTATTGTTCCGGTATCATTCGTGATAATCTAGGTACGACAGTCGAATAACTTTATGCTTAAATATAGACTTGTAAAGATTGGCCATAAAACAGTCGATGCGAAAATAAATTAATGGAATTGCATGAGCAATGAATTTAGAATAATAATTTTACTTATGCTTACAGAACATATTTATAAAAATTAAGAATAAGCAGCACCGTTAAATATAAGCAATTTCTTGCAAGGTTAAATTTCTTTGCGCTTCATTGATGCGTTTATAAAAAATACTATATTAATATTATTAATGGCAAATGAAGCAAATTATATCGAAAACAATGGTTTTCGAGAAAGTGTCTAATAGACTACAAATAACTAATTAATTGTCTGGTAATATAACGCGAAATAATATAACGCAAAAAATCAAACCAAAGCAAAGATTGAACGTAGACTATTAGTTCTATAATTATAACAGCACACTAATAACATGAATAGACAACACTGTAATATCGTATTGTCGACTACAGCCAACAGTACAAATTGCATTCAGCACACAATCTGCAATTACAAAGCATGTAATTGAGCGTCCCTATCTCTTTTAATAATCTTAGAGCGACATTCGAATTGTTTTACACTATCTGCCTTCAGTAATAGCGGACATATTGATCGATGTGATTGAATTTTGTTCTATGAATCAATTTCGTTTCGTTACCTGGTAAAATCAAAATCGTAATGAAAAACGATTTGCAAACGTCAATACTGCATTTTTATTTGCCAATAGTTGGAATTTATGAAAATTTAAATATTCTGGCATTTAGAAACTATCCCAGCTTAGATCAGGTTTGTCGATTGAATCATCACCTACGGGACATAATTATTATGTTTTATACACTGATAATGTTTAAAAATATAAATTTATATACATAGCTGATGCAAATGTAGTCCTGTCATTCTAGTAAAACAGCAAGTTAACGAAACTCAGTAAGTTGTATGAAAATATATTCAGTAGATGGTTAATAAGATTATAACGGATGGATAGATCGATATAACAATCTTTAACGCAAAATTAACCAAGCGGATTTAAATAAAAGGCATGGTGACCATGATCTAAGTAAATACTTAATTAAGCTAATTTGTTATAACAAACAGTGCCTTTAGAAAAATGTTGTGTGAAACAATATTTTAAAGAGAGCTTACGTACACAATAAAAGCTGCATATTGTAAACTAATTTAGAAAGATAAATAAATACAAACTGTGTACATACTTACCATTCTGCATAGAAATAAAAGGCATTTAATATAGCTTTTGTATTTTAAATAGACATTAATGACCACACCCTGCTTTTTATACATCAGCAATAACGATAGCTATCATATCAATTAAAAGTAAGTCAAACAAGAATCATTAAATTACTTTTAATCAACCGAAAACTAAAATTGAAAGGAGTGTAACTAAGGTGAGTGGCAACAAAAAGTAATTCAATCAACTTTTTCTACGAATCTATCACTATTTGAGTTTTTACTTCTAGGTGTCTTTTTTACAGGGACACGAATTTTTGTATAGTATCTTGAGTGAGACAGCACATGTCAAAAAATTATATGAAACAAGTAAATTATATATAACCTACTGTAAAGAGATTTTAAGCATACTTTTAGACTCAACAATTTGTTGTCCCATGTTGGTTTAGGCTTAAAAAAACAGTATTTCTTGCCTTTACAGTATTTCGTAAAAAGCGACTAATGGTATATCGAGTTTTGGTTATGTGATGGTGTAGGCGACGAGCTAGCCACTTGTCACTACTTTTTCACAATCCTTCGTCTAACCCAGTTTTATTTTTGGCTGAATGTGGTTAAAGGGACTTGCTGCCCCTTTGATTCTGCCTTCCCCCTCGGGGATTACGTGCGGAATGTGTTAACCATGTGTAACATTCTGTTCAGAATGCAAATATTAAGGGAGAATCTAGAAACTCTAGCACGAGTGAAGAATGTCTTAAGGTGGTAGTAAATATGTGTGATGTGAAGTCGGTATATAATTAATGACTGTTAATTATTCAAATAGGAAATCGGCCGGACGTTTTCGCCCTAATAATCATTCTTATTACTATCATAATTATACCGATTTCACATCACACGTGTGAATATTTTATCACATAAAAACTAAAATAAAAACTAAACTTCACGCCACTTCCCTAGCGGAGTAGACAGAGATCACATATCTCAAATTATTATCATAATAATTATGTGCTGATAAAATTATCTCTATTAACTCAACTGCATATTATCTGCATAGAGCGTGTCAGTGCAATAGGTCCCTTAAGTTACCTAAAGCTAGATTTTACTCGTTCGGTCGGGCTCTGTTTTTTTTTTTATTAAACTTTTAGTTTCACCGCCGCGTTCTTTGCCGTCAATTCTAATAAGACCTTTGTATATAAAAGAGGTGGTATTTTTTCTTAATAAGAATGTGATATTTTCATAAATTTTAGCGCTGCTTTATAAGTAAAAATTCTTAGTTTCTAAACCGTTTTGCCCCGAGGTCAATTTAGATTTTATTGTAACTTAACCTTTTTATAAGCTAGCTTGTTATAAAGCTAAAGTTACACATGTTTTTTAAATATAATATATTTGCTATATACCTCAGACTTTAATTGTTTGTCTTACGTTAGATTAGATTTCGTTAGTTATGTTGATCATGTGTGTTTCTAGCAGCTTTCGATATGTTATTTGTAAAGAACGACCTTAATCAAGACTTTTAGGTATTATAACTATACTAGCTTCTGCCCGAGGCTTCGCTCGCGTGGTACATCGATGAAACATAGCCTATATGTTATTCGGGTGTATGAGCTAAATAAATCTAAAGTTTCATTAAAATCCATTGTGTAGTTTTTTTGTAAAAGAGTAACAAACATCCATCCATACACACAAACTTTCTCATTTACAATATTAGCAGAATATCTATATATTTTTTATATTTTAAAATATGACCCAGGTACACACTTGGTATAATTTTCACATAGTAAAAAAAAATGTTTTGAGAAAAACCTACAGCGGGAACCATATATATGACACAAAATTTATATCTCTTTCTAAAGCTTTAGCAAAATATGAAAAATTTTCAAGTGTACAAAAGGAATACAGTAAAAAAGACTACAAATTGACTCGTCTTCCCCATTTATAAGCGCCACAGTCCGAGCCCAGACCTGTAATTTGTCTATGAAAAGCTCTTTTATGGGCTATCATTTTGTTTCGCTCGCCAATAGGTAATGAAATGGGGTTCGAACCTTTAATTTAAATAATTGGCGTTTGTTTAACTGTCATTACGCAAAAGCAATTAAGTTTTACGAAGTGTCGTAAAAATTATAATTCGTGTGTAGCCTTTTGTAGTGGATAACGCTTTTAATGTAATTAAGAAGCTAGAAATCATTTATCCTGGTGTCAGATTATTGAAAATTGTGTAAAAACCTCGCAACAACATTAATATATTTTTTCAATGCGATTAATTAAATAACCAGGAGCGGCCACAGAAAAGTACACTAAGATGAATTTACTATTTCCAAATGTTTTTTTTTTATTACGAAAGTTTTACATAAAGTGTTTTAGGAAGATATAGTTTATGTAAAAGTCATAAAATCACAATTTGAAGGTGAAAGAAAAGCTAAATTGTTTTACCACATAATTCAACTGTGCAATTAGGTAGTCTGTTATATTAAATATGGATTTCTCTGTTCACTTACATACATTTGAGAAGTGCGTGAAATATCAAATTGAAGTCTGATCATATTGACAATTCCAAATATCCGATATATATTTACGTAAACTGATATAAAAAAATATCTTATTCTTTATTTAAATATAAAGCCAAGCAAACCCGCGGCTCAAAGCTACCTACTCTTAATTAACTTCTGAACACCAACCGCTCCCGTAATAAAGCAACTTTTATCGCTATACGACTCTAACAGGTCAAATTATAGCAATTACCTCCTATAATGTGCTTTAAAGAAGTGCGGTTGTATAAGAGTCAGAATGTTTTACGAGTGCGTCATGTGTTTCGAGTAATATGATCACAACTTAATTATCAATAATAAATTCTGTCTCAACTTTTTTTTGACGGACTTTTTTTGATAGGAGCGGATATGTCCAGGAATTTTGGTAAGCTAAGCCAAAAGTAAAATAATATACACTCTTCAGTCATTCGTATCATCACGCCCTTAATCCCAGAAAGAGTCCAAGGAACAAAAAAGGTACTACCAGTTATAACATTGAAATTATTAATTACAGAATTAAACGTTAACCACTGTAAATAACAAATTAATAAGAAAAAAAATGCTTTTTAGTATGTTTGCGGGCATTGAAACAGATTCTACAGATTCTATAGAATCTGTTTCGTTCATTCACTCCTGCAGTGTAATCATGTGAATAGTCAACTAAATGTGTCATTATGATACATCATTTAATCAAAATAGCTTAACCTTTCAGTCGCCTGTGAAACTCTAAAATATTCAGTCCAAAATCAATCGCTAAATTTAGTTTCACGAAAGCTGGTGAGAAAATATAATGCTTTCCCTCCGAACGTAGCACCGCGGCAAATACCGCAGCCTCCTCATGGGACCCCACTTAATACTGTAGCAAGAAAACTACGTCGAAACCAGTATAAATAGCTTAAGACTCTGCAAGTAAGGTGTCTACAAAGTTCAGGCGGAATATTGCAAGTGCACCGTCTCTCGGCTTGCATGCGACGCTAAATTTTCAATATTTAATGTGTCTAGCCCACGGCTATTCGTTTTTATTTGAGCCAATGTTTCGTTTAAATTATTTGCCTGCCAATATTTAGCTGCAAACATCCATTTCTATTTATTTTAGACGTGGTTTAGTGCGATGCGAAATGCGAAGTCGGTGTTGAAATGTAGAACGTTTATTTTGAAAATGTTCTGCAACTTAATTTAGAGTTTTGAAAGTTTCCGCATTTCTTGTTGCTTGACTTTGTGTTTCGATTTTATAATACGGTTATTCTTACTCATATTTAAAGATAGAATCAACAAATCATCCTAGTAATAAAATAGCCTCAACGTCAGCTTCAATGATATTTGTTAGAAAACTTTAAAACTCGTTGATCCGTATTCATTATATGACATCTCATCCGATTTCTTCCCTCATCCTAAACTAGTATTCCTAACTCAACCTTTTTCATAAATTTATTATATTTTCTTAATTAAACCTAAATGCATTCATTACTCATCCCAACGTGAATATTCCAAAAACAAATATGGATAGCAAAACAACGTTTAATATTTTTTCAGAAAGTTATTAAATATGTATATGTTAACATATTACCTATTGTACATATACATATAACAAATGTAATCTATTAAATTTTCATACATATTTTATGATACGTTTAATCTTACTGATACCTAAAAGTAGAATTAACAAGTCAGCCTAGAAATACAATTGCTTCAGCTATTGCAATTATAAGATATTTTAGCTTTACCACTTTCACTACTTTAACTATTTGTTTGTTACTAATTAGTTATTATTAGAAGGTTGACTCCTAATAAGGTATTCAAATGAAAGTTCATGAAGTTTAATCAAAAGATGTATTATTCTCATTCACACGGAAAATGTTCACAAAAACAAATACACTTAGCGTTACGCTATTTCACAATCGCACTAATGTGACCACAATATTTGGTCCGACCGTACGATACGCCCGAAGGGAAACGACTGGCGTCCCTCTCTGGCGAAATGACTCCAATTTATCAATAATATTTGCCAGAAAACCTTAAAACATGTATCTCCAAAACATTGTATCAAATAATGACCAAACGCAATCTATTAAATGCATATAGCATTTCCGATCTCGTTTTCCAATCCAAAGACTTGGTGTGAAACCAAAAGAAACATTAAAAACTCTTACACAACCGCAACAGATTAATTCCCTACAACCCCGTTAGAGTTAGAAAAATAACCCAAGAGCCGTAGTACGATTGTTTTCCCCAAATAAGCTTTAGCGAATAGAATCCTTACGTGCTCGCAAAACAAGTTAAGGAGATTTGGCACAGCTTCCGCTGACTCCGGAATGCCTTAGAAGTGGCGAATATTGAGCGCTGCCAAGATAATATTTGTGAACGATTTGTCCTGGGGACTTTGTTAGCTACTGTTATAGTTGTAGGTATAAAGGATGGTCGGAGTTAGTGGATTTGATAAGGATGCTTTTTGGGTTCTATCTTGATATTTGCGGCTTAGCTGATTTTTTCTAATTCTGTTTATTGTTTTTAGGTGTTAGGTAAAAGTAATTGATATTTTGGGTTGGTTAATAAAGAGTATTTAGATGTATTGTATTGTATTGTAATTGTAAACATAGGTTGGTTTTAGTTAGTGATTTTAAATAATATTGTTTGATTTTTCAATTATACATATGAAAAATCCAAAGGTATGTGCCCGAGTTTGAACCCGCACCGCTCACATAATTCTGAGGTGCGTATCCATTATTGGTGTCCAACAATGAGCTTCTATTACTCTTCAAAATGTTACTGATTATCTAAGACAATAGTAGCGAACGAGCTTTTTAAAGCTCTCAATTCGAGCTTCTGTCGAGTAAAAACTGCAGCACAAAAACATTTACAAACGTTTATTCAAGCACCGAAATAGCATAAAATAACCATTCTTATCTAACAGTCAATATAGCTATCCAAATAATACTTCCGCGGCGCAGCCGTCTTATAGTAACTTAACCGTAGAAATTGGTGCCAAATTGCTCTGGTTCCCTCGCACGAGCCATTTACGTCGACGACTGTACCTAGCTAAAATTTCTATATGGAACTATGAAGTACGAGCGATTTCATATTTACGAGTCTGCAAGTCGTTATAAAATCGTTTATAAGCGCGCCTATACCTACAGTCGTTAACAGAAGCTTAACAGCTATTGTTTAGAATTTAATATGTAAGCTGTTTACGTTTGCAAGTATGATTCTTTCAAACAGGTTCGAAAGTTGTTGCTGTTTTCAGCCTAACGTTTATTATAGCTTACTTTATAAGTTTGTGTACTTATTTTCGACTTGATTAATTGACAGGCTCGATGTTGCATTCGGTAGTGATCCTGCCCCATGCGTCAAGAGTTGTGGGTTCGATACCCACCCAGGACAAACATTCGCGTGATATATACTTGTGTTAGTTATATGTCTGGGTGTTAATATCCAATATTTAAGTATATATTTGTAATACCACTGTTGATTCTGATATCCGTAACACAAGTGCTTAAGCTACTTAGCTCGGAGTCAGATCGATGTATGTGATGTCGTCGGATATTGAAAAAAAATTTTTAGTATGAATATAGGAATAAATATAGATTTTTCTGTAATATTGTATCGGATCTGGTCTGTAGGCATTTTCTTTTTGTAGAAATTTAATATGAGATTCTACAAAAGATGTATTTTTTGCACATTTATCCTTATTTGTCACTAACAACAATTGTAATTTAAAAATGGAAAGCCAATAAACTAATGAGGAAGCTTTTGATATATTTTTCTATTAATCCATTACATCTCAAGCGCAAAGAAATATAATTTCAATTAATAATATTAGGTATAATCATAATCAAACATCTAGAATGCAATTGAATTCATACAATTGCAGCGTTTAAAACGTTTTTGACAAAAAAAGTCCGTTTCACTTTCATTGAAGATTTACACAGACAATTACACGATTGTACATTGGTCACAAGGATGACCACAATTCTCTTACAAAATACCGAGTGAGCTGCTTGTAAATCTCGGTGGAACCACGCACTTCGTTAGGTCGCCGCGAGCAGCCATTCATTGTCATTTACTTTGATGCTATATTGATCCCCCAGTACGCACGGCCACTATCGACCTACCTCAAGTAACGAATGAGTAGCTTAATTCGGACCGAATGGACTGCAATTCCGAATATACGCCAAATTCAACTTACAAATCACTAGGTTTCGTATGTGACGAAGTGGATAGCTTTGTTTGATAAATTATTACACCTATTCAATGATAGAAGGTTTGGTGTAGCGATCATTGACATTTGGATTCACGTCATAAATATGTTTAAAATACTTAATATTCACGAAGAAAACTTATGGGTGATTGACTTTTTTACAGTAAAGACGCCATTTTGTACATGGAACTTAATGGAACTGAAAAATAAACGCAGAAAGCTTTTTTATTTCAAGATTTAAATATAGAACCCTTTTTAGTGTTCTCTAGAATATAAAAGTCATGTATAATAAATTTAAAAACAAAAAACTTTTGGTTTCTTTTGATGGTAGATATATCTCAATAAAACGTGAAAAAAAATGAACCAAATGAATTCATAAGATATTATAATTAAAATGTTACGCATAAACTGAATGAAAGAAAAGATGAGTTATCTTCGCTACAGTTCCTTAAATAGACTGCCGATGTCGGTAGTAAACTAACTAACGCAGAGAATGATCCCTTTTGTTGTAAAGATCAAAGGGAATCTGCCTACTTAGGTCCTCAGCCGAGGGACACAAATAATTGATGATACCTTTGTACATTATAAAGCTCGTTCTATGTAACTTGTTATACCTTAATGAGGATTATTAATAGATGGCTTAAGGTCAGTTACACACTGTATGTAGTAATGAGATATGTGCGTTTGTGCTTATGACAACTGTTATCGTGTATATCAATTAATATGATAATTTGCATTAATATACGTAATATGAACACACATATTATGTGTTTACCATACAGTAGGTGTAGATATTCTTCTCTAAAGTTAACGTCAAAGCTGTATAAAGATTATACTAATACTAAATTGCAAATTTTCATCAAAAATATTATTAGTTTTCCAAATTTACGTTATCTTTATAAAGTAACCATAATATTACATACCGTACGGATTTATCATCACTGTCTATTTAGTACATTGGGATAAAAATCATGATGTTACAGATAAGAAGACCATAGTTTACACTTCTATATGAAACATAATATTACAAATTATTCTATGTCTGTCTATGTCTGACTATTCTAGAACTTAGTTTGCATGTAGCGCGCATCCAAAAGACGACAAGGCCCTTTATTATGAGTTCATTATGATAGGTATATTGTCTAACATCTAAAAGAAGATTAGCGGCTGAAGGGTCCTTAAAGGTCGCTTAACCTTTAGGACCAGTCCCTTTTGCTCAAACTGATTACTAAACATAAGAAATATTTAGGCGCTCTAGACCCGGACTTAAAAGGGAAAGCTTGGAGCTGTCACCCAGTCGGATATAATTTCAAGACACTATTCGTATAAATGAGGCCTCAGGCTTTAACTTGAAATGTTGCCTTATTTTCAAGTAAATTGTTAAGTCACTTGACTTTTAAAATAAGTGCAGACCAATCAGATACGTCGAAGGTATTTCCATAAACAAAAAATTATATAGGAAAATAGAGTATCAATGGAAAGTAGAATTACATCAACTTGCTTATGTTGTGACTGATCCTAATCTTTAAGTTTGTAATCCTCTACATTTATATACTAGTTTTGTGTTTGGATCATATAAACATATGTAAGTATATCAATTTTAATAATCCAATAAGCCATAAAGACGTCAAATGCGACTAAAAAAAGTTTAACATTTGCAAATCCTACTTATCGAAGCTTAATCCACATTATTTGTCGCCTCCCGTACAAGATCTGCAGTGACAAAAGGACCCTCCTGCGAGCTGTCAGTCCCTCCCCTGGCACTTGTTAGTGTCAGCACTTCCTGCGCTTTCGATGACGCGCCTGGCCATCACTACAATGGGCTAATGAGTGTCTGCTGTTTTGGTTGTTTGAACAGTTTGGTGTGGAGTAGGATCTTCAAGTAAAATATATATTTTTTTTACTGACACCAATTCCGCAGTTCCAAACTAACCTTATGCTTGTACTACAGATACTAGGTGAACAGATAGAAATACTTAAATTCGTTTATAAATATCCATACATTAATGTGCATGTATATCACACGAAACATTTGCCCCTAGCGGGATCAGAACCCGCTTGCGGTTTCGTGGCCAGTCTCTGATCACTCGACCAACGGACCAGTCAATTTACTGATGAAGTCGTATTGCGAATTTCGTTGATTTTTATCTCTGCCGGAGACCAAAAAACTCACAATGGGCTGTAGAGTAAGTTAGTATTTCTGTGGATGTTGATATGGTTTTGACTTCAATCGATCGACTAAGAAGATGTATTACGTTAATCAAGTGTAGGTATATACAGGGCCGCGCCGACCCCCGGCAGCGCCTGTGTGCGAAACCTATGAAGCGCCTCTTTTTTAACGAATCATCATAAAAAACGAATTTAATTTTTGAATGAATATTTTTAATTGTTAATTTTGACTGAAATAAATGTTCTCCAGTTTTACAGTACTTAGATAATATTATCATTAATATCTAAGTGTACAAAACTGTGGAACATTTAGGAATTAGGATACTAAATAGGTAAATCCCGTTCGCTTCTGCTTGCCAATTACTGCGAAAAATAAAACTCGAACAAAATTTTAACATGCTTTATTAATACAAAGAATTTAATACTTAAATATGAATAACAAAGAAGCTGACTTTTTTCTAAGAATAATAATACTAATATGACTATTACCTACCTATGTTATGTTTTAAAAAAACAACAAGAGTCTTAACATTTGCAAGAATACAAACATTACTTAAATTATAATATTTTCACTTTTCTCGCTTTTTTGTTTGCGAAATCCTTAATAGTTTCATGTATGTCTATATGGTCTAGTATGGCCTCCTCTATGGATATTGTTGCTAAATTAGTTAATCTTTCCTGACTCATTGTAGAGCGCAGGTAATTTTTTATAAGTTTTAATTTAGAAAAGGACCTTTCCGCGCTTGCTACTGTAACTGGCATAGTTAGCATAATTCGTAATGCTATGGTAATGTTAGGGCATACAGCTGTAAAATTGTTTAAATATATAAATTCAAGAATTTTCACCACATCATTACTTAATTTTTTGAAAAATGGCTGACAAGACATAATTTCTTCACACAAATCATCGGCGTTAATATCCAATGAATCATTTGCTGAAAGTTTCTCCTGTAAACGATGACAGCTACTTCTTAATCGACTTTGATCTTGGTCATCACTTAAATTAAATAAAAAATTAAACACGTCGTTGTGATTATTCAATAAATCAAATCTTTCATCTACGGAGGATAACGCTTGGTCTAATATATAAAAAAATACATTAATTTTAAAAGAGGTTTTCGGATCATTTATAGTGTGGTCTTCGTGTTCATAATCAAAACTCTTTGGAGTTTTACGACGTCTTAGGGGTCTGGATCTGGAAGTTTCAAATTCAGGTTCGACGTCTAATTTTTCGGCAATTTTTTTGGCATTACTTACAATTTCTTCAAAATTTGTGTCTGTTCTAATTTTTATCAAAAACTTTTTTAATTCTGTTAAAGCATCTAAAGCAACTTGCATATTCATATCGACGGACTGTAGAATTTTACTCACATTTACTTTTGTCAATATTATATGCCATACATTTAGTGAACAAATGAATGAAAAGGTGCATATTTTTTCTGCTAGACATTTAGCGTCATATTTTGCCTTCTGATCATATGATATATTATTTGATATTTCATATAGGGCATCATAAATTTTTGGTAAATTTGTAAACAGCGGTTTTATAGCATCTATTCTGCTTGACCATCTTGTTTCAGATAATGGTTTTAAGGTCAGATTTATGACATATTTTTTTAATAAATCCCATCTTTTAGCAGAGGACGAAAAATATTTATATAATTCTTGCACAATACAAAAAAAACCAGTCGTATGATGATTGAGGTTGGCAGCGTCGTTTACTATTAAATTTAAACTATGACTAGCGCACGGTACATAGAAAGCGCGGGGATTTAAATCCAGCAATCTTTTTTGAAGACCATTATTCTTACCGCGCATATTTGATCCATTATCATAACCCTGTCCCCTTAAATTGTTTATATCCAAATTAATGTTGTCTAGTTTTTCTAAAATAAATGACGTCAATCCAGCGCTAGTTGTATCTATAATTGGACAGAAAGCTAGGAAATGCTCTCTTGTTTCCAACTTTCTAGTTTCTGTGTTAAAATTGACAAATCTTATTATAATACTAATTTGTTCTACGTGTGAAACGTCAGGAGTACAATCCAGTATTATTGAAAAATATTTATTAATTCGACATAAATTTAAAATAAAATGTTGAATTTGGTTACCGAGTATGTCAATTATTTCATTTTGAATTTTATCTCCAAGATAAGTCGGCATATTTTTGAAATCCGTATCATTCGTTACGCGTCGTATGTGTTCAGTCATTGAAAGATCAAATTTTCCTAACATTTCAATACATTTTAAAAAATTACCATTGTTACGATCATATAATTTTTGGCTTTGGCCACGAAAAGCCATATTTTGTGTACTTAGAAATTGGACCACATATATTATTCTTTTGATTACATCGTACCAGCGCTGCTTTTCAACCTCTAAAAGTTTTTGTTGAATACTATCAATAGTGTTCTTATTTTTAAGAGCATGACACAAATCTGTCCATTTTTTATAATTATTGAAATGAGCAGAACTTTTCTCATGTCTGCTGCAATACAAAGCTAGATGTTGCCAATCACTAATTCCCTCGCAGAATTTATTTTTATGTTTTGATTCAAATAGCTTGCAACAGAAGCAGTAAACGGCATTTTTGGACACTGAATACAGCAGCCACTCGCTGTGATACTTTTCACCGTTTCCTAAATGCCTTTCATAATAATACTCAGAAAATTTTCGTCCCGAAGAATCACGCGGAAAATTATACTGTTTAATTTGTTTAATCGTATTTTCTATTAAATACTGGATCAAAGAAGCGTTTAAAACTTCTGGCCAGGCTCCAGGATCATCTTTGGAAAAAGTTGGTATTGGTGACGATAATTGTCTTGATGGTGACGATGGTGTATCAGGCACAGGCACAGACGTAACTTCGGCGGCATCATCTTAAATTAATAACAGACAAACAAATACATAATATTGTTCACATGAGTACCTATCTATCTCCTTGTCTGAATAAACTGATTTATCTATCTATGAATAATTATTTATATTTATACAAATTAGAGTGTCTGTTTGTAATATTAAAATAACCGCTTTTTACTAAATGCTTATGGATGTACGCATTCAGTAAAAAGTACATAAAATAAAATATAATTTTTTACAATTTTTGTCTGTCTGTTCCTTCCGTCTAATCTCTAAAAACGGCCGGAAAAAAAGTTAATTTTTCTATTCAAAATTGAAAAAAAATATATTTTTTTTTAAATATCCCAAACAGAAGTTATAATATTTATTTTATACAAAATTACATAAAAAGTACACACTTACCACTACATGAAGCGTTTTTTGAATCAGATTTAATAACACTTTCATCGATAACATGACTGGTTTCTGTCTCTAATGATTGTGTCGAAGTGGATGGTTGAGCCGTAAAATATTTACTTATTTTAGTTGCATTTTTATTACGTTGTTCTTCTTGTTTTCTTTTCCTTATTAGATTCTGGTAACCAGATAATTTCTTTTTTTTATCATGATTACTATCACTCATCGTGAAAACACGTTAAAACAATCAGTAGGTAACACCCAAACAATGATTATAAAAATTCAATGCGCACCTTACACACACACACTTTCAATCAAATGATTGTTCATTTGTTTTGTTTTGCCTTAGCTATCTCGTTCGTTAAAATCGGGGAATACTACCCGTGACCCCACCCCCGCTTGCGTCGCACGCACGCATCGCATCGGGTTGCGTTCAGAAACTCACTCATACTCATACAAACTCGGCGCCTCTACGGTTTAAAATAACTAGTACTTTTTCTCTGGTTCAAAGAACTGCCGCCGTTTTAACGTTGAGCTCGTAAGGAATGTAAACTAAAACCCTAAACGTAAAATGAAACCATAAACGTGAATAATAATAAACATTAAATATTGAGAGACTTGTTCAATAAGCGTTATAGATGTTTTGTTGTTTACAAGGCCTATGTTGCGCCTATTGTACCTACTTACTTGTCGATACTCCACTATAAAAAACAATCATATAGGTGACAAAAATAATTTAGGTGGCAGTGGCGGCGCGGCGCCCCTATTGTCTTGGCGCCTGTGTGCGCCGCACACTTCGCACACAGGGGCGGCGCGGCCCTGGGTATATAAATTGATATGGTCAGATAAGTAGGTCTTACCATATAGCGTTCGGTTTTCTGCTAGGGAAAGCTAAGGAAATGGCGTGAAGTTTAGTTAGTTAGTTAGTTTTGGTATATAAATTTCTTGGCACTGTCTGATTTAGAAACGGCTACTTCTGTATTTTTGCTCATGAGATTTTTTTATTGGTTAATGTATTGACTGAAATATTTATATTCTTATACAGCTAGTGGCAATTTCTACAAGTGTTATATACTCCATAAATAAAAAGGTACAAGGCTATATAAGTTCATAACTATCTATACTTACTCGTACATACATACATACATAACATCACGCCCACAATCCCCGAAGGGGTAGGCAGAGTCAAAGGGGCAGCATGCCCTATCAACCACATTCAGACAAAAATAAAGCCGGGCTGGGTTTGATGGAAAATTGGGAAAAAGCAGTGTCAAGCGGCCAACCTGTCGCCTACACAATCACACACCCAAAACCCTCGTATGTAAAAATACTCGTATGTATTCAGTTTATTGTCTACAGACATCAATGTGTAGATGTTTAACAAATTAAAATCTAACAGTCTTATTTATAAAACTTGATTATGAAAAATGTTAGCACGCAATCGCTTTGAAAATTAAGTTTTCTAGAAAGTTGACGTATGGTTTATAAATTATAATTGGATGTCGCATGAAAAATGCATAGAAACTTGACAAAGATATATGAAATTTTCCACCAAGGGTTGAAGCGAAAATTTTATATAAAATGTTATACACTAGCAATTTTAGTGGTTTAAAGACTGTTTAAATTTTTAATTTGAATTGTTGATCTTTTCATCTTAATATGTGTATAGTCATTATATGTCTTTTATTATTTATTTTTAATATATTTATACATTTTTCAATTCGTCAGACTCTTAATTTTCATGTTGGTTTCACAAACAACATGATCGTTAAATATATAAATTTAGCACATGTATTTGTAATTTAGAGTTCTTGCTCAAAGTAAACGACATACGAAAGTTCGAATAAAGCTTTATTTGATTTGGTATCGCTAACGAACCGTGACAAAAAAAAATACACTTTGATTTTTTCCCACACAGACAAAGACGTGATCTAGAGCTAGTTAAGAAAAACCTCGACACCGCAAGCCTCGGGCAGATTAATAATTTCGCTTAGCAAGTCAAAGGTCCGGCTTTTAATTAAAAGCACAGTTTAAAGGGAAATTTACAATCGATGTCTGCGGTGAATCGATTCGCTTTATTTCGAATCGAGTCGAGGCATCGAAATTTAATTAGCCACCTGTCTATTATGGAAGCGACAAGTTGTCCCTTTCCGCCGTTTGAAGCTTGAATGAGATGGATGACTCGAGGAAGCGGGGTTGAGACTCGCATCCGCTGTCGGTAATCGTCCTTACATCTTTAACGATTCGACGTAAACAATTAGTGTGACGAAATTATGCCTTTTTTGGAGGAAACGCGACTACAATATGAGATTGGCCTATTACCGGCCCATTGTTACCGAAAGCCTCTTCTTTTATCGCAAGACTGGTTTCAGACAAAGGATTCTTGTCAAATTTTGCATAAAATTGTGTATGAATCAATTTAGCTCATTTTATTTACATCAAAAATATGGATAAATGCCTGAAGACAATTGGCACCTCAAATTTTGCAGGGGTGTTTTAAACAATATACTTTATAAGAAAATATTTTAATAGCTTTTATGTATTATACAATAAAGTAAATTCATGTTGAAATAAATATTAAATAAAATCAACTCTATTAAGATATCAACTAATATCATTGAAATTAAATTCAAAAGCACATAATGTATAAATTAATTAATTTATCCCTAGACCGTATAACTTATTCAAACATGAACGAATATCCCAAATCGAATTTGGGCAAATCCTCGAACGTTCAATATTACAAGTCTTACTCTGGGTACCGACATAATATTGGTGGAATTATTATGAGAGGGGAGCGTGATATTACAATTCGTGGCATAGTGTGGATACACAGATTCGCAATTTAGCTAGGAAATGGTACAGTAATCGTGCGTTTAGTAAACCCTCTCGGTTAGGTAGGTACAGGCTTTGATATGTTTGTGTGCTCAAGTAGCTTGTTGTCAATCAAATAATAAGCCGTGCCGCAGGAACGTGTGTATTCAGGAGGTACTTTAAATGTATAGACATAGACGGTCGTAATTATCATCAGAATTTCGGGTTAAATAATACATAATTTGGAGTCTGCAGACTTCAGATGTGTGACTAGATTGTCAATGTTTAACTAATGGCTCTCTAATATTTGCTGTGGAATGTCGACGATTAAAGACAAATATTCTCGTCACGTTTGGATTATTAATAAAGACCCAAGTAATATAAAGTAAATGACAGCTAATTTTGCTGTCTATTACTTGTCTTGCCTAAATATTTTTTTGGTACATCATTTGGTTAAATTAAATTAAGCTTGTAATGTAAATATAGGTAAGATTAGGCAATGATTTCTAGTTACCTGACTTAGTTGACTGGCCCGTTGGTCGAGTGGTTAGAGACCCTGGCCACGAAACCAAGGGTCGCGGGTTCGAATCCCGCTAGGGGCAAATGTTTCGTGTGATGAACATGGACATTTGTACTCGAGTCATGGATGTATTTAAGTATGTCTATCCGTTGACCTAGTATTCATAGCACAAGCATAAGCTTAGTTTGGAACTAGGGAATTGGTGTGTCAGTCTGGAGAATTTATTATTATTATTATTACCTATACATTTTTTTTTAACTTGAAATTTGAGAAAGCGGCCTGTTTTTTGACTGTCACCCTAACTTTGACGTTTATCGACAAAGAGTCTTGTTTCACCTGCCGACATAGCTTCTCACAAGATGTATTACCATATCTGAATGAACGTAAACTGCATTCATTAGTCCGCAAATGTTCACATACCTTATGCAACCCACGCCGGTACATTCAATAACCCAATACATGCATTAGGTATGAATTTTATGGGGCTCCTTGCCTCAAGAGAATTCTCCGCAAGCTTATCTTATGAGTGACGCCGACTGACAAAATTTATAAAAATGTACATACATACATAACATCACGCCCATCATCCCCGAAGGGGTAGGCATAGTCAAAGGGGGCAGCATGCTCCTTCAACCACATTCAGCCAAAAATAAAGCCGGGCTGGGTTAGATGGAAAATTGTGAAAAAGCAGTGACAAGCGGCTAACATGTCGCCTACACAATCACACACCCAAAAACCCGATATACCATTAGTCGCCTTTTACAATATGCTAGGCAAGAACCACAGTTGGCATATTCTTTTTAAGTCCCAGACCAACAAGGGGCAGTGGGCGGGTTTGGATGGAAAGCTGTGCAAAAGGAGTGACAAGTGGCTTGCTCGTTGCCTACTCAGTCACATACCCAAAACCCCATATACCATTAGTCGCCTTTTACGACATGCTAGGCGAGAGACACAGTTGGCACATTCTTATACCAATGTAAAATATTTTATTAAAAGCCTGATTTTTTTTAAAGTCAGTTATAAGTCATCATCTTCCTAGCGTTATGTCTCATGCTTAGACGGGGTCCGCTTAGACCATGATCCAGGATTTAATTACATTGAAGCGACTACCGATCTGACCTTCATAACCCTAAGATAGGAGAACCAGACAACTTTTGGATCATGGTTACAAATTCAAAGTTGTTTGAATTTGCAGGTTTCATCGCGATGTTTTCCCTCTGCTAGTGGTATAAATACGTAGATATATTTGAAAAATCCAAAGGTATGTGCTCGGGTTTGAACCCGCACCCCTCGGTTATAAAGCGCGTGTCATTACCATTCAGCTACCATCGCTCCCTATTTTATAATTACAGCTTGATTATTAAACATAGCCAGTAATTGAAATATTAAATATTTTATTTCACTCATTATACAATATAAGTTTTATCTATTTCGTTAAACGTTCAATTGTAGGAACATTTCCACTTTGGATTTCTGTTTTGTACTCATTGACAGTTAACAACATTACATAGTTCGCAAACAGTCAAATTCTGTATAAAAGAGCTCACAATTACTGTTCAAATAGGAAACAGTATTACAATAGTGCATTTAGGAAGCGTGTTAACGTCCAATGGGTTTGTTGTGTTTGTCTAAGATCAACAGTAGGTACAATTATCTAATTAAACTGCAGAGTACCCAGTAGAGAAAGCTGGTAATTACTAGATTGGTAGGATTTGTTTTAGATGTAATTGCGCGTACAGCTACCTCCACTTACAATGTGTTTATACGGATCGTATTGGAAACAAGGCTGATGTAGTTTCTGTGTCGTGAATATCTTTGTCTAATGAATACGGATTGACGATAGATATATGTGCACGCAAATTTAACTAACCAAGTACTTATAAAAAGTACCTATAATAATAACATTTATTGACATAACGAACATTGACTGGCTCGATGGCGCATTCGGTAGTGACCCTGCCCCATGCGCCAAGAGTTGTGGGTTCGATCCCCTCCCAGGACAAATATTCGTATGATGAATACTTGTGTTTGTTCTGTGTCTGGGTGTTAATATCCAATATTTAAGTATATATTTGTAATACCACTGTTGATTCTGATATCTGTAACACAAGTGCTTAAGCTACTTACCTCGGAGTCAGATCAATGTATGTGATGTAGTCGGATATTTATATTTATATTTATATTTATTGCATAGATTCAAGAGGCAATTACTATATTGGTTTTACAATGTTTGAGGAATCAGGCGAAGATTGTTGCCCGTGGTAGGAAAACCTGTGTTACAAACAACAGGGTCCCGCGTATGGTAGTGTTGATTAGCCTTACATATGTGCATTCATGTTAACAGCGTTAAGATAATAGTTAGAGAAATATATATAAAGATAGTAATAGTTAATGCCAAATTTTCAGTTTATATATCATAATATAGTCATTACAGCCAAAGTTAAGCTATTATGAGTACCATTAGATAATAATTAGTAGTTAGTAACGTATGGAAAAATGTTTTGTCATCAGACAACTATCATCGATATCTGGAGCACACCGTGCCATTACAATTGTAATAATCATTAAATACTCGTTACAGCCCATTTTAATTCTACATTACCACCACCCAGAAGAGATAGAAAAAGCCAAAAACCCACATTGTCATCATGAAAGGTGTCTTGAAATTAAAAGCGCATTACGTAACGTCGAAATTGCCCACAATTTGGGCTTAAACAATAGCAGCTGTCACCCCAAACTAAGGCGAGGTCATTAAACGTTCCTGAGGGTAGGTAATCATACCACACCGTGTCAAGTACAGAAAACATCGTAATTTTGTTGATGAGCCACTTTTAGAGACATTTACATAAAACATTTACGAAGAAGTGTATCATAACAATCTACTATTACAAAATATATATGCCCCAGTATCGAAACATGTAAATGATATCATCAATAAATACTCCACTAATTTGTAACTGGAAAGGGAAATAAATAGCAAGTGCATGATGAGAAGCAAAGCAAATTGTGTTTGGTCGTACAAAAAAATTCAAATACGTAAATATACGGAATATTCTTTCTCGCTAGCGAAACAAAATATTTTCTATACTAAGAGAAGTAAATAATGAGATCTACATTTACTTCTCTTATTGACTCAATAAATAAAAAAAGGAATTGATAGACTGACCAAATTGATTAAAAATAAAACCACCTAGACGCCTCGTAAATTGAAATTAACAACGGAAACGAAAGTCACATAATGCTAATACAAAAGCCACTTCGAGACATCGGCATAAAAAAACCTCTTCCCACACCATAAAACAATCATAATAATTACCTCCACTTTAGTACCAGTTTTTGTTCGGCCGAATAATCGTGGGGACATAAAATATTTTGACGGACCGATAAGAACAAAGGGCCGAAAGCTTATCTTATCGAGGCGGAGTGTTGGCCCTCTAATGACCTGGCCTACCGACTGTTCCTTCCGAAAACAACTTCATTACCTTGTGAAAAACGTTGTGAACTTTATTTGGTCGCAATAAAGTAGGTTGTGAATCGAGACTTGGGTATGAGGCAACGAAAATCATCGCAAGAAATATACGGATGAGTGTGCCATGTGTGAATTGTGTGGGTGAGTGAAGCTGAGGTATTCCCTTTTTACATTGCAAAACCAACTGCGGTGTATGGAGATCACGTATCACAAACTATTTCAGTGACATAAATGCATGAGTCATTAAACTTTATGTTTGCACGTTAAACTGTTGGCGGAATTAATTTCATGAAATAGACTTTATACTACTAATTGCGTAATTTGTATTAGGCTTTTAACTACTGGATATCATGCGTTCATGTTTAAAAAAGGGTTAGATTTATTCTAGCAAAACCTGCCCAACAAACTTAGAAGACTTTTGAGCCAGCTCTGTCTGACCTCAAATAAATTACTAAAAGCGATGAATGAATATCCTTAATTTGTTGTCTTTCAGAAATATCCGATCAAAACAAATTACCATGTTACAAAAAGGAATGATAAAGCTTCATATGATTATTTTTTTACTCAACTTATACTAAAAATATACTTGTGATTGTAGTATCATCATAAAAGTAGAACTCCTGAATGCGACTAGGAGCTCTAAAAATACCCTTTGTTCAACTCCTTACGGCGGCTCCAGGATTATTTCAAATCCAAAAGGATTAACTTCGGCGGTCTTATTTATATTAATTAAAATAGATTCTCTCCCTGGTTTCGGTCTACCTAAGCTCCGGGAGTTTTCTTAAGATTATCTTGTGGTTATTTTAATACATTTACTAGTTGGAAGTTCATTACGACTTTAATTCTTTGTAGTATTGTCTACTTGAAAAATCATATCAATTCCTCTGGCTTATTTGAGGCATATGGAATACTGTTTTTTTACTTAATATATTCTCTAGGATTGGCATCAAAACCAGTGTGAAAATCTGTATACTGAAACTAGTGACACTATTCCTAATTACTATGTTTTCTAACAATTGCTTTCGAAGTCACAACATCGCCACAAAAATCTTAAAAGAAAGAAGTTACCGTTGTTCTTAGTACAGCTTGTACAATTTCATCGGCAATCCAAGGATTTTGATTTACGAAGGTGGAATCTTATCTCCGATGAAATCCCGACTGCTCCAAGATAAAAGGAATAAATCACGTGTCACCGACTTACGCCCCAGGAATCCGAAATCTGCTCGGGAAATAAACCGTGTCTGTTATATAAAATTCTTAGCATGCAATCTATCTTGGCTTTTAGTGGTAAAGTGATGAGCGGGACATACCGACGGAGGTGATTCTTTTATCTTATTATTGGCTTTTTGTTCCATATCGGGATTGGGGAATGAAATTCTGTGTGCGATGTCGAGTTCGACGTTCTGTGTAATCATATCGGTAGAACGATATTCGTACGGTGAGTTGGAATAGGTACAATGTAGTTTCGTAAGACTAAAATATCTATCACGTTAGATATTCTTTATAGCACAAAACAATTGCTGAGACTACGAAAAAATTTTAGTACTAATTCGCGTAGAAACCAAAATATTTTCTCTCACGTCTTTTATATTACTGTATCAAACTTATCGTAAAGGATATTTATCATCTTATATTTCTCGATGGTACATCCATCGAGAAGCACTTGATTTTAAACAACTTGTTAGCTTCTTACATCACGGAAGACTCTTTTAGTTACGGGATTTCAAGAGCTTTTGTATATTTTTTTTGAAATATCAAATTATATTCCACAGCCAACAGTCTACACTTCCGGATTCATATGAAATTAGTGTAGTGTATGGGTACGTTTCAATAAAAACTGGCAATATTTTCTCTCTTCTCGTTTTACAAAATGTTTCAAATACCCAGTTAGAGTTTGGTATTAAGGTAAACAAAACACACTTGAAAACTTGAGTATCACACTCCATCATCGAACCACACTCGAGCACCGCTCTCCCATGGGAACTGTGCCCATCGATGCAGGTATTGAATACCTACGTATAATAAAACATGGGTTTTTATGTGCAGTTCGTAACTTAATGGTTTAAGGTTATAGTGCCAAGAAGTATCTGACAATAGCATTGATACATTGGCCGTTTGCTCTAAATAAAATGGAAAAGATAAAATTACATTTCTAACATTATTGTTTTGATTTCCATTAATTTTTTTTTCCTTTTTCAATTCAAAAAATCTATTATGCTTCAATGAAAGATTACTTTAATGGCATTGTGAATAAAAAGGTTTTAATCTAGATTATTTTTAATAATATCAGATAGTTTAATTTATACATACAGAACATGTATAAGTAGTATAATTTTTTCCCAAGGCCAAATCTTTTGAGTCTAATCTTTAATAGCTGTATCCAAAATTCGACAATGACTAAATCGTTTAACTGACACCAGCCTATCATAAAACGATATTTGAATACACTTAAGACGGAACCATAAACCTTTTAATCTCCACGCGATATCACTCAGCTACAGTACTTAATTTATTATATCAATTAAGAGATTCTTCACACTTATAACAATTATCTACAACCTCCAATTCTTATTACAACGGCGTAACGTCTAAATTTGGGCAATAAATTGAGCTAGAATTAAGGTGTCTTGGGACGAAGCACCCAAGTGTCCTCTTAGACCATCCATTACGTTCGTTAGCAATCGTTAAATAATAAACCTATGGAATAAATAACTAGTAATTTATTCATCGCGTAATATGATAAATAGTAATTAATTGGGACGGATTCTACCGTCACTGAAATAGGTATAATTTGTCAAGCCACCCATGAATGTAAACAATAATTAGTTGAAGGAACGGGGCACACAAATGACTACAGGAAATTTCTCAAGGATGGAATTATATCTAATAATGGGCGTTCATTTATTTTTTCCTTTGGTAAAAATTAAGTTAAGGTAAGGAAAAAAATTAAGTTTACCTACAAATACTCAGGGCATAGTGTAATGCTTCATTTGGTTTAATTCGATAATTATATGATGACATAAATCTACAATAATATACATAGACTAAGACATATAGACAAACAAAACATTGAACCAACATTTTCAATATTAAGATGACATACATAGTGAAGGAGATGAGTCACCAAATTAGTAGATATACTGTTATTGTTAGATTTAAAAAAAACACTCCAAAGTAATAACATCATGTGTTATTCCAAAAATAATATTTTGCAAATAAAACATTTGGATTGTAGGGAATCTTTTCCATTAGAAACAATTTATTGCAGTTGACAGAAAAGTTGCCCAATATTATTTTCTCGGCACTAAAAATACAGGGGATGCGTTGATGTAGTCCGTAGTGATTTATTATAAAAACAATTATAATGCGACGCGCAACATTCATCACGACGCTTCACCCGCAAATGTTGCGTCGTACGTCATTCGTGTGCATTATTATTTCTTGGCCCGAATTGCTTCTTAGTTTGTCTATGTCTGCTTTGCTATGTTTTTTTTCCGTTTTTATATTAATATTTTTAAAATTTGTATATTATTTCATATTTAATTTTAAATATTACAGAACTAATGCCAATATTTTGAGATGACCTTACAATGTTACAGTAATATTTTTACATTTTATACAAAATAAATTCACAACCAATGCAACAGAATTTAAAGTAAACATAATACTAATGTTACAGGTCATATGTTTCTTTTTATCATTACTTACTTACTTATTAAAATAACACAGAATAAGTAATATTTATAAGAAATAAAAATTCATATAAACGTGTTAATGGACCAGACACTGAAATTGTATATCAGCTTCCAAAAATTGCAAGCCATTTGATTTTCCCTAAAAGCCTGAAACAGACGTCACAGCTCACTGAGCGAGGTTACGTCATCCGTCACTTCTGTCACTTGTATCCCACGCCTAACATATTTCGTGGTTCAAGTTTAATTTATTAGAAAGCTAAGAGAGACTAATTCACTGCCACATTAAGACACGGAACGCTGACAACTGTATACGCTTCAGTTTTTACGAGTTCCCAGTACAGAATTTATGGCGTTTGTCACTCACTATAAGAAGAAGTCGTAAAGAGAGACATGTTAGTTTTATTGGTATCAAAAATTAGAATGAAAGCAATATTTGAAGCGTAGATTGTTCAGAAATATGAGTCGAGTTTGATGCAGATAAGTTTTGTTTATAATAATCTTGTAAGATATAAATAATTCTCGGTTTATTTATAGTTTTACACATTTAGGCGCCTTATTTTGAACTTAAACTTTTAATATTACTTAACTTGGAAATGAACAAATGTAAAGTTACGAGGAAAATGACTAAAAATAAAATTTTGAGTTTTGTTTTTATAATAAGTATCTAATCAAATAGTTTAGTTTTTTTTAGTAATTGATAGTCATCAAACTAATAAAAAATATTTTTTATACAAATCGTATCCTTATAAAAAGTTCATTGTCCAAAGTTAATTTTCTTAGTCTTAGCAAGTTCCGCATTACACTTATTTAAACCTCAAACTAAAATCCTATAAAAGGCTCCCCGCCGACACCAAATTGAATAAAATAGGGTCGACATATCAACATGTCGATAATAGTTTCAAAGCAATCCTTTAGTAGAGTGCGCGCAATATTCACAAATACTTTCGATATAAATAATCCGCCTATTGTGTAAGCGGACCCGCTAAAGATGAAAAAGAATTTGTCAATACAAATATACTTTGCCAGGAAAGGTCGCATAAGTGATATCATGTTGACTTGCGAGGCTTACAGCCTGTTTGCTCTCGCCACAATCTGAGATTGGTAATAAGATGCGACACATGTATTATCCAGATTAAATCCCCCGGGAAAAGGGGCTTAAATGTAGTGATGGCGGAAGTATAATGCCGTTGCATGATTGTTTTTCGATATTCACTCTATCGTTATGTTCTTAAGGGGGGATAAATGTTTTATCTATGAATGTTGTGACAATTTCACTGATGCTGTATATCTGACCTATGTATATGTATTTCACGTATACACATACGTTTTGTTTTGGGTTGCAACTCGAGCTCAAAATGAATATGGTCAGTTCAAATGGGCAGCTAATTGCCTCAATTGGGATTTGATCCAGTCGTCGAGTATTTCATAGATAAAGTCTACCCACTAGTCTAAGCGACCTGTCAAAACAATTTATATTTCAATGACAATTGCTTGCATTATTTTCGATAAAATATCGATGCTGGGAAATGTAAATTATGGCATTATAATTGTATAACAGCAGGAATAATTTATTTTTTACATATTCCAGTACATTTAGATTCATAAAAAAGTAAAAGAAAAATACGTTTATGTTTAATAACTCGAAACATAAGAAGATACTTAAAACAATATAAAACATAGACGGTATCAATAAATACTTTTACGAAGTAATAACAGGGCGTAATATACCTTTATGTTGATACATATTAACATAAATTTATTCCAAAGGAAAACATTAGTAACTTTAGATGTATTCTAATAAAGAACTCGTTTAAAAGGTTTATAAATTGATACTTAAATATAGTGCGGCAGTTACTTTTACCATGTATCTTGAAATACTTGCATAAACTTGGATTTGAATGAGCTATTATAGTGTAGTTGTAAAACTATATCTTGGGTAATGTTGCTTTAACTATTCTAAATTTATGTTTTATCAAAATGATGTTACAGCACGAATAACATAACTAACCTTTAAACTGCATATTAAGCCAATACACATTCAAATTATCATTTTACGATCTATACGCACTGTAATAAACTTTCCTTAAACTCGGTATCGACAAAAACCACGCACTCATAAAAGTAAATCACGATTTATTGCTCGGCGGGCATCAATTGTTTCTCCACGTTTATCGATATCGTGACCCTCGTCTTGTAACAAATCGACAATCGATACATAATGCGATTAGCGCAGCACTTCGCTATGATTGATCGTCGGCTCCTCGGCCGGGCTTGTCAAGACGAAGAATAACATTGTTAGGGCTCTTGTAAACGTCTCACTGCTGCGAAATCGTCTGAGCCGCGCCTATACGAGTTGGGAGAGGAAACTCAGAAATAGTTTATAGAAATTCCTTTAGACGATTGAAGTTTTAAGTTTGAAACTGTTCATTTTAGTTGGACATCGTAGTAGATTATTCTTTTAACAACATATAAAATATTGAAAAGTAATATCTTATTAAGTACACTAAACTATTTATTAACTATTGTATTTAGTGGCTTTTAAAATGTCTACGTCTTGAAATATTTTTGTCCCACAACTTTGTATTTTTTTGATTTAAATAGGTACTGGTTAAGAAATACAAATTCTTCATTTCACATAAAGGATTTCAACGAACTTATTATTCATCTTGAAACCTGTTGTAATCCGGAATTCTAAAACAACCCATTTAATGTAATCTCATCTCAATTTAGTTTCAAAGAAGCCCTGAATTTACAATAATTTCCAGCCTATCTAGTAGTAAAATAAAACTAATTTGGGGCTATAAAACCATCTTAGCTTTCCATTGTGGGTGTGGTCATAAAAATTGTACACAACAAAAACATTCCGGTTATGGATTGTAAAATAATGGAAGTGTTAGTGGATAAACAGTTTCAAATTCGTTTAGTCTAAGCGTCCAGTGTGATGCCATAATGGATAATATGGGACGGAAGCCATATGGGCGAAACAAGAATAAAAGGAAGAAACTATAACTGGTAGACCACCGGCCAAGGCGGCGACTTCAAAGGTAACCCCGACATCCCTTCCGACGCGTACTGTATAATCATCGTGACAAACATGGAAATATTATAGCTGGAAGGGTTACTGAGCTTTATAAGGGTCATAAAGTCATTTGTCAAAGTCATATCACAGTTTCCGCTTGCCATACGCTCGAAATTCAAAGGTGCTATAAATCTTAAAATGTTGAAGGCTCTTATGAGTCATAGAGTCTAGGGAATGTCGAGCTTAGGAAATGGTATTGTTCGCTCAATTTCATTTAACTCCGGACTACATAAGGTACTGAAATGTTTATTTCAACATAAATTCTACGTCGTAGATCGTAACTAAAACAATTTTAAAAAACTTTGTCTTAAAGTATTTTTTTTTTATCCAAAAAAGATAACTTTCATCATCTGTAGCTGTTCTTCGTCCGCCATAATTTTCTGTTCTAAACAAATATGAGCGTTTCATAATTATAATTTTGTTTAAATATTTACACATTATATTTTCAATCGTAAGTTATTTATGAAAACTATAATAAACCTCTTTTCATTACCATCAAAAGTCGGTTGAGTTTAATTCAATTATACCCCACATCTAGTGAAATTTTTAAAAGTTCTTGCGATTTCCAGCACCAACACCGAAACACTTTATTTGTAGCATCAAACCCATTACCCTCGGAGTTGATACACCCACTTCATTACAGCTCTGAGTCCCTATCTGGCTTTAACTCCGTACCTTTTACTAGCGGCTCCATTTAACAGTCTCAAATGCAGTTGACGTATCCAGCGATAGTTGTAAGCAACGCACCATTTGTTGTTGAGATGCACTTTCGCGCATTTCAGTTAAAACATCAAAGGGACGTTCCGCAGTTTCATTTACCGTTCCATTTGCACCGCTGTGTTTAGGTTTTCTTACCTGCAACAAAATCATAATAAAGTTTAATGATGTGCGAACATTCTAGGCAAAAATTTAAATTTGTATGTTAAGCAATGGGGATGTTGACACCATTTATATTTAATTTTGTAACATCAGTTCCGTAAATGAAAGTATCGCGGTATGTTGTAACACCTTATTGATTTTAAATTATATTAAGTCTACGACTTTAAATTTTACAAGAACTGCTTAATATTTAGTCAGTTAACTATACGAACTAGTGACGTCATATGTTGACAAGCCCATACAAAATCTATGAAGTGATTGCGTTTTGACAGCTTTTAAAAAGTATCTCAATTGACTTGCTAGTCAACATCCCTATGCGCAAAATCGGGAAAGTAAAGGAACGTTCGTTTTGAGTTAAAATTATGATAATAAACTATGGAAAGTAGTCTGTAAATAAACCGTTAGAATAATGTAATACATCAAATGGTTACTAGTTATCACAATTTACTAATAAAGATGTTGGATTTATAAATTATGTTTAGATATCTACGCACGTAAATGTAAATCATACTGGGGACCTTTCAGTGACACTTTGAATTACGTAAATTTAACAGTATTAAAGTCTAGTCCGAATTGGACTAAATCCTATTAAAACAATACCAATCGCTTTTGTCAAAAGGTCAATATATTATCAAATGTCTGTTTATTTCACCCACACAAATTTTATCACAATAGCCACAATTGAGTAAGCCCGGCTTCTGAGAAAGTAGCAGCATTTTAACGAAATACCACCAGAGCTATCATAACAGTCCAAGCTACTTACATATAAATAACAAACGTTTCAACATGCTTCAGATAAAACCCACTCACAGGTAGCCACAAATCTGACTTTATAAAATCTTGGCTCCATTTCTAAGCGGGTACCCCACAAACATTTTTATGTATCGCGTCGTTCAAACTGTCATGTGATATTTGTAATGGAGCTTATCGCAACCTGGTATTGAATTGTCAAGGTACGGGTTGTCACTGAGTATGGTCGGCTCTCTAGATCACAAACGATGCCGGCTACCCTTTACGGGAACAATAATAGACTGGAATCTTCGGCGTTATTAAATATGCGCTCATTTTGGTTTAAAATGGGAGTTTGGACGAAAAAGGAAACAAATGACAGTCGCAACTTTTTCATATTGAGCAAGTATAAGGTAAAGAACGTTTATAGAAATCCGACAATTTATAGCCGGATGAAATTAATTGAATTTGTCATTTATGGACTTGAGTCTGAATATAAGTTAACAGTACCGAAGGTAAGACCTAACAAGGAAATCTCGTGGTTATAGAAACAATAATAGCACATTGGTAAAATATTCTTTTGAAAGTCAAAAAAAGGTACCGACGTCGATAGGTTAATTAATTATTGAACAGTATCCCGTATTCAATAAATATTATACCAAAGCTGGGAAGAAGTTGTCAATGAAGATATTGAGAGTATAATTTTCAAAATGCAACATACAAGAATAATTTAGCGATATATAAGCTTGAAGAGGACACATATATGGCTTTAACCGCTACCACTTGACATCGATACGCAAACCTGTTATGACGTCATCACACAAACAACTCTCAAAATTAAATGTGTCCTTTTAAAATTCGTGACCAAAAGGTTGAACAACCAAATAAATGGTTTTACGGCGCTTGATTCCAGATAATTCAGATCGGGCAAGGTAGTTACAGGCTCATGTTACGAATGCAAATCGTTCGTTCACTCCGACTTTTTATTTGGATCCACCTCGCCGTTACTCAAAATAAAAAACACTTTTGGATTAATCGAATGCGTACCAATCGTCGCTCAATCAATCCTTCGCCATTTAAAATTGCAAATTTTTACATTAAGCTGCCCATTTTCACATACTCCGTAAATGTAATCAAGAAAATGTTTGATCTTTTGGCTGATACAGAACGTGAACAGATAGTGAATGTGAAACACAAAGAAACATCAACGGAGGTATTCACGTCCGATCAAAATCTAAAAGTAGCCTTTATTGCAAGTCAAGAAGGCGACAACAGCAATAAAACATTTTCTCCTCGCTATTATACAACCTGATACTCGTGTGCCAAGACTAACCGATCTCGAAGTCAATTCGATTTTGAAATTAAATTTTCATACGCGCCGAGTACCAAGGGAGAAATAGGACATTACGCAGAACGTATTCGGCAATATCCTGGCGATAAATGCTGTGTCCTGTTTTCAATTTTCTTTTTCCCAAGTCCGTTATTTGGAGCGTTGACGTGAGTCGCCAATAAAATTTCTTTTTTTTTTCATTCCATTAGCCTTTTGCAACGGAACACGGTCATAAGTTAGAGTCAACTCGGTTCGTGTTGTGTGCAAACAAAAAAAAAATGCAAAAGCTCGATTTAATTGGCAACACGATACGATGGTACGAGTAGGCTTCTGAGAAACGCCTCCGCACTCATTGTAAACACATTGCGATTTATTCAACAATGCTGATAATCTTGTGGTGTGTTGTAACTGAATTATTTTATTTTGAACGCAAATCGTCGCGTTCATTAGGTTTTCTTATACATTCTTTGCTAGTGTTTTTAATAACTTTATGGACAACAAAATGGCTTTAAAATTGCATTGTTTACTATGATTTTTATCATAAACTAATAAATGTAAATAAATCAACTGGGCAAACGAATCATGGAGAGTCTATCGCGCTAAAATAAACTAACCAACTTTTGTTTTTACATTCAATAGTTGATTGATACACATTTTGCAGCGTTGATGTTTCTATTTTGATCAAAACTAAAAATAAAAACAACAATGAACCACGTCCACATTCTGCGACATAAACAATGCATCTTAACTTCAAGATAGATTACTAGCATCGATCCAGCATCGCTCATCTAAATGTTGCGAACGGCACACGTGAGAGGGAAAAGTCATTTTTATCGCCAACGAAAAATACGGAAAACGGGCCAAAACAGAACCGAGGGAGGCATTGTGGCGAACAAAAGGCGAGTGGTGCCCGTTTAATCCTGTCCGGTCGTCATTTCGCCGCTCCCAGTGAAAGAAAATTGAATTTATTATCGGTTGTATTTGACTGACGTGTTATTTCACACGACGCAAAGGAATGAACGACGGAATCCAATCAGTCAGACGCCGGATGTGATGGGAGCGATATACTAGACTATCAACGAATGAACTGACGAACTGAAAATGGCATTTTCTATTCGATATTCCGTTAGGGATTTGCTTTTTGCGATTGCATTCGTCGAGTTTACGCGTGTTCACGTGTGGTCGGATCTTGAGGGAAATTGAAAAATCTGTTTGGTATATTGAATTGGTAGTGTGACGCTAGAATTGTAATTCAATTCTATTTTAAAGCCACTCTAACGCGCTGGGGAGAACGTGCCGCTATCGATGCGACGTCATTCGCTTTAAATGATAAATAAGTATACCTAAATGTAGAAATACTTTAATTTTTTACTGAAATAAAAGTTATACAAATAGGTAGACGAAATGCAATGTCAGCGTCAAACAACAGAGAATTAAATAAAACTTAAGAGAAATATTAAGTAACATCAGTTTTAGTTTTTCTTTTGAGTATTTTTTAAGCTAGTTAGTTAATATTAAGCTTATTAGGAAATTGTAAAGTTTCAACCACTCATATAATCTAGTTCATACAAGACTTCTCTTCATTTTCAAACACGGTCCCATTAAAAATATATACGCCTTTAGTAATTCTATACTCACAAAAAACAATAGTGGCCACGGTGAAATCAATCAAAGGGGTAAAGCCGTAGGGTTAGGTTACCTAAAGAGCAAAAACAATAGTTATGCACCCACTACAAAACTAATTCGAGGGGAGACTAAAGAAAAAGGCGGGGTCACATATAGGGGGTGGGGTCTAATTTAGCATTGTTAGCTAATTGGCAATAGAACCAATAAAAACCCACGGCACTTTAGTACTAGTTAGTCAGTAGTTAGTTTGATTGCTACGTTAGTTATAAAAGTGAGGGTAATAAATTGAAGTTAATAGAAAGGAAATCAGAAAATGGGTCTTGAGAAAATAGATTGATTTGGTGTGGAAAAACTCATCTATTACCTATTAGGTTGATTGAAAAACTTTTACTCAGATGATTATAGTCTAAAGATAAATTATTTTGCTACAAGAAACCGTTAAGGCAACGCCATCCGCCTAAACTGTTATAATATCAGAGCAAATATTTCTAAGCGGATGATCTCTAAAATGAAGCTACTTCGCGTACTGATTTACATAAAACTTGTCTAAATGTTAATCCCCGAGCCGAGCTAAAGGATTATGACGTGCCCTCTGACATAGGCTCACACATTGGACGAATGTACCTTCCGTCCCGCTTACACTTACGAATTGAGAAGAGGATGGAAGCATCGAAATGTTTGATGAACGGTGACGTCACGCTCGGGATGTCATGACTAGGGACGGGGTACGTTTATGCAGTTTAATAATTGACGTCCCTTTGTGGGGTCTGAATATGAAATAATAAAGCCTGTGGTGTTTTGAGCGACAACCTATTAGGCATCGCATTGTGTGTTGTGTTGTATCGGTAATATATAATCATATATCTGTGCATTCGTGTGAAGATTACTGCCAAATAATGCACTCGGGGTAATGGAATAGCTGAATTAAATCACGAGACTATATTTGCGGTAATTCGGACATGGATTTCACATTCCGTTACATGGCGCTCGGACAAATGTCTGGTATCTGGTTTTAATCTAACATTATTCAGTTTTACCTAGTGTGAGCATTTCAGTAGCTTGGCGGTGCAGGAAAATATTACGAGGAAATTTGAATTTTCGGATAACTTTGCTTGTGTAACCAGGATTTAATTTGTCTAGTTCCTATGGCTGAATACAATCTTAGATGACAATCGTTTGAATCTATAACTATACTCGTAACTTTTAGAATCATAGTTAAAAAAGTACATGATAAGAAATATTTAAAGATTTTTGAATAAAAAAAGCACAGCTTTTTTTATTTTCGTATATATCAATACCAAATTTACGATTAAAAAATTAGATCTTTTAATTAGCTAATTAAAAGCTGACAAAATATTGTAAAGTTAATTTCAAAGTTTAATGCAACTAATTTATTTTAATAGCCACATTGACTATGATGACGGTCTGTATGATGTAGCAACTATTAACTAATATAATGAATTATTCAAAAACATAATATTATCTCCTGTTTATGACATAATCTCCTCTATAAATTATGCAGTTAGCTTTGAAGTTAATAAATATATTAGCGATTTTTACTTCAGTAATTAGTTTTGCGAGTATGAATATTTAGTAATTATTATTTTATAATATACTAGCTTTTTCCCGCTACTCTGTCGGCATGGTATTACATATAACAGAAAGTCCAATTGAATATCACGTTTCATATCGTGCTTCGTCTAGAAACATATTTAATGATCAGAAACATGAGTATAAGGGCGGATCCCCAATACTCCACTAGTTGACACTTTAGTCAAAACATTAGTTAGTTCAAGATGATAATTTGAGATAAATGCACATCTGTTTAAATTACTGCTGCTACAAAAAACACCACGTGCAGTCCGAGTGACACGGAATATTTATGAGGGTGAAAAGCCTTTGAAAGTGCATATTAATAGTGATAGTATCTAGCATTTTAATTAGTAAACAAGTTTATCAACAGCTTGGAGGACATTTGCATAATCAAATTCATAATATCACTTTATGGTGAGCGAGCCGTTATTATAGTTTTTGGGGCCCACGTATGTGCGTGGGCATAGGATTATGTCCATCAGATCATTGTTTATAGTCACTGAGTATGAAATGCTTGTTACGTCTCTACGCACAGAATAACGACTTTTAGAAAAAATAAAATATATAAAATGGTTGAATTTGATATTAATCTTCACTCCTTGATTCGTGCTCTAACCCTGGTATCTTTAATGCGTCTTTATTACTTGTATGAGAAGTTTTTGCTGGCTACTTATATTTGACGATGTATTTTAAATTCTGTTTAATGTAAGTTTCGTCTAAAGTCGTTGGTTTCATCTACTAAACTGTATTACATATAAAAAAAGATTTAAATATGCTTATTTTTAAATAAGAAATTTATTTAAACGTTGTAACGCATTTGTTTACACAAGCCACTTTTAAAATAACATATAGCAAATAGTTTCCACTATAAATTCCCACACCGCCACCATTCCGATACAATCACACTTAAGCTTCAACGTATTAAGCAGATCCAAACCATAACTCATCGCGATAAGAACTAAAACAAAACAGCGATCGTTATCGCGCTGTCTTCTGAACAGTTAACAATACGTCATACAATCATTAGCGTCACTGTCAACCCCTGATGTATTGTTTCATCAATTCACATTAAACTTGATGTTTATTGTTTAACACGTTTGAATTACGGTATAATATTGTGGCTGCTGCGCCTGGACTAACAATAGCGTACTTTACTACTTCCAATAGTGACAAATCAAGAAAGATTATGAGATCTATAATTCATGCAATGAAGTGCACAATTTATAAGATTTTACTGTGCTGGTAACAAAAGCTTGTGCTAGATAGTACCAATTTATTTGAAATTCGCTGTTCGTTATCTACACTAATATTATAAAAAGGAAAGATTTGTATTTTTGTGTGTGCGTATGTTTGTAATGAATAAACTCAAAAACTACTGTACCGATTTCAAAAATTCTTTCACCATTGGAAAGTTACATTATCCGCAAGTAGCTTAGGCTATATTTTATCTTCATATTCCTACAGGAACGGGAACTATGCGGGTGAAACCGCGGGGCGCTGCTAGTACAGGAATATAATGAAAGAGATATTGTAAGATGCTGTCTATGTATTACGGACTAATAAAAAAATAAGGACTCCGTGCTGTCATACTACAGCGTGAAGTCACCCTTATACATATGTGAGTGAGATTCTTATTGTTACCAGATATCGGAAATCAATCATTTGGAGGGCTTATGTCAATGTGTAAAGTAATTTGCGTGCCAAGTTGGAGCTTCCCAAGTGCCTCAAAATCTAGTTAGTGGCGCGGAGTCCATCGTTTTTTACTATTCGTGCTATGTATGCAGTATTTTAGTTGAAGCAACTAAAGAAAATTTATACATTCTCATTCGATATAAATAAAAATATCTAATAATTTTTTTTGCATTCGATTCTTTTTCCATAACAAAACTTCCACAGAATTTGATATCCAAGCTTCTCAAGCAGCTTATGAACAGGTTTTAAAAAATATATGTCCAAAAATAACTGCACAGCGCAAAACTAATTATGTCTGTATGTAGTGTGTATCGACAATGTGCTATTAACTATGAGGCCAATGAACTTCACACGAAGACTCGGCGAATGAGAAAGGGCAGGACAGGATGCTGTGGTTGAGTTAGGACAAGCCTATTATTCTTCAGCAAAAACTGTTCATCGCAAGTACACGTGAGTGGAGTACAAATGCTTAACTTATAGTTCAGTCCCGACTAGCAAGACAAAAAGCCGTACACCAAATTGATCGAACGAGTTTAATCTTACCAATTGCATTTGTCAAGAAATAGCAGTACCTATTTTTAAAACCAAGTTATCAGCCCACTTTTTATACTCCCCGGCAACGATAGACTTTAAAATAAGGACTTAAGAACTGTTTTCGAGCAAAAACAAATACGAGAAGAGGCTGACGGCACATCAATTTAATATCTCGCTTAATTTATGTTCCAATAACCGAGTCACGCATGCTACTTGTAATGGAATATTACAAATACGAAATTACTGTGATCTCAGTCAAATTATGGTACCGAACAACGCGTTTCGATGTAATTGGATACAGTCACTTGGACTTGGGTGTAAGTTATGAACGACTTGTGTCACGCATTTGTCAGATCCTAATTTGAAAGCGAAGTGTATGGCCAACTGCCTTCAGACCTGACATTAATCTGATTTGGAACAACTTTGTTAACGCTTAATTTATTTACTGGCACAGTCCTCTATTACGTTACAACTACATATCTCAATAATCTCGTAATAGGTTTTGAACTAGATTAATATTCGTATTCAGAACATTAATCTCGAATGACGTGAATAGATATGTTTCTTATTTGTGGTCGCCTTACGTTAAATACAATTTATTACTATCAAACTTATATAGTACCACATTTTCGCCTGACTTTTTTTTTATCAATATTTTGTTGCGAGTACAATTCATATTTGATGACTTTCTTTGAATATATAAATAGCTATAAAAATGTCTATATGTGTTTTTATCTCTTACCCTACCGTCTATCACCACCAATTACTATGTATAACATTCTTTAAAAAGCTAGTTGGTCTTAGAATTGAGTCTGAGTCTGAGATAAAGACTTCAAACTCAGCCAGAAGGAAATGTTTATGTTTCTCGCGTGATCTTTTTATAAACAAACAACTTCACGCCACTTCCCTAGCGGGGTAACTTTTTTATAGATGTCCTTATACATAAATATGTATGAATATGGGCGTCCATAATAGATAAGCGTGTACTTAAATTAATATACGTCCTTTAGCAATAGATAGCACGAACTTTTACAACAAGTTTAAAACTAGGTAATAACTGTGCTAGCATAGACAATGTATGTTTATCAAACCGCTGCAATCTCATCACTCAACTCAGTCTCAAGAGGATGTAGTCTGATAATGATGATGACGGTTGCCAAATAAATAACGACCCAATGACCGGTGCTGACAATGATTGTTCATGATGGATGGCAACGTCGTCTCGATTGTTTTACAAAATAAGTCGCTCGATCAACGCTTTATTATAGGCTATTAATTGGTGTAATGAAAACTCGTAATTGCCGAAACATAAAGGTATTTATCAACCTAACTATGTAGAATGACTGCTCAAATTTCTTGAATTTCAATTTTGACAGAGATTCTTTATATAAATAGCAAAATTAAGTACTTAAGCTCAATACACTCGTACAGTTCGATATATAAAATGGAACAAGATTAAGATAAAGACGAAAGAAACAAATTGTTTCAATCCAAAAACCGTCCATTCATTTGCATAGAATAATAATATCACAGGTTCCTTATTCCAAAGGCATTCACCGATCAAAGTGGTAGATTAGAGATCGCTATAAAAGAAAGGTAACTGGCTCGTTCAATATATTGACCTCTGACCTGTAGTAGCCAATAACTGATACACCTACACGGACGAAGTAATTTAAGTCATTGGACTTGACGAAGAACTGGATATACTAGAAGTGGTGTGCGTTAGTGTAGAATGTAATTTAAGAGGTGTAATCAAATACCGTGGAAAGGTTTGAGGCGTCGGCGTTCCTACTAACATGGGTATGAATGATGAGCGGACATTCCTTTAGCTTGACCATGGTGTGGGATACTGGATTCGTCCGGACAAGTAGGTGCCTACATATTTTCATGTTGAATTGCACTGTTGGTAGTTCCTTAGGTAAGCCATCATATAAGATTAGTGTAAAAACTGCCTATGCTTTTTGTTGTTAATATTTTTACTTAATATGGATATTAATACAATCTGTTTACCTATTACATACCTTTGTCTGTAATATACAACTTGGCTTGGCGTTGTAAAGAGAGTAACTACCGGTAACTTCTCAATAGAATCGGTAATCATGCCAGTAGATTTACATTACTGGGATGTAATTTTAGCCGCAGTTTATGACTCAGTTATATCAATCAGAAGTAAATAAAGTCAATATTTCCAATGTTTAATGTCACGTTGACCTTTGTTAGCTTTACTGTGCCAATTAGTAAAAACCTGTTTGATTATGTCAGTATCATAGAGTAGATCGGGAATACACTTTATATCAAATGACTACACCTACAGAACGATGGTTGATGACGATAAAAAATGTAATAAATTACGGTCTTAATTGTTATCTCGGTGTAGATCTAATTTAATTCTAAGAACGTGTATCAAAACATTTGGTATTATACTCGTAGTTTTTGATTTACGCACCAAAAACATAGGACCGGGAAATTTCGTTTTTGGTACATAATATAAATAGCTATCCGTGTCTAATTTGTAGAATTTATAACGGGTTGACATTTGTAATTAATAAATCATCGTGGTAAGGACAAGAGCGAAAGCTAATTACTTCACAACACGCACATTAATGCCTTAAATAAGTTGAAAATTAATTATCCTCTCATTTCTTTGGGGGCTCATATTAAATTAAGCTTTATTGTGAGTTGTAAAACAACTGCTCATTTTAGCTAATTGTGGGCATAAAATAAGGAAATGCTCCACATTACAAAATTATTTTACTTCGCATAATACGCTGTTATTTAGTTATAAACAAGGGCCTGTCTCTTTGCTGTTTTCTTGTTCTTTTTTATTGTGGTATGGTCCCTTTCAATGTACCTACTTCTCCTTGCTACCTTATACTGGTTCTAGCAGGCTTTTCTTACGCCTTATTTAACTTAAGCATAAATTATTCAAGTGTAATGTTTTGTGTACATGTATATAATATATTACCTGCGGCCGCAGTTTCACCCGCGTTTATGGTTAACTCGATAATTTTTTTATTTCTTTCTTTCATATAAACCTTCACCTGATAATAACAAACACAACTTAAAAATAATTAGCGATATCGGTTCCGCTGTATTCGAGATTAGGCTTAGCAACACATTGAGCGATACATTTTTATATTATAGATGTTTAATAGCATATAGCCTTCCTCGATAAATGAACTATACACGCAAAAATATCTTTTCAATTCAGACCAGTAGTTCCTGAGATTAGTGTTTTCAGCCAAACAGACAAACTCTTCAGCTTTATATATTAGTAAAGTAAAGTATAAATTATAGATTTTATGGATCTGGAAGAAAATTGGAGTCTCGTGAGAGTTTGATGGAAGTTCTCATGGAAACGAGACTGGAATGCAGGAATATTTTACATGACACTAATAATGAACTAGAATGTTGAGTTTGCGATTCTGTAATTTTTTTATTAAGTGTGTCTTGGATGTTTATAACACTCCATAATATTTAATTGTAAAATTCGAGGAACAGCTGCCGATTTATAAAACCTGACGGCACTATTTATCAACACACAACGAAGTACACCAAAGGTATAATTAAATTGTACATAATTCCTACACAAAATGAAATATATTTTTGCCATTTATATTCATAATATACCATAATATTCAGTTGGGTAAAGATTAACGGTCTATATTTTTAATTGTTACAATAACAGACCAAAAATAGGCAGACTTGTAGACGGAGATCTGAGCAAAATCTCCCGAGACATAAAACGGCGCTACCACCATTTTTATCGACGTTTACTGCAGATATACCTATTTTACTTACATTAGATATAATTTCATTATTACATACACTAGGTGCAAAATATTTTGTAAACGCAGTTTAAAAGACAGAAGAAGACAAACGTACAGCTTTAAAACCGCCCCGACAAGTTTAAATCGAGCATCATTTAAAATGATCACCTGTGCATTCGTACTTCATCATCATACAATCGGCGTCAAGGCTCGGGGACAATTACCGAATACAGTTTAAATGTATGTAGAAACGTGCCGTACGCGTAATCCGTAATAAACCCAGTTTACGCATGGACCAGCCAAAGCGTGATAATAGCGAGAGCAAATTTACACCGGCAACTGTCTGCCGACAAAACGGATACATGGTGAGCGCAATATAGGGGGCGGCCGAGCGTTTTAACGGGAAAACAATTGGATATTTTAGTGTCAACTAATTAAGCACCCTTTTTGGTTTGAGACCATGCTGTGGATATGAATAGTTTCAGCTTTATCAGTTGCAATTTTTTTTCTAGATACATTTAAACACAATAATGTTTTATGGAGTTTCGGTATGTCTGAATACAATTATCAATGAAACTTTGATTGTTGCTTGAATTTTGTATTTTTAACTTCATTATAAAATAATAAAAAGGTTTTTTTTTTAGGGTTAATATGGTTGCTGTTTCATGCCATTTAATGAATGAAAGGAATGGTCCCATTTAGTAATTAATTGATCAGTGATAATTTTCGCATATTGTTTAATGTATATCCTGTGTAATCTGGAAAACGCTATCTTTTTACATGTCATTTCGAATTTCATATATTTCTCGTGAGTTTATGTCGTTTATTTCCGAATGATTAATGGAGAAGTAATAAAAATTGACATCCAACTTATTCTTAAGCTCAAAACGTACGTTATATAATGAAATAAAAGTAAATTTTCATTTTGAGTACCTATATAAAGATATCAATTATATTCGCATATTTTATCGTTTTAAGAATTGATGAAATCGATATGGATAACTCTCTTAGTCTTTAGCTCGATATCACTGACGATAAATCGATATCAAGATTTATTTTGGTTATTTACTCCGAATTAACCATTAAGAATCAAACATAAAGCCAAATTCCGAAGAAAAAAACAATTGATCATTTTAAGCGCTCCAACAAACGCAACGTCATATCCAGAAGATTTTTACATCAGCAATGTGTACTTTCCTTTGACCGCAAACAATAAATTGATTTCGAAAGCAGCGACCGTCGGTACACTCGAAAACGTGAATCAATCATTTCGGTATGAAATATGATCATTTGTAATACTATCAACCTTTCGTGTATCGTGTATCTGGTTCTGATTAATTTTGATCGGCTGAACACCATCTTTAATTGGATCCACACTGAAGGGTCAATCATTTCGGAGCATGCTAAATCTTGATTTATTAAACTCAGCTAATTTAGTTGACAGACGGCAATTGAGTGATATACGTAAATTATATATTCAGACCAATATTCAGAATTTACATTCAACCAATGTTATTTTCTAAGACATCCGGAAAATTTGGAGATTAAAGTTATATTGTAGTAATAGAGGTATTTTCTAGAATAATGTTACCGTGTTCCAAAAAAAGCTCCGTCTAAAATTATGGTTGACCTCGAAAAACACTTTGGGTGTTAATAATAACGTCTCTTTACAAAAGGAAATACCTGTGAATGTTTTATTTCGTAGCTTTGTTTTCAAATGTATAAATAAGTGAAATGTACGGCTTTCTGTTTCTGAGGCTTTAAATATGTTTTTAGCTTTTTTATTTTATTTATTTCTGTTGTTTATTTAAACTCTTTTTTAGTTTATACTTAGGTAAAATAGCTGATTTATGTTTTTATTACACATGAAAGGACTATAATGATAACATCGCAGTCAATAGCTTATAGGTACTATTTCTTCTTTGATGTTTATAATATGTACTGCGATAAACAACAGATGCTATATTTACATTATGAAACTAAAATCATTTTCCATGTTGTTATACACCATTGTTAATTTTACTGAAATAACCCCATACACGTAATTTGTTTTGACTAGACCACACAGATTCAATCTACGTCAATTACTGGCGTTACATTATATCCGAAACACTACCACCAAATTTGTTTTCACACAAAACAGGCTTCGTTGGTAAAACAAACATTAATTTGATTAACTCACGGGCATCAAAAACGAGCGTAACGTTCCACCAAAAGTTTCCCTAGCTAATTAACTATCAGGAAAGTTGAAGGGCTGAGCTTAAGACCGCAAAAACGAGTTGCCATGACGACGCATAAACAAAGAATTTGCTGACCCTCATTAAAATGTTATTAACCGGGACCAAAAGAGTTCGAGGCCTATTGCTCACTCTGGCTAAGCTTATACGGAGTTTTTTTTTTATTTAACCTTTACTCGAAGCGGTAAATTATTACAACTGGATAAGGACGCTTTTAACACTTTTGACTGGCCCGTTGGTCGAGTGGTCAGAGACCCTGGCCACGAAACCAAGGGTCGCGGGTTCCTATCCCGCTAGGGGCAAATGTTTCGTGTGATGAACATGGACATTTGTACTCGAGTCATGGATGTTTATAAACGTATTTAAGTATGTCTATCCGTTCACCTAGTATCCATAGCACAAGCATAAGCTTAGTTTGGAGCTAGGGAATTGGTGTGTTAGTCTGAAGAATTTATTATTATTTATTATTATTACTATGTTGTCAGCCGTCATCAAGTTATCCACTCCCATTACACTTATATCATCTTTCACACAATCCATTCATCTCTTATTTGGCCTTCCTCTTCCTCTCCATCCACTAACATTCATACTTATCACTCTCTTTGTCACATATCCTTCCTCTCTTCTCATCACATGCTCATGTCCAACTGGACATGACTTTTATTGACGAAATACTACAAACAGAATTCTTTTGGGCTATCCGGTCATTGAACTATCTATGTGCAAATCACATCAATCCGATGTGCGTTTTGACAGAAAGAAGGTCAAATATGAAATCAAACACGAACTTTCGCATTTGCAATATTATGGATTTATGTCAAAACCCAGCATGCTAGTCCAATTGTTACGGTATCTTCTCAGGCGTTCAGATCAAGCCTGCAGGGTGCCTATTGGGTAGTAATTGATCAGTAATTATAAACAGGATGCATGCATTCAGACAGGTTCTCCTGTTATTGGAATTGCCATAATAAAGGAAGATGTCTCTAGAAGGAACTTGGTATTACGGCATTCTTTACATGGACAAGCAATTATTGCGCTTGGGTTTAATTTATAATTACTAAGTAAAGAAAGCCGTTATTGCACATTTTATGGCGAAATAAACTATAAAGAACGAAGTCGCTTTTTGCAATTGCTCAAAGATATTAATTAATTAAGTATAATTAAATAACGTTATTTTTTATCAGTTGCTCTTAGTCTACAAAAGACATCAGAGAGTTGACATTTTTATAGGACAATTAAAGTGAAATAAATTGTTTCGCTTTTATCGAAGCTCAGTTATCGGCTAATAAACTCTTGACGATAAAAAATTAAGCGTTTTCTTAATTAAAACTTTGGAAGCACGCCATTTCAAAATTACTTTTTATTACTGGGCACTGTCAGCTAAATTTTTCTGTAAAAGATTTTTATAAAATTGGAATTGTAAGAAAAGCTAAACTTTGTAATTTTTTTTTAAATATTTTATTTATAATATCTGTTTCTTATTTCTTATTTTTTTTGTAGTATCAAGTAGTAGTAAAATTTAAGAAATAGTAAATTATTTACTTAAAAACGAATCGAGAAAAAAAGCAAGAGAAATACAATGCTTCATACATTTCTTTTGATCATTACAATACTGGTCAACGTAGTTTGAATTCTTTTACCCGAGACACTTATGGGAGTTCCACTCCATTTAAAGTTTTTAAATATCACTAAGATTTTTTAAATACGCCACTTTTTACGCCATTAAACGACACCATGTTTACAAGAATCATTAGCGAAGTCGAAACTATTAATCTGCCAGCATCGCTACTTGCCTCCCATACATATCGTCTCAAGCCATTCTACTTGACTTTTTTCATCCGTTTCTCACAAGTCGGAGCTACCTCCGCAATACTGATAAACGCATAGATTACTTTAATTAGTCGCTCTGTCCAACCCTGATATATTCGCGCGATATCACCAATGACGGACACAAATAACCCACGATAAATTCCGCAAACAATTTATACTCGATAACCTAACTAAGTGGACGTTTAAATCAATTGGTTAACATGAAATGTTACTAGACAAGTCTAAATGTATTCAGATTGCTAACGACGGACGAACACGAAAGCCTGAGCTATCATCCGTACATGGAACGGAGAGCTGCCGCAAAGCAAAATGTCTCCCCTCCATTATATGACAGCGCCTGAGATCACACCAGCTTGCCATTTCACGTTGAAAGACTCGTACGTCTTGGAAATAGAGTCGTATATGGAATGCGCAGGTAATTTTTAGTCGGCAACCGTACGTGCTTCGCAAATCAAGTGAGTTCAAGAGCGGATGGGTGTGCGTCTATGAAAAATCGTGGCGAGGGTGACACAATAAGCGGAGTAGAAGGGGTCCCACAAGGTGGTTTAATCGGAAGCGAGTACTCGGTAGCCGGCGACCTCAAGTCAGCGTTACACACCGAAACACAAAATTTACTACCTGACTGGAATAAATCCGAAAGGATACCCACATATTTGAAATTACGTGTCCCTTGGCAGACTTTTATGATGCACTAATGAGTTTTGAAGAACTGTTAATATTAACAAAATAAAATTACTTTCTTCTATATTACGATAGCAATCATCATAGACTTACTTCACCTAGAAGTAAGCTAAATAAAATACTTAGAACTTCCCTAGCGGGGTAGACCGAGAGAACCGAATAATAATAACTTTTTATTAACTTTCAACTCTGTAGTAATGAATCAATTAGGTTTCTTAGAAATGTTTATTTTTAATGTTTCAGAAAAAATAATCCTTATAAATATTAAACTTCGTCGTCTTAAAAGTCTTCGTACAAAGTTTAAAACTTATTCAGCTGCACGTCCTTTGCGCTTTCGTGAAAGTTTATAATAAAGAGAACTCCGTTAAAAAAATTACCATTTATTACATAGGATCAACTACTACTATAAAAATAAATCTATTATAGCAAACAACTTGTCGTCTTAACGATAACCGCTTCTATCTAACTCCAAAATGTACGGTGTGACACGCAACCCGAATTCTACTTTAAAAAATGGTTTTGCACCAGGAAACAACTTCAGAATTATCTGACACTTCAATCAACTGCATAAGGTTGAAAATCGAACAAAAAGAAGGCACTTGCCGAGATATCGCCCCCTAGTGTTACAGCTAATGAATTAGCCTGTCAATAATATCAAAGCAAACACCAGCTGTCAATTTTCGAGCCTTTACGGGGGTTTGAAATTTAAATAAACAAAATTTTCCTCATAAACAAGCTTGTTACAATGCATCAGAGATCATATTTGCTTGACAAATAGTCTTGCAGTGATTTCGATTTGATTGATTACAAGTTTTTAATGTGTCAATTGCGTGTTACAATGAATTATGTGAAATGGATTTTGTTATATAAATGACTTGAGGTTTCAGCAGGTCTTTTGAGTAATTTTTCACAGGTAATGTAATGCAAAAATATTTGAGGAATTTGCTAGACTATGGCAAAATAACTACAATAAGTTTCACTTCAAGTGTGGTGCCAAATAATATTGTTTAAGAATTAATAAACCACACCATCATATCGAGTAAACATTTATCAAGTAAGTACATATTAGGATTTTTAATTAAATGTTATACGAGAAATTTGTACATTCTAGAAAACAAGTTGCATTTTCTGCTAAAAACACCAAACTAGTCTGCATAGTTGCACTAAGTATCTTATTGAAACCATAAAACAACTTCAAAACACAGCACCAGCCCCAGGTTGTACTCAAGTTAATTCATCACTAAACTTCTCAGACGCAGTAGACAAAAGCGAAACCATAGTTGGTTCAACTTGTCCACACATATTAGAACCTCACAATAAATCGTGGCTACACAGTAGAGTTGACTGAACTATTATGTACTGCAGGTACCAGACAAATGGAGGTGTAGAATTTGAAGAAGTTGATGCAACAAGTTATTTATATAAAAATATTTGACGAGATTTTCATAGTATATCAATTTATAATTTTATTGATGTTGAATAAAATACAAAGAGAAAGATTTTGTCAATGACCGTCAACTTCCTTTTAATATATTTGTAGGCGATTTTGGTTTCCAAATGTCTGATTGTGTTTCTTTTTCCGGTGAATGCGGAAAATAGGATTCCCTGTTTCTATTTTTAAGGAAGTGAAAAAGTATCTTCTCATTTTATAAACTAACTAGCTAACTACTTAATTAAACTTCACGCCACTTCCCTAGCGAGGTAGGCAGAGAGAACCGAACGCCATATGGCGTTTTATGGGTTTAGTAAATCTTCAGCATTCCTCTTTACCTTCATAGTATTTCAAGTACAAGCTAAAACGGCATTTACAAAGCTGTTAAAATTCCATAAGCATTTCCAAGCCTGCATTGTCACTACAGCCACATGTTGCTTGCAAGATATGAGCATTGCCTCTCACCGCGGCCAAATTGAAAATGAATACCAGCAGAAACAAGATATAAAGAGTCCGGCAAACGTTTGTAAGCCAACCGAGGCAGCGAAGTGGCAACATGTTGCTCTGAAACATAAATGGGTCCAAAGCAACATGAGCCAATTAGCTAGTTACCAAATTAGAGGAACCGTTGAAAAGATTTTCAAACGGAAAAGAATCCAGATGACGTGAATGGGTAAACGCAATCGTAAACAACCTTGTAATATTGTTAGTTACAGTGTTGGACAAACTCTTGCAATTCTATAGACACCATGAAGCAAGGAACTAAAGTGATGACAATTGCTACCTCTACTTCTCATGAGGGTTACAAGTCGTTTGAAACGAAAAAACAATGCAGTATGCAAACCACTCGTATGCATTTACATTGGAACCAAACTGTAAGGCGTGAGATTATTCTTTGCAGTCGCACTATCATTTTATCTTTGTCTCCCCATGTGAGTTCATAAAAAACTCGTCCATTGCTCAAATTCGACGCAAGTACAAAATTCATTGAGCTCACTTATAGACACCCAACTTTGCTCTCTCAACAAGACCACAACAATAGATGGTGGACAACTAATAATTTCAGCAATGCATTAAGCGACAAAACGCGCATAACAACAAAAGGTCAACCACTTTAATCCTGGTGCTGCTCTTAATACTTTGCGGCCACACGACCAGTCTCACATGTTGCTTGTCCAACACATTAGCATTTCAAAGCGGCCTATTCTCAATTACAGCGGTGACAGCCGGCCGGGCACTCCTTAGTGCCCGCCTTGATACGATACACATTGTTGTGGTAATGAACTCATGTGTGCAAATGCAAGTTAGGTTCCAACAATTAGCATATTGATAGCGTTAAACGTGTATTTTAATTCTGTAAACGCATTAATAGGTCGATACATTTTTTGTCGGTCTTATACTAATCCGAATATGTTACTTGACAAAGATGAGTAGATAATCAGAAAAGACAAGACAACGAAAAAATCATGTATATTTTCCGAGATGATAAATCTGTTGGACGCTTTTATATATACAGAAATCAGTACATTTCACCCAACTAAACTTTTAACTGTATTATGTCATAGATGTCAAATACCGCCAAAAGCGAAAACACAGTTTCCTGACCCCACCGAACGAAGCTTATAAACTCCCCACAACCTTAGACTGCCAACATTATGCACCACGAAGACCACCATACCTTTGACTGCCAAAATTGTACCCAACCATAAATCAGTGCGTACAAACATACAAGCGAGCAACGGGGTGAAAACCGCTAGCTTGGCATCGCGCCACGCACCCCGCGGTCGAATTATCAACTAGCGGCCATAGATTAGCCGGTAAACAGGGCAGACAGGACGCGACGTACAAACTTGGGCAGTCACTGCCGACAGTAGCCCAGTTATTTAGTATGTTAATTTGCCGCAATAGTAAACTGGATGCTTTACGGTAATTTATTTTGCTTGGAGCAAATAATTTGCTGCAATGTTTACGAGCGCTTTTAAATTCGTGGACGTGTAAAGATAAATTCGGTCGGGTTTTAAGGAACACGGAAAAAAATTACATAGTAATTTGTACACGTTATGTGCCTGTACGATTATATCTTAGGAATAATTTAATTCAGATATATTGAACTATCAACATAAAGTAGGATATAAGAAATAGAGAAAAATAAATGAAAGAGCTAAATCGAACTTAAAATGATATGAAAACTACAGAGGGCGCCATAAAAAAGACATTGTCTTTAATATAAAAATAAATAGCTGAATGTGTTGCTAAGCGCAAATCTCGAGAACAGCTGAACCGATTTCGCTAATTCTTTTTTAGTTGTGTATGTTAATATCAGGTGAAGGTCTTATGAAAGAAAAAAGTTGCACGGAAAAAAAATGGCTATTGAAAATCCGAGAACGAGGCGTTACGAAGTGCGCCGGGTCAGCTAGAAACATATAAGTTGTCACAAATGGTGACTATTGTATAGATACAATACTTTATAAACAAAATATTCTGATATGATTCTGACTTAATGTGTTTAAGGGGCTGGCTGCCCCTTTGACTCTGCCTACTATATATTCTGATGTACTCTTATACCTGGTTGTGTAATGCAGACTTAATAAGATTTAATATAAGACTCTAAAATTTCAAATCAACTAGCCCCAAATAAGGTATTTGTAAAACAAATAATTATAAATGCAAATGTTGTGAAAACTCGTCAAAAGACGAGGGACTATATTAATTAATTTAGACGTAAGAAAAAACTTATGTAATAGCCAAATGTTCGCAAGCATTTTCTAATTAGTTACCTAATTAGTGGTTTGCTCAATCAAACGTATCTCTTACGAAAATCTCTCCCAATTTAGCGAGCTATATTTCTTAAACATTTTAAGGATTTTTAGTTCATGAATATTTTGACTATTAATTTACATAAGTATTATATTCTATTGGATAAATTACAAATTCTTAGTTGTATTGTATAATACTAGCGACACGCCCCGGTATTGCACGGCGAGCATAAAACAGTACGAAACTACTACCATCCTCTTGAATCACTCCACCATCTATTGATGAAAATCGCATTAATATATGTACCTAGCGTAGTTTAAATAAGCGAATCTAGACGAAAAAGAAGCAGTTTGTTTTATACTATGTAAAAACTTTTTAACAAATTTAACTCGTTTAATTAAATAATACATAGTTTGAATTGGACATCTTTGTTAGGAATTGCAAAGTAGCTTTTGTTACAATAAACTCTGGAGACTTAGACATAATTTGTTGTATAGTAGTGCATGCACTAATCTTACTAATTCTTACTAATATTTTATAAGTTGTATGGACGGATGGATGTTACTCTTCCTTATTATTGATTAATATATTATTTTGATGTATGAGCCATAGCTTATATATCAAAGTAACACATAGCCTATGTTTTATCGATGTACCGCGCAAGCGAATCCGATGGTCATTAAAAACCACACGTTCGTTAAAGTATTGTATTACTATAAATGTATAGAATGTGGCGTTATAATTTGCGGTAAACTTACACTAACTTCCGAGAACGTGTGTTGAATGGAAGTTCGTTAAGTTGTTTATTAAATTTGTTTCCAGCACTTTAATAGACGTGTTGATATGTTAAACAACGAGCTAGTCCGCGTTTATATGTGACAGCAGACTGTTCGGAAGCTAAATTAAATAAGTTTATTTTAGTGTTTAAAATTAACTTCTAGGTAGTGTGGCGAGTTATTTCAACATTTCTGTTGCGTGGTTTTTAATGGGATATGAAGGTTGTGTTTGTAGAAACTTCAATGACTAGATGCTGTGTAGTAACGTTATGAATCATTTTAGTATCATTGGGATTGTAGCGTCTAAAACTTTGGCACATTTAAATAATAATAATGGCATATCAAGAAGATACAAGTTGTTTCATGGTAATTGACTTGTATTTTTTCTAATATGTACTTATTATTTCCTGCGATAAAAAAATGTTACTTATAATTGTTTGCTGTGGAATAAAAACTCAAAAGCGGCGTTTCTTTTCCAAACAATATTTTTTTTTTTTTTTTGTTAAATACTTACGTTTAAACAAAAAATAATTATATTTTTTACTCTTTTAAATAAGCAATACATGCAGTTTTACTATGAACTTTAAAAAAATCATAGATCATCGATTGTAACTTACGCAATCAAATTTACGCCGTTTCTAATGTTTCTTCAATATAAACCCGTTTGTTATCTAAAGCTCGTAATTTGACTAGCCTTTGTTTGTTCAAAATTAAACATTTAATCTCCCAATTAACTGAAGTAATAAAATGAACAACGACTAGATACAAAGGATTTCACGCCTTAGAACTTCGTTTTGAGATTAGAAATCGTTATCTTGAATTAGAAACAAGTTTATAACGTCTTTACAAAGGAAATGGATGTCACAAATTGTTTAAACTAAATGTTTTGGAGATTTTTTTTTTCCGCCTATATCGGTTTCAGTTTAAATATGACAAAAATAATAGTTGTTTGCATAATCTATACGTATATTTTAATGTACTTGTATAAAGTACACTGATACATAGAAATATACTATACTACCCTTATACTTAAGTATCTGATACTAAGCTAAAATATACTTCAGAAATTGACATTTCACTCTCCCGTCGCAAAAATACCTGTAACGACATCGACCGTCAACACAATTCCCCGTGCAATAAGTTTAACAAACTTTTATTTTTACTCGAACACGAATCGTCCAGATGCTCGACCCACCAACATAAAGGCCACACATCGAACGCGTCGGTGCCGTAACAAAAAACTTCGACAGCTGAGAAGCCCTACCCGATCGACTTGGCGAAAGTAATTAATCGCAAGCGAATTCGCGGGCTCGGAACTCGCGAACTGTCGCCGCGTCAAAACGCATCAGAGGGGTTGGGCGCCCGCGCGGAAAATTGGACCTGCGATGGTGACTCGACCGCGAAATACAATCGCCCGCGCTTGTGATCGCGAGACGATCGGAGCCGCGGTGCTAGGGCTGTCGGAAGGCCCGCAAGAACTGAGAAGAATCGCGTTTAAATTCGTTTCGGTGTATAAGTGCTTTCAAGACGTCTCTTTTTAGTATTTATACTACTATAAAAAAAAATTATCATATTTAAACAAAAATATACTTTTTGAATTAAAGTATTAAAGCAAATCTTTATCTTTCAGTTAACCCTAGCGGTTTTTTTTTTGTGTATTTAAACTAATATACGAGTATTATCTAACAATGTCTAAACGAAACACCTTTTCAATCTTCCAACAAAATAATCTACTCGATAAACAAAACACTAGACAAACCAATTTAGCCAGTTGTCAATTTAAACCGAAACAGCTCGCCGTCCATCTTCGCAGAAATCTTCTTGCCACTGTTCCTGATTTGGCTTCGCCGTTTCTATTTAGGTGGCCCCAGTTCCCAGTGAATTATTACCGAGTATTTTTGTGGAATGCCTGTTCCAGACTCCAGGCATACCGTTAACGAAATCGTCGTATCTATTGAACGCAGGCATTCATGATGCGACATTATACCTCATGATTTATAGCCGCAGAATTAACTGCTCACGTACAATTTATACACCATTGTTGGTCGCAAGTAATAAGAATTAAATAGGAATATATCTCTGTCGTTTTGTTATTCATATTACATTACCGTATCTTCCTTTACCAGACGTTTTAAGCGTTGATTATTCAGCGCTATCTTGGCGTGCCATCTGCTGCGATTGAGTGGAGAAATTCGGGTTTTAATCCGTAGGTTTAGGGTGTTTTTCTGGATGGCAACGGAGCCGGGAGACGGTATAGTGAGGAGACATTATTTTGTCACAATGGTGGGTTCCGCCCACTCGCCAGCAGAAGTCTTCACCGATGCACCGCTTTAGGGAACGAATAAATTACAAGTCGGTCCACAACTGTGCAGTTCCTCTGCGTCTTTACGGTTGTTTTAGGACACCCTGCAGGATCGTCTGGAGTTACGTACGGTATGGTTGAATGGAATTGTACATTTATTGCCTGGATTAAATTCATTCTGGAAGTTTAAGCGTTTAAGTTTCAAGACTATTAAAGCACTACTTTAATATAATCTACTATTATTTTTCTTGACAACCTCTCAGTAAAACAGAATTTCCTAAACTATGGGTGCATCACACCGGTGGGTCGCGGTCCAATATTGGAAAATAGGACGATCTGCAGACCGGAGCGTCATCAGCCGAACGCTTTTTATCTTCCTACCTTATACCTAAGCGGTGAGCTCCGAATATGGAATTTTAAAGTGGGCGAGTGAATATGGTGGGCCGCGACTCAGTGAATTTTGAGAACCATTGATCCTGAAAACCCAATGAGCAAACATATTTTAACGTTGATGTGTAAGGACGTTCTCGCAGTTACAACAGTTAAAACCTAATTCTTGTAAGAACTGCTATCACATAATAAATTAGGTTGAGCTAATGATGATCTTGATACTTACTCCTAAGCGCAATAATAATGATAAACATTTTTTACATAGCAAGCAATACATATAACGCATTAAGTTTTTGTCGGCACTTAAGTGACTTACTTATAATAGCGGAAGCCCCTATTTTACACATACCTAAACGTGACTCAGCCGAAAAGTTGCCTTAAAATCCGTAACAATTACCAAGTGTTGCGATACCGCAAAAAATCGCATTAGCACCTCCATGAAACAATAGTCAGACCAGATTAGACACGTCTGAGCTGGAAATACTTCTTGCAGCGTGAGAAGGTCCAACCACAATGCTCATGACGTCTCCACTAATCGCAAAGAGTGGTAATCTAATACACGAAGCTCAGCGACATTGGCGTTCATGGCCGCAAATCTCGGATTACACCACAAGCACTTTCAACCGAAAAAGCACTCGAAATTCAACCGTACTCCGTCCACATAGGATGCGTACGAAAAATTCAAAACAGCAGACAGGTTAGGCGGTGGTCGATTCATAGATTGCTTTTTTGTAACGCGAGCGAATGAAAAAAGTGGATGGACGACTATCGTGTGTCGCCGCAAAACGTACGTATGGATGTCAATAGAAGTTATAGCGTAATGAAAAGTTATTTTCTACCTTATCTAATTGAGGTGCGGAGCATTGCATCTTTGAGCAAAAATTCTAGTAGGCAGTTAAAAATACGACGGATTGCTGAATATATAGCAAATTGCCATATATGGCATTATTAATAGGGCAGATAATTTTTTTTTATTTTTATAGCGCGATTTCATTCGCGTTTATGGTTAATTTTATATAGCCCACAGTCTTCCTCGATAAATGGGCTATCTACTTGGACCGGTAGCTCCTGAGATTAGCGCGTTCCAGGAAGCAAACAAACTTTTCATCTTTATAATATTGGTATAGATTTATAGCAGAAAAACACTAGAAATTCTAAGTAGCTCCAATATTTTATTATACACATAATTATGTAACATAATTAGTTATACTCAGACTATTAATAAGCACTATTTACATTTATAACAAATGTAATATCATGATACCAATTAATAGTATTATTTAAATTCCAATTAAAAGGTAATATACTGATAAAATTATTTTTTAATACCTACATCATATCTCAGTACCGCAACAAATAAAAAACATATATATAATGATACCTAAATATATACATACCTTATAATAATAATAAATTCATCAACCAAAGCAATTAAACAATATATATACATACTTAGCAATATATAAGTACATATTTAGCCTCACTTAAAAGTAAACAAGCGATAACGAATACCTACACTTGGTAATTGAGAATATTTACTCAAGTTTAATTAATTTCAAGTGAAACTCAAGCTGTTTCAAATACATAAAACTAATTTGAACCGCGTCCTACCACCTGGGTTTGCAGTAAAGTTTACTAGTCTTAATAACAAGACATAAAGTAATTCTGTGTAGATTACTTTAGCTGCACGTTTTAATTTCGTCATACAAATACTAGACGTGCTCTGAAGACTATTAGTGGAATTATTTTTATTAGTTAGAATTCACGATTTATTAGAAACTAGCAGCACCGGTTTTATCCGCGTAGTTCCCGTTCCCGTGGGAATATGGGGATAAAATATAGCCAGATAATGTAGCTTTCCAATGGTGAAAGAATTTTTGAAATCGGCACATTAGTTTTTGAGTTTATTCATTACAAACATACACACACACAAAATTACAAAAATACAAATCTTTCCTCTTTATAATATTAGTATAGATAATTCCCAGTGACAGCTTTTCGTAGTAAATAAATTCCATATTTGTTTATTCAAATATAAATATTCGACTACACGGACTATGATTTTGTACATGATAGTAATTTGTTTTATGTACGATAAATACTTTATATGCTTCAATCTTTAAAAAGGTCTGTCCAATCACATATATGTTTTAGTCTAGTTTATAATTTGAACGAAAGGGCAATCAATAAGACTTTGCAACAGCTTATTAAATATTTTTATTTATACTTACTGTCCCATGAATGAATGAGTACTCTGGCGAAGCCTATATTTTAATCCTCAATAATGAGTAGACACGATTGCATAGCAAAAACATGAGAGGCTATAATTATAAAATTATCCGCCTTTACATACCTGTAGCTAAAATTAATACATAAGTGTACGTTACTAGGTAGTTATTTCGTGGGTAGAGCAAGGTACTTTACGTTTTAATTACGAGTACCGTAAACGAGATCTTGTTTGAATAGTACATAGTCAACTAATGACCAACGAAAGTCATAAACACACTAAGTTGTCTTACCAAGATTAAACATAATAAATACGTATTGCACTAAAGTATAATCTTTTAATCTTCGTAAAACTAAATATTTTTTTGTGCTACCAGCAAAATTACATTATTGTTTTAATCGCTTAAAATAAAACTTCGATTATATTGCTGTATGGGTTTTCTATCGATTAACCCAGAAATTGCAGGAAGTTGTATGCGGTGCAATAAATCATAAACAAAAAAGAAAGATGAGAAAAATATGTAAATGTTATCGCAATTGGAATGATGCTAGTTCCGAATGTACAGTAACGAAATACAAAATAAACATATATATATTTACATTATATATAATCATATATTAAAATAGGAGTAAAGCTTTTTCCGTTGCATATTTTTTGTTTAATATTTATGAGAACGCAATTTTCAAAGACGTTTATTGTAATTCCTTAGTACTAGTAGTTTTATCGGTTTATTAAATGTGTCTTAGTGTATGATACCTAGGTGTCGTAAACCACGGCTTTATATATCCTGATTTACATAATTAAGTTCTCGGCAGAAGCTTTAGATGTTACATTTAGTAACGACTTCTTGTTACATACATGAATATTAGATTGCTCATTTTGAAATCAACTTGATTTATTGTACTAGGTTCAATCTAGTTCTTGGTTCGAACGATTAAGTCGAACCCTGAAGCGATGATCTTGGTACGTTTATTTATGGCGTTAAAATTAAACGCTAAAACGAACAGTTCAGTGTTAATAAAAATATGTGTAAGTAAAAGCCTATTGTTAGTTTTGTTGCTAGTAAAATGGACTATGTTATTTACGACAGACATAAATAAATAGTGAACATTACGGGTAGTTAAGTTTCAAGAAAACTATCAGCATAAAATATTTAATAGCTTAAACTTCAATCTATGCGAACAGAGGAAATGTATATAAAGTTTTATTATCAAGTAATTTTTACTATGTTGTTATTTCGACGTGAATTCACAAAGAATGCGTTAGGCAAGTTTATAACAGAACAGTAAGTATAAAAATCCGTTAAGATCTTCATAACTTCCCAGAGTACAGTCTCCTCAATCCAGCTCTTGCTCACCCCAACAAAATTGTCTGTCCAATTATTCCTCAGAAGCTTAGCAAGAAAAAAATCAACGCGAGTGTCCGTTCCCTTTTAAAGATTAAGACTTCTAATCGTATCCTCTGTGCCCCGACCCTTCGCGATAAAGGGGGGCTTGTGGCGAGATAAAGTACCTCCGAGGACTCACCTCTTGACAACTCAGACCCTCACTATTGTGAGGTGCATATTAAAGCCGACCGCTTTTCTTGCGAACTCGCTCCTTGATTGAAGTTCTGGCTAATTCAGGGTTAAATAATTGCCATTCTAGGCTTTATTGTCTTGGTGGTTGGAAGTAATTAGTTTGACAACAAACTGTTCATACGAAAATAGAATTCATTCCACAAGGAATGAATGCTATTTTCGTATGAACAGTAACTTTGTACTTTAGTACTTGGCATAACTTAAAAAAAATGGCATCTATGTATATTGATATCAATTATATTCATGATACATTACATATAATTACAAAACGTATGAACTGATAATTACCGTAAACCTTGTTTTTTAGGCAGAGATATGTTTATGAATGCTCAAATGTTCTTTTATGAAAGGAAACGTTCAGTCAATTTAACTTTTTTATTGTGTTCGTTCTCACCAACACTCAAATACCACATGCTGGTACGATAGCAAACACGTGTCACCCGTTGACAGATTTGGCAACGTTCCTCAATTCAATGTAGTCATCATAATTTTTTACTCGTTCATCTTTAACCCTAAATCTGTCTTCAAACTTCGCATGTGCAAATTCATGAGCGAGATGAAAAGATACCAAAACCCTTACATTATTAAGATGGTAAGCTTCTGTATGAAATATTTTACCCGCGGGTCGAAAATAAATTTCGATGGAACGGCCGAGGGAACAATGCAAGTTGTAAGATCAAAGGGATGTTTTCACAACTTGTCGGGGTGAGGGTAGTTTATGCATGCGGTAATAAGATGCTAATGTAATTGTACCTATAAATGAGGGGGTTCGCTAACGTCGAAAATGTCAATTTCGCTAATGTTATTGCAGTTTGTCAGATCGGTCAATTGAATCGCAAATTGTTACTCGATAAATTGGAATGAAATGTTCCAACTACTGCTCGAAGTGTATTAAAATATTTATTTAATCTTGTTCTAAATACTTGAATAGTAATTTTCGATTGGTTAATCGCATTGAAAGCTGACACGGTTACAAGCATCAAACGAACAAATCGCTACACCAATAACAAATCATAAGTATCAATTAGTTACAAGACAAACTACATAGAATTATAGCGGTCCCAAGTATTAAATTACTCAGGCCAAGACGGAAGTCTGCCCAGCTTAATTTATTAGCCTCAGGAATTGTTTGCAACAAATTCTAATGAACCAGTTAAGCAGGGTACTGCGACTATTGTTGGTGACAATAAATATAGCTATCAAGCTGGAACAAGATAAAGATATGGAGCTAAGAGCTCGCGCAGTGATAACGTCTCGGGAAGATATAGTAATGCGAATTCGGAGAAACTTTATGTACTTCTTAAAGGGTTTGTAGCTTTGGAAAAGAGAGAATAAACATAGCAATTCTTACAATGCACATGATAAAAATACTTTTAATAACATTCAACAGGCAACAATTCATTGTATTTAAATAAAAGATATATTGATTAAACTAACCAATAAGTTGTTCTGTTGGTCTGGGACTTAAAAATAATGTGCAAACTGTGTTTCTTGCCTAGCATGTCGTAAAAGGCAACTAATGGTATATCGGATTTTGTGTATGTGATTGTGTAGGCGACAAGCTAGCCACTTTTCACTACTTTTTCACAATTTTCCATGTAACCAGCTCAGTTTTATTTTTGGCTGAATGTGGTTAAAGGGGCCTGCTATCCCTTTGACTCTGCCTTCGGGGATTTTAGGCGTGATGTTATGTATGTATGTATGTATGTAACCAATAAATTGAACGTTTAAGCCAGTTTCCTTTCCTCGTCTATTTTACTTGAATTCAACAAATTTCGTCAAACAAAAATAGGGTCCAAGTAAATATTGTACGTGTACCCTGCGGCTACATTTGTATAGAACGAAAAACAGAGGCATTGATCAAAACATGAAATGAAATTCGGGCACCAACGGACCGTCTGACAATTTGCGTAAACAAAAAAGTCAGGAACTCAATTACAACAAGCCGTATCAGCCTCACTCAAGCGCAATATTGAAATGTTCTAATTTGCATAGTTATTATAAACATGAGTTGGGCGATTTGCCGACAGAGAGGGATCGGACAATATAGGTAGTCCGTTAGTAAAAAAAAAAAACAGTCCACATTTGTAAAAGATAATGTTATGTCATTCCAACGTTCATTCGTCTAGTCGTGATTTAGAATTAAGTTAGTAAATTAAGTGTTTGTAAAATTAAGCCTTAGATACTAAGGCTTACTAGATCCAGGATTATGATCTAAACGCCTAAACTAAAACGAGACATAACGCTAGGAAGATTACTAATTTAATCTAGATTATATTACAGTACTGAATAGCACATATGAGATCTTGATATTCAAGATTATAGAAGCCAACAGTCTTAAGTCTAAACTCTCTAATTAAAGGCGTAAGACCTGATATGTTTCTAAATGAGACGAGGATTAACGTAACACATCCTAGTAAGTGAGCGGTAACAGCAACATTGTGAAGCTTTATAATTTACTAAGCTCTATTTCAAATTGTTTGCGTTCGGTAATATTACAGCAGATTACAAAGGCCGGGTCAATTAACGGAGGATGAAATTTGAATTTGTAATCAGAATTTTGAACACATCTGTTATGATTTTGCAGGTGTCAGGCGACAATTTACAAATACAGTCGCAGAGTTGAAATGACTAATCTAAATAATAATTATGGATATTTAATATAGCTGGAACAAGTATTTGCAGATTAGATGGTTGAATAATAATTTCAAACAGGTGTTTATCATATATATAAAGCTCCCAAAATAACTGTAATGTTACTCCAGGCAATTTTCTTTTATGAAAGTAGATATATAACTACATAGTAAGTGACACTATGAAGGTAAGTGTTTAAGTCCAATTTCTCAACATTTATTTTAGTAGCTAATTGGATAAAATGAAATGAATGATAAAATGAATTGAATGCATTTTAATATGCATAATGATGATTCACAGGTAAGTATATGATAACTAACTAACTAAAACGTCACGCCACTTCCCTAGCGGAATACTGAATTTCGAATACTGGATAAAGCCAGTACATTGCATGAATTATCAAATATAAGTATATGATAACCTTTTTAAATAGAATTTCCTAGACGTCTACATTAAAATCTAGCCTAGAAGACTCCTATAATCCCCAAATGGACTACATCGCATTACTATGTTTGCAGATGAATTGTACACCCGCGAAAGCTTATGAAAAATTCACACGACCCTAAAACAGACAAATTCCAAACTCACGTCACGTCTAAAACTAACAAATCATAATCACAGTCGTACCACTCTTATCAAATTCCGAGACCCTCGTGGACAGAGCAAATACTCAGAAAAGAAACAAATAATACTTACAGCGTTTCTCGTGCGGGGGATTCGTTAAAAGGGTGCAGCGGTACGTCACATTGTTTATTCAGTCCGCTCGCCGGTCAGAGGCCTAATCCGCATCGATCGTCCGTCGGTATGTCTGTTCGGCCGGGAGGTAACAGCCGCGTAATCCCGCTAGTATCGTTTGCCGCAATTTATGCCAAGAACTCGAAATATACATGCATATGCATCATTTCACAATTTTGTACATTTTATATTAATTTGTTAATGCCGTGTATAATTTTCTTCATATTTTTATATTCATTATAAATTTCTATAACGAATTAGGAGTAGACGAACGCATCAGACAATGCAACGCATCAGGGTATATAGGATTTTTTGAAAACAAACTAATTTTTATGGAGCGAAGCGAGAAGTGCCTTTGTTTATACAGTCCGCTTACCTGTCAGAAGCCTAATCCGCATCGACCATCCGTCGGTATTACACGGATGTTACCACATTCGGACATCGTTGTTCGGTAGATAACATCCGCATAATACCGCATTTATCGAATACTGGATAAAGCCAGTACATTGCATGAATTATCAAAATATCGTGAAGAGTTTTACGCAATATCCAATTTTTCAATTCAAATTACTGCTTATCATAATTGATCGAAGAAATTAACGCGTATAGTAGGTTAAATTTGTATCACCCTTAGTCAATTTAAAGGTCAACTTTACTTCAATTACAAAAATACGACGACTAAACAGGTGAATCGACAAAATCCGTATTGACAACATGTTTTAGTAGTAAAAAAAGTAATAAGTAAGCAATTAATGCATGAGAGTTTTTTAAATACCTTAGATTAAGGTTGACATTTTTAATTTTAAATATTTGTCAAGATACGAATGAATTCTTTTTTCTCAACCAACGTAAAGCAAGTGAAGTTGACAATAAATTAGACTAAAAATAGTAAATGCTGCTTCAGTTACAACCACCATTAAGAAATCCAGAAGTTACCTAAGTCCTTCAAGGGACCTCTGCAGATCTTGCCTATTAATTTCCGAAGGGTGAAGCGGTACGTCACATTGTTTATTCAATCCGGTCGCCGGTCAGGGGGCTAATCTGTATCGATCGTATTTTGGTATGTCGTGTAATACTCTGTGTACACTATACAGCAATTTGGTCAATTCTGTAATACACAGCTACGTTGGTTAATAAGTAACTAAAAAAATGTTTTACTCCCTTATTGGGATTACAAAAAAAAAATTACTTACGTATTTTTTCTTTTGTTCAGCAAACCAAAAATGTGACGTCACTAGATGTGTAAAATTTTACCGTTCAAGTGACGTAAAGCGCCCCATTTCATATCTTTGAAGCACTGTATCTTTGTAATTTTTTTAAGTATTAGATATAGCAAAAAATAATGTATTCAATAGTTTTTGATAATTTAACTTACGGACTATATTTTTTGAGTAAAATAGCCCATTCTATACTTAAGCTACAAAATGTATATGGTATTAACGGATATATATATCCTAGTTTCAATTTTAATGCAATAGTGGCGCTAACTTATGCAGCTTTTAGTATATGCATGCATAAAACGTGTTACCTATAGACATGCTAATATTTTTTTTATCAAACAGTGAAATAAAGGGTTTTTGTTTGATCAGTACCTACCTTTTTAAAGAAACTTTTTTTTTTTAAATTGATCGGACTTCAGACGGGCCATTGATATTCATCGTTACTCTGTCATTCTGTGTATATTGATGTTAAGCTAGGCGAATCATTATCATGCGCCCTGCAGGGGGGGCTCCGAATACTCCTGAGGTATCCCTGCCTGTCGTAGGAGGCGACTAAAAGGGCCTTTGGGGTCGTGGGGGTTAGGGGAGGTGGTCCTCTGGCCCTCTATCGTCCCCGGAGAAGCCGACTGCAGGTGTTACACCCGGTCCGTCAGGATAGGGTACACAGCTGTCTATGTGGTCGTGAAACACCACCCTAGGTGTTCTGGGGGAGAATACCACTCCCTCGAGATGGGCCGCCAGGCGGCAGCGCGCGCTGCGTAGACTTTACGAGATGAATCCCGACTGTGGGGATCCCGTTGGTTTTGCGTTAGCGCCCGAAGAACGACAGCCTTGAGGTTTAGTCGGTAGGGTCTCCGGAGTTTGCTTCCGGTTTCGAGCCCGACTCACCCTTATGGGTCCACCCAGGATTCTATTTGGATGGTGCGTAAATGCATTCCTCAAGTAAAAAAAAAAAAAAAAGGCGAATCATTATCATAGATTTACGTGAATCCAGGAAAGATATAAATCTCATAATCTGTATATGTAGTAGACATATATCTTCATAGATATAAATTTACATAACTGGCAATCTACACAGATCGATTGACATTGATCCGATAATGTGGTAATTAGGCATTACTATTCAAATAGTATATTACCTAATTATTAGATGGGATCCCTTAGGAAGCATTGTTGGGCTGAACCTAAGGCAATATAAACACATTGTTTTATTAGGATCCTCGTCTAATAGACCTTATCCGCGTCTAACCACAATCGGCTAGTCGGGTTATGAGAATCGTTTACGATAATGTTAGCGGTACATATGCTCAAATTGTTTATAGATAATATAAATATTTATACCACAGTATCAACTGACCATTCATAATCAATATGAATATATTTTTATGACTCTTCGAAAATTTTAATAGATTTTGTGTAATGAAAGATATAAGCAGAACAAAGATGATGATGAGTAGAAGGAGATTTAATAGAAAATATACAATTAGAAAAGAAAATAGATGGTCCTGGGATGGATGTCCTGGATGATAATAGGTGGTCCCATTAGGTGCCATCTATTTTCTTTTTTAGTGGGTAGATAACTGAAAAATTGCAAAATGTATTTGACAAATTGATAAATATTAAGCAGAAGAGTATTTAAGTTAGAAACAGGTTTGACTAACCTAGCGGATAGGTTGGAGTTGTAGGAATACATTTGAAACATAAATTATGTATTAGATTTTTTGTAGTAAGTATAATAAAGTTTCAATGGTATAATACAGTTTCAGCCCCAATCGAATTGAGGTTGAGGTGTCGAGTTTATAAACCACACCCTGAACCTGTACCTATCTTGTTTAATGGGCTAATCCTTTATCTTCATCAAAACAGCATAGATCAGTGCTTCTCAAACTTTTTATGCTATGGAACCCTTTTAGGAAGCGGAGTATTTGACGGGACCCTAGAACAGCGCGGGCGGTAGTGCAGTGCGTTCCCCCAGGAGTTATGATATTTATGATCAGTACCAATTTTCGTGGAACCCCCAGAAAGGCTTCACGGAACCCCAGGGTTCCGCGGAACACACATTGAGTATAGCTGGCATAGATGTATGCGTTTAGTTATCTATAACATAAAAATGAATCGCTGAATGTGTTGCTAAGCGCAAATCTCGGGAACAGCTGAACTGATTTCGCTAATTATTTTTTAGTTGTGTTTGTTACTATCAGGTGAAGGTTCTTATGAAAGAAAAAAAAAACAAGTTGCACGGAAAACAAAATGGGTATTGAAAATCCGAGAACGGGGCGTTACAAAAGTGCGCCGGGTCAGCCAGTAGTATAAAGACTTAGCATAAAGTACTCTACAAAATCAATACGTACGTACCCCAGAGTTTTGATTTCATAACATTCTGAGGTTCTATTTTAAGCTTACCCAACTCAACCGCTCGCCTCCACATTTCCATAAAACCACGCTCACATCACATGTTAAAATATTTCTTACCTGCAACAAAAAACGAAACGTCGGTAAATCCATCAGAACAAATTCACACAGGCCCGAACGATACAATCTTTGTTACAAAGCCGCTATCACGGAGGGGGAGGTCGACAGAATCTCGAACACTTTTATGGAAACTATTCAAATGCGTGAGATATCCTAATAGCAGCATTAACTTCATCTTCCCACCCGATCGGGAATGAGCCCGGGTGTGCATTTATCGACGGGAAGCCGCGAGGATAGAGAATGTACTTCACTGGATGTGTTGCCATAATGTTTGTGTTCAATTTGTACACAGACGCGGCTTCTGGGAATCCCTTTAGAAAACGAAATGTTTCAGTAGCAATAAACAAATGACTATCTACTTTAACATAGTTGGAATTCGAATTAATTCAAAAGTCCCATACAGTACCCGCCTTAGTATTCGGTAGATACTTACATACACATATAAGGTTGTAATATAGAAAATTTCACCAATACAGCTTCGTACTGGTGAAGGGTTCGTTAATACTGAAACATCAAACAGGAATATTGCTTTTACTTAGAAATTGGGTTTCAAAGTCTATGTTCCAATATATAAGGAGCATAAGTCATTACATACCTACTTATGTTCCACTTCGCGATGTATTACATAACGCTGTATTCCGCGAAAAATAAAAGATCTCAAATACACTATGTTAAAACTTTTAGATAATTTCAACATTTAAATCGAATAAAGTATTTCGCGGAGACTGTTATTTTTAATTAAAACATTAATAAAGGACATTAACACAGTAACTAGGTTTAAACAACTAGTAAATGCTGGTCCAGAAACAATTGACACGGTCCAGAAATTCATAATGAATTATTATTTAAACAACTTTCAGTGCGAAACTGCAGTCACATTTCAGATTCATATGAAAATGTTAATAGAAACAGTAAATTAATAAAGTTCATATTTCTGATGACAATATCATGTATTTTAACATTATTTTAAAAACTTATGACCGACTTGTGTTTCTCGTCTAGCATATCGTTTATGCTAATTAATAGTGTATATTGATTGGATACTGCGCAGGTGGGAACAGAACTGAAAAATTACAAAAGAAATTTGACAAATTAACAAAAATTAAGCAGAAGAGTATTTAAGTTAGAAACAGGTCTGACTGGCCTAGCGGATAGTTTGTAGCATAAATTATGTATTAGATTTTTTTGTAGTAAGTATAATAAAGTTTCAATGGTATAATACAGTTTCAGCCCCAATAGAATTGAGGTTGAGGTGTCGAGTTTATAAACCACACCCTGAACCTGTATGTGAACTGAATCATTATCATAGATAGAACCCTGAACCTGTGAGTATAACAGCATAGATGTATGCTGTTATACTATATATGTAGTTATACTTTATATGTAGTTATACTATATTGAATAACTATAAATTATCACTACTTTGTCCGAACTTTACTTCTAATCCGACTCAATTTTAAATGCGGTTATCTTTTATTAACTTGCTGTTCCTCAAACTCTGCCTACAACTTCGGGGACTGCGCCCGCAATATTATGTATATGTTACGAAACGTCTCGTCTGAAAGCACTAAAGCTTTAATTGGCTAAAACTAGTTAAAGTAGCTCTAAATAAATAAATTCTAGAATTCTCTAGGCTGGCACACAATATCCGAGTTCCAAACTAAGATTATGCTTGTAATATGGATACTAGGAGAACGAATAGACATTATTAAATACGTTTATAAACATCCGTGACTCAAATACAAATGTCCGTGTTCATCACATAAAACATTTACCCCAAGCGGTTTCGAACCCGCGACCATTGGTTTCGTGGTCTGGATCTCTGACCACTCGACCAACGGACAAGCCAGCTTACTTTTTGAACTCCGCCTTCTTCTGAGAATGTGGACATGGCAGCATGTATGTAGTATATGTTACCCTACATACTCTGAAGACCTAAAAACGGTTTCAACCACTATTCAGAAACACATCACGTCACACGCCACTTCTGATCTCTCTTATTCCATGTCATCCGCTTTTTCCACCGTTTCTTGCGATGACCCTAGCATTTTGCAATTCAAAGGGTTTCCGGGCGACTTGGGCTACCCAACTGTTTGCCGGGAATACAGATGAGTGGTCAAGCTGTTTAATGCACGGTTTTGTTATACCCTTTTTCAAATTCACACTGACATACATAAGTTTTTTTTGTATCAATATTTCGGTGTTTGTGCGAGAAGTCTGATTCGATTTGGTCACATTTTGTGAGAATATATATATTGTCAGATATTGAGAGCGGTGGTAGCTCAATGGTTAGGACACGCGCCTCTTAACCGAGGAGTGCGGGTTCAAACCCGGGCACGTACCTCTGGATTTTTCAAGTCTATGTACGTATTTATACCACTAGCTCGACGGTGAAGGAAAACATCGTGATGAAACCTTCAAATTCAAACAACTTTGGATTTGTAACCATGATCCAAAAATTGTCTGGTTCCCCTACCTTAGGGTTACGAAGGTCAGATCGGCATTCGCTTCAATGTCGCTAAATCCTGGATCATGTTCTAAGCGGACCCCGTCTAAGCACGTGACATAACGCTAGGAAGATGATGATATATATTGTCAGATATTAATGCTCCCAGATTTTTAAATCTTACTGATCATTTTTGTGCGAATATTGTGTTGGTTATTGTGGAATTTAGAGAAAAGTTACATATCTTAGTGATGCATGACTTAACTACTAATAAATAAACACTCGTGTCCCCAGGCACACATTAACTTATCCGTAAGTCCAATTACTTATCTCATAAAGACAAATTTCTGCATACACATCTATTAACTTAACGCAAACTTCAAGTATAAAGTCCCTTCTGCATCCACCACATATTTTAGTAGGCTTTAAATCGCAACGAATTAACAAAAGTTCAGTTACCGACATACTTGTAGCGAAACTTTGACCATTAAAAAGGAAATATGCGTTGGTCTAATAGAAAATATGGAGTTCCGAGCTCCGGGTATGCCCTGGCATGTTTACACCCGCATCGCGTGAGGCTGATGTTACTACCGCGTTAGTCTACCACCACGACGAGCACCGAAAATGATCCTCATTACAATACAAATAAGGTTCCATTTCCCAGGCTTAGCGAATAAAACAAGGCAGGTTACATTAACAGCGGTAACAGATATGAAATAATATTACCGCATAGTTAGGCCTCTTTTTGTGAACGGACGATCAGCCGCAACAAAATACTGTTGGAAAATGGATAAAGTGTTTTCGGATAAAGTTTTTCAAGGCCTAAATAAGGAGGGAAGAGAAATAAGTACCTAAGGCGAAATGTCTTTGAGGTCGTTGCTTTTTCGCAAATCTGAGTTTCGCGTGTAGTCGCTAATAAAACAGACAAACCTATGTACCGCATGTTCGCTCGGTTACCTTATTATCTAAACGAATGCTGTTTAGACCTAATTTTTGTATTGTGAGCCGTTTAATATAAAATAGAAGTTAAAAGTAGGTATCTATTGCAAATAGGCATCTAAAATTAAAAGGTATGATGCAGTACCAAAGAAACTAATAATTTTGGGGCAATCACGGAATATTTTTTTTTTTAAACAGGTGAAAATAAATAAAACCTTTTCGTTTGACCGGGATAGATTTATTTCTACAACGTTTAGTGTGATAGGCCATGTCATCTTAGTATATTGAAAGCTGGTGATTAAAATATAAGAATCCCCGGTAAACCATTTCTTTTCTCAGAATAACCTAAAGACTATAACTGGCTTCTATGCATGCCTAAAATACTTACTTTAAAATACTTTTTATACTTTTTTCTGAGGCATAGTTACTAAGATACTCGCCTTCTTAGATGATAATGATCGTAATTAAAATATCCGATATAAATCCACAGAATGGTTACTTCACAGCGTTCTGTTCACTGTACGTGCCCAATGTTTTGTTCAACCACTTAGCACAAAGGCTAAAAAATAAGACTAGAAGCATAGCGGATGCGGGCTGCAAGCCTTTGAACCTGCCGGCAAAGGGCACTGACCTAGCTTATCATACAATAAACCACTCAGGTGTAATTAGATCTCTGGATAGAAACGTGTTTAAATAGTCCTGCTATATGATTATACTATGACGGAGATAAACGGTATCGTGCTAACGGTAAAGTTAGTAATGCAATTCATATCAGTGATGTGCATGCTCGTTAGTTAGATAATTTAAAAAGAGCCTTAATATTAAACGTTTGAATGTAAATCTGTCTGTTATTGCTTCGGCTATATCGATTATCAATGTATCGATACCTAATATGTTAAAATAACAAAAACTTGAAGCCTTAAGAAACTTTCAACATCGACAAGCTCGATGGCGCATTCGGTAGTGACCCCATGCGCCAAGAGTTGTGGGTTCGATCCCCACCCAGGACAAATATTCGTATGATGAATACTTGTGTTTGTTCTGTGTACGGGTGTTAATATCCAATATTTAAGTATATATTTGTATCTTATTTATATTCTGATATCCGTAACACAAGTGCTTAAGCTACTTACCTCGGATTCAGATCAATGTATGTGATGTCGTCGGATATTTATTTATTTATTTATTTTGTTACGTTTAAAAGGTTACAGGTACTGCAAGGTGTATTGGAGTCTAAGATAGCAAATGATGTTTGAATTACCACGACAAGTTCCTTACATCATTCCCGTGTAACTTCAGTAAGACCAGCAATTATAATTCACCATCAGGGTTAAGGTGCTCCTTGGCAAAGTAAATGGAACTCCATCAAACCAAATTAGATTATGCCCCAGTCAATTTTAATCGGGATCACTGAGTGCCTCTAATTATACACGATGGTTAGTTACAAGTTCATCAAAGAGCCGATCGGCCGACCCCACAGATAAGAAAACACGTACCTACCTCATTGACTATTCGAATTATCTCGACTGTGTTGACACAGTTGCGTTTGACACGGCTGGCTTAACTCAGTAGCAAGAGCGATTTGAGTTATGACGATAGAGAGTCGTACTTTACGCTGACTGGCCCGTTGGTCGAGGGGTTAGAGACCTTGGCCACGAAACCAAGGGTCGCGGGTTCGAATCCCGCTAGGGGCAAATGTTTCGTGTGATGAACATGGACATTTGTAACCGAGTCATGGATGTTTATAAACGTATTACATATGTCTATCCGTTCACCTAGTATCCATAGCCCAGGCACAAGCTTAGTTTGGGACTAGGGAATTTGTGTGTCAGTCTGGAGCATTTGTTTATTTTATTTTTATTTACTGATTGACACTAAGGTATAGATACTGATTCTGTGCCAATGCTTTGAAAATAATTGTCATCCTTTATTCCACGCTCTGTGCTACATATTAACTTTTTTTTTTTATATTTAATGATATAATGAAAATCCGATAGTTTAGTATAGATCGACGTTGTATAAAAAATATCTTTATATTTTTTTCATAGTTATCTTTATCACAGAATGATTATTTTTCCATTTTACTAAATATTACTATTACAAAGTGTTAACATATGCCTGGTTTAGTCAAAAATCAATAAATTTTGAAAGCGTCACCAAATTTAAGAGCGTTATTTTCTATTAAAGGCAAAAAGGATAAACACTGATTCTTCATAAATATCCAGAGCCAGTTGATAATGATGTGTTAAGTTAGTGAACAAACGTTGAGTATCTTAAGTTGTCTTCTAAACTCGCTTAAGCTTATCACTGACACCACTTCGCGATCTGCTAAGCGGTATCGGAAGCATTGTAGTATTTATACAGCGCTGATTCCGTCCAACAATGCTGTGTAACCAAAGGGGACGATAATCTACGAGCGAGTCTACTTATTTGTCAACTAATTATTCACAAACATCCCCTGTTGTTTTAGCATTTCAAATCGGTGAACTGGAGCCTGCATTTTAAAACTCGAATGTGTAACAACTGATTTGAATAAATCACTGCTATTTTTCAAATGGTTTGTCTACCACTTTTGTTTTCTGACATTTCGATAAACATATGTCTTTGCTTAACTTAGATACTTTTATGACAATTAGCATATTGTACTCCTGTCATAATGGCTATATAAACCATTTTTTGCAGATAATAATTAAAGTAGTGTAAAGTTCAAATTTTCTTATTATAGGGTCAATAATTTTGAACTGTAGGATGTAAAGCATTACCCCCCTTTATACAGTTTTCAAAAGTGCAAAAGGTCTCTGTGTATTTTTTTTTTGCTTCATTTAAAAAAAGCTACTAAACTAAACACCGAACCGACTTGGCAGATTTCTTTACACTTCTGAGGTACCTACCCTCAATCAATGTAGCACCAATGTACACGCAACTATTCGATCTCAGAAATAGCACGCAAAACACCAAAGACATTCCATCGAATATTACCTAATCTCAGCTGGCTCAACAAAGCTTATTATACAATCGCGTGCGCTTTATGAATTGCAATAGGTACTTTATTCGTATTTTAGTTTTGTGGGCTATCGCTCGGGGACTCATTTGTTAGATGTTCGTTACAGATTACGCAATCGTCAACTAATGTGTTCTGAAATAGGTTTTGCTACATTATCAATTGGGCCACGTTAAGTTGTAATACTATTCTAAAACTGTAGAATCTTGAGATATATTTGTTGAGAAATAAAATTTAAGTCTGAAAATACTTCCAGGAAAAGTTTGTGTGAATGCTAAAAATGCAATCATTATTATTTCTCATTTTATTTCTACTATATTTATTGTTAATACCAGCCCACTCTAATTACAGAGTGTATAGACTTATATGTAATACAGACACATGTATATAGTAATGTACCTCTCAAGTGGTAAACATTTTTTTTTATGTAAGGTGCAATGGTTACTGAGATCACCCTCCACATATAAACACAATAAAAACCAATATTTGCGTCTATCTTTATAGTAGTCATAGCATATACATTCTTTATTATTGACTGGCCCATTGGTCGAGTGGACAGAGACCCTGGCCACAAAACCAAGGGTCGCGGGTTCGAATCCCTATCGCTATCGCTAGGGGCAAATGTTTCGTGTGATGAACATGGACATTTGTACTCGAGTCATGGATAAAACGCATTTAAGTATGAATATCCGTTCACCTAGTATCCATAGCACAAGCATAAGCTTAGTTTGGCATTAGGGAAATGGTGTGTAAGTCCGAAGAATTTATTTATTTTTATTCTTTATTGAATGTTATATATTATTTGTACGCATAGAATGGTGCACTACTAAGTTACCTCAAACTCAAACTTAAAATATCTTTATTTACGTAGGCCTCAAAAAAGCACTTGTAAATCGTCAAATAATAGATACAAAATAGAACAATTTGAATCTACCACCGGTTCGGAATGTCGCATCTACCGAGAAGAAACCGGCAAGAAACTCGGTAACCTATTATTAAAAATACGTCTTCATCTGATTCTGCTTGTTTATATTTTGGTAAACGTTGAAATTCAAAATGCGCTGATGAATTTATTTAAGTATTTGTTATTTTTCTTATATAAGAATACCTATTACCGTATTTCATTCTCGAAAGTTTGATAATGTTAAGTATTGTACTTAACATTATAATAATGTTTAACCAGAGAATGCAATAACAAATCCGAAGTAGGTTGAAGTTCGAGTCAACTTGTAACCCACTTAACGGATATGAAACACAACTTTCGCGAACTGAGGAAAGAGCGAAGTGAGGTATTAATTGGTGACCTGCCTGGTGCTGGTTAAGGCTTTGTAGCTCAGTTTCAATGATAATAAGGTCGATTTATTCTATGAAGACATTAATTAAAGAATCAAAATGGCAAATGTTAAAATTTTCGGATAGAAAAAAAACGTCGTTATATATTTCAAAAATACGTATTTTTACATAATCAGTTATGTGGTGTGATAAAAATACTTTGTGAAAATAGGTGGTAGCAGTAGAAATTAAGGTATCGATTTTATGAATCCAGTACCTATACGAACTTACTTACTTTGACTCATAGGTAGGTAATGCAAATTATACTGTATATTACATACAATGTAAGATGTCATATTTGCAATTGTACTGTATTTTACAAGCTGTACTTTGGAGAGTGTGCTTCTGAGCTGCATAAGCTGATTCCGCCTTCCCCTATCTACCACCAAGAATAGAGACGCACGGCTTACTTAGTAACAAACTTTATAATAATATAATAAGGCTGTCGGCCAAATGGACTCTTGTAAAAAACCCAAACATAATTCCAAAAAAGTTATCAAAATGATAAAATCATTCCCCGGCTTTCTTTAGATTCTTCCATAAGATTATACAGGGCTATAAGGAGTGGCTTATCTTGTAATCTACAGGAGATTGCGTCGAAGGGAAGGGATGAAACTGTGACGTCAGGAAAGGGTCTGAACTTCTCAACGAAGTGTGCTTTCTTTAGCGTTCGAAGTCATTTGGATATATCACTTCAGGGAGAATTTCCATAAATACAGGGATTCTTTACAAGTTATTGGTGAGTATTTTTTGCATTTCATCAGCTGTAGCATCTTTAGTCTTTAGTTATTGATATAAAAAAGTTAAAATGTATTAATATGTGTAACTACAAAAACGACTCATTGAACAAAATACTAAAAATGTTAAGTTGTATGTTGCAAAAACTAACTGATTCAGTTAATTACAAATGTTGTTCAAACAATACTTAATTGCTTAAACTTACTTAGACTGATTCATTCAAATAAATATCTTTAAGTAAAAAAAGAATAAAGTTATCTATTAAATTCTTTTATTGTTTTACATAAAAGAGTAAGATATAGAGACATAATTTCCCGCCTCGTCATCTTTCAAAGTCAATGTTGAATAACAATTTCTTTGTTGAAATGAATGTTCATTTGTGAAATCTCCTCTTTAATGACAATCAAGGAAGCAAAAATTTTAAACTCCATTCAAATCTGCCACTTGAATCTTAGTGACCGTAAAGTTACAGCATATTTCCAGAGCGGTTTCATTTCCCTCATCCGGCTCACCAAGAATTTTACTACCGCCCAGCTTTTATGCTACATAAAATATTTTTAATAAGCCACGAAAGAATTGTCCCAGTTTCCCTGCAGAGTGCACCAGTCCCCTTGTTTTGCTATGAAAACAATTCGTCAAGAAAACAGCCCCACTTTCGCCGTTCAAAAGGAAAAATGGGAGCCCAAACAAGCAAGCAACGAGTTAGCCTGTAACAAAAATCCAACAAAGGGATGATTAACGATTTTCTACCCCCAAACTCATTCAAGCCGCGTCGATATTGAATCCGTTAGACGGCGTAAAAATGAAAGTTTTCCTCTTTTCTTTTGCTAACACGTGGTGAATACGGCCAGTGTGTTTGCCAAGCTCGCGAGCAGACAAATCAATCGCTTTTACGTTTATTTAGTCTGGTTCGGAAATTGCATTGTCATTGATTATAACCAAAAGTTCAAAGTTATTTGGATATTAATCGTTATTCGCTTAGTAAAGGAATCTTATTTTTTGCTTCATTTATTTATGTCGTAATATATGTATGTACTTATTTGATTTTTTATTGCTCATAAATATATAATAACCTACTACATTATTTCAATATTTTTGCCACGGTTTTTGGCGTTATTTGTGTTCGCAACTTTTTTTTGATATAGGTAATTTTTGATTTTGTAATGTACTGTAAATTATTCTGTGACATTTATAAATTAATTACCACAGCGTATAACTAAATGTTAACTGGCTGCAAAAACTGTTCGAGCTCTAAGTGCCGATGATCGCAACATTTTTAATGGCTGCAAATTAAAAGTTATTTTAATGTTTAATTAACATTGAAGCTTGTTAAAACTTGCTAGGCCGTGTGTCACACGACGAGTAACTCGATTCCGTGACGTAACTACTGTAGCAGTTTTTCCCTAGTTAGTTTTGGAGTTCAAAATAAATGACTGCCATTTGGACGGAGTGACAAGAAATGTCAAGCTAAGGTCGTTAGGAATTTCATAAAAAAGGATGTGTTCTATGTATATGCGAGCACTCGCGTACGTCTTTGTAACTTTGGAAGTTTTGAGAAATAATGAGGTACGTATGTACTTTTTGTTTCAGTCCAACTTTGTTCGAACGCGATTTTTGTTTTTATTTCCCTGCGTTGGCATGTCTGTTTACAGCGTCTGTGCAACTTCGTAAAAGGTATCTTAAGTCTAAGATAATGTGCTTTGTTTATTTCAGGACATCAATGAAACATTAAAACACGTGCGTACTTTAATGATTGTTGATGTCCCTGCACCTGCGTACAAGGTTTCAAGAGTTTACAATTAAATAATCATATTAAATATTCTATAGTTAAATTAAATTATATATAATCCTTTTAAATCCAATATCAAATGTATCAAAGGTGCCTTTTTTAAGACTAAAGTATTCAAACAGTATAAAATACCTGTGTATGTATAATTTGAAAATGAGTCCTTAAAGTCAACATATAAAAAACACACAGTTGTAAATTTTCCTCCGGACGATCTCACGGCGCTTAAACAAAACATTGTCAAGATAAAGGCACAATGCGATTGAATTGCACACGATCGATCAACTCTCAATTTTATTTTACGTCACCACAATGCCTTATTCATATTCCTTGCGAGTTAACCCTGCGAAAGTTCAATAGAGCGTGAGTTAAGTGGCTCATCTATCCTCCGAGTGCTCGGGTTGCAGAATAATAAAAAAAAAAAAAACAACTCGCCATATTAAGTTTCGCGATGAAGAGTGCATAAAATGCAGCAGGTGCGAGGATCACCTGGCCAGCATGTGCACAAGATTCGGTTAATTATTTCGTATGTGTATTTAAGTTGCGCGAATTTGAATATGCAATTACGCCGCCTGGCGACGTGGTGTTTTTTATATATTATTAACAAAACAATTTTTTATTAGCTGTTTAGATTTGCGTGTCACTGTTTATTCCTTGCTTATATTAAAATGTGTTCCCATTACGTTCTTCTCATAAAATACAGTATCATTGCTAGTAAACCCAAGCCTTAGCCCACGGCTTCGTTCGTGTAAACATAATGTACAAGTATATATTCTGTAACGCAACTTAATTCTGTTTTTGGCAAAATATAGTTTAAGGAGCTTATTTCTCCTCAGTTTCCGGATCCGGGTATGTACGTATCTACAAGATTTTATATACATATAATTTCACCAATGATATCAAGGAGCTTAAGATGCAATAAAAAGGCTGTGAGTACTATTAGAGACAGAAGGACGCACTAGTGTATTGCTCTACTGTTTTATTCTCCCTTCAAAGGAAACATAATATTTTTTCCTCCAGATGTTGCTAGTGGCTTTTATTGGGAAAGCCTCCATAACTCCCACCCGCATATAAAGTTCAGCTCACATATTAACCAACTTCACTATGAACCTTATAAATTAACCCTAAACGTGCCTTTCTAGCGATAAAATGTTTAACCCCTAATTACTCACCTGGGGTTGTATATACCCGAGCCCATAATTCTTATAATTAATATGGTTTGCGAGACATGGTAAAAGAGGGTTTATAAGGATTATGTCCTTTAACTTATTAAAATTCTAAATGTATGAAGTCCTAAAATAATTGCACCTTCTGATGAAATGGTTTACTGCCCTGCAGTAATTGAAAAAACTACCACAAACAATTTTAATTACATTGGCATGGAATGTGGTAAAGTTTTTGTGAGGTATTTTAATGCGCATTTAAGTGTATATTGTGTTCAACAATAAAAATAACATTTAATGATCCTTATCGTATAGCGAGTAACTAATATCTCTGTTTAATGAGCACAATTGCACATATATAAGTGTACACCTACACATTTTACAACACTTAATTATTTTTTCTTCATATAATTTCTACAAAGAGTTTTGCGCACTAACGTCTAACCTTTGTGTCTAGTTTATATTTTTCCATTTCTTTTTTTACCGCCGAATTAATTTACTTTTTTTCTCCCTCCAGGGAATAAATACATAGTGTTATAAAATGTTAGAAAATGCGCAATTTGTCCTACTAATTTCACAAAATTTTTCACTTTGGGGTACAAAAGTTCCCCTTCCCTTATTAAAGGTTAAGCCGCGTGCCTTTTTAGCGATAAAATAGTTAATCAGTTGCACGCACGCGGGTTTAATGACATAATTAAAAATCCCCAAGCTAAGGTGGGGAAGTTCACTGGGTTTTAGTGGCCCAGCTTATCCTTACAGTAAACCGAACAAGTTGCCCCCATTTGCTAATCTCCTAAGCCAACCATCGAGTTGGTAGAAGCGACTAACTTCTGAAGGTGAATGTTACTTTAAAATTGGTTCCATTTAGCTTCATAAGTGGATAGGTAGAACTAAATTGATTAAATTAAGTTCCGACTTGGAATTTTGAGGGTTAATGATTTTGGTCGAAATAATAGCGGAATCTGTTTTGATTAAGAACTTAAATAAACTTTATACCTGCCACAAATTTTATTACAAATTATGTTTTGAAGATACCAACAGTGGTTATTTTAGGGTTAGACTTGACTTTATCGCTATAATGAGTCTAACGTGCCGTCATGTTGATGTAGGTTAGAATACAAATAACTAAGTCAGGCAGACTTTGTGAATAGCAGAATATCAAGAGTCTTGGAATGTCGTGACTTTCTGACATATTTCCGCCTGAATACATTCAGTCTGCCTGAATATTTCTCTCTCGTCATCTTTGATACAAAATTTTCTAGATATTTTGTAGGTTACTCAATTTATGAGTTGTAATTCTGTTACATTTTTCTGCTTTTCTTTATTTATCATAACCTACAAATCTTATATAATGTTATAACAATAATGATACTAAAGTATATTATCCAAACGTACCTAAACATAATAACTATTCTTAATTATAACACTATTTACTGTGTTAAAATTAAAAATGTTGTTTGCTACGGCCCTAATAGAAAAAAATCTCCTTATACAGACTACACAGGCTATCATCCGCGAAATAATAATCAGGCGGTGCATTATGAAGCGCAATTTCAGCATTATCTAAAGACACATTTCTAAAGGGATGCACAATTACGCCTGCCGAGGGCCGGCGAAGTCTTGTGTTCCTGTAATTTCACAGACGTCCTTACGGGCCGGAACTTGGCAATAAAGGTTGGCGGCTCGGGTAACTGAGGGAGTGCTTCAAGGGTCTTTGTGAAGGCTCTATCACCTACGCTATAAATATTACACTTTTATTTTTATCCAGCGATGGAGCGTTTGAAAACGAGTTTGCCGTATCGAGACAAGGTTCGTGTATCTAAATCTATATAGCTATCTTCTTTGTTATTTTCTAATACTTTATACATATTTATAAAAGTACTCGATTGACTTTTTTACGTGTTTAACCATGAAGCAACGACTGCAAAGTAAAAAGTTTTGATGTCGCTTTCTAGTATTTGATGTTTTCAGACTCAAGTTTTAAGTGATTTCCAAATCAGCAAGGAGTAAGCAAAAGGTTTTTTACTCTTACTCTATAACAGTCTATAATTAATGCTGTGTAAACTAAAATGTGCCTGTAATTACTTTTTCTAATATGTTCAATCACAAATAATTATTTCTCTATTTCGACAAGATAAGTGTAATATTTTATGTCCACTTGACACACTCTAAACTTCAGTTATAGTGATTATTTCAGCATGACGATACATATCATATTTAGTTAACAAGTCCATGTAAAAAGCGAGCTATTTTAAAGTACACTGCCTATATCGTTTGGTTGCAGAGTCCTAATAAAACGCTATACATTCCCGCAATAGACCCGCTGCTGCCTCTCATTTAGGCCACGACTCATCCCAGTCCGCCAGGAAACTGCCAGGTAGTACCCACGAATAGCGCGGAGTAATGAGTTTTGTTGTTCAACATCCACCCCGGATTAGGGACACGCTATACACGGACACTCCGAAATGCAGTGCTCCGCAAATATTGCTTTGGTCCACGCGAACTTTGGACTATATATTTTTTAAACTCTCACTTGTTCCTTATGCTAAATATTGCATAGTTTAGATTGAACAGTTAAATTTACATATTACTCATCATCGTTGATTAAATACATTTTAAAGTATTAAGGACATTCACCAATTTTGATAATTGGTAATTTATTAAGGTACGATATTTTTATTCAGGTAAAAGATATTGTAAAAAAATATCTATTTGAATACGCCTTGCCACGTAAAAATGAAATTTTAAATCATTCGTAAGGTGATTTATGGAACAGTGTTAAGTGTACATGACTGTTGAAAAACCCTTAAATATCAGGATATACCCAATGTTATTATTTAAACTTTTTATGGAACATGTAGTTCAAATTAGCAGGTTGAAGGGGCATGCTGCCTCTTTGACTCTGCCTACCCCTTCGGGGATTACGGGCGTGATGTTATGTATGTATGTATGTATGTAGTTCAAATTAGCAACTTTACATACATATATACATAACATCACGCCCATAATAGTAGGCAGAGTCAAAGTAATTAGCAACTTTAATCACTGAAACTAATATCAGTCTCCATTTTTTCAGTTAATCATCATCAATTTAATACTTACACATAATATTAGTTTATTCGAACTACCAACGTGTTTTTAGCTTTTCAAATCCTACTGTTTCGAAAACAAAAGCCATATCTGCATGAACAAATATTGCATTTCCAAGTTTGGAGTGATTTTTGATGAGTTCAGAGTTTAAACTGTTATGGAGTCAAGTTTTAAAGCGTTAGGTTTGAAAGTTGAATAAGATTTCTGAATTTGGACTGGATGGAAAAGTGCTTTCTATCTAGGTAGGTTACTGAAATGAAAACATCATAAGCCAACTTAAAAACAATCTGATCGATGTTGGAGTTTAAATTAAATTTAATTTCAGTTAAGAAGACTTGCTCATCTTCATCAAAAAGAAAATGTCACTGTACAACAAAACGTACCCCGACTTGGCAGAAGATATAACGCTAGGAAGATGATGATGTTGAAGTTAAAAAAAACACATTTTTGGGTTAATAACAAATAGCTTAACAAATATTTTTTTCTCAGTTGTCGAAAAATATTTATTTGATGTATTTCTGTATACAGTATGGAATTTACATAAAATTTGTCTTTGTTTCTTAAATCAAACAATTTAAGCCCTGTTTAGTACTTTTAAAAACAAAACGGAGTTTTAATAAGGTCCCGCTTACAGATTAAATTTTGTTTTCTCTTTGTTTCTCTCAATTAACACGGATAATTTTATTGAAATTAAATATTTTGGGACCGAAATTTGTTAGATATGACGTTGATTTCAATACTCTCTGTTCCCTATTATACCAGCTTTGATAAAAAATACTATTTAGCTACTTTAATACCGATTCCAAAGTAATTTAACCAGTTGTCGTTTGAAAATTAGAATGAAGATGATTAAAGTATCAGAAACATTCATACCCGAAAAAATACCTGTCACCACAAACCTTATGTCGCAGTGGGATCGAACCTGCTTCCCCTGCGTTCATTGGTCTGCAATGTCTGAGATTTTTAAATAGTTAATATAATATATTGTATGTATATAATACCACATAGTTATAATACATATGTGGTATAATACCATTTACGTACAATTTAATATATACTTAAAATATTGGAAAATGTCTTAATAAAAACGAAATTTTAATCTTATTAATTGTTCCAAGGTCTCAAAAGCACGCAAGTAAGAATAACGAAAGTTAAATTCCAAGTTTTTATTAATGATATCTGGAAAATTAATCATGATAAAGGGAAGACATTCCATTTATTTAAAATAAATATTTTTCAGCTTTTGTTTTTATTCCCTCTAGGGAAGTGGCGTGAAGTTTAGTTAGTTATTTAGTTTTTTTTTCCTTTTGTCTTTAAGCGTGAAAACTTTAGGGAAGCATCTTAGTTAGTAGTTATACTTTTTCAGAACTCTTTCACATACGAGAGTAACTACCACTTAATGTATTGACCAGCAGCGCCCTGCGGTTTCATCCGCGTAGCTCCTGTTTTCGTGGGAATACGGGGATAAAATATAGCCTACTTTACTCGCTGATAAAGTAGCTTTCCATTGGTGAAAGAATTATTCAAATCGGTTTAGAAGTTTCGAAGCCTATTTCATTCAAACAAACCAACAATTAAATTTTTCCCTTCATAATATTAGTTTAAACAATGTTACATTTAACCCAGTCTCAAATATATATTATGTGGTAGTTTGGAATACTTTCAACGAAAGATTCTTAATATAAGACCTAAGATGCTAGTGACTAAGTCAAGCAAGCTCTGACACAACATCTGAAACTCAGTATTCTAGGTTAATAACTTTATTTACTAATTTAAGCAATATAATTATAGTACAAGTGTCAATCATATGTTTAAAACAAGAGAAAACATATGAAATATGGCAAAAAATATCGATCTTCAATAGAAAATAGTCAATTCACTGGGTGTAACAGCCCCGCGTGTTCACAAAGTACAAAGCGTTAGCCATTCTCACGAATCGCTCTTACGAACAAGCGCTCCCAACTATTGTCAACCCTATTCCCAACTAAACCCCAAGGAAGATCGGAACTAATAACATAGATCAAAGAACAAATAACACCACGCCTACCATTAGCCAGTACTGGCCTAATTCGTACACAGGCCCAAACATCGTCGCATCGATAAAATCATGTCCGCAAACAATTAAGTAGCCCTCGACTGGACCGGATCCCGAGGACATAGTCGGGGAGACGACGGTGAGACAACGTTTAAGCTAAGCAAGGAAGGTTACCTTAAAACTTTAGTATAACTGAAAAGTTAAGCTAAAGGAATTAACTGCATTGCATGTTTTTTTTAACACGTCCGCAATGTATTTATTCTATGTTTGTCTTTGAGAGCGCAAGAGTAATTATCCAACAATTTTGCATGAGTTTATTCTGTATTGTTGAGAAACAATCACAATATGTTAAAGTAACCTTTCTTAGGTTACCTTAAAACTGCCCTAAAGAGTCGGGGCTAACTGAGAACTCGAAAACCTCTTTGTATAGATTAGCGTCTATAATTTAAATATAGGCAAATCTACTAGTGTGTAATTCTGCGTTGCTTTAATAACAACCTTGATGATTTTAGAACGCAGTTTTTAGAAAATATAAAACAAAAAATAGGTAAGATATGAGTGACTTCTCGTCATAATAACTGTATGAAATCTCTTGCGTCGACTATTGCCGTTGAGAGTTGTTGAGTATAATGTCTCACATATCATCTGCAGCACCTGTGTCTCCAAGTTGTTTTCTTAACTTCAGGCATTCTTATTGTAAAGTTTAACTATACATGTATAATCGCAGGCCTAATTTATAACTGTGGATGTCTGTAATAGACCTCTGCATTTTTTAAACTTTAGTTTATCTGAAATTAATTCAAGTACAATACAGTTCAGTTAATTTCTATAACTTAACTAGTTAAAGTAATTAACTGAATTGTATGTTTTTTTTTTGTTATGCCCGCAATGTCTTTATTGTATGTTTGTCTTTGAGAGCACAAAAGTAAATTATCCAACAATTTTGCATGAGTTTACTCTGTAGTGTTGAGGAAAAATCACAATTTTTTTTTACAATTATGATACTAAGATAATTAGGTTGGTGATCTCCTTTTCATATGCGCAAAAAGTCAAATAAATTAACTTTTTTTAAAACTGGTCTGACAGCAAGCCAAGGAATTAATGACGCTAAATTTTCAGCAATTTGCTTTGTATTTCTCAGTTCAGCATCACTGCTACCTCTCACACTGTATGTAAGCGATTATGCGAGGTGTGGAATGTCAATCGGACGGGTCCAGCGGACATCGGGTCGGCTAACCAACGCCAAGTAATGTAAGGAGCAAACACTCATTATGCCGGGCTCAAGCCGATATTTGGGCGTCTGCCGGATTCCGATAATGGGTTGCGCTGTTTAGCTAGTTCTGTGATGGAATTATATTTCGCGCATATTCAAGGCGTCATTGGCAAGAAGAATTCCAACATTTTCGTGCGGTCTTGTGCATAAATAACGCAGTACTTTTTGAGGTTCAATTAAAAAAACTTATCACTTAAAACAATATTTTTCACTGTCGTGACTAATTTCTTGTTTGTAATACCATATGAGCGGGAATTGTGTTTCACACAATTTCATTTTAGCAAAAGCCATAGCTTCTTTAGTAAGAAGTAAAAATCTCCAATGATCAACAAATGATAATTGACATGACACAAGAAAAATTTTTGTGAGTTGAAATATAATAACTTGAAATTGTTACATTAGCGTTAATACCGTACAAAAAGAGCGGATCGTTCATATATAAATTAACACATTTTAACATAATCGTGACCCAGGACAAACGTTTCTTATTATTAAACAACTATCGCTTCTATTTCGAGAAGTAAACTTAATCGCTTGTTTTCTTTACTCGGCAGCGAGGTTGCACGCGACAAAATATTTAGTCAGGTTACCCCGATTACAGTCATGCGAAACCACGTTAAGCCTTTACCCTTCACAAACACGTATAATTGAAACAGTATACGAAAGAAAGCAATAAAGAAATAATCATAATTATCGCATTAATATACAATAGTTAGAGATCATCATTTGGCGTTGAAAAAGTTTTGTTTGCAGAATTACTTTCTTAAACATCAGCTTGCCCTATGATTTAATTAAAGCGAACGATATATTTTATTTTTTAATTTAAAATTGTCTTTACGTGAACCTAAAATTAATGTTTTTTTTTTCTTATAAGTGCTGTACAAGATGTGAGTGCCGTGAGAGTTAGAATAACACTTGCGTATTTGCCGATTTTTTCTTTTTTTGTTTTTCAGGTCACCATTACAATTGAATATTATAAAGGATTCCGAATTCAGATTAATTAACCACTATAACCCAAAAAGTCAGCACATCCCTAATAACAACCCATGGGCATATACAATACATATAAATTTTACAAGGGCTCCCCTAACCAGTTGTGGATATAATCTCGAAGAGGGTGGAGGGTTATGAAAACGGGTTACCGTTGCAAACAGCTTTGGGGTGGGAGGGGGTCTATTTTTAACATAAAAAACCGTGTCTGGAGGAATTTCTCTGAACACCATAACAGTATCCCTTTCAAACGCACTATTTATATAGGCAGAATTTAAGTTAACATCTTACGGCATCGTGGCTCCAGATCAAGTCTGTTTACGATCAGATAGTACGCTCAGCGACAGAAGCAGATATTCTTTTATATTATGATTATCTAAATAGGATTTAAAAAATGCAGTTTATGTTGATGATGATACTAGACAATAATTTTGTCTTTTTACTATAACTTACATATAATACAGACACTATGAATATATAATATTTAAATATGAAAGGGATATAAAAAATAATTCACTGTTTATGAAATTATGGTTATGTAAAACAAATAATATTACGTCATGATTCATTTAAATACTTTCAACTTGTCTGAGCCAGTTTAGCGCAAAATTAATTTCGAAGAAAACAAAAGTTCCATACCGTTATTTGTTTCATTGCGTTATTGGCAACAAGACTATTAAGTTCTTTTTAACTACTTTACGAAGTAGCGCTCGCATAAATCAATATGCGAAACTTTCGAAAATGTTTTCTGGTAAATACGGCAATTACCCAATTTGAAAGCGACAAGATCTTTTGTTTTTATATAAAAAAAATTGCTTGTTTAACAGTTTTCCTATCGCGAATACTGGAGTTTGTTCGTTGGAATGCGCTAATAAATTACCTAGAAAGTTTAAAGCATGATTCACTTTGAATCTACGTCTGAGTGATGCAATAAAAATATTTGAATGATGAGGGCAACAAAATACCTAAATACCAAAAGTTTCACTTTCGAACAATCTGAATCATCTTAAACTGTTTAACATATAGCCTGCGGCATTTGTTGGTAACATTATATTTTCAAAGAAAGTTTGGTGGACAGTGCAACAGAAGCATGTGGATGCGCAAAGAGACATAGTACAGTGAAAGGTGATGCATGCTGGGATAAGGCGGTTAAAGCTTCCGTAACGAGAAAGAAGAAGGCCTGGCTTGACTATGTCTCATCTTTGCAAATAGATGAAAGTATGATTGAGATTGTGTTAGCAGAATGTGATGTTAAGAGTCGTAAAACCATAGAGCTTGTATGAAAAGAGTCATTAATGTTGAAAAAAGCAAGTGAGGTGTGTAAGGATCGTCGCTTTCAGTTCTCTCTGCCTACCCCTCTAGGGAAGTGGCGTGAAGTTTAGTTAGTTATTTATATTTCCAAGAAGAATATTTCATAATAGTACCTAAATTACTTAATAAAACGTTTATGACAATATATCAGAGCAATGTAATTTTATAAAGTAAGCTAATATTTACTAAAATACGAGTGAATTAAAATTAATGTTGCTGCACGCATTGTTCAACATGTTACCATATCCGATATTATAAAAAGCAAAGATATGTATTTTGGTATTTTTGAGTGTGTGTATATTTGTAATGAATAATAAACTCAAAAACTACTGTGTCGATTTCAAAAATTCTTTCACCATTGGAAAGCTACATTATCCGGAAGTAACATAGGCTATATTTTATCCCCATATTCTAACAAGAACGAGAACTATGCGGGTGAAACCGCGGGGCGCTGCTGGTATTTTATAAAAAGTATTAAACTTAACCCTTAATGATTTATCTATAACTTAATCAAATGAAACATAGCACGTCACATTCCCTTAACATTTTTCGGCAAACAAAAACTAAACAAAGATTTTATTACATAAACAAAGGACATGGATTCCCCATTCCTTGTTTTCCTAGTCAAACGTTGCATTTTATTATAGGAGGTAGACAACTTTTTTTAACTTCACATCCCCCGTCTGCAGACACCGTTAGGTGTTACAAACCGCCATTCTAATTATGGGACGTCGGCAAAAACTCCCGTATTTTGGACACAAACTGCTCGAAACGAAACTGAGTAAAAAAATTAAAACAAAATCAGCTCCTCTGTTTAATTTAGCGGGGGATGTCAACAAAAAACGTTGGCCGGGCCTTTTTGCGGCTACACAGAGGCGGAATGCATTGTTCCCGTTATTCTGCCACCGAACTAGATGTAGGTGATACTCCCTCCCCTGACTCAGGCGGTTTATTGGTGTATGCGTCAGAATTTGGGACAGTGAGTCACGGAGATAAGATTGGTAAAAACATTCCGCGCGATTGTTGTACTCCTAAAATGTCAGGCATTTCGAACTTACACAAATAAGGAGATAAATACGTATTCTGCCTTTTGTGATTTAAGTGAGTTAATTTCCCTCTATAATTAGCTAAACTGTATGAGAATATTTTCCCGTTAGAATGCTTAGACTTTCCTTAATATTTCCTTTTAATAGTTTTAAAAGTTACAAAGTATTCCTTTAATAGACACAAAAAAAGTATTGCCGAACTAATATATGTATCACACTTGATGTTAGACTATTGTAGTATGTAATGTAGGACAATTAATTACCCCTATTACATCATTATATTAGTAGTGAATGAGGGTCATTAATTTAATAAAGTAGACATATATACGTTATCTTACACGTTCGTTTGCAAGTATAAGTATTACGATAAAAAAATAGCTTAAGATAAGTAAATAAACGATACTCGAGTATGATTTATAATAACTCTCTAACGTTCAATATTGCTATTTATAAAAGTCAATAAAGTTCTATAAAATGTCCAATCGTTGCAGCTACGAATAACTCGTAGATTGATTTCAAAGATTACAAGGAATTTAATAAAAGCATGGAGTAGTAGCAAAGTTTTTCAACTGGAAATATTTCATTCGTGTTCGACGCTGGTTTTAGAGCTAACAGGTTTAATAGCTTAAGCTTCGCAATAAGAACTGATTTTATATAACAGAGCATAGTAATGATTTCAAAATTTAAAAAGGCTTTATTTATGTAGGCTTAAAAAAAAGCACTTATAAATCGTCAATTTTACAAAATCTTTAGAGCAATGTGAATCTACCACCGGTTCGGAATGCTGATTCTACCGAGAAGAAACCGACAAGAAACTCGGTAGTTTTTCTTTACAGCGTCAAAATATATATGAGTAATATACACTTTTTATAATGTACTAAACCAAATTATACAATCAATGACTGTGGGAGATGACATAATATGATTACAATAAAAGTGTAAGATTAACCAGATCAAACCATTTTTAACCAATGGATGTGCTTTGAGAACAGACGATGTGAATAAAATGAGTTATCACACAGCTTTACGGCAATGCAATGGCAGTATCACATTTGGCTGTAATGTTTTACTGTTATTCGATATGAATTCAGATTTTCGGACATAATTAATTTCAATATAATGATGTTCACAGAGAACTGATTGTTTTGAATAAAATTACAAGTGATTTCACGCACATTACTGTAATAATTGCAAAATACCTGACGAAATTCCATAACAAAAATATATAATAAATGCTAAGTTCTTAAAACATTACTACAATTTCAATACGATTTCGCAAATATACAATTACATTGCCGCTAATTCAATTATTTGATAAATGACAAGTCCTTAAAACATTACTACAATCCTAAGAACCATTACAACCTCACAGCTATACATAACAAGTTCCTACTAAAAGCTAGTTTTATACGAGAAATTATGAAAGATATAAACCATATTAATTACGTATATTAATATGCAGTTTTGCTACCATTAACTGGTCTATTTTAATTATCTTTCCTGGCGATCTAATGCCGATGGCTAGAACTGGATGCGGAGAACGGAATCGAGTATTATGGCGTAACTTTAAAGACACAATTATGCCTATTAAGATAGAGTTCGATAATAACGATAACGGTAAATATGTACTCGAACAAAGTATTTTATTATTTGAATTTTTTTTTATCAAAGTAATCAAAATGTATATATAGATTTTGGAAGAACAATAATAATGTTATTGTTCTTCCATTTACAGAAACGTCGGCAATATCGACGAAAAAAAGGAATGTTTTCTTATTCATCAAATTGCAGTGGAACTAAGCATATGCAAGTAAAGAGTGATTTCAATTCCAGTAGAGGGATAAAATAAATTCACATGCATATTTATTTGTCGAATATAACATAGCTTAGTTAAGTAATAGCTAAGCAGTGCTGCGTTACGTTTCAAATTACCGCACAAAAAGCCATTTAAATGTAAAACCCTTATATTTATAACTACAGAAAATGTAATTACAACTTTATATTATCATGCAAGGTCTTGCAAGAGAACGTTATACTAGACTCGTTGGTACGAGTTACTCTTGCAACGTCATCATCTTCCTAGCGTTATGTCCCGTGTTTAGACGGGGTCCGCTTGGACCATGATCCAGGATTTAGCGAGTCTGGTAATCACAGTGAAGCGACTGCCGATCTGACCTTCGTAACCCTAAGAAAGGGGAACCAGACATTTGTTGGATCATGGCTACAAATCCAAAGTTGTTTGAATTTGCAGGTTTCATCACGATGTTTTCCTTCACCGTCGAGCTAGTGGTATAAATACGTACATAGATTTGAAAAATCCAGAGGTACGTGCCCGGGTTTGAACCCGCACTCCTCGGTTAAGAGGCGAGGGTCCTTACCATTGAGCTACCACCGCTCTGCTCTTGCAACGTTTCCGTCGCTTATTAACTGAAATGAGTTTGTAAAGTCATTCACTTTTTACTGCAACCAAATCAAATACAACTTCAATCCCTTTGGTGCATGAAATATTGCAATAGCTCTTTACATCACCAATAAGTATTTCCTATTCCATTTTCGCCTTAATCAATTCCAAGCAAACTAAGTGAAAGTTTCAATTTGGCTGCTATTACGGATCTCCCGTCGACGGAACCGTGGCTTGAAGCTCATAAAGAGCCGTTTTTATATTTAGATGCTTGTTAAGGTTGCCAAATTCAAGTTGTCGAAATGTGCCCGATCATAGTATCAGGGCATTTTGAAGATTTAGATTTAAGTCTTAAAATTATTTTATTCATAACCTGGGCCGCAGGTTATTCTTGGTCTTAGGTCTATTTTTGCTTTAAAAAAAACAATATGAAGCTATACATAAACATTTCTCTTGAATCTATTAGAGAAAACCGTATTATCATCTCTTGCGCAGTTTAGCGAACCTAAGCGAACAGACTGAAGCGACAACAGTTTTATAATATGCAAAGATAGTAAATAAACCAAATAACCATAAATTTCGTTTCCAATTTCATTGTACTGTCATTCTAATTTAAAAATCCATTTCATCAAAAGCAAGTTTTCTTAAAGAAATTTGTACGATGAATATTACTGTCAAAACCAGCTTTCACGCCATGTTTACTTAAAAAAATGCCTTTGAAAACACCCAACCCGGTTTCAGCGAAGGCCTTCCGAGATTGATGTTACAACAAATGGCAACCCTACGCCTGTATATTCCCTCGTCAGAATCCATTTCAATATTCGCAACTTCAACCTCGATCGATTTGCAAATTGCGAAAAAAGATGCTCGGGCTCGTTCCACTGTTCTCTGGCTGTTTATCCACGTCCTGTTTTAAGGATTTCCGCTGACATTGTAGAATTTGATGCAGGCATGCCCTGAGTAAGTTATACATGAAATATTCTACAGTAACTCAACTGAAAAGTAGTAGGAGTTCGGTTGGTTAAGGCTATAAATGAAATATTCTGTACCATAACTGAAGCTACTCTTCAGAAGTGATGATATGTTTAGTTTTTTTACTGCTGAATAAAAATTCCATTTATTTTTTTACGTATATGTTTAAAGTAAATATTCATAGAACATATGAATACCAATGCAAAGGGACCCCCAATAAGAAAATTGATACTTCAAAAAACGTTAAATAACGTCGATTTACCTCACCAATAAGTCTCGACACAAAGGGGACTGATAAACAAATTGGATGCGTGTAACAAAGGCCGGGGCATACCTGGACAATTTACAGGTGTACAATAAATTAGGTGGATCGTGGGGACCGTGTGTGGAGTTCGATTCCCGCTGGGAACAGCGAGGCAGGCGCCTTGCTTGATGGATATAAGCATAAAAAAGCATTCATGCGCGAACTGGTTAAGAATTAGTTAAGGTTCCGTGAGGTTGACGCATTTGAAATATTGTTTTGTCCTTTTTTTATTATTTTTATGATGCTATCAAATGTATGTATTTCTTTTAAGGCTCTACATGATAGTAACATGTTTTAGATTTTGTCGTAATGGGTTGTCGTTCTTCTTAATAACAACTGTATTTTAAAAGTCCTAACACTTTATCAAGTACTGTTTTAAGTCGTAAATTTGTCACCTTATCAATTAACTTTTTAAATAAACTTAATAAAGCTACAACTCTCATTAGCTCAATAACATTAATAATATTATGACCATTAATCAACTAGTCCGTATTAAACTGAAAATACATTTATTGTAACATAGTACAAAAACTCGCCAATAACTGGAATTATTGGAAATATTCTCAACTTTTCCCCTTAATCAATTTTGCAGAGCAATTTTAAATCGCTGGAATCGTAGCTAAAATAAAATCGCTAGTATAAGGCAACTCAGCCGTCAGAATTTTCTTGCACCATTCTGGGCATTTCTTCTCTTTCACTCATCCCCTAACATCATCTTCTCTCCGTTCTATATACCATTTCTCATATGGATCTCTAAAAAACCTGTCCATACTCGCTCCTAGCCCACGCAGGCTATTAACTTTGACGGTTTATCGTTCCATTCATAGAGTAACATGAGACTGAACAGTTTAACCTCTGGAGGTAAATCTGACCATGGTAGAATATATTAAGTTACTCGGGCGAAATTGGGCCGTATAAATTCTATACGGAATTGAGCGGTCCATTTATTTTATGTAATTGAAAGCATCTAAGGCACAGCTACTCATATTGTAGAGTAAGCCACCGACTGTATGGAGGATATAGTATAATAAATGTACTCTTAACTGATTAACTGCGTCTTTTACGAATATCTTTCACATTTTGCTTCTAAAAACAACTGAAAACTTTGTGGTGTAAGACTAAGATATCAATTTCCTTAGTAACAAGCTTTTAATAGACACATGCAATGGCTTATATCAGCTGGCGTAGGCCCCAAGCAATTTTGCCGTGTCTCTTGGGGATTGTCCAAAAAGTAACGTTCAACGTCTTTACCGATTTTGATATTATCATTCAACCGAATAAGCTCTTTTTTCTACATTTATATATCAGAAGAATTAGATAGGAAATATTAGGTCATCGAATTTATTATAACCAACTAACCCACTGCCCCATGTTGGTCTGGGACTTAAAAAGAATATGCCAACTGTGGTTCTTGCCTAGCATGTCGTAAAAGGCGACTAATGCTATATCGGGTTTTCGGTGTGTGAATGTGTAGGCGACAGGTTAGCCGCTTGTCACTGCTTTTTCACAATTTTCCATCTAACCCAGCCCGGCTTTATTTTAGGCTGAATTTTTATTACTATTCTCCTAATGTGTATCTATCTTAAATATGTAAAATTGCTAACAATAAACTATAAAGTATACAAAGAGACAACAAGTTTTCTACTAATAAAAGTTACCAAGCAGTTTCAATTATACCTACTCAATATAGCGAGTAAGAACAAAAACAAAATTATTAGCACAGATAACACTAGTCTGTTGACTAGTGTTATCTGTGCTAATAATTTTGTTAAATTACACTCTTTTTTGCCACATAACAATTTAATACTTTTTTCTAATTATCAGTACCAGCATAATACCATTATATTATAAACATTTTCCCATCACGTCACATTTTTTTGTCATTTGCCTAGAAACATTCTAATATCTGCCATTGAAACGATTTTTGTTGTATTATTTAACAGCATAAAGATTATTAAAATGTAAACATAATACATGCGATTGATAGTCAGGATGCTGAACATTTCAATGTACTTCGAATTAAGTTTCTCCTATGATTCTATGCAAAGTTAAGTCTAATTAAGCTTTACCATAATTTTTGCGTACATTCCAAGCTGCGCATTTTATATGGAGGAATTCTTAATACCATTCTAATGCGAATATTTTGCGATACATTAGTATAGCAATATCATTTACACTGTTAATCAACAATTTGGGATTATTTCTTTCCACAAAAGACAATAGATATGAAAAATTTTGTATTTATGAATTGATTTATCAATACTGAATTCAGACCTTAAAGCCAATTTAAGTAACTTTGTTCTCTAATATCTCAAAAATGTGACCTGATGATCAAATTTGGATGACTGAATCTAAATCAACTGTTATTGTTTTATCAAAAAGGCAATGAGTTGATTCTGTGCAAAAAAACTGTTGACTAGTGTAATATGAGCCGTTAGAGCATTCTCCAAGGTGAAATCTGCCTCCAAGCGTAACATCTTCAACCTAAAAATATATAATGAACCGGGAGGAAACAATAATTTTTGGGTCGAACGTAGGCTATCATTATTTACCGATTTCGTGATCGCATCAAATTGGCAGTGGTCAAGTCCAATCGAGGGATAATATGAAAATAATAACATTCGATTGACGCTTATTATGACCGGAAAACATAATTGTGAAGAGCGTAAACGTCGTATTATCGTAGGTCAGTAATTTTACGGAGTCAACGAATTAATGGGAGCAAACATTTCTCTTAAGATTTATTTTTATTCATAAAGAGTTCTAAATGACACTATTAGGTTCTTTCCTTTTTATATTATAGAAACAAACGTTTTCATGAAATATTCTATATTATCGTAGGTTCAACATTTTTTTTTTTTTATTAAAACTGCAGTAATGAGGAACAATGTATTTTTTTCAGTCTTGATTAATAGGTACTTACTAAATAAACAAATGAAAAATAGATACATTGGCTTCCATAATAAAATATGTGAACAGGTGATAAAATATCAAAGACAATAGATGGTAATCGTTTATCCTCCACGGCTATCGTATGTCGCTTCGTTATTCCGAAAACCAGTAAAGATATCATTGAGTTGTTATTCTACGAAATATTTATTTTCTTCGACGTGAAATTCTATATTTTGATAGGTACTCCTGTTGTTATTATGCTCTTTGAGCCTCTGAAGTAGATTTCAACATAAGTAATCTGTAAAACTAACAATAATATAACTTAAACGATCAAGAAGTACTCTGCTACTTTCCTGAAAAATATTTCAAAAGGAGATTTTAGGTATAACAGATGTATCTTTAAAAAATGATTTCTTCATTAGCATAAAAGGTGACTCAAGGAATTAAAAAAAATACGAAAATAAAATCACTTTTAAGAATCTTTGTTTTAATTTCAATATTTTAACAAGACATTCAATAATGATAATAATAGAGAAAGGAAGTATGCAAAAGTGATGGTTCACTCAGTCGTTAAGAAGTTCGTACTTGAATTCCGTACAGGAAAATTGCTTTATTATACACTTATGGACTAAGTAGGTAAGTGCAGCTCTTGTCGCTATTATTTTCCATTCCCTGACGAATTCAAGGAAATATTCATACTGTTATACTCACTAACTATTTCATATTGCTTATGATTAGGGTCCCTTTTCATATGCTGGTATAAGGTCAACCGCTACGTCTAGCTCTTGTTAAAGTGTTTGTTCCGAGACGTGACATTAGATTTTTCGTTTGAGCCAAGTGTTAGATATAAAATTCATGAGCACCAAATGTTTAAATGTAAAATCTCATTGAATGGAAAGCATAATATACTTTATCACATAGCTATATTTTTATATGAATCGATATTACCAGTTCACGTAAACGTAACTTTTAAATGAAAACTCTTGTGTGCAAATAAAAGAACATAAAACTGCCCATAACGAGTGCAGCAATCCAACTATTGATGAACGACAAATTTGCTAAGCACACAAGCAACTATTGCATTGTGGGCGGCCGTGTTTGATCACGGCGTTAAAACTCGGTGCCAACACGGAGTGTGAAACTGTGTGCAAATGAAAAATTTCCACCACACTTATTCCGCTATTGTTACAAATTTGTGACGCTCTCCGGAGCGCGTTGTTCAAACTTTTTCATTTCGATTCCGGTTGGTTTTTTAAAGGCAATTTTTATTTGTCGAAAGAGTGACGATAAATGTTTGATAAAGCCCGCATTGGTGAAATTAGGAGCGTTTGACGGGAGTCGGGGTGATAAAAGTTTCAATTAACCTACAGATTGAAAGCTCGACTCCATTAAAAGGCGTATTTTTCTCTAACAATAGAGTTTGGCATTGACTGGTCGGTTTAATTGACAGAAAATATTTATGGTCGTGCTTTTTTATTGAACTAATATTGGTATAGCGATGGGGTCTTATAATTTTTAAAGATAAATTTGATATGCTTTATATACCTAATACTCGCTGGTGCTCGCGATTTTGACCACATGGTATTTAATAATAACAATTAAATCCTTATTATTAGCTATCACCAAGAGAAAGTTCCTTCAAAAACCGTCAAAAATATTTTTTTATATTTTTATGTTATATTACGGACATTAAATTTTTAACACGCTAGCAAAACTTCTCACGTATTGATTTATAAACCAAATACTATGCTCAAATACACAGCAAATATCTCCTGACATTTACATAAGCGCAAAAACACGTAAGCTTTGCCCGCACCAATACAAAGCTCGGCGGGCCTCGGCGGAATTTCCGGTTCCCACACAAGAACAATAATCGGCAAATCGGGAATTATTCAATTGACTTACCAATATTGACTGAAGGGTTAGTCTATTTGTGTTGTACAAACTAACAAACCAATATAAACATAGGTGCCAGTCGCCACCTAAGAAGCTAAACAATGCCCAACGGTTTATCTCGTGTCCCGAGGTTTCTCGGAAGCATATTGTGAGTTTGATTGAGAACTCTTATAAACAAGTCTACCGGATAAGATGGTTGTATTTGAGCCAGCAATTCCCTCGCGTTAGTTAACCTACTTGTACAATACTTCTCTTATGAAATGTTATCTTGTTATTTTGGCTACTGTTGCTTTAGACATTTTTTGAAGCTGGTTGATTTTGCTGTGTAGATTATGAAGAGACATTGGAAAGTTTGGTACATACGTAACATCACGCCCACAATCCCCGAAGGGGTAGGTTAAGTCAAAGGGGTAGCAAGCCCCTTTAACCACATTCAGACAAAAATAAAATAAAATAAAACTGGGCTAGGTTAGATGGAAAATGGGGAAAAAGAAGTGACAAGTGCTAGCTATTCGCCTACACAATAAAATAGCCAAAACCCTATATAACATTGGTCGCTTTTTACGACATGCTAGGCAAAATCCACAGTTTGCACATTATTTTAAGTTCCAGCCCAACATGGGACTAACTTTGGTATAGGTGGAAATTATGAACGAGGAGGAAAATTTAAAATATCCAAATGAAACGTTGTTTCATTTTTTTTACATATTTGACGTAACGAACCTCTCTGAAAGCAGTGTTTCTAAGTATTTTGTTTTTAAGATAATTATATAACATTACATAATATAATTTTATAATCTTTTTATTTGCATTGCAATTAACCTAAATTTCGCTTTCATTTCTGTGCAGGAAACAGGAACGTGAATTTTATAAACATTAGTAATTTATGGTAGAATATTTTTAGTCCATAACTCGAATCACTCAAAGCTAAGTACCTACTATTTCACGTCGAGACGGCATAAGCAATACTAACAGCTACTACCTACGCCATCATATCAAAAAGCCTCTTCAAAGTTTGACAAAGTACCTGCTATCTACGCAGCGTAAACATTAATTTGTAAATGCGTGGACCCTAAATCGTAATATTATTTTTGTTGAACAAACACCGGTTTCTCTATTAAACACAGAAGTTGCTTCTGACTTATTTTTTAGCTTTCCACTTGTGCTATTTTCATTATTCATTCAGTAATGCCGTGTGGTGGCTTTATTTAGACGCACATCGTAAGTTCTTGGTTATAATCGTAAAGTAGGTGCCGATTACAATTGATAATGGATAGTGTGCAGAACATACAATGAATATTTCGTAAAGAATTCTAACAATACTGGATTCAATCAAAAGATACCGCCGCTAAAGTGACTACATTCGATACATTTTTATCTAATGGATGATTTACAATTACAAGAAATCATATCTAAGCACTTAAGCGCACATTATTATCCTCAATAAAAAAAAAAATTATCCTAATTCCATACAACGAGAACCTATATATAACTATTTTCATTGCGCAAAGTTTTTGGAAATCTACAGCTATACATTCCTTTCGTTATTCAAAACATAAATTGTTTTTAAACTTCTACAAATGCACACAATGAAATTGTTATGTTTTAAATTTTTGCGTGAACATTCCACAAATATCCAATATGCAAAGTTTTTGCGTGCTAATGGATTTTTCATTCGTGCATATTTTTAAATATCTACTGTTAACTTTATACTCAATACTAAACATGGAGCACTGCACAAAAAAGTCTTAGGGCAAACGTCCGAACCAGTCAACACCTCTTAGGATTACCATTACAGAACTAGTTAGAACATAACCCAACACCCGTCAGTTCCAGACTCCATCGAGATCTAATTCACAGCCGAACTAATTCAGACACTGGAAATCCCTCCTTGACCTTACAATCACCGATGCTAATCTCACCAGCGAGACTAGAACTAAATCCGGAGTTTGCGACTTGCTGCCAAGTAGAGGCAAACCCGATGCCAGGCAAACTGGCGTCTTACACCTGCTAGTTGAACTTGATCTATTGGTGTTGCAGTTGCAAACTCCCTGATCTAATGAGGACTCACTGTGTGCAGTTGACAAACTTGGTGAACTGTCGGCTGTTCTTATAAGAGGATGTTCTATATCTTGGGTATAATAGGGTGGTATAATGTATGATTGATGAGCGAAATGTTCTTGCTTCTATTTTATCCTGCTTTCTGTACCTTTAGACTTAATAATAACTGACGCTTACTGGATTGGTGGAAGGAAGAAGGCTCAGAGGATTGTTAAATTACTGCACATTATTATTTTATTACTAAATTATATTTTATGTTGTTATCTGACTTTGCATTGATTGTGTTTTAATGTTACTTGTGGCATGAAGAAAAAAATACTACTTTTACTGACTGCTACTAAAGCAGTCAGTAATACATTATGGTTTTGCTGACTTCTATTTAATGTAAAAGTTGTGTTAGCGAATCGTCCCAATACTGAGAAATCTTGATAATCCACAGTTGCATGCTAGTAATAAGTGAATGTGACAACCTGAAATTCTCGTAACTGGAATAAAATGTTGCCTTGCGTTATATTCACGTAAGTCCGTAATGCAATTCTTATTTCTAAATCCAAGTCGATTTGTGTTTTATCTTTCTTTCGTCACGTTTATGTCTCTCGACTTTTAAAAAATTAAAATTTTCCTTATCGCTCCTTTTTTATCGGATTCGGAAATCTGATATTCATTTAAGTCGCTTTAGGTCTATTCACCGGCATGTTTCAACTTCACATTGTACACAAGTTATCTTCACTTATTATTTGAATACCGGTAATCCCGAAAGTTTTAACATCTATTGTTAGAAACTTTTTACAAAGAATTCGGCGTTATCTCAACGTGTTGCGAACAATGCCATTTTATAACTTTGTTTTGAATTCTAAAATATTACGAATAGCATTACAAAGTTATTACGCGAGTAAATTACCAGGCGCCCATAAAACGCAAGGCGGTTGGAATACGAAGGAGGTTAGGCCACACTGCGTGACTCCGCACACATTGCTGAGAACAAAGCGTCCGGACAGGTAGAAAAACCCGCCCGAGCTAATATTGGGCTCGTTTTATGTAAACAAGACTTTTGTGTAGAAGCACATTTTTAATTAAAACAAATATTTTGTTACGATTGTAAGTGACGTGCGTATTGCTGGCTATTAATTCGACATCGTTTGAAATGAATGAGTATTGAGTTATGTACCGGCGAAGAGAGAAGCAATACTCGGATTATAGAACAAAAGTTGTGTAAAATATTCTATTATCTGAGCTCGTAATATTACAAATAAACTAGTATCTATGGTTCAAAAATTACATCTACTGGCCATGACCAATTTCACGTTATCTACGTGTGTCGTCTTTTACGTAAATACTCTTTCCACAAACGACAAATAATTTATTAAGATAACTTTAAATTAAACAATAACAAGTCATACATGTAATTTAACTCCTTTTTATTTGCGCTTTATTCTAGAAAGAGTAAATAGGTAACAACTTACATTATTTGCGTTTGTACTATAGCTCAGTTGAAGTGAATTTACCTAAAATATTATTAAATGTTAAATTTAACCGCCGATACTAAAATTTGCTAGCTACATTCTGCTATAAATATAATTAACCAAAGTTTATACTGAAATACATTCACATAAAGCACTCATAAACTTGACAAATGGCTGATTTTAATACCATTAATAAAGTGCTTCATAATCAATTTGAGCCACCCATAAACTTTAACAGCAATGATAAATACTTCCCAATAAAAACAAATTCTCAAACAAAATATTAAAACATTGATTAAAAACGTCTTCCACAAAACTCGATCCCTAAGTCGTTTACCGACTCAATAGATATCAAGACCGCTTTTTCCTTTTCGATTAAAGCAAAGTCTAACGCTGAGACATTAATATCTTTTTTACCGCTATTAAAATATGCGTGGCATTTAAACCGTCTCCATATCAGAGTATCATTGAACGGACACGATAAAAACGGGGCCTTTTTAAGACTTGCTACTTTAAGCTTCGGATATCTTTATCTCGTATAATGATGTCAATACATACATTTTATTTGTTACAATGGACACTTTATTGCCTAATTAAATTTCTCTTTTACGCCTATCAATCCATTAGCATGCGTCACTTCTGTTCTAAGAATGTTCCATGAGGTATTGGAATTGAAATCCGATCCGCCGAGGTGCTAATGACGATATAATCCGTTACATCCTCTCCTTACCACCCCTCTAATAAAATTAGCAATAGGTATAAAGGAAGCAACGAGATCAATGCCCATAATGGAATCACTAAGCCGAGATACAAAAGCCCAGTTACCTACGGAGAGCATTACACAGTTCACTTTATTAGGCCGCTTTGACCGTGACCTCTGTTTCATTCCTTTACAAATAATTGCCAACTATTTCGTACGTTATTGACAGAAAGCGGATGTTGCTCACACAATGGGCGGTAACAAAACATAAATATTAGCCTATTAGTCGGAACTGTTACTGATACCCCGACAAATTTTGTCTAAGCTTTTGTGCTGAGTTCCGGCGGTAATCGTTTCACAAATGGGTTAGAAAAAAAAAGTCTGCTGCCAACGGTATTGTTTGAGCCGCGAACGGTGAAAAGGAATTCTCCCAGGTAGACACGAGGGTATATCGATTACACAATGTGTTACACGGCGATAGGTACATTGTGAAATAATTTAATGACGGCACGTTCAATTAATAATGGTGAAATTGATACAAATGGGGACATTAATGGAATAAATGTCATTAAACGTCACCGCTGCACTATTAAAAGGGAGCGTTCCACGTTTAATTCAATCGACTAATGTAATGCGGATGCTAAATTTGTCCCCGATAAACAGATTTAGTAAAAGTGTTCAACGCAAACTTTGCCGTGTAAATGTTTACTTTAGTTCTACTCAAGGGCGACCCGAGTCGGTTGGACGTTTGTGATGCCAGTGGCTCTCTTAGATTCTTTTTTTTGCCGGCGAGCCAGCGAGCGACTGTTCGATGTGGATTCTTGGCGCACTTGAGCATGAACAGGTTTCAACATGGGACCCAAACCGGTAAAAAATCATCACAGGTAATTACGGAAGGCTCATCGCCTTACAATCCGATATAGGAGCGTAATAGTATGAGTAATTGAAAAACGAAATCCATTTAACATGAAATATTGTAGCCTGCCTTCTAGTCCTCAAACGAAATGGCTTTCTAAAACATGGCCTGCGGTAATGTCTTCGGCGAAGTAAGTAAAACTATATTTTCTTTTGAAAAGCGTTTGAGTTACAGTGTATTATGCTGTCCATTGTGGCCTTCCATTTCCACCACTTGTTAGCGGGATTATTAGAAACAGTGCATTGTGTGCGGGGTCGAAAACAAAGAATTTCTGCAAGTAGTAAAAAGCAAGGAGTACGCGGAAGGTTAGCCAAGCATTTTGTGGTTTTATGCCCAGGAAGCAGTAAAATTGTATTGGTAATGTGCTACGTGGACAAAGTACAAATATGAGGAATTCTATGAACGAACTAAAGGTTTCACGGTAACGATTTCGACAAAATTGAATTTTAGTTAGGAGGTATTTGTGTGCACGTACGTTTGTAGAAGTTTACTGAGTGTGATAAGGCGAATCATCGAACGATAAGCATGACTGACTCAACTATCAGTCAGTACTGTCGCACCTTGTAAAAGTAAATATTTTATTATAACATGACGTTATTCGATTATTCCTTTAATCTCTAAGATATCTGCATAACTTATCAAATCAGATATTTTTGTATCAATCCTTATTAGGTGCATTGAATTCTCAATCTCATTGAATTTTCTTCGCTTAATAAGAATGCAGTTCGATGCTTTGAGATTCACACAAAGGATTCTATTTCTTCTTTAATTTGTTGCATCAATGAAAGCATAATTACTAATATAAGATTCCAAATGGTATTTGTCCCGGTCAGCTATAACTACGAACATGAAAATCAGCTGGACATTTCGAGACAAAAATCTATTCTATAAATGCACGTATGTCATCAAATACGAAGTCTTAATGAATCACCAAAGGCTAAATGTAATTCACGTTGAAACACATATTTGCAGAGATCCTTGACTTAATAAGGCCCTATAGGTTCACAATCTCCGTACAGCTGTATAATCTCCGAACAGAATATCATACTCGCGTGCTCTGACAAATGTTGGATACATTTTACACGACGTCAGAGGGCGTGCCCTACGCGTAATATTCCGCCCTCTTAATCACTACCCAGTGGAATAATTAATAACACCTCAATTAAAATATCAACTAAGCGCTTCCGCCCATGTGATGAAAATGTTTTGGTGCGGGTTGACTGAATCGTTTTGTTGTGGAAGCTTTTTGCAGCAAGTGTATATTTTCAGTTTTCCATCTAACCCATCCCAGTTTTATTTTTTGCTGTATGTGGTTACACCTTTGACTTTGCCTACCCCTTCAGGGATATGGATGGTGCTGGATTGCTTTATAACTAAAATGTATTAATTACCTTTGAAAATTCCGTATGACTTTTTATTAAGTCGAAGTGAAATTTAAAATATTTCAGGATTTGTAATATTTTAATTAAGTAAAGAATTAAAAAACAGGCAAATTCTGACTCACTCTTCAGAAATACTTTTATATTAGAGAAATTACAAATTAGGAGTATCCAAATGCATTTTTTTATTATACTCTTATTTGTAATTTTAGGTAATTTAATAGTCTATGTTCTGATATAGTTCTAATTTGTTTTTTAAACGCTGACGATTATAAAATCGTATTCACATAAAAAATATCAAGTAAGACAAAGGTCCTAAGATAAGTTATAATATAAACAATAAAATTATTTCATTAGCCAATATCGTAAACGATTACACTAAATAGCTTCATCGTTATCAAATCACGAACACGACTGACAAAATTCTGCAATCAGTTTCGGGGATTGAGATCTTTGTTTCATGTCGGAACAACTTGTATTACTAATTAACGCCTAAGGGAGCTGAAACAGGTTACGCGATTTATCGTAAAACCCAATTTAGAGCCGGGAGGCACGCGATTACAATCTTCTCACGACAGGAAGGCGCGCAAACTCCTCATCTCGAGGGAAATCACGCACGCAACAAACTTTATGGCAACACGTCTTGAGAAGCGATCCGCCTGGGGCGACCGACGACGGCCGCGCCACACACAGGCTTATTTAAAAGAAATAACAATACGCAGGCAGTGTCTCTACGCGGCATCAACTTTAAAAACACACCGGCCAACTTCACATATACATTAATTGATGAACACTTTCACATTATCACGTGTCGTAACCGCGAGAAGCACTGCCCGGCTTGGGCTAATAACACTGACCGTTGTTGAGTACGGCTGGAGGCTCAAACGGATCCCGTCTTGAGCCAACCGCTCTCGCAGTAGCCGCTTCAGTTGCATACGCGGTATCTTCACCAACTCAGCTTTTCCCTCCTCGTACTCGTCTGCATACTTCGCCGGTTCCACTGCAACCACCGCCTGTTCCTTCCTAGCTTCTTCCTCGCACCGGCAAGGGTCTCTCGCGGCTGCAGCTTCTTCCAAAGTAAAGTAAACAGCCGCTGCACCTTCTTCTCTCAAAGTTCTGACTGAGTGCAGCAGTCGTTGACGATGTGTTGGGTTGAGGACTCCGATAGCATCCAAATCGGGCTCCCCGACTTGCTTGCATATCTCCAAGTCGTCATAGCCATTATCTATAAAACTCTCCGCATACTGGCCCAAGTGGAGAGATCGCAGCCACTCGACGACGATGTTACCGGTCGTGGACGAGGCCATGTCGCGTCAAAACGCGTCGCGCATCACAGGCGTGCTCGCAGCGCGGCGGACGGCGAGAAACTGGCGGCTACGCTCCCCTTCTCCCCACTTTCCCCTCCCATTCGCGGTCGCCGCCCCTAGTCCACCGTGCTTTTGCTTTTTGACATTTTGTAGTATAATCGCCTCAATTCATAGAGGTGCGCTTAACACCGATTATCACCACGTGATGTCCATTAATAGATTAATAGTTTGTTTGTTTTTTTTACGCAAAGATGTTTACGTTTGGATATCGCACGTAATAATGGAACAGCTTAATATTTATGAGTGTTTGGATAATTTTTCTTCAAAGGTTCTGGCACTGGTGTTGAATTTAAACAGTGTATTTTATATGACAAAAAAAGGCATTAAACCAATACAAGTGAGAACTGCGGGTGGTGAGCCGGTTGCATGATTTATACGTAGATTTATTCAGAAATTAATCCTTGAGGCGCCTCTGCCGCATTATGGATGGAGTTAATTTGAACTGGATGAATCGGTTTAAAGTTCCATTGCAAATCGGAAAAGTGAATTAATGATTTACTGCGGGTTAATATCTGATTAACAATCACAAAGTTTCCCATCGAGTAAATGTTTAATAGGTTAAATTAATGGTTGTTTATAAATGAACTTTGTGTTTGTAAATATATTATTAGTTTATGTGGTTTAATTTTATTTCAACACCGACAGTTAAATTTGATTTATGTTAACAATAATTTGCATTGATGGTCGCTATTTAGATTATTATTAACAAATAGTTACAATTTGTTTACCTCATTAATCTGCCAATAAAATAAAAATCTTATTAATAAAAAAATATATAATTGAACAAATTTAAGTACTTAATGTTATTCATAAAAAAATAAATATATATTATAGCAATTATTTTGTCACTTTTATACAATATTATTTTTTATTATAGTATATGAGTTAATTGCACTTCCATTAAAACTAATATTAACGCACTCCCAAATAATATTTAAGCTAAATTAATTAGAACTAATTCCGCCCCATTTATTATTAATATATCAAATTTGCACAAATTTTGTATAAAGTTAATGTTTATTAGTGTGGAAATATGTTTTATATGGTGGCTGTAATTTGGGATTAGCTCAGGGCATATCCGGAGAGCGTGTGTTATCCTCGTACTCTGTATTGATAATTATTATATAATATTGATCAATTCGTCGTGGTGAATAAAATATTATAATTAATTATGGATTTAATGTATGTATGTATGTATGTATGGATTTAATTTTGTTTCCTCAAACTTTAGTCTGACGTCAGAAAAGATTCATTATAGATTTCTAGAGATTAGGATCGTGTATCCTCTTCATCATCTTCCTAGCGTTATGTCCCGTGCTTAGACAGGGTCCGCTTGGACCATGATCCAGGATTAAGTGAGTCTGGTAATTACATTGAAGCGACTGCCGATCTGACCTTCGTAACCCTTATGTAGAGGAACCAGACAATTTTTCGATCATGCCTACAAATCCAAAGTGGTTTAAATTTGCAGGTTTCATCACGATGTTTTCCCTCACCGTCGAGCTAGTGGTATAAATACGTACATAGATTTAAAAAATCCAGAGGTACGTGCCCGGGTTTGAACCCGCACTCCTCGGTTAGGAGGCGCGAGTCCTTACCATTCAGCTACCACCGCTCATGTATCCTCTTAAAACCTATCATTGCGATCTACATATAAGTTTATTTCAAAGCTTATAAATATATATATTTTTTTTATCATTTTCTCTGATTGTAATAATAACAGAGATGCACTAAAATAATGATCTTGAGATAACATGACCGTAAACAAAAAAGTATTTTAGAGTTCTAATAAATATTAGTAACTGACGACCTTAAACATTAAGGTCTTATTTTTCCGGACGATAGTAAGGAATCAATTGACACCTCTATGCAGGCCAAACTCAAACAGCATTGGTATCAATGTCACTAAACTTGTCAACCGACATCCAAAAAGGAGGAGGTTCTCAATTTGACCGTATATATATATTTTTTTTTAAAATGCGGATGAAACTTACTGCGTTTTGTTCGATGACTGAATCTATCGGTTGTTCTATCTCTGAGGATCCGCAGCGCTGACGACGAGGGACCCAAGGTGCTTATCGCGCTCTTGTCCCTTATATCGCGGCGGTGAATCCTCAACAAAACCTTTTAAGGGTCTACAACGTGCAAGTGACACCCCAGTGACCGCTTAATATCAGGGCCGTATAGTGTATTTCGCGTAGAGTCCCGAGTGGGGAGCCCGGAATCTGCGCCAACGCCCGAAGAATGACCACCGTGAGGTTTAGTCGGTAGTAGAGTGCTTTCCCAGGCCTCTGAGCCCGACACATCCCTCGTAGGCCGAACCTAGGTTTACTTGGACGGTGCGTAAATGCATTCCTCACGTAAAAAAAAAAAAAAAAAAAAGGGCCGTATAGTGTATGCCTTCGTGGTTCAAAATACCTCATTCACAAAAATCGGTTAACTTTCGACGAGACGTTGTAACATACGCAATACTCACACACACTTCTTCCTTTCAAATACGAATATAGATTAACTGCTAATACCTTTTTCAATGTGCCGTTGTCGGATAAAAGTAGCACTACATTAGTCCCATGTTGGTCTGGGACTTGGCCCATGTTGATCTGGGACAAAAAAAAAAGAATGTGCCAACTGTGGTTCTTGCCTAGCATGTCGTAAGAGGCGACTACTGGTTTACGGGCTTTTGGGTATGTGACTGAGTAGGCGACGAGCTAGCCACTTGTCACTTCTTTTTCACAGCTTTCCATCCAACCCAGCCCACTGTCCCATGTTGGTCTGGGACTTAAAAAGAATATGCCAACTGTGGTTCTTGCCTAGCATGTCGTAAAAGGCGACTAATGGCATATCGGGTTTTGGGTGTGTGATTGTGTAGGCGACAGGTTAGCCGCTTGTCACTGCTTTTTCACAATTGTCCATCTGACCCAGCCCAGCTTTATTTTTGGCTGAATGTGGTTGAAGGGGCTTGCTGCCCCTTCGACTCTGCCTACCCCTTCGGGGATCGTGGGCGTGATGTTATGTAATGTACTACATTAACCCTGTGTATGTGTGTGCTATACACACACGTTAACAAGTAAACGTGCGTATTCCTGCCCAAAGTTAATTACCCACAAAGTGAGGCGAAGTTTACTTTTGCCAAAGCTGTTACTCATTTAACTTCTTGGGCCTGTTTTATCTCATTTCGGAGACTGAAACTACGAGGTTGTATTTAAGTTTGCATAAAGCCGACTCACTGATGCGGGCCAACTTGTTTGGGTCTGGTACATTGTGTGCGGTTTATTGTGAACGTAGCATTAATTTAGTTGCGTCACTTAATGACTTGAAATATCCGCACTTATATTATAATCGCGAAAGTATCTGTATAGTGTCAATTAAATTATGACTTAACTGTTTTGTTAAAAATATCCCTCGGGCAATAATATATAATACATCATCATCATCTTCCTAGCGTCTTGTCCCGTGCTTAGACGGGGTCCGCTTAGACCATGATCCAGGATTTAGCGAGTCTGGTAATTACATTGAAGCGACTGCCAATTTAACCTTCGCAACCCTAAGATAGGGGAACCAGACAATTTTTGGATCATGGTTACAAATGCAAAGTTGTTTAAATTTGCAGGTTTCATCACGATGTTTTCCCTCACCGTCGAGCTAGTGGTATGAATACGTACATAGCTTTAAAAATCCAGAGGTACGTGCCCGGGTTTGAACCCGCACTCCTGGGTTAAGAGGCGCGTGTCCTTACCATTGAGCTACCACCGTTCTTAGGGGGGGGGAGGGGCAATAATATATACATAGCAGAATAAATTCGGTTCTCTCTGCCTACCCCGCTAGGGAAGTGGCGTGAAGTTTAGTTAGAATAAATTCCAAGCGATTAGATGTGGCATGTTGGTCTGAGTTTCAAAAAGCATGAGCCAACAGTGTTCCTTGCCTAGCATATTTTAAAAGGCGACTAGCGACTACTTAATGATTATGTAGCCAAAGAGCCCGTCACTTGTGACTACTTTTCACAATTTTCGTTCAAACTCAGCTCAATGTTATTTTTGGCTGAAAGCGGTTGCAGCCTACCGCTTCAGAGATTGAGCGTGATGACAATAGTCGTATTAATAATCATTCTTAATAAATGCATAAAAATCAATATCTATCAATCTGAACAACCCTTTCATCCATTTAAAAACGAAACCCAATAAGCTAAGCATCCCGCAATATGCGCTAAGCCCGCAGATAGACTAGATTATACCGACCTAGTTTTCCGCTGCTCACCAACGCAGAAATTTAATTAATTGAAGAGCCATGACTGTTGTAATAAGTGAGACACAATCTGAATTTATTCCGGTGGCAAATTCAACCGGAATTATTAAAGTTGCGTGTGGCAAATGCCGCATCGTGTTAATAAATTTTAATTATGCTGAAGTGGTTAAGTATTGCAATATGGTGGAGGGAATTTTGAAAATATATTTTGTATTTAATATCGCTACGTGTGATATGACATACACGTTTCATTTGCAATGTATGCTTTGAACTTAGTAAAGCCAATGTGAAAATACAATAGAAATCTGGGGGAGGATTAACTAATTAAGCCAAATATTTTGTTTCGACGAAAAAATACCTACTGAAATTCTTCATTACAATCATGATTTTTATTTTACATATTTTATGTAGTTGGACTGGTGTAAGTAGCTTCACTCTGATGAAAGAAAAAATATATAGTACATGTTTTATTGCTACGAGAAAGTTAATAATAATAGCATAGACACACAAGATACACTATAACTGCTGAGTAAAAGTTTTTTTTGAGTAAAATTTTGTAAGATTAGGTGCTATTAGTTAAGGGATTATTTTAAAACTAAGTAGTTCAGCTAGAAATAGGTAGTGTAGTTTATAAAAGCCACATCCAGTATAATTGTATTTCGTTTTTATATCATGTAACAAGTGGTCCATGAAATTATGTTAGAATCTGCTCTGCGATATTGCTTTGTTAGTGCATTTGTACTGTAGGGTACTTAATTGTTATTGGCTGCCGAACTGAATAAGCTTAGTTAGTGCTTATTACTGATAAACTGACGTTGCAATTTCAAATGGCTAGTGATGTGTGTGGTAATAAACCATTATTAACAAGATTTTTATTCGATAGTAGTCTATCTGTCAGAAGAAACACAGACGACTAAGAACGGGGCATTTTTAATGCTAGGTAAGAATCTGGCGAAATAATATGCCGTTCCCAAGAAGGGATAGTGGAGGAGAATGTTTGTTTCATAACTAAGCATCGAACAATTTCAAATTAAAATTAATATCACTACTTAGATAATAGTAAAAATCATTATGAAAAAACTTGATAAATAATTGGTAATATAAATAAATAAATTCACCAGACTGACACACCAAATCCCTGGTTTCCTAACTAAGCTTATAAGCTTGTGCTATGGATACTAGATAAACGGATGGACATTCTACATACTAAAATACGTTTATAAACATCCATGACTCGAGTGCAAATGTCCATGTTCATCACACAAAACATTTTCCCCTAGCGGGATTTGAACCCGCGACCCTTGGTTTCGTGGCCAGGGTCTCTGACCACTCGACCAACGCCCCTGTTAATCCAATATTTATGATTTGGATTAAAGTTCAGGAAGATGATGAGTATCTTGCTACTTTTTTATGATTAAAAAAAAACCGTCTACACTAATTTTCTAGACTAAAATAAACTTAAATTTCTTGTATTAAAGAAGCGACCGAAAATTGAAAGATACACAGACGTAAAAGTCACAGACAACGGATTTACTACTTGAGATTCAGGACCGGTGATAACCCTAATAAACTACTAATGATAGTGTTAATGATGTCATTACAAGCACCCAACATTAAACTGATGCGACTTAATTCATGAAGAGTCAACCTCCGCACCAAACGTTGTGATGCCAACTAATCGATTTATTTTCCCGAAACTTGTGTTCCAATCCGCAAAATTTAAACTTTCATTTGTACATAGAACAAACGGTACGGGCTCCAACATTAATGAAAACGATTATAATTTTACATAAGTTAGCCGGAAAATCGGAGGTAAGGAATTATTAAGTTCCCTGCTTTAAAATAATCTAAAAATTTTCCCCTAACCTAAAAATGTTTATTTTAAAATAATATAAAAATTTTCCCCTAACCTAAAAATTTTAATTTTATAATAATCTAAAAATGTCTCCTAACTTAATTTTTTTTTATAACGATTATAATTTTTTTTCCCTAAATTTTAGGGAAAATCCCTCAAAGTTGGCATCCCAGGCCAAATGTACGCGATTAGCAAGACAGTGATAGCATTTTTACAACACGCAATAAAAGATGCTAGCACAATGAGGATTAGCTCGTAAAGTGACGCGAATCTCACAGTTCGAGCAAAAAAGCTTTCACCCAAATGTTAGCGGCAACATGCATAAAGCGAACTCCAATTGACCCAAATGGACACAAATAGTTGAAAGGAGGCCCGTACGAGGTCATTATTCGCTCTGTAGCCCTGCGAAAGTGTCAGGACGGGATACGACGGGCATTTATCTACATCCTAAGGGCACCACTGATTTTGGGACGGATATATTAGGCTTTTTCAAGAAATCAACAGGGATATATTATTTTGCTGACGAAGTCACTGTTGGGGCTGTTCTGCATTTGCACGTCGTTATGTGGTTTTGATGTTAGAACTTTAACATTTTGATCGTAAGAGGATAACTTATTGAACTTAAAAATACCTTGCACAATGGCTATAGTTTGTAGTAAAAATTACGCAGACACATTTTGTGTACAATACAATCGCGGAATTCAGTTTCATTGTAGCCCGTATTTTATTTTATTTTTCAGTTGCCGTCCCGTGAACTTTCGAAATATATTTTTTAACACAAACTTTGTCTTGACAGTAACGATCATAACACAAAAAGAATTATCCAATTTGGTGCAGTCGTTCAGAAGTAATTCTGGCGATTAATTATTTTTTTTATTTATATAGCTTTATCGTAGTCTATACTAATGTGTTTTTTCTGCAAGCATCGAATAGCTCGTCAACTTTATTCAGTGAACTTGCGCGTGACCTCAATCTCACCAATGCCGATGGTGAGGGCAGATAAAGTCTGTTCATTCAATGCAGTCTTGAAAGCGCCTAACTTACACGTGTGGGGCTACACCCGTCGGGGAATTCTATGGCCTAGTTATGTAAGGTTAAAAGTTGAAAGAAACATAGTTAGTTACAACTAAAGAGAATGTGGAAACAAGACTTTAACATTTTTGTAGTGAAAAAAAAATTCATGCAGTGGGTAGTATAAGTACCATTCTAGAAGTAAATATAGTACGCGTAATCAAAGCAATATAAACTTTTTACTTAAACTCTATTAGATACCGGTTTAAAAATCCGCGTATCAAGCGATCTTAATATGAGACTTTTTACGCTGAAAAAAAAAGGTAATGGAACTTTTTTTTTTTTGACGCGATGAATGCTTTATTCACCGTCACGCCTTCCGAAAGAGGAAGACGTGGTGTGTGGAACTTCCAGGGATCTCATCTCTGATTCAGAGACCCCCTCTCCGGCCATGATGGGAGGTAGCCGGGGTATACCAATACCAAATCACAATACTCATATTTTATAAAGTAGAAACTAGCTCGCCAGATGATTTACCTACGTACTTTCTGGCTGAACAAAAGGCCATACATACATATATAACATCACACCCATAATCCCTGAAGGGGTAGGCAGAGTCAAAGGGGCAGCAGGCCTCTTTAACCAGATTCAGCCATGGGGGTTAGGTTAATAGGCCATACCATACCATTTTAAGATAGATCGCTGTATTCTTGAGTCTCTTCACTCACTGAATTTCTAATCTGTCAAAATAAATGCTTAGGTGCATCAGATATTCCCTATATGTCGGTAAGCATGCATGTATATCATAAATAGATCAGTTTATCTGACATCTGAGTTTTGTTCTATAATAAAAGGGGTTGTAAAATTTTCTAGAAAACGCGACTATTGTTCGGAGCGCAAACCACCTGGAGATAATATGATGTTCCCATTTTTACTGGACCAGCCTTGTTCGAATACAATCCTTGTTAGGCTACCAGACTCTTTTGTTAAGAGCTTCGCGGAAAAATACGCAATCTAGCGTTGTAGTATTTTAGTAACTACTGGGAGTATCTTTGAGACTGCATAAATCCAAGAACGTATTGATGCACTTTGCAATACAAGGCTGACTTAATAATGGTATACATTGCTTTTATATTTTAACAGGCGTTATTGTAAATCTAGTAATGCGACTCTACAATGTTCCCAGTTTCCACCATTCTTGGCATGACATAATTTTAAAATTCGAAATAGGATTAATCATCTACGCTACTACACTGCTCTCAGTGCTAATTAATTTTCTATGCTGGTAGTCTATCGTTATACCTACCAATGGTAGGTAGATAGAAATATACGATATTACGGTTTAACACATTTTACTTTTAGGTAAGGATATAAAGGATTTTTTTTTTTTGTATCGTCGTTCTCGTTGTAGGTTTAACTTTTCAAAAATAAAATAGAACAGAATTAAAACCAGAAGATCTATATGTGACTACTAACTGTCAGCCTGGCCTTAAATTTCTTTGCCACAGTTACTGGAAAAAAAACAGCTGTACCTAACCTGAATGTAACCCCGTCTTTACGATTTCACAAACAAACAACATTCAGTTGTTTTATGACGCTTCTGACCAGTGGAATTCTAAACCTTCATAATGGCCGACAAGGAAATAGTTACATAAATAAAAACCCGTTTCGGAGGGAGAGTAGCAATCTTTTGCTCCATTAATCCGTTCACGCTCTCCGGTTATGGAAATTGGACCCGAAACGAAATAATGTACTGAAATTCTACAACATTTGTAGAACGGACGATCTCTTGGTTCGGAATTGATGTGGCTTAAACCGGGGTATGTTCAAGTTAATGGGAAAGAATTCTCCGCGAAAATGTATTCCGTATTTAAGTCGGACCAAACGTTATACTTGGCAAAGATTTCCCTATAGTTAATGGGATCGGGAAAATTGACAGTGTGTTATATCGATACAATTTAAAGAAAGTACCCCTATATGTTTTTTGTTCTTAAATTCGATCTTTGCGGTCTTTAGGATATATTGGATCATTGTTATTGATTTGCGTCAGTAGTCAGTTGAATATTTATCACCGTCGAACTATGAACATAGAGATATATGCGGAATAGAACCAACAACCTTCGTGCGTAAAGCCTTCCATATTTACTGAGCTACCACCGCTCATATCTCCACATTCTCACTGCTAAGAACCACTATCAGACTGCTAAAAACCTCCTCATAAATACATACATATAATAAAACTTATTTGACAAAAGTATTATACCTAAACAAATGTACTAAGTTTTACATCAGTACGTGCAGTAAGCTGACGGCTTACTCGATTCTTTGTCGAAGAAACGGCTCTTAGTCTACAAAACATTTTTTTATAATATTATACATGTAAAACGAATAGTCAGCAATCTCTGATAACGCACTCAATACCCCGATAAGCCTCGTAAGATGCCTTCAAATGTGTATTAAGGCAGTCCTTTGTCCCGGACGTTTTCGTTTTCATGGTTATCAGATTTCTTTTAGGGCGCAGAAAAAATGGGAAGTGTCTATGCATTGTTTGTTTGTCGAAGTCAAGTTTCGCACGCAGCTTGCGAGAATTTAAATAAGTTTAATAAAGATTTTAAGATTACACGCTTTTTAAATTGTGCATTCTATCAACAAAAGTCAAATATTAAAAGACGTAGCGTTTTGTTTTTTTTAATGTAGTTACATGTTTATTTTAATGTGCTTGTTTTTTTTTTATTTTAATTGCGAAATGATAAATTATTAATCTAATCCTTGTAGTTGTCCAAAATAAAACATTATCTCAGACGTAAATAATATGATTTTTTTTTTTATTAAAATTCCGTTTTTTCGGATTTACTATTAATAGTCCCATTGTCTCATGTTGGTCACTTTAGAAAAATGTGCCAACTATGTTTCTTGCCTAGCATATTGTAAAAGGCGACTAAGGGTTCTGAGTACATGATTGTTTAGGCGTTGAAAATAATTTTGTTAAAAGAAAAAGTATTTTCATTGTAATGCGTCTCTAATTGTGGTAATGAAGATTTGTGTCTACGCGGGGAGCGCTCGCACCTTGTAATTACAGTCAGAATTACATAATAATCTTAATTAGTTTTGTTTAATTCGCTCGTTATCTTATCTTGTCTTAAACTTATCTTAAAGGTAAGCTTCTTTCGAGTGAAGAACTATAGGGCTTAACTGGTGTCAGGGCTTTCAAACAACCATAAACTTCATGAGATGAGCTTCTTGTAGATAAATAAAATAATTATTAAAACAGTTCGCTTATGAATGTTTGGAAATATTATATGATTTAGTATTAAATTCGGTAAGAACTTTATCGTAAAATCATTTCTCAGTTAACCTTTGATATACTTTCTTAAAGGAAGTCAAACGAGAGATCCCTTTACAGTCGTTTAAATAGTTAATTACTTATTTTCATTACTTAATCAAAGTAACCAATCTAATAAAAACAAAAGCAATTCCGTCTTTCATTTTTATTAGTAAGTTTAGACTTGCTATAAATAAATAGTGAAGGGACTGCCCAAACAGCTAAGTGACTTGTTAAGCTCAAGTAAAAATATTCGAAACTGCAAATGCTGCCGCTGTCAGCTCTAAAAAGGACGTTTTAAACGTAAATTCCGGCAAGGATTTTCTTCCAACTAATCTAATGGAAACGCCGATACGTTTTAGTTCGACTATGGCATTTTTTATGCAGCCCAGTAAATGACGGCGCCGGCGTCATAGGCACGGGCGGGATCGCTTCTCTGATGACCCGCCGTCCAACCCCTAGGGTAGCTCGCTAGGGACTAATAGAGAGCGGGAGTATCGATGTCGATACGCGAGTTTAACGTATAATCATCATTGAACTAAATAGTATCAGCTTATCATCAGTATCATCTCAGCAATAGTAGCTCAACGGGAATAATACGCATGCGAGGTATGTTGATCCAAAACAGAACGTGTTGGATTTTTCAAACCTAATTACGCATTTATGCTTCTAAATATTGTAAGGTTACTATGACTAACCAGTATTAAATTTTATAATAATCCTCTTTCGGTCAATCCTAAATCCTTAATGAAAACGAAGTCACGGGCAGAATTTTATCAGTAACATACATACTTAGGGTATGTACCATCATGCTAGCAATACCCGAAAAGATAGACAAGAGTCCACGGAGCAATTGCCTTTAGCCATAATTAAAATTGAGTTGGGTTCCATGGAAAATCACGAAAAAGTAGTATCCAGTGGCTAGCTCGTGGCCTCCACTATCACAAACCCGATACTCAAAACAACATTAGACACATTATAACATACTAAACAAGTAGCACATTTCTTATATTGTTTTAAAGTCCCAACATGGGGTTTTTATTCAATAAACTGTGTTTTTTTTCCACCACCATAAATACGTTTGTTAAGGAGTAATCCACCCTTACCATAAATACTTTTGTTTTTATGTCACCCATTATAAATCCGTTTCATCGAAATATTTGTGAGCGTCAGAATGGCGGTTGTACTTCTCAGATTACTTATTTTCATTTTATCAGAAAGTATACCGTATTTTATATGTTTAATGCTTGTTTCTGCAGATACACAAGAGATACCAAATTTACTTAAACAGTTATTAATTTACATGTATGGGTTTACAGTACACCCGCAGTTCTGAGGTCAGGATGGCGGGTGTACCTAATATTCAAAATATCTTTGTATGGACCTTGGTACACAGATTTTAGAAGAGGTACGTAAAAGTACACAGAAGGTACCAAATATCGGCAATATGTTTAGGCTAATCTGAGAAGTACACCCGCCATTCTGACGCTCACAAATATTTCGGTGTATTTAATACCACGTCCTCTAATCACAGAACAAATTCGTTTCACCTAAATATTTTGATATGTATATTTATTATCGTGTCTGAGTATCGACCACGGCCAACCCTACGCTACAGCAATGCGGACAATTCGGGACGTGGACAAATGTGCCCAGCGACTCGCCGTGACACGTTCATTGAGCTTTCATTTGGGCAATTTTCGACTAAATCCCGGCCAATCGGACGCTAGCCTCACTGCCCTATTTGCTACTTTATACTCGGCTTGAAACGCTGGCAATGAACGAACACTATTTTGAGATACGATTTAACAAATAGTTTTATTTCCGTTCCAATTTAGAGAGGCTGGCATTTTTTATGATATTTTTTTCTGTATCGTTTTTAAATGTGCAGTACAATATTTCATACACTTGTTTATCAATCATACGAAGTATATACAAATACAAATATAAGACGTACCTATGAGCATGCACGTAAGCATGCTAGGAAGTTATTTCTCCAAAATAAAAAACCCGATTAAATAAAAACAGCCCAATGGAATCAAATGTTTGGCCCAAAGATAGTTTGTAACCTGGAATAACTAGGTAGATAGGTACATTTTATTCTGCAAAAAAATATTCCCGTGTTATGAAGACGAAACAAGAGAGAATGATGTCACAGCTATAATATACTTTAAAGATGTATGTACGTTTCATCGATTTAATATATAGAATTAAAAGCATGCGCAATTTAAACACATTATATGTACACAAAAATTATATACATATACTCGTATTTTTATACATTTAAAGTTATTACATTTACTACAAAAAATGCCTTTTTAACCATCACAGAAACATGTTTTTTTTTAAACCTGAAAACTGTGGCATATCGAAACCGATATATCTTACAGATTTTTGCTACCGCTAAAACATCTCCATTTAATAACATATTCCAAGTGACAGATCGAACCATACATCATGCCGTTTCCAATCTCCTTGTATTTCTCAGTACTGTCAGCGAAAACAGACACTTTGTTGCGAAGAATAAGGATATTTCGTATTCCGCATTTTTCTAATTTGAATGGATCAGAAGATTCGGGTTTGCGTTTCGTTTCTATATTTAAATATCGATGATAGGATAGACAGGCCGTGCAACCCTAATATGCATTAGAAATAAACAAGCTGTTAATGAGAAACTCGATAATCCTTTCATCTGATTTTGTTTGATATTTCTGTTTAGCCAACAATTTTAAAATTTTTGACAATGTACAAAATTTTTTTTATATTTTTCTTTTTAAGTAATGTCAGGTCATGGAAATCTACTAAGATGCGACAGTGATTAATTAATTAATTTATAAGAAATAGACAACATGATGTGGAACTTTAAATTTTCTTTAAAAAATTTAAGGAACATTAGAAATTATACTAATGCGATATTTAAGCAGTTTAGGCTTCGTAGTTTAAAATGGCTTCTTCAGTGGCTTAGTTGTATATTTATAATATATTGAACACATGCTTATTTGTAAACAACTCACATACTGAAAAAAATAGTTTAACATCATACAAGCTTATAGCGTGACTTTATCAGTGATTACGTGTGAGCTAAACATTTCTAACAATACGCACATAGCAACATGACAGCGAACATTCGCGTGCATGCGCCACATTCGACTCACAAGTTGGGCGATACTTTACAAAGCCGACTTCTTTAGCCATAACAAGGGCACTTTTTGACAAAATCAAAGCGTTTGTTCGCTCCACTTTGATGTGCCGCTAGCTCATTCCGGACACGTACTCTTATAATCATGTTCCAGTCCTCCAATGTTTGATAAAGTCCCGCGTCTGTGAGAAAAATGATGTGCAATTTGTGGAACGAAAATATGGTATTTTTATACTTTTGGTCTACGAGATTGCTGATGAGTTTGGTATACCTATACCTACTTGTAATCAGAGGATCTGGCGTAAAATATGATTCTAATCATGAGAAAAAGTTTTACCCTCTTGACGAAGTCCGATAAAAGTGAATATTTTCATTTATTTCGTTTTCGATATTATCATCTTGAGCAAATATATGAGTGTGACAACATGACTAGGTATTGTTAAATTTAAAATATGTATGGATTTGTTAAAAAAAAAAATAGTTCTAAAATACATTTTTGTGGGTGTGGTTCCTAAGTCTTGTATACTTGTTTTTATCCCAAAAATTTGGATGAATCCAGTAGGCACAGCGTCGATCATTGTATTATGGTTGATTTTGAGGGCGGCTTTTCTTCAGCAGTTGATGTCTTTCGGCTGAAATGTGACGGAAAGATATTGACAGTAGACCAAATTCTGTTTGCGAATCTGCGAGTCGATGATAGTGCTCTAATAAAAGAGAAAATACTTAAAAAAACGTAAACATGTATCTATCAAAAAGTGTCAATTTAAAACGTCAAAAATGTTGACAACAAATGGTTATCATTTGAAAGCACGCCCGCCCGGGAATGCAAAGTGCGTATATTTTATTTGCAAAACGGCATTTTAATTGTTCATAAATCCTATTTAGCCCCATAATCTGGGCGATTCTGACGGTAGTAAATCGAACGGCGATCGCCAATAAAAATCAACTGATTTATAGCTGGAGTGACCTACGAGCAACGACTTTTCGATCCATTAGGTTTATTTATTCTGCATTATGAAAACAAACATAAAACTGAAACCCGACACGGTCTATCTTTTTATGGCTGCATACTTCTTATTTGGACGCTCGACGCAATGGCTTTAAATATTTCTTAACAATATCCTAGGTCCTGATTCCAGTAACACGGGACGGTTTAGTTTAGTTCAGGTTCATTCGGTATATTAAGCTTAAATATAGCAGCTGTATACAAGTATTGCATATTCATAATATTTTTAAATAAACATACATGTATTTTAATAACTTACCCTTTCGATGCCTTTGTCTGATTTTTTTCACCATACATAACATTATTGGACTTCGTCATATAAAACTTTCTAACTGTAAAAATTCCTGAAAAATCAGTCCCATTCACTAATCTTAACTATGGTAATATTTACGTTGGAAAACCTAATCTCAAACCTTTATTTACGAAAGCAGCTCTTGTTTTTGACGTTGTTAACAACGTTTAGGCATTACCGCAACATAACGTTTAGAATTCCTACCGTCACGGCTAACGCCTCGGAGTCATGAAAAACAGTATTGTTACAACAAAATGCCACTATTACAACATGCAAGACGAAATTTATTTGGCTATTGACGGCCAAAGGGTTCCGTTACCATAAACGACGGCTTGCACTACACTAAAAGTACGGGTTTGCGTGACACCAAAATTTTATTTTCGCAGCCTCTCGCTCTACTAACCTTATTTGCCACCACACATCTCCCCTTCAAATAAAAATAAACTCTAAAACTTCAACAATACAGGTCAGAATAGTCGCAATATCAGGGCTACCTCTGGTAGGTTTTTATTGTAAACTGTCACGTAACGATCCCAGGTGTGGAATGCTTTTACATGGAAAACAGAGGATTGCTTGACGCTTGCTTTAATACTAAAAAAACGAAACATTAACTCACCAACTTACTTTTACCGTACATCCTTTTTGTTCGCGCAATAATAAACTTTATGTAGTTGTAAAAAGAGTTGAGATATGTATAGGAAGTGCACTAAGAAGGGTTGTTCCCACGTATTTTAGCAACGCAGCCTGTGAAACGACAATTCGACATGCGATTACGGCGTTCTTGAGTTAATTACTTAATTAAATTGCTTTGCTCATGACTTACACGATATAAATGAAGTAATTTGATTTCTCATTGATAGCAACACTGCCCGCTGTGTTGTGGTTATTTTGAGAATGCAACTGAGGTTCGTTTTGAATTTATTTCATAAATCTTTATTTCCCAACTAGAGTAAAGCCAGAAGAAAGCGTTATGGTTAAGTATTTGTATGTATGTAGTCTATTTGCGTATGTTCCGCCGTAGCGTCTAAATTATTTATTCGAATTTGATGAATGGGACGTTTATCGATTTTTTTATTATAGCGCGGGTAATGTAGCCTAAATTTAAAACAGCTTCTAACGTGGAAATAACCTTTCAGTCAGAATTTTATTAAACAAAAGTCAGTAAATCCAGGATGATGGAAGCAATTGCTACCTAAATTTTGTGATCCTTGACAGGGGAATCAGACAAACTCAACCATGGTTACACATCCATAGTTATTTCAATGTGCAGTTCTATCACAATGTTTTGTATATGTTTATGATTTTAAACTTCTGCGTTGCATAATCACTTGAAATAATACTGACGGGACCAAACGCGATATGCATTAAGTAGTACATGAGTACTTACAGCCTAAAATGTTGGCCGTGCTACAACGACCGTGGTCACAAGCGGACTGTCTTTTTACGAATTATTGATTTTGGCGCTCGATATTTTAGAAACGAAGAATGATATCAAAAATTTAAAAAAATCCTCTGGTCCATTTAGTCAGCTACGATTTGAGCCTAGAATAAAGACGATCGGGTTAATGGTTTGCCCTGTAGTAGCTGTACCTTTTTGAAAAAAGTCAAATTCCGTAGATTCATTTCTAATGTGCTCGATAGTCGTGTGAAGCACAAAATCTGTGATTTTTTTTTTTGTATTTGTACCCGACGAGCATGTGATTACGGATATCAGAACTAACAGTGGTATCACAAATATATACATAAATATTAGATAATAACACCCAGACACAGAACAAACACAAGTATTCATCACACGAATGCTTGTTCTGGGTGGGGATCGAACCTACAACTCTTGGCGCATAGGACAGAGTCAAAAAAAACATTTTATTTTATTGATTGAGTTAACGTAGTATTCTACGTGCTAAGCCTTTTTGGGAACGGTAGTAGTTTAATGGTAAGGACAAACGCCTCTTGACGAAGGGGCGCGGGTTTAAACCCGGGCCGTACCTCTGGTTTTCTTAAATCCTTAAATGTATTATACACTGTCTCAGCGGCGAGGGAAAACATCGTGGTGAAACCTGCATATTCCAAAAACTATGGATGTGCAACCATGATTAAAATTATCTGGTTCCCCTATTAAGCGTTCGTAACGCTCATATTGGCAGCTGCTTCAATGTAATTACCAGACTCGCTAAATTCTGGGTCATGGTCTAAGCGAACCCCGACTAAGCACGGGATATAACGCTAGGAAAACGACGTTAAGACTAGTAATTTTTTGAGTGTGATCACTTCAATTCTAAACATGCGACGTATATATTTTGAAAGTTCATCCTTGCCTCAATTATTTATTGCAGTGCTCCTGTTCAATCTACCACTCCTGGACGACTTCCTACCCTGATGAGCATCAAATCCACTCCGGGTCAGTAATTAATTAGCTTCCGCCAGGTGTGGGTGTTCAGCCGTGACGCGACGTGTAACATTTTAAAATGCCACGCCGTAGTCACTCAACTGCGAAAAGTCACTGGGAACTGCTAACATTTGAGGATGACTAAAATTAGTCAATAAGGGCATAATTCTTAGTTTTTAGCCAACTGTTCGATCACTGTTCGAATATGTAGTTGATTTACGTATTCGTCATGTAATAAAACACATATTACAATTGTTAGGTTGAATTAGATATTACTATTTACTTACTTATTGTGAAAGGAAATCACAAAAATCTATTAAGAAGACTAAAAATAGCTTCCTTCAAAGGAGAATATAGCTGAAAAACGTAACTTGTATAAATATTAGATAGCTACTAACTAATGATTTTAATTTTATTAATACTAATTATATTTGGCGTATTGTAACGGACAGGTTTCACTAGTGATCTCGATATTACTTATCCTAAATGCAAGGACCATTGATCATCAACATGGTTTACCTGATTCTGTATAATCTTAATTTCATTAAAGCTATCTATCATCAAAGTATATCAAATTCCAAGAATTGTAAATAGATCTCATCAAATATAGTTCTTTGAACTGTTAAACGTAATTTTATCAGACGCAGGAAGTACTTAATGATAGTCGATACGAGTATCTAATGACTTTTAGTTGTCAAACAAACTGAACTGTGACACAACTGCTCATAAACGAGTACGATATCTCTAAATCGTGACAAAACAATAAATTTCTTTACACCAATTAACATTTTACTACTTTGAAATACACCTAACATCTCTTGATATTGTATCAAACTGTATTGCTAGAAACTACAAAATCAAAACGTAATGTTTGACAAATTTTTCGTGCTACTAGAAATAACATAAGCATAAAATTTATTCTGTACTTTTACTTCATTAAATTTACTAAAGCTAAAGATTAAAAGACTTAACGTAAATTTCTTTGAATTCATTAATTCCATCCATTCAATATCACGGCTTCCTCCTCACAAAACCTCATCTCTCCTGTCTTATTAATTAACCAAATTTTATTTTTTCTCTTTCTACGTTATGACGTAACGTTAGCCGCCATATTCAGTGAAAACAAGTGAGACCCGCATAACTGAAAACAAATCCAAAACGCCTCCGCGATAAAAAGTAATGACCATGAATCGCTGTTTAGCGTTACCCTGATACCTTTTCACGTCACGATCCACGCATAAGGTGCACTAAAACAATCTCCCAGAAACAGGTGTGTTCAAAACTGTGCTAAGCGGAGTCGGGATAAATTCCTACCCTTTGTTACCCGTTATCTACGACTTGAAAAATTCCACGTACAAATGGCCATTTGAAAGAAGGAACACGTCAATTCGTTTACTCGTATCGGAGATGGCCGGGATGATTCTAACACATTGTGATTCTCTATGCAATCCTCGCAAGGCATAGCCGTGAGAAATTATTTGCGCTGTTATCTTAATCGTTGTTTTTCTTCGTAGCACTGTAGATCATATATTTGTGGAGTTAAGGTTCAGTTTTGAGAGGCTTCAGGATTTTTTAAGGGTGATATTTGATTTAGAGTTGCCATTGATTGAGAAATAATGTCTTATGGCCGGCAGTTCGGAGGCCGTTATGCTTTCTTTGATGACGGGGAAAGGATATTGAGTTTTCAATGACGGATACGTAATTGTACCAAAATGTAAAGTGGATTACAAACTTGATAATAACGAAAACTCTATCAAGAAAGGCGATCTAAGACAGACATAATTTATTACGCGTCTTCTGGGAACGTTGTATTTTCGTGTATAACATAGTTATAGCATAGTTATAGCAAGCATAGTTTATAAATACAAATACTGTGTGCTGTGTAGAAAATATAATAAAAAATTGCTAAATCTTAGAATTTTAAACAATTTTGTTCGTAACTTTCACAAAAACACTTTTGTCAAAAGTTATTGAGCAACAAATGTCGAGTCTTCCTAACTACCTACCAATTTATCTAATTACGATTAAGACTATCCCACCAATTCCGTAGCTATAAAACTAAGCATTTCTTTTATTCCACAAAACTTTCAATTGGAAAGACAATATAACGTAACAGCCCGATTAGTCAATAACCTTGATGAAGATTCCTCCGCCGAACACATTAACTAATGGACACAATTTTGCCACACAGCACAACTAAATCACTGCATTTTTCTATTGAAGCTACGCCCAGTGCAGTGAAGCACAAGAGGGCATTGAATTAGCCGCTGCCAGGTCGACGCACACTACGCATTTTTGACGCACTGACAACGCGGCGATGAGTCTAGCTAACGCTCACTCGTTTAACCAAATTCAAACGCAGATACCTTGATGTAAGATACAACAAGACGCGATAATTTCACACGTTTGTTCTGTTTAAAAAAGCCTCTCGCTTTTTACGAATCTCTTCGACAGTAGTAAACGATGCATACGAGGTTTGAACGCGTGTTAGTGACTTTTGCTATCTACTACTATAGGGTAAAATGAAAGAAATGTTTTAAGAGGTGAGGCTTGTTCGTCGCTTACACAATCATTAACGCAACGGCAATACTCAATTACTCTATTAGTCGCCTTTTACGATAAACTAGGCAAAAAAAAAATACTTGTTACGATATTTTTATGTGGTAGACTAATATGGAGCAAATTAAAGTGATAATGCATAAATCTATTTGTTTGTTATCTACATCATCAATACGCGCGTTCTTGAAACGTTTGTCGTCTGCGCGCTAAGAATACTCAGTGTGCGTAGCCCCTAAGTCTGCTGCCGTCCGAGTTCCTGCCGGTGGTCAGGAACTAATTTATCGAATATTATGGAAATGCTTCCGAGGTGTAAAGCGGACCAGCCTATGAAGCTAATTTGATTTTCAGAAGCAAATTGTGACGTTGGCGATAAAACAAAAGAAAAACGGGAAATTTTATATGTTTGATTTCTTCAAAACAAAAGAAAACCAGAAAATTTTAAATATTCGAATTGCGTATGACTGATGCATTTGTCGCCCATATCACCCGTACCAATATTAAGACGCATAGGTACTTGTGTTATTGTGGTATCATATTCTTTTGCTTTTTGTAGTCTGTGTTGCTTTAAGAGATTACATACATATTTTTGATATAATATATATCATTTATATCTGAATAACCACGTCTTTAATAAGGTAGAGCGCACTACACGTGTAATTATTTTTAACAATTTATTAAACGAAATAAAATATCAGCACACAATCCTTTTATCGTTATAATTCCAGATTAATTTTTCATACATTTCTAACGAACCTTACGATAAAAATATATGATTGACTACCAATATTCTTGTTATTAAATTTCCTAGCTTATTTAATCCATGACGTGACAAATGTGGCTAGATATTAAACCAAAAACTCAAACTTAAAAGAGCTAAAATCACGTTCTATTTCCGAGTTACAGCGCCAGTATACAAGCGTAATTCGCTTGTTATTTAGCAAAACACCCACGCTTGCCAAAAGCGTATTAATCTAGCGACGCCCGGAAAAATCGGGACCATCCTTACACGACCCGACTAACTAGTAGCCAACAAAATCAAATACATCACGTGCCTCACACTGTATCTATGCTTACGTGCGAATATTCGCAAGGTTCTCCTGGGCGGAGCCCGGGCGCGGAATCGAGGTATATTTACCTGAAAACGACGACATGTCGAAAATAAGACGTCCCACGTTCCTCGAGAAGAGCCACCTGCGTCCGAATTGGTCATTCTTCAAAGAATCGGGTCGCAAGGGTCGGAACAAGGATGGAGAAAGGCTGGAAGGTGAGTTTACTGCTTTATTTTATTTGCTTACTTTATTTAAATATTCAAAAAAATTGCGACAGTTTGAATACCGCTACAGTTAGTATATAACACATTTAAATATATGAAAAAAATTAATAAAGGTACACTTACAATTCTGGCTAATATTATAAATTTAAGGTAACCCTGTCTGTTACGTCTTCATGTCTAAATTACTCAAACGAAGGAAATGCTGGTTCAAAGGTTCAGTCTTAAAAAATTACGTAGAATTTATTTTATCCCGGAAAAAATTAAGAGTAAACTCTGGGATCCGCGATAGAGTCTCTATGTAATAAAAAAATATTTCCACATAGGTAAAAGCTAGTAGTATATTAATCTACGCTACTCATTCCTTGTCTTCAATCATCAAATTGACACCGAATGAAAAAATATTTAATAAGGAAATTTTAGCACAAAAATCCCCAAATAATCATAATACATAGACCCGAGGGTAATGTGTGATAACCTTACATTATATGTCCCGACCCACCTTTTAGTGTTAGTCAAATATCATCCAAAGTATGCTACAAAGGTTCAAACAACGTCATCATCTTCCTAGCGTTATGTCCCGTGCTTAGATGGGGTCCGCTTAGACCATGATCCAGGATTTAGCGAGTCTGGTAATTAAATTGAAGCGACTGCCGATCTGACCTTCGTAACACTAAGATAGGGGAACCAGACAATTTTTGGATCATGGTTACAAATCCAAAATTGTTTGAATTTGCAGGTTTCATCACGATCTTTTATAAAATACGTACATAGATTTTAAAAATGCAGAGGTACGTGCCCGGGTTTGAACCCGCATTCCTCGGTTAAGAGGCGCGTGTCCTTACCATTGAGCTACCACCGCACTCTAGGTTCAAACAACGCATCGAAGATATATTTTTATATGAAAAGGAAGATCCCGTCGTCAGCACTATCCCCTCGTGACTTTGTATCGTTAGAATACGAGCAATACTTCGTAATACAAAGAATATTCCTAAAATAAAACTCATACGTGAAACATGACAAGGGAGACGCAAGCTTGACAACATGACAAATCTAGATGGATTAGGAATTGTTGCAGATCCAGTTGGCTCATTACTTTGCATTTTGGCTCCTATAGATCCGGTGGATGGTTTGTGTAGCTCATATGAGATGAACTCTTTCTGTTGTTTTGGTATTTTTTTATAATGAGCACTTGGTAGACGCGGTACAAGATGTTGGTATGCTTGCGGTTAAATGCATTTGGAAAAACTTGGACCTGTCACCAAAGACCACGGGCTTGAATCTCACAAATATGTGTGTAAGGAATATAGACATTTGTACTCGATGCCTGAATGTTAGGATGTCTATCCATTTCTTAGTATCTTTAGTATAAGATTTGTTTGGAGCTGGGGAATGTAAAGTGTAAGTATATGTACATATGCAGGGCCGGATCTACTATACGGGCTTTTTTTTGGCTATAGCCTAGCCCCGTCAACAAAAAGGGCCCCGTTGAAGACAAAACTGAAAAAGATTTCAGGACTAGTAAGTAAGTTGGCTGAGTAGGGGTAGCCCAGGGCCCCCATACTTATAATCCGGTCCTGTACATATGAATACATACATACATACATAGTTTCACGCCTTTTTCCCATGGGGGTAGGCAGAGATCCCATACTTCCATTTACTACGATCGTATACACCTTTCCCTTCTGTTTATGTAAAGTCAGCTGAGTAAACATAACAGAACACTGTCTTACCAAAAAGAATGCTTAAATTGACAGTGCCTAATAGAATTTGTCAAAGATGAATTCTCATTCATCAAAGTTGACAAAACTGTCCTAAGAACCGTTCGAGGGAAAAGATGAAATTGTGATTTGGGACAATATATTGCGTAACTTTGTAACGCAGCGTGCTTTATTGGGGAGATTTTCCTTAATTTATTATACTGAATTATGATAATGTTGACGTATTGGACGGTGGATACACTTCAGGGAAAGTTTCACCAAGTTCATATTAAAAATTAAGGCGCTAACACCAGTTCTATAGAATTTCGTCAGTATTCTCAGTAGCATCGTTAGCACAAAATTGTTTATCTACTTATATTTTGTCGACTTCATTAAATAACTTCAGAAATATCTACTATCAGATAAATATATACTATCACATGACTTTTATCTTTCTTTCAAGTTGCATCTATTAAGATTTGTCTACAACGCAAAATTAAAACTCATTCATTTATGTTTTAATACCTTCCACTACTACGACTTATCCAAAATCGTCGACATTATCTTAATAACATGAAACTGGCCGATAGGAAAGAAAAAAAAAGAGCTGGACACAAAACGCGATGAGCTGAAAATAACTTATTACTACTGTGGCGGTATCCTTGACATGAAACATTGATGGCAAAACTTTGAATGGAATAAAACTAATAATTTCGAAGAACAGAAGTCATATCTTACAAGTATTATCATATTTTACAAAATAAAAAGAATAGATCTGTCCAATTTTTCCAGAATTTAGGTCTTCATGCACACAAAAAAAATTATGCACCTCAAGCCATACGCAGGACTCAACTACATCGCACAACCAACACAGAACACCGTTTCCTTTAAGACGCTATCGGGCTCGCCTCTAAAACGTAATAATGAAATATATTGCTAACGAGCGGAATTCCTAAACATGTTCGTAAGAACACTCGCCGTAAACCCGTTTTACCCACATCATTCGCTTCCTTAGCGGAGCTGGGCGCCTCGCGGAAAACTATTTTCCTCTGCTACAGTATTATGGCATGAATTTTCTTTATGTGGACGTTTATTTTTAAATGCATCTCTTTCTTCTTCACCGACTTAATAGTGTGGAAAGACGTCCTCCGTCCGTAATATTATGCGGTAATTATTTACTATGACAATCGTTATACTAAATACTAATCTTATGTTGGTCTCCATGAGAATCATTTCCTTTATCCACTTTTTATACATCTGATAATATAATATAGTCCCATCTATTACCTTTTCTCATGTTGCCCCATGTTGATCTGGGACTTAAAAATAATATGCCTACTGTTTTTCTTGCCTAGCATGTCGTAAAAGGCGATATGCGATTGTGTAGGCGACAAGCTAGCCACTTGTCACTACTTTTTGACAATTTTCCATCTAACCCAGCCCAGTTTTATTTTTGGCTGTATGTGGTAAAAGGGGTTTGCTGCCCCTCTGACTCTGCCTATCGCTTCGGGGGTTATGGGCGTGATGTCATGTTGTTGTTGTATTTCCTTTTCTGAAATAAAGGTACGTTAGGTAGTAAATATGTGCGGTATATACAATTGATTACAGAAAAAATCCTTATACATAAATTTAAATCCCTCAACCATAGCAAAACTAATACTTGTATCTGTTATATTAGTATACTCTGGGTAAATATACTTTATAGGCTTTCGCCTCCATGACGTCAAGTTTACGTTAACCAAATAGTTGTTCGGTTCACGTGCCTGTAAATTCTCTAGTTTCCCAGGAATTTCCTTTGAACTAAAACAGATTGGCGGTTGAATAACTGTCAAAGCGTTGGTACCGACCCAAAGCTCGTGGACATGAAAAAATACCAAAAATAATACTGTTGCCTTATACTCGTATAAATATTACTTACTGAACTGGCACATGGCGAGATAAAAATCAAAATTTTTTATTCTGATCAAACTATTGAGATGCATAGAACACTTACATACGGTAAAAGTAAAAAAAAACCTTAAAAAAAATATTTTAACTAATATTAAACAATTGACAATTCAAACAATACCAAAAATATGTGGTCACTAAAACTCGCTTATTGTATGACCAACCAATTACGATGTATCATGTAACAATTTAAAACAACAACCTCTTTCGTCGATGTCACACAAAGACACATGCAACCTTTTATTCTACAAAAGACATTTGAAGCTCTAATTAAAAGTTCTTTTTTCCGTTTTAATGAGCTTGTAAGTCGTGACGGCCTTCCGAACGAAGCCATAAAATGGAGGATTATAAAGTTTTAAGAGTGAGATTTACACGACTGCAAGCTTAGATTTTATGGGCCGTTACAATGACATGGTTTTACAAGAGATTACAGCTGATAAGGATGATAACGACCTGCGTATTGATTCTTGAACTTTTACGGATTGTCGCAAAGTGAAATAATTACGGATTGAGATATTTTATTCCTTATAAAAAAATGCTTCTAAAGATTTTTTATAAAATTTCCTGGCTAATAGGTACTAATATTTTAATAAAGATTATGCAGACTTTACCTTTAGAATATCAAAGCTTCATATCGTTTTTTTAAGTATAAAGACCAAACATATTTAGAGTTCAGTATGAAAGGGTGCACACAATTCTATTCGTAAGCCTCCGTGGCTGTATGCTCATCTGTCTGTCTTAGAATGTCTGTTATTAGGTACATATTTCAGATATTTTGCTGATTAAATAAACTTATAAAGTAAATTAACGACTTCGTAATTAGTAATTTTTGATACATTTTTCGATCGCGAAAATCTCTATCTCGAAATGTCGATCTTTATTATTATTCGTTGGTATGAAACCCTTCGTATATGAATCCGAATTATACTTGACAGGTTTTTATAATAAAGCAGATAAGTTTTTTAATATCTCAAAGCACGTCTGCCCGCGTTAAATATTCAACCCGTTAAAATTTCAACTCTTTATTAATTAACGGATGATTGGTTTTTAAGCACAAAAGAAATGAACACTGAACTTTCGAGCAACTGATTAATTAAAAAACAAGTGGATGGCCAGATAGAAGTTTGATTAAATCCACTTTGTTGCGCATTTAACTCTTGGGCTAAGCTCTCACCCCTTTGTTCGAGTGGAATTTTGTACAATTATACGGATACTATTTTCGTCGCGGTGTTCTGTTCGTTATATTTTTGTAATAAATACTAATGAAAGGAATATCATTCGCATTAATACCCAATTGACATATCAACATTTCAAACTTTGAGTCTGTCAACCCATTCGGGGATTATGATCGTGATGTTATGTATGTAAAACTTCAAGTCAAAGTGCCGTTTTCCGATGTCAACTTAGTACCGCAAAAATATACTAGACAATTTAATACTAAGCTATCAGAACCACAAAACATTTAAACATGCTACTTAAGCATTCAATTCAATGATTTCAAAGTTTGACTTCGATCCATATAAAAAATAAACAACCTCGTTAAACACAATTTCATAACTACCTATAGGTACATGATCTTTAGTCTTAAAATCAAAAAAATCTAAAATATTTTTTCGGCAACACGCGTATCGTACAGAATTTTGGTTGGAAATTTGAACTTGCTTTTAAGCAAAAGGTTTACTTGTATTAGAAAACTCCGCCCTTCCAGCTGGTATTTTACAATACTTACGAATAACTTTTATTAATTTATTTATTTTAATACACCATTTAGTACAGTTTCAATGTAGTCCTGACTCCCAAAATAGTAATAAACCGTGTTTCAGGAGTGCTTATAATATACCTACCATTTGCGGAAATACACGATCGTGGATGTATTCAAAAACTAAATTATCTACTAGTTTTCAAACCAATCCAATGTAGAATAATCAAAGCGCAGAACACACGAATGTCATTAATTTTTAAACTTTCTAAGAGCAATTACACGCTCCAACAATGTAGAAGCGCTCCCTTCCTCATTTCAATAAACGAAACGAACTATTTGCACTCATGATTGAATTTTGTAAAATCGCGCAATGTAAACAGGTGAATAAAACAATTCTTATTTCGGGGGGTTCTTATGCACAGCCATTTGGCATAGAGGGGCCTGCTTACGCCTTAGGTTAGTTGATTATTGCATGAAGCCGTATGCCCTACTATTGGTTCTCAATGAAATGAAATGAAATGAAATTTATTTGTAAAAAAAAAAATTAAGTCGAATTGAGAACTTCCTCCTTTTTTTGAAGTCGGGTAATAAGTACAAATGGTTAATAAGTTAAATGGAACCCTTAATTCTTAAAAAACTAGTTTAGATCTGTATTTCAGGAATTTTCCCAATTTTATTACATTAGTGATACTTAAATACAGTACCGTTACATTTGGAATAAGTAGAAATAAAAATGTAACATATTATTAACCTTACTTAGATAGTTAATATAAAAAATAAAAAATATATAAATAAAAACAGATACATTGATTGCAATCACTGTGTGTGACTGTATGTGTGTGTATTTGTGTGTGTATGAGTGTGAGTATGTGTGTTGTGCGTTAATACAAGTTGTTATGTTCTTGTGTGTGTGATTGTTATAATAACGTTTTAAGTAACATTGCGACTCTATCGGTTTCGAGGTTAAGTAAATAATCAAAGATATTTAGATCTTTTAAATTATTGTTGCAATGCTTAGTTTTGTATTTAACGTTGTGTACAAGATATATAATATAGCTCAAATAATATGTCCATATACTTACATATATTATTATTTATTATCACTTCCCGAAAGGTACAGAGCATCTAAAAAGTAAGCCCCTTTTTTAACCACTTCCTTCTTAAACTTTAAGTTAAAAGATAAATAGTAAAAACACAATGGATAGTTCTCTCTGCCTAACCCGCTAGGAAAGTGGCGTGAAGTTTAGGTAGGTACAATTATACAAAAACGCCTAATGCCACATTAGTGGCCTTTTGCAATTTGTTACAAGGAACAGTGATGACAATTCATTTTTGGAATTAAATATTGACTAACAACAGATCGCCGAAAGATTAACTCGAGACTTGTACGTATTCGAAATAACCTCTCTACCTTTTAGGATCGAGAATCCTTAGTTACTGTTTCTCGTGCAAAATTTAATGTCATGCTTCTACAATAAAATTAAATGTACCGTATGAAATTGCTCTATCCCGCGAGTGTGTATCCACCCTATTGTATAATGCACTAGTATTTTCAGTACCGCGGTTTACTTTTCCGTTGGCTGGGTGCGTAAAAAATTATGTCCTTAGGTTTTTGAAATTAAATTACTCGGATGCCTAAAGGGGTCATTGTACACGCAAGATAGAGTCTTAAAGATTGCCTTTCTTTTCAGTCGAAAGCTAAAATCGCTTAGAATAAAAAGTCCCATAAAGTAGCCCATTTAAATGACTGAAATATATGGACAATTCCGAGAGTTTAACTATTGAATTAAACTTTTTTGTAAAGTTACTCTTTTAAGTTGCCTATTATCCTTGTCGTGTGATCCAAATAATGTAGATATGTAGCACTCTGATATTTTTTATTTGTTTATCAAAGCTAATCTTACCAAAATATGACAGGAACTCCATATACGCATAAATATTATTCAATCAAAAAATACCAGGCCCATTCTCCAAAATCCTTTTCTAGTACCTAATCTGTTAGTTTAATAGATTTTTCTTGCGTTTTCGTTCCTTTACTGATGATTTTCACGGCTATAGTACTTTTTTTCTGCATGAATTCCTACTTGCCTAAAATTGTCGTTGAGTCGCTAAACAGTAAAATATCCTTCTTATTAAAACGTATAAATGTAGGACGTTGCTTCAGGCAGCAACATACATCTGAGGCGTATCACACCTATACATCTTCCAGCGTCCGTATTATAAAACATCTAATCCGGAACATGCTCACAATAAGGCGACTCTGTAATTGAATTTCTAAGGCGCAACACGTCTTCAGCCCGCTGAGATAAGGGTCTTCCACTTTAATAATAAATCGCTCTTATGAGACATCACTTAGCTGTATCGTGGAAGCATTGAAATTAAGTGTGGAGTGTTGTAATGAAAAATTGTAGTAGAGGAAATACGTGGTGCGATTTTAAACGCGTTCTTTAGAGGGCAGAAGTAGAATATTGCATTCATCGCATACGGTGCAGTTGACATATTGACTTATTCAATCTCAGTACTCATGTCAGGTATTAGAATATCTTATGACATCCATATTCGAAATTATTTACAATAGTCTGTATAACCTGACTCAATTTTAGCTTTCATCTGATTGTGGTTACTGCTGCCCCGAATGGCTACTTTACCTACCCCTTAGGGGGTTTCAGGCGTGATCATAAGTGTGTTTGTATAATATAGGGCGTCACATGTATACCTACTTTTCCATTGTACCATCTCTAATGTAATGTGATATGCAATAAAGAATTTGAATTTGAATTTGAATTTGAATATTAGAACGCTCATGCGAATTGATGTTCTTTGACGCCGATGGATGACTAAGATTGTGTATTGCCTTCAGAAGTTTATAAAACTTTGTGCTATTTTTTTCTCCCATATGAAAAACGACGTTAGAAGCCTAAAGAGTTGTTTTACAGGATTAGGTTTGCCGTAATTTTATTAAACTTTCAACCCTGTAGTATTTTTTAAAAGCAGAATATGACTAACTGACTATAAAAACAAAAGTTGCATATGACCACCAAAAGGCTTCTAATTTTTCTATGTTGCAGAATAATATTTAGTTTTGAGAATAAAACAACAAGCCATATATAAATATATATGTTCACTAAGTATATAGTATATGTACTGTACTGTAATAAATGTACTATGTACTAAACATCCTTTCAATATAATGTATGTATAAACAGTGCAATGACCCAAATGACATATTCCTCAGGAATCTAAGACTAACCAGCTACGAAAACTTTCGTAATTTAACGTCTAAACACCAAGTAAAGTCCGGTTTCCAACTAAGCGAACTCATATTGAATAATTCTATTTCTTACAGGGAAATGAAAAACGGCCAACATTATCCTGAAGACACGGCGTCACTAGGCGAGCGGTCCCTGCATAATTTATTAAAATCTTATTAAAAAGTGTCACCGAACAAAAAAGGAACGCTTCGGTATTATAAAAGTCTCTATTAGGTCCTTTAACTTTCAGATTTTGTTGTATCAAGTTTTTAATTAGGTGCCTCTGTTTTATTTCATAGGTTCTTGAATTCGCTTTATTGGTTTTCAGATTAAAAACGTTCTCAGAGAAATTTGAAGCTAAAAAAACATTGCTTTACAAAATAAGGTGTGAATATAAATGTATTTTAACAATTATTGAAGATACTAATTGATCTTCGAGAGCAGAATAAAAATATAAACCATATAGTTTAATTTTATTGGTAAATAAATGTGTTAAAAGGTGTTTATGCATTACAGAAACATAAGGTAAGTATTTTTTAAATATAATATACATTGTATAACGTAGCTAAGCAATGTTTTGAAATTTAACATATTTTTATAAAAAAAATCATGAAAATTACATAACTTTACTTTGTAATTAAAGAAATTACTAGATTATTTACTTGTTCATACATTCATCAGAAATTAACTGAGATATACGCTACAAAATAGCTTAAAAGTAATTTAATACTAAATTTTCTACCAAATATATGATTAAAGGAAAAACTTTATTAATTACAGTCCGGAGTGATGGTAGATCCATGAAAAGTGAGGGCCGACATCCGTGTATACAACGTAGAAGCTTGGATCGCATTCGCTTTGGTCAGAGGTGAGGATGCACTTGGACAAGATGCCTCTGAGGAACCAGCTCATCCTGTGATCTGACTGCATGACGGGTAAGACCAGGCCGCCTCCACCATCGCCGGGTCTTAATCCTGAACATTTAAAATATTTTTAATGGCCGTTTAGGAGACGTAGTTTATTTTATCTATTAACCAGCTGTGCCCGCAGTTTTCCCCGAGCTTATGGTTAATGTTATATAGCCTATAACCTTCCTCTATAAATGAACTATACATCACATAAGAATTATTCAATTCGGACCTCTTGAGATTAGCGCGTTCAACGAAACAAACTCTTCAGCTTTATTATTAGTATAGACTGGAAAAATGTAATTTCTATTTTTATATTTTATTCTTTAGATCTCATTGATTATTTATGTGTATTTGCAAATGAGCGCCAGTATAATCATAAGCAGCGAAGGTATATGATAAATTTACAAACTTAAATGCGTACAGTACATATTCATGGCTCGAATACAATATAGTGAGTATATCTGCTAGTGTCTAAAGTCTTCAAATAATGTCTCACACACAAAAATAAACCCCAACTGATAAAACCAAAGTATTTTTTAGTTTCATAGCCATGGTAGCTCAATGGTAAGGACACGCGCCTCTTAACCGAGGAGTGCGGGTTCAAACCCGGGCACGTACCTCTGGATTTTTCAAGTCTATGTACGTATTTATACCACTAGCTCGACAGTAAAGTAAAACATCGTGATGAAACCTGCAAATTCAAACAACTTTGGAGTTGTAACCATGATCTAAAAATTGTCTGGTTCCCCTATCTTAGGGTTACGAAGGTGCCGATCTGACCTTCAATTACCAGACTCGCTAAATCCTGGATCATGGTCTAAGCGGACCCCGTCTAAGCAAGGGACATAAAGCTATGAAGAAGCCATATTTCTTAACCTAATGGATAAAGACTATTTTGGACAAGAGCTGTTAAATGTTACCCGTAGTAGTTCCCGCGCAGATAGTCAATTCGTTTATTAGTTTCCCGTACATGGACGAGTGCGTGAGGCAAGTCGTATCGTTTTGAACTAGAATGTCAGTTGACCTCAATGCATACGAGGGATTGTCTCTCTCGTTGTCTCCGAAGCCAACAAACTGCAGATATAAAAAATAAAAGCACAAAATTATTAATATATAAGATGCAAAAGACACAGTAATTTGACGGCGAAAACTGTAACCCGAGCATTTAGTCTTCAAAGCAATCTTCCAATATCATTTGGCTAGACAAATATTCTTTGTTGCACTAAACTGTTTGCCACAAATAGTCTTTTGTCTTACCATTCCTAGTTTTCCGAAGAGGCTGGTTTTGTCATAAATAGGCCCCCAGAGACAGACAGGCTGCACGAAGGCCGTAAAATTGAATCTGTCCACTTTGAGCACAGCCAACGCAGACGTTGCCGACTCGTCGTCGTAGTTTGGATGTAAAACTACTTCAGTTACCTGAAATAGTTAACTAAACATAAAAATAATAATACATTTGAGTTCAGGTTTATTAGTGATACCGAAGACGAACTGACCCAGCTGAAAATGGATAAACCCTTTAATTTTGAGTAAACCATTGGTTTATTTACGATATGAGAGCGTAAACTAGCAAAGTTTGTTTGGGCTCTCGCCATACCGGAAATAAAGAATTTGTTTACGAGAATTCATTATTTCATACATAGAATCTTACGTCAAATTCAATAATATGAACATTTTGGTTTAAATTGGTTCGAAAATATATATTTACAAAACATGACGTCACTCTTTCGTATTTGTGTACAACATTTGTGTTGTTCAAAAATACGAAAGAGTTTCGTATTTCGTATTTGTGTACAACATCATTAAAAACTCATTAAAGATATATCTTATTATTGGAGGTGTAGTCATTCATACCGGAAGAATTTGTTTTCCAATCTGGCCAGGATCCCTGAGGTTAATTATTCCGGCAACAACAGTTATCCATTCCTTTGGGATTGTTGCACCTTTGCGACGAATGCAAGGTCCAGCTGTAAAGAATAATAAAAGCAAGTCAATAAAAGCATGTTAAATTTATGATGAATTTACAACCAGGCTATTTGACGGCCTTCCAGGACGGGGCAGATGATGATGTTGACTATTTTATTATTTTAGTTTATGCTTTCGTAAGATCATTGTTACACCTCTTCCCACCTAAGCCTGCAAGCCGTTTGTCTCGTATATCTTGCCTCATGGCACACATGTGCTCACTGCAGGCGTATATTTGCTGCCAGGATTGGTTACGTTAGCCATGTAAGGGCCAAACACCCGAGGTTTTCATAGCCAAATCGCCATAGCCAAAACTAGGATAATGATGATCAATGATGATGATGTCATACATACGTGTATACACACACATATATGTAACATACGTATCATCAATGATGATGTAGTCACCAAGACCTAAATCCGCAATACGTACCAGTCAAAACAGCAGTCCTAGATATAATGTTCCCTCCGCAATAATGTGAAGTCTTGTTCGTTACTGGATTTCTCGTCAATATAGCCACGTGCCATGGCCAGTTGCCAGCCTCCGCATCTGTCCTTATAGACACCAACTCGCTATGGTCTAAGGATCTTCTACCACATACGTGTCTATCATCCAACGTATATAAAGATTCGACCGTTTGAGAAACCTGTAAAAAGTTAATAAGTATTCGTGGGTGAGTCGACTATGTATGTATAACAATAAATATCAGACTAAATCATATTCATTGATCTGACTCCGAGATAAGTAGCTTAAGCACTTGTGTTACGGATACCAAAATCAAGAGTGATATTACAAATTTATACTTAAATATTGGATATTAACACCCAGACACAGAACAAACTCTAGTATTCTTCATACGAATGTTTGTTCCTGGGTGGGGATCGAACTTACAACTCTTGGCGCATGGGGCAGGGTCACTACTGAATGCGCCATCGAGCCAGCCAAACCTAATAAGCCCCTATGTAATAAAGAATCTCCTTTCTTCGCTATGCGCCATTAGTTTTATTGATTATTGTAGATTTAATAGGTATTTAACATTGAAGGAACTGCCACCTTATTTAAGGGTAAAGTTCAGAGGGCAGTTATACATAATTCATCTTCCTAGCGTTATGTCCCGTGTTTAGACGGGGTCCGCTTAGACCATGATCCAGGATTTAGCGAGTCTGGTAATTACATTAAAGCGACTGCCGATCTGACCTTCGTAACCCTAATAGGGGAACCAGACAATTTTTGGATCATGGTTACAAATCCAAAGTTGTTTGAATTTGCAGGTTTCATCACGATGTTTTTCCTCACCGTCGAGCTAGTGGTATTAATACGTACATAGATTTGAAAAATCCAGAGGTACGTGCCCGGGTTTGAACCCGCACTCCTCGGTTAAGAGGCACGTGTCCTTACCATTGAGCTACCACCGCTACTTATACATAATTATGTTAACAAAAACCATCGACCAATGTTTGTTATTTCCATATTTATCTGGAACATAAAGAACGTACCAATGCTTTTAGTTAACTGTGCTTATGCTTTTGGTTAAATGTGGTTTAAGGAGCTTAATGCCCCTTGAACCTTACCTACACCTTCGGGGATTTTGGGCGTGACGGTAAGTATGTGCCTGCGCATATATGTGTATGTTATTTCTTACCCTGATTCCTTCATCGCACAGGACCAAATTGTTAAGAGTGAATTTTGTCACTATTGGGACGTCGGTGTCATTTTCTGTTAGCTCTTCAAGTTCTAAGTAAAATTTATACTGTTCTGGAAGGAATCCTTCGGGGGATATTATATATTCGCGTCCTTGGCTATCCATCGGTGTGACGGTTGAATTATGAGAAGCCTGAAATATGAAAGTCAGGTAAAAAAATATCTCACATATTTTAGGAAATTTCTCAAATAAATATTCATGTCGTAATTCTTGCGAACTCGTAAAAATGGAAAATAAAATCATTATATATATTACATATCGTTACCGTTTTTTAATTTAAATTTATTCCACGAGTATATAACTCACCCAGTAAATTCTCACTTTCTTCTCAAATTTGATTTCCATTACTGCTACCTGCAAATGTTTATACAGTCCAAAGTGCACTACACCAAGCCAATTACGGCTCGTATATTTATCAAAATGTATAACGCCTAACCCACAAGGATTGTACCAGGTCGTCCCTGGACCTTTCAAGGATATACATTTAACTTTCACACAACACAAAGCAACTAAAACTAAAATGCTCAACTGATTCATTTCCGATTAATTTTAGGAATCCATTAATCACTTAGACAATTGAGTATTTGGTAAATAGCTAACAAGATAATATAGACACTAATTCACAACACTGACTAAAGTAAAAACACCGCCGTAATCCAAAGTATACTTTAGTAAACCTGTAAATATTGCCTAAAAATAAGGAAACAACCAACAACTGAATTGCCCTTCCAAAGTAATATGGCAAACGACAATTGAGACAACTACTTTTAAAGGAAAGTCAAACGTGACTCATGTTATAAAAATTAGATAAGAACTTTAAACCCTAGTTTACCTCCGATGCAACACAGGGCTAATATTTCTACTTACAGATAAGAAATGATGTCTTATTCTAATAACGGCAGTAACAGTTTCTAAAGTATTTCACAACTAATGTTATTAATTTAATTAAACATAATTAAATGAGCTTTCTATTGATTTGTAATTTCGTTTTTTTTATATATCTAAACTTTCAATTACAACTGAGCATAAGTATTTCCGGACCTTGCATTATTCTTTATCTTCAAGTTAGATAAGTAACTCTCTTAGTCACGTACTACAATAATTTATTAGATATTTGTGGTAATAATTTAGTATAGTACGATTTAGCGTACTATACCTACTTAATTATGTGGATGCATTATCTCATTCTTAGATAATGAATCCACATAATTTACCATAACATAACATTTTTGTCGATGTCAAAAAGTGTCGATTTGTTTGTCGATTGCCGATGTCGATTAGTTCATGTTGATTAAAACAATAATTTTATTTGCAGATATGTTTAATATTTATATTTTCATAGATAGACTTACGATACAAATACATTTTTAAACAATTTTGAGTTTATCAATTTTATATTTGTGCCATTTTTCAAGTCAATATATTTTAGAACAATAATATTAAATAAAATAATACCACAATTCAAATTGCTTATTTACTGAAAGAATTTACTTTTAGTAAAAATTCTACAATAATGCTAGTTTACTCAAAAACGTTTATAGTCCGTAAGTTCGATTATCAAACAAACTATTGATTACGTATTTTTGCTGTAATGAATACTCGAAAAATTACAAAGATACAGCGCTTCAAAAATCTAAAATGTGGCGCTTTACGTCACTTGGTCGGTAAAATTGTACGGTTTTAGTGACGTCACGAGGTATTTTAACGCGTTGTATCTATATGTAAATCTATAATTTTTGGTTTTCTGAACAAAATAAATAAAAAAATACGTAAGCAATATATTTTTGTGATCTCAATAATGGCAAATAAAAAAAATTTAGTAAACTAGCCTATTATTATCTAAAGGTGGGTGTTTGTGGTCGTGTATCTTTAGGTTGCAATTATACATAGACGTAAATTGTCGTCATTGGCTTCACCCAACATCAAGCTTACAAGGATATGATGGAACTGATTTCTAACAAACTTATGTAACTACTGACTATAAGACTAACTTTCAATTATGCTGCTTAAATTGACTTGATCTCACTTAAAGGTACATATTTTAACTAAGATAAGTAGATGTAATATCACATGAGCAGTCCCAAACGTATGGGGTTAATCTAATAAATAATATTGCTTCTAAACTGCAACCCCGAGTGATGGTAGATCCATCCGTAGTGAGGTGCAATATCTGTGTAAACCACGTAGAAGTCCGGGTTGCATTCAGTGTGGCCGGGTGAGACACCGCACTTTGAGAGGACTCCTCGGAGGAAGTAGCTAACTTTGTGGTCATACTGCATGACTGGGAAGACGAGACCGCCGCCGCTGTCGCCGTTTCTGGGGTTAACGCCTGTGAAATCAATCATATGAACATGAGGCTTGTTAATTTGGGTAGGTAAAATACTTTTTTTTAAGAAGAAGAAGACCTAAGAGAATGGCAAGAGGATGATGAAAATACTTTTTTTTGGAATTGTACTTTTTATGAAACGTTGGCTATTACATCTCGTTGAAAACACAAATTACCAAGATAATAGGCTAAGAATCTTCACTATGGAAATCAGCCAATGCTTAACTTCAGCAGTAAACCAGTCACATTAAACCTTCATGCGACAAAAATCATATCAATATTGTTATACCTCATAATAAGCTATCAATCTCTTTTTAGGCACAAAACGAAAAATATAACATTATACGATGAATTTATTATTCATCATAGGTGAAAGGGAAATGAAGTGAAACATATTATTTGTTTTACCTGAAGTGGGTCCATTTCCAGCACATATAGTGAATTCGTTAATCAGTTTCTGATACACGTTAGCCGAGAATGCAAGGCAAGTAGTATCATTCTGGACGACTATGTGCGTAGATCTCAGCACGTCTGAAGGCTTGTTGTTCTCATCATGTCCAAAACCGACCACCTGTTTGATAAAAAAAATCGTAAAAATGGGTACAGAACTAATATATCATGGCAATTCAACACAAAATTAAGAAAAAAGTTTTTTAAGCCATCCTCAGAAATAGTTCGCCGTTCTTTTTTTTAAGGCAAATAAGTGTTACTGAATATTTATTTTTCTTAAGATATTATTAAAGAGGTTGCTAAACACAACATTATTTTAATTTACACTTACCGTTCCCTGATGTCCAACTAGGCTGACTTTATCGTACACAGGCCCCCAGAGACATATAGGCTGCACGTATGCTGTGTATTTGAATTTGTTGACTTTGAGCACAGCCACGTCTGAAGTGGCATAGCCATCGTCGTAATTTGGATGGAGCACTACTTCTAGAACCTGTAAAATTTGAAAAGCATAAGCAAGAGTTTCTCATAGAGGTTAGAAACACAAAACGAGGATATTAGGCAATATATTTTTATTTCTAAAATCGTATTTACAAATCGGAAGACAATTGCTCGCCCTGGTCAAAATTTGGATCGTAGTCAGCCCTAAAATATGGTGTACCCATACGTTAAGTTGCTGTCATGAGTCACTTTCGAAATAGTGCTGTCGTAGAGGCTTCATTTAATCATTTAAAAGATTGTAGATGATCTATCAATCTATCGAATCATCAAATTATGGTAAATAATATATTTGCTTAAGTGTTTAATACATTAAACTATTAATTAATTTGACTACAACGATTTCGAAGCAAACATTTAGAAGAACCTCATCAGATCAATAATTCATTAGCGCTTAATATCCTAATTTTGGGAATATGTGTAGTGTATACTTACTGGGAGAACTTGTCTTCCTGGCTGACCAACATCCTTGTGGTTGCTTACTCCAGCAACCACTATTATGGTTTCAGTCGGTATCCTCGCGCCATTCCTGCGGACGCAGTGCCCGGCTGTCGAGACAAAAATCAACTTGAGCGTACTTCTACTGTAATTTTTGTGATAGATAAACTTTAAAGGCATAATTTATATGTAACTAATGCAGTATTGTTTCTAATAGACTGGCAGAGATAAAGAGTAAAAAATGTCTATTCAGCATTAAAAAAAATTCCGCCAATGCCTTAGTATGTAATGGGAGTTTGTGAAAAGATTAAATTTTTAATGACTGCTTGGACTATTAAAAAATAAATGCAAGGCTTGTGTAGCCAATAAATAAATATAAGCCAATCCAACTCCGGCAATAGGTGACTTCAACTTGCACTGTGCATAAAATTGTTCATACCTGTTACCACAGCAGTGGTGGATATGATATTCCCGCCGCAATAATATGATATTACATTCGTAGCGGGATCCTTTGTCAGAATAGCCACATGCCAAGGCCAGTCCCCAGGTTTGGCTGTAGCCCTCAAAGTAACCAGCTCGGTGTTGCCCAAAGATCTTCTTCCACAAATGTGTTTGTCACGGATGTCATTTTCTTTTGTGACATTCAGGGATTCCACAGTTTGAGACGCCTGTTATATTTAAAACCAAGTTAATGACAATACATTTTTAGGTAGTAAGCATTTAAAGACAGAAATGGACCACTATTTTCGCATAAACTAAATATACTATTTCGAGGATTTTTATATGTAAACTAGTTAAAAATATTGCTTGAAACATGAAAGACGAATAATTGGGAAATATTTAGACCAATTAAGTTGATACAGATTTTCAATGTATATTTTGCCAAATAAAAATTTATAAGTTAACTAAGTAGAAAATATATTAACAAAGAAAACAACCTTAGTGTAAAGAATGTAAGTAGTATTTGAAAGTATAAACACATATTTATATACCTTTATTCTATCATCACATAGGACAACATTGTTTAGTGCGAATGATTTCACACTTAAGTCAGTTAGATTATTTGCTGGTTCTTCCACTGTCAAAAAGAATATGTATTTACTAGGAACATACTCTTTAGTTTTTATCAAAAATTCGTGCCCTTCATTATCCAGCGGGATCATGGTAGAATTGTGAGAAGCCTGAAACAAAAAGATACCTGGTTATTTTTCGAATCGAATAAATTGAGGGTTAAATAAAAAGTGCGTTGGTTCCCATGTTGATCTGGGACTAAAAAAAAAGAAAGCAACGTTGTTTCTTGTTTAGATTGTCGTAAAGGCGGCTAATGGTGTGTCTTTATAGAATTTAAAAGCTTAGGGAAGAATAAGTACTGCTTAAGAAAGGTTGAAAAATAACTTGTAAAACAGGCATCTGAGATACACGAATTCAGCCGTAAACATAAGCTAGTATGTCAAAATTTATCAGTAAGAATTGGTATAACCTTTGGCAAGAGATTCAGTTACCATTACCGAAAAAAGTCGAGTTCCGATTTTCCAGAATTTCCAGTAATGGCGCCATGTGGGAATATGGATATGTTCCATCTTTTGTGTAATCTACACGACTTGGCTCAGCCGCATATTGATGGATGGGATGCTAATAAGTCTCGTTTACCTTTTGTGCGAGATATCGATGTCATATGGAATTGTATCATATTGCGCATGGAAAGCGGATAAGGGGCGTTGAAAATGAAGCGATGATACTGCTTCTAATTTAGACAAACAATGTACGTACATAATAAACAAACAAATACACAAACGCCGTAAGCTGAGTCTAAGAAGGAATAAACTCCGTAAACCATATGCACACAAAAATAAAATTGACTAAATAAATGGAATTTGAAAAAATGTGACTAGTTAGTTGCCTGTATAATCACAACCCGGACGCCTAATAAACCATTAGTCGCCTTTTACGATAGTAAGTAACACAGTTGTCACATTATTTTTGACTCACAAACCAACATGGGACATTGGTCTTAGGTATCTTGGATGTTTAATGTGATGTGTAAGGCTTTTTTAACAGCCCTGTTGGAGCAAATGGTTTATTGATGAAATGGGTATTTTTTTCGGGCATTAACTTATATATTTAAAAATTACTTTAAATCTAAACAACGTATATGATATTGTCTAATGTTTATATGTTTATATACCCATTTATTTGCATCTCATATGACATAGGATTCCGGTGAATAAAATGTATTTCAATAAAAGGGGCGGATTAACGATATCGGCAAAATTGAAGTGTGTATGAAATTATTGAAATACTAAAACGATTAGCTTACTGTGAAACTATTGGCGAAACTATTGGCTTACTGTGATAAAAAGTAACCAGTTGTGTTATTTGTCGTTAAGACTGATATACATATCAGTACATATTTATTATTTTATTTAGCCAGTACATACAAACATACATAACATCACGACCATAATCCCCGAAGGGGTAGGCAGAGTCAAAGGGGCAGCAAGCCCCCTTAACGACATTCAGCCGAAAATAAAACCGGGCTGGGTTACACGGGAAATTTTTAGCCAGCATTATATAAATAATTTTAATTTTATATATTGCTTGATTTAGTAGATTTTTAGAATTTGGATTCTAATTCACAACTATATTACCTAAGCTTTTTTACTTAGTCCTCTGCATGGTAAACTGATATTTTTATTTGCAATATTATTGTACACTAGGTGAAACTCGATACCTAGATCCATCTTTATTTTAATTGCCGTTTTTCTCACCATAATTTTCGATTATCTATTAGTACAATATCTAATGTTTTGGTGATAACTGTTAATTGCATCGTAATCTATTACTTACCCCATCAATCTTAACTTTGTTCTCAAACTTTATTTCTATTTCCACTGCCCGCAGTTGCTTGTACAATCCTAGGAACACAACACCGCGCCACCGGTTCTCATTTAATTTAAGAAACTGTATGACCCCAAGTCCACACGGCTCATATTCAACAACTGGAGGGCCTTTCAACGCCATACAATCCACTTTAACAAAACACACAACGAGAAGAACTAAAAACTTCAAGAGAGCCATTTCTATGTTCTCTTGCGCACGCTTAGTTAGACAATGTGTTTGATATGTAACGAAATATATTTTATACCGCACCGATTATCGGAACGAAAACATTTGTTTTTTTTTTCACACGAATACAAAGTCACTGCGCCCAGTCAACCTGTAATCGAACACTTTACAGCGTGTTCAAAGTTTAAACTCAATTTTTTTTCGCAAAAAATATTTGTGTATTAATGAAAGCACGTTGTTACACAAGTCAAGACGTAAGAAAAATCTCGCTCAAATATCCTCTTAACTAGTCTTACGCAAAATGGTAATGATCATCGAAGACAACCGCTTTTAAGTGAAAGTTTTCAGTGAGTCACATACGTAACAATGTGTTATGCAAAACAAATATTCTTTGTCCAATCTGGTCAGGAGTGTGCCAAATTAGGTTAGTGTTACTTATATGACTAATTTAAGTAACAAAGCTCTTAATAGTAGTGTGAACAAGTGTTTGGTTACCTATTAACTAGTGCGATGACCCGATATTAAATTATTTATACACCAATTGTGAATACAGCTGCCGAAAAAATTATTGACATCTATCTAAGACAACTTTCACTAGTTACCTACTCTCGATTTCATTTAGTCTAACAAAACCATTTAATAGCAATTATCGAAATATAAATAAATAATAAATAAAATTAATTTTTCAGACTGACAGACCAATTCCCTAGTTCCAAACTAAGCTTATGCTTGTGCTATGGATTGACAGGCCCGTTGGTCGAGTGGTCAGAGGCCCTGGCCATGAAACCAAGGGTCGCGGGTTCGAATCCCGCTAGAGGCAAATGTTTTGTGTGATGAACATGGACGTTTGTACTCGAATCATGGATGTTTATAAACGTATTATCTTCAAATAATTTGTGTATGGCACAAACATCATTCAGCTCTGTAGCGAAATTAATATACCTATGTACCTACTTATAAAGTTACCGGTCCAATAGCCATGATGGGAACATTTATCTTTTATTTTTATGTATATATTTTATTCAAGTAGTATTATAAGGTCTCTGACATTAACTTACCAGTAATATTTACCTAGATTCACCGTGTCACCTAGTATTACTTTACAGGCTAATTCAATAAACCCACTCATTCTATTGGTATTTAAACCAACGAATTTACCTAGCCCAATATATGTGCGATTACTAAGCGTCACACGCACTATCGTAATGACATCGACATGTATAAACAACGCTATGAACAGATGACCCATCTGCTCAGTTTGACCTCAAACGCAATTCTTCGGATTATTTTTATCAACAAAATATTCTTGTTAAAATTTCAGTTTATTAGTACGTTGAATCGCATATTTGTAAATATTCTCATTTCTAGTTAGGGTTTTTCTGTGTAAGTAATTAGATTAACAGTTATAAGTAAAATGATAGCTTCTATTTATTAATAGCTGATGATGTGGTTAGGAATATTGAAATGGGACTTTAAAATTATATATTAGCATTTTTTTATATCTTTATCTTAGTTGCTTATAATACTACTAGCTACCAGCGGTGTCACCCGCGTTTATGGTTAATATTATAAAGACTATTTCCGTCATACATGATTTCTATGTAACTTTAACCATTAAGGCTGCACACGCGACGGAAGCTTAAAAAATGGAGTAACTTCTCGCATTTTCCCAACATTTCCCTTCACTACTCTGCTCCTATTGATTGTAGCGTGATGAAAAGTATACTATAACCTGCCCAGGAGTATGAAGAATAATTGTACCAAGTTTCGTTAAAATCCGTCGAGTAGTTTTTGTTTCTATAAGGAACATACAGACAGACAGACAGACAGACAGACAGACAGACAGACAGACAGACAGACAGACAGATAGACAGACAAAAAATTTACTGATTGCATTTTTGGCATCAGTATCGATCACTAATCCCTTGATTGTTATTTTGAAAATATATTTGATGTACAGAATTGACCTCTCTACAGATTTATATAAGTATAGATATTATAATTTTCCTAGCGTTATATTCCGTTCTAAGTAGGGATTATTACCATCGCTTTTGATGGTATGATATTAATTTGAAATGCACTCCCAGCACGTCGCGTACCGTCTAACATTCAAAACAAAAAACTTTTTACAAAAACATATTTCATTTGTTTCTGAATCTCTTCACTTCAAGAAGTATGTGACGTCGGCCACAGGGCCACTAAAAGGCTTGTGAAAGTGAAAATTCCTACATGTTTGCAATCCTTGAAAGTATTGTGTTAATTTCACCCCTGAATTGGCGCGCTCGGTATGCTTTTGACTTCAAAACCCTTATGGAAAACCCTTCGGGATATTTTAGCAATTTCGCAAGTAGTTAACGGAGTGCAGTGTCGGAGTTTTCTTTTGGAAAATGTTAAAAGTGAAAGTGAAAACCGCCCGTGATGTTTCACTCGGCTATTTTTTAAAAAGCTTTCAAGTGGAATGCCACTTTGAGTTAAGTTCGTCTCTATTGCTTGCTTGTACTTTAAACGCATATTATGATGTGATATTTATTTATTGTAAATTATAGGTAAATAATAATAGTATACATATCATTAATTTGTATATTACCTTTATTCTAATATTATTTAATCATTGTCCCTTCTAGTAGAAGTATCGTTGTACGGTCATTCTGTTAATGGCAAATTGTCATATGACATTATTTGTTACTAAGGCGATTGACAATCCATCAATGAAGAAAATATATTGCTTAGCAAGCAAGCACCATAATCTTTCTAGCGTTATGTCCCGTGCTTAGACGGGTTCCGCTTAGACAATGATCTATCCAGGATTTAGCGAGTCTGGTAATTACATTAAAGCGAATGCGAGACAATTTTTGGATCATGGTTACAAATCCAAAGTTGCTTGAATTTGCAGGTTTTATCACGATGTTTTCCCTTACCGCCGAGCTAGTGGTATAAATACGTACATAGATTTGAAAAATCCAAAGATACGTGCTCGGGTTTGAACCCGCATCTCTCGGTTATGTGGCGCGGGACCTTACCATTGAGCTAACACCGCTCACAAAGAGCAGCAAGCACCATTAACCACCACTTTTAGCTAAAAACAAAATTGAGCTGTATAAGATGATAAATAGTAACAAGCGGATAGCTCAGCGCCTACAAGATCATTTACCCATTACCCGATACACCCATAAATACATTCAAAACTGTTACCAGACAGTTAACTAAAAAAAGAAAAATACTGAAAAACCGTGTGCCCCGGACAATTCATTCACAGAAGACAATTCACCCACTTACGTTCCCCACATGTGGCCATTCCCAGTTATTACTGTCAACATAGTAATAGAACGGTCGTAACATTGGTGACCGCAATGTAACTAATGAATTCACAGAAGTAGAGTGAACTGGGCATAAATTGTGCCCGGCAATAAAGGTAAAAGCTCGTAAGACAACGCGTATTTGCATGGGCCCGCAGTTAGCACCGTTCTAAGAATCCCATATATTGTTGCGAATGAATTGTCCGGGGTACAGAGTATCGCTGTATCTTTACCAAATTAACTGTTTATTTTGCAAAGAAAAATACTAGTATTTTATTGTATAATAGCTGTAAACACGACTTCGTTCGCGTCGTCAAAGTTTTGCTCATCTCCACAGACTCATAAAAAAAGAAGGACTCCGCGCTGTCATATTAGCGTGAAGCCACCTTTTACATGTGTGAGTAAGATTATAATGGATACCAACAACAACATACAACAACATAACATCACGCCCATAATCCCCGAAGGGGTAGGCAGAGTCAAAGGGGCACCATGCCCCTTTAACCACATTCAGTCCAAAACAAAGTCGGGCTGGGTTAGATGGACAATTGTGAAAAAGCAGTGACAAGCGGCTAACCTGTCGCTACACAATCACACACCCAAAATCCGATATACCATTAGTCGCCTTTTACCACAAGAACCACAGTTGGCATATTCTTTTTAAGTCCCAGACCAACATGGGACAGTGGGCTGGGTTAGATGGAAAGCTGTGAAAAACTGTGAAAATGGATACCAGATATCGGAAATCTTTCATTTGGAGCGCTAATGTGTGACGTATGTTGCGTGTCAAGTATGAGTTCCGCAGATAACTCAACATCTAGTTAGTGCCGCGGAGTCCTTCTTTTTTTACTAGTCCGTGCTCACCCAAGAGGTAAAAAAAATCATGTTAAAAAGAGTACACCCAGATTTTTTATTGCTGGTTTCCAAATATTATCCAATTAAATTTATTCCTTTATATATGCATATTTATCTTATTATATTATACGATTATACTTAGTAAGTATCGAAATTATTGCAATATTATGAAAAAGTAAACAAAATAGTTACAAACCACTTAACACTAATTTGCTGCATACTATAATTTCTTAGCTTTACTTAATAACTTAACAACTTAAAATAGTGCACGGTACATAATCACAGTATTTTGACTAAAGTAAAGTAGGAAATTAACTACAAGTATAGTTATTATGTTCTTAACATAAACGTAAAGAGAAACCTAAACTTAATATGTTGTTTTATAATATGCTTTTACAACTATTCATTGCAATAAAAAGCTGTGTTGCTCTGAAATTAGAGAAACAACATTTTACGCTATTATTTTAACGTAAATAAGAAAATTAGATATTTTAAATTAAACTGTAAAAATTAATGTTGTCTAGTCCGACATCTGTCAAATCATAAATAAAGATGCTTAAAAAGTTAAGCTGCCAATGAGGCTATATAGCCTCATTTACAACTCAAACTCAAAATATCTTTATTTAAGTAGGCCTCAAAAAAGCACTTGTAAATCGTCAAATAATAGACACAAAATATAACAATTTGAATCTATCACCGGTTCGGAATGTCGCATCTACCGAGAAGGAACCGGCAAGAAACTCGGTAGTTTCTCTTATTAATGCCAGATTGAATATAAAAATTAAAATTTACAGATTAAATTAATAAATAAATAAATAAATAAATCTTTCAGACTGACACACCAATTCCCTAGTACCAAACTAAGCTTATACTTGTGCTATGGATACTAGGTGAACAGATAGACATACTTAAATACGTTTATAAACATCCATGACTCGAGTACAAATGTCCGGGTTCATCACACGAAACATTTGCCCCTAGTGGGATTCGAACCCGCGACCCTTGGTTTCGTGGCCAGGGTCTCTGACCACTCGACCAACGGGCCAGTCATATTTATACCATTATACCAAGTCATACAGTTAATGTTCGTTAAAGATTCAGCCGAGTAGTAAGTATTAGGTTATAATACAGTCTAATGCCACTTCTGTATACCAATGGATTAATATAGAAATAGAAATAGAAATATCTTTATTCATGTAGGCTCCACAAAAGCAGTCATAATAATACAAAAAAGTATTTCTATCGCCAGGTTCGGAACGTTGATTCTACAGAGAAGAACCGGCATGAAACTCGGTAGTTACTCTTTTAAATCACCATGTATACAATAACAATTCTACTTAATATCTACCTCTACTAATTTAATAGCGGTGATAGCTCAATGGTAAGGACACCCGCCTCTTAACCGAGGAGTGCGGGTTAAAACCCAGGCACGTACCTCTGGACTTTTCAAGTCTATGTACGTATTTATACGGAAATTTATAAGGAAAACATCGTGATGAAACCTGCAAATTCAAACAATTTTATATTTGAACCATGATCCAAAAATTGTCTGGTTCCCCTATCTTAGGGTTACATAGGTCAGATCGGCAGTCGCTTCAATGTAATTACCAGACTCGCTAAATCCTGGATCATGGTCTAAGCGGACCCCGTTTGAGCACGGGACATAACGCTAGGAAGAGGATCTGCCTCTATTAATTTATTGATACATACGAGTATATACGGCGAGTACTAGAACGTCCTCATTAGGCCTATGTCTGTAAGCGAACTCATTTGAGTGGACCCATTCATAATCATTAGACACTTAATGTATTGTTAGTCTAGTATTAATTCCGCAGGACTAAGCCAGTCGTATAATTAAGCATTGTTCTCGATAACGCTTAAACATAATTCACAGCAGCATAGATTAACTAATGGCTGTTTATATTACCAAGTGCACACTCGACCAAGAGGATTCATCCGTAGGGCCCCAATCAATGCTCCCGATTAGGACGCCATATTGCCTATTGTATCTATTTAATAGGCCGCGAGATGACGTCATCATTGTAATGACGGGATCATTATTGATAGTGCAGGAGCTATCAGGAGTTGCCTATGCGGTCTTCGGTGAATGACTGTAGTCAAGAGTTTGTAATTTTCTACAATAAGCTGAAAGTATTGCCACTTGCCAAGTATTGCAACTTGCGCAAAATACCAAAAATTGTCCTAATATGTATGTGGTATAAGTATAAACAGATATGCATTATCATCTTTTTTTTTTTGTATATTGACAATTTACAAGTGCTCTCGAAGCCCATATAAACAATGATATTTTGAATTTGAATTTGGATTAATAGTTCTACTTTAACAGTAGAGTATAATACAACTGCCACCTGAAATCTATTAATGAGAATAAAGCACGTCCTGAAAGATACTGTTTTTTAAGTTGATATTCATAAGATAAATTAGGATTGTGTACGGGTCTTTATACTCTGACAACATTATCATGCCGAAGTTTATAAGTGCATATTATGTGATTGGATTTATGGATATGGATTATGCATAGCTATCGCGTTTGTGTGAAAACCCGTCGGTCTTCGGAACCACGAAACGAGTCAACAAACCTCCAAATTCTTCGACACTAATCGTACATCAGACTTATCTTGTACATTGTTTCTCAAAATGCGCACACAAATGTTCACCATTCAAATCCGTCTTTGCCAAACCTTTGCGCATCGCTTCCAAATGCGCACACGAATGTTCGCCATCCGAATCCTTTGCACACCGCCTGTTGCACGCCCGCATAATTTCTTTAACGCCAGGGTTTCTCTCACAAAGCGGACAGTGGCCCGTAAAATCTTCTGTGCAACGAAGAACTGTTTGTCGATTTATTTTTAAATTCCTCAACTCGGCTTTGGACATTTTGTAGTCCAAATAGAAGGGTAAACAAAATTATCCGTATAGAATGAAACTGCTGCTTTTGTTAGAGAATTTTGATATAATTTTGGGACAAAACTGCTTTGTATGGTTATTTTCAACTAACTTTATGCATAGACTACTTTGAGAATATTCGCCATAGAATTAGGATTCTCACTTGCTACTCATTAAAACATATACATACATGTATTATACAATACAAATCGATTGACTTCAAAAGTCTATCAGAATCACTGTATACGACCTTTAATAGTCGTAAATCTATGAAAGAAGATATGTTGGCATTTAGATTCATACAATTATACATACCTACATAACATCACGCTCATAATCCCCGAAGGCGTAGGCAGAGTCCCTTTAACCACATTCAGCCAAAAATAAAAGTGGCTAGCTTGTCGCCTACACAATCACATACCCGAAACCTGATATACCATTAGCAATTAGATACATACCCGATATACATTTGCGTACAAGGTAACTTACCAAATATTTATCAAATCCAACCGTACATAATCATTGTCATTTACATTTAACATATAAATAATGAAGACTGATCTAGAGTGATTATTTTCTAAGATTATTATTTGTTTTGTCATTAATAAATGGTAAATGTTGAACCAAAATTTTGACTTTCGTTTCACTTTTTTTTTGAAGACTTCATTTTGTGTATGACCCATATCAACTGGGAATATGTACATACCTATGTTCGTAACAAAAGCCGCCTCTGCGTCTATTCATTAGCGAAACAAATTGTCTCGTTACTTATTTCGCTTCCTAATTAGAGCATAGCGATTCCCAGGCGGATCGATTCGGATAAACGCTGGCTGCTTATTCGCAAATATTTATTGCTCCGGATGCAAACGCGGAGCTTACTCGGCTAAGACAAACGATCCTGTTCTTCTTACTTTCTTACATGACAAAGACGAAACTTCCCGGACGAAGTCTCGGAAATATTCCTTGTGGGGTGTCCACACGTTTGAGATGAAGCGCGTTTGATTTTCGCAGTGCATACGCACTAGTCCAAACCCGAAAAATTGTGTGACAGTCTCTTTGGTGCAACCGCAGTTGATGAAACTGGTCAAGTCTGACTTTTTGTTAATGCTAAAGCCAAGCTGAAGCAGCAATGGTTACCTTGGTCGTTGATGGTCAAGTTAACATTCTTCAAAGTGCACTAAGTGCCTGAGGAAAATATTAAGTACTCTGTCTCACAGTAGATGTACCTGACGTCTTTATGAAAAATTACCAATCAGTAGCAAAATTGAACATATTTTTTTTACATACACACATAACATCACGCCCATGATCCCCGAAGGTGTAGGCAGAGTTAAAGGGGCAGCAGGCCTCATTAACCACATTCAGCCAAAAATAAAACTGGTCTGGGTTAGATGGAAAATTGTAAAAAAGTAGTGACAAGTGGCTACCTTGTCGCCTACACAATCACATACCCAAAACCCCATATACCTTTGGTCGCCTTTTACGACATGCTAGGCAAGAAACACAGTTGGGACATTCTTTTTAAGTCCCAGGCCAACATGGGACAATTATTATAATTATATATTTTTTTTTATTTCTTTTTTTATTTGAAGTCTTTAATAACATCATGTCATGACATGAAAGTACCATTAGAGATTCGTAAGAAATCTTATCCATATTTCAGCTACTCAACTGGTCATCCTACTTTGGTATAACTTTAATCTCTAGAAGGCTCGAATGCTGCGTCGGTTGAAAATGTTGAAATGTTCTTTTAATCTGTGCCGTGATGACTCCAGTTTACTCTTCCGAATTGCTATTTGTTCTTCCAATGTCACCTCAGATGGTTTCAGTTGGTAATTTATTGACTTTTTCTGTTTTTTCCAGCTCTTTTGTTTTTGTGAAATGGAATTTGGAACTGTCCAACTTTAACAAAACATTCTCTTCTCTATCTTATATTGTAAATGAGGAAGCATTTTGCCGTTTAACTTCGTATTTGCACTCGCCTGTCAATCAACATGTACGTACGATTGTAGCTTAAAGGGTAAAGTCCTTTATTACTAAGAGTGTGGGTATAAACCCAATTTCGTAGACAACTGATCTACGTGTCATTCTGCTTTAGTACACACCCGGTATCTATTCCTCTGAATTTAAAAAAAATTTAGAAATAAAGTTGACAGTGATGGAAACCGGCTCATCAAAATTATTATAAGTATGTCCCATCTTACTATCAAACAATCCCATTGGTTTTTTCTAATATCACGAAGATTGATTGATAGTTACAAAGAGCAAGGATAAGAATAGATATAATAAGATCGTATTTATAACGAAACATTTGTAGAGAATCCCGATTATGGTTCATATGATCGTTACTCATTCAGATTTCAATGTTTAAAATAGCTAGAATTAGAATTTTCTAGATGATCTATCAAATCCTCAAATTCAACTTGTAATCTCATTATTTATTGAATGTATTGAACTACAATCTATATTTATTCATTACTGAGTAATTAAATGCCCGATATACTATTACTGTATCGGAGAATATGTCAATGCTGTCAAAGAAAAATATTATTCTGCCCTAGAAAGTAAGTTTATTCCACGCGGTTAATGAGACCTTAGCAAAAAAAAAATGAAACAACTTAACGAGACCATTAAAGTGGCTCCAATTAAATAATAAGCCAATCGATCCAGTACATCTCGGTTTAGTCTAAGTACGTAATTACGTTTATAGTGTGGGAGCAAGACCGGCAATAATCAAGGGAATTACTAGAAGCGACTTTTGCCTGGGAAAAGAACATTGATCAGGAAACTATAGTTTATTAATTGTAGCAATGCCAAAAGCAGTTTTGAAAACAATAACATAAAATTTTAATACAGGCTTTTAAAAACATACATAGATACCGTTGCTATTAGAGCACAATTTTTTGGTCCCAGATCAACATGGGACGAACTTTGAAAAACACTTCATCAATCCTAGCACTTTGCATCCTACGGGCAGATAGTTCGTAAATATCTCTTAGAACGTCTCAAATACGGATGTTGACACTATATGTACATTTAATTTCGTAATATCAATTCCGTAAAAGGAAGTATCGTAGTTCGTTGTAAAACCTTATTAATTTTAAATTATATTGTTGTACGATTAAAATTTTACGTCAAGTTAAGACAGTTGAGTGACGTGATAAAATGACAAGACTATACAAAATCTATGAAGTGATTGCGTTTTGACAGCTTTTAAAAAGTATCTCAATTGACTTGCCAATCAACATCCCTATTGGCACTTAACTTGTTTAACGATGCCTAAGCATATTTTGACATATACTTAAGGAAGGACGTACGTACATTCAGAAGCAAGTAATAAGTGGCTTCTAGAAAAATTTTAAGTCCGTTTCCTGATGTCAATTAACTTGAGGCGTCGAGAAAGTCGGTAATAGGTGCTTTATGTGTTCGAAGACGCTCCGACGGCCGGCAAACACTCGGAGACGACTAATACCTCGTAATTGCACAGTTCACAACGGATAATGTCTAGTGGAACATATGGTCGTTCATCACAAGGGGTCTATGCGGGCGGATCAGTGGTAGTTCAAGAATAAGGACACGCGCCTTCCATGCGAGAGTGCTTGTTCTAACTTGGTATTCCGGATTTTTTAAAGTAATAGGTAGTCATCAGATAATTATTATTTTCAAAATATTTTAAGTTCGGATCATATTTTTCAGATCAGAATTTTTATTTGGTAGCTGTTTAGTCTACGATCGTTTATGGTCAGGAGTTTCCTTTCCACCTAGTGATAATCTTGTATTTGGAAACACCTAAAAATGCAGTAGCGTGGCGTGAAATCATTCATACATGGGCGAAGTACCATCAGCGAGGCCCCTTTTTTTGTTTTCTTTCATTTTTTGTTAAGATCTAGCCAATAAATGTTTCTTACCAAACTTGCCCTTGCTCGTCCTAACTTGACATTAATATTAGGTGATTTAGACATATAATAAGAAAACATTGTTAACCAATTCCAAAATAAAATAGAAAATAAGTTCCAATAGCTGAAAATCTTTCGATTCTATTACACCAACTTGTCTTAATACATCAGAATTTGGCAAGCGCTAACATTACCTCCCCATGTTAAGTCCGCCGGACAATGAACACCGATGCCCTATCAGCCGGATTCACAAAGGGGTGGTGTCACCCGGCCATTTGTTATTTATTGTCAATTTGCGTACCAGACTGCGCCCGTTCGTTAGTGGAGGTACAGTAATAAACTTATTAAAAAAGCCCCCGCTCACACCGAAGCGTAACCTGAAAGATCACGTTGTGACGGAATTTTGACGAATGTTAAATAACTTTGTGCAGCTAATTTGATTCTACTTCGCCCTTTATGTTATGGTAATTGATATATAATACAACTGTAGGGCATTTGAATCCGTTATACATTTTAATATCTGGATGGATGAGCAAAGCAAAAAATCAAGCCTAATCGTGTTTATTTGTAGAGGCTTATTTCCACCAGTGGATGAACATAGGCACTGTTCAATCTGCAACATCAACATATTTATATTATTTTCCCAGTTGTTATTATAATATTAAGCTTTCATTAAAAAACTTATTATTATTCTTCGGACAATCTCTTCTATCAGAACGTTTTTTTCTGTTTAACTACCTATAAACATTATAACAATGTCACAAGATAAATACCCCATGCGAGTTCGGTGTAAATACAGCCAGGCTTGTCTGTAGTTCTGAGTAGGCATGTGTTTCATAATTATTTGCCCGTACACTGTCTGCCTATAAAATTATATTCTGCTGTGGGTAGGGGATGGTATTATTTTATCGGCTATCGTAAATAGTTTCATATTCGACACTGTAAAACAATTATTTGCTTTATAAAGAGATTTGGGTCGCGAGCCAAATGAGTAACGTTGATATTAGTTTCCACCTGTGAGGCAGCTTGATTAAACACAATATGATTCATTGCCATTTCTATGATTGCATAATTGGAATACCAAATGGATTTAAACTAACCTAGTATATTAATTTTCTTTATAGTAGTTCTTTATAGTAGTAGTAGTACTAGTCAAGTATGTACTTATATTTCTGTAATTTTTTTCCATCCAAGCCGTAAAAATATTTTTTTGTATAAATGTGGTTTAAGGAGCTTCTTGGACTATCTACCTCTTCGATGGTTGCAGGCGGGATACTAATAACCTTTTGTAATCGCATACAATTTACAAAAGATATGCAGAGGATTTGTTTCTCTAATACAGACATTGCATAATGTCACACCAATTTCCTATGCAGAGATTTAGATAAATCCTTTACTTCTTCTACAATCATTAGACATTTTTAGCATGTTCTATAACTGAGGATTACCCAAGATTTTATGAATATTTTTCCAATAATAAGAAATAGTAAATAAATATCTGAGAAAGTAAATATAACATATCCTGTAATTGGTCAAGAACACAACTATATCTTAAAAAAAAAACTAAAGAAACATCAATGAAACTCTATACACAATACCAGAAGGAACTCAGAGCCAATAAACATAGTAAATCTACTGTATATTTATTCAGCCGCTTATAAAAACAGAACTGTGTGAGAGCATCTCCTACTTACAATTGTTCCCCAACATTTTCAAGAGATTAAACTCTAGGTGGGTAATATTTTTCAGGCGCTCGAGTTGAAAACTTTTCCTTGGTCGTGTTCGAACCCATACAAGAATGTGTTTCGTTTACCCAAAGTATACATGAGCCAGACTTAAACAAAGTTTGTTACAACATTTTTTCGTTTCGTTGAGATAATAGAATAACTTTGGCTAAAGTATTTGAAATCTAAGATACGGTTATAATAACTGCTGATCATTTTATATAAAATATTCACAGTTTATCAACAAGATTAATTAATTTAGTATCTGTTTCCCTTAGTGGCAATGTATTTCATCATCTTCCTAGCGTTATGTCCCTTGTTTTTTTTTTTAGACGGGGTCCGCTTAGACCATGATCCAGGATTTAGCGAGTCCGGTAATTACAATGGAGCGACTGCCGATCTGACCTTCGTAACCCTAAGATAGGGGAACAAGAAAATTTTTTGGATCATGGTTACAAATCCAAAGTTGTTTGAATTTGCAGGTTTCATCACGATGTTTTCCCTCACCGTCGAGCTAATGGTATGAATACGTACATAGACTTGAAAACTCCAGAGGTTCGTGCCCGGGTTTGAACCCGCACTCCTCGGTTAAAAGGCGCGTGTCCTTACCATTGAGCTACCACGGCTCTAAGTGGCAATGTATTTTCAGTACAAATATATTTTAATTTTTTTGCTCAAATAGTTTATATCTATGTAAAGAAATACTAACCATAGCAGACTAATCAAAATACAATAATTGCTTATGTGACTAAATAAAGCACTCATAAACTTTATGAATAATGTATCTTTAATACAGATGCAGTCGCTACCGTCTAAACAATTAGTTATGATAAAACTATTATCCTTCCTTACTAACTCAACACAATTGCATCCGCAGATAGTGAGTATTTTTTCCCTATAAATCACCGGGAGCGGTCAAATCTGGAACATGAATCAGGAGTAGTCTGGCGTATCGGACCCAGAGCCAATACCAAGTGACCGCTGATTTATAGGGTCGCTGTCGAGCCGTCTGCCACCTGTCCGTACTTTAAAAACGTAGACGACGGGCTAAATGGGCTTTTGACAAAACATTTATTTTTATCAGACGTAGAGAAACTATATTAAATCGCTAAACTTAGTAAATAATTGCGTGTGTCTTTTTGTGTATGATGCAGGCTGCTGACGCGACGAGTTTCGGATCAAAAGATTTCTGTACTTTTACGAAATTCATTATCATACTTTCTTTTTCTATTTAGACAATTTCTTTGTAGTGGCTTTTTAATCGCTTAATAAAAACCATATTTGAAAAAATGATTTTGTATCAACTAGGTAACAGGATTTTTCCCAATGTATACATGAACTGACGATGGGTGATGACATGTGTATTTTAAATCCTCGATGCCTTTTTTTAATTTGAGTGTCTCACGTCCTATATATGTTACTGTAAAAGCCCGTATATTGGTCAATCTTAAGTTGTACTAGTAAATCTTAGGATTTACAGACATGAGTTGGTAAATGTAAACATTTCTAGGTTAGCTTATATTATGGGTTAGTTAGGTTAGGTTTATTAATCTGATTAAAAAAATACCTTACCTAACCTAACCTATAATATAATCTAATCTTAGTTAGGTTTGGTTAGGTAAAATTTTCCAAGTAAAGAATCCTAAGATTTACTAAGTAAATGGTGGTAAAAGTTCGAATTGTACACCTGTTCGGACTTTTACCGTTAAGAGTTGGTAAATCTTAGGTTTTACTGGAAAATCTTAGAATTTACCATAATTCGAGCTATTACAGCACCATATACAAAGTTTCGATAAAAAAAAAAAGAACGCTGTGCGGATTTACATATCATGGATGGTTCGTAAAAATTCAAATATATTTTTCATCAAATCCCTTATTGCTTGTCCAGACTTGGATGTATAATTTATATGTTACATATTATTTCTGTAAGTTGTGTTTTTGTACGTTTCGTTAGATCCCAAGGTGGATTAGTTTCAGTAAATACATAGCTCTGGGGTCTATTTAGGATTCAGACCGCCGAAGTCCGGACTGGCTGCTAGTATAATGTACAGATAGTTGGAGGTGATTTATTCACCCAATTCCGGAAGGTGTCTGCCACACGTTTCTCCCCGAGACGAATTTTAAAAATATATAAGTTGTTAAAAAAGTAAACTTAGCAGTTCTCGACCTAACCGTTGACTACGGAAGGGTCAAAGTAGATTTCTTTCGCCGACAATCATCGTAAACTTTAATTGGAATTTTATATGTAGAGACGGAAAATGTGTCTTTAATAATAATTTTGTTAAATAAATCATCTTCCTAGCGTTATGTCCCGTGCTTAGACGGGGTCCGCTTAAAAAGTGATCCAGGATTTAGCGAGTCTGGTAATTACATTGAAGCGACTGCCGATCTGACCTTCGTAACCCTAAGATAGGGGAACCAGACAATTTTTGGATAATGGTTACAAATCCAAAGTTGTTTGAATTTGCAGGTTTCATCACGATGTTTTCCCTCACCGTTGAGCTAGTGGTATGAATACGTACATAGATTTGAAAAATCCAGAGGTACGTGCCTGGGTTTGAACCGGCACTCCTCGGTTAAAAGGCGCGTGTCCTTACCATTGATCTACCACCGCTCTTTGTTAAATAAATAGTAATAGTAAATAAATTACACAAAGCCATTTTTAAATTACTTTAGTCATCTATTTTAAGTTACTCATGTTGGTCTGGGAAATTTAAAATAATGTACCAACTCTGTTTTCTAAACCTAGCATGTCGTGAAAGGCGACTAATGGCATACCCCAATATGCGGCGACCTAGCCACTTTTCACTTCTTTTTCACAATGTTCAATCTAACCTAGCCCATTATCCCATGTTGGTCCGGGACTTAAAACGAATGTGCCAACTGTGGTTCTTGCCTAGCATGTCGTAAAAGGCTAATGGTGTAACGGGTTTTGGTTGGCAGTTTAACTTTTGGCTGATAATGGTTAAGAAAGCCAGCCATTTTAATCTACCTACTCCTTCGGGGATAACGGATGTGATGATATTTATATTAAGTACTATAGGAGTACCTAAAGACATTTTTAATTCAAGCAACCATCAGTAGCTTCACCCACAGGAAAACAGTTAAACAGTTTCCCGTCCAAAATTATCATCGACTGAACACAGCACACCATAGGCCAATATGGCAAAGCAAAGAAGTTCTGTCAAGCGTCCAATTGATACCCCGGAGCATCGTTCACAAGGGCCCGGCACGCAGCGACTCAGTATATTAATTAAATCTGTTTGCCGTACTCGCTCTATTTGCCTCCATCTTAATTAACATTCTGTTACATATCAGATGTGAGCTCTTCGCTGACATTCGACTTGGTGTCTTTGTGTTAAGGCCATCTATAAATTACGTCACACGAATTTTTAATCGCCTTCCCTCTTTATCTTTTTCCGTACAGAATAGTCTGCTACAAAGAATCTATCACGGGTCCTGCAGGAATAATTAATGTTTTCGGAATAGAAATAGTCCTTCCCCAGGCTTCAAATTGTTAGCTTTTAACTTTTAACAATTCTTTCTTTCTTTCTTTCATCACTTTATTTTCACCGATTTCTGCATACTTAATAAAATCGTAACAACAAAGTAAAAAAATATGTATTTATAGATTACGAAAATTTTGTAGGTATTATTATATTAGTAACGAAATAAATTTCGTAAAATACATAAATGCTAAGAAAACTGTCTGGCAATGTGAATTTTCAACTCCGTGTAGTAGGTACATAACTCTTGCTTCAATATTTTCACAAAAGCCTTTTTGCTAAATTGTTCCGATAGACACACAATAACAGAGAGTGCCGGTGCAGTCCCGTAATTAATAACGTCATCAACTTCTTACTTAATTGAGTGAATCGAAGTCGCGCCGGCGACAACTTAAAAATACATTTTGTTCGTCTCGCGTTAGTCACGGGTAGGGTTACCATGACAATGGACAGGACTATGTGGACACTTTTGCACCGGCCAAACAGTCCTTACAAGAAGTCCATTTCCTATGAAAAAGACCAATCCAAGCCTTCATATGACGGACTTTTATTGTTTCTTCAACAAAGCCTAAGACAAGTTTTTTTAAGAAAAAATATTATTAAATATATCTATTCTAGACCATAGGATAGACCATAGGCCTAATTCATCCCATGTTGGTCTGGGACTTAAAAAGAATGTGCCAACGGAATTTCTTACCTAGCATGGCGACTAATGGTATTGGGGCTTTGGGTATGTGATTGTGTAGGCGACAAGCTAGCCACTTGCCGCTACTTTTTTACAATTTTCCATTTAACCCAGCCCAGTTTCAATTTTGGCTAAATGTGGTTAAAAGGGCCTGCTACCCCTTTAACTCTGCCTACCCCTTCGGCAATTGTGGGCGTGATGTTATATATGTATTCTAGATCATGGGCACGATTGAAGCCGAATTTTTGCTAACAGAATAAAGATTTTTTTTTATTGTAGGTACTATTACTACTAACATCCATTACGCCCACAATCCTCCTCCCCGAGGGAGCAAGCCGAGTCTAATTAGCAACAAGCTCATTAAACCACACTTAGCCAAAAATACAATTGGGTTAAATGAAAAACTGTAAAAAAATAATAACAAGTGGGTATTACTACAAAAAAATTAAATAAATTGCAATTCTGTCGACGTCTTAAAAATCCTGAAATCATACGCAAAGATGGTAACCGTAATCGCGAGCAAGCGAGCGACGCGGATTTCGTTCGCCTGCAGACAAAAGTTTATTACAGTCTATGAATGAATATCCTGATCTTTGAGGCCCTTTTTACGCTTTCCTTGAACCAGGAAGACACAAGCTTTACTGTGCTGTAAGTAAAGAAATGAAACGTCTGTGAAGAATGGAACTAAACAATTTATTATTACTATACTCGGAATTTTAATTCGATTCCAGATTTGACATTAGCTACTGTCATTTTGTGAAATAATGATACCACATATAATAGTGTAGTGATGAACACAAAAATCGATAAACAATCAGTGTGTGTACCATCAGTGTGCCAATTAAAGACTAAATTATTGATTTTTATTTAAATAAATACATAATTATTCATAATAATGTAGCTCAAAATAATAAAACCTTCAAATTGACAGACGTGAGAAATTTATTTCGGGAAGGCATTCAAAAAATTACGGCTACCGAATGGTCTAAATGCGTATCCCATGTTGTCAAAGAAGAGGAAAAAATTAGTAGGCTAGATATGTTAATTGAAAATATCACAGACACATTTATAATAAATGTTACAGAAAGTGACAGCGATAGCGATAGCGATGACGGCGACAATTTATAAAATAAATTATTACCGTAATACATCTATCTGTTTTATTTGTCATGTTCCTTCAAGATCACATTTTTTTATTTATTTCACACACAATTATAAAAGAAAAGTCTCAGATCGTTAATTAATCGTCAAAACTAAATTATCGGTTCAGAAATATTTAATTTCCTGATATACTTAGTTTACGAGAGTAAAATTATAAACGAGAAGAATCGATCTGGAAATAATCCATTTCCATATCGAATAATTTCGCAACGTCACTATTTAGTACTTGTCATAACGTTGCAACACTGAAATTGTCAAATCTGGAATCGAATTAAAATTCCGAGTATAGTCTTAAATCCAGTCTAGTCTAGGTACCTAATTATAAAACTATAAATTTTATTTAAGAACTCGCTCTCGTTCTATTCACTGAATATTTTCAGTAAATTAAGCAAGAGCGAATTTTTGTATTGTATACAGTAAATTGATAATAAATAAAATTTTCAATTCACTATTTTGTACGAGAATCCAAACTTTATTTACACAATTTCTTCTCAAACTAAGATCATAGTAATTTGTGCTTCCGCATAAACTACTACTTTTTATTATTTTATTTCAAAAAATGTTTTTTAATATCGACCCAGTGATTTATTATTTTATGAAAAATAGGACATAACATAATAACATCACGCTTATTATCCTCGAAGGGGTAAGCAGAGTCAAAGGTGCAGCAGGCCCCGTTAACCACATTCAGCCAAAATAAAACTGGGCTGGGTTAGATGGAAAATTGTGAAAAAGCAGTGACAAGTGGCTATCCTGTCGCCTACACAATCACACACCCAAAACCCGATATACTTTATTATATACTTTATACTTTATTAATAGCGCATTTTCTATTTTCCACAATGTTCCGTCTAATCCAGCCCATTGTCCCATGTTGGTCTAGGACTTAAAAAGAATATGCCAACTGTGGTTCTTGCCTAGCATGTCGTAAAAGGCGTCTAATGGTATATGGGGTATGGGTGTGTGATTGTGTAGCTAGACTTGTCTGAATCTAATGTGACTACGTTTAAGGAAAAAACAGCAAATTTTAATTTCTACCAAAATAACGCCCATAGCCCCCTAGGGGAGCAGATTATAAAAAGCAACAAGCTCCTTTAACCACTTCTAGTCATAAATTCGACTGAGTTGGATTAGAAGGAAAGTTTTGTAAAAGTGTTTATTTACTAATCAAAAGCACTTTAGTGTTAGAAAATTAATCAAACAAGAAATTGAATACTGATAAAAGATATAGGCTACATTTTACGCCGAAAATAATAATATATCCTTGACAATCATTAAAATCTTTGTAACAAACTGAATTTCAGGCAGACAGAGCCGCAGCTAAAAGCTAGTTACGAATAAATCTAAAAAATCCCGAAACAGAGTAACAAAGCCACACAATTCGCGTACAAAATGCTCCCTCACCACACGCCCGCGCAGGAAATATTGCAATCGATAAGGAAATGGTCTGTCAGTAGTTGTCCACTATTCGTTCCGGGCTGATTTGTGTTATTTGCCTTTATTGTTATGGCGAAAACATTCATGCCGAACAAAACAATAAAGGGGAGAGCATGTGTTCGAAAAACGCGATGATTTCCGAGTAATTTGCTGGCCATAAAACGATTTGGTGATTTTTATTGACAAATATTTTTCATCGATAATTTTACAGTTAAGTCTTTGTTTTAACTAAGACATCATGACGACATCATCATTTTAATATAAACTAAGTTTTAACCACCAAACTAAAACAGATCTTAGTTTTAGATGTAATGTATCTTATTATTTTTTTATTCAATATTTCTTTTCTCATTCTAAGTGAACTATCATTGTAAGTTCTTATGAGAAATAAATGTCTTTGAACCTAGATTTAGAAGCTCAGTTTCAGTATTTACAATACTTTTATATTAAGTATAATATTTCAAAACATATGTTGATATATAGGAAGGAAAATCTGTAGGTACTACCGAAAGGCATATTGCATTTAGTCCCAATGCTTTTTTTCCAAGCATAATTAAACTCCTGGCCATTTTTACGAAAGCATTAATTTCCGCGTCTTTTATTAATGATTAAATTAAATTAAATTGACTCACAAAAATTGACACTTAGCTTATTAAAAAAAGTTCTCACTATTACTAAAGGTCACTATCTCATTAAATATCTCACTATCTGCATAGTCACAAGAGAATCTACCTACGTAGAAGATTTATTTATTTATTTGATACCGATATATACGATTTGCAATTACCAATTCACAGATCTATCATTATTTAACAAAACTAATAGATTTTTGTGATCAAACTTAAATTACCGCGCAAGGAATCAGATTCATAAAATAAAAGTTCTCTTCTTTATGCTTGTATTAGCAGTACCTATATATTATACAAGTGGTTCATCTAAACTTAACTTAAAAATGCAAGATAAACAAAAACAATAGCTTAGCATTGAATTAAAGAGGCAGAAAATTAGGTGAGCGCTTTTAAATTAATAAGTCGCGTCCTTATTCTGGAACTAGAATGTATAATTAAGTTATTTTTTGGCTAAGTTACTAACTTAAACAAAAATAAAATATCTGATGCCGTCGAAAAATTGTTTAACCAATAAAATTAACTAAGCTTTCGTTTGGATTTTCATCCTGGTTTCAGGATTATATGAAAATACATATATCACAAATTGTCGCACATATGAATATTAGAGACAAGACTTATACAATTTACGTATTCTTAGAAACGATCCAAATGTGTCCCTCAATTTTCAGGTATAGGTGGGACTAAATGTACAAACGGTAAGTCCGCCAAGGCGTTAACTGCTGAAATTTCAAGCTGTAAGTTGGCACTTAATACATCGCGTTTAGTCCCGTTACTGTTATTTCCAAGTACAAACTTAAAAGGATAAGAATCTTATATTGCTGAATCTGTTCCGATCGACTATCGAGAATAGTCCGTCGATCGAGTTGACGACATGAAGCGTAAAATGAGTTGTCCGCGCCCGGCCGTCTGCCAACACCGTCCACCAGTAAACATCCATTGTCTTGCTCATAAAACGTACAAAGATTCCGTTCGGAAATTGCGAACGTCTTAGGTGCCCGCTGTAAAGTTGTTTTCATTACTGCAACTTATTGGACGGATTCCAATATTTCTCGAACCGCTGCGTTCCCATTGCGGGGGGCTGCGATCGCAATGTCGTAAGTAGAGATTGCAATCCAGCGACATTTTATGCTAGATCCAGCAGTGCACATGACGCGAGAAAGCCGAAATTGTTCTGGACCCAGCTAGATTATCAGATCCAGCATTCTAATCTCTAATAGGAATTTAAAATCCAGTGAATTAGAACCAAACCAACCCAGCCCACTGTCCCATGTTGGTCTGGGACTTAAAAAGAATATGCCAACTGTGGTACTTGCCTAGCCTGTCGTAGAAGGCGACTAATGGTGTATCGGGTTTTGGGTGTGTGATTGTGTAGGCGACAGGTTAGCCGCTTGTCACTGCTTTTTCACAATTTTCCATCTAACCTAGCCCGGCTTTATTTTTGGCTGAATGTGGTTGAAGGGACATGCTGTCCCTTTGACTCTGCCTACCCCTTGGGGATTATGGGCGTGATGTTATGTATATAAGTATGTATGTATGTATGTATGAATTTGAACTAGCATAAGTCACTGCTCCAGCACTGCTAAAATTGTACTGGTTCTAGCTGGATTGCTGAATCCAGGATTACAATCCCTAGTCGTAACGAGTACCGAGATAAAAAAAAAACTATGTTATACCTATCAGCAACGGTTGTCATTTTTTTTATTACCACGGAATACATATTATTAAGTAATAATTCTAGCAAACATAATATCTTGAGTACATATTACATTAATTGGCAACATCTGTGTAATAGAAATATTGATTACATATCATCGGGAGCACTGCAATTCTCCAGCCAAGACCTGTAGGTAAAAAAACTAAGGACTTTACCAAACTATTAGACGTAGGTATAATTGTGCTGTTCATCTAAAATCAAATAAACTTAAATAATAATTGTAACGAAAAATTACTTACTCATTATTACTTTCATCCTTGAAATTCAACTAATATTCTAAACAAAGAACTCTTAATGTTTAAAGGGTAGCGATTATTTTATAAAATGCAAATCTTTTTCGTAAAAAAACATTAAAAAGTTATATTCAAATCAGAAATAATACAACACTAATTAACAATTAACAAGACAAGACTATAGAAGTTAACTATCAGCCAGACTTATCAGGAGCAGCTAAGAAAACTGACTCGTTATCCCAGTCTGGCTCACTGGCTCTTGTAATAATTGCAATTGACGCGAATAGTTGCCGTTACACCTGTTTGCTTGCAATTAATTAGAAGAACCATTTGCTATTGCTCGATCGATTGATATTAATCAGTAGACCTAAGACTTTACTATAACAACATAACATATCATGCCCTTAATCCTCGAAGGGGTAGGCAGACTCAAAGGGACAGCAGAGCCCTTTAGCCATATTCAGCCAAAAACAGGGCTGGATTTGATGGAAAATTGTGAAAAAGTGGCTAGCTTGTTGCCTACACAATCACATACCCAAAACCCGATATACCATTAGTCGCCTTTTATTACATTCTAAGCAAGAACAGTTGGCACATTATTTTTAAGTCCCAGACCAACATGGGAATTTAACAATGTACGCGTATTACTACGATCATGGTCACTTCTCCTCCTTACTTTGTAAAGCACTATAAACTGTAGATTATATGCGTAAAAATTGGGTTTCCTACTAAGTTATGTTAAAAAAAACTAAGCATAAACTAAGCATAAAACTAAAAATAAGCATCGTTATAAAACTGGAAACAAAGAATTATCTCGTTCTGTCATACATAAGTACATCTCTCAAGTGCTTCTCAACAAAATGCCAATGTATTTTTAGCCAGTTTGATTTGTAATAGCAGAATTTAGAATCTACGTTTATAAACAGAAGTTAAAAATATCTAGTTCCAAAAAAAAGTTTCGTGGTAGTGTTATAATATAGCTATAGTAAGTATTTTTTTTTTACCTTCAAAATGAATATACCTCAGTACCACTCTCCACATATCCTCTCTACTGTACTTATACGTATAGAAGTCTCCCCTGCGTGAGTGCACGACTGAGATAATTCCCACAGAAGAAGTTAGTGTAAACTCACACGCGGAGTTCGGCCCGGGAATATGCTCCAAGTTTTATTTTGAACACTACTTTTGTTTTGGTTTGCCGGAGTTTGCTGTTCCGTTGTTCTTGGTTGGGTTGAAGTATTTTTTGCTATGTACTTAATATTTATAAGGATAAAATACATAATATTGTTTTATATATTGAGTACCACAGTCGTTAGGATGTATTATATAATATAAGTAAGTATCGATAAAATACATACATTACAGCATATGCAAAATAAATACATAGTTAAGATACTTTAAAGAACCATAGTGTTGGACAGATGTTAATTTTGTGCAGTGTTGACAAATATTTTTTAAACTTAATAAAATGGTTACTAGATGAGTAAATGTAAAAAATAGGCCAAGTTCCCCAATGACAAAAACCAACACGATAAACTGCTAAGTTTGCTGGTGGCGAATATCTGGATTTATAGTTGAGGTTTTTTTAATATTATATCAAGAAATACTAAAATCATCATCCTTAAAGAAAAATTCTCAACTAAAAACGGCTGAAGGTGTGGATGGCTGGCCGTTAACGTAAATCAGGGATTAATGCGAATTTTAAACGTAAAGTTAGTGCATTACCGGCGGCCATTTTCACACTCGATCGCGGTGAAGTTTATGTGTTAAACACGTTTAGTAGTCGACCCCTTTTTATAAAGCCACCACGCGTTGGTTACAGGTCGGGACAAACTCATTAACCTTAACCAAACATATTAATTTGATCGATATATTTTGAAATATTAATTTAGGTCGATTCGGAGTTGGATTTTGTAATACACAAGTATTCATAAATCACCCACCTGGCGTTTTAAGCCTTTACAAGTTAAAGTATTATTATATAGATATATTAGATTTATTCAGTAGGGTCATGGTTATATACACATTGATTATAATCATTCTATAATTATAGAATCAATGCATATGTGTAGATGTCTTTTGCATTCAGTTTCAGGTAAAATACATAATAATTTCAAATATGTTTAATAGATAATAATTTATAATATATTAGTAGGTTTGTAAAACAGTGGTAGGATTAACACACAAAGAGAGCTCATTCAATGAAAAAATAAAATAAAAGCCTCCTCGATTATCGCGCCGATTGTGCACCCTAATAAATCGATCAGTCTACTCAGTTTGATTGGCTAATCCTTTCATTCACTATGATAGCAAGCAAACCTCAGTTGCCATCGACACGCCAAGATAATCTCGGAAGTACGCATATTATAGCTACCCTCCATTCTCAGAGAGAAATCCGTTTTCCAATATTAATACGGACAATGGGAATTCCTTGCAGCGTGGATTTTAGTGATCAAGTTTCCAGCAAGTGTAACTTTCATTTATCTAGTTTTTACTGTTATTGCGTTTAAGACATTAACTAGTTAATATGAAGGCTATTTGAAAATAATTTGCATTAGGTAGGAATTTGTTTTATTCTTAGAATAGTCCAGCGATTTCTTGCATAGAATGTTTTATTGCAAAGTAACGATTGTGATGTCTCAATTATGTTTTAAGCAAAGAAAGATGTTTTTTTTTCATCAAATCATTTAATAAAAATGTACTCTTATATGAAATAGTTTTCAAAAATAACCGATAAGAACCAGAATTATTTCGAACAAATTGTATTATTTGAGGATTTATTCTGAATACTCTAGTCTCTTATGTTTTAATATCATCAATTTTATGAAGTTTAAAAAACTAAATAACGCTAAGTTTTTGATGTTTTTTGTGACATACGACAACAACCAACCGATTTAGAATGATTCAAAATCGGTTGCAGAAAAAATACGATGGTTGAGATTTTATTAAAATTAAAAAATGTGTATACGTTATGGTTTCAAAACACCTTATTAAAATAGATTATGATTTAACATTTCACTAATCAAATGAAGTTTGTAAGTTCCACGCGCCAGAATTAGCATAGATATGCCTTACCTTTTGACTTATGTGGCACGTTATTCATATTTCATTGCAGTGTCACGGCGGCACGGAACCCACTCCGTTCTACTTCGTTACAGTAATATACACATTTATCCAAAGGCCCTCCCTTAAGGGAAACGAGACAGTCTTTTTACCTGGTAGTGACATTTACACCCCAATCTTACAAAGTACGAGTAGAATAAGCCTTTATCCGACTCGTGCATTGCTAACCATCGTTTGTCACCCATTTTTCAACTTTTAACCTACATTTGCTATGTTCAAGATAAAGGTGATGATGACGTTATATATAATCAATCAATTTTAGCTGAGACCAATATGCGGTTATATACCTATAATCAATCAACTTTAGCTGTCATCAGCATCAATCAGTTCAAAACATATGGGTTATGAAAGCTGAAATAAGTTAGACATTAAAATGTAATTATCTTATTTCAAGTATTTCTTTGCCTCAGAATTAATCTGAGACAAACAAATACTTTTTTCCACACTGTGTGTATTTATTAAATAAAAAATAATACGTAGACTTCTTCCATAATCTTAGACAACGTAAACATTCATAATCACAATATTAACAACGCTGAAGATGCCTAAATAAACTGCTACAGTTATTATTAAGGAAATGCCATATCGATCGTCTCGGGAGAGTTAATCAAGACATCCAATAATATGGTGGTCTGCCACTTTAGGCTGAAGTGGTCACTTGGCCCAGGGGACTACAATAATATGCTCTTGTCATGGCTGTATATGTGTATAACTACGATCCTATAAACTTCTGCATATATATACACGTTGAGCTATTAAGACATAGAGGCATGTGTTATGATAGTAACTGCGGTGAATGTTTTGGCGTATTGAATCAGCAAGCACGGTAAAACTCTTTAGTTATATAGTATAACGTGTAGTTACACGTTGTATAAAGTTGAATAAAGTTTTATTCAAGAGATATTTTACTTTTTCAGGGACTATTCAGAGCTTTATGTAAAAGTCCTGCAGATTTACATTTGATTGGGATAATTTTTCACTCAACTAAATAACAAAGATTTCTATCTGGACGAGGATGACAGGCCCGTTGGTTGAATGGTCAGAGACCCTAGCCACGACACTAAGGGGCGCGGTTTCGAATCCCGCTAGGGGCAAATGTTTCGTGTGATGAACATAGACATTTGAACTCTATGCGTTCACCTGGTATCCATAGCACAAGCTTATAAGCTTAGTTTGGAGCTAGGGAATTGGTGTATCTGTCCGGAGTATTTATTTATTTATTAATAGTTACTCGCAAAAAAATCATTTTTCTATGGTTATCCTTAAGCTCATAATATTGTTTTCATTATTTAATAAGTTATTGAGAAGAAAATAAGACGGCGCCAGTAAGTTTCTTAAGATGACATGTGCCAGTAGGCTTTAGATTAAAACGAGTATCAAAAGTTTTGTTTTTGTCCCGTGTTGGTCTGGGACTATAAAAGAATTTGCCAACTGTGTTTCTTGCCTAGCATGTCGTAAAAAGCGACTAATAGTATATCGGGTTTTGGGTGTGTGATCGTGTAGGCGACAAGCTAGCACTTGTCACTACTTTTTCACAATTTTCCATCTAACCCAGCCCAGTTTTATTTTTGGCTGAATGTGGTTAAAGAGGACTGCTGCCCCTTTGACTCTGCCTACCCCTTCGGGGATTACGGGCGTGATGTTATGATGACGATGAAAAGAGTTATGACATAGAAAGAGAGAGAGAGAGAGAGAGAAGTTAAGAACAAGACATTGTGCAAAGCAATGTCTTGTTCTTCATAGTAACCCACTCAATTAAACGTGCATCACAACCTTAAACACATGACTCTCAATATCAACTTAATTCATAGACGTTTCGTATCGTAAGATTTGAACGGGTTTATCCCATTATATTATACACCAAAGGGGCAATACGTAACGGGTCCGTAACGCGCGCGTGTGAATAGAGAATGCGTTTGAATCATTACGTATTTATGGTCCGTTGATACGGAAATTGCAGTTTTGTAATATTCACGAGACGCGGTACGTATTACCGGGTGTTTTTAAGTAAGAAGAGGCGAGCGGGACTAGAACTGAGATTAATTAATGAATATATAAACGAATCCCGTCATTAATGCCATCAAAATATATAATGAGCTTTAGCTGCTATTATATATAAAACTTCAAAGTTTTTTAGTAATTTCAAAGATAATATTATGTTAATTAAGAAAAGCTATTACAACCTTTCAGAATAGTTTGATTAAAGAAAATACAAAATACACAGATTTTAATTCTGTGATTCACGTTCAAACTAATAACATATTAATTGTAAATTATTATATAAATATTCGTTCAGCCCAAAGTGTATCATGATGATACTATTTATGTTATTAAAGATCTGCTGTATGAATGCAATAAATTACTTTGACTTTGACTTAATAAGGCCAGTCTATGCAATTCCTAGTTCAAACCATAGATTTAGGATGTACAAGATACACAAAGACGGCTCGGAGACATGACCAAAATAAATTTAAACATGTGTTGGTTGACGTCTATGTGTGGGTTCAAAATAGTGTTGTCAAAGACGCACTTTCACATTATCGACTGATTCAGTTGTATACTAATAATATAGGTATTTAATACGCTTTTTTATACTTTTGATTAATTATTTATGGCATTGACTGAAATCAGTAGTTGTATATATTAGGTAAATTGGAATTAGTCGGTAAGAAATCTCATTCTAAGCAGTTCTATAAACAATGAGATGGTAAAATTCTTAGTATATTCAGCGTGTAAAAAATAAAAAAAATAGAAATATGTTCTATGATTTATACTAAGACAAAAAGATATGACTTTTGCTTTGACTGATGGAATGAAATGGAACAAATAATATATTAGCAACTTTTAATTTGGTGTCATTTAGTTATTTAAAAATAATATGTAGTGCAACAAATTTTTTGCTGCCGTCATTTGCCGTCAAAATGTTTGCTGCAGATAGTGGAGTTCTTACTGGGAGTCCAATCTGGTCTGTCTATAGTCCGCATCCACTTTTTACACAATGCTGGGTTGCTTGGAAACCTAGAAAAATTATCAGTTACTTAACTAACAAATTTACGGAGATAATGAGTTCCCAATGTGAATATAATTATATTTCAACATAACTTGGCTAAATAACTTTGTATCATGTCATGATGTCGCTAAGAGACGATTAAGTTTTTATCGATACTCGTGACGTCACCGCTTTGTCAAGCACTAGCGTAACCAAACTATTTACAATTTTACACAATATTTTCCCCAATTCTGATTATAATCACGATGTATACTTAGAAAGATCAATTATAATCAATATACTATTGTAAACATATTTTTCTAAACTGATTACTAGCAACAATTTGACAAAATATGGTTTGAAAAAATCTAATGATAAAATCGTATTTACCTGTTAAAAGTGTATTTATTCGGATTATTCCGTCGTGTAACCTCACAATCACGTACAGAATAAGTCACCTCAATTGCACATTTAATATTCTCGATTATAATCCAAGGTTTAATACATAAATGCACAAATTTCACTGCGACGTAGAATAGACCGGGACGCTATGGCCTCTTACTCGCAAAAACATTGACATATAGATACTTCATTCGCTGTCTCTTTTTCTCTCGGGCGGTTTGTATTTCAGCAGGATTTCTCGCTCCCACGCTTTATGTATCTTTTGCGTAGTCAAAAAATTCTAAATCTATGGTTCAAACATATCTAACATGTCACTTTTTGAAACATACACTAACGATATGAGTTTCATAGACCCTGGCTTTGAAACCTAGGGCTATAGGTATAGGTATATAATGTATGTGTAATGAACACGGGCATATTAATTAATGTGCATACCTTATTTAGTATTCATTGCTCAAACGCTATACGGTTAAATTTGAGTTAGATATAATTAGTGTGTGAGTGTGAATAATAATTGATGAATGTACATAATATATAGTGTTTATTTATGAATTGTATTATCTATTAATTTTACTATAATAAGTATTTAAACTGAAAATAAGACGGGCACTTATTTCAAGTAGCTACTTTTTATGTGAATGGACAATAAATGTATAATAACAAATAATGTATTTGCTTGTTTAAATTCACTGCTGCAATTTGCTGTGATATAACAAAACATCATATAACGAACGACTGTTAATCATACTACATATATAGCAATACTAAATAAATAAATTATTAATTATTATACATAATCACTGTATCGGAATCGGTAAACAAAACGCATCGAAGCATATCAACACAAACAGCAATGTAATTTGCTATCCAATCCCTCGTGACTTGGACCGCCGTTTACCGGGTGCATCAAGCCCTGGGGAGAGTGTTAGTGAGTTCGTTTGAACGATTCGACACCTCCCTGAGGATTCAACCCTTTCAACTGAGGGCTCAGTATGAAATAATGTTGGGCTTACGGCATTTCGTATTGTAACGGTGCATTTGAGAGGAAAAGTTTTTATTTCACTGACGGGAAGTTTAGACCGGCGTGGATGAGTGAAGGGTTATAAAAATTAAATGGGATTTTGATACTTTTAATTACGTAGTGAAATGGCACGTTATTGTTAAGGGTTTGAATTTGATCCTCAGTGGAGCCATTTACTGAATGTACTTAACTTCTTCTACGTTCTATTGGTTTGAAAACTCACAAGGAATAACTTAATAAGTAATTCTTTAAATAAGATTTTGAATTGAATCGTAAACATATTTTTTTTACACATAATCCGCTAACTGTTTACATATTTCATATATTCGGTAGATGACGAGATTTGTGTAAAAAATACCTACCCTAAAAGCAATTAAAATAACTTTTGAAATCCACAGCTATGTTTCTCATTAATTCTAATTGTTATTAAACTAGTGACTGCACGTATTATTGTATAAGCAAAACTCAAATGGGCGAGTATGTTTCATATTCATAAATTAACGACAGGCCGGTTGGTCGAGTGGTCAGAGACCCTGGCCACGAAACCGAGGGCCGCGGGTTCGAATCCCGGTACGGACAAATGTTTCGTGTGATGAACATGGACAATTGTACTCGAGTCATGGTTGTTTACAAACGTATTTAAGTATATCTATCCGTTTACCTAGTATCCATAGCACAAGCAAGTTTAGTTTGGAGCTAGGGAATTGGTGTGCCAGTCTGAAGAATTTATTTATTTATTTATTTATTAATAAAAATACAAAACAGGCTTGCAATACGTTGTCTTAAATGTACAATCCACTTGTTTCTCTATGAAATGTGTTAATGCACTGATTAAACAAAAGAGGAACACCATCCACCTATGCCCGTCATTAGTCTCCAAGCCAATCCCGCTAAGCATGAGACCGCTGCAACATTAACAACACCCTAAAATTTCGCGTCAAAGCCGGCGATGTGTCAAAAACTGAAGAGCAGCACATTCACACACACAAAACGGCTACGTGTCCTTACTTCCCACTTTCGTCAAAGCGCCCAGCCCCGGGCTATACCAGCCGCTCTCAAGCCATTCCGATCAAAGAACCACGTTAAATATTAAAAAGGTCATTACACTAATGAAACGTATCAGATTTTAGCGTCTCCACAGCATCTTTCGGCTTTCTTCACTTCCTCACAAGACGTCCTTTTGTCTAAGTTTAAGTTTCAGACTGCATACATGAGTGAGGTTTAGTTTTGAGATGTAGGTAAGGTAGACAAAGGAGTTTTATCTTTGTGCTATTAGGTGTGTGAGAGTTTTTGGAATACAGCTTTTGTTTTGGACTTGTGTGGTTGGACTGGCTGGGAATAACAAGGACTCGTTGAAATTGGGAGAATCTATTTTGATGAGAGACTTGCACTCTTATTTAGTCTAGTTATATGCTTTATTTATTTTGTGAGATATGTTGATAACCCGCTATTAGATGATACGACATTTTTAATAATTCTAAGATAAAGACCAATTTAGTCATTTTGTTTGAACTTAGTTACTTATTTATTCTTAATAATTGGATATTTATCAAAACATATCGCATTTGATCCCATCTTGAAAGCAATATCTACCAACACTACCTCACACATGTATACAAGCAGTAAGCTTAGACAAAACACGGTACTTAAAACAAACAAAAAAAAATTGTCTGTGTATCTTGGAAACGGTGGAACCTATTTAATGAACCTTTTATTTGCAGCTTTATTTTAGAAAGAAAATTAGGGACCCTCACAAAAAAATATTGAATTCCGCGCGTACGAAGTCGCAAGCAAAGGCTAGTATGTAATATCAATATAAGACATAACAGAGGCACCATCATGTACTAACAAATCTGCATTATCCTCAATAATCTGTCTTATTAAACTAAACTAAACTAAACTTCACGCCACTTCCCTAGCGGGGTAGGCAGAGAGAACCGAACGCCATATGGCACGATCATTACACACCTCACTCGCCTCTTCAACATTCATAATCCTTTTCATACAAGCTCTACGATTTTTATGACTCCTAACATCACCTTCTTTTAATACACCACCAATCTGGTCGTGGTAGGTGAGCCTGGGCCTTCCGCGGCTCCTACATCCTTCTACATTCGCATTGTATATCTGTTTAGTCAATCTTTCGTCATCCATTCTTTCCACATGTCCGAACCACCGGAGCATGCCTCTTCTTACCTTGACTCCGACGCTATCCTTCAGACCAACCATATCTGTCTTATTATTGTATATTTACTAATACATATACGTTACTTATAATCCGAGAACCCTAGAAAATCTTGTTACTGTAATAGATGATGCGATGGCAAACGCAAAATTACCTGCGATACGATTCACATAAAGGGAGGCCCAATTTAACCCAAAAATTACCCCCGTTATCAATAAGGGCGTGTATATAATTCAGTTTCCATTCTCATTCTCCCAGTCGAAGATCGCTTTTCCATTCAAAGCGTAGCAGTATCGGTGGAAGCATAATTTCCTGTACTGAAATATTTATATCGCCGTAGAAGAGCTACGTACGTAGCCGAGCTACGGCGCTCCGTAAAGCTGGGCTCTTGTTGTAGCGTGTCTTATATCGCATATTTTCTCATACAATCACATTATTTGACAGGCCCGTTGGTCGAGTGGCCAGAGACCCTGGCCACGAAACCGTGGGTCGCGAGTTCGAATCCTGCTAGGGGCAAATGTTTCGTGTGATGAACATGGACACTTGTACTCGAGTCATGGATGTTTATAAACGTGTTTAAATATGTCTATTCGTTCACCTAGTATCCATATTAGTTTGGAATTAGGGAATTTGTGTGTCAATCTGGAGAATTTCATTAAATTAAATCAATAAAATAACTGTGGTACTGTGCTGTCGATTTTTTGTAGACGCTTTGTAAGCCATATAAATTCATCATTGCCTTCACGATCCTAGATTTAACTAGTTATTTTAGAAGTACCTACCTTGTAACAGAGGAATCGCCGAATTTAAGTCATTATCAGGGGATAAACCCTAACTCAGATTTGCTTTCCTTTTAAACTTTGTTATTTCAGGCGCTATTGAATTTCTTTGTATATTATTACGAAATTAACGAAACTATTATTTATTAGTAAATAAGTTAGATTCCGATAAATAATCTATTGTTACTTTTCATCTAACATGCACGTCGATATTTCTACTGGAGTCAGTAAATATATTTTTAATGATAAAAGCTTGAAAATCGCTGTACCAACCTCTATGCTATCACTAAAGCCTTCCACGAGACTGCAGCTATGGAAATAAGCTAGCTTGAACCACGAACACGTATTTTGTTCTGGGGATTTTCAGCTTTTAAATCAGTTGCTCCGGCCAGAAATATTTTTAAAACGTTGGAAAGTTCGGTATTGGGACATACCTTGTTTTAAAACATATTAGAAAGAAGTCTATAGAATAAAATATGTATTAATTATCAGCTCTAGAAGTGTACTGATCTATTCTATAAATTACATACTGCTGCTGTAAGTTTAGTATACTTAAAGTATAAGTCTTTCCTTTATAAATCACATAGCATATTGGCATCGTAAAAGCAGACACAACAAAACCTCCTCCTTTTTTGAAGTCGGTTAAAAATTAATACTCGCATTATTGAGATATATCTTGGCTTGGGATACGTATATTTAGGATTTCTCTTTTTCATAAAAATCTTTGCAAAAACTGTCCATACTATTGTTGTACAAAATATTAAAAAATCTCCCATTAAACGAAATATTTTTGATGCATAACATTTGCACAACTGCCATTGTCATACTTTATCATGCTTTAATTTGTACCTATTGAATGATCAAATACATTTTTATTATTATTATGTTGTGGTCTACCAGATACAACTAACTAGGGGGAAATATTCAGCCGCATTTTCTCATTCAGACCCACTATTGCACATGCCATTGAGTAAACATTTCAAAATTAATACTTTTTACTACATTAAATTTAGACAGTCGGGCACAATCATCACGTTTTATACCTACTTTTAATTTAAACAAAATCATTCTTCATAAAAATCGCTGAACAATTTTCGATGTCGTTAACGATAGAACGCTATCTCACTCCCTCTAACTTGACCTAAATACTGAAGCGATTTTTTGATAATAAACCTTAAATTTGCATAAATATCTTACGACCTTAGCATCCGTCAGACCCCGTCCATAAAATACAGCTTGTCAACTTTATTAGTATTTTACCTTGTTTTTATATAATGAAGCATGTCATAACATTTTTATAGTACGAAACAACGTATAAACCAGTTTTAGTGCACTGTCATCGAAGCAAACCCGTGTTTTGATGGTCCATGAATCCAACCACAATGTAAATCCATTGTGATTCTTTCTGACATACATTTAAAATTCAAATTCAATTGAATTTACTTTCGGAAAATCGTATTTGCGAGCCTAAAATATTTTGTTCTAATTCTTGACATGAAAACGCCCGATTCTGAATCACAGGGCAAAGTTTATGTTTTGTTGCGCGAAAAGCAAGTTCGTAATAAATCAATTAGGGCACGTTTGTTATTTTGAATCCTAATTAATTGAGATTGATCTAGATAAAAGTGAAACACTGTATTAGCTCTATGTTTTATAATAATTTGAAATACGTACTTGTTTTAGGTTATACGTTCTAATGGAACATCAAATTAGTCATAGGTACCCACAGAACAGAATAACCTAATAGAAATGCCATGTCACGAAATTAGTATGAGAACCGATAAAGCCAAACTCACACATACGAATCACAAACAAATGAGCTGGCTTGAATAACAGCTTACCTTACTAGTTCTACAACAGACGACATACTTTCATTGCTTTGAAAAACAGCTTAATATACTAATACCTACCTCTAAAAAAGTTTAAGGAACAAGGTATACATATATATACCTACATTTATCTGGCACTACTGATAAGAAATTCTGCGTAACACAGAATTGATGCGCTAAATTCAAACGAAAAATATTTATGAAGTTACCATACATTCGTAAAAATTTAAATTCAACTTGTTTTAAAGTATACTATATTATTAAATATTTACATACATACATACATAACATCACGCCCGTAATCCCCGAAGGAGTAGGCAGAGTCAAAGGGGCAACATGCCCCTTCAACCTCATTCAGCCAAAAATAAAGCCGGGCTGGGTTAGATGGAAAATCGTGAAAAAGCAGTAACAAGCGGCTAACCTGTCACCTACACAATCACACTCCAAAAACCCGATATACCATTAGTCGCCTCTTACGACATGCTAGGCAAGAACCACAGTCGGCATATTCTTTTTAAGTCCCAGACCAACATGGGACAGTGGGCTGGGTTGGATGGAAAGCTTTATATATTATTAAATATTTATATATATTATTCTATTTAAATATAACATTATAGTAAAGACTATATAGAAAGACAGATTAATATAAATATGTGTGTCGTGACCGAATGCAACAACTAGTAGATATTTCTGTGGTATGTGGCTAAAACTTTTCCAAATTCTACTCAAAAATGAAGAAATGCAAAAGCTTGGGCGCCTGTGCTCTTTTCTATAATAGAATAGAAACCATTTGGCAAGTTGCTAAGTAGCTTGCTGACTAGACGTTTGGGCCTTAACCGACGTTTTTTCATCGCATAGACATTCGATGGACGCATAAATTCTTATAGCAACGGCTGAGTTGTAGTTTTTGCGCATTTTGCCGAGTAAGGCGTTTGTATCAATTCGAGAAGGTGACTGAATTCCCGGCACGAGAAAATGTATTGGAAGATTTTTTTCTTGTCGTAAAACACCTCAGTAGAAAATACCTCACATACACATATTTAAGGCAGCATTAAGTTACGAAGTAAGTAAGATTTTTTAAACAAAGTAACTTTATTTTACCTAAAGTGCTTAGGTAACTGCGGTGTAAAAATATTGGATACATTTTACTGGTGTGTTACTTTATACGTTTTTTAATGATATTACATTCTTGTGTACTATCACTATTACTATAATAAAATAATAATTACCATCACTACTTCTTTCTTAACTGAATCAGGTCTAATTAAACTGTCATAAAACTACAAATGAATATAAAAACTAGACATTAAACTCAGCTCTGTAAAACTGCAGGCCGCGTTTCCAGGACTATGAATGAAAATGGAAATAAAGGAAGTAAGCTTTTCTTAATTAATATTAAAAGAGAGAAACATAATTAGAATATTCAAGAAGATTTTATATTGCAATTTTATTAGGTACGCTTTCAAAGAAGTTGTAATACGATTCTCTGACACAATGAAAAATCTTTAAGGTTAGTTAGCGTAGGAAAAACTGTATGGTGAAGGCAGAATAATGTATAACAAAATAGACAAGGTTATTTTTAGTATTTTATAAAGTTCTTACCTACTTATTTAACTCATTATTCTAAGAAACCAATTTAAAAGAGCAAAAATTTTTTTAACTTTTCATACAAAATTCAGTCGAATTGAGAACCTCCTCCTTTTTTTTGAAGTCGGTTAAAAATAGCTAATCAGCTGATCAACTTTTGGATGGAAAATAAAAAAAAATTGCTCATTTCCTAAACTCCTTAAAAATAGTTCTTTAGAAAAATGAATTAAATAAGTAGGTAAGTGTTTTCGCATTTACTAAAAATTGCCTACATAGTATACAATTCCCGTGGGGTCAGTAAAACACTCCATCCACCATTCCTTATTGAACAAAGTTGGGATTCGTTGGCTAATTCCTTACCTATATATGGGAAAGTCTAACATTAAATGAGTCTATCAAATCAATAAAGATGACTTAACTTTTCTTCTATATCAACGATTTTTGGCGGTAAAAATTAAGATTAAAGATTAGCTAAAAAACGTACCTACTGTTAACTTTACCTAAGCAAATTATTTCTTTATTTACTATCTAGGCGATTCAAATTACTTTCATCCCGAGTCGTCTTTCATAACAATCTCGTAGATTAACAGAAATTCGTTTATTTATCGCCGCTATGTACTGAAACCCGGCTTCAGCTAACATTTCTGCCCATATTTAACGAAGCTAAAGATTCGGCAGCATACTAGAACGGATTTAGGAAATACGAATAAAATACTACATCCCAATTTGTACCTATAAAACAAAAAACCCGATTACGCGATCATGTCCCATAAAAATCCCTTGCAAAGCACAAAATATTCACACAACGAAACGCTCTAATCTCGAAAGCGAATTTTCAAGTACACGTGACACCAATCTTCTTAGCAAACGAAGCGAAAAAATAATATTCTATCCTTTATGGAGTTACCCGCTGTTTAACAAAAGAATAACTTTCCGATTGACTGGGCGACGTCAAAGAGCGAACATTAACGTGATGGGTTAGTATTTTTGTACCTACTTCACTTTATGGTAATGCGTTTGCGTTTTGCGATAGTAGAATATTCCCGTTTCTAGCCGAAGCGATTTGGAAGAAATCCTTATATAAAGGTGAAAATGCAGTGTAGGCATTATAAAAGTATGGAGATGCCTTAAAAGGTATTGAACATTTTCAGCTAGCTAGTATTTATTTTTTGGAAAAAAACATTAAACAAACCAAAAAAAATAAAAAGGAAAAGTATGGAGCATTGAAGGAGCATAAGAGTACAAAATTATACTTTGATTACCCTAATGGTGCAATGGTTAAGCGTTGTATTGAACACCAGGGGCGCGGGTTCCATCCCCGCCTCAAGGCAAATAGTTGTCGATGAAACAGCTATCGGGTTTTGGGTATGCGATTGTGTAGCCAAAAAACTAGCAACTTCACTAGTTTTTCACAATTTTCCATCAGTTTCCCAACCCGGTTTTATTTTTGGCTGAATGTGGTTAAGGGGGCTTGCTACCCCTTTGACTCTGCCAGCCCTTCGGGGATTATGTGCGTGATGTTACGTATGTAGGAAATACAATTTAAACTAAACAAACATTCTGTCCATTTAATTTCGTAAGTGACATAAAAATACGACGACTCGTAATTATTATAATTATTTGTAGATACTTTATACTTAAATAATGAATTTAAGCATAAAGTATATTCAAATATAATAATGTAAACGCTTCTTTACTTAGAAGCGCGTTTTAAAAATAAACAGAAGATTTTTGTAGTTCCAAGAAAACATAATATTTAAAAAAAGCGTGAAAACACCGACACGAAATCAAAACGATTGTCCGCTCGAAGGGATCAATTAGTTATATAACGGGGACGGAGAGAAATAAATGTGATTTCGTCGAAAATCCCAATTTCGTCCTTGATTCATTGTCAGATCTTTAAAACACTTTCCGATTCTTCAATCACTTAAAACATTCCCGCCGGCGACTTTTCATTTGCGTTGTTTAACCAAGGGATCAGCTTTTCGATTGACTAGAGCGGTTCAAAGGGCGTAGGGCGTAGGGCGGGCAGAATTAACGCACTCGGGGATGCAGCCTTCAAAGGGAGCGATTTCCCTGTTTTCTAGAAAAATCATATTACTCACTCCCCCAAAATTGGCGACGGTGATGAAGAAATTGTTGGGTACGTGTGCGGGGAATAACAATTTCAGCTTGTTTACTTCGCACAAGTAATATTATGTCTTGTACGGTATTTTTTCATTAACATTTTTTATGTGGAAAAGATAAATTGTCGTAGGAGCAAAGCAAAATCATAATGTCGATAATGAACATAATAATATGCAATAAATAAAATAGAATGAAAAACTTGCAAATAATTATGAAATTCTTTGTCATTTGGTTACAGATATGGCGCTGGGCTACAAGATGCGTGCGCGATACAGCGTGGCCATACCGCCACTTAGCAAAACTAAAGACTGTACATAACGCTATAAAAAAGGTACCTATTCCGTTCGGAACACCCGAGTACACACCTTTGTCATTTCCTCGCTGATCGATGCACCCGGGCGCTGTCTCCGCATCGTGATGCGCTCAATTAGCACCCGCCGAGGACCCCCTAATTGGACCCCGCGATCGCCGACGACGTAATTGGACCCCGCGAACGTCTGCACAAGTACTTAAGTACTTAGTTTCCAAGTTCTGTTTTTCTGCCATAGCTTACGCAGAGTGGTTCTCTTGCTTGGAAAATCGTTATAGCGTGTACTAGAATATGTGTAGACTTGTAATGTAATGCATAAAACTATCTTGGGTGTAAATAATTGAATTCATATCAAATTTTGTACCGTAAAATATTATGTTCCACATTATAAACAGCATTTTCAGAGACGATGAAAGTTGGTCATAAACGTATTAAAATTTACGTATTTTCCACAGTGCGCCGAAACTACTTATCTGATTTTGATGAATGAGGTGTCAATTCGTTATTAAGGTCTCACCAACATCGGCTATATTTTAAATGACTTCGCGTTAATTTGCGTGCGAGTAATTACCTACGTGGTTTGGTATTTATAAAAAAAAAGCTTCATGACGCAATATATAAGTTTATATTAAGAAAAACAATACATTGTTGACAGTCATAACCGATGCGTTTTGTAAGGATTTCGTACGAATTATTTTTCTTCAAATACTTTTCACATATTTTTGTTTTTTCTTTAGTCCATTAGATATGAAGAAAGTGTTCTTAGTATACTTACACCAATTAATTTTTCACGCATCCCTCTACGACGTCACTCTAGTACCATATCAGCCCTTTACAAGCCAGAAGTGTCAAAGGACATGACATAAACCGCGGTACAGATTACCGTTACGGTTGTATCCCACAACATTCCCTCTTGTTACGGAACGTATGTGCGCCGACGTAAAACGTTATGACAAGATATGACGCGAACTTGTACCACAAACTTACCAATTCGTACCAAAAATAAATCTGCCAAGCCATTCTCAACCTTACCACAAAGCAATAAACGTGAAAAGATTGATAAAAGTCTCAAAAAAGTGGATCAATTGCCCTGGTTTACAAGCGAGAATGTAACACGTAAGAGCCTAAACTTTTTACAACTTGAATACTGTGTGAAAGTCGATAAGACCCTAATAAAGCATCTAGGCTATCTAAACTTGAAAAATCCTGTGTCTTATTGGTAAAGTATCGTAAGGGGGAGAAAAGTGTTGCCCAAAAGTGTTAATGATCAATAAAGAACTTGGCAATGAAGAAGTGTAACAGAGCACTTAATCGTTTTGTTTCCGTCACTATTTGGTATATCTGATTCTGCAAGCGTTCTCCGACAGTCGTTTCTCCTTTGGACTGATCACCAACAGGACGTTTCGTTTTTGTGAGATTCACCGACAGCACGTTTCACCTAGGGACGTTTCGTCGACAGAAAAAACCTCATGCGAACCACAGCATAGTTAGGCCACTGTTTAATATATTGACTAATATGTAATTTACATTCACTTTTGAGAAGCCTAGAAATACTAACAGAGATACCTCTTGTAGTTATTACAACAGTGTACCGAAGAAAGGTACAACAGTGTTGACAATTAGTCCGTCAAAATGGAACATGGCACGTGTTTTACCCGACAAAAATAAAATGTATAATTGTTTTATCGTCACCATCAACAATTTTTTTGACACAATCCATTTCATTGTGTGATGTTTTTATAGCTTCATGGAAACCTCGTGTTTCAAATGTATGACTCTCGTTTGGTATCTACCTGCAAGACTATATATTTTTTTAAATAAATATCCGACTACATCACATACATTGATCTGACTCCGAGGTAAGTAGCTTAAGCACTTGTATTACGGATATCAGAATCAATAGTGGTATCACAAATATATACTTAAATATTAGATATTAACACCCAGACATACGAATATTTGTCCTGGGTGGAAATCGAACTCACAACTCTTGGCGCATGGGGCAGGGTCACTACCGAATGTGCCATCGAGCCAGTCTTGCCTTTTAGTACTGAATTTATTAAAAGGCAAGTCAATACTAAAAAATATATGCATATAGGTACCTACTTCTATTGTACATAAACTTTTACTATTATTATACATAAACTCTTAGACAATATTAGATCTCGTCTTTTTGAATTTTGAGCCAGTACCTAAAGAAAAATCCTAAAAAAAGGAGGAAAACCACCTTTATTAATTTCATTCTTTATCCATCGTATATTGGTCACACCTTACTTAGTATGGTTTTGAAAAAACAAAGTCTCAAACAAACTCACAAATCGTTCTTATTATCAACAACCACGACTCATATTAGTTCAGTGGATTATTTAGCTACTAAAGTTAAATTTATTTTCACGTGTTGGTAAAATCGAAATACTATAATCAAACATTATTAGCTCGCTTGAATACCTGAACAAAAATAAAATGTTAACATCTAAATTCTATCAACATAAAACACTCGCAACACGAACAAAAATTAACGTTTTTAATTGATCAATTCCAACAAAAGTCGGCCATGAATAAAGAAAACAACGAAACAAGAACGGAAGCCTACAAAAAGAAATTCGTTAAGAACACAGGGAAAGCGGCGCGGCCTAATTTGTTTTAACAAATTGTTCTAATCCATTTAGCGAAACTGCCAAATTGGTCCGCTCCAAGCGACAATCAACGAATAAAAAATATCCCCCTAATAGCTTTGTTTCCTCGCTCGTTAAATTGGATATGACGTTTTCTTAATATTTACGAGCAGGAGTTTTTTTGTTTACGAAGCTCCACCATATCGTTTCATTGTAACCGCTTTTGGCTTTCAAGTTCCGTCTCTTTAAAGCACAAAGAACTAAATAGGGAGCCTATACACTGCATTCCTTATCTACTTCAAGTGTGGTACAATGAGTAAAATGTAACAACTTGAAGGTTAAGTGACGTTTGCTATAATCATTACTGTCAGTAGTTCGTCATCGTAAATATTTCTATAAGTACCACTGAAGGTACCTATGCAATGGTATATCACCGTAGCCTTTGAACATTTGCATCACAAGAGGTAGGGTGTTATTATTAAATATTGCATGGTGATATGTGAGTCCAACTCGCACTTAGATGTCTTTTATTTATTTATTCTAGTTCCTTTCTTATTCTAACAACCCGATGATCCTGGATTTAGAAAATGTTAGTAACCCATTGAATCAGTTGCCGTCTAACCTTCATAAGCCTGTGTGTGTCAGTGTTTTTAATGAAAAAAATCCCAAATTCCATTTTCCGACAACAATAAAAAATATTTGCGCCCACAAATCTACAAACCAACAATCCGTAGCAACAGCCCAAATCCTCGACAGATCTCAACGATCCTTGGATCGCCGAAGGAAATAGGAGAGCTTATGATAAATCCGCTAGTGTAAAGTTGTATATTCCCTCATTCCCTCCTAGAGGCAGTGGTCACGTACAATTTGTACTATTCCGTTCACTTAAACCTATTTAATTCGTACTAAAGAGCGGGACTCCCTTCTACGTGTATTGTGTAAGTCGTCTGTTTTACTGCATACTTATATGTTTATGTAGGTAATGGTAATGTATCTTAATGTTAATACCTATGAACATATCGTCGTATCGTCCACTTTACGTACTTATACGTAAAGTAAAGTAAAGTGGTATTCTTGTAAATAAGGATCTACAATTTATAAATGCCCTTACACATTTGCGTATAACAATGCAAACTTACACTTTCAAGAGTTTGTAAGATTAGATATATTGCAGGCCATAATTAAAACAGCCAGTATTTAATTAAAAAAATCAATTTGGCACGGATTATCTTACATACAATTTAAATGTGAATGTATGCACAGTGGTAAGAAAGACTTTTCTATCTGTATTTCAGTGGATATATCGCGTCCAGTACGATCTTCTACGAAGACGGTTTTTGCTACTACGAGGGATCTAGGAGTCCCACATGTGATGTGTTAGCCACGCACCAATCCGTTTCCCTAGAGACAAGACGGTATATAACGCATTCCCCTCGTTCAAAAAATCCGACCAACATTACTAGCGTATTAGGGGCGGTTCAGTCGTTAGGCTAGTTTTAGTCACGCTTACGCCAGCGCGGGTGTTCAGTGACGCGGGCCACGAGCTAGGTGTTGCCTTATATCATTTCATAGTGAAGAACTGCGCTCACCAGCGCTGGTTACAGTACAAATACGGTCTTACGAGACGCATCAGCGTGACTCTGAAACCAGCCTTAGACTGAGCTACAACCGTCCTCAAAGAAGGAAGAACTCAGCACTGCCTATTCATATGTACATGCATACATACATATTATGACCGGCTCGATGGCTCATCCGGTAGTGACCCTGCCTCATTTGCCAAGAGTTGTGGGTTCGATCCCCACCCAGGACAAACTTTCGTATGATGAATACTTGTGTTTATTCTGTATATGTTAATATTGAATATTATACATAGATTTAAAATACCACTGTTGATCTAATTTGCACTTATTAGAAATAACACTAACGGGACTAAACGACCTAGTGAAAAACGATGCGCACGCGACTGTTTTTAGTAGGGTTGTTTTTTTTTTTAGACTGGTTTTATTTTTTTGGTCAATGTATAATATGGTATAAAAACGATGGCAGTTTTCGGGTTTCGTCTATACTAAAAATAAGGTTTTATATACTTGTATACACGTCTGTACATCTGTACAAAGAGCACTTCACCTCATTATGTGGCTAGGACCTCCGTAATGGTACTGACGGCGTCCGTCCATGAATTAGCAATAGCTGGTGTAATTACGGTCATCGGTGCCCGGCGGACGCATGCACTTAAATTAAACATTGGACATAATGCACCACTTGCTTAAGCTTTAACTTAAGTGCTAGTGCTTAAAGTTGCCAACATGCTAAATACGGATATTTTTAATTTAAATTCTGCAATTTTCTAAAAATATAATAAGTATACCTGATCGTAAAAAAAAACTATTTATATTTGTTTTTATTGGCAATAATATGAACAGCGCTTAGTTTGCAAAAAAAAAGTAATCTTGCCATAACCAAATGACCAGGAAATAATCATACTAGCTCGCGAATTACAACATGGTCCGTTCTGATGACAATTATCATAACAAAATACCAGACTAATGATGCAAAACTGAGCATTTACTTTTTATCATTTGTGATCTATCAACAATAACCAAGATAAATCTTTCAAATGAGTGTAATGTGTTATATTCCTATTAATTAATTAATTTAGACTACATACAACAAAAACCATTAGCTGTGAATTTCTTTTCTTATTTGCCTCATAGAGATTATTAAGATATTTCTTTATAGGATTCGTCCAGTCACCACAAAAACGTTCAGAAAATTAAAAACGTTTTGCTGTCATAAATGAACATGACAATGGAAAACATAATCTTTATAATTTTTTGGCCTAATTCCCTAACATTTCTAGTGCTAAACACTCCAACTACATAGAGAGCACTTCCCCTCATTATGTGGCGAGGACCCGCGTAATAGCTGACCCAGGCCACTATGAATTAGAAACAGGTACAGTAATTACGGCAACGCCGCTCTGGATTTATGCTTTTAATTTAAACACCTGTACTGTTAATAGGGTCGAATTGTTTCGGAGTGGTCGATGCAACGCGCTGTCTATTAGTTGGTCAGCTAAATCGGCAGTTTGCAGCCTGAATATCGCTGTACGATTCGTTTTAGAAATGTATAATTAGTTGCCAATGTACACTTCGCATAGTCTGTTTGCGGCGTTTAAAGAGGAATCAATAAAGTACTTAGAGATTTGCGGATATGTATATTTATTAGAGGCCGTACGTGACTTTGTTGAAAACCTAATATTTCTCCTCAAAGAGGTAAGCTTAAACAAAAAGAGGTGCTTTCCAGGAATTTTTTTTATCGTCGTGTCTTCAGTTCGTGTTCATCATTAGTACTTGTCCCTAAGTCTCAATCTTATTCATGTTTATCTCTGTGCATTTTAATTACAGATTCAGCAGATCTGGTTAGAGGATTTGGCCTCCGGAACTCTCATTCTACATGCGGAACCACTAGCATAAGTACTGCTATTTTACTTCGGTAAAGCGAAGATCGGAATCTTCACTGAGAAGTTGAAACTTTCATAAGAAATGCCGCTCTTATTGCTTAATCTACTTTTCAATAATCTTTTACTTTTCAATCGTCTAAGTTCCGTATTTCAATTTATACCACACCTTTGAACGGACAATGCACATAATAAGGGCATAGATGCAACTCGGTAATTTCACGGTTCATAAACGCGAGGGAATCAATCCCGAAGTACCGACGCTTCCTCCATACGCGCCGTCATCAAGGAATTATTACGTAATCAGTGGACCGGCGAAAATTGTTTTATTGTAGTTCGATAGTTGTCTTAAATTATTCTGATTGGCATTTTAACCGTTATATTTGTTTTCTATTGTAAAACACTTTGTCCGATATTGGTCTGCGACTTAAAAAAAGAATGTAACAACTGTGTTTCTTGCCTAGCATGTCGTAAAAGGCAACTAATGGTATATAGGGTTTTAGGTATGTGATTGTGCAGGCGAAGAGCTAGCCATTTATCACTACTTTCTCAAAATTTTCCATCTAACCCAGCCCATTGTCCCATGTTAGTCTGGGACTTAAAAATAATGTGCCAACTGTGTTTCTTGTCTAGCATGTCGTAAAAGGCGGCTAATGGTATATGGAGTTTTGGGTATGAGTATCTGATTGTGTAGGCGACGAGCTAGCAATTTGTCACTACTTTCTCACAATTTGCCATCTAACCCAGCCCATAGTCCCATGTTGGTCTGGGACTAAAAAATAATGTACCAACTTCATTTTATAAATAAATAAGAATAATTAACCAGTCACTTTGTTCGATTCAATGTAATTACCAGCCTCGCTAAATCCCGGATCATGGTCTAAGCAAACCGCGACTAAGCACGGGATATAACGCTAGGAGAATGATGATCATGTATACCATTTTCCATGTTTCCTCCAAAGACACCTTTCCTTAATGTAATTTTTTTTGCCCAACAACACTTTTCTGTATACTGTAACAGAGATTCTTCGAGGAGAAAGATGATGATGAGAGACGAGGTCCGCTTAGACCATGATCCAGGATTTAGCAGGTCTAGTAATTACATCGAAGCGACTGCCGATCTGACCTTCGTAAGCCTAAGCTAAGATAGAGGAACCACACAATTTTTGGATCATAGTTACAAATCCAAAGTTATTTAAATTTGCAGGTTTCATCACAATGTTTTCCCTCACCGCCGAGCTAAGATAAATACGTACATAGATTTTAAATATCTAGAAGTACATGCTCGGGTTTGAACCCGCACCCCTCGGTTATGAGGCGCGTGTCCGTACCATTGAGCTACCACCGCTCTTTTAGTACAACACTTTTGTACACACACAATAAACGGTCACAAACGACCTAAATTCGAAAGAAAAAGATCAGAAAATTGTTCAAAGTATCGTCGACATTTTAATTGCTTGCCACTCTCCTATCTTCAGATGTAAGTAACGTTACAAGATTACAAGGGCCAAGCAACCAGGGCCGGATTAATATGTCTGGGGCCCTAGGCAAAGCGCGTCACAAAGCTCCAATATCTATTTTTATGTCCTAAGAGCTGATTTCTCAACAGTCAGATAAAAGATAAGAATTGAATAAATCACAATCCGGATGATTGTAAAATGTCATTGCCTGTTTCATAAGTAAAATACCGTATGACATCCGCAAATTGGTGACTTTATACTTTATCAGTCGGTTAATTCTTATCTGACCAATAAAAAATCGGCCCTAAATAAAATTGTTTTACGAAGCATTTTGTTTCATGTTGGTCTGAGACTAAGAAAATAATGTGCCAACTGTAACCCACATCTAGCATGATGCAAAAGGCGACAAATTGTGTTTTGGGTTTATGATCATGTAAGCGATAAGCAAAACACTTGTCACTACTCTTGCACAATATTTCACCTAACCCAGCGCAATATTATTCGGGGCTATGAGTCGTCCTATTCCTTTAGGGATCGCGGGCGTGTTGATGATATATTTTTTCTTGAGTGCCCTATCCGATGCGTGGCCCATAGGCCTACTCTAATGGACAATCCGGCCCTGGCAGCAGCATTTCGGCGCGATTCGGCTAACAAGCGCTAAACGCGCGGCGTCTTTGTGGCGCGACACACGCCTCTTCGTGCGTTTGAGGGCGCTCCTCGTTACGCGTGCGTTTGAGGAGGGCTCCTCATTACGGCGCTTCATTACCCGCGAACGAGGTTCGTGCCAATCTTTTGCTAAGTTTACGGATTTGTAACGGAGAATATGTTGTGCCAGCTTATGCTCGAGGGTCTGCCGTGGAATTTAGACTGTAACAGAGATTCTATCGGGAATCCCGCTTGATTTATAAACTATCCCGGGATAAAACTATACAACAGAGGAGCGGATTAAAATATATATTTAGTCCGTCAGTAAAATTATAAAAAAAATTAACACTTATTTTTTCATTTATTTGTCAAACAAACACTGGCGATGATACAGTGGATTCAAATTACGCGTGACGTCACACGTACATTTTTACTTTCAATTGGCGTCACAAGCCCCCACTCCAAAACTTTGAATTTTATAATTGATTTATTAAATTATAATATAGAATATTTATTTATTTTTATTTATTTAATATGCATACAATATAAGTAGTTCAGATAAATGGTTTGTTTTTTATTCTGTTACTAGGTAAAAAAGTGTAGGTAAGCAGCACACCTTTTCTTTCTCTAACGAACTGGTATACCCAGTGGTGGATTTACACTAGGGGCAGTCGGGGCTAGTGCCCAGGGCGGCAAATTTTCTAAGGCGGCAAAATTTGGAAACTGAGAAAAAAGTTTCTTTACAATATATAACCGGTCAAGTAGTTCCGCGCATACACAAAAAAAATGTGAAGTGGACGCTCGATTACGTCATCGCGACGGGCCTTGGGGGCGTGCGACAAAAACCCAACATACGAACTGTTATCTTAACGTATACGTCTCAAGTTATATTTTTGTTATAGTCATTAGTTATTCTAATTTTTAAGAAATAAGATATCAAAACTATTAAAATAAAATTTAAGTCGGCATTTTCTTCAGTGCCCCAGGGCGGCACAAATTTAAATCCGGCCCTGGGTATACCTACCTACGTACAGATAGCGCGCGAGTTGAATGCAGAGCTCAGATATGTCTCGTCTCAGGCCCCGACTGCATTCAACTCTACTAGGTATTTTAAACTAGGTATTATAAAGTTTCATTATAATCCATGCAGTACTTTTTAACTCCAATTTGCGTGAAAGAGTAACAAACATGTGGATGTTTGACATCTATCCATCCATACAAACTTTTGCGTTTATAATATTATTAAGTTAAGAAAGATATAGATTTATTTGTACCGCTCGACCATGGACAATAAAAAAAAACTGAACATTCAATTAACTGTGGGGGTGAATGATCCAATGGGATCATCAGACATCCTAATTCGCCTGATTCGCCTGTCAAAGAATAACTGACATTGGTCCCCGGCTAAGTGTAGATAGATCCTGATGTACGTAGGAGTATAAATAGGAGTATAGTAGGAGGATAAATGAAAGACAACTATAAACAAAACATTACTAGTAGTTAAATTTGTTTGTTATTTTTTTTTTTACTTATTCTGTTTCTTTATAATTGAAAATTATGAAGTCTTGTTCAGAGGAAAATTACAATAAAACGTCATAAAAAAATATTGAAAAATTTTGTTATGAATTTAAATCGTTATTTACACACAATTACAGGTTGATGATATTTAGTTATTTATTCTTTTTTTTTTTTATAATACATAATACTAACAATGACTTAATTTAGTAATAAGCGCCACCTAGTTTAGTTGGACTAAACTAACTGCGTCCCTGAATGATGAAAGTACAACTGGTACTTAATACTTTTGACGAACAATAGATGGCGCTTTACAAAAGCATGCTCGAGGAAAAGAGTTTGTGAAAATATACTATCTGATTTTATAAAAATATACTAGATGTCGCTGAACGGGATTTTACTTTTATAACACACTTCTTTAACAGATGGCGCTATACGAAAATAATAGCAGTTTCCGTCAATTTCAAAACAGTTTTACAAGGTAACTGCATCCGTTGCGTTTGCGTGTGTAATCGTTACAAATATTGCAAAACATTAAATTGAATAGATTGTATAGTGTGACTCTTACTAAAATCCTTATCAAGTTTGCCTTCGTTGCTTAAATGTGGTTTGATAGATTTTAAAGGTATTTCTCTTTCTTTAAGCCTTTTAGGATCATTCACAGGTACTTATTCATTTTGTTTTATCTGATATTGATTTGCCTACCCTCTCATTCAAAAAAGGCAAACATTAGTTAATAAAATTTAAACATGACCCTATTTTTATCTTTTTGAGTCTATTCAGTGATTATTTATTTCTTCCGGGCTTCAATTAATGGTTATTTATTTATCTTCCTTTTAATATCTAGCACCTATTCGTCTGTAGTCCCGATTTAGTAATTTCCAAATAAATTGAACAGAAACTTGGTAATATTCTTGCGGTTGCGTGTGTACCTACCTACATCAGATTTTTTAATATCGACCCTTGTAAGGTAATCTGTAATATCCGGCATGGGGTCAGTGGATCAAGTTTAATAGTAATACTGCAATTATTCAACTCGGCGCGGATTTAATCGAACAATTGAACGGCGTTCATTACCGTGTTGCATAAACAGACAACTTTCGGTTGCGAAAACAATCATTATGTTTGTGTAATAACAACAAATTGTATTGTGTACATTAAACCAGTCTGTTTCAAGTTTTTTAGCAAGGGACTTGGAGCCCTTTTTGAATGAACGACCTTTTTTGATCTCTCGAACTGAAATTTTTCATATAAAATATCTTATAATAGTTCAGAACCATTTCAAATTCAGACATACTTATCTGTTTTGCAATAAGGTAACAATTAGAGACTTCTAAAACTAAGATTTGATATAAATATAAAAATGCCTTTGGCTTCTTTCGAGATCTCGGCACGGAGCTGGAAAATTTGTAGAGATACTTAGTATGTTTAGGAGTATTGTTTGTTCTCGTAGTGTCTTAATAATAATAGGGTAAAAGAAAACAAGGTAATAATTTACATCATGACGGAATTTATTTTTCATTACCTCAACGAAGGATTACAGTTTTCTAAACAAAAGTAACTTCTCGCGCTAAAATTACTGTTATAACATTGTAATTTTTCTACTCAACAGATAGAATTTAACGAAAATAATCATGGCTGAATTGTACCTATTAGCTATCAACTTAATTCTCCAAAATATCAGGCTCAATATGAGCTATCAAAATTCCCGTCCTGCGGCCCTTCCAACTATGATTGTAATTGACAAGGTTTTAAAGGCAATTGAAAATATTTCGACACCATCATTCATTTATAATCCTTATTTCATTCTTACATTATTTATCACAGTAAGGACCGGGCGAAAATCCGTAAATTAAACTACATATCATGCAAGTAACGCAACATTCAACAAACAGGTCATTATTTTTAAACTCTCATGCGAAAATTAGATGGATACAGTCAATAATATCAGAAAATATATTGATTTGAAAGTTGCAAAATGTATGTCACGTTACATAATTATTAATTGTACCATATTTCAGTCTCACTCACAACACAAATGAATGATATAAAAATACTGCATCAAACAATAAGGTGTTCTACAATATCCTCGCCATTATAGACATAACAGTACATACACGTGTATATAGCTTCACAAAACTATTTGATCGATGTTCGCTTATGAATACGATCATGTCTAGAATAAGTTATTGAACTACAAATGCCCTACATAGTCAAAAATTACATTTAACAAGGCATCATCTTCATAATTTTATATCATAATTATTGGATTTTCGTCACTAGTATGCGCGACCGCATCTTCCTAGATTCATTCATAACTTTTTAAATTAATTAAACTAAATTCATTTGACTATCACTCATGCTTACACAACATTCGAAATTCTGCAACGGAGCAACACTCACAAACATCAGTGTTCTAATACTTAATAATACAATTCTAGGCTTTAAATCACAATATTTAAGTGCTGAACGAAGGAAATAGTTAGTACATTGGTCAATAGAATTAAATAATTGGTCGAAACGATATGTTCAAAGATAAGAGGCTGTTGAGCCGTGCAGATGTTCTAAGTTAAAAGTTTTTGATGTTCAAGTAACGATATGAATTATAATGATATATTCAACCGTGGATCCGGTTGAAGTCACTCTAAATAGTTCACCGCAGTTGAAGAGTCCTGCTTCAGTGCTTCTAATAAGACGTATTGTGTTTGCTTGTAGGTTAATACACGTATATCTCTTTGAGCTGAGGTTTGAGCTCGGGTGGAATCGTGTACACCTCTTGTTCAGGCTTCTTCTTCACTAGCCGCTTCCAGCGACCACCGATGTTCTTGCGGAGGCTGCGGAAACTCGCTCGCTCATTGCCCATCGGCTGCAGTGGGTTGTCCTGGAAAGACGGAAAGCGACCGTGAGCCCATTGACCTCAAAAACACAACCCAAACAAGAGAAGTTTACAAAGTTTGTTGACCGAAAATCTGGTGCCCGATTTAGCGGTTCCGTTACCGTCCCCGATGCATTCGCTGCATTCGCACCGGCGAAACCGCTTCCAGCCGTTACACAATGCCCTCTCGGGCTATTTTAAGACGTTGCTACCCAAACTAAAAGAAGGTTGTCACAAAAACCTCCGACGAAGGGACTTTCTGTTGTTGCTCACTATTGTAACAGCGTCTCGCTTTCACAAGCGGATCAGTTGCACTCCGCTTGGTAACAAAAACATGGAACGTTCGATTGTCATGAAAACATTGTTCGATTGAAATGTGGGAGAAGTCCCACATGAGTAGGAAGCTAATGTTGCGAAGTAACCGTTGAGGCCATACGTGATCGAGGCAAGCCTTGAATACGCTATTCAAAGACGCATTAGCATTCTCTGCTTCCTGGTGTACTCGTGTGGTCATGCGAACGTTTTACTACCACCGTATAGGCAACGTTCGATAAACAATGAATGAAAAACGGTTTATTGGCAGACCTCGGGAAACGTTTATCGGAGCATGATATTGAGGTCGCAGTGTTTTACAAGATTTCATTTTTATGCAGTTTCCAAGAGTATTTGCATTAGCCTCCTTTGTTCAGACAATCACAAAGAAAGAAGGTCGAAGTATTACAACATGTTCGCCTTGTGCAGCTTTCTATTCTGCAAGCGTGTCCCGACATTTAAATTTATTTCGCACTTAGATATCGTTGCCATGCTGCAAGTATGAGCAACTCTCTCTCGCGTGGCGGGGACGTGGGTCGAACCAGTCACGATTTCTTTCGCATCATAATATCGTTCCCAACAACTTTCCATATTGTTTGATCGTTACCAAGGAGATCCGTGATTGCTGGCATGCGAATAGCGAATGCAACAGAAACGCTGTTAAAATAGCATTGGGGTCAAGTATAACGGCTGGAACTGGTTTCGTTTCTTGAAATAGAGCGTTGGTATTGGGTGTCGTTTGTTATGGGGTTATTAATGTTTGTTTGTACTGACCTGATCGTGAGGATAGACGTAAGGCGGAGGCAGCGGAGGCGGGAATTGCCACAGGGGCTGCTGGCGGAAGGCGAGGGGCTCCGAGGTGGGCGCAGGCGGGGCTTGGAGCACTTCGGCAGGGTGCACCGATGCTGAATGCTCCTCCCGCTTGCGCAGCTTGCTGTGGACGATACGAATCGCCATCATAGTTCCGTTGTTCCCAACCATCGTGGAAAACAGTCCGTCGACGCAAGAATAACCGAACACACTGGGCTGGATCACAGGTAACAAGTTCCAGTCGGGCAGTCACAACATTATTTTCAGCTATAACAGTTTTCACTCACAGCCGTATCACGGTCTAATCGACGCGCGTAACTAATAACTAATATTTAAATAAATTATCACAATTATTTGTAGTTAAGGCTATTGCACATATCACTGTTCATAGGAACGCGCGGCGGACCGCGTTACGCGAGCGTTCAGCTGCGCGGTGACTAGAATTTTTCGTGAAGATTGGCCCGGCAGGTGCCTAGCAAAGCGCTCGCTCGTGCCAAACGACCTCTACGGAGTACTCCATGCGTCTGAGTTGAAGTGGAGGGGCGCGCATGGGTTTTATAGAGGCGCGCGTGACGCGGCGCCGGCGCGGGGGGCGGGGGCTAGGGTTCGGCGATGTGGCCGTTTTCCGCGAAAAACTACGGCTGATGATGGCGCCGCGCGCCGACCCGTCAAATACCTACTATCGTAGTGTGTGACGCACCGAAGGCCCGACCGTTGGATTATCCCGTTTACTCAGACTATTAAATTAATTCGCTCTTAGTAAAGTACATACTCTATGACTGTGAGTGAAACTGCAAGCATACGTCGTTTAAATATTCTTGCGTCGGGATTCCATTTATACATACATAAGAATAAATTACAACTAATTTATATTAAAACAAACAATCCTTAATGTATAAAATGTAAACTTCATAAAGTAAAACCTGAGACTGACGCAGACACGCCTCCAGAAATAACCACTTTAACTAGAATTTCAACATATAGGTACCTACCTACCTAGATACCTAGGTACAGAGTGATTAGACGCAGATAATGTATCGATCCTCTCACTGATAATAAATCTATTGGAAGCAACGTTCAGCATTTCACCATTAACCGAGTTCAAAGTCCAAATATAAATATGCACAATGATCTATACTACGGTTTACGCACAGCTGGGCTTACGGATGAAGTGGGCGAAGTATGGGCTGACATTGCATCTCTTTCCGTCAAACACTTGCACGCGTGTGAACAGAAGGGAGGTCTATATTTTACAGTTTCGTCTTCAAAAGACAAAGTAGGGCTGCAGGGCAAGGGAGAGCAGTAGGAGCAATGCCCTTAGCCGCTTCTAACTTAAGTAAAGCTCCGGGCTTTGACTCGAATAATGCTGGGATAAAAAACACAGGTAGTGAGCCATTATGAGTCGTTACCCTTGAGAAACGTCTAGAGGATATCGTCAATGTAAAAAGAATACCTCGTCTAACATTCGACGAAGCGTAAGCAATATTTTATCCAAACCATCAACCATTTTACTTGGAGGCAATCTGTTTCTTACGGCTACAGTTTAACCATTTTGAAACTATCCTCTAATTGCCACATTTATAAATTATGCAAGTGTTTTAAATGCAATGCGGTATAAAATGAAAACATTTGAAATTGTTAAACAGATAGCGTTCAAATTACGAGCTTGACACGTGCCGTTGAGCAAAACAGTCAAGGGCACTTACTCTTATGTTTCAAACTTTGTCACTATCGTCTCGTTCTTATCTACTTCAATATCATGCCAAATCTTCGTGATCGAGATTTTTAAATCTCGTGTTATCATTATCGCGCGTCTTTTTTTCTACAGGATATAGGTACATAAGATAATCAGATGCTACTACATAACAGCAAGTTAACACTTCCAAGAATAGTAATAATCTTCTAAAAGTTACTAGTGTAAGACTATTGTAAATAAAGGCCGTCCTAATATTTTTTAAGGCATAATGAATTATAAACAGTTTTCATCAAAATCATCGCATAGCTACGGTAGAGTATCAAATTGGACGCTATGCAAAATGTTTAAACTTCCTATCCACTTAATTAAATTTCACTCTGAAACACGAATCGATCGAATGCTCGCTTGACACGGAAACCTTGATAGTTAAATAAAGATTATACTACATATTAACATAAAGATTTATGCACACATAACATCGATAATTAAATCTCCGTCATGTATAAATTGTGATGTAAGTTTTTTCTAACGTGCACTTTCTCGACGGCCGCAAAGTAAAGTTGACAGCAATGAATGAGTGTGCTATGTAATTTTATATTATGACTAAGTTGTTTATGTTCATGCAACATGTACGAAAATTAAACGTAACTCACCTACGCTGCTTGTACAGTTTTGGATTTAAAATATTCATAATTCATTCGCGAGATAAATAAAAATTGCAGTTAAAAATGTTATGAAGCCTTAATTTTAACGTTTATTTTTTAAATATGCATTCACCTATGTATGAGCCCGTTACTCAATAAATCAGTCGAATCATTCAGTTGATATTATTTATATTCTGTACAGAGGCCAATTAAGATAACCGGACCATTACGTGCGTTACAAAAAAATAATTAACGTATGTTAAACTTTATTACGTCAAACGCTCTCGGGCTATCTGTATCGTATGAGTTTCGTTGAATAAGTTAACAAACTGGAAGTTTCCAGTAAAAACAAACATATAGGTAAATAAGACATTTGAAACTATAGGACAAGTTTCAAAACTGATGAAATCGAGGCTAAAGATGCTGATTTAGCTACTGTACTTCCTACAGATGTTCACAACAATGAACTGTTAGTTTTAAAAAATATTGCATTTACAATTCAATAAAAAGAAGCAACCGTTAGAGCAACGGAAGAAATAATATAAACTTCCTCATAGCCACATTAGTAATGCCGAAATGTCTTTCAACCCAAAATTTATTTTCATATAACGGACACGTGTTATTAAACCAAAGGAAATGATCGTTTGCAAATAACAACATTAATCCAGTAGAAGTTGCATAAGCAAGAAATCAAATAAACATACCTAATAATCGTAAAGATATAACGGATTATGGTTTTCACTCTGCTTATCATTGATATACCTAGTTGACATAATATCTAATCTATAGTTGAGATTCATGTTTTATTTTTGTATGACACTTTGTTTTAGATAGCTATAACATTTGTTTGTGTAAATCCAATGTATAGCTAACTCCCTTGAACAAAGTTACGAGGTAGATTAAGTTCAGAATAACGAATTTTAAAAGGTACCTAGTTAAAGTAAATCCTTAAAGACAATATTTTGTGAACATGCAACTAAACGCCAAATATATAGCTTAGCCAACAAACATTGTATGACAGGACGAGCATAACTTAGTATTCTATTAAAAATTATAAATATCCAAGAATTTCCATAATGGAACCGACATCATTCAAAGTCGAGTGCTCAATGTGAATCAATAAAATGGTTATTAGTCCTATTCATGTTTGATTAATGACGTCAAACACATGATGGAAGTCAAATAGGGTAAATATTTAATGCGCATACAATTCCGAATGCTTCACAAATGTCGTTTTAATTCCTACGAATTAAAGGAATTTATCCGAAAGAAACAAAAAAATCGCATTAATGAGACTTATATAACCAAATGGCCAAATTTTATTAGTCAGAAGGCAACTTCGGGGGAAACACTGCGATTTGATGTTGCCACAAATTTTCCCAACATTCCTAATGACGACAAAAATAACCAAGCCGGGTTTTACTCTAACAACTTACATAAGTAAGTTTTAAGGAAAACTTAAGAAGGAAATCTGTGCCTTAAGTACAAATTCTAGCATCATATTGATGTCAATAGAATTCAACACACATTTAACGTAACCAGTTTCAGTTACATCTACCGATATGGCAAAATTTACTTTACTCTAATGAACCATGTAAAGCATAGCCAGCAAATTGAACTTTATTAACTAGCTGTGCCCGCGGTTTTAACTGCGTTTATGGTTAATGTTATAAAGCTTATAGCCTTCCTTGATAAATGGGCTATTTAACGCTGAAATAATTTTTCAAATCGGACCAGTAGTTCCAGAGATTAACGCGTTCAAACAAACAAACACACTCTTCAGCTTTATAATATTAGTAAGTAAGTATAATTACTTTTATTTTGGCTAAGGTGACGTTTTACGGTATTAAAGGGTTTTTATCAACAGATTAAATTGTTTATCTTTCTAATTCCTAATAATATCGGGTTTAGTGACTTCCACTATTACTCATGAAGATACGTAATAAGCTCCATTCAATATTATTTAGATATGAACGATATTTGTTCTTTTTTCGAATATGTAAATCAATCTAGCTTAGCGGTCACGTCCAAAAACGGCATCGTAATATAAAATGTCCATTAACGTTTTCTCTGTCTCGACCACAATATGAAGACGTCCGAATTAATGAACCACGGCCGAACGTTCCCAGGCGCCAGTTTATTATACAGTGGGACGTCACACAGTTTAAATTGGCGCGTTTAAACAGCGGTTAATCTGGATGCAGTTTCTTGGCAAGCTTTTGTTTATGTGGCCCCTTGTCTGTGTTTACGAATCGTTCGTACATCGGTTATATAAACCGGCGTCGGAAGAAAGTCCCACATCGCACCTGCGTAGCCCACCTGCCACCAGATCTTGTAGGTTAACATGTTACAGATATAGACGGAAGGTTAACGCCTGATCAACCTCCTTGGTACAACCTTTTCAATACAAATGTTTATTATATGTTATTCTAATTGGTTTGCAACGTTTTAATTTTATCGCGGCATTTCTTCCGTGTTGCGTTCGAATGTCGCGGAAGTTGCTTTTAGATACTGGACATTGTTAGATTGACTACTATTTGTAATGTCGATATCGGGAGGCCTACTCGTTGCCATCGGAAATTCCGAAGACGCGTTTACCTCACTTAATTAATTATACGATTCTTGCCTATTTGGTTGAAACTATTTAATTACGGTGGTGAATATTAATACGTGTGGAATCATTGGCTCGCGAGTCGTCAGTCTAGATTCGATCGGGAGGCATTGTCCGACCGGCCACGACCTTGTGAAGTTCTTTCGGTCACCACTTGGTTCCTGCTGTGTTACCGACCATTTTTTGTCAGCCGCTCCATTTTACGCCTTCGACGTTCTATGACTCATTGTATAGAACGGTTAGTTTAAAATAGACCGACACGTTAGATAAAATAACCAATCACCAGACACGGAAACAGCGGCACCGATTTAGACATCTATTTTAGCCTTAAATTAAATGCAAATGTAGAAGGCAACCGACTGCAGTATGGCTAATGGCAAGAATTTGCCTTGACCAGGTAGAAGATAACCTTGTGAAGTGTCGGAACGGTAGCAAACCAGTTTCTCTGGTGCAGTATTTTTTTGCAAAAGTTTTTATAAATTCACCCAAATGTTATCTGGGTCTCGCAATACAGTCGATAAACATCACAAACGACACAGCACAACACAACATCCACATATATACTGTTACCCATCAAATGGTTATTGGAGTAAACAGTAAGCGTCGTACCACATGCAGAACGATGGGAATTACCCGCGCTCGAAGGGGTTGTTCCTATCCCTCCCGCATAGGCAGACGATGGTCTTGTTGACTGACAGGACTATCAGCGAGTTGTGCTCGAGGACCACGCCAACCTCGCAGTTTTCCTCTTTACACTTCATCGCCTCGACGGCGATCGGAGCGAAGAGCATCGAAAGGCGGGCAAACACACCAACTCGACGGGGATTGTGCCGGGCGGGCGCGAGCCGCGCGCGTTTTGGCGCAGCGTGCCGCCTTCGCGAGTTTTCAATACATAGGTACAGCCGAGTCGACGGTGACTATTTGACTGGTTGAGCGCCGGCCGTGGCGCCGGTCAGCCACCACGCCTCGCGCAGCGGTGGGTGGCGAGCGAACACGCACCTCTCCCGTTACCTTATTGCTATGTTATGGGGGCTCGACCCCGCGACGAACCCTCGCCACGCCATGCCGTATTCCTCTACCATAAACACCTCACCGTCAACCGTCTATCACTTTAGAAATCAGCACCAAGATTGTCGCGCAACCGCCGCCGAGTTGACAGGTGGAACTAATTATCTCATTGTCTCATCACGCGGGAACGTCTTTCAATTTGAAAGCGACTTTGTTATTCGCCCGCCGTGGGTTAACTGAAAACAGTTGGACGTCAACGGATGTCGCCCCAATGCCGCATTCATACATAACAAATAGTTACGTCTGCTGAAGACAATCGAAGAGGTATTGTTTAAGCGATACAAATGAATATATTAAGGCTATTAACATTATGATTGCTCCCGTTACGCATCAGTGCACATTGATAATAAGGCTTTTAAATAAGATCTTTTTTTTCTTAAAGTAAAATCTTCTTCTTCTTAAAGTAAAATGCTCACTATTTTGCAAAAGCATAGAATCTGCATAATATGCCAATTTGCAAGTCATTTTAGGTATACTTAGTATAAAAAACAAAAAACCGATTGACTAAGCTGTAAAAAAGTATTCGAAATTCAATCAGCAATGAAAATATTGTGATTCAATTTGAACCGCCTGGCCTATTTGATCCAGTTCGGTCAAATATTGACGTCAATATTATGACCTACCTCATTATGCAATAAAACAGATAGCAGTTGCTACACCACCATTCCAGCAAGATTAGATAATAATCTTTTATAGTTGTTGCCAAGGGTTTGGACAAATAAGAAATAAAACTTTTAATTGCAGAATTTACTGAACAACTTTTGCAAGTTCCAAATTCCAATTATGAAGAAAAAATAACAGTTCTTACCGAGCGGTAAAATGTTGGGCTTTAAAATATAAACTCGTAAGTGAAATACAGTTTTAAAGATAAAGAGTATAAAGATGAGAATCAATTGAATGTTAGGGGCTTGCATAAAAGCACACAACAAAATGGAAACGAACATATTCATGATGATGTTGCCGTGGGAAAGGTGCGGCCCTGCCGCAGCAGTGATGGTGTTCACAATAGATGACCTCCATGGTGCGACTGAATGGCGAGCTGTTACAAATCGTGTCACGAGGGTAGAATCGTTCGATCCGATACAATCAAAAAACTGATAGATATTGGAGGCATGTGATTGTCTACCAAACATACCGAAAGCAGTTATTATAAGGCCTGCTGTCACACATATTTCACTTCTAGATACATAACTCACGTACGAATAATATAATAAGTGATTCTAATAGTTTTATCCTTCATAGTTCATTGTATGAAATCTAATAGAATCAAATTTTCACGTGCTTCTGAAACTAATAATGAAACTATAAATGCCCTTTGGAATACAAAATTTGAAATTTCTAACCTTCTTGGTTAAAATATTGGATACAGCCGAGAATATACGAGCAACTCTTAAGAGCGTCAGGGTTTACTCTCAAAATTTAACTTGGCAAACCTAGTATTTGCCATTACTCGTAATTTTCATAATAATTTATGAAACTGAAGGTATTTATATAAGACTCAATAACTTTAATCGTAAATCTCGTCGTCGTCAGAATAATATTTATTTATACAAAGCGGTGCCAGTTGGACATATTCCCAGGGAGCCGAATTCATGGGACGTTTATTGGTCTACATAAATGTTGGAGGAACCGACGTAACCGACAATTACTGCCCGACCAGTTTAAAACAAAATGTTATTGTTATAGTTGTTAAAGAATTAGAACATAATATAGAATTGGATACTTATTGAATGAAAAGTAAAATGAAAATGAATAAAATATAAAGAAAGAAACAAACGAATGCATATTTAAAAGAAACAATCGATGAAAGAAAAAACACACTCTCAAAATCAATACAGGACAAAAATAGCAATTCAAGCATTATTTAGAATTAATTAACTTCGTAGCGGTACGTAGGTAAATGTGACGATCAAATATCGACTTAGCTTATTTATTGAACACGACTGTAGTTACCTACCTAGGAGGGGTGAAACTTAATATACGAGTATTAAATTAACTAAGGGCTTCTTTCAAAGCCAAATAAGCGGAGCTAATTTGGAAGAAAACGCTATCTGCTGTCTTTCCAACTACATGATTACTGAAATTTGCTTGTGTATGCTAGATGCAATAGGAATTAATTATGTACCTATCTATTTCGATGATGACAAAAATAACTTCTAAATGCCCTAAAAGATGCTATTAAATGCCAAGCAAACAATAGATTCGTAATTTCTAAACAACGGTCAGTGAAAATACACAGGGATCATTGTTAAACTTCATGTCCAGACTAACGGGGTTTTTGGCATTGCTCCAGAATCTAATCTTTGCAAAACCTTGAGGTTTCATTGTGGATATTAAATTTTAAATATTGTAATGAACAAAGCTTAGGTGTGATGCGTTAGATTTCTGACATAATGCCAGTAACACGTAATGTTTTGTTTACATTTTTTTTGTATTACGAATCAGTCAGCAGTTTCTAATGTTCTTTTGTGTTTAATGCCATTGTGTCGAGATCAAACTACGATAAGAAGACATGTTTTTTATTCTGAAATATACAAGTGTCTTATATTGGCACACAAGTATTTATAGTGTAAATAAAGATTGTATTTTTTACACACTATTAAACAAACAAAAAAGTACATTTATGAAATCTTATGCGAATATTGGAAAAAATTATAGGTAGTCGCTATACGTAGTTTATTACAAAAACTGCTTGCGGCTGGCAAACACTTTTTTTTGTTTTGTGTTAACATTAAACAGCGCACGACAAAAACTTTCAGCTACCGCGCACAAACTGTCATAGCAATTTAAAAGTAATGTGGTATTAATTACAGAGGAATTCATAGTCATATCCTATTGCGGAAACATCAATTAAGTACTTCACAAAGGACACAGGGAATTACAACCAAATATATTCAGAGTGAACCGGTTTATTCTATATCAATGCGGTTTTCAGCTGCGTGTCCTACGATCGCTGATATGATCAAATGATGCTTATGCCAATGTAACAAGGTTGATATTTGTAAAAGTAATTTACGATGCGGCACGCAAGACTCATTATTGGACATATTGTCAATACTACGAGACCCTTTTTTAGGACTGACTTTGACATTGAATTTGCTTCTGCAACTACCTATACATACTAGGTACTACTAGGTGTGTTTGAAAGAAATATTAATTATGATAAAAATACAAGCATTTACGAAATTATATCATTTAAATAGATAGGTATAAATATTTACTTGGACTAATTAACCTCACCATAACTTACTTATGGTGAGGTTAATTAGTCCAAGTAAATATTTTATAAGAAAAATTACATATTGCTGATTACGTGGACGAATAAAAACCATTTGGTATTTGTTTTTTTTTTCAAGTATAAATTATAAATGTTGCATTTTTTTTTTAATAAATTATTTACACGATATGAAAATAATATAGTCAACGCGATATATTACAATTAACTTATTTTTTTTTTTTACAGACACTTTCACATGTGACATCTATACTAATACTATACTTACTAATATTATAAAGCTGAAGAGCTTGTTTGTCTGTTTGCTTGAACGCGCTAATCTTAGGAACTACTGGTCCGATTTCAAATTATATTTTAGTATTAGATAGCCCAATTATCTAGGAAGGCTTAGGTTATATAACATCAACCATAAACGCGGGTGAAACTGCGAGCACAGCTAATTACAAATAAAATAAAAATCCAGGTAGTATACAGGTATTCAAAAAAATATGTTTTTGAATACCTGTATACTACCCCATACCTAGCGAATCTTAACATTTTAAGAACAGGTGACATCTCACAACCATCTGTCATATAATGCGTGGCTGACAGCTGGTTGCCTGCTGTCAGAGAACGGACGAACACAATTATTCTCCAGAAACTGGCACCTGTAGGAATAACAATATCCGGAGTAACGAAAAACGGGTGAAATTTATTTAAGATTGCGGCACCACATACCTCTTTTATTATTTAGTACAAAAATATTTAATGCTATTTTCAAAAGATCTTTAAGAAGTTAAGATATACATTTATAGTATCCTAAAACAACCACAAAATTTAATTGTAATTGCTATAATTATTGTTTGTTTTCCTATTCTAAAATCTCACCCAATTAATAACTAACTCCTTATTAAGGAATGAATGAGAACTCTTAAAATGTTGTTTTTGTTTTATAATTTTGCAATAGCTTATATTTAGTACATCATATGTGATGTACTTCATATAAAACATTACAATTTTATGTAGAATATTGTTTCAGGTCTTTAGATATCATATTTCAACTTAAACAAAACAACCAAAAAAGATAATAATACCAAAAACGAGGGAAGTGTTTTTTCAGGCAAAATAAACGTGCTATCTTTATTTGTTTAGCACGCTTTTAATAATAAAATAAGGCAATATACATTATGAGTACATACATGTAAAAGCTATGTAACCATTTTTTAAGGTATCCGAACATATTTTAGCCGGTTAACTTATAAAACAATAAAATAATAAAAAGTAATTTATTTATGAAATACATACTGCATTCTTTCTTGTCTTTCATTCTCCTCATAATAATAGTGGTTGAGTAGCAATCATTTTATTACTGATAGATATCGCTTATAATAATAATAGCTGTAAAGACTTATTCAATTATACATTGCTACTTAGAATGTGATTCATACATAGCTAAATCATTGTCTATAGTATCAGATCCATTTTATCACCAATGAAGATTAAATGAATGTGTTTCCACGTATTTGTTATTTCGTTGGCAATTGCTGATAAATTTGTCTTATTTAAAATTTTTACTAGTCACTTGATTGACCTAAGAAATTAATGAAGAATCCTCTTGGGGAGATGAAGGAGATGCTAAGCAAGTTTCGAGATCTATATTTCACATCAAATGCATGGACTAGTAAAAAAAGAAGGACTCCGCGCTGTCATACTGTACTACGCTACGTACTACGTAAGCCACCCTTATGTAACCGAATACAAACCGAATATAACTTAAAATATAAGTACTTACATTTTGTTCACCAACTGCCTTATCGACTTTTGTATAATACTGATGATCAACATCATTGTGACGGAAACGCTAGTTTATGTCAAATAAACTTCCTAACGATAAAAATAAATAAAATCTAAAAAAAATCTCCGATGCACACGCCTTACTGTAAACCCGATGAACTTGACTAACTTAAATGGCAATGCACTTAATAAAATGCGGGTATATTTGTTTTTTTTTCATATTCCAACTACCCTTTTGGGCCATTATAAATGTAGGTATCTAGAAGCTCAACGAGATGGTTCGCGAAAATTCTATTTAAGAGTTCTCTTATTGAAGAGTCCACGTTTATAAACCGGATTGGTGGCGAAAATTAAAAAAAAACTGGAAAAGTGATGCTTGGAAGACAAGAGGTATTGATCCTGGAATTTGTTTCAAAACGTAATGTTAACATAAATCATGCTAGATTTGCATATTATGTATGTATGTTAAGCCATACAGAGTACAGACCGTGCTTAATTTAAGACCAATGTTGCCTACCGAATTCACGATTTCAGCACGTGATATTCCACCCACGCCATCGTGGCTGTTAGCTGAGCGGATACATTTTCTGTGGCAAGTATACCTACAATATTTACATTGAAGTTATCCTTTGCTTCTTTATAATTTAAATTTATTTCAACAGAATTATTTACGTTTTTATGTAATGATACCACAGCAATCCTTTCTCTTTCTTTCGTTTATGCCTTGTCACAGTGATTACTGGTTATCATGGACATAATTTTATGTCAAATTTACCTAAGAAACAATAGATGCATATGGACGTGAATGAGTGATGTATTACACGCCTCCCTTCCCTAATGTCCCTCCTCTCTCACGGACAAGAGGTACAATTTTCTTGAAAGAAGTACATGAACTCTAAACACTATTGTTCTAAACAATGAATACACTTGCTAAACCACGCCAATTTTGTAATCTTTAACAACCAGAACTTTTGGCGTAAAATTAGAAGTAAATACAATACTGCTTAACCAGGTCAGCAGAACATTACATGTAAACCAATTTAAATCAAGAATTATCGCGGCGCCTACAAACTTGATCTAACTTCTAAGGTCATCATGGACTACCAAACATGAATGATCTGATGATGATGATGATGATTTAATGAAGATACTCTGAACTCTAATTATGTTATTATAAATTGTACTAAAATAAATCAATAAATTCTATTCGCTTTCAATATCTATTACTACCTATTATTCAAAATAGTTGGATTAATAATATCATCAGATTAATATAGGTATCTGCGGCCTTACCGACCATGAGGATAAAGTTTATTAAATATGTATACTAAATACGGGTTATATATGCCTAGTGATGGTGTACATATTAGTTACAACATATGGTAAGGTGACAGTGTCAAATACACCATAATTAACATTACCTTGTCAAGGTGTCCCATAGCTCCACGTGATATAATAACCAAACATGTACGAAATAAATGAGGTTTATTTGATTTACTGAAGAGCCGGATTCTCATACAAATACGTAAGGCTACATTTGAGTAAGTAATGAGGACAGGCATACAGTATTAGCGTGGGTTTATGTAAGTTATGATTTTACATAAATTTAAGCAGCTGCCTATATAACCACACTTGCAACAACATGGAACTAGTATTTCACTTAATTATCTGGAATTAAGCGATTCAAATAAAGGAAGCCCCTTTTGAGACGTTCTACGGTATTCGAAATGTTTAACCAAAATGATTGTACAATGCTTTCGAGGCTAACAATTTATGTCACTGTTAACATAATATAAACATACATTAACAGATGTTTCATCGACATTGTGTTTCACGTGACATTTAAACATAATAGGCTGCGTAGAACCGTACAAGTGTGGGTGTATACCAGTTGCACATTGATTGCTTTCGTCCGAGTTGTGATAACCCTGAACTCTCTGTTATCATGTTACTAAGCCCTGTGTCGCTACATCATCGTACAGATAAGAAACGCTTAATCAGCTGATGGAATATGAAATTTCACTGGAACATCCGCTGCGGCTATTTTGTTGTCATTGTAAATCTTTGGCTGATTTTAGATAAAGAAGAATGATCTCATCCATTCCTGTAAAAGATACAGATACGATAATAATCCAAATGCGTTCAAGTACCTTATATCTGCATTGATTTTACTCTTGTTGACGATTATCCTACCTATATTTCTGCAGTTTGGTAAGAAATAATTTGAGAAAAATTTCCGGCTGCAAAATCTCTCATGTTATGATTTGTAGCAGCGCCCCGCGGTTTCACCCGCGTAGTTCCCGTTCCCGTGGAAATATGGGGATAAATATAGCCTTTATTACTTCCGGATATTTTTTGAAATCGGCACAGTAGTTTTTGAGTTTATTCATTACAAACATACACACACAAAAATACAAAAATACAAATCTGTCCTCTTTATAATATTAGTATAGATAGATAGATAAAAACCCATTTTCACGATAATTAGACCAAAAGATTACAGGAATTGTGACCAATTGTGTAACTAAAAACCACCGATCCCAATCAATAATTCTGGGAATTAATGAAATTGCGTATATTGTGAGTTGAGTTTTGCAATACTTATGATGCAGCATACGAGGCTACAGGCCAGGAGTAACGATGATTGCCTGAATGACTCATACACATTATGTACTGTGCAAAATCAGGTACCGGCCCGCCCGTGTAAGAATTTTGAACCTTCCTTCACAGACTTAAGGTTCCGAAAAAACTTGAATGCACACGAACTTTTTGCGTGCTGTTGCTATTATTGTTTCTGCAAATCCGGTATCTACTGATCGGCTCAGCCACTCATATCGCCTTGAGCAAATGATTAGCCTCAAATTGCTCAAGTGCTTTAACAAACTAAGCTTACCATGTCCATTACGTCACCTTGCAGCTGTTAGCCAACCAGTGAGATTTACATGGTACGACTTGACAGTTGACACTGGCGATTTCAATCAAATCCCATAAATTCGCGAATGAACGTAGGCTGTTAGGTCTAGTGGTAGATTGAGAGCTTTTATAAATGACTGGTAACCCTTAATGGTTATAAGTTATACTAAATTATAACAACTTTAAGAACCAGTTCAGTTAGAATTGGCTGGGGCTTATTGATTCATTTGTATGATATGAAGCACTTAAATTATGTATTGGGGTAAATCACTGCGCTAATCATAATCATTTTGCTTGTGTTATGTCATTTCGCTGTCAGTGTAATGAGTAATGCAATGAATGTACTATCGCAAAAGTTAGGTAACGTATTGGTCATCTGCTATTTAAATATTGAAGTAAACATGTATAAAAATATCAAATAGCTATAATTCCAACCAGTAGTCAGTTTTTGCAGAAACTTAGCATATAATTGCAGTACAATTACAAGGAATATATTTTTTGTTCATGCTTCTTTTCTCAACATATACTACGATAAAATATAAATAAGTTGCGCGGACAACCTTGTTAAGACATGGTTACACAACGATAAATATATCGTTCAATGTAAACCCCGGCTATACGGTACAGTCGTTGGAATGGAAGGCCTTTTGTGACAGGAACCATATCCGTGGGTTATGTAATGGCTGTGATAACAAGAATTCTAGATTGTTTGTATTGCGTACTCTGGATAACGTAAGGAGAACAGTTTTCAATGTGTAGGTGCTAAATAAATAGAATGAATTTAACCGACCTGCACAGTACAGATGTGGGTAGCCGGAGATGTTGGGAGAATGAAGTCCCGTGGATTGAAGGGAGCAGATGAACTTTTGATCTATGTGAAGGAGCAAACATGAGAGGAAAGGAAACAAACACCGCTATCAGAATGTGTGTCAAAATATTACCTCTATACCAAAGCATGTCTACTTATGAATAGAAAATGAACACATAACTATTCTGTTATATTATTGAAATTGTGCCTGAGAACCACATTGATGATCCAGCAATGTATCAGAAGACACTAAATCCAGTTTCCAAAGCGAAGATACAGTACTAAAATAAAAGCGTATTGCAATTCAACAATTCTTACATCCAACTACAATTTTTCCAGTCGCGTAAGACCATTCGCTTTTGAACAAATGACACATCCAGATTGGTTGACGACCCAATTCTCGACGCTTCGCCGCCCGACTGGACTGAAAGATCAGAAGTTCAATTCCCGTTTGTTTATTTAGACTAAGGTTGTTGTTTGTTCACCGTTCCTGTCTCTAAGTGTTCTCAATCGACGATCGAGAATGGTACACATGGCTAACACAAACTTCCCTTTCCTGCTTCTTTTACTTATTTATTTGGATACCTTTCTGATTGTAAATGCAAAATGAAGCTTAATTTCGGTACTTTCATCATAAGTTATAATGTTTAGTCTGAGGAAGTTACTCCATCGACTGGGAATCTAAAGAATTGCACTATTTACTCTGTCACTCTGCCAAATATTAGAATGCTTTAACGCTTGTTAATGATGCGAATGGTAGTAACAAATATTTTGATAAGTGTCAGATTTCGCAAGTGCAATGTTCGCACATACTATATTTATAGTCTGTAACTTCTATTACGTGCCTAATAAGCTAGTAGTTAATGGTTTTAGTTTTATATTCCAATTGAATTACTACATAATAATATTAACCTCATCTCTCATGTAAGCTGTTGAAAATCATTGTTCAACGAAAACTATAACGGAATGTATCAGCTTCCAGAGAAAATATCAACAGAATCGACTGACAGCTCATGCATTGTCTTTGAAGACGCGTGTTATGTAACTACATTATGTGCTCTGAATACATTGGGATGTTTTATACCATAGGGATTGCTCTAGAATATTAATGTGCGTTCGAAGGATATCAAAAGGCAAGGGAAGGATTATAAAAGACAGTTCTGTTAGTTTCAAATTTTTACCGGAAAATTTGTTGGCAAAATATTGGATACATATCATAGAAAGATAAGAAATTATAGTAGATAGTTTAAAGACGATCAATTATTTTAAAATCTTTTGTATGATAATTGTAATACATTAGAAAGCCGTCTGACCTATCCACTGATCGGTTTAAATTGAAAAGAACTTCATTGCTTGTCCGAAATGTCACATTTTATAGGTCAAAAAACCAACATGTGCGTACACCATCCTGTTTCTTCGCATGTTCTCGTGTGAACCAACTCCTCACAACTGTAATTGCTATGGCATTTCTTTGATCTAATCGCAGTCTTGGAGCGTTCACGTTTGCCTTTAACGAACTGAATAGAGTCAGGAATTGTACCGATTGATTCATTGTTTTAATTAAAAGGACACTAAAGTAGCTGTAAGTATTAAGAAACAATTTGGCATTGAGAAAGACGGTTTAAGAAATTTTAAACCATCTGGAGGAGAATTGTCAAAAAATCTGAAGGGACTAAGATTTAAATGATAGCTATGATTATACTAGTGCATATTGTATGTACTAAATACTTGGTGTGCTAGTCTGAACAATTCATTTGTTTGATTCGTATATAAAGAGATAATAAGATTTGTCCCATATGATTCATAAATAAAGAGATAATAAGATTTGTCCCTTTAAATACACCAAAAAACGACGATGTATATCATCAGAATGGTACAAGCTATAAATTTGGATCAATACTACATATAGCTGGCTAGAATAAAATGTAGTGCAAATATTCATCAGAAGATTCGCAATTGATTAGCCTCGATTTACTGAATACATATCCAGTCGTTTCTAGAATACAGTATAGTTTAAAAAGTAATTTGGCAGACGATCCACGATCATTTGTTTTTGATTTACAGAACATATGCACATCAATCAATAACAGTCGTTATTTATCAAAATAATAAAAAAAAATATGCGTTCTCTGTTTTCTTAACGAGGATTTTACTTGCTTTTTCAATGGTCGTAAAGCGAGTACTCTTTGCCGAAGTATATTTTTATTGCTTTCAGCTGGTGCTCGGTGTAATTTTACCGAATATGTTTATGATGATAGTTTAGATGTTAAGGATTGCTTTTTAAGCTGAACTCTTTCGTAAATATTTTCAGTTTTACATCGTTATCATTTATGTAGTTAGTAAACAATTTAATCAAACATGTTGACTATTGATATATATAGCAAAAAATGTTTACGAGAGCTTCATTTGGATATAATAGAACACTATTTAATACATCTCAATCCAGTTTAATAAAAAAATGCAACTATCTTAATTAAGTTTTTTACAAGTTAGGAAAGTACTCATTATATAAACTCAGTTAAGAGAAAATTCACGATTCATAAACGCAAAAGCTGCAAGTGGCAACTTAATAAATACATACATACAAGGAATTTACATAATGGAGGTTTTTAATATTTTATTAAATTGCATCGAGATGACTATGCTAATATTCAAATATATACACAGTTTTAACATACTGCCGAGTACATATGTATATTTCGATTCATTTGCGCACTTCATATGCAATTTTAAAGGAAGGAAAGTTGCATACTACTCTTCAGTATATTAATAATCTTGTAAAACTTTATTTTATTTAATTCGATCATATCGTATTCATTTTAAACCTCGTCAAAAGGGGTTGACTTTTTAAAGAAATTTTTCTCAAGTGTTAAAGAAATTGTTTAGAAACAATTCAAGTTTCTGATCCCATTAACTTGCTGACTGTCCGACCTATATACTTAAGTCAGTCAGTTTGTCCATTGGTATTTAAAATGATTTCGTTACTCACTTTATCGTCAGGGCCAGCAGCACGATGATGAGCCCTACAAGGGCCATGGCAATGACTACACCGCATATCATGTAATTCGCATCATTCGGGGCATCTGAAACAAACAAACATAAACATTATTTATAATGTCACAGAGTTTCAAATCGTTGTTCAAATCGTCGAAGTGACTAATAGTTTCTGTTGAACAAGTTAGTAATTACGCTTATGGTATTTACATTCAGAACATGAATGCTAATATTTGTGGAAACTGAAGGTTCTGTCATTTGCTATAAGTATCACTACGAGGAAAATAATAGATGAAGTCGGGACAAGGTCATAAACGTATAGATTTTTTTTATAATTAAAACATAAGTCATTTTTAATGTATCTAATATTTTTTGAAGGTAAGGTAAGAAGGAAAAATGTTGCAGTTTAATTTACAAACTTCATTACATAATATAAGCTTTTTTTTTTCATATAAGTTATTAATAATAAATAAAGATATCTAAACGAAAGTTACAGTAGAATAATATTTATAATCATCAAGACTTTCTTTAATTAAACAACTTAGGAAATTGGTTTTGTAAAAAAAAACTAGCGTGCTCAAACGGAATAAGAAAACTAAAATTATAACAATAGATCTCAGACAAAATCACAGACATTGATCTGATTCTTTTGCTATCTTAAGGATATGAATAGTGGAGATCAGAATTAACGAAGGTACCACAAACACTATAAACTATAGACTTTCAAACGTTCGTCAACAATGGCAGTAGATTATGTATGAGTTAATTATACTGCTAAGTACTTTATCAAGAAGGTCGCAGTGTCACTGCAGACTTTACTCCAAGGTCTGCATCCAAGGTTCAAGTAACATTGAAGTTTCAACTAATCTAATTATTAATCCAGTTCTAACGCTTCATGAAGATGTAGCTTTTATAACTATTTTACCCAATAATCAGCAATGTTAGCGGCCGTAAATCAATTCACCAGTAATTACAGGTTAGCATAAACAATTAACAAGTGTTTTACAAAAATAGATATCATGATGTAATGTAATGCTAGGTTTACGTAACCTGCAATAAAACAGTTATGAAACTAACAGGTCTAGGTGATACAGGTAAGTGTTCCAATTTATCGCTTGAGTTCCTCGAAATATTTACTCTCTTTTAAAAGAATTAACTTGAAAGTAAGCTTTCGTATATTTAGTTAAAGATTAAAAGCATTCCCAGAATCGAGCAGATAAGAATAAAAAGATAATGCTAAGTGCAATCAAGTGATATAATAGTCCTGAAGTGCAAATTAAGTGTTCCCTTCGAAGAATTGAACTATCTATTTGTGGGCAATGACCAGACTGAACATTAATACCTATTTAATGTAGATTAGTATAGATTAAATAGTCAAAAAGGATTACAACTAACTAGAAATGTTTCCTTGGACTCCCGAAGGATTCTTACTTCTTAGCATGTATGATTCATACTTTAGAGTCTAACGCAGGAATAACGAATCTTTTTAGGCAGCTGTAGCAAAGTTTCTAAAAATAAAAAATAACTGATTTTTCAAAGGCCAGGGCGGACCACCGAATATTTAATCGAAGATGTCAAACACAAAGACATTGATGATTCAAATTGAAACCTCTAATATAGTTATATCAAGATACTGAATTCTGAGGAGTTCTCTCTAAGAATAATACAGCAAGGAAGTAACCTTGATCAATAAATCGGAACATAACAATAAATTCGTAAACAGACTATGTCTGTTCGTTCGTCAATGCGTTGTATCATGTATGATAATCTGCACGTTGGCTACCAATCTGACTGCATGATGTTTCCTGTGATGCATTAAGATAAGCTAGATAATAAATGATTTCCAAGACTCTAAGATTCGGATGTTTTTGTTTAACTTTATTGTAATTATAAGCAGCAATAGGTAGGTACACAATATCCATTAATATAAAATGTAATAAACTAAGAAATTATTTTTCAACATTAAGGTAAAAATACAATAGGGACAATTTTAAAATGTGGATCTAAAATAGCTGATTATTAGGTACTTTATTGTTCAGTTATTTCTACGAATGCCTTGAGTTTTCATCGATTTGAAATAGAACTGGAAGACTCTTTAATTTACACATAAATGTATGTATGTATATTCGATTGTGTAACTATTACATATATTGTAAGAATAGTACATAATTCAATTCAATAAATATAACATTTAAAGTATGCCTCGTGCGTAGGTAGCATAGATGATGCATGAGAAACGCACGCCATATGTTTAATATACCTAATATATGATTTAATACAAGAAATTTATTATAAGCAATAATCCACAACGCATTTTCCTCCTATATCCAGTAACTGTAAGGTAGTGGTTCTGAAGTTGGTGCATTTAGTTCGGTTTTTATGAGTATTGGAGGCCAAACTGAGGATTCGCAACGTCAACGTCGGGAGATCTAAAGTTGTATATATAATTTGTGCCGAAAGTGCTTGCTGCGACACAGTGAATCCTCTTCAAGACCTTCAAAGGGTGTCTGCGACATGCGAGTGACAACGAGTCATCAGTTTTTACTGACTCGACGGCGCATTCGGTAGTGACCCTGCCCCATGCGCCAAGAGTTGTGGGTTCGATTCCTACCCAGGACAAACATTCGTATGATAAATACTTGTGTTTGTTCTGTGTCTGGGTGTAAATATCCAATATTTAAGTATATATTTGTAATACCACTGTTGATTCTGATATACGTAACACAAGTGCTTAAGCTACTTACCTCGGAGTCAGATCAATGTATGTGATGTAGTCGGATATTTATCGGATATTTAGTTACCATGAAGCCGGTCTTACAATTATTTGTAAGTCGTCTTAGTATTATTATTTTTTTACATGAGGTAATTCCCTCTGATTAAGGTGTACTTCCGGGGAGCAAGGCAGGATATAGATAACTTGCATGGACTAAACCTGCATGGTATCCTGCTGCGATTAGAGCTAAAAATGGATCAGGGTACCCCATCGGAATAAACTAGGTCTGTTACATCAAAATTACCCACATCGAGTATTACGCTTGTCCCAGTTAACAACAGCAATCAATGCACCCTTACAGCTACTATCAGGGTAATAAAACATGCGCAGATTCTCACGTCCGATAGCGTTATGTCAGCGTCGGTCGAACAGAAATTATCGCGGTTTCGACCGAGCACCGGTTGTCTCCGGTCGGCGGGCACGCGTTTGCGATAGCAATTAGGGCTGTCGTATACCGGTATTACCGGGCCTCTATTAGACTAATGAAGTTAATCAAATAAAAGGCGGTTATTCTAGATAAAGGATGTTTTTTAATAGCTTTCTCTGTATTTGAAATAGTCTTACTTAGAATAGAATAGAATACTTCATTTCAGCGCATCAATTGTTATGTACTAATCCTTTGTCTAAGATGGAAAAGACATTTATATTATAGTGTATATACATAATTATTTAAGTGACAATAATTTATTTGTATATCTATAACAATAATACATATACTTCTATCTATTATAGGATACATTTTATACAACATACATAACAAATATTCTATTATTTTAATAAATCATCATTCAAAAACAAACAATTGAATTAGTTTTGATGTTACTGTCACATTCTATTTCTATTTGAATTCCATTTTTTCCTCAAATTCTGCAATAAAGAGATATACCTACATTGTACCTAAAACTGCCGCAAAAGAGGTAAATAGGTAATTAATGAACATAGCTCACCGGGCCTAGTTACTTTATTTTTATTGAGTGTAAAAACAAACGGCGGTAGGTATACCTATAGGTTGCGCCCTGCAGGGGGGGCTCCGAATACTCCTGAGGAATCCCTGCCTGTCGTAGGAGGCGACTAAAAGGGCCTTTGGGGTCGTGGGGGTTAGGGGAGGTGGTCCTCTGGCCCTCTATCGTCCCCGGAGAAGCCGACTGCAGGTGTTACACCCGGTCCGTCAGGATAGGGTACACAGCTGTCTATGTGGTCGTGAAACACCACCCTAGGTGTTCTGGGGGAGAATACCACTCCCTCGAGATGGGCCGCCAGGCGGCAGCGCGCGCTGCGTAGACTTTACGAGATGAATCCCGACAGTGGGGATCCCGTTGGTTTTGCGTTAGCGCCCGAAGAACGACAGCCTTGAGGTTTAGTCGGTAGGGTCTCCGGAGTTTGCTACCGGTTTCGAGCCCGACTCACCCTTATGGGTCCACCCAGGATTCTATTTGGATGGTGCGTAAATGCATTCCTCAAGTAAAAAAAAAAAAAAAAAGGTATACCTATAGGTAGGTACCTACTTAATATGGTTTCTCACCTATTTTAAATGAATGAACTAAAATATGATACCTGTACAGTGTACATGTTAAGTAAACTAATGATATAAATAAATGTTTGTCATATAAGATGGCAAGAATTGCATTTTATGCAGCTACCTTAGTCTTAATTTTACTACTTATTGTATAAACGTAATAGTTATATTCTTTACAATATGTTTCTAGTAGGTAGCTAATGCTTTTATTGTCTTAAGGTCCATTTAAGAATATTAAGAAACCCTGCTTTATTGCGAGGTCAAAATTTATTGTCATTGACATTTCGTCAGCCCTAATTACGTCAATTGAATGTTGGCATATCGTATGCTTTTAATTCTTTGATAACCCGATGTCTATGGTAAGGATACTGTTGGATCGATGTATGGATAAAACCGGATAAATATGGCTACTGAGACTTTTGAAGAGCTATCATTGTGGCAGGATACTTGAATTGAACAAATATTAAAACTATATTTAGCTCTGATATCCGTAAGTCTTTATTTCGTACTAAACCTTATGTGGAAAATTAGTCTTTCAACTAAGGTCCTACTCTATTTAGCAAACAGCTGTTTCGTGAATAGGCTAGCCTGTTAATTGAAGGGCTGTTTAAACCAGTTGCCTGCGACAAACACAATAGAATGTCAAAGCCATCTGATCGATCTAATGCGTAGGTATTTAAAATGACATGTTATTTTCTTTGTCGTTTTTTATACTGACAACTTGTCATAACCAGTTGTCAAGTGAAGTAAAGGGTTTAGGTAATTAACAAATTATTAACCCGAATCAATAGGTCTAAAGTAGGTACCTACTTGTAACCTTTAGTTTTATTTTACTCAAACAAAGGATATTCATAATTCCGAATTTACTCGCGATTATCAATTTCAGAGAATGACCGTTTAAATTAACTGACATAGCATTAATTAAATATAAGGAAACTTTGTGTGAATAATAATATGGAATTTTGCTTATTATGTTTACAGGAAAAGTTTATTTAACGGTTTCCAATAGAGATGCAAGCTTTTTATCGACAGTACAATTGCGTACATTAAAGGGAATATAGTGGCTATCAGCATCGGTGGGAATATCCCCAAGGAAAACCTTATAACACACACATATATATATATATAAATATATTATAGGATGATAATAATAATATTAGATTAAAATACATACATTGATTTGAATTCGAATTAGTAGCTTAAGCACTTGTGTTAGTGATGTCAGAATCAACAGCGGTTTCACAAATACATATATCCTTAAGTTCCCATACGTTCACCATATCCTACTAATATTATAAATGCGAAAGTTTGTTTGAATGTTTGTTACTCTTTCACGAAAAAACTACTGAATGGATTTTAATGAAACTTAAGAATAATGTAGCTTATACACTCGCATAATATATAGGCTATGTTTTATCGACGTGCCACGCGAGCAAAGCCGCTGGCAGAAGCTAGTACTTAAATACTTGATGGTAACACACAGACACAGAACAAACGTAAGTATTCATCACACGAATTTTTGTCCTGGGTGGGGATAGAACCCGCAACTAGCAGCGCGTATAAATAAGTGTAGCTTATATTATAATATATAATATTGTAATTTGCACTAAATCTCCTTAAATTTTAGTTAATATTGCTATTGATATTATTCCGAAATAAAAATATAAATTAAGACCCGAAGAAGATTTTTTATTTGATGCACATGCAATTTGTATCCAAAAAGCGCGTTCAAAATAAAAAAAATTGCATGAATACATCTAAAAACTAAATGCTTACACGAAGCAATATGTAGGTACATAATTCTCAAAACCCTGACAATGCTCCCCATACTTACCCAAGAGCACCGGAAGACACAGTGTTTATCGGTGTTTTTTTGCCATATTAACAAAACGTGCTATCGACACTGCTGTACCGTATTCAGTGCAGTTGGAAACCACATGTCGTGTGCTCAATGTTAATTCTCCGAAACGGAAACGGGATAAAGTCCTGCGTCGAATAACTTAGTAAGCGAAATATGCTTTTAGTGTTGGCTTACAAATATCGAACTTTAGCAACGGACCTATTTGTGTATACACGCACCTTAAAGAATATCCAGTATTAATTTAGTAAATACGATTTTGAAGAGAAATCTGTTTATAATTATCAATAGGGGAGCGATTTAAAAAAATTTATTTAGTCCGTCAGTTACATAAAAAAAAAAAATATAACACGTATTTTCTCATTTATTTGTCAAACAAACACTGGCGAATATACAGCGTATTCAAATTGCGCGTGATGTCAGACGTAGGTACAATTTTAACTTACAAATGACGTCGCAAGTCTTCACTCCAAAACTTTGATGCTCTTTCTTTTTGTAATTTTTTTGTTATTTTGTTGGACCAAAACATTTGAGTCTTGTATTTTAAGTGTAAATTTTTGTATAATCTAACTGACAGACTAAATAGAATAATAGTTGTTTGACCCAGTATTGTGTGTAACTTATTGTTTGTATTTTCGAAAAAAATCAAAATCTCTTTTTTATGTCCTTCTATGTACTCGATCCTAGTTGAGTTAATGACTGTATAGTTAAGTTTATTATATCCATATATTAGAATTATATACCACAGGATTATATGGAAAGCTTTTATGATGCCTAGACGTAAGAATTCAACGGCTTAGTCATTTTCATAAAAGCCTTTGTTTCGTGGAATCCATTTTAAAATCGCTGCAGTAGATCAAATGCGAGCGACATTTTATTACTAACTAACTAAAACTTCACGCCACTTCCTTAGCATTTATTACATTTTATTGCCTTTTCGGTATTCTGTCTCTGTTGACAAGATTACTGCAATCGTAAATCATTTCTATATTAATAATATTATAAGAAGAAAATATTTTTATTGTTTGTTTGCATTGAATAGGCTCCGAAATTACTGGACCGATTTGAGATTTTTTTTAAGAAATTATATTTTGACCCCGTGTTCTTACGGGAACGGGAACTGCGCGAGTGAAACCGCAGGCACTGTTAGTATTTAAATAAAACATATGGTATGTATTTGTGGTCCAGTGAACGTTTTTAAAAGTGTTGTCAAAAAAGGCAGATAGTTGAAGGACGTCAAGTTTATTTAAATTGATAAAATTACAAATTATCTATATTTCTTAAAAAATAACGTTTAACTATTCTTATATTCTTATACAGAACGTAAGTTAATAGATAACAAACCATGAGACATAAAAATTACATAGGTACATACTTTATGTCTATTTTGAGTTTAGTCTAAGATCAATGTAAAATACATACCTTTTAGGACCATTCACCATAAACATTCTTACTTCGAATTTTTATATCTTTAGTATTTTGTTTTATTTGAAGATTCCTCGAAACTCCTAATAATCACGAAAACGTTTTACTACACAAGATTCATAAAATATTTGTATTTTCACACAAAAGTCGCTAAGCCGACCCGGTTCTTTGTCTATCAAAAATGTCTTCGCAGATTATGAAAAGACTACAATAATTGCAACATCAAAAAAAGCCGATAAGAACAAAAAGTCGCAAGGAATAGTTTAAGCAGAAATGTTAAAATTACATTTCTGTTTAAAGTATTCTGTTATTTTTGTCACAATATCAGCTAATAAATCGCTGCACTTTTCAAGATACAATTAAAATTCGAAAGCTACATAACAGTAGATAAGACTTCCGATAGAAATTTGCGGAAGGGAGCTTTTTTAGGGCTCCGTACCCAAAGGGTAAAACGGGACCCTATTACTAAGAATATCGCGTCCGTCCCTCTGTCTGTCTGTCCGTCTGTCATCAGGCTGTATCTCATGAACCATGATAGTTAGACAGATAAAATTTTCACAGATGATGTATTTCTGTTGCCGCTATAACAACAGATACTAAAAAAACAGATTAAAATTAATATTTAAGGAGCTCTCATACAATAGACATGATTTTTTGTCGTTTTTATAGATAATGGTACGGAACCCTTCGTGCGCTAGTCTAACTCGCATTTAGCCGGTTTTTTTCAAAATTTTTCAAATACCTACCTACATAAAACACGACATTAACAAAGAATGTTGGCTACAGTTGGGCTATTAATTGAACTCGCTCTCAAACAAATCTCAAAGAGATTAGGCTTCATTGAATAAATTGCTATCAGTCAGATAAAAATATCTGCAAACACTTTTTCGACTATTCTCATGGCAACTGAAATAATAATTATATTCTCTTGACGCAAAGTTGTAGATAAACCTATTCCGATAATGCCTTAATTAAAATTTCAAGTATTAATTAACTTATAATGAGGTATAAAGAAGATAACAATGTTCAAAGCTTAATATTTACCAAAGACTATTGAAATATATTTTGTTAGCTGTTTTTTCAAAAGAGATGAAAATGTATTACCCTGTAACGGAAACTAGGAATTTTTATTACATAGGCATCATATTTTGTTTTTATTACATGAATATGATTAAACTCACTCTCAAAAGGCTTGGTTATTGATTTATAAACAGTATTAAAATACATGGTCCGTCCCAATCTAAGTTTAGCAAAACGCACTATTACGATTTTTATAAAATTGAATGAAAGTTATATTTATTTATGAAAACTTCGACATGTTTATGACTCAATGTGTCTAGAACGCAAAATATTTTTTTAACCTTATAAATATCAGATCAAAATATTTACAACCTACTTCTGAATTCTAAATCGGCGTGATTGCGCAATTAGCCATATACGTCATTGATGTTAGAATTCTATTGCATCGGGAACGTCCTCAATCAACCGAACAGGTGATTGCGTTATTCACACATTGTCGGAAAACAAAACACGGTTAGAGCCTCGTAAAAATATTGGGGTCATTGCCCTTGCCAGGCGCGCTAGTGTACTTGCAAGACTCGGGAAATTGACACCTAACTGTCGGCATCATCAAGGTTTACCGCTCCACATGCGAGTTGATGACTGCAAACGATTAAATCAGGTGTATGAAGTGCATCGCTCCCGCGTAAGGTTAATGCACTTGGATACTTTTTGCTAAGGCTTTTGCCCAGGAATGGATTCAGTTCTAACTTTGAACGTGGTTTACAGGGCTGTAGTTAGGGGACAGGGAGTTAGTTTAAAGAGTAATCATAAGGTGCATTGAAACCAATAAATCATATTTAAAAGGGTCCAAAATAATCGTATCAATACCTAGGACGCAATATTTGGCTTTAGAAAGTTGAGCCCAAGGTCAAAATTTTCAATGTTTTTGTCATAGTTGTTTTGTCCGATCTTAATTTATTCGAGTGAATAACAATAACCGATAACAGGATGCAAGCTTAAATAATTTATAATCAGCTTAAACAATTTTAATCCCTTAAACATGTATGTTTAAAAAGATTAGAATTGTAATTTGTAATTTGTTTATATTATTTATTAAGAAATCCAAGTGTCAACTCTCTTACTTTTGTTATTAAGTCATTAATCATTATTTATTTTATATAATGTGTGATTGATGAATGAACTTGTTGTTAACTAAATAAAATACTAAGCAGTAACTTTTTAAAATTAAAAGACTGATGTCAAAGCTCCAACATTGGCTTCCTAATGCCGCGACTAAATTGCATAGATGACTCTCTTGCATAGCTCCTGACCCCCGACCTGTTCTAACTCAAAAACTGATAATTTTTCCTTCTGATAAAATTTTAATCGTACTTGAACCTGTCCTGACTAAGCATTGACTGTATGACAAAAGCAGCTACCGCTCTGGTTTAAGATCTGGATTCACCCTTGTTGTGTGCAGGATATAATCGTTAGTTGCTGCAAAATGTAAAGAATGATATCTTAGCCGCAACATTTACACTCGAACACCGCTACTAAATGGACTATCGTCGATGGTAGAAAAGGCGCGTCTGTTCAAGGCTTTAATAATCTAGTTACCATTGTAACCGTAGTGTATCTCGTCTATGGCAGTATAAAACGACGACGCCAGGCAATGTGGCACGCCATTTTCTTGGGCACGTGTAACTTTTTATACAAATCGTGTCGTTTGCGCATGTCTCTTCAATGCTTTGAATAGGTTTGCAATCGTCGCGAAGCGGTGACTGTATTCTTTAACTGTCACTGTATCACTAGCTATTTTTATCAGGTAAATAAAGAAAATCAGAGTCAATAGCCATTTCTATACTTAGATTAATAAAAATCAGTACTTTCTTCAAAATGTAGAATAAGTAGTTCAAAATCTGATAACCATTATGTAGTTTAAAATTTATAAAAGACGAGTCTGTTAATGGTTCGCGTTTATTTGTTAAGGAAGTTTTTTTTTGTCTTCTTACAATTCAAAATTCTATTATCAGTTTCTGAACTTCGTATCTTCTCGAAAGATTGAAGTCAAATCTGTTTGAATTTAAATAAATACAACATTCCCTAAATGCGGCCCATACTCAACCAAACGTTTAAATGTTTTATTTTGATTAGCAGTTGGGTGGCCTTCTTGTGATTACGATGCGGATAATCTTTATGTTAGTTATATTAAAAAGAAATAAAAAATGATAATCACAGGATACTGCAGGCTAAAAGCTTAATTTTTTTGCAAACGTGGTTCTTGTACTTGTCTTATGTTAGTGGAATTTATTTATATATAAGAACTAATTTAATTTTATATTATTGCAACTAGTCCCATGTTGGTCTGGGACTTAAAAAGAATGTGCCAACCGTGGTTCTTGCCTAGCATGTCGAATAAGGCGACTAATGGTATATCAGGTTTTGGGTGTGTGATTGTGTAGGCGACAGGTTAGCCGCTTGTCACTGTTTTTTCACTATTTTCCATCTAACCCAGCCCGGCTTTATTTTTGGCTGTATGTGATTGAAGGGGCATGCTGCCCCTTTGACTCTGTCTACCCCTTCGGGGATTATGGGCGTGATGTTATGTATGTATGTATGCAAATAGTCAATCCTCTTGTTGGATTTATATCAAGATTTCCTTTTAAAGTTTATTTAAATAAATACATTTGTATTTAATTCGAAAATCAAGCAACTCACAACAACGCATGTTGTGATTATAAAACAGACTACAATAGACTGTGGATTAAAATATTAAGATGAAATAAGATCATAGAATTGTTAATCTCTCAAATAACCTGTGGTTAGAAAACAATTTCTCAATTTTCAAATTAACCCAGTTCAACTAAATTTGTTGGCTAAATGCGGAAAAAGTTGCTTTATTGCTCCTTAAAATCTGTCTGTAAAGGCGTCTTCGGGTATTGCGGGCACGATATTAGGTGTGTAACATTGTTTTTATAATATCATAAAAGTTTACAAATGACATATCAATACGCATTATTATTATAATATGCGAAATCTACAAGTCACATATCTCCTATTAAATAATGCCCGGAACACGTTTTACGAGATTTTTACATTGCCAATTACGTCTCTTGGTACCTGTTGAAGATTGGCGCCGCGTTAAATATCAATTATGCGGAATAGCTATTCGGTCCGCACGTGTAACCTTCTTCGGCCTACAGTGTACCGCGCACATAGTAAGGCTGGTCCAAGTATAATTGTTTTTTTTTTATACTACAAAAGGTGGCAAACGAAATGACAAAATATACAGCCTGATGGTAAACAGACATCGCAGACAATGGAAATTTGCAGAATCAGATATCAAGATCACGATTGCGGTTCCATTCTTGTAGGGGATTAGACATTTCGTCGGTGATACTTCAATACCGCGTAATTAACATTGGACTATAAGGCATAGATTATTTAAATCAAAGTTAGATCTTATGATCAAGTGTAAGTAGACGATTTAGAACTTTCACTCACCGAGCGAAAAGTACATAGGAGTACGTTAAGTATTACTCGTTATTATAGAACTTAAAAATATTATCATTATTATTTATTTATTTGTGACTTTTGTAATACTATTACAGTCCATTCATGATGTAACTAGTCCTTAGCTTTAGTACTACCCTATTACCACAGCACACGACGTGTGAGCTGATCGATGTCAAGTGCCGCGCCAAATTTTACGCAGTACAGTTACGAACACAAATGTACGAAATGACGCAAGTAATGTTTTTTTACTTGCTGATTTATGACGAAGGTAAAAGGTGCGTCGATCCCAACCACAAGGTGTCTAGGGTCTTCTACATTAACATGACACGCACGTCAAGAAACTTGACAAGATTGCGTCATTCTGGCTCATACTGGGATATCAGTCATTTTGCTGTTTCTAATACAGCCCTAATCTTAATAAACACTGCTTACTTTAACGTTGATGACGTCAAGTAAGTTCAAATTTTACATTGCTGTCGTATCGTGGTTTTACTGTCATCCATTTAATTGTATCGATGCGCGCACGCTGGGTGCAGAATGCATTTGTGCGTGCATTGCAATCTCGTATTTCGCTAAGTAGGTTCAACCTGTTGCACTTAGCGACAAGTAGATACCGGGAGAAATGTCTATCAACACGCTACTGAGTATACTGAATACCTACTCTTGTAATGTAATGTATGCCAAAGTAGGTTTTCAGAAGACGATGACATACATATGTATTGCATTACTTAGCGTCATGACTTTCTTTTAATAGGGGTAAACAGAGAAAATCGACCAAAGTACATACTTATTTAAGTATGAGTCTAGTAAAAATTGTTTTTTATTCGCTCTTCATAGGTAAATAATAAATATCAGACTGCATCACATACATTGATCTGACTCCGAGGTAAGTAGCTTAAGCACTTGTGTAACGGATATCCGAATCAACAGTGGTATTACAAATATATACTTAAATATTGGATATTAACACCTAGACACAAGAAACAAACCCAAATATTCATCACACGAATGTTTGTCCTGGGTGGGGATGGAACCCTAAACTCTTGGCGCATAGAGCAGGGTCACTACCGAATGCGCCATCGAGACAGACCAGGTAGCTTAAGTAATAGCAATAGCTTTGTGTTTAGCCCAGAGATTTCCAATGCTTTGCCACTGGATTCATTATTATCTATATACGTTTTCATATACACTGGTGTACGGTCTCAATAAAAACGGTAAATATGACTTAAAATATGTGAATAATAATAACAACATTGTAAATAAAAAGTATGTTGCAAATATATCAACAAAGACAAATAGTTATGTATATTTTATGGCAAATAAATGATTAATTATGTCAATATAATTTTATTGTACCTATCTGCGGTAGGATTGTTAAAAACGTCTGTAGTTTTTGCGGTACATTTTGACTGTCAACATCCGCATTGTAACTAAATATGCTATTGTCTCTAATGTAGTTATGGCGATATTATTTCCTAGCTAACATTACATGCATGCTTTATCGTTCCAAGTAAACAAAAAGAATTATTGTGTTTTATTTATGTTTACTGAAATGTGTCATTGGAAATGAACGTCAATCAATATTTAATACAAAAGCAATTTTGTTGCTGACTGCACGTGCCTTCTTCTCAATGTATAAAATATTTGTTGCACACCTTATCACGACCAACCAATCAATGTGTCCAATGTACGAAAGCATTGCAGTCATAATAAAATGAAAAATAACACGTGACAATCAATGGCACGTCTCGGGCGGTCAAATACATAAACTCTATTGTCTAAGTAACAAAGATCATATTTTAGAAGTATTTGAACAAAAGAGCTAAATCCTTACAAGCACGTTCGTTTCACAGTCGCTTGGAACTTTGTTTTAGTCGCGTTTCCTTTACAAAGGCATATGACTACAAAGAATTTTTAAGACGTGATACAAGGTAATGTTTAAATAACTTGTTTGCTGTCAAATATTTGGGTTGCTTGATTGAAAGGAACCCTTGAGATGTCTCCGAAGAGTGTGATCAAAATGTCAAGGAGTTTATTGCTAAATTAATCATGTTGGGTCTAATTAACGTTGGTAGTCTGTGTTTTGTCTAGAATATCTGCGGCGTCATTAACTATAAATTTATATGAGGCCGTGCAATGATTATTCATGAATAGTTGTAATTTTACTACATTTGTGACGAGCTACGCGAATGACGGTTCACACGATTTCATATTCTGGTAGCAACCAAATCTCACTGTCTGTTTTCGCAGTTGGCAAGGCATATGTAGATACAAATAACAAACTACGATATAGATAAGTAAGTTGTATTTAATTAGTCTGTCCACAATTTTTTTAGTTAATTTAATTCAGTTAGTTAGTTATTTACCAGGTTTGAATCGCAATTTCAGTTTGATATCAAAACGTGAAATCATAACTAAGGAATAAAAACACTTCTGTATTTACAATTAAGTATATTGTAATACATTGCCCATAACGTTGATGTTCTTGACTTGGTTACATAAAATCTGCCTCATTATTTTCTTTAATTTTCGATGATATGAATATGTATGTATGAATCATTGAACTTTTATCTACCGCTTTCTTATATTGAATAATGAGTTAGCATAAAAATAAATAATTCACAAATTGATACATTGTTTTTCTTTTCATGAGTTTTAACATATTTTGCATATCACGCAAAACATATCTATTTCGCCGTTCGTTATACATGTCATTCTATTCGTTTAGTCATTTTATATCACATAACTGCAGTAAATATGTGTCACCGCTTAAACACTGATGTAAATTACAGCTAATCAAATCTCTTCTCACACTAATCCTATTATAGCATCCTGATTCATCCGAGAAAGTGTCTTATCGTAGGTAACTTAATGACAAATAATAGTAACACGCCTCTATATCGGCGTATGTAATAACCGCATCTGTCATTTATAAATAGGTACTCTTAGTAAGAATGGTATATTCCCATCCGGTTTTGTAATCATAGGGAATGTTGTAAATAACTTTCACTGAAGTGGTCCGTATAAGCCCGATCGAGTTAGAGAAAGCTTAAATCGGTAAAGTAGAATGTTTATGAAACTTCTCGGTGATAAAGATTAGTGGAGCAATATCCTTGTCTAACGTCATGACGTTTTAATTGACACTTTCTACTATTTTATCTCGACGTCTTTTTAACATTAGCAACGTTTTGTGTGGCAGGTCACGTTGTGTTAACATCGTCAGCGTTGACACCTAAACACGTAGTGAGCACGTGAATGATGATGACAGTGACAAGACTGATGGCTGCAATGTATACTGGCTTTTACCCTGTCTCCGCCCGCGTGGAATTCGGTCAATGACTATCATATCCTTTCTCATGGTTCAAACTTTAGATATGCCAAATTCTATTGCAATAAGTAGGTTAGTTGACTAAAATATTTTTTAGTCCGTAAGTTAGATTATCAAAAAATATTGAAATACTCGAAAAATTACAAAGATCTGGAGTGGGGCGCTTTTACATCACTTATTCCTAAAATTCTACAGAACAAGTGACGTCATGTGAAACTTTAACGCGCTGTATTTTCGTCAGTTTTGGTTTGTTGCAAAAGAAAAATACGTGAGAATTTGGGAACTGGCCTATAGGGTAAATAGTTTAGGCGTGAAGACGTAATAGACAGAGTTAATAATATCTCATTTATAATATGAGTAAGGATAATACTATTTTTTTACCTTTACGATAGCCGTAAATTGTTTTTAATGTAATTGATCTCATGCTGGGACAATCTTTTTTTTTCACGAGGGCAGTACTAAGTACCACGGAACAAATAATAAGTAGGTACATTGACGCCACTTGGGAGTTACGGCGTGATATGAGATTCCCCGAAAATGTTGGATGAGATGGACCCGTGAACCGTGAGCAGGACAGACGGTTCATTTCAAGCATTGGGAAGCTTTTGTATTGTTTTTTTTATAATTTCTACACAATTCCGTTCAAAGACCTACTTTATCAGGTTGTCTACGATAACCAAATATTTATTCGTAAGTTAATTTAAAGAATTGCGTTTCCACGTCTGCTATTCAAATGAGCTAAATAATTAACACCTGCGAGTTCTAATGTGTCATAGATTAGAAATAATTAACTCCTAAATGTTTACTTAACTAAACCATGAACTTGATAGTAAAGTAATTACTTTGTAAATAAAGTAATATTAACTGGAGTCATTACTCTCGTTCTTTATCGCCAGGTTTAACAAGTACTTTATTGCCTTTTTAGTTTTAATATATGTATTTACTCGTTTATATAATATGACAAACATGACAGCATTGTTGTGTTCAGGCTCCACATGCGATTGGGTGGTCCAAGCCCGAGCACCGAATACAGACGTACGATTTTATCATAAAAATTTGGAAATCGCACATATATATATGTCGGCTGCTACACCGGTGTACAATGACGTCGCTGTCATGCCGACATATATATTTGTCTTCGAGTTAATTCTATCACAAGTGCTTACTATTTGAATATATTGAATGTTTGATCTGGGTATTGCTTTGAAACGACTCATCTTTTAGGAAAAACCAGAAAAATGGATCATAGTTACTCATCCGGATTAACATTGCACAAGCGTCGTTTATATATTTTGCCTACGAGTCAGTGGTATATTTGTAACTAGATTAAGATAATATTGTAAACCGATGCATAAACGAATATACATCTTCCAGTCATCGTGATGATTAACCTTCTATATTGAGACCACGTCTGACTCCTCTTCTGTGTGTCCTGTGACTAACCTCAAGTCAGACACAATAAAACTATGTCTGTGCTTCTTCGCACAGCATCGCAGGCGCATCGTATATCTGGTACAGACTGCAGCAATAACGCTAATAATAAACCCATTACTAATATTAAGACCTGTAGGGCTACCAGTCGATACAACAGTTTGGCAACCGATTGCATCTTTCTAACGCGGTAATTGGACGGAAAACAACGAAACACCGTTTTGTCATCGGCATCTTTATCTATTGACTGGTTTCACGTGCCAGCTTTCGTAGGTGCAATTCATTGAAGTGGTATATGATTGTATAGGCAACGAGCCTACGATAGGCCATTTGTCACTAAGTTTTCCCAATTTTCCCGTTTATCCAGTTTTTTGGGGTATAAAGGTGTCTAAGGAGCTTGCTTCTTCCTTGGAGTTTGGACTTGGCCTACCTCTTTGGGGATTACGATCGCAATAATATGTATATCCAACACAGGATTTATTAAGGGAATTTGGCATAAATAATATCGTCTTGAATATTAATTTAATTGATAATATCCGATTAAAACATATGTACGTTTAAAATACGCTCTTAGATTAAATTGAATTTCAAAAAATATATATGTTGAGGTAGACTTTAACTGTTTAACATTGATAAATAAGCTTAGTAACAAATTAATGGTAACCCTATTTATTTAGAGCCCCTTGCATATATTTAGACGCTAATACAAAAACGTTCCCATAAATACTACTAATGTAAACATTTTTACTTAAATCTCATAGTAAACACATGGTTCCCTTGTCGGCACACATTGAGATGAATCATAGCGTGAATAGCACCTACGTAAGTGTAATAAATATGTTGAATAATACATTTCTAATAGCCTAGTAGATTTCTAACCAATGCATTATAGAAGAGGTACATATACATACATAACGAGTTTAATTTCAAGTGCCACTTTTGACAGATTTATAAGGATGAATCACTATAATAATGAGTAATCGATCCATTAATGTGTTTGCTCTTGGGTAATTTATGGACAATCACTTTTTCACACACTTTTCGCGACTTTTTTTTTACTAGTGACGTCTCGTGCAGGGCTGTCTTTAACCTATTGCTGGCCCTGGGCAAATAGGAAAATTAATTGTTATATTGTTAAATAGAACAATTAATTTCCTAATGTGCCCAGGCGCAACGTTACACTAGGGGGGCATCTCGATCGCGGGGCCTTGGGCACGTGGCCGGTATGCCCTGTGGAAAAGATAACCCTGGTCCCGTGTGTGAATAAAGATAATACATTAATTAGGGAAATGCGCATTATTACAGTTAACATAAGATTATGGCTTATTATGAGAATATGACAAAAAATAATATCAAACATTTTTTTTTAAATCACGGACAGCAAAAAATTCACTGGTGCCATTTTTTATTTAAACCTAAAGCAAGTAATATTATAATAATTGAAACTAAATATGCTATTTTACTTAATGCTAGACTTAGACAAATAATTACTAAATAAGAACAATGCGTGATTAGGAAAGTAGGTAACACGATATTAGAAACTGCATGTAATAGATTACTACACATCACTTGACGTAACTATTTCAGTCACTATGACAAAAACTACCTATTGCGTGTAGATTAAAACGCTGAAATTTTCGTAAAACCACAGAGTAATAATATACTAACTACGTACAAGTTAAACATAAAAAAAAATGTAGTCCGAAAACATGTCATCATTTTCCTAACATTGTCAAGTCAGGGTCCACTTAGACCATGATCCAGGATTTAGCCAGTCTGGTTACTACTTTGAAACCATATGGCCGTCTTAATCCCAAGAACCGGACAAATTAGATCATGGCCCAGATTTTTGAATTTGCATGTTTCATCACAGTGATTTCGTCCACCGAGAAATTGGTACAAATTCTTACTTTGATTTAAAGAATCCAGAGTTTCTCTTGCCGAGTTTTGAACCAGGACACATGTGAAGTCCAAGTAAATAAAGCACTCCGCGCTGTTATACTACACCGTGAAGCCACCCTTATGCATGTGTGAGTAGCAGATAATGAAAATTTGGAGCACATATGTCAATGTGTGATGAAAGTTGCGTGTCAGGTTAGAGCTCCGCAGATGCCTAAACGTCTAGTTAGTGGCGGAGTCCTTCTTTTTTACTAGTCCGTGATGGAGCCTAACTATTCAGCCACCACAGCGTATTTCAAAAATATATCCGACTAATAACATTGTCGCGTGACCGTATCAATGTCGAGTCGGGTCATTTAAAAGCGATAAATCAAAAAATACACCGGTCACAGTAATTTGTACTGTAATTTGTCTCTAAGGCTTGACCTTCGCAAAAACAAACAGAAGGAACAACATGTTTCCCCATTAAACTTTCAGACGTACTGGCATAAAGGATTCCTGATATATACATGCAGTTTACACAAACATTATGGTGAATTAAACGGCTATATTTCTTATTCCAAAAGAGTTGTGATACCTCAGTATATAAAGTCGTACGCCAAAACATGCCAGAAATGTTGGTCCAAATCAGTTCAAGGATGTAGCAGATTTTCCGAAATCTTTTCGGGTATTAATATGTTAATAGATTAAGGTGTAAAAAACACACCAGGAGCAAACCTGCACATTCAGATTAGTATTGATGTGTAATCAAATCATGGTCTAATTTGTTTGTCACCTATTAGGGAATCAAAATCATAATAACTCCTTTAATGTTCTTCGTTTTATATTATAGTCACGCTAAATCTAGGAGTATGCTGATATATCTAACAGTACCATATACTAACGGGACATACGGTGAGTAGAACGTTTCGTATTCCAACTTTCAAGGCGTCGAAAGTGAAACCAAACAAAATACAAGCGACATTGCCATCACACCTACACGTCTTAGAATGGAAAGTGACAGAAAAACAAAGAGGGAAAAAATACAGTCACATAACAGTGAGCGACCATGTTGGAACAGTGGTTAAAAATAGAGTGCACCCTCCTGCTTTGACATAACGATCTTAATTGCTTAAAGTACTCGTGACTTATTGACTTGAAAGATGAAAGTGTGGAATGAAGCGAGAGCCAAAATTAGTGGATTCAAAATGTAGGTCAGTTACATGAACCGACAAAGCTAACGGTGAGCTGTGGGTTGAGTCAGCTGAGTTTATTTTTCATGCATTTTCACTTAACCCAATAGTCTCATTCAAGGTAACTAGAATATTACAAGAGATGGACAGCTTTCCATCCAACCCAGCCCACTATCCCATGTTGGTCTGGGACTTGAAAAGGATATGCCAACTGTTGTTCTTGCCTAGCATGTCGTAAAAGGCGACTAATGGTACATCGGGTTTTGGGTGTGTGATTGTGTAGGCGACAGGTCAGCCGCTTGTCGCTGCTTTTTCACAAATTTCCATCTAACCCAGCCCGGTTTTATTTTTGGGTGAATGTGATTGAAGGGGCATGCTGCCTCTTTGACTCTGCATAACCGGGGATTTTGGGCGTGATATTATGTATGTATGATAAGTACAAGAGATGGACAGATTTTAGCTATTACATACTATATTCATGAAACTTAATTTGTATTTTTTAAATATTCACCCGTACGCGGTCTTTATTTTAATAATGACACATTTCGTGTAGTCACAAACTACTTAACTGCTAACAACAAACAAAATTCGAACTTAATAAACAGTAACAATTTCAAAAATAATAAATTCGTCTAAATAAACATCATATCACATAATTTAATTGTAAGTATGATATAAAGTTTTTAATTTATGTTACAAAAACAAAAAGCACTTTACCTTTCATATTATTATGACGTCAATAAAAATCCGTCTTGATTGATCACAATAATTATTTGCTAGCTGTCCGGTTAATAAGCTTAATTGTGATAAAATTGCATTTGTCTATTAGATGGATTAACAATGTAATTAGCAAAGTATTTATAAATTCCAATATTATCTTAAATAACAATATTATCTTTTTATTAAATTCATTCATCTAGAATAATCCATAGTAAGTAAGTTGGTATGTTTATTTATAAAAATAATAATAATCACTATGTATTGAAATTCAATTTTTCTTTTCAAATGTCATAGTTGTGTCAGTAGAAATAAAAAAAAAACATAATTATTTCCGTGTGTGATTATACATATAAATAAATATCAGACTACATCTGACTGCGAGGTAAGTAGCTAAAGCACTTGTGGTACAGATATCAGAAACAACAGTGGTATTATTAATATATACTTAAATATTGGATATTAACACCCAGACACAGAACAAACACGAGTATTCATCACACGAATGTTTGTCCTGGGTGGGGATCGAACCCACATCACTTGGCGCATAAGGTAGGGTCTACAAATGCGCCATCCAGCCAGTCAATGTCTCCACTATTTTTTTTACTGTAATTACCTGATCCGTTTCAGTTAGACTCCTATAGGTAATGTTGTCGTCCTATCGTTCTGTTGATATTTATAAAAAAATTAAAATAGTAGGTATAATATGATCTTCACAATATTGTTATTGTTACAAGCGTACGACCTCTATAGTAATAGTATTACTGATTAAAAGGTGAAGGTAAAACTGAACTCGCAATCCTTAACAATATGCTGACATGTTATGTCTCTTAATACAAGAGTTATTAAGTTCAATTTTGAATAAAAAATCCTAATCCAAACAAAGTTGAGCAAAAAATAGAATGGCCACTCAATTTGACGTACCTAGGTCTACTAAAAATAACTATTTACGATGCCTTATTCAGCTTTTCAGTTACAAAAATAAATGGTTGAGAAGGCTTTTCAGTATAGCGGTTACTCTTTTATAATTGTTTAGATAAGGAAGGTAGTATTTTCATAGAGGCGCAGTTACTTAGGGTAATCATATGACATTACATTATATACATATATAGCAACATGTTAGAAACCTCTGGCAGTATGTTAATTTCATGGCAACTTCCGTATACATGCATCCGTTGTCTCTTCCTGATTCCGACTTTCATAAAATTTGTACAAACAGATAACAAATAACTGTATTGCCTGAGCATAAGCTCAGGGTCTTAATTACATAACGCACATTTATTGATATTGTCAATGTCAATTTTGACAGATTTAATTTCTTTTATTTATCTGTTAAAATTATTGACCATTACGAAATCGCTGATCAACCATTGTGTTGATATTACGACAAAAGTTTTTCGGATTAACCAATTATCCCCGTGCATCACAATTAATTAAGTTACAGTAAAGATAACCAAAACCCCAAGTCTGCGTTCATTTTGTTTTAAATTCAAACAGAAATAGAAATTGCGTAAATACGTGCCCTTCAGATAAAATTCAATCAAGGTGAAAATAAAATACCCATGGTTGCAACGATATACCTTGGCGCCAATAAAATGCCGCAGATGTACCTTTCAAAGGGGCAAGGCAGGCATTACTAGTGGGTATTTATACAATACTTATATATTTTCAATATACCTATAACGGCACCGTTTGGAAATTTAAGGCTTGTAGCAAACAGTATATTGGTATTGAATTACCGAGAAACGTTACTTACCCGACTCAAAGTACCTACCGAAGATTTAGTCAAACGACCACCTTAATAATAAAAATACGTCTGAAGGTATTTTTATTACGGTGGTCGGTTTAGATTCGTATAGACAAATAATCGAGCCTAATGTTTGGCTCGATTATATCGATCACACCATAACGAGGCCACGTCTTTGCTAATGCTGTTTTAAATACGTAGTTTTACTTTTCATATAAATTGTATTCAAAATATCGAGTACCGGAAGAGACGTGTGTTCTACGCGAACAAAAGTAGCCGGTTGTACAAATAATGAAAAATGATTGTAAATGATGTCACATTACAACGTCATATAACTCGCATCATACAATTGTAAACATTGGCGGTTATTTTTTATTCATAATTAAACTATTATGCAATCGAACGTGTGACACTACAGCCATTAGCAGAACTGTTGACCTGTACGATATTGCTTTACCCTTCATTTTTATACTGTGTTTTCAACATAGTAGTTGACGCACGGATTTCCCTGTAATTGCGAAACTGGCGGCATGAGTCACGACACCATGCGGCCTTAATTAACATTTACACATGGTTTGACTTATCCAAGTATAAATATTACAAAAGGCGGGTTGAGTCAGAGGAAAAAATACTGTCGACATATTTTTTTGGAAATTTTGTATTGGTGTTTTTCCGCATTTTCCGTTGTATGATGTACAATGACGGCAAACGTCTATATACGTACTACCTACCTAATCTATGTATGTTAAGAGCATTTTAGTTCACTCATCCCCTTATTTATACATAATAAATAAATTCTCCAGACTGACACACCAATTCCCTAGTTCCAAACTAAGCTTATGCTTGTACTATGGATATTAGATGAATGGATAGACATACTTAAATATGTTTATAAACATCCATGACTCGAGTACAAATGTCCATGTTCATCACACTAAACATTTGCCCATAGCGGGATTACAAACCCCCCCAACCACTGGACCACCCAACCATAATTAATACATGATACTGTATAGTTACAATGGAATAGTTTTCATGGTGGTTTTTATATCAGACCGAACCCTCAGGCAAAAGCTTGGCTTATTATGTAAAACCATATAACACACACACACTTTAAAAAATCTTATATAAAAAATATCTGTTACTTAATTGGGCAGCGTGTAATCTCAGCCTATTAGCATTACCAACTTTTTAGTAAGTATATTTCATCCTCATATCAACTTTGCATAGGTATTATTCAAAAGTCCATGCAAGAGTTTCACCTTCAAATTGTTTATTCATTATTTCGCATTTTGACATACACACATACATCTTGTATTTTCCTCTGAATAAATAATAACGTTGCCCATGTGCCGGTGTCAAAGAAAATTATAATATGCAGCTTTTTGTTTTGAGCAATCAGTGCATGACCCTCCAGACTGCATTGCGATACACAGACACAACTTAAAATACATACAGTAAAGAAATATGTTCCCATTCTTTATGTAATCTAATCTAATATAATCCCGTAGGCAGAGTCAAAGGAGCAGAAAGCCTCTATAACCACATACAGCCAAAAATAAAACTGTCCTGGGTTAGACGAATATGTAGTGACGCGACCTAATTTGCGTAATTTTACGTCTAATTAATTTTGGGAGCGCAATTTAGCTGATTTGGATAAGTTATTAATACTCCGTAAACTGGGAGTAGGTACTCTATAGTATTTTAAGTATTTATTATTTAATAACTATCGTGTTCGTTGGTATTTTCGTCTGATACATATACACATATTTAGAATGTTTTTTTTTTTAAATATACGCATACACAGTTTTCAACAACCAATGGAAAGAAGAGAGAAATGAACGAAGAATTGTCAGGTGGTACTGTCTCACTGTTTTTCGAATCAAGTATGTCGGTCGTGTTTCACAAGTCTTGATCCATGATGTCGGTGTAACCAATAAGGTATAACAACTATTTTTAGTTTAATAGTAGTAGTATATTAACATTGAACATAAGAAGCTAAATATAGAATTGTGTAAGTATATTGATCTTCTCATGTATATTGTTATCTATTTTTAAAAACAAGTAAGTAGGTATGACGTATACTATACTACTATTCAAAAATATGAGTAAGTTCGTAAACATTGTCTTATGTAAATGATAATTACCTACCAATGGTAACCCAACACTCAGACCTGAGAAAAATACAATATTAAATACGTATATCAAATTTATATAAATTACTTCCCTAAAATTACATATACTAATGAGAATCGAATCCTGTTACTTGCGTATGATCATCGGATATCTAAACAAGTAGGTACTCCGTAAATTGAGTCTCCTAAAAAAATAGGGTAGATTTTTTGTTGCTATGCGCAGATAAACCGGTTACGAACTTTGTTCGATTATTAAACAAAGCGCACAGCACAAAATATGATTTTCAGCTTATTAGGTTAATAAGTGTAATCGATGTTATGTTTACTGTGCTCATTTCAGTTTATTCTGTAAAGAAGCAGATACAATTCCATGCTTCGAACAACCGCACGACAAACGTTCAATGTCTGTTAAATTCATTCACGTTCCCAACTCGAAGTACATACCTATATTCTTTTGTATACACAGCAAAAATACTAAAAAATATGCTTTAAAACGTTATGCTTAAAGTTGATAATTCCACTACAGAATACGCGATGTAGTAAGTGAGATAGCGGCAGCATTGAACACGCGAATCCCACGCGTTTAGATTTAGACCTTACTACGCACGGATTAAGGCTCAGTGGAATATTGAGCAGTGCCCGCGTGACGTTTCAGTGAGGCCAGTGGCCCGATTGCTACGTCCCTTTCCCACATACGCGACTGCGTATTCGAAGACAGAGACGCAAGATACGGAGGGAGCGTCTGCCGTCAGAACAGTAACGTTGCTTTTGTTAGCAATGTCAGTAAAAGCATGCTATTTAATATAGACAGACGCTTGCTTTTATTTTGAATTGTTCCGGTATTTTTAAATTTATCGTTAAGTTTATCATTACTTGTGTGTGTGATAATGGCGACGCGATGGTCAGAACAAGATACGTTGAAGCTGATTCAACTGTATAAATCCTATGAATTCTTGTGGGACAAGGAGACGGATTTGTACAAGAACATTTTCGCGAGAAAACAAGCGTACGATGCGATTGTACATGAAATGGAAATACCGGGATTGACGTCTCAAGATGTCAGATGCAAAATAAAGAATCTCCGCACGTCTTATTACCAGGAGTTGAGAAAGCTAGCAAGTTACAAGGCGAAGAATAAGGTTTTGAGACCGCTGAAATGGTTTACGGCCTTCAAAAGCGTTATGGGGAACGTTAGCCATGACTCTGCGACGCCAAAGGTAAAAATAAAGTAGTTGCATTTTGCATGTATGTAGGGCTGTGTGTACACTAGGCGGAAGATGGCGTGGTATTATTCCGTTCCTCGTGTTATTTTTTTAAACCATTCTCATAAAGTAAATCTTTGGATACATATATTAGATTAAATATATATGATTATAACGAGTGAACTAGATATATTATTAAATCCGTTCCTGTTCCGTGTGCACTATGATTGTCAGTTTTAAAAGTAAAGAAGTATCGATTAGAAGCAATATGTAGGTAACTTACAAAATTATGACTATTGTTATTTATAATATATATTATAAATGATAGAAACTGCCAAGGTGTGGACAGACGTATATTTACAAAGAGACTGCTAGAAAAACATCGGTACTTTTTAACAAAATAAAATTAGAATTCTAGACTTGAATACAAAAATAATAAAAGGTATAAAAAGTATGAATATACAAGTAAATGAGGCCAGCGTCGGCAACATATATATTTTTTTATTAATTTAATATATATCTATATATAATATATATTTAATAAAAACATCGGTACTTTTTAACAAAATAAAATTAGAATTCTAGACTTGAATACAAAAATAATAAAAGGTATAAAAAGTATGAATATACAAGTAAATGAGGCCAGCGTCGGCAACATATATATTTTTTTATTAATTTAATATATATTTTTTTGTAACGGTACAACTACTAATATCTATTGTTTTTGCAACTAACTGTAACATCGTCTAATAAGTGTACATTGAAAATATATTTTTGTGATGGTGTCTTCTTTACCTTTAAATTTTGTTTTTAAGATATATTAATAATTGCTTTATCTTTTCAGCCGGTTGAATCAGTATCTGAAAGCGACGAATACGAAGAAGAAGAAGAAGAGCAATCAAGTCACTTAGAAGAATCTTTGTTTATAGAGGAATCTACAACCAATTCTGACGCCTATGTGGTTTCCATAAAACAAGAGTTTTTGGATGAAATGGACAATCTCGGTGATAAGGTGATGCCGCCAACGATCTGCGATTACTTGGAGCCTGTAGCACCGAAACGTTTCAAACCGCTTGAATCCAAAAAGTCAAGTGAAGAAACTTCATTTAAAAGGACTAAAAATATTGATGAGTTCCAGATGTTTGCTAATAATATAGCTCAGCAACTGAGGAAACTTCCTTTGAGTAGGGCATTGAATTTGCAAGTAGAGGTACAGTCTATGATAGCAAAAGAACGTATAGAAATGCTTAAAAAACAGGCGGAAAGTAGAAATGAAGAAGAGTCCTCTTAATATTACAAGAATTAAGAAAAATGTGATATTTATAGAAAGTATCCTTTAGTTTTATACTTAATTAATTAATTAATAGATAGATAATTAGTGAACATGAAAAGTCTACTTTTTACACATAAGTAGTTTTTCGAATGGATCTATGATTCTTTGAAATTGGTTTTGCCCTTGGCGTAAGGGTGAAACCTAATTTTACTTTAAAAGGTATAAAAATCTTCTGTTGCGTTATCCTAACCAATTTGTTGAACAATAAAAATATGTGATAAGTTTCTAAGTTTTTATTTATCCTATTCCATAACATTGTCTCTAAAAAAACATATATTGCTCTTTGGTTGTTTGATTTGTTAAAAAAATATGTTTTAATTTTCCGTCAGTTATTTCTAAAATTCTCTAAAGAATAGGACTGGACGAGTAAGATTCAAATTAATGGTACCTGAATTAGCATAACTCATGTTTGGTCCACTCATTAGCTCAGGTATATAAGCCGAAGGGCTATTAAGTGGACAGTGGAGCTGGCTGAATGGGTGTCAAGTTCAACTTTGTATTGGGGACATGTTGCGTTACTTCAGTCGCCGACATGTAACTTGTGTGCTCTTTTCATTCATCAGATTATAAAACAATATACTAATTTCTTTGAAAAAATTAAATGTTGAACGAAATGAGCATAATATAAATTTAATAAACTACGCAAAACAACCCTAGATGGACATTGAGAGGGCAGATGAACAGCCAATCTTGCTAAAATTATGTCAGTAATATTATTTATACAATATGTAGTTATTAGTTTAGTTTTACTTACATACGTACTTTTCGTTATTTTATTTAATATACACACTCGTGTCAATATGAATCTTTCCCATTATCTCCTGTAGTTAGAATGTCAACATAATGTCTGTAAGTAAATCTATTGGGAATGGATATATAATTACGTACAAAAGGAACAGCTGTGCAAGATTGCATTTAGCCCTCCCTTCGAAGTGTGCCAAGGCGATACTAGTCGCATTACTCATTCATATTATTAAAAGGTACCTACCTACCTATCTATGTCTTGCAGGTATATTTGGTGAAGGCAACGACGATTTCTTATACAAATTAGTTAGATATTTTACAAAGCTTAAATTAAAGTCTGCTGTTATGCATGGTTTTTATAAATCCCGTGATTTTAAAAATGCGAGTAGTAGAAAACGTAATAAAATATCATCACAAGGGAAATATTAATTTAAGGTACATATTATGTAAATCATATATAATATCCAATAACACCCACTGCTGGAACTTACCTGAAACAAAAAAAAAAACGAATTAGATCACTTTACATTTTATAGTTATAATAATTCATTTTAAGTAATTTTTACGTATTTGATATTCATATTTAATAATTTATATATTAAATTACGTTTTTATAAATTCTCTTGGTAAACACGCAGACTAACATTGACAAACGTTATTTTCAAAGATGCGTCGTGTGTGCACCCGCCATAACACGGCGTCGTGTGGGAGCAGTGCGTCCCGCAGCTGTCTCGCTGTCTCTTTTCCTCGGAGTTTGCGACGCGACGTCAGAACCGGTCGATTACCGTTCACACTTCACATTCAGTTCTGCGACGATACTCGCGAGGGGTATTACGTTCTACGCAACGCTATTTACAAACGAAATTAAAACCAAAATAAACAATGCTTTGGGACGCTTCTTTAATAGCCAGACTCTTGCAGTTATATAAAGAAAATCGAGTATTATGGGACCAAAGACATCACAATTATACCGATAAAAATATTAAGCAAATGGCCTTGCAAGGGATCCAAGAAGAATTGGGCATACCCGTTTCGCCCAATGATATTCATCGCAAATATAGAACTATGAGGGCCGCCTACCAGGTGGAAGTGAGAAATATAAATGCCGCTAAACTTAGAGGTTTCTTCTACAAGCCGACTTTGCATTGGTTTGACATTTTCCACAAATTTATGGAGGAAACGAAGGAGATTAAGGTAGCATATCAACTTTTTGGCGTATGAAGTTTATTGAAAAGAATTGTATTTATCTGTTTTTCGTATTTGCAGGCCGAAGAAAAGTCGAAGGAAGAAAAACTCGTTCGAAAACCGGCGATGAGGGTTGAAGGGGAAAGTTCTTTTCCTCCAGTAGGCAAAAAGTACGTCGTTGTAAGGGAAGAGAAAGAGACTGTAGCGAAAAGAAGGCGTCCCGTCGAAGTGGCTCGAAGTCAGCCTTTGCTAGCTGTTCAGCCCAGTGAGGAGAGCAGGGAGTCTTCGGAGGTGGAATATTCTTCCGAGGAGAGCGAAGATGAGTTCCAGACTTTCGCTGACCACATCGCGGAGCAGCTAAGAACTATGTCGGTACATCGAGCCGTGATGATACAAAATCAGATTCAAAGACTTTTTGCTAAGGACAGAGAAGCAAATAGTGATGATTTCCTGATCGGTTAACAGCTATTGTTTGTTAGAATATACATATTAAGTATCTATATGAATATGTTAACGTATGATTGTTTTTAATTACCATTTATATTAAAAATAAAGATAAATTACATTTAAATAATGTTTTTTATGCATAATTTAACCTAACCAAAGTTAATTAATTCCTGTTTTGTAGGAGGACTAGAGGTTAATATTTTTTGTATTTTAATATACATCAGTACATAGGTAATAATGATGTATCGAAATCTAAAATAAGATTAGTATTTTTGATTTAAATCTGTTTAACTGTTATCCAGACTTAATTAGAAATATGAATTGTCATGGCATGAATTTAGTCTTGTTAACTATATTTATGTCCAATTTAGTCCTGTTATGTATGTCATTAGGTACATGCAATATTTATATTAGACCTAGAGGTAAAGTTTTATAGATTCACTTTGCGCCGCGATATATAGGTACTTAGTCAATGTTTTGAGGAAACTTTAATTTAAGTGAGGTGTGTAAGGATCGTGCCATATGGTGTTCGGTTCTCTCTGCCTACCCCGCTAGGGAAGTGGCGTGAAGTTTAGTTTAGTTTTTTAATTTATTAGATGACTTTCTTACCACTGATGATGACTAATATAATGCTCATAGGATTAAAACCCTCATCGTTACAGCATACGAATAAGTAGCTGAGATCCCTTCATCAATAAGAAAATGAGCTACGATTCTCAAATGAAAAATGAGTGATAGCTATAAAAGAGTAACACTATCGAGTTTCTTGGCGGTTCTTCTCGGTAAAATTAACGTTCCGAACCTGGCGGTAGAATCACTTTTTTGTATTATTATGACTATCGTAAGTGCTTTTGTGGAGCCTACAGAAATAAAGATATTTCTATTTCTATTTCTAAAAACCATGTCAGATTTAGTGAGAAGAGGGAGTGGAGTGCACAGATTTTCAGCTTTTAACAGTATCTTATCTGGTGAACGATTCTGCTAAACGAATCAAGTGCCCGGCTAATCGGGGTTTTATTAATATTTTCTGCGCAGCTCCGCACCATGTGCGTCATAGGAATGAAATCTCCGTGAAACGGATGCCTTGATTATTAGGCCAGTCATTGTTGTTTAAAATAGGACTTTTAATGGACAGGAGAAGCGAAAGACTGACATACATTCAAATGCAGATTAAAATAAACATAGGTGTAGAAGCCTCTGCTTATCCCGATAGGAGAATGGCGTGAAACAAGTTATTTCGTGAGTTAGGTATACAATTGGATATAGCAACATGAAAAGCGCTAACTAATTACCTGCTTCTATATTGCATATTTATAATAATATCAACTTGATAATTATATGCCATTTTGTACCTTTACCTTTATAGAAATAGGTTTTGTATTTAAAATATACAGTAAGTCATTTTTATAATTAGAACAAAAATAAATATTATTTCCTGACATTGACATCTCTCCTGACTCTTTGTCTGATTTCTTTAGGACACGCTTTAAACTATAATTCTAGAATAGGCAAGTCAAGTAATCAGGTACATTGAAGCGATTGCTGCGTAAATTCCCGCTCTTTGGAAGTAATCAAATTGATAAGATTACGGTGGCACATGCTCCTAATATTATAAATGGGTAAAAAAACAAAACAAATACGCGTATCTACATGTGCGTTATTCTTTCACGCAAATACTCGACGGGACTCGACGGGCCGCTTGCGCAAATGGTTAGAGACCCGAAACTAAAGGCCACAGAATGAAATCCTGCTAGGGGCAAATGTTTGTGTGATGAAAACAGTTTGTATTTTAGTAATTTTATAGACATAAAATGGAACAGTATCAATAATAAATCTGAGTTATTCCCTTCCGATCACCTGCAACCGATCCACCAAGAATTTTTAATTGCATCTGTTCCCTGATGTATTCTGCAACTCCCAACGAATCCCCTCATTATATTTCTAAGGTAAGTAAGTACAGTTAGTCTGGTAAAGAAAGCCATAATGGCATCATCAGTCTATTCAAACAGGGCAAGGATCACGGCAAAAGGTGAACAATGGACTGAGCGGCCACAGTATAACTACCTAATGTCTACAGGAAAAAATGCACTTGTTGTTAAAGGCGTATGTTTGCAAACCGCAAGTAGATAGGAAAATGTTGCAGAAATAACAGAGTGTGCATCATTGTTATGTGAAAACTGAATTACAACATTTGCGGTTTATTGAATATCAGGTAACGTCATCGTCTTTTTCCTTTAGCGAAGACTAGACTAGACAGGTACGTACTTACTTCGAGAAGTTTGTTATACGAATATACATACATATATACATAACATCACTCCCATAATCCCCAAAGGGGTAGGCAGAGTCGAAGGGGCAGCAAGTCCCTTCAACCACATTCAGCCCAAAATAAAGCCGGGCTGGGATAGATGGAAAATTGTGAAAAAGCAGTGACAAGCGGCTAACCTGTCGCCTACACAATCTCACACCCAAAACCCGATATACCATTAGTCGCCTCTTACGACATGCTAGGCAAGAACCACAGTTGGCATATTCTTTTTAAGTCCCAAACCAACATGGGACAGTGGGCTGGGTTGGATGGAAATAATTGAAATATTAATTAAGTTAACATAAATTTAAGTAGTTCTTGCCGTTAAACCACATTAACATTTCCTAATATAGTTGCTTAACCGTATCTGTCTTAAATATTTCCACCCATGTGATTGTACAAGTAAGGGATTGATAATAACATTTGCATACACTGTAAGAACATATATACTTACCGTATGAAAAGCGTGGTCATGATTCAGTCAACATACATGTCTTTATAAATAAGGACCTTAAAACAATTCTAGTAAAGTAGATCCTAATTATCAAGTTATTGTGAAATCCCCGGCAAAGTTGAAGAGTCTGCTAAGTGCTATTAGAAAATTACTGAGAATTATCATTAAAGAGAGCCATATTATTGTATTAAATATATTTTCTATAAAACGTATGCTTGCCTTATTTTTAGATCCAATAGTACCTATCATGTATTCTATTACATAAATAAGTGTACTCACTTAGTAGTAAGTCTTGTACCTATTTCAGTTTAAACATGTGAATTGTTTTGGAAAAACAACCCGTACGGTGATTTCCTATAAATAAAAATTAATTTTTGTAGTGCAACGGCAATCATTACACAATTTTGACCAAAATTATTTAAGTACTGTTATATCTATACTAAACTTATACCAAATCGACATGCCAGCGCATATATGGAGTCATTCATACCTACATGGAGTTATACCGAAGATCCAATTTGTCTGGTTCCCCCATCTAAGGATTAAAGTTTGAAGGTAAAATGGTCAGTCGCTTTAATATAGGTAATGACCACATTAAATCCAGGGTCATAGTCTAAGAGAACCCCGACTACCTAACTACCTATATATATATTTGTAAAATATTATATTTAAAAAGTTCTCCATTATAAATACAATCCCATAACACCCTGTAGCATATAAGTATACATATATTTAATATCAACACTTCTTCTCTTCACTACACACCACATGTCACGCTCCCTTATTTGGCTCTGTTTTATCTTCATGTTTATTTGCGCCGGTCTCATGGTGGTAGCTGAAAATCAGTGTTTGCTCTCTGAGCAAGGAAACCACTGAGCTACTACCAATTTGCAACACTGTGGCACACATTATACTTTCCAGTCTGTGCAAATTAAATTAAATAATATTTTCATATTATTTTTATATTTTATTGTTTAGATTTTTGTTTGCTCATTTTGTTTCTTTTTTTTTGGATTTTTGTGTGCCTGTTGGTTGCAAATAATTTTTTTACTTACTTACTAAGCATGGGACATAACGCTAGGAAGATAATGATTCATACTGTTTTGGGTATTTGGAGGAATAGGTTAGATAGGCAAGTTTGTGTTTTGCCAGTTCGATGAGTAAGAGTAAATGACGCCTATGCTGATATGTCCCGCCCACTACATTTGCTCTTATCGGCTCTGCCCTCGTGTGGTTCCACGTAAGAATTTTTGTGATTCAAGCTTAAACCTATTTTCAGCGAACTATGCCTGCTTTCTATGATAAAAAAAACACCTCGTCTTGGCGGGAACACTACCGTGCCCCATAGCTAACTACTTAAAGATATTTTAACAATCTTGAGGATGTCGTATCGAATGGAGTATTCAGTTTAGTTTTCATTAAAATGGGTACCTACTTAAATAGAAAACGGGTCGACGAAAAAACGGGTTCGCGCAAAAAATCCTTGCACCGGGCAGGCACCAGAATGCCTGTCCTGACCGTTTCTTTTTAACCGACTTCAAAAAAGGAGGAGGTTCTTTAGCCGTTCTGGTTATTTTTTTTTAAAAGGAAGGGACTTGCCTGATGTTAAGAAAAAAACCGGTCGAAATCTTTTTAAACGAAACATCTATCAACGTTTAGGTTATATGACGGGATTATAACGTAATTTAATACAATCCCTGAAATGATCAAAAGCGAAGCGACAAGTTCTTATTACTTTTTAACGAACTCAATAAATAATGGTTGTCACTTTTTCTTATTTTGTTTATGCTGGCGATAATATTTTACATAGTGTGGCAAGCTTTATTGCTTTTAACTCTACCGCAGATGGTATTAGCACACAATTTTACTAAGACAGAAACTGGGATTACCTCTATACCAACGCTGTTTGTCGCTAAAAAAATACTTTTTTTATCTATAAGCGATTTCGTTGAAAAACTAGTTCCACACAATCAATACAATACTTAATATTGCGGCCACGATTTAACAGACAGGCCGGTATATAGGTATCTGTTACGGACTTCCTCATTCAAGATTCTAGCGCATGCAAGCACTAAAACACCATGATGGCAAGTGTTTAAATACAGCTAAGACGTGATTGGAAACCATAAGTTGCGTAACCATAAACTCGGCCATGGCTATGGTACTAATTTTAATGCCTGACCTCATTTGGATGTAAGACCCACCGCATAGACGCATTACCACACAGATACGATTCTGGTGAGTGACATATCCAGGATTATGTTAGGGGGGCGAGGGTGGCAACGTGTTAAGAGAATTAACGGTCTTTTTGTTTGAGACCTGCTTTAGAGTAACTATGGTTAATGCTACGTTTATTAATTTCATACAAAATTACGGGACAATTTATTGGGACGGTCACTGAATGGTCCGTTTTTAATTCTGATAGATGGCTCGATAAGGCTAGAAAAGATGATCCCTAAAATCAACTACTTGACACTTATGAAGGTCAGTTTTAAAGTCACTAATGAAACGATTTTACACTTTATGTTTGTAATGTTAAGGCATGTTTTGACAGTACCTACTACACTAAGATACGGTAGAGTTCAATAAGAATTAGTTGGTATACCATAGTTCTTATCTTTGTATACGTTAATAATGAATATTGATGCCAGCCAAAACACCTATAGTCTTTTATATGGAAATCATGTTACTTGTTACTACATTATGGTCTCAGAGAAAACGTTCGTGCAATATAAATATGAGTAAGCAGAATACTGGGGGTCATGTTTCGCTGCCGACGTTCTTCCACTGTGTATAAACTGAATTACTTAATTGTTATACCTACCGCATGGTGCTAGTAACTGAAACCCATCAAACAACACCACAATTATAATGAAACTACAGACGGCCAATAACGAATCTCGCACGCATCTCGTTTGTGATACGATGCCGCACGTGACCACTACATGACCGTACAACGATCGACTGTAGACTTTATTACACGTATAGTAGAGTGCAATGTGTGATCGAAAGACTCCACCATAGAATATGAGGCAGACAGGTCAAAAAGTGTCAATCGTCGCTGTTGGTATAAACAAACAAACAAACGTGCGACGCCCATTATATTGTAACAGAGTACTTTGGCTCTGGTTCGTGCCGCAAGATCTTTTCCATTTTATCTTTTTCTTTTGTTCCCCGATCAAGTTTGACGCGTAATCTGTTAGTCTGATCATGGTTTACCTTGTTAAAACGCTAGCTTAGAATCTATCTGACGACCGATAACATTGAACACAATAATTTCCGTGTGAGGCGATTCAAAAAAGCAATTCCATTATATGTAAGAGGCAGTTGGGTCGACATGATTTTGTGAAAAAGTAAAATTCAGAATTTTACTGAATAATACGATATTATTTCCCCGCTAAATTCAACCCATGACTTCCACGGAGATTTTAGTTTTAAAATAATAAAAATACCTATTGTCCTGGATGTTATTTTTCTGAAAACAAGAATGAGTTCAATGGTAAAGCTAACTTTACCATTTGATGCCCCTGTTATACACCATGTGCCAAATTATAACTATTTCCATTGAGTCACTTGGCGTGATTGAATTTCCCTACGCACAAACTTTGAAATTCATAGTAAAGATAGGATTCGCATAGTGCCATGATCGAAGATGACGACAATGCCCCAACATCTCAAGACCCTGTATATGATTTCATCAGATCTTAAAAGCATTCGCCAATAGCACTTCACATCTGATGTGTTTCAAGTGTTGCGTGCTATATAAGTGGTTTAGAATATATATTTATTTCTATCTATCTATCTTGACGCCAATTCCCTGGCGATGTAGGCAGATGGATATGAACGCCATATGGCGCAGTTATTACACGCTTACTCACTTCTTTGATGGATGTTTCATGATGAAGAATACTTATCAATTTCTAGTAGTCATTAACAATTACATACTGCAATTCTATTTTTAATAGATTTATAGTAGGTGTCCTTGATGATGAAGTGTATTTAAAACGTCTTGTCTTCAGAAATCAAGTGATAAATGGTAGGTAAAGGAATGAACAGTTAGTTATTTATCTATAAAAGAACGTACATTTTGTAACGACGACGGCTCGATGAAATAATGAAGTATTTAAAACTCATGCAAACAATAACAATAATTAAATATTTTTAAAGAAACGGCCTATTCTCATAGTATCGTAATTCCTTTTACTCACTAACTTAATGGCTTTAATGAAACGCTTTGATGCACTTAAACATTACTTATTCTTAACTATAATATTGCCTTTATTTTCCGGGACGGTAATAAACTTTATTGTCTGTTGAGGCAATCCAGGACGTGAAGATGATGACTTTAGCAAAGGTTTATGTCGGCTAATAAAACTATGATGCTGTCTGCAATAAAACTTCTTTGGTGGCGAGACTTATCTCACTCACACATGCGCGACAAACTATCGTATTGGACGCATTGGTTGCGTATGCACACGTGTATATTTCAACTGAATCCAAATGTGAACTTTGACAAGGTACCAGAAGTTACGTGACGCGTTTCGAGTGAGGCTTTTGAGGCACTAAATGCAATTGAAGTTCAATTCGTTTAGAATGGTTGGGACCTCGTCACAATAATCGCTAATTCTAATGGCATTCATCTTCTGTTTAATAATTTTATGTCGGAATATAACTTTAATTGCGTATGTACGCAAGTCGTAAACTAAAAATAGCATGACTCTAGGAAGCACGTGATTTGAGGAAATGTTCTTCACGTTTTCCTACTATAGCAGAAAACAATATTTTCTTTGTAAAACTTTTACAATACTTGTTAACTTTTTGTCATTTATGTAATATATATTTGATACCTAGTCAATTTGAAAGTATATATGTATCAATATATGTATATGGCAAAATGAGCATACGGTCTGCTTTATCTTATGTGGACTATAAATTTAATTGCTTGCTATACGGAGGTAATTAATTAAAATAACTGAACAAATGTGAAGTAGGCAGTGAATGAAGGTGATATATTAACATTAACATATTTCATCATCCGCAGATTATCGGGTTCACTGACATGATTTTATAACTAGTCTCTCTTAATGTGCTAATTTACGTGCTAACAAATCATTTATATTATGTTATATCTACTAGAATAATTACAGCGCTATCTTATTTCATTTATTATACGATGTAGATTACCAATAGGTAGCTAGGTATTTGTTGACCATACCCATGAATCCTTCATCCCGTGCTCACTAACTATGTTAGCTTTGAAACGTTTATTTTACAAGGTATATTAAGATGTTTAAAATATTTACTGCGAATTATCGCAACACATATGTACATATACATTTTTTTTTTGGATATTTTTTGTAGTCGTCAAACGTTTTTTCTAGTAAACTCTAAGCTGATCTAATACATCAAATTAAATTGTAGCTGCCTAATAAACACCCGATAAATAACTCTTAGTAGAACTTTATGCTCAAATAAAAATTACCTAGATTAACTACCAAAAGCCATCTACTTCCTTAACTAGTTTAATGTCTACATCCTTTAAAGTTAATGACGAGAGCGTTTCTCACATCCTAATTATCTAACTGTATATATACTGTTAAATGTAAGTAGTCCACCTAAAAACAGATTCCTTACGTTTCTGTAACCGATTACAAGAAAAGTTATTTTATTCTCGAAAGCGTTTTTAGATCAAATATAAACGAAATTCCGACTACTTCTATGAATGGAAACTGGACTAGATTTTCACAACACTCGAATCTAGGCTAGCATCGCGTTAAGTGAAAATGGGTGACTGAGTCACAGTGATGGAGTTAATATGAATCATGGAAAGTAGGTCAGTGAGGCATAATTAGTTAGTTCTATTAATAATAACTATTATATAAATCGACAAGGCCATAAGATGACTATAGACTAAATGCTAGGCAAGGAACACAGTTTGCATATTCTTTTTAAGTCCCGGACCAACATGTTCACTGGTATAGTTTAGCAAGTTTAATTATACAATTTCTTAGATTTGAAAAATCCACAAGTGCATGACCGAGTTTAGCCCATCACGCCTCGCACGCAAGTGAGGCATGTCTCCTTACCATTGACCTGCCATGACTGTATTTTTCCTAATCATTTGGCGCTATCGTGATCGTCTGCCACCCTACAATTGCCACAATCTTAACTCGTGTGAACATTTTTTCTCGTTTTATCTTTGGAAAAAAACCACGGGGCCTTTCACAATTCATTCATGTGAATAAGTGATTATGTGTCTTCACTGATAAATGTCTTACTATAGACTATGCGAACAGCCTTACTCCGATACATAAAATGTTTATCTGAAGTGAAATTTTCCACATTAATAAGTAACAATACTTAAAAATAACAAGGAACAGTGGATGTTTGTTAGGCAACCAACCTCCTCATTGGCAGGTAATAACTTTTCGGCAACAGAAATTCCTTTGTGTAAAAAGAATAAATAGCCTAATTCAAAATTCAAATTAAACCGTAGAACGATAGAATACGCTCACGGAACTATGTATATAAGCTCCGTGGCAAGGCTAATAAATTCATTTACTTATCAAGCAGTGTTTCATTAACACTAAACAGGGCAATAGGTCAAACCTCAACAATGTTTCAAAGCTACATACATACACACACATACTATATAAATTTTAACAAAAATAAAAACCGACTTCAAAAACCCCGCAAAAAATGTTTATAAAAAAAACACAAGTAAGAACTGCCTTAATAGCTATTTAAATGTCTAAACACTAAAAAGTATAAAATAAATTCTTTCGACTGCTTCGATGAAAGTATTAATCTTTAACACGTATTTAAATATTTACAATAATCAGTTAGTTTTGGAGTCGGTGCCAGCCCGCGTAATTATATCATCATTTCGGAATTTGCAATTATTTGTTTCTTGGTGAAGGGTGGTAAAATAGGTTTTGAATATACAACATCAATAGTAAGTGAATATACTCATATCTTAACTAATTTGTTTCATATTGTTATTAGTAAGGTAATTTGTTATTAAGTGTCTACTTTTTTTTAGTTTGGCTGGCACCGACTCCAAAACTAACTGATTATTGTAAATATTTAAATACGTGTTAAAGATTAATACTTTCATCGAAGCAGTCGAAAGAATTTATTTTATACTTTTTAGTGTTTAGACATTTAAATAGCTATTAAGGCAGTTCTTACTTGTGTTTTTTTTATAAACATTTTTTGCGGGGTTTTTGAAGTCGGTTTTTATTTTTGTTAAAATTTAACTTATTTGTTACTTTTTAGAGAAATTTATTAATAGGTAGGTAGACCAAATCAAAACGAGCTGCTATAATGAGACAGTGCCGGCCTTATGAGACTAAAGACGAAAATGTATAACGAGCCTTTAATGTTTAAAGAATTACTTAAAACTACTAATCTTCAAAGAGTTATACCTTTCATCATCAGCTAAGCAACATAACATGATGAGTACGAGACGCAAATACTGGAATCGTTTTAGAAAAAATAAATAAAACACTTAACATGTCGTTAAAATTTAAGAGTGGCCCTCGTTTTCATGGAACCCCATCACTAGACCATGACTTGGTGAAATTGAGACTATCTCGAGAATAACACTCAATATGGCCCTATAATATTGCAAGAATTATCCACGAACTCCTAATCGTTAAGGAGTTACACCTTCCATCATCAGCTCAGCAACATGAGATTATGAATACCAGACGTAAATACTTGAACTCTTTTAGAAAATAACCAAAATAGATTGTACGCGCCTATAATACTTGAGGGTTTCCCTCGATTTGCCTAAGATTCCTTCATCAGATCCAGATGTGGTGCCAATAGGACTAACTCAAGAATATACCCTTTTGAATAAAAAAAAAAGTCTAAAAATCGTCTTACAATTCTCGAAGATATCAATATTTAAAGAATCATAAACTAATACCTAATCGTTAAGGAGTTGTACCTTCCATCATCAGCTCACCAACATAAGATGATAAGTACCATACGTAAAAACTTGAACAATCTTTGAAAATGTCTAAAACACATTGTACGTGCCTATAAAATTTGAGGGTTTCCCTCGATTTTCCTGGGATCCCTTCATCAGATCCTGACTTGGTGGCAATGGGACCATCTCGGGAGTAAACCCTTTCGAATAAAAAAATAATTTTGGAAATCGGATAACAATTCTCGGAGATATCGAGTAACATACATACAAAAAAAAAAAAAAAAAAAAAAAAAAAAAAAAAAAAAAAAATTCAGACGAATTGAGAACCTCCTCCTTTTTTTTGAAGTCGGTTAAAAATAGCACGAGCAGTCCCAGGGTGCCTAGCCAAATGCGCGCCAGCGATTCCGTAACGAACTTCGCTATCGGGTGGACAAATCGGGAACTAACTCAGAGTTCCAACCAACTTTTTGGCGCGATACGAGCGATAGCGAAGTTCGTTATGGAATCGCTGGCACGCATTTGGCTAAGCACCCTCAAAATAAGGGGAAAATCCAAGGTGGCCTCCATATTTTGGAAAAAATATCAGCAGCAGATCTCAACTAGGAAGGGACATAATGCCAAGAATAAATCACCTGCAACATCATTGCTCCGATGTCGATCAAAAACTTTTTAAAACACAATAGGTATAGCACGTAATCGACTCTAAATATAATCGAACGTTTCGCATTACGTCATTGTAAAAAAACAATAAATAAAATCAGCTATCCCAGTATCCATTAGTTCTCAATATTATAGCAAATAATAAAATGACTCAAATATAACCTGGTTTTACTCTAATAGACCTACCTCTGGATACAATTTATTCAAAATTCTTACAGAAATAGAAACTGCGTTAACACATGCCCTTCAGATAGAATTAAATCAAGGTGAAAATAAAATACATACCTATGGTTTTATTTAGCGACATACCTTATGTCAATAAAATATCAATTAGTGGCATTTTATTGACATATATTTTATATTTTATGGAAGCTTGATAGCTTCCTACATACTTAAGTTGGTAGGTAGGTTATCTTTCGTTTTGGAATCAAAATTATCACACGCGGTTTTTGTAATTTTAATGATTCGACCGAGAATCGAATCCTGTACCCGCACGCGTTCTCATTAATCACCACCCAAAAAATCTGTACTACGTGAAAAAATTAATTGGTTTATGAACTTTCTTAAAAAAAAAATAACCACCGTAAGTCTGCTTTGCCTTTTTGAGATTTCTTCGAAGAAGCAGACAATTCTATGCTTCAAATAACCACGTCGCGCGTCGCACGTTCAATGTTTGCAAAATTAATTCATATTCACTACTCGAACAATGGAGTGCAGACTTTTCAATAGAGCAAAGATTATTTCAAAATACACCTAGGTACCTCAAACTTAAAGTTGATAATTTCCTTGCAGAATAACCCTCGTACTAGGTGAGATAGCGGCAGCATCGATCACGCGAATTCTACGTATTTAGATTTAGACCTTATTGCGCAAGAAATAAAGCTAACCGGTTTATTGAGCAGGGTTCAGCGTGACGTTTCTGTGCGTCCAGTAAGCCGCGGTTGCTACGTCTCTTTTCCACTCACGCTGTCTATGTATTTGACGACAGAGACGCAAGAAGCAAGGGGAGCGTCTACCATAAGCAGAACGGCAACGTTGCTTTTTGTTGGATATGTCAGTAAAAGCATGCTATTTAATATAGACAGACGCTTGCTTTTATTTTGAATCGTTCGAGTATTTTTAAAGTGTTTTCTCATTAACCTTAACTTTGTTCGTGATAATGGCGACGCGGTGGTCAGAACAAGACACATTAAAGCTGATTGAACTGTACAAAACTTACGGATTCCTGTGGGATAAGGATAAAGATTTGTACAAGAACATTTTCGCGAGGAAACAAGCATACGAAGCGATTGTCCATGAAATGGAGGTATCGGGATTGACAGCTCAAGATGTCAGATGCAAAATAAAGAATCTCCGCACGTCTTATTACCAGGAGTTGAGAAAAATGGCAAGTTACAGGGCGAAAAATAAGATTCTGAAACCGCTGAAATGGTTTACAGCCTTCAAAAGTGTCATGGGGAATGTTAGCCTTGACTCTGCGACGCCAAAGGTAAAAATTGCATTTTGCATGTATGTAAGGCTGTGTGTACACTGAGCGCAAGATGGAATTTTAGCATTCCTTCTGTTATATTTTATTCGTAATCGAATCGTGCTAAAATTTTAGATGTGTATTTTGGGTCAAACACTGGACATATGGATCAAAATACAAGTATTCAGAATACAAGTTATTAACTGCTAAAGTAGTATTGTATGCAATCAGTTTAACTGATTTTCTTTTTCTATTTAGAGTGTAGAAAGTATTTATTAACAAAAAATATAATGATTAAAGTTCAGAATAGGTTCAAACTTATATGTAACTTCAAAAATATTATCAATATTATAAAAAAAAAACTATATTAGGTATGTCTTGCGAATATTTTATTTAATAGGTATATTACCTAAATTGGTTTTAAGAGCTGCTAAACCGATATTTATCTTCTTCACCAAGTTATCACGAATTTTGCTAATGATATGTAAAACGTAAAACTTATATTGAACATTTTATTATAATAATACTTCGATCGTTTTTTTAGCCGCCTGAATCAGTTACTGAAAGCGACGAATACGAGGAAGAAGAAGAGGAACAACCCAGTCAAGTAGAAGAATCTCTGTTTTTAGAAGAATCCACTTCAAATTCTGACGCATACGTAGTTTCCATTAAACAAGAGTTTTTGGACGAAATGAACAATCTCGGTGATAAGGTGATGCCGCCAACGATCTGTGATTACTTGGAGCCTGTAGCACCGAAACGTTTCAAACCGCTTGAATCCAGACATCCTGATGAAGAACCATCATACAAAAGGATAAAAACTGTTGATGAGTTCCAGATGTTTGCAAACAATATAGCACAGCAACTGAGAAAACTGCCTCTGAATAGGGCATTAAATTTGCAAGTAGAAGTACAATCAATGATCGCAAAGGAACGTATAGCAATACTTAAAAAACAGGAGGAAAGTAGGAATGAAGCAGAGTCTTCTTAAGATCGTGGATCTAAAATGACAATGTATGTGATACTTATAGGGGCATCCTTAAGTTTTGTAATAATTGTATGAATGAACTAGTCAAATATTTTTTCATTTGTAAATAGTTTTTCGAATTTATGTTTGAATTATGTGTAACAATTAATTTATTTTGGTTTTGTCTTTGGCGTAGGAGTGAAATATAATTTCACTTGAAATACATACTTATATAAAAATCTTATCTTTATCATATTGCTTAGACATAAGTTTTAGAATAGTAAACTAAGAATTATAAAATATATATACTTTTTGTATTTTTGTCTTTGTTTTCCAATGTTTTTCTACCTAGAATAAGATTAGGTGAGGGTCGAATTTCTGGTATCCGAATTACCATAACTCGTGTTTGCCCCACTCATTTGTCGTCAGTGAGCCGAAGGGCTATTAAGTGGACTGTGGAGCTGACTGAATGGGTGTCAAGTTCAACTCTGTATTGGGTATACGTTGCGTTACTTCAGTCAAAGACACGCGTTATAATCATGACCAGGGCTGGCATTTATCTTATTAAAGCTAGGCGAGAGGACCACTTTGCCGTTTAATGAAATAGTAAGTGTTCTGAAACTTTTTACTCATTTTATCATCACTTAATATCTAATAAATATTTAGTTTTAAAGTGACGTAAAAATAATATCTGTCTATAAATTTAATTAATAAATTCTCAAGACACTAAGTTATTGAAAAATGCTTTCTTTGTCAACCGTTAAACAAATTAATTTTTGAACAAATTTTGGCTTACAACTTTAAAACCCATCACGTGGAGAATTAAATGTTTGAATACATCTTTATGTTATGAAATGATATGTTAAAAGAGTAGTGTAAATCCATCCATAATTTTCTGTGATTGCAAATTTTAACATTATATCTCTATTATTTTTTATTATTAGAGATTGATATAGTAAAAGGAACAGCTGTGCAAGATTTCATTCAACCCTCTCTTCAAAGTGTGCCAAGGCGATACCAGTCGCATTACTCATTCATTTTAATAAAAGATACCTATCTATGTCTTGCATTCATTTGCTTTATGTAACACGGAGAAATTAGTATGTACTACATTAGGAGCCGCGGAAGGCCCAGGCCCCACCTACCACGACTAGATTGGTTGTGTATTAACAGAAGTTGTTAGGGGTCATAAAAAGCTTGTATGAAAAGGATCATGAATGTTGAAGAGGCGAGTGAGGTGTGTAAGGATCGTGCTATATTATGGCGTTCGGTTCTCTCAGCATAGCCCGCTAGGGAAGTGGCGTAAAGTTAAGTTAGTTAGTAAGTTACTACATTAAAATTAAAATTTATAATTTACTGATATTTGTCTATGAGATACAATTATGTTTTTCCTTTACAAATTATCAGATTCTTTTATTTTTAATCAAAGATAAAATGTACGAAAATTACGTTTAATTAAAAATATGTTTAATAATTATAAGCTTAACTCATTTAACGCCAACTGTTGAGACACTTACCTGTAACAAGAAAAGAAAATACTTAGATTATTTCGCACTAGAGAAACAATCAACGAAATTAAATATATTATAAAGGTGTTGATATGTTTATTATTTATTGAACATTATTATTTCCTAATGACAATCACGCAGAAAAATGGGGCAGAAAAAAAGTTAAGTCCAAATGTGCAGTGTGTGCACCCGCCATATCACGGCGTCCTGTGTGAGCGGCACGCCCTGCAGCTGTCTCGTTGTCTCTTTCCTCCGTAGTGTGCGACGCGACGTCAGAACCGGTCGATTACCGTTCACAATATCACATTCAGTACAGCGACGATACTCGAGCAGGATATTACGCTTTACACAAAGAAAAAAAAAAAAAAGAAAACTATTAAAATGCTTTGGGACGGGCCTCTAATAGCCAAACTATTGGAATTGTATATAGAAAATCGAGTGTTATGGGACCAAAAACACAATTACAGCGATAAAAAGAACAAACAGGTGGCATTGCAGGCGATACAAAATAAATTGGGAATACCTTTATCGCCTAGTGATATCCATCGCAAATTTAGAACCATGAGAGCCGCCTACCAGGTGGAATTGCGAAACATAAACACTGCCAAAATAAGAGGTTTCTTTTATAAGCCGTCATTGCATTGGTTTGAAATTTTCCACAAATTTATGGAGGAAACGAAGGAGATTAAGGTAGTAATCAACAATATGACGTGTGAAGTATATTATGAATACCTGTTTTTATTTATTTATTGTTTGTTTGCAGGGTGCGGAACGAGTGGAGAAACCGAAAAAAGAAAAGCCCGTTCGGAAACCAACGCCGATTATAGTTGAAGAGGAACCTCCATTTCCTGCTGTTACTAAAAAGTACTTCGTTGTAAGGGCAGACAAAGAAAGTGCAACGAAAAGAAAACGCGCTGCCGAGGCTCCCCAACCAGTGGAAGTAGTTCAACCAGTGGAAGATGTTCAGCCAATTAAAGTTCTTCAACTAGTGCAAGTTGATCAGCCCAGAGAGGGGAGCAGGGAGTCTTCGGAGATGGAATATTCTTCTGACGAGAGCGATGACGAGTTCCAGACTTTCGCTGACCACATCGCGGAACAGCTACGAACAATGTCAGTGCATCGAGCCGTGATGATACAAAATCAAATTCAAACACTTTTTGCTAACGAGAGAAAGGCAAATGAGGCGTTAGTACTAGGTTAACCGCTATGTTTATAATAATACTTTTGTAGTAATGTTAATGAAACATTATATTCTAAGTCAGTATATTTAACAAATATATATTACATTAATATATGCTCTCATTTTATGAATATACATAACGAAACTTAACTAATGTTATAACTCATGCATGGGATAGATAAGACCTAAACTTTTTTGTATCATAAATAATAAAAAATGTATTTAAAGAGTGCTGGCGACTCGATTGGCAGGCATGCGGGCCATAAATGCCAAATTGATTAAAATCCTAGAAATTTACCTACGGATTTGAACCCCACCCCAAGCTTGGAGTGAGGGATAATCATCGCTATGAATCCAGCATATTGAAGAACTGTCAATGTAAAACCATGTCCTATTTCCTGCATAATACGCGTAGGGCTCGTTTAATGTTTATGGTAATACATATATAATTGATGTAAATCTAGTGGGCCATATTATAGGCTTTTGTAATTCTTGTTTACATGTCAAAACATCAAGCTATTTTTACAAAATATGAAAAGACAATTCATAGGTAATTTCCAGAAGTGTAACTAACCGCATTCGCCGTACATATGATACGTTCTTTTATTTGTTAAGGTGTGAATATACTCTGGCACTCCTCGTGACAATGACGACCACAGAGATGATGGAACAAAGTGATTTCTCACACTTGTATGTATCTACTGGCTTACGTTGCAAACAGGCCATCTGTTTCATTTACCACGGTAGCAGACGTCTCATTATCTTTCTTCTAAATGTGGCGAAAACGCGGAGGTTTTTGGTTTACCAAAATGGCGACGGTGACAATGGAAAATTGTAGACTTTTCTTTAAATAGACGAAGACGGGAAAACCGACACATGCGAAGTTTTGCCATTCGTCGCGGATTAAAAGAAAAGCAATAAGTAACAGTTTATATATATCTTTAAGAGTATTGAAATTACATTTTTAATGGCTACGAAAATTGTTTGTTCCTTATACTCATGTAGCGATTAGATGATAGGTTTTTATACTATTTTTTGTAAGATATACCGATCTATCACAAAAACGTAGTTTTAAGAAGCCATGGCATGTTCTTTTTATTCATGTAATTTTTTTTATGACAACAGTTTATTACGATACACCTTGGGAGAGTAACGGTTTCGCTAAAACTTTCCATGACTATGCGAATTCCGCAGCGGCTAAGTTTATTAAATTTTAGGAAAAGTAGGTATGTAATAAAATTCTTGATAAAATTCTTGATTGTGTTGTTGATAAAAATGAACCTATTTAAGTCTTTTGCTATCTTACCTGATTCTATGATCATAGTCATAAATAACAGTAGCTCTAAACGTTTCATTGGAAAAATCTAAACGGAAACAATTTTTCCGCCTTGAGAAAGCGGAGAAAGGAGACCGAACTAAATTAAACTGTCTCTCATATCTGAATTGAACTTTGTTCCTTGCTATTAAGGAATACTTTTTTTTTACTTCGTTCCTAATAGGTATCGTAACAATAGACTGTCGTCAAACTAATGAACTCCTCACTTAAAGTGGCCGCATTCTGTAATTAACCTAAAAAGTTTAGGCTGTGTGTCTATGGCAGCAGAAAGCGGTTAGCAAAATTTACACTTTTTTTTAATTCTTAGGTATAGATCATTACATTAATTTCATTTGTTGACCTACCTGTCCTGTGCGGTTAAAGATTAACATTGAAGACAAAGCTTGGTTTAATGCTTTGTATTTCTTATTGTAATTAGTAAGTAATGATTAATTATGGCTTCTTACAAGAGTAGACCCAAAAATTCGTGATCTGATAAAACTAACGATAAAATACGGGTAAAATAGGTAACAATTATTCATTGCGCACCGAAAAGTAGCTAGGTATATTTACAGTGCGCCTACGCAGAAGTTTAAGGTGTTTATACAAAGGTAAATACCAAGTTATGTATATTTCTGAAACTCGTAATCTACGACGTAATAGAAGTACGTCAATGAGGCATTGTACCCATTAAAATACACTTACGACATAGCTTTAATATAATGTAACTCGGACCGCCTCGGCAATACCATACTTGCAACCCAGGTCCCCTTTTATTACCCATACTTTTCTATTCCAGGAGACAGCAACCTTTGAAAATGTATTGAAGCTTAAATTACAATAAAATATTTTAAGAAATGAAGACAATTAATACAAATATGCGACGTAACATGCCATACAAATGAAAGACTTTTGTAGCTCAATTGCTAGCTTTATTAAAGGGACAACTTTTGTTTAAAACCTTCTATCTAACAAATATACAATTAATGATCATTAATGAAATTTATAATTGGTTTGCAAGACTTTATCATTAGGTTAGGTGTCAAACCGTTGCAAAAACAAAAGAAACAAATGCAAATAATTAAGAGGCACTCTTAACCATTTGTCTTTTTATCGTTTAGTGAGTCAATACTCTAAAACAATAAAAAAAAGTTTGGCTTTAAAAAACATTAATTAAAACTTATCTATATATCTTTTATTTTTAATCACTAAATACGGGTAATAAAGCGTACAATGTGTATTTACATTTCTATATAGCAAAACATACGTCCTGCAAATGTGAAAATGTTTTTCACACCTGAACGCTTTATTCTTGAATACGTACCTTCCACCGGCAAAACAACTTAATAGCCATAAAACAAAAACTTGTACCTTATCGAGTGGAAATGCGTAACTGTGCGTCCCAACACTGGCCTCCTGTATTTTTCATTACTTTTCTGGCGACAAACCCGTGGGAGGTAATTAAAGTAGTATCTTTTTAATAAAGAACGGTAGTCCGCAGGGTCGTTAAGATTAATTCTTATGTCTCACAAAAGTAATTAGGTGTAATAATATAACATACGCGACGTGTTTTTGCTGTAGAATCATTTTCGGAACGGCGTCTGTCTGTATACAAGTACATTAGGAATTATTATTTGTTAAACAAGTTATAAGTACAGGAGTGGAAAGCGGCTAACAGCACCATTATAGGGCTTTGTACCCGGGATTTAACGTACTATGGTTCTCTGAGTTCAATTATAGAACTAGACTGTTACATATTACTTACCGTTACTTTAACTCTGGCTAGGCCCTAAGTATGGCGTACCTACAAAAACATAATTTGACTTTGAGAACTTACATGACTTGGCCGTTGGCCATTAGGCAATAGACATCATTTAGGACACTACCACTTCCTTCTTGGGTAGCAAAAATACCCAATTTTTTAAATTAAGTTCAATATTAAACACATATGGATATACATTCAGGTGTTGATGACGTTGACGTAGTGTTGTTTAAACCTCTAACAGACCTCACACGTCACAAGTAAATATGAGCATTTGTTGCTGTGTAAATGATTTCGAACAAAACACCTGTTCTATATCAAAAAGGTATTAATTAACAACAATTGATAAATGTGAACTTAATTCCATAGTAAATCTATAGTGATATTATAAAGAGGAAATATTTTATTGTTTGTTTGTACCGAATAGGCTCCGAAACTACTGGACCGATTTAAATATTTTTTTCATTAATGGAAAGCTACTTTATCAGCAAGTAACATAGGCTATATTTTATCCCTTTATTCTCACGGCAACGGGATCTACGCGGGTATAACCGCGGGGCGCTGCTGGTATAAAAATATTTTAGACTTTTTCTGTGCCACCTAATTTATGGATAGACATAAAAATGTGATCTTCTGCTTTCCTTCTACATTTTAAACCATTATGATTATGACCCATATGCTTCTAGACATACTTAGCAGTTATGACTGAGAGTTAGGTTAGTTAGTGTACGTAGTTTGAAAATGTTTCGTATTATTGCCGATATTATACCTTTCTTATTTTTGTGTGAAAATAACGTATCAAAATAATATCGTGTATTGTGCGAACCGATTTACATAACAACGTTGTTTACTTTTATAGCATTCGTGAGAACCGTCGAGTGCATTTTTCCATGTCTTGCATTGACCGCAGAATGTTTGGCAGTGGTATTTCTGTAACAGAACATTTAACAGTTATCTTTTCCTTTCTATATTTCCTTATTGATTCGTTTGTTTAACACTTCATTCTATATCCAGAGGATTAACACTGAAGTTTTCTATTAAGGTTAACAAAGAACGTTACTTCATAATCAAACATGAATCTAGCATTGAGAGAAGTCTGATTATCAAATTGACGCAATAATCTTTTGATATCTCTATTGATATACGCGGAACTGTTTTTATTAAGTAATCATTTTATCTTGATCCGTCACAATCTACGTCGTTAAGAAGAAATACGTAACAAAAACATTGACTTATTTAAGTACTCGAAGACATTGAAATAGTCTTTAGTAGTTAATTAACACTATAATGAGCTTTATACGTCTGTTACCAAGCACATGTTCTACATTAATTAACAATAACCATTGAAGCAATAAACGAGGATTCCCCTATCTACAAGGTAAAATTTGTCAATAAAGCTTTATTCGCCGTTACGATGAAGATTTAAGGTTTAAAATAGCTAAGCAAGCTTTTTTAGAAGCTAACAGGCATCCGGTGTAACCGTTCGCTGGTAAAAAAGTCAAGGACTGCTGTTAAGGACCCCTAGATTCTTGACCCCACGGCTCGACCAACCACAGAACATTTAATGTTCTTGGAATTTTTGTTACAATAAAACTTATTTCACGGTTAGGGTAATGTGATTTGAAAGTCAACTAACAATTTTATATGGGAACTCATGTATAAGAATTTTTAATGTACGGTATTTGATATAGGTAGGTAAATAAAGGAAAGAAAAGGTATATCATTGTAATGACTTTAAACTTGCCTAAATTATTTATACATAAGTAAATAATTAGATGATGAAGATATCTAAAATAATTTTAACAGTATAGAAGTAATAATAAGTTAATTATATGTAGTATTATTTAGTAATTTAGATAGGAACGAACGATAAAAATATATAGTGATATATAATCACTATATATTTTTAATGCTAAACCTATCTACTTACTCCTTTTTTAATTATTGTCTTCAAAGTTTATTAGGTAGGTACTGCATTAATGTATGCAGAGTTTGTTATCTAAATACATACATACTTATAAGTTTGAAATACAAGAAGTGGAACATTTACGACGTAAAATTAACTTGAAAGTAATCGTAACAACGTGTTGTCAACTCCCTTATCAGAATGCGTTGGCGCATCATCGGAATACATCGAAAAGTGCTGTACATATATACCGCAGTAAATACTGAATACCGAAAATCAAAACTCCAATTTACTATATCCCCAAAGAACGCTAACTCTTATATCTTTAGATTGAATGCACGCTAGACCGAAAAAACTGATTTACCGAATATCTCTATTCTAAGTGCACGCTATTTCTAATCAGCCTCGACCTAACGATATAATTTGTAATAATTTATTTGTTCACTGTCAAATATATGACCGTAAACAAAAATTTCAGCGACAATTATATGGCTCACTCGGAGCTTTTTGCTGCGCCATAGCGCCATCAAAATAAGTAAAGGACCGGCGCAGTCATCTATGCATGCGTTACAATCTTAACGAAAAGATATTTGCGACCACGGACTAGTAAAAACAGAAAGGACTACGCGCCACTAACTAGACGTTGAAGCTCCTCAGGTGCTCAAACTTGACACCCATCTTACGTTACACATTGGCATGATAAGTGCTCCAATTGACAGATATCTGATATCTCATGTATCTCACTTACACATGCATAAACGTGTCTTCACGCTATAGTATGACAGCGTGGAGTCCTTCTTTTTTTACTAGTCCGGGTTTGCGACAAAGATTTTTGATGAGTTACACGTTTGCGATTTGCCATGGCAAACATATTATCTAAAACACTTAGTGTCATAGTCCTTTCAAGTCAGACACGCATGCCGTTCACGCAATAATGTAAAGCACCTGTCTGGCGTCTATCCGGTTTTGTAGCTTTACATTTTTTTATAACGGCCAAATCATCAAAGTGTAGGTATCATATGCGCGTGGAATTTTACACTCGGCCTGCCTACTTACTATACTGCTATTAAGTTTACGGTCTCTTTTGATTTCAAGGCAACAACTAATCTGTGATGTTAGCGATTATAATTTTAACCGTTTCAAATAAAATTTTAATTGGTTGGTGGAAGAGTACGGGAGTCTTTGACTAACCCCGGTTTCATCTCTCATAATAATAATCTTAGATAAAAATACTACTCTTCTTTAAATAACGTAGGTATAGGATACACATATATAATGATCTTAGATATTAACATAGTAACTCTGACTTCGTTCTTAACTCTTTTTATGTTTCAGAAGGTTAATATTTATTTTGATTTAATTCTGAAATTTGCATGCCGTTGCTGAAGCGATCCAGACATGGGCAGCTGCAACCCCCCATTGCGTACGCCCATGGATCTAGATATTCTGAAAATAATCTGTAGAGGTTAGCTCGTCGCCTACACAATCACATACCTAAAACCCCATATACCATTAGTCGCCCTTCACGACATCATAGGCAAGAAACACGGTTGGCACATTATTTTTAAGTCCCAAAACCAAAATGGGACAATGGGCTGGGTTAGACGGAACATTGTGAAAAAGTAGTAACAAGTGGCTAGCTTTTCGCCTACACAATCACACACCCGAAACCCCATATACCATTAGTCGCCTTTTACGACATGCTAGTCCTTTGGGCTAAGCTAAATGCATGTACCAATGTACACAAATTTAATACAGTTAATTTAGGGATTAGGAATTATGTGTCTTTTGTAAACCACTTGCGAGCACAAAATTATTAGAATTAATTGGAAATAAAAGCATACATTTTTAATGATATAATCATTTTCGGTAACAATCCCATGGACTAGATTCAATGTTAAACATACCATAGTGATAAGATAAATGTACAGTTTATTTCTTAAGACGAATTTTCAACGGTTGACATGAAACCACGTGTATGTAAATTCAATGTAGGTCGCCATAGGTACGGACTGGAATCGATAAGACGGTCGCTATTCGTGGTAAATTGAAAAGTAATTTATTGCTTATGTGAATTATAATTCGACGGCTATGTACGTCACATTGCAATTATATGTATATTTATTTACCTGCAACGAATATTCGTTTACTATTCGGGGTATTCGGTCAGTCTTCAGCCGAATGCTTTTAGAAATGTAAAACAAAATTGCCTACCTAATACATGATAATCCATGAGATGTATGTATAAAAATAAAAATTAACAACGCATAATCGTAAAATTTTGCTCACGCAATACTTGAATGACCCCTAAGATAATAATAATGTCCTCCTAACTGATATCGGTCACGGCGGCCAATCTCAACGAGGATTGGCTATCTGTGCAGAAGATAGTATAGTGCATAACTGTGTGCGCAAACACAGGTGCACTATCTGTTTCTTCACTCGCGTCCGGTGAGACGGCAATTCGGCATGACCGGAGAGAGGTCAGGCACAGAACCAACGGCTTAACGTACTTTAAAACAAGATACATAAGAATGTAATTAACATTAATGTAAAGCTATTGCCAATACAGATATTATCAGTAACTTATCTTTTGCAGGATTCTTTTGAACCTGATCAAGACCATGATATGCTTGTAACCGTAAATCAAATAGACTTCCTTGTGAGCGTATTCTCATTGTGCAAGTATCATTGCTATTTATTGGGTGGGAAGTTCCGTAATACGTCAAAGAATATATTTTAAAATGCAAATGAGCCTCGTGATGACCAATTGTATCAGCGTCATGGCTTCATTGAAGGAAATCACTAGGGAATCTCTTTATGACTATTGTTATTGGTATATACTTGAAGATTTACGTAGTTGTTAATAAACACTATTAACAGCGTTATTTTAATCAGTGATGAAATTGATGTCTGCTCTTAGTATCGTACAATGATACCTACATCGAAAAAGCCTCGTAATTAAAAACTACATTTTTCCATTATTTATTTTACAGCCCGCACACGAAGACCGCTTGACTAATGATGCAGAGTAGGTAGTTCTAAATGCAATTCATTCCCTTTAAAGTCATCCACAAAAAACAAAATCCTTCTTTTTGCAGAACCCAATAAGAAAAACAACATTTAAACGAATGAACAGGTTAAATTATACGTTTGATAGTCGCAAAGATAGAAATGAGAATAGTTCAAAAACATAGTACATTTGTTTTATTTAAGTTTGAAACATGTGAACATTTTGATGTAAACATATTTGTATATTACCATTGGACATTAGTCATGTTTGTGTTTACGTTTTGTCGTCTGCGACATAACACCAGGCTAGCCACTTGGCTAAAATATAAGAGAAAACATTTTTGAGTCCTCGCCAAATGCATAATTTGCCAAATATATGCCCCAGACAGTTCTATATACACCGACTTCAGTCAATGAGTCTGGGTGACTTGCTCTGCAAGATTACGTATAGATGGTATGATCGAATTGAACTTAATATCCAAGGGGTAAAGTTGGATATAGTTTGACGTTTAGTGTAATTTTGAAGAAACATTGACATCAGCTGCATGCAGGCCAAGTCATACATGATGATTATAGAAAGTCGGTATGGTAATGAAGATATTTAGCATTTCACTCGCAACTTCATACTTGTTGAGATGACAAGCAGTAGAAAGCTCTAAATGAGAACTAACCAAAACCTAAGCAAAATAAATAATATTCAATAATAATCGACTTATACAGACTGGCCTCAGACGTCTGCGAATAGCAGAAGTACGAAAATAACTGTAGATACTTATATACGAACAAATATTGGTCGTATCAACAATAGTACACAAGTATCTCAAGAGTAGAGTTGTATAAAACAAGTTCATTGTCGTTGTTTAAACAATCTTATAATAGTGAGCTGATTGTACACGGGATCTGCATCGTAACTGCTACATCAAAACGCGGGCTATATTTCAAAACAAATCCATTACAGTCATAACATTCGACATGAAGATATACTCATAATTTTTTATAAGCTTATGTAACCAGTAAACGTAGTAAATCAACTATGATCTCACGCATTCAAACATGAAATATGATTATTAAAAATTGATCATATAATTCTACTACGAGACGTATTATATCACATTCAGGTTAAAATGGTATTAGCATAAATAATAACATCGGCTCACTGACGTCAATGCACCAAGGGAATCCTCAAAAGAAATGGGTCAGCTTTCAACTTTCGTCAGCCTTACGTCAAACATCAATCCGTAATAAACACTGACAAATTCATTCTGCGGCTACCGAAATCGTATCCAATGGATTCTAAACCTTATTAACTAGAAGAAAAGGCACAGGAGCCTGCTGAACACCGTAGAGTTTACAAATGAAGATTTTAAAAGTTTGCACTAATCGTTATGGGTTAGTCCTTGGATGCAAAACGAGAGGATTGTAGGTCACCTCGATTTCTTCCCAGGGTTATTATAAAAACAACAGGATATGTGTACGAATTCTGACTGGGTGATGTTTTGAACTTTATATAAATATAAATATCTGCAATTGCAGATAATACAATAATACAGCAGAATTAGAATTATCTCTAGGTCCGATCTGTAATTGGATTCGAGCTGGAAGATCTAAACATGAATTAATACTATTCATATTACAGACCGACTATCGATCATGAAAATGTCCTACTTTTGTTATCTTGAAGGAAATCTAGATCAATATGTTATTATTTTTTTTGATTTTGATATGAGAATCATTGAATAGATAAAGTAAAAAACAATGCGGTTATCGTTAGCAAGTGAAAAACTTTTATTTTATCTTTGACTCATTCAAGTGCAACATACATACAAAGGTGCTGCAGATCCCACTTGACCACATTCATGAAAAAAAAACTGGGCTGGGTTAGATGGAAATCTGTGATAGAGTAGTGACAAGTGGCCAGCATATAGCTGGCATTATTTAATGTTTTATCCAAAACGTGGAGTTTATAAAACGGCTTCAGGTCAAAGAGTCAATGTCGTTGTTTTTAGTAGGGTGCCTTACTTTACAATGCTTATTGGATTGTTTACCGTTCGACTGTTGTTTTATCAATGATGGCAATAAATTTTACTACCTGCTTACCTGCCTATTCAACGTTTTCGACGTAGCGTCAATACTTTTTTATCTTTAAATTAATATTAGGTATAAAGTCTCTAATATTATCCATGGATCTGAAAATAACATCGAGACATATACATATGTGTGTTAAAGAAACACATGTTTGTCGAAGTTTAAAAATGGCCTAATTATCACGATTTCTTTTAGAAAGCGCATGATTGCATTTCTTCTCCGAAAATGAAATCAAAACAACATATTAGGGCAATTTAACTACGTTGTTGTTCTTCTTAATCTTGAATATCTGTGTCGCGGGAACAATAGCAAGGCGTGTTGCGTTTTGTGATAATGTATGACCGACATTATAAATCCCCGTTATCGCTTGGTCTAAATATAGACCTGCAACGAAAATTTTATAGGTCTACTTATAGGTTTCCTAGTACTGCGAACAAATACCTTTCAACGTTTTGCGGTTCTGAATGCAAGCTTGTCGTTAAAAAATTAAGGATGACAAAGCAACCTGTGTTGATGATAAATTAACTTATATTGATGAATTGCATCTTTACATATTGATTAAATATTTAAAAGATTCAATTGATTACATTTCGATAAAAAAAAGCGTCATTAAGTAAAAACTTTAAGTAATCAAGTTCACGTAAGGTTAATTAAAGATGACTTTTGTTAAAATAACCTTCTTAAAATAAAAAAACCTGATTTCGCTAATTGGCTCTTATTGCACTTCGAAAATTGCCTTAAAAGTCTTTGTCAGCGGTACCATCACATTTTTGGTAGTCATAAAATTGCTGTTTTTATTCCTAAATTAACGATATGCATAACGACGGCTGAATGTTTTCATCAAAGAAGTTAACGATATTTTTTATTTGTTAAGTAAATAAAAAAATTATGATTTATTTATTTTGACACTTAATAACGATTACAGCAAGGTTGTATAATCCATCCAATGGAGTCCTATAGTCGTTGCTAATGTTTGTTTTTACACTTCAAGATAAAACAATCTCCAGTTACTATACTATACCATTTCTTGATAACAATAAATATTTGGTATGATAAAACAATCACAACTCCCATATGTGTTTCTACGATCAGCGAAGGTTAGAGACATACTTCTTTCTATACGTAAACAACATTATATTTTTCTATAAACACAAAATATAGCATCATTATGACACGCCTTAATATTACGCAGGCATTCAAATGAGTTCGATCAGTCTTCGATCCTATTACAAAGCATTCAAAATCTTTGATGTGCATCAATCTTGCGAAGCTATGATCATTTGATATCTAAAACAGAATTAGAAACTAGTCCTGCTGCCAAGTTAACTGTAGCTATTTCTGTAGCTACGGAATACGTAACATTCTTATCTTGTCCGTTGGTATTTCTTGTTCCTAAGGTCAACTCACAATTAATTGTTAAAATATACAGGCCACCGTATCACCGTTGCTAAGAGTAAATGAATTAATATGTTTTATAAAACTAATCTTAAATATGTAGATATTAAGATTGTACCATGTTGGTCTGGGACTTAAAAATAATGTGCCAACTATGGTTCTTACCTAGCATGTCATAAAAAGCGACTAATGGTATATGGGGTTTTGGGTATGTGATACACAATCACATACCCAAGGCGACGAGCTAGCCACTAAACTTGTCACTACTTTTTCACAATTTTCCATCTAACCCAGCCCAGTTTTATATTAGGCTGAAAGTGGTTAAAGGGGCTTGCTGCCCCTTTGACTCTGCCTAACCCTTCGGGGATTATGGGCATATATGTATGTAGATATTAAGGTATCATTTAGTTGTTGCAATAGTTGGATTACTCAAATATTCAGTTCATGACTTTTTACCTGTCTGTATATAAAAATCAGGTCAATAGGTCAGGATACCGATATCATGATAACATTATTGTATATAGAGATTATTGAGGTAACTACTTATGTATTTTTTTTGTTCAGGTATGTTAGTCTCTCTTAGTAAATAAGGCATGGGTTTATACTCTTTGTTCTTGTTCTTTTCCTTCTAGTTTTTCAAGTAAGTATATATAGTAAGTTTCTGTGTAAGTTGGTCGTCGATGTCAACTTATTTATAAAAGTACAACTTCATCGTAAGTCCTTATGTGATGTGACAGAAACTATCAACTTTAGGATGACATCTAGCGAGTTTTAGAGATTTTAAAATTAAATAATAAATATCAGACTACATCACATACATTGATCTGACTCCGAGGTAAAGTAGCTTAGGTACTTGTCTTAGGAATATCAGAATCAACAGTATTACAAATATATACTTAAATATTCAATATTAACGCCTAGACACAGAACAAACACAAGTATTCATCATACGAGCGTTTATCCTGGGTGGGGATTGAACCCACAACTCTTGGCGTATGAGGCAGGGTCCCTACCGAATGAGCTATCGAGCCAGTAATTTAGATTAGTACTTAATACAACTATAATTATAATTTACATACTTAATAGGCCTCAATATAATTATATTTGATAAAAAATATTGTGAAATCCAAATACTAAACAAATATGTCTACGTCTACCTTTTATCAAACTGTGTCGTAAAACATTATATGTTTTACACTATTTCATCATATTTAACATAGTAAACAAGTCCATAGCAAGCGGTTGGTAACAAAATTGCTAAACTTTCAGACACTTTTAATGTCATTGTTTATTAAAACATTATCGTTATACGCCGTCGGACGTCACGGCTGATGAAATTACGACCATTGTCTGAGCGAGGGGCATCGTGTACAGCTGTACAAAGACCAATGAAGGTTGAAACTGGATGATCTAAAACAAACTTTATAACTATTACTTACCATTTACAGATTGAAATCAGGTTCAAATGGAATTGAAATTCCATTTTAAACGAAGAAAGATATGTTTTATAGTAATTACTATTAAATATTAAAAATTCAAAATGTCGTTGATTACGTAGACCCCAAGAAAGCGCTTACCTATAAATTTTCAGATTAACGTAGGTAATACATAAAGCTGTATGAAAGTCACACTGTCGTACACATTAAAGACGATAAAACGTTTCTTCCAGGGTAGTCATTACTCTGACTACCCTGAAAGCCAAGTTAAGATTCAATTGGATCATAAACTTTAAATAGACGATCTTTTACTAATATTGTAAATGCGAAAGTAATGCTACGGTTTACTCTTAAACTCAATAACCGATTTTAATGTTAAACATTTAACTATGTAATAGAGAAAGAGTTGAAGTGGGAAGTTTTCGCAATCAAGATAAGTTATCACTACTTTTTCACAATGTTTCATCTAACCCAGCCCATTGTCCCATGTTCTGGAACTTAAAAAGAATATGCCAACTGTGGTTCTTGCCTAGCATGTCGTAGAAGACGACTAATGGTGTATCGGGTTTGGGGTATGTGATTGTGTGGGCAACAGGCTAGCCACTTGTCACCACTTTTTCACAATTTTCCATCTAACCCAGCCTAGTTTTGTTTCTGGCTGAATGTGGTTAAAGGGGCCTGCTGCCTCTTTGACTCTGCCTAACCCTTCGGGGATTATGGGCGTGATGTTATGTTATGTTAAGATTAATTATAACAAAGGCAACTGAGATACTTACTTCTTACAAAGATAAGAATGCAGTTCTATGATCGCGGAAATAATAATTGAATATTTCAAAGAACTGTCATAATAATTAATGTTAACAATGTCACACTAGAATGTATTATGGCTGGAAAATAAACGATTATATCATACGTTTTAATACTAAGACTAAGGTTGTATCGTAATAACAGAATTATAAATTTCGTTGCAATATTTATTTAACAAGTTAATCTTTCTGACGTACTAAATATTTATCTAACAACGATGATATAATTCAATCCATTTGAAAGTAAAACAACATTAATGTAACATTTAAAAATAAAACATTGATCTTAGCCACATTAGTATTAGTCATAAACTAGACGAATCTGACAAGACAAACGATGCTAAAGCCATAATATTTAGAACACAACATTTAGATGTTAGCATTTATTCACTGTCTTGTTTAAAGGAAGGCAGATTAGTCCGAAGACAAAAGTTTACCGAATGAAACGGTTGTTGAGAGCCAGACCTGATGTTTCCAGGAATCGAATCGTCGGTAAAACTGGGTTTATCGTGTCTCGGAATTGGCTTGTCGGACGAAAGTGAAAGTGGACCGAACGAAATCTCATTGGAGTGCTTTTGCGCGATGATCTAAATGTCGTAAAGTTGTGTTTTGATTTCGGAACGACACGCTGAAATATAAGTGGCGTTACGTACATATGTTAATAATTTTATTATTTTGTTTATTGAAGCTAAGACGACTTTAAAATACGCAAATCATTCTGAAGGCGTTTCTCTCGTTTTTCTTGATATTTTCTTTTTTTTTTCTGTCTTTTCCAGTTGTCATTCGCGCCTATATATTTCATATTCACCAATTTATCCTACTGTTATTTGTCTTAATGTGATGATTAAGCGATACCTACTAAGGTACCTGGGTCGAATATGGCCAGCCGGGAAATATGGCCACACGCCTATATCTCTAAATTAAAACATCATATCAAACTGAACAAGTCCCGACACGTTCGGTGTTACGGTAGGCATTGAAGCGGCACACCCGCCGTTGCCCCCGCACCTGACCAGTCGGGACAAAATTCATCAAAAGGGAATGACGTGTCGCTGTTACAAAAATTACACGTAAGTTATTATCCTATATTTCAATATTTTATTGATCTATTGTTATTATAACATTACTATCTAAATAATTGAGAATCATGTTTGATATTTCCGTGTTGGCTTTTTACACTCTTAAAGTGTTTAATAAATAAAGTGAATTGTAAAATAAAAAATGTCGGAGCTGAAAATATGGCCACCTACTGGCCATATTTGTATTACGACTTTTTTTAGTACCTACAATTATGTTAATTTCCTTTTTTTAGGTTATGGTAAAGGGATTTGTGGCAAATGGACCGAAATGGATATGAAATCAGCTTTGTCTGCTATCAAGCGAGGTCCAATGAAAGAATATGCAGCTTCCAAACACTTTAACATACCAAGAAGAACTCTAAGGCGCTATCAGAAAATAAACAGTCAAAGTCCGCTTTGGGTAGAAAACCACTGCTGAGTTATGACCAAGAAAAAACATTATTATCTCCGTCTGTGTAGCGTAGGATATCCAATAACACAGAGAGTACCTACTGCGAACTTGCATCAAGACCATTTGCAATTTAAACAATATTCCAGTAGCAAATGAAGACGTGATGATAGGACAAGATTGGTTAAGAGGATTCCTTAAACGCCATAACACTATTAGTCGACGTAAAGATCAAACTCTGAATCCTGCATGAACGCCAAAATTTAACAAAACCGTAGTTTCTGATTACTTAAACTAATTGAAGACAATTATACAAGATAATGAGGTCATGAATAAATTAAACGTTGTATTAATAACTTAACGTTGTTCTTTTTCCATTGAATGTTAAGGTGACTATTTAACTTCCAAAGTTGGTGGCCAAAATATAAATATCCAAACAACAAAGTATTTTAATCTAATATAAATTAAATAGTGCTAACTATAACTGGGCCTACTGTTAATATGGCCACAAGTGTGGGCATATTTACATATACTGGTGGAAATATGGCCACTTTCCCCTTTTTTATATAAATGCAAATAACTCAAAATGTTTCATATATTTCCTATATTTTTCTTTGTAGTTTGTACGCTAGATAGATACACTTTACTAATAAGTACTAATGCTTAGCTCAGTACCATGAAATATGTCCAAAAATTTATATCAAACCTTAAGGTGGCCATATTCGACCCAGGTACCTTATCATAAAACCAATCAAAAGTCGTTTAGTAGTATTCTTATAAATCCCCTTTAAATGTATAATAAATAACTGTTGTAGTTGATGAGGATTAAGTTTTTGGATGTAAATATCTCTGATATTTTGAATCCTGGAACAAAAAATCGTTAATTACCTATGTATGCCTTATTTCATACGGACTTATTTATATATACAATTGAAGATAGTAATAAATTTCTGATTTATGTTTGTTGTTAAAACAAAGTACGTCATACAGTTACATTTGGGTTCAAAGTCTTTGATGACTTCAAAACCAATTACAACTATGCCGAGAATAGATGCAAAAAGCCCACGTGTAAGCAATAATAGTCAATAATCGTTTGTGTGTCGAGATGAGAATCCGTGATCACGCTATGTGCATATTATTTATTTCTGGTGAGGAATTTACGACGTATCACCATAAGTTACGAGCTAAATTATTTTGTTCCTTATTTTAAAGGTAATACGACTATTTTTATGACGCTTTAACTAATTAAACTTCACGCCACTTCCATAGCGGGAAACGCTTACATACCTGATCAGTTTCCACAAAGAAAAATATTATCTAGATCCAAATTATTCGATGTTTAGTTAATTTAAAATAAGCTAAATGAGCTTATAACTGGGATTTAGTTTCCAATTCAACTATCAGTTCCCAAGCGATACTTCATCATATTTGAGGCAATTTCTCTATCATTTGATAATACACTCGGTTAATAATCAGGAATAATATATAGTAATAAAAAGATGTGTGAAATGTGATGTTTTTTTTTTCTAAAAATGAAAACGTTATCTGTAGAATATATCGGTACCAGATGTCAAAAGCAAAAAATACGCTTATACAACGCATTATAAAACAAAAACAAGATTTTTTGAATTTCAATTGTATAGGTAACACTGATACATGCATTAAGCTCGTAACGCATGATCAGAATAAATTGGGACAAAATGTGAATATTATTTTCATAAAACTCACGTTTGATTTTCACGTGTCTGAAAATTTGCATCAGAATGAAACGAATACATTCTTACTGCTACATAATTGTTAACGAGTAGGTAGTAAATAATAATATGCAATCGTTTTGTCATATTACACATTTATACATTATATGTCCCATGTTGGCCTGGGACTTGGCCCATGCTGATCTGGGACAAAAAAAAAAGAATGTGCCAACTGTGGTTCTTGCCTAGCATGTCGTAAAAGGCGACTAATCGTTTACGGGCTTTTGGGTATGTGACTGAGTAGGCGACGAGCTAGCCACTTGTCACTCCTTTTTCACAGCTTTCCATCCAACCCAGCCCACTGTCCCATGTTGGTATGGGACTTAAAAAGAATATGCCAACTGTGGTTCTTGCCTAGCGTGTCGTAGGCTTTATTTATTTAGCGGCTTTATTTTGGCTGAATGTGGTTGAAGAGGCATGCTGCCCCTTTGACTCTGCCTACCCCTTCGGGGATTATGGGCGTGATGTTATGTATATATGTATGTATGTATACATTATATATAACATGCGAGAATAACTAACTTAATTTTTTTAATAATTTTAAACAATAGAATGTTCAAAAAGGTAAAATGTACATTAAGTACTTATTTAGAAAATACATAATAGGCATAGGAATCGAGCGTTGCCATGTGGAAAATTGGATGTCTTTCTAGAAAAAAAAAAACAAAATAGCCTTGTCTTAAAAATCATACGATTCTTGACGTAACGGCATTATTTATACATAAAATTAGCCTATCTTTGTCTAATAACGCCCATGCGTGAGAGATAGAAGACCCACCTACGTTGTTTATACGTATCAATTATAGTTGGAAATGAAAGATGGGTATGACGTCATGTTTATTTCGGCGGAACTGTCGTTTCAGACTGTGTGGCTAACGGCCTAAATCAATTGGAGGTACCTTATAAACGCACAGTTCGTTTAATATACGATGTCATAAAAGAGAACGTTCTTAAAATTATTCCGTCTGGTCGTATGCCGACTGGAGGACGTGACTCATTTTTTTTTAGCGTCTCGCACGTCTCATAAAAATGTGACATACATTTCCCTGTCATCTCATTAGTTTTAGCATGAAAATTATATTAATAAATGAAAAATGGTCGTTCGGTATCCGAGGAATGCAATTGTATTCCTCCTTCATATACCTATGTGTATTTATTTTATTAATGTCTTCATATGTATGTTCATTAGGTGACATTAGTAGGTATTCTAGGTGTTGCGAAATCAGTCAATTAAAATCCTTCTGTCTTTATTTATTCTAAACATTTGATCTTTAGATTAATTGATACAAAAAAAAACCATAGCTAGTCAACCGATTTGATGGACATTGAAAGGTTGAATGCAACATTTATCAATAAGCTTTTAAGTAAAAATGCGTTGTACATTATTTAATTGTTAATATTAAAGAAACTCGGTTCCATAAACTAGTATCAAAGTTATGAAATCTTTTCCAAACCGGTACCAAAGAAAGCTGTTTACGGAACACGGACTAATTCCTTGTTCAAGGAAGAGAAATCAATGTGCTCGTTGCCTGTCAGTTTTATGGAATATATCAATAGCTTATTTTGTACATAATGGCTACTAACTCAATGTTATCTTATCGTTACGCGAGTTTGCATCCTCAATTAATTTTGCTTGATTTAAACTTCCTAGACGATGGACATTCTAGATAAATCTACATTGTTGTTACGTGAGAACCAATATCTTAACACCGACAAAGATGTGTTCTTTCTATTAAATCTGCCAGAAACCTTATGATGTCGACAATAACCATTTTTCTTCCTATTCTGTTATTTGATTTATTTTCCATCTAATCCAGCCCAGTTTTATTTTTGACCGAATGTGGTTAAAGGGGCTTGCTGCCCCTTTGACTCTGCCTACCCCTTCGGGGATTATGGGTGTGATGTTATGTTATGTTCTGTTATTTGATACATCATTAATTCAGTATTTTAACTTCTTATTTGGTGGATCATAGAAAACTTACTAACCAAATCTTTTAATAATTTTAACACATATTATAAAGGAGAGTGTATTGAAAATGTTCGCACTGCAAAATGTTTGAATCAGTTCGTTATATTCGTAGAACTCAGAATATGACTCGTCAGCTTCAGAGAAGTAGGTATATAAGGAACTGAGTAAAATTATGTGTTAATTTTCTGGAATCCGACATTGTTCACTGTTCTACAGCAGACGCTGCTTAGAATCATCTTCAGTCAATTTTGCTTTTAAGAAATGTTATAAGTACTATATTCCGTTACTGGTAAATAGTACCTTCACATCTTCGGAAAAGCTATAAATAATTTAAACTCTTCAGACGGCGCGTCTGCTACACATAGTTTATTTACAAAATGGATGTGCTACCGATGTTTTGATCCTATTTCCATTTTCATATCGAATGATTCAGTGCATGCCGTGTTACACAACGATTGAAATGTTCAATTTTAGCGATTGTGAAATATTTTATAATCGGAACGGTTACATACTTCCGTGTGATTTTATTTAATTTAGTCTTTGTGGATTTTGTTAAAAAGTGGATGTTTCAAGCGCTGCTGGCTTAAATCTTACGCCTGAAACTATTCCATTGAACATCGTTTCTTTAATACCCTAATTAACATTTTTGTGCGTAATATGCACTATATCTATCAGCACGTAATAATACATTATATTTGTATTCTTTTCTGGACTAATAAATTAATTTACATTAACATTTAATGAAGAATATTCCAATATGCATATTTGATGTTTTCATTCGAAGACTATTTCTGTCTTAATTGTATTCGTTGAACAATGAGTGGCTAATCAGATCATTAGCGTATTGCGTTATATGAATATAATATGTATGTGTTTTGCATCGTAAAAAGGTTAGGCCTTTTACGACCTCACTTCTGACCTTAAGTATATTTAATTCACGGACAGAACCGAACACAATAAACATGCAAGGATTCAAGTGCGCATCAAAGTACGAGTGTGACGCAAAATTCGAGATTGCAACCCAATTTTGTTTACGATAATCGCTAAATTCGATTAAGGAGTATCGATAGTCAACATCGATGTGGAGTGTTTGAGAGTTTGTTCACCTGCGTTGTGTGATTCGGGTTCAACGAACCACAATAAGACGCATTTGTTAATTCTGTCCTGTCCAACTGTATGCACCTATTTGTGGATGCTACTAGCTCGAGTGTCTCGTGGTATGCCATTTTGTTTTTTATGTAAATATCTTTCACATCAAAGACCTCTAGATCGGCCTGATGATGATATATCACTGAAACTTTCTGGAAGTTTCTTGTTGTTAAGTTTTCAAATCTAAATATGCATCCTGAGGAATTAAATAGTGTAGTTAGCAATGTTTAGTGCTTTTCATCAGCTTAGATTATGTAAGTAGCTATGTTGTTATCGTCTGAGATCTAAACTGAATATTGTGTTAAGTTTTTTTAGATTTAGTACCTTAGTACACTCCAGACGGTTTCCTTCTTAAGGTCAATGAACTTTTGTAATTCAAATGCAATTAGCAAAGAGTTTTTCAATAGTACTCAACCTTCACACAAGTGAATTAGAAATACAGTGAGTAGATTAATTAAGAAGCAATTTCATGCTGACGTCACTACCCGACCCCGCCTTCCCACAAGGCATAGTTCACACATTCGTTCCGCCACAACGGAATAAAATACAATAAGGAATCTTTTTAACCTTGAATCCTCATAAAATATATGCATTTATGCACGTAAGCTGAATGAAGGCCAGGGATCGTGTATTTATATTGTGGGGCTTATTTAATTTGTATTGCGTAATAAGGCCCGATTGCTCATGTGTCCAACATCATTGATACGATTAATATTTATTGTATTGATTGGCGTACTTACATTACACACATGTATTCAACACAGATATAATATAGCACCCGTCCCTACATTTAACACAGAGCCCAGGTAGCACCTATATTTCAAAAGCTTTCTAATTTATTAATCGAACAGACCAACTCTCTTAAAGGCCTTAGGCGGTCAAAACCGCCAATTCTCCGCATTGCTTCACTGAATCTCCTCTGGACTGTTCTAGCGTTTCATGTTATGTAACGAATACAATAACTCACCCGCCCATTAGGCAGCCACAACTATTGCTACACCTAACAAATGTCAGCGTTGACGTCAGAGGGCGCTACCGGCTAAATATAAATGACTACCACCGTTTTACATTATACCTGTGTAACTGACTATATGGAACGCGTTCGTACACAGCTAATGGATTAGACACAAACGAATAGTATTAAATAAACTTATATATATATAATAATAAATAAATATCCGACTACATCACATACATTGATCTGACTACGAGATAAGTAGCTTAAGTACTTGTGTTACGGATATCAGAATCAACAGTGGTATTACAAATATATACTTAAATATTGGATATTAACACCCAGACACAGAACAAACACAAGTATTCATTATGCGAATGTTTGTCCTGGGTGGGGATCGAACCCACAACCCTTGGCGCATGGGGCAGTCACTACTGAATGCGCCATCGAGCCATTCAAATAATATTTTATATAATATTTATTATTAACATTTTATATCTTATGTAACAAATAATTTATGTATAAATATTATATATAAGATATATTGTTTTATCTCAGTAATAAAGAGTACAACTATGAAATATATAAGCTTAAAACTACTAAATAATGAAGGAACAATTTTAAATACCTTTACTATAAATATATATAAGTGACAGTGAAGTAATAGTTATAGTATACTATGTATATCTATTTTTTTCTAGTAAAATCGAAAAAAAAATCCCTCTGATTTCGGTAGGACCGTAGCTAACGCTTTTAAAAATAAGGGTGTTACAAACTTAATACGGCGGTTTTCATAATACCCAAATGTAGTTAACGATATGAATACTATTATTCCGTCCATCCCTATTAGCAAGAGAGGTCGAAAGTGCGTGTCGTGTGTAATTTTCACTCTGGTAAGGTCACGCAATGACCTTTAAGCCCGCATGACCTTTTAATTAAAGTGCGAAATTTGTATGTCTGAAATGTACGTTACGATGACATAAGTGTGGTCGTGCGTGTCGTAGTCATAACATCGAAGGAGTTATGACATACATTTACTAATGTCCGAATGTATGATACAAATATGAAATCGTTTGCATGTTCGTCTTTCGTGTTCAATAAAAGCGACAAATTTGATTTTCCGTGATATAATTTATTCATGCTGAAAAAATATTCGTGGAAAACTTTATTTATTCCGGAAAACGCAATGTGCGCCATGAAGCTTCATAGACGTGTAATAAAAGTGATAGGTATATCTGCCGAATTTCATATAGGAAGTATAAATACACTAGGTAATACAAGCTATAAATACTTGAAAGAAGCATGCATGTAATAATAACAGCCACTTTCTGAAAAAAAGCTAAAGAAAAAGTGTACATGTGTAGTTTTGCGCAAGTATTTCAGGCTATATTATATGTATTACATATATACGTATTTGATGAAGAAGTTTGAATGAGATTCAGTGGTCTAGTTTATTAGTCAATTGTTGATTGGGTTAAAATCGCAATTGTTTTAACTTAAAGGACTGACGCTTATGTAAAATCAACAGAATTTTAATGGAAATTGTATTTAAAAAAAATACAAGTTCGATTGAACTATTATTGTCTTAGGTTTGAGAGCTAACCTAAGACAATGATAATTAAATTGAAATTGTATTTTTTTTAAATAAATAATTAACTTACGAAAAGTAAACGATGCATACATTTATTTTTAGTAAGTAAATGAGGTTTCCAAACTAATTTTATAGTTGACTGAATCTTATTATTGGTTTTTCGTAACATCTTTTAGTAGAAAAGATACGACGTACGTGAATCTAGCGTTTACGTTGGCAACCATTTTTAAAACCCACCAAATGTTTCTGAGAACATATAAGCAAACACCTCGGCCGGTAAAACCATGGCGAGAAACCACAGATTAGCAAAATGCCAGAAAATAAAATATTGCGACAAATGCATTTGAAATTATTTATAAGAGTTAAATGGTATAAGATTTTTAATAGCGAACGCTAATTACATGTGCAAGGTGACTACATGCAGCAGAGATTTAATGTAACTACGTTAAAAGTTTCTGTTTGTGGTACCTACCCACTTGCTGAGTCAAAATAAATGAATAATATCATCGTAATGATAACCGTTAAATTAATTTTAAAATCATTTACCACATGTTGCGTTAAGAAAAGAATAAATCAAAACAAACCATAAATCAACGTGTTTCGTAACACCACAAGTTTAGATTGCATTCGATGCGTTCTATAAAAACCGCGCAAAATAGACCAATGGTTATTTTGTAGGGCGGTCTTGACGTCATACGAGAGCTTGTTCTGTAATGCACAGCCCTTCACACCGCACGTGTGTTCCCATTCGACTTTATTGCCGCTACCAATGTTTATAAACCGACAGACAGTTTGATGCCACCTCTTTTGATGTCAAACGATATGGTTTGAGAGTGTTTCACACAAGCTTTTATTTTGACCACCTACAAAGCTTGCATTCAGACGTCATTCTGTGGTTCTGTTTTCTAACTATGACTTCATAGTGAAATACGCAAATTGCATGAATGTGGTGATGTTTCAACTATATAGAAGGTTATAATAGAAAATTTATGAAATTCTTCTTATGTTACATACATCTTAAATCTGATTATACGATTAAAACGCTACCATGAGTGATGGTCAAACATTCAACCAATTATTCCATGACAATAATGTCGTAGTTAAATTGATATTTAAAAGTAATAGTATATGATTGGGGTAACCTATATTTTCTGATGTCTTTAATTAAGAATTGAAATTACCATATTGAACAGCTTATGGTTGAAATTTCTTAATGAATGCGTTATTAACCTAAATATAACTATGTACGTCCGTTAGGTATCTTCATTAGAAGCACGAATGGAAAGCGGTTCGCAATTCAACTTCTGATTCGGGCTAAACGCAAACATTTTCGGTTCATAATCAAGTTTTATGCACTACCACTGCTCTCTACTAATCCAATTTCTCCATAAAAACGAGGTAAAAGTATAACGTGGACATGCGAAAACGAAGTCACGGTACAATTAACGACGTTGGCGTAACCGCGAAACTTAATCGTCTGGAAACTTCTTATTAATTGCACGCAGTTTCGGGGTCGTGGATTAAATCTGTCTTCGAAAGGTACAGTTTGCGTATTTTGGACGTACGCCACACGTTCTGTCGCATGTGCGATCCCAACTCTGGGTATAGCAGCTCTGCATTGGAGTCTGCAAGTACTAGCAAATCATTTTGATCCAAATTACAATTTAGCAAAGTCGAAAATAGCTTGCTTCTTGGTTTATAAAGGAGTCGATCTACCTGACCCGTCTCATTTTTACAGATTCGTGTGGATACTGGAGTTCTGTTTCATCAAATACCTGTATTTTTTTTGGAGTCACGTTGGCTATACGGATTGTTCATTTAAAATGCCAGACGTCGAAACAAATAAAAAGTAGCCTTCAACACAGGATGTGTTAGACCGACAAATAATTTAATCATTTGGGGAAAAACATAATTAGTCTAATTAACATGAAGTGAAGTGAAAAATTATCAAAACCAAAAAAAAATCAACCAAATTATCAAGTGGTATTAAAAAAGCTTAATTGGGATGTTGGCACCATTTATATTTAATTTTGAAATATCAATTCTGAAAAAGAAAGTATCGTAGTATGCTGTTAAGCCTAATAGATTTTCAATCATATTGAGTCTAAGATTTTTAATTTTACAAAAACTGCTCAATATTAAGTCAGTTGACTATACAAACTAGTGACGTCACACGTTGACAAGCCCATACAAAATTTATGAAGTGATTCCGTTTTGACAGCTCTTAAAAAGTATCTCAATTGACTAGCCAGTCAACATCCCTATTCCGTATTTCCTTAAACAAGCATAAACCAATTCTTAAAATGTTGATTTAATTTTGATGTAAAGAAAAGAACATATAATACAATGTTTTCTATTTGCTTCCCATAGTCCCATGTTGGTCTGGGACTTAAAAATAATGTGCCAACTGTGTTCTTTGTCTAGAATGTCGCAAGCCTTTTACGACATCCTAGACAAGGAACACAGTTACTTGGTATATTGGGTTTTAGGTCAGTGATTGTGTAGGTGACGAGCTAGCCACTTATCATTACTTTTTTTTTATCAATTTTTCTTCTAAACCAGCCCAGTTATTTAATTAGCTGAATGTGGTTAAAGGGGATTACTGCTCCCTTGACTCTACCGTTCGGGCAATACGGGCATGATGTATGTATAAAAATATATAGGTATTCTATTTGCGCTTCCATCTAAATACACGTGAATTCATTGTTGTTAATTTATGAAAATTATCTTCTTTCCTAGATAAATGCAAAATATTCAAAGAATCGAAAACTTCTTCCAATCTTACCCTGCAACTAATGTTAAAGTGTACATACCCAAAACCATCTTACGTCTGTTGCACGTAAATAAACTAAAAATAAACTTCCGTAACGCGATAATTTGATGCATCTAAATGCATTTGAAACGGCATAAAATGAGTTTTGCTCAAGGAGTGGATTATCAGAAAGTAATCTTTAAAGCTTATAATGGTAAAATGTCTGCAATCTCCTAAAGATATATTCCTATTACAAATATGCGCCAATGCACAAGTGTCTGGGAATTCTGGGATGTCCTAAAGATATACAGACTTCAATCACAACGACACGCCAATGCCAAAGTGTCTGCAATCTCCTAAAGATATACTCCTATCCTAAATATGTGCCAATGCTAAAGTCTGTAATCTCCTTAGGAGTAATGGGTGTTAGAGTAATGATTGTAGCTGTCTTCGCAATGGTGGATGGGTTTCGCGGAACAAACGTCTGCGCAATGTCTGCCGTCATGCCGGGGCGCAATAGTAAAGCAATGTGTTCGATACCTGAGTCACGGACGATATGGGATTCGAACTTTGTAAAATTAGTTCTGGGAAGTTTTGTTTAGAAAAGAATATACATTGATGTACTCTGATATGCAGGTAAACTCTCTAACTATTAAGTTATAAAAGAAGTTTGTAACCAATTTTGATCACAGAATGCCTAGAATTTTTAATGAATGACAATGAAAAAGCAATACCCAATCATTACTTTTCATTGTAGACGGATGGTGTTCTTAATTGATCAAAATAACACTCTAAATTGTCGGCACCTTTAAAGATTATGATTTATGATATGGATTGCTCTAATTGATATTAAAACATCATTTGACGCTCGTTACAAATATTTGCTGTGCAAAAATGACTTAAGCAAATATTGATGTGTAAATCTTACTCCGTTTATCTTTCGAAATTTATTACAAGTAATTATTCATCAGCATCGTTAACAATTTTATGTGTCAATGTTATGAAAACTTTATCTGATTAATAAGTAAGATTAACAGCAATTGAAAACAGATAAGATTTGTGGTTTGAAGTTCTAAGATAAATAATATTATAGCAAAATAATAACAAAAAAACACCGGTTGTTTATGATTGTTATCGTTATCGGTCTTGACCTAGTAAATGTGTTTGGGTTTTAGTTTAATCAAATGGAAAACTACGCTTCGACTAAACGGAGGTGTGTCATTGATAAAACTATAAAAACAAACGTTGTGAAATGTTGACACTTGAAATAGCTGCGAATTTTCTGATATTTTCTCTTCGTCTCACCTTGGACGCGATTGCTACAGAAAATCCTACGAATCCTTACTAGAACTATAATTATACATTGCCAAAGTGCACTTGCGTATTGCTGTTTGTTTCTTTGTCCTACTTTGCAATTGTTTAAAATAGTTTTTTGGAGGGAAATATATTTTATTAGGGCCGGACAGCATATAGAAATCGAAATCCCCCCTAGGATTGCGCAGGGGAAGTAGCAGATAATATTAGTTTGGCGTATACTTTCAGAATTGAATCAAATTTATTGATAGAAATTTCCATGAAAGGAATAAGTCAGCTCAGTTAATTGTGCAGATGCGTGGTTCATTGAACCTATTATAGTTGAACACATAATTGTTCTTGATGAGTAAGCAGAAATGGCTTGATAAAAAAACGCTTTTGTGGGGTGTTTGTATCTTTAGGTTTGCCTGCTTAAAGGAATTGGTTATAATATAAAATCAGATTGTTATTTCTGTGTTAATAATTATCAGATATATCTCGTTAATTACACTGAGAGTAAGCACATCAAAATTCAGAAGAAAGTAAGGATTTTATTTTCAAGGCATAGGTACTTAAAAACGAATGATTTTAGAAGTAGAATTAGTTTTTTATACCTACCAGTAACAACCTTGGATATTTTATAAAACAGGAGTAAATAAACATAAAAATCACTACAACTGTTAGTGGTGATAAAATATAATATAAAATAAATAGTGTTAAAATATAAGAACATTTTCTCTGAAATTCACTTAGTACAATTAATGGAGGAAACACGATAAGACTTCCTGCGACGAAAACGAATAATAAATAACACTACATATATATTTAAAAGAAACAATTCATTGAAATATATATTTTAGTATGACGTTGCAATGTTAGCCTCTGCCAAAACCTACGTGCAACTATATATAATTAATGTTGGCTTATACGTTTTAGCTATTTTAAGACCGGCCGGCCTACACAACTGTCGCCTACGTCTAATATTAAGCATTCCTATTGGGAAATCTTTCGTTGGATACCCTGAAGGTCCGGACATGCGTCAGAGACGACCAAGCTCTGGGTCAACCCCCGATCGCTGGGGACAGAAATAAACACAATGCCCCTGTCAATCACACAGTAAACAGGAAAATAGACCACTCGTCCATCTGATCACCTTGGACTATTATTGGAGCGAACAACTTGAAGTGAAATGTCTTCTCTTCCGTATTGAAAGTGGACATTTTGCAAGAGTCATTTCGTTGCGTATAAATATTTTCAGCAGCAATTGCCTCTGTTTTTAATTTTAGATTATTTATTAGAGATGAAAAGGAAAATAGTAGGAGAAGGCTAGTAGATGTGTTTACTAATACTTTATTAAAATTATTGTTTAATACCATTATTGTTCGCAAATGATGACTCTTTTGTTGGTCTACTCATCAGAAATAAGTCATTGTTGTTATTGTTCAATTATTTATCACTTCCGTATAGCTTCATAATAATATTAGAAAAACGAGAAGACATAATTATTTACAGCTTTACCGTGGAAATTAGGTATAAACACGATGTTGCAAGTTATTATAATTTGCGTTTTGGTTTAATAGGGGACGATAAAATGTTGTTTTTGTAATATTTTTCAATAAGCATTGTTGTATCTATCTATATCCTTCCATATATCTACTAAGCTAAAATCTCTTATTGCACAACAAAAAAAAAATAGTATCAGCCATACTCTCAAGTCAGAAACGGATGACTTACGATAGTCAGATATTTTCTAAAGAATTTTATGTCTATTTTTACTTATAAACACTGTCAGCCGAAATAGCTTGATCAATCGTAAGTGTGTAAAATTATACATCTTTCTTTAATTGAACAAACTTTTGAGACTTAAGAATTTTTACTCTGAATTAATTGATGGATTTTCAAAAAGTTGTTTTTACACATTTTACTATTTTCTACATAGTAAACTATACCAATCGATCAAAAGTTTCAAGAATCACAATTATATAAATTTCGATTCTTAATCAATGACGTCCCTCGAAAAAAGTCCCGACGTTTGCAAACGACAAACAATTTGGCAAGAATTCTCCGTACCGAGACGGTAGGCGAATGACAGCGAAAGGTCAGGGTCTCCGGTACCAAGGTCGCGAGTACTACTCGTGTGACGTCACACGATGTTTTTACCGTGCCATCGATCCGTCTGCTGCCACGTCTGGTCCTCATGGAAGATGAATATATTATGACGCACGTGCTCTGTCACACGGATTTTACGATCTAGCACCGCTACTATGGCGTATCGATCTTGTAAAAGAGGCACTCGGACATAGAAGGTTCGAGAAAGGACTCAAACTACCACCTGCCTAGAAGTAACCATGTAGCCCTTTTAGTACCTATGTTCCCATTGCCCCTCAGGCCATCCAAGGGCCGATGAAACTAAAGTCAAGAGTTTGGAAATTTAAATAAGTAGATATAACGCGATACCAATTGCATATGGTATTATATTGCATAATTGTCTCTTAGCCTCATTAATTTCAACATGGAGGCTTAGAGACAATCTATATCAGCTCAATCTATACTAATATTATAAAGAGGAAGATTTGTATTTTTGTGTGACTGTATGTTTGTAATGAATAAACTTAAAAACTACTGTGCCGATTTCAAAAATTCTTTCATCATTGGAAAGCTACATTATCCGGAAGTAATATAGGCTATATTTTATCCCAATATTCCTACAGGAACAGGAAATATGCAGGTGTAACCCCGGGGCGCTGCTAGTATACGTATACAGTTCTAGTATCTGTACTCTAACTTTAAGTAAACAAAGGCTGACGATGACTGCCATAGCATTTTCAATGTTAAAACAACAATAGCGTAACTGATGTGTAATTATATGTCCGACCTTATGTAACATGGTAACATAGAAGCTTCCAGACCTGAAGAAATAATAATAACTAACAGTTTCTAACAGTTGCTGTGTAATTGACTTTATCTGCGAATTTAGTTTGCTTGTGTAATAAATTAATGTTCGTTGACAATGGGATGTTCAACAAGTTGAGTTATTTGACAATAATATTTTCATGGTAGGTGTATTCTCATCTAGTTCATCTTAGTACGTATGATATTTTAAATTTCTGTGTTGTGGTCAATTATTTTGTTATATTCATTCAGTTCTAGTTTAATCATATGAAAGCCTAAGCTTTAGTTATTTCATATTTAATTTTAAAATGTAAAACATCACATATTCAGTTTGCGAAAATTAAAATATGGCCGACAGACACATTACTCTTATCGTAAAACGTGAATAATATCTGTGATTGTATAAATACATTTATTTTTTGAAGTAAGACGTTAAAAATTAAGATATATTTATACAATTTTTTTATTGGAATAAATTAAGATGCATATAGAATGTAGATCCAAATTATTTTATGCCCGTAACACGGTTAACACAGCAAACAAATAGCGAATGGTGACGTTTTATAAAACTTGTTTAGGTATAATTGACGTCAATAGACATATAAAATATAAATGTAATGAATATCCAAACAATTCCAATTCATTGCAAGATATTTGGTCAAGGGAATCTGTAATCAAAAGTCAAAAGTCAAAATATTCTTTATTTATATAGGTTTCAAAGAAACACTTATAAATTGTCAAAAACAGTTCAAAGAGATATGATTCTACCACCGGTTCGGAATGTTGCATCTACCGAGAAGAATCCGGCAAGAAACTCGGTAGTTACTTTTTTCAACAACAGTATTAACAAAGTTATAAGAATCATATTTAACTTTGAACCATGTTTCAGAGTGGGCCTGGTGTGAAATAAGATAATAAAAATTTATAATTACTAAGAAAAAATAAAAAATATGACCCGACCAGAGCAGACCAGTCCCCAAAGGCGGCACCTGTTCCCAAGCATGACGTATGTGTCAGCCATCGCTTCACTCAACCATATTTTAGGGAATGTAACGACCCGCCACATGATAATGATAATGAAACAATTAAGAAATCTCAAAATATAAATCAAATCTGGCAAAAGAAGTAATAAAATATCGGTGTTTTAATAACAAAGGTTTCAGTATATGTAGTAGTATATTTGGAAATGTCAATATTAGTAGACCGATGTACCAAAAAATACGTAGAATTAAAGCATGTGAATGCTGTTAAACATTTTGGAATTTATTACGCTTCACGGCGCTGAATAGACATTATTATCACAATTGTCAAATTTGCGTAAACACCGCATACGATTCAGAGTATTCTGACACACTACGTCACTGTTTTTGTTTTCTGACGACAAACAACGGACTACATTGCTCTTATCCTATAACCTCATATTGATATCGAAAACTGCGCACTGCCGAATCATTAGAGAAAATTAAAATTATATTTTAATGCGTACTTGCTAAGGTGCAATTTTCATCGGTGTTGACTCTTCTCAATGACATGACGGAGAAAATACGTGTCTAATTGCGTCTTGTCGCGTGACACCGTCTGACATTGTTAGTCGAGCGGGGGCGCCCACGCCGCTCTCCACCGCCGAGACGTCATACTGTATTCGAGACTGAATGTATTTTCATCAGACTGAAATAATAAATACTGAGTTTCTTTCTAAGTCTAGGACTTTGGATTCATTTAACGCACATAATAAGTGCGTAATTATAGTTAAAGAATCGAGGCTAGGGAACGTCTGACTGATCGTCGTGTTTTATCGACTGGGTTAATATTTATTCCTGGGCGGAGTAGTTGAGACATGGTGGGTGGCCTAGCATTATCTCGACGTGCGCGTGTGCTCGGTGTTGTGCATCTGGCGCCTAATGACCGTGGGGTGCACATGCACGGCACGCGCACTATTCCGTACAACGGAGTAGCTACCTTATAGTCCCGGCAGTGGGGGTACCGGCTCCTCCGGAACTGGCCGCGGAAGGCCACGTTGGGGTTTTAGTCGGTTAGAGTACGACACACCGCCCTCTGAATCCCCGTTCAGAGGGCGAGGACTCGTTCCCCAAGTAATAAAAAAGAGTCACTAAATTCTAGACTAAAAGGAAATATGTGGACTAGAAGGAAAGGGGTTAGAGGACTGTCTGAATAGGCGGGAAGTTGATGAAACATGTTTCGTGAGCTAAACATACATTTCTATTTATTTATTGATGTGAAAAATGTAGTGCTGGTGACATAAGCTGTATCACCCGCATAGAATTCCGCCTGTCAAAAATTCACCCGCATAGATTTCAAAATACACTGGTGAAACGGCATTAGAATAACATTTAGGATGAAAGTACTTGACTTTTCAAGTAGTACTCTGTATGTCATGAAAGCTGAAACTTGATTTTAAGACGAAAATTCTCTAAAGCCGAATATCAATTCTACTCATAACAATTTGGTATATGACAGTCTTTGTATAGATTTTTACGAAGCATGCATGACATGTAGGTAATAAGCTTTGTTTTTTGAACTTTTTAATGCTCTTTTAAATGTTGTTTAAATAAATTTGGCTGGATGGCACATTTGGTAGTGACCCTGCCCTATGCGCCAAGAGTTGTGGGTTCAATCCCCACCCAGGACAAACATTCGTGTGATGAATACTTGTGTTTGTTCTGTGTCTGGGTGTTAATACCTAATTTAAGTATATATGTATTTGTATTACCACTGTTGAATCCGATATCCATAACACAAGTACTTAAGCTATTTACTTAGCTCGTAGTCGGATCAATGAATGTGATGTTGTGGGATATTTATTTATTTATTTCTAAATAATAAATCGTACATATAATGAATAAAAATACTTACTAGCTTTTCATTATAGTCAACGAAGACGCCATACATATTTGTTGGAAACTAAACCCATTCTCTGATTGTTTTACCGATTCGTGCTACCGATATTATTTTCTATCTATTCTGTAGGTAAGTACTCATTCGACCAACTAACGACTTCTATATTTATGTTCTTTTCAATGCCCGAGGACATGAAAAGACCACGGGACAATTTCATGAGACAATTAGTCTCGGTAATAATGTATTTACGATTTTAAATAAGACATAACGTCAGTCTGGTTGTACAAATAGCACATCACCGTGACAAAATACAGCTATTGATTTTAGTACTTACCGTCATTTGTCATGGTAAATCAATGGAAAATGAGTTTTGCAAGGCAACTTCGAAAGATGAGCCAAGTGTCACGTAACTCCAATACCCGGTTACGATGCAGCGATGGTAAAATATTTCGTAGTAGTTGCACTATTTTTCTTTGTACGACTTTTTCCATCGTAAATATTTAACGTCATCGATATAAATAGGACGTTGCATAATAAACGTCACCGATTCCAGGCAATCCCAACCATAATGGCTGTGTCGTTGAAGCCTAATGAAACTTTTTTCCTGCCGCAAAAACGTTGCAACTGTGCAAAAACTATATACTACAGTCACGCCCCTCGGACGAGCATAAATAAAACTCTATTCATCGCTGGTAGTCTTCCTTATCACCTGATAGGGCAGCCTTGGCAGCCGTCTATGTACTAGTATAATAAAGCTGATGTAAATGTATGAAGTGATGGTAGCGGTCACCCGTAGGGGCTCGTCTGGTCACGTGCATAGGAGGGTGCATAAGATGAAAATGTATCGCAATAGTATAAACGAGCTGTTGTCGGCCAAATGTAGTATAGAACATCACGTTATGGTACATAGAGGATGCGTTGAAACGTAAATTGGATTTGCACGATTCCTATTATATGCATAATTGCTTGTATTTACTCTACATTCGGACATCCGTGTGAAAAGTACACCAAACTTCAACGTAAAGTGGATTTGCACGATCCCTATTATATGCATAATTGTTTGTATTTACTCTAGATTCGGACATCCGTTTGAAAAGTAAACCGCACTTTACGTGATATCACTAAGTGATCTTACATGCGCTTGGTAATAATAAAGATAATAAATGAATCACGACATATCACACTCATTCTTAATATTTGAAAGAATAAATACTTGGCTTAGGCCCGTACTATTCTAAACACCGGTGAAAAGCCGAGAAGCGAAAAGCCTTAAGATAATAATGAAAAGGATAGTTAGAAACTTGTTGGTCAGATGGTTCCTAATAAAGGTGCCTTATAAATATTTTTTTAAAACATAGTGATGAAGAAGTTACAATTTATTTAGATGTTTTGTTTTGTTTTTAACTAAATAATCTGTTTGAATTATACTCATAATAAACCCACACGAAGAATGATAACCGTTGCTGATTAACTAGAAGACATAAATTCGCATCAAAACAAATAAAATCAGACGTGCACGGCCGAGAGCGCCGATGTACTTGTTTACGAAATTACAGACTTCGAGAATACACCAGGAAATGCGGTGTTAACAGCCGGCGGTGATCTGGCGGGTAAACATAGTTTTACACTAGGAAGAGGTTTAGAAGGTCGCACGCACTCATGATTGACAGACCAAACATTAGACACTTATGTAATGTGCACTACGTGTCTAGAGACGAAATAATCATGCGAAATTTGCTTCGTGTCTTATCGATCATCGTTAAGATTATGTATCGCTTAAATAATGTCGTTAATCTGTGCAGAGTTACATCCGTATTTGAGACCGGTTATTTTTAGTCTTTTGGAAACAAGACAATTACTATATGTCGGTATAATATTAATAATCTTGATCACACTTTTATCATTTGAAGCAATGAATTTTTAGTTAAGGAGTTCCGGAAAAAATCTCACCAGTAATAAAAAATGGTGAACATCATTTGCATACATTTGCCAATTCAACCTGGAGCCTAGACTTTTGAGCTATTTTAGGTTTACGACATTTATTCTTGAGAGGAAAGCGAGTAGTTTCGTTGATGTAGATATACTCTAGTTTTATTTCCGCGAGTTTTCATAGGTATTTAAGCTAATACTGGGTCTTTGAACCAATATCATAGAAATTTTAAAAGCGTGCCATACTGACCTGTTTCTAAATCATTATTGTCCCTTTCATCTCTAATGATCTGATGACTCTTAATCCAATCCTAATTCCTATTTCATTTTATCTTTAGAAAGTCATTTATTAAGCTTTTGATCTAAAATAACTTCAAAGTAACTTAATTCATATCATGACAAAAGACATAATTGCAGACATTAAATGGGACACAAAATTAGAGAAATATCACAAACTAATCTATTTAGTGGAAATTTGTGCGTGTCTCAACTTTATTAAATGGAATCGTGAACGAAATGACCTATATTTCATATAAATCGACCAAATTGTTAAGTTTATGAACATTTAGGTTACTAGGTCGAAGTGTTGCGTCATAACAAGGACAGTAATATGCTATAATACGCTGCAATATAAAACTACACTATTGAAGTCACTCGATATTAAACTCTAACGCTTCAGGATAGAAAGCAAATGTTCACGATGAAACTTGAACGGTGGAAAATAAAAATATTCTCTACCAGGTGGGAGTGACGTTACGAATCTGTGTGCGACCTCCTTTGTCAAATTGCGTAATTTTCTGGGTCATTCGCCAGTACAATATAACTATTGATAATGTAGTCAGATTGTACTAGAGGTTAAACAATATGGGTGCTATTGTGCATTTTGATTGTGATTTTATTATATTTTGATTACCTATACAAAATAACTACTGCGAAATATATTTAAATTCATATACATATATACTGCAGTAAAAAAGCAATTTAATTAGTATCTTAAGTTTTTAAGCCAGAAAGCGCAATAACGTTCGAGTTATTTCGACTAAATCTTCAGCTTGTATGTAATGAAACGCCTTACATTTTCTTAGCAAACAATTTGTGTTTTCCTTACTTTCAAAATCTTATCCTCAAGTCATGCACGCACATCAAATCAAGGAACCACGTTTAATGTTTTTTTAATGTTTGTGAGAAAGTTTGTTCAGAACTTATTAATTATACTAATTCTGTCCCCTACGTGGAGTATTCCATAAGTCTAATCTATTTTTGTGGTTAGAAGGACACTGAAGTTGTAAATTTTCTACAAAAATCTTTATTTGTTTTTATACTCTGTTTATAAAACATCATCGTACTAATCAAAATGATACCGCGTTTTAAGTCATAACGGCAATTATTGGGACAAATTAATTTGAGAAGTAAATATCGTTTTTATTATGACATATGGGTATTTTCCGTAAATAAAATAATTTAAACAATAATAAAAATATGACGTAATTATTTTTATCGTCAAGATTCGACAGTCGCCTTTGATATTTCCATCGCTTCTTTACTGACTATGACATAATATTATGGGTCCAATAAATTCCTGATAGACTTTTTTCCAACGACACATCAATGATTTTTCTTTGGCAATAAACAGGTAACGGTCTAAGAATAAATAGATAACATAGCACATTATTGACACAACACTTTCACAATCGGTGTCTTAATTGTGGATTTATCAAAGATTTTAACAATGACACACAACAGGTAGCTACTACTTACGGAAGCAAACTTCGATATTCCTCAAATGTAAGTTTTGTGGTGAAAAAGAAAAGGTATTCGTGCATGATTAAAAAAAGGATTTTCCTTCTTATATTAAACCAATATCTAGGTAAATACATATATAATAATTGGATTCGCAAAAAACAATAACGCAGTTAACATTCAAATGCGTCTAACAATGATCACGGTTATTCTGGATTCCTGATTTATTTCCGCGCGGCGTTTTTTTTTGTCTAAGTCCAAAATAATGGTCTACATAATTGTTCGTTTATGCCTTCTGGACAGGATCACGCGGACAGAACTTACTACGCGCCAGGAATTAAAAATAGTTCTTGTAAACACATGCGTGCTCTTTTACAAGAATTGATTGCAGGCCGTTAGGTTTTAATTGCAACAAAAGCAGGAAGCCGCGTGCTGTGAGTTTTTTTGCAAAACTAAAAATGTTATGGCTGAAATTCCATCGGTCAGTTGTGTTTGCCAACAAAAAGACAGAATAGTCACACAATTATACACGTTATGTCAGATATTGCTGTTTTCAGGGCCACGAGGTGATATAGGTGCGATTCGCATCTGCATTTGAAGTTATAGTTATGTAACCACTACATTTAATAGAAACAAAGATTTTCATATTAATAGGCAGGCACCCAATACTGAAATCAATATAAAATTGGTAAAATTAAATATGAATCTCTTATGTTAGCAAAAAAGGTGACGTTTCCACTTGCAATATCAGATGAAAAGGAAATTCGTACTTCACTGATAGTATCGATCTATCTGATTATATTAAACAATATAGTTAATGTATATCTCTACGATAATATTTATTAAATCTTTTGCATAACAAAAGACTAATTAGGAAGAATACGAAAGGATTTATCAATAAGTTATCTCACACGAATCACCATCATTTGTCAGTGTTAAAAATTAATTTTAACTTTTTTTCAAGATAACAAAATGCGAACAAAGACAAGTCAAATATACCCGGTATATGACTGTCTATTCCCGTAATTAATGTTCATTACGGTGGATGTGACGGAGACGCGGCAATTAATGCAATTGCAAAATAAAAACAAAACTATTTGCACAAATTAGTCGGTTGTGTCCCGTCATTCAGTGTTAAAACTGTCCACTCATGTGACCAACAACGTGACTGTAATGGTGTAATAGTTGATTCATTAAATGATAAATTATGAGCGTTAATTTTCAGCATTAAATGATCTATATTTTCTGAATACGTTTGGACAGATGCGCCATCTTGTATTAGGTTTAAGGACAAGCCAGAACCTAAGGTAACACAAACGAACCAATATAACTAGTTTTAAATTTTTTAATTGTTTATTTCTACACAAATTATTTAGCATGAAACATTGAAACAAAGCTTCTGCAGAAGATAAAAATGTAGTAGGTAAATCTGTAAAGCTAACAGGTAAACAAAAGAGATTGATGTATTGTTTGTGTGTTCTTGAAAAACAAGAAATAGGTTCATAGCAAACTTGCGTGTTAGTTTCGGATTTGTGGATTTAGCTTAGTTCAGTACATAGGAGAAAATGAAAGCATGTCGGATCTAATTCCACATCGGGTTTAACAAACCGACGCTTTTGTTATTTTATGTTTGTTGTATATTTTCGTGTGACTCCGAATGGTCTGGGTTCTTTGTACTTCCCTTTTGTTTTGTTCCGTATTTATATTATTGGCTTTTGGTTCGTTGCCAATTTTTAATCATTATCCGCAATCACGTAGCTACTTAGCTATCAAAATATGCCTGTCTTGATTCATTATATCTTCATTGCAAAAAAAGATTGAGTACAGCTTCCTTGAATTTATTTGCTTATAAATATGTTTGCCTAACTTTGCCAAAAAAAAATCAATTTTAGGGAAAAATCTTTCGGAAGAATTTTGCTGGATTCTCATGTTTGACACTGGTTTTCCTTAACATTTTATCCGATATACTAAGGCTGAATGGATGGTATATTGCTAATGGTATATTGGTTATTCTTTCAAATAGCAATTTTCGTTTTGAGCAATAGAGTGGGTATAGCTACACCGGTTTCTACCAGATACTTACTCGTGGCTAGACTCAGATATACATATATAACAAAATAGAAGTCGTCTAATCGTTTGCCAAATGAATCCGGATGGAGTAATAACGCAAAACAAATAAACATAATAGCTTCATAAACGTGAGACCAGTACTCAGGTATTTAGTGGGCTATGGTGGTTTTTTTTGGTGAAGTGCCAGCTGAGCATTATAATTGCAATAACTATATTTTCAGCATTTATATACACGTTAAAGTATATATAGACTAGTTTTTTAGTAGCTAAAGTATTTTCGTTGCGTCTGGATGATAAGACCAAATTTTAAAGTGGCAAATCTATTAAAATATTTGCTTTAATAAAATCTGTGTATAATTTTTATATTGCATTTTATAGCGTAGGTAAATTAGTATTATCATCATCTTCCTAGCGTTATGTCCCATGCTTAGACGGGGTCCGCTTAGACCATGATCCAGGATTTAGCGAGTCTGGTAATTACATTGAAGCGACTGCCGATCTGACCTTCGTAACCCTAAGATAGGGGAACCAGACAATTTTTGGATCATGGTTACAAATTCAAAGTTGTTTAAATTTGCAGGTTTCATCACGATGTTTTCCCTCACCGTCGAGCTAGTGGTATAAATATGTACATAGATTTTTTTTAAATCTAGAGGTACATGCCCGGGTTTTAACCCTCGGTTAAGAGGCGCGTGTCCTTCCTTACCATTGAGCTACCACCGCTCTAGGTAAATTATTATTAGTGAAACAAAAACATGGATTTTATTGTTTCTGTCAATGTCACAAGTTAATACGGTCATTGACACTAAACATATTTATATTATAGCATTTAAAGCATGCGCTTTTGTGCTGAAGGTAATTCGAGAAATTGATGTTTCTGGAGTTCAATGCACAGTTGTCGAGCCACAGACTTTAAAAACATACATATTAATGAAGCTAATAACCTTTTCTATTGAGTTGTATAAATTTGTGTACTTTTTGTAGCAGGATTCTATCCTACGTCTGACTAAAGTCCAAGCTATGAGTGTTTAGCTCACACCAGTCAGTCATTAGTGTGGTGTGATAGCAAACGTTCTTTCACAAATTCAATGTCAGTTTTGTTTTTCCTTTGTTTAGACTGGATTTCTAATTAAACAAACAATTCAGACACGTGTTTTACCCATGCATGCTTATAAATCGCTCACTGTTTTCTGTGTAGTAGTAAATCATTTTCAATACACTTCTGTTAATTTACCAAAACAATTCTGTTACTTGCCTAAACTTTGTAGTGCTATTAATATTTAAATGCAAACTAATTCAAAATGCACACCAATGCTCTTTTCTTAAACGAATGGTTTCTGGAATCGATTAATAGAAAACCGTAAGCTTTTTTCAGCATGATGATGGAAATGTCATCGAGAATTACAATGGTACTAAGGATGACTTCGGATAAATAAATATAGTATATTATTAAGATAAGAAATATGACAAATATACAAAAAGGGGGCATATAATACATCTGTTATGAAAGTATCATCGATATAATGAACAAAGTACTCGTTGGTAGGTACATGATCAAATAACGGCCTTATTATACTAGCATGCATTTCAATTAAGATTAATAGCAGTAATTGATATTACTGGTATATTCATGTAACAACACTAATCATTGACTACGGGTTCGCTTGCTCCGCCTTTTCAATAATTCAATGCAATGAGGAAGATATATCTATCCTGTTTTATGTTTCTAACGTTATATAGAATTATTTAAATTAACGTTATATATTATACCGGTATATATAATGTTTTGAAATAAACAAATCAATTCCAGATTTCTTAATAGTAGATTTAATCGATTCAAAACCAATTAAGAGACAAATGAGCCAAATAATTTTAATTAATGCACTATTACGAATGATCACGGACCTATTGTTAAAGTTTTTTATTAATCGCAAAATGACATCGAAACGACCTCTAGTTCAGGATCTATTTTTGCGTAATGTCTTTTGTGGTATGATTGACTGTTACACAACCGTTACGCAACTTCCTAATTTAGAATCTAAATGTGTTTTATAAACGAGAACATATTGTTTGCCAAATGCGTTTAAATTCATTACAGGTTTAGTTAACCTGACCGTTTTTGACTATCTTATTGAAGCAGCAATGGTTATCGGTGACAAAGATTCTACCTTATTGGGTGGATGTGTATGAAATGGTTCAGATGGTGATATGCAAGAATACAACAGGATAGGAATAGAGGTTTGTTATGAATTTCTCGCCTCGTGTTCAATGTTACCCAAAACATCCTCAGGTTAGCTGTTCTAGTCACTAGCGGGTATATTTTTTCTGTGCTGTGATGCATTGCACAAGGTATACTGTAACACGAGGTTTAAAAACGGTTGACTGTATTTTAAAGTTTTTCTCCAAAATGCAACAAAACATGTTACAATAAGGACTGTATAAAAACTACTATTCGAGAGGGAATTGCACGTTTACAATGTTAGCTTCTAACTTGTGTGTATGTAACATAATGAGGATTTCGATGAACAAAAATACAACAATAATTCAAAATGGTCATACACTTATAACGTTATAATAACATAGATTGTTGTGAGGAATTTTATTTTCAGGAAAAAAGAGCATGGTATCAGAAAATACATTTTTGTAAACATTTTCACTTTAGTAGACATTCCGGAAAATAATAAACTATTCTTTATTAATGCAACAAAACATCACACAACGAGGAAAATGCATAAAAACATAACGTAAACAAAGCGTGTGCGTAGAAAAAATCTCGAGATCATTACCCGAGTACCAACCACCTTGATAATAAGGATGTAAACACTGAATGGTGAATAAAAAAGGATGATCCACTTACCAACATGTGATAAGCTGGTGAGATCTGACTCTGAAATGAAAAAAACAATAATGCGTGAAAACAATGCAATGAGAGCGTGCAACACAAGGCTTCATGTCATTATGATAACTGTTGCAGTAATTATAAGTTCTTTGATAAGAAAACAAGTATTGTGATTGATTTGTTATACAGGATATCAGTCATATGTATCTATCTATAAGAAATTTAATTTAATAAGAACTTATTATTACTACTTAAGTAACACATAAACAATATTGAACACAAATTAAAATGCACACATACATAAATAAAATTGAAGCGTGACAGTTGATAACTGCGATCGAAATCTATTTCGTATTATTCATAATATTCATTAGCGATATTAATTTAATCGAGACGTGTTCCATTATTATGGTATACGCAGTTGCAGAGGTGACATTTCATGTACCTAACACAAAGGAAATATCGTATATATCTATAAACAACATCACTTAAAAGGACACTTTAATGACCATTGCGCATTTGATGAATTCTTACGGTTTCCTTGTTTCAGTCGTTTCCGTAATTATTGGTATTCCACTGCTGCTTGTCTTTGTTATTATTATCCTCTACATCTTCAGTATTAATTTTAATTGTGATTATACTTATCAAATTCTCACGCATTAACATTTATGCTTCCATAGCACCTAAATTGTTGATGTTTATAGTTTTGATGACGCTCGCAGTTTTATTCCCGGAATTTGTTTTCAAAACTGAACGTTATCACCGAAATTTGTAATCTTAACTTCCAGACGTCTATAAAGATAATTTGTTGCTAAGAAAGAATTCGTAAACATGTTGTTGGGGTCGAAAAGGTCCCTGCGGCTTTGTTGATTGAGATAATTCAAGTGTCGTCAGATTTCGACAATACAAATCAAAATCACGTTTATGACGCAGATGTATATTTACAAAAGTGATTGAGCCCGCAATTCGGACACTGTTTGGGAATAAAAGGCCACATATGACGTGCGAGATAATTCGTTCGAAAACATATATCATAATAACATTTGTAACAATATTATGCATGACGGGCGAGGGTTCAAAACAACTTGCATCATTTGTTTTTCCCGGGCTTATAAATATGATAGAAGTTATGCGAAAAATCGCAACCCGTACGCGGAAAAACGGTAATTAAACAAACATTGTCATTCAAACAACGTTTATTACTGTTTTTCGGTAAATACCTGTAAAATTTGCATAAACATATACACACCTACTTAAATTTTACGTAATTGTTTATATAAAAAGTCTACTAATAAGAATTAATGTCATTATCAATTCGTCTTACACGGCCATAATAAAAATGTTACTCTTCTGGGAAGAACCTTTTATGTTTTCATCATCGAGGTATACATATACTTCTCATATCTCGATGGTTATCATAGATATTTTAAAGCGGATTATTGTGTCTACTTCTTTGAATACTATATATATGATAAGATTATGAACAGTTCTAGTACATAGTTTATTTGCAAACCAAATAGTTTATTTTTCACTATACATATGTGCTTATCGAGTAACTAGTGCTATAAAAATCTCCGATATGAAGATCACGTTCCATAATATCACTTCACGTTTCATGATGCACGTTTCCTATGGTAATTATCTTTGTGTAATTACGTTTTTACTTTATGTTCTCAACCTTTGTACTATTAAATACTTACATTTTTACTGATTCTATTATATGCGAAACCACATGTATGTCTGCCCGTCTATTTGTAACGTTATCACGCCTAAGCCAGTGAATTAACAGTGATTTGAGTCGCCTAAACAAGCTGAGGACAATTTCTATATTTGAAAATAAAGATTGATTTTGCGTCATAAAAATCCACGCAAGCAGACCCGCGGGCAAGAACCAGTCATCATAAATACAGGGTTAAGTTATTTTAAAAATTAATCCCTAATAAATAACTAAGCACTTTAACTAAATATAGTAGCGTCGTGACCGCGACGGGGATCTGACCCGAGACGTCAAGCGTTTGGGTAAACAAACATGCCGATAAAAATAAAGAGTACAATCGGCCTGCAACGTCGCTATTATGGTCTACAGGGGGCCAGATAGTGTTATCGGTAAAGTAATTATAGCTAATCTATTGACACTGCGCTAACCCCGGCTGGAACGATCGTCAAGCTCATAACACGACGACTTAACACTACAAAAGGAGTTTTGGATCTTCTGGCCCACACCAGAAAAATACCCTATTAACATTAATTGTAGAAGTTGTGCGGTGGTGGCTCAATGGTAGGGACAACTGAGGAGTGCGGGTTCAAACCAGGGCACTTACCTCTGGATTTTTCAAGTCTATGTACGTATTTATACCACTAGCTCAACGCTAAAGGAAAACATCGTGATAAAACCTGCAAATTCAAACAACTTTGGATTTGTAACCATAATCCAAAAATTGTCTAGTTTCCCTATCTTAGGGTTACGAAGGTCAGATCGGCAGTCGCTTCAATGTAATTACCAGAGTCGCTTAATCCTGGATCATGGTCTAAGCGGACCCCGTCTAAACACGGGACATAACGCTAGGAAGATGATGATGTGGAAGTTTAAGTGAAGTAAATATGTTGGATCAACTTAATCGTATGAATGTATTTTCGAAAATGAAGACTAAGGAAAAGTTTGTTTAAGTGCTATTAGGAAATGTAACTCAAGACGACAACAAAGTGGATAGACGAGATTGGTGAAAGGAGCAGGAACTAGACGCATCCGGCTGGTCGTACTGGAAATCTACTTAGAGCAGGCAGTAGTTGTAAATATCCTACAACTACAAACCTATGAGGATAGATGCATTACATGGAGTGACGGTAGCTAAATGTAGTACGTGTTTACCTAACGTGAAAAGTCATGTCAAAAAGGGTTAGTCATATTTGGTGAATGTCTGGCCTTCTCACAACAAATATCTAATAAATAAATACCGTATTACATCTGGTTCAACCTAATCCTGATAATGATCAATGAATGAGAATAGGAACATAACACTAAAATGAAGATATCAATCTAATACAATATGTATATAATTCTGGAGGAAGGATCAAAACGTCCCAGTCCTTGTTTCCAGTGTTAAGACCATGCACAATTTCTCGGTCATCGCACAAACAAGATGCTTATCAAGCACCAGTGGAATACACCAGTGCCCTCGGACATAGTTCCTTGATACCGATAACACTATGAATAGACCGATTGTATGCAACCTGCACTGCTCTTTCGTCACGGAACCTCGGTTGAGAAAGCATAATGGCGGGTAATTACAACTATAAGATAACAAAAACGCTTAGCCCTACTTCTCGAATTACGACACTTGGTAATTTCTTTAGGTGTCGTAAAAGGCGGTTAAGGGAATCTTCTCGAGTGCAAGTAAAACGGCGATACTAAAGTGACTCCCACGAGATTATTAGTCCGCAAATGACCTCCGCCTCTGCACTTGCTGTGGGACTTTGAACGCAATTTTATTAGGATATAACACGAAACTCCACAGTTTGGTGACCCAGTGGCTCGTGTAAAGTTTTATTATAAAGACGAGTTGCTTTTGGTGTAGACAACCAAATTTTAAGCAAATTCATCTACGTTTCTTCATTTGTTGATTTCCTCGGTGTTTCGGAAGAATGGTTTGAAGTTGGTATCGGGTGATTGTCAGATGATACAAATATAAATATGCAATAACAAGAGTGAATATAAAAATGATTATCATGTTGACCCTCTTAAAACTTGATCTCACTTGAAACATAAGGAAGAAAGATTAGTAGTAGTGTTTACAATACTATTATGAAAAAGGATCGGCTCGCTCATCATAGTCATCAGTGTTATTAATTTATGTATGGGATTTACTATGAATGTTAGGGATTTATATTGTATGCCTAAACGCATATAGCATAACGAGTGATGATGATGAAGATAAAAAAAACCTACAAACACTTATTTTTTTAATACTGGATATCTGGCATCTCTTCTAAGTCGTACACTCTTGTCAGAGTGGTCGTGGTTGCGCAGATCAGCAGTTGCAAACTTTCCCGAGGATTGCTATTTTAGCGATTTGCCCCCACTTCTGCCGCTGGCAAAGCAGACGATTTATACATGGCCAAACAAATAAATTAAAAACTCAGAGGTGTTAAGGATAAACAATAAGATATTAACTTCAAAATCAAAAGGAAGAATTTTTAAGGAAATATTACCCAGTATTTTACATTTTGCGAAATGGTTATTTTAATGTTCCAACCGCAAAGTTTTGTATGAATGGATATTCTGATATCATCATTTGTGATGTTGCATCTGATTTAATGTGCACGTACATTATAAATCAAGTAAATGACCCTGTAATATCTAAGGTTAAAGAAAACAAACAACTATGTAAACATGTATCCATCACATTACATATAATTGGCAAGTACTTACCTTATGATATCTATGAAAAACTGCTGAAAGTAGCTACTATCAATTACTTATTTAAATCTGAAAGTAACTGTAATTCTTTTTTACTTCTATCACTAAGCCTATATCTTTACGTGACATTATATATGTATGTATGTATGTATATCTATACGTAGGATCTTATTTTGTTCAATCAATCAAGTCTAGTTCGGATTTAAAGAATGTGTTTAGGTTTTTTCAAAACACAATAATAGTCATAAAAATAATGAACAGTCCCATTTACAACTCGTGCATATTAATTTAGATCTGCATTAATCAGTACCTATACGATAATGTTTCAGTTGAACATTGAACAAACTCCGTCACGACATTCAGTTTGCTCGTGTGATTTGGTCTTATCGTGCTTCATTATAAGGAGGTCACGAGTGACCCAGCCTTCTAAAGACATTACTGGAATAATCTTAATCGTCTACCTAGTTACTGAGGTTATTCAACGATACCAGATACCAGCTTGGGTAAAAGGTGTGGCGTTCGTTGAATAATGGGTAAGAGAATAGTTTCATTTTTGATGTTTCGCATTTAATGACTGGTTTAGAAGAAGAGACGTGTCAATCCATGTAAGCAATCTTTTTAGATACCTAATGTTATTAGCTTTTAGGTACAAATTCGTAGGTGATGAAAAGAAAAGGTGGAAAAGATGACTATCAAGTCGAATGAAATGTGTTAACACAATGTGTGTCAAGACATTTCACGTCAATTTTATTTTAATTTGTTTTGGCTAAAGTTTGTTAAATTTTTGTGGCATATCGCATCACCAAACACCTTCTTAAGAGAAACTGTCAATTTGATGCGAGTTCATTATATTCAAGTGCAACGCACCGCAAAGTGTAATATTTCTGTATAAAGAAAAATCAACTGATGACTTGGAATATGAAATTCTGAATCAGGCAGCTTATAAATCTTCTGCTTGATGTATGAAAATATTATTTCTGTCATCATCATTCATGACCCTTATGGTTAAATTTTATTTCACCTAATCTTATCCTTATAAGTATCAACATTTATCTAGGTAGTTGTATGTCTGAAAAAAATCATGTCAAATAAAAAGAGATAAACATCCGCATAGGAAAAGTTAGAGCGATTTGCATAATAACGAACAGCACAATGTATTAAGTGTTGACGCTATTGAAATCTTTCATAGCTCAAAGACAATAATAACTACAATCATTACTTCACTATTTTAGTCTTTATGTCGTGGTACTGTTTGTACTAAAAGTGAAGCACATGATGCTCTGTGAGAATGTCTAAAATTGAATACAGTGCACTAACTCTGTAAATGTTTTGTAGTATGCTGCATGCGTAATTTCACTGTATAGGTAAATTTTTGTAATTTGTGTATTTTTCGAGTCAATAATGAAAACTTTTGGTTAAAAAGCAATAATGTGTGTAACTTGTGTGAAAATAAATTCCTCTGCTCAGTATCTACTGTATAATTCAATCAATGATTTGTTTTGCATGTGAAGATTGTTCGAGAAAACTGTGAGATATTTCGTTTTTATTTCTGTAAGGCAACCCACTCTTAAGAATTTATAAGATCATCGCTAATATTACTTCTGGAATCTTCAACTTAAACTGTGTTCTTTACAGAAATATTTTACCTCAAGTAAAATATGTCAATTATGTGACAAATCAACCTTAGAATTATAGGCTTGGATATTACATTCTCATACAAGTCCTTCGAAATCAAAGCCAAAAATCAAACCAAGACTGTTATGTTACTTTGCACTGTGAAAATCAAATAAAAGACAAAAGCGTTCTTTACAGTCATTACTTATCAATACGAACAGCAAAACAATATTTTTTTGGTGAATGCTCTGCCATGGGAGCAATGTTCGGGGTTTGGCCAAACGATGAATCCGAAAGGAGGAAATCAAGAGGCCTCTCTAAAGGCTGTGGCTAACCCAAATCACTTTAGTTCGCAGAATCAACAATGATGGAAAAACCGTTATATATAAATAAGCATAGATCGATATAAACGTATAGATTAATTCAATTAGAAATTGGTCTCCTAGCCTAGTTTGGGAAATTCTTGGATGTATATTTTTTGTTACTTGTTTTATTTGTGTTAGCAATAAATATTTTTTCTTTTTGTTTTATTTGCCCTTTTATATGAGAACGTATTAGTTGGACAATTTACTTTTTGGTGAAAACTTGTAATTCTTCGTCATCATTCATTCATCCCTTATAGCTAGTTAATCCATTGATTCAAGCAACCTTTATAATAATCTGATAGTGTATAAAGATACATTGGATGCTGTTAAAAAATCTGTAATAATAATAGAAATTGGGTACTTTCTCAGGATATATCAATTATTATTTAGACTTAAGTGCCACCTGGCAAAAATATTATAAGGCTTTAATTTCCATAAGAATTTGTTTATAAACCGTTTAAGTTATAAAGGTAATACATAAAAACATTGCGATATAATCATATCCGTTCGGCTTGACGCGTAGATATGTGTAGACTTAACAACAACAAACTACAGAAATCACACTTATCTGATTGTTCTGCAAATATTTATGGGAATCGAGTAAACCTGTTGCTTCAGTGTCGAATAAAAAATTGTACAACAACTTGTTGACAGCTGAGATATCGTAAACCATAGATCATTCAAGTTTCACGTGCCCCAAACATTATGTTGGACCGTAATCTTTTCGTTTGCGTTCGTCTTAATGCGTTAATATACAAAGCATAATGTATTAACGAATAACGCGGAATATAGTTTCACGTGGTCAATGTGTTTTCTATTTATTTAAATTGGAACATAGGGCTGCAAAGTTACTAAAGTATTTAATTAAAATTGATTGATTGATTGATTGAATAGCGGTGGTAGCTCAATGGTAAGGATACGCGTCTCTTAACCGAGGAGTGCGGGTTCAAACCCGGGCACGTACCTCTGGATTTTTCAAGTCTATGTATCGTGATACGGATTTGTAACCATGATCCAAAAATTGTCTGGTTTCCCCTATCTTAGGGTTACGAAGGTCAGATCGGCAGTCGCTTTCATGTAATTACCAGACACGCTAAATCCTGGATCATAGTCTAAGCACGGGACATATCGCTCGGAAGATGTAAACGATTGATTGATTGAATGATTCACAGAAGAAAATGTCATAAAATTTACTTACACGAACACTTTAGCTTTACACAAAGAGGATTACACACTGACACAGACGTCGAGCACTGCATAGATAATTAGAAACATAAAAACACTAAACTAATAATAAGGAACGCTAAAAATATGATACTCGATTGAGAATAAAACTATTTACTAGCGGAAGTACATCCTTGTTAATATCAGCCGACATTGCGGCTGTACATTTTAACACAGTACAAGAAGAGGTTCCTAAACATAATCATATCATATGTATTGTACTTAGTTACTTTTAATTTGGGTAATCCCGTTTCCACTTGGAATATAAAATACCTGATTAAAATCTACGGTACAAGGTAACGTTTCCACGAAACCCTTAGCTTTACCTACTGACTCCTTGCTGATTCTAGACATCTACTAGACCAGGTCTATAGCCAGCCCTAGAGGTGTGTAATTACTAGTTAACAGCTAACTGCCACCTCCATGTGACTTGGTGGCGCCATGATAAGGTTTCCAGCAACCGCAAACACTGTCAGCCAAAGAGGGTCACCTGTATACGTTACATTGAGCGATTATACCGCGTGGATGTAAGTGTAGATAAAAAGCACGGGCTAGTAAAAAAAGAAGGACTGCATGCTGACATACTACGCCTGAATCCACGTTTATGCATGTGTAAGTGAGATACTTATGTGTAATAGATATCGGATATCTGTCATTTGGAGCGCTTATTAGGTCAATGTTTGACGTGAGTTGCGTGTCAAGTTGGAGCACCTGAGGAGTCAATGTCTAGTTAGTGGCGCGGAGTCCTTCTTTTTTTACTAGTCTGTGATAAAAAGTAGCGTGGCACACGCGTGCCTAGGATTTGCGGTGTCTGTTTGTGTATTTTAGAGTTAGCGACATGCTGTTTATATATGCCTAAGCTACAATGACTGAATACGCTTCCGCCAAAGATATCGCACAACCAGTTAAGCTGGGTTACTCGCGGCAAGGAAATTATGCCAAAATTTAATTTAGTAGTTTCTGCAGAAAAGGTTAAAAAGCATTTTTTTCCTTATTTTAAGTGGGCCTTAACATATATACGTATAGGTTTTGGCCGTGGCTCCGCCCGCATACGATTTGGTTTGTTACTGAAAGACTATCACAGGTCTCGCCAAATTGTTGAAAAGTGAAACAAATTACTTAATTTATATTGAGTTCTATAGGTAATCGATTTGACATAAAAGGAGAACAAAAATGGGGCACAGTCTTGCTAATTGAACCAATTATGCAAGTGAATTTCACCTCCTGACCTGACTCAACAATGAATGAACTACCAATAGACTTTCTCTAAGAAAATCTGACTACTTCACTGTTGTGCAGAATGAATTTGCTATAAGCGAGATTGGTAATTGATACGTTCTTATTGCTCATCGTTGGATTGATGGAAAATCTTTGTTGAACTACTTAGTATTTTTCCTCCTTGTGAAACTTTATCTGCTAGATTTTCCACGTCACAAGGTAATGCAATACCTTTATTAACGTCATTGTTTAGACCACATCTTTAACCAAGTGTGGGGATTTTATCGGGAAGATCATTTTCCTCGGATATACCCAAATGACTTCATAATATAGATTTAGAGATAGGTAATACAAATTCTATTGTTTTTGTTGTAATCGCCAATATTTAAAAGATAACTACAATGTTACACAACTAAGACTTTCCTCGTTGAAAATTATTGTTGTAACTCGTATATTGATGAAACACTTCTTGAGAAGTTTGTCGTGAAGAGATTTAAGACGAAGATTAATTGCTTACTACGTCAATGACTGTAAATTTCCGTAGAATTTATCGATAACTTCTTGACTGCAGTCTGGACCCGGAGAAAACATCAACTTTATTATGTCCGAGCTGATTGTTATATTCATTGCTATCATTATCAACTTAATTTAAATTGTTGATAAATATATTACATATTAAACTACTCTGTAGTTATTCGTACACATAATAATTTGTTCTTGTCCCTATCAAATTGAGTGTAATCTCTTAGCTATCCAAATAATACTTTTCTCTCATCACGTTATACAGACATGCGATAAAATCTGCAGATATTAGATATACAAGAAAAAAACGTCGGAAGTACTCATCACGCGCATTATTAAGATAAAATCTTTACACAATTTACAGATAATGATAATAATTGCTCTGTTTCCAAGCGAAAGAATGCGTGCGGAAAGATTATAAGACGTATACTTTACATAGGAAAACTACGGTTGTATCTATTACATAATAATGAATTACGCAAAAGAATTTCATATTCCATTCCACAGAACCATGTCATTATTTGCTCTTTGAAGAATGATTCTGATGCAATTGTTAAACTTGTGAATATTATTTTATACCTTTATTGGGTATATGTCTAGTATTTGTAATGTTATGTCATATAAGATAAACTACTATTTCCTTTGTTAATAGTAATGCATAGCGCACCTATTTATGTTGATTTCATAAATGTTTAAAGCTTAGATTCTGAGTAAGTAATGACATTTGTATGACATAATGGCTTTTTAAGTTTTCTTTAGGTTATTAGGCATTTTACAAACGAGGTTACACGAAATTTCTTATTAGTTTTTACGTACAGAAAAAGAAGAAATACAAAACTAAATCAATGACTGTATGAATAAAGGTAGACAGAAAGGTAATAAATAATTTTCGATTTAATAGTATTGTGTATTTAATCGTAAATTATTATCTTCTGTACCTAATCGCAAAGTTGTGTTTTCTAAGTGAAAATCAGATTCCCAGGTCACAAAACCAGGTGTTCATATTATGATGATTAATTGCATTTCCATATTGGTTTTAAACGGAACATAATAATTCTATCCGTTACCTATACCTACAAATAGTAATGCTACTTAACAATTATTTTATACAATAGTGACACTGTTATTATCAGATAGGTGTTTACTAGTTGTACAGCGTCCATTAAGATTCAAACACGTTTATGAATAGAATTACCCGAAGGAACAATATCATTATTTTTAATGGGTTGTTGGAGATGATTGCTATGAGAAGTCTGTATAGACGATATGTCGCGAATCATTGTCATCAATGCTTGTGTTCATTTGTCATGATGTAAAATTCAACATCTAGATATCAGGTTTGGCCCAGCAAAAAAAAAATCTGTGCCTCAGGATTAATGGTTACAATACAAGCATAATATATCTTTAGCCGATATCGTACGTACACGGTAAAACCTAGCTCCGGCTTCCCAAACAAATGGCTAAACAGCCACAAAAACACCAAGTTTCCGTTCATTAAAACAACAATGGCGTTATTACGCCAAAAAGAAGCATCATAACACGCAAAAACGTCAGCGATTACTACTCGGTAGTATAATGGAAGCCTTGGTTACATCATGCCATTGGCGTCACGCATCTCGTATGGATCAGATGGTCCAGGTGATGTGATTTGCGATCGAATTTTCGATGAATGGATCGTTGACTCATAGTTACATGTACGTCTTGGCCGTTGTGACGTGGTCACTTGCGTACCTATATTGGGCTTATCGATAAAGGTTAACAACTTTATTTAATGCCCCTTTAATGGACTTGCGAACATGGCGGCAAGGTCGATGAGGGTACATAGTTCAATGCGATGGTATCGATGCCATTGTATTTCAATTCGTTGGGTTATTTTTTTTGCATTGAAGCAAGCAAGGGGACAACTTGTGCCATGTTAGTCTGGGACTCAAAAATAATGTATCAACCAACTGTGTTTCTTGCCTAGCATGTCGTAAAAGGCGACTGTTGCTGTATGGAGTGCTGAATTGGAGATTACCTAGGTGACGAGCTAGCCACTTATTTCTGCTTTTTCAACCGACTTCAATAAAGGAGGAGGTTCTCAATTCGACCTTACATATTTTATCTAACCGAACTCAATATTATTATTAGCTGAATTAGGTTTAAGGTGCTTATAGCTCAGTGGACTCTGCCTACCCCTTCGGGGATTACAAGTATGATGGTATGCATGCATGCATGAAGGGGACAAGCATGTAAAGTGGTTATATATTACTTTGGTTGTAGATATTGCCGTTTCCAGTAGACATCAGCAGTATCAATGTAATTGACAGGTGTCGGTTTAACATTTAAGAAACTTTTATTGAAAAAAAAAATCTTAAAGGTTGCAATGCTGAAATGTTTCTGACGCATCGCGGCAGTACGTAACTATACGGATGCATTTCTTATGTGTAAGTATATACAATAATTAATGAAATAACTTTATAAGTTGCGAAGGGATTTACCGGCCAACAGGGGTTTTCCTCAAATTCTTTTTAATGTGAAGCGTTTTTAACGGGTAATTTATTGAAATGCCATTTCCTAATGGGGACTTTATATGCACGAATTAGTTTTTATACATAGAATGTAGTTAGCCATAGTATACGATACGAGAAGCTTTAAAATTGGGCTGGCTTGCAACGATTGGTTTGTTTTGGTTTCTGGTTATGATCAACACTGTTAATGGATCTTCCGTTTTTTATGTATAATAGGATCTATTAAAAAAAATACTAAGTAATTAGGTAATAACATTGTACCAAGCCGCTATTTTAAAAAAGAAAAAAGTGCGCAATTGACAATATTCACTAATAATCTCAGCGTACCTACTACTGCCGCACCGCTCTCATATCAAACATCATAACAAAAATATTTGTCAAAATAGATACAGATCAGAAAAACAAAGTTATTTAATCCAAACACGCAAATTCACTTAAGCATTAAACAACAACAAAAACAGAATACATCAACAATCAAGCACGTGACGAGTTACAATGTTATGATTGTGAAAGCTGCGATGCAGTTTGATTTATCAGTGAGATGTACGATCGAGCCGACTTAGAGATCTTCTTTACAGGTAGTCATAGACAAGGTAGACGACATCATAAAGATGAGGCTGAGTTGTATGAGCAAAGCCAAAAATGAGGCCTAAACGAGTTTTCTTTAATATATAGAGTTTAGTGGAAGAATGTTGGCGGATGATTATATTAAAGATCTCAAGTCTCTCAAGTCTCAATAATCAAAATACGATCATTCAAACTAAGCCAAAAGTTTGATATATTCGCCATTGCTTTATTTAGTTTACCTACCTACTGCATACGGACGAAGCTGGGGCCTGCGATTAGCAAGCAATTGCTAAATAGTTTTAGATTTATTCTATACTTCCTAAGTGGTCTACAATAGTTCATAGTAGTCTACCATAAGCGGAGCTAACATATTTTCAGCAGCTCCATTCCCACGTTATTGGTATTGGTTGAAATTTGATGGTTGAGGGCTAAGTCAAGGCGACAAGGGGCTAGATCATTGACTTTTAAGGGGAAATCTCTCAAATGTGTATGCAATGTTTATGCTTTGTACGTTATCAAGTCATTACTATCAAACCGTATTCCTTAATTAAATTTTTATATAATGGACGGCAATTAACGTAACTTATCTTTTTTTGGTATCAGTTCAGGTCAGGAGTGTTGTACGTATTTATTATGTACTTTTTAATATCGAGGACAACCGCAATACGCAGAGTGGAATGTAGTTAATAGCATGACTGGGTGCATACAGTGTAGCTCGCATTTGATGGCAAGACCGCAAAACGATAAACATACGCTGCGTGTGTAGAATTAGATGGAACTAGATCTTGCGAAGCGATGACCCGTTCAAGGGTGGGACTCGCATGGGACTACTTATTATTATTATTTTTTTTTATTGGGATGCCAACATAAAATACAGCACATATCTACACTATAAATATCACAGGCAATATGACAAAACCGTGACTGATCTTACAGTTATAGGCAAACACATCATGCATTAAGGATAAAAAGATAGACAAAATTAAATAGAAATTATAAGCAATTTAACCAAAATTATACATACATATGTATATTTATAATTTCTTTTAGTCGTCTTATGTACTTAGAATTTTAATCTATAATGATTTAAGATAACATATAGAGAAAATGGAGAAATGTGGCCTTACATCATGCAGCAGTTTATACATCGGCTGATTAATTAATAAAGGTTTGTTATCTAACAGAACCACTTAATTATACCTATAACTCTACAATGCGACCTACAAATGCGAAGAAATAATTACCTCAGACTTACTAGGGTCATTGTCAATTGTTTTTTCTATCGATATCGATAACTTTGTTTTAGCCAGGCCTGTATTACCTATAATGTGAGACGATAATAATATCTATATCAATTGGATTTACCTCTTTAATTCGTAAGATGGCCTTACAATGCTGAGTAGCTAAGCGTCAAATGTTTGCGTGCCTCGTTAAAAGTTTCTTTCTAAAAGGTTTATTATTTTTTACTTAGACCAAAAATGTTAAAATATATTGGCAGTAATCGGCAACAATTTGTTTAGGTTTAAAATAATAAACAGCATGAAGTGTTACTTTTATCAGTTTTATAAGTTAGAATTATAATTATTGATATGGGTACGTACATACATAGACACAAAAATCAAAATAAAATTTGATATTTTCCAATGACGATCAGTAGCGTCATCTAGTTGAACTATGCTAAAGTTAACGAAAATAAATTTTATGTCACTGCCATCTAGACAAAATACATAGAAACATTATGTCAGCAGTGGTAGCGCCATCTAGCGGAAATGTATTAAAGTAAAACGTTGTCCTAAGCGTGCGCGCGGTGTGACAAGTACGTAAGTAGTAGTATTTATACAATGTGATAGATGGCGCTAAAGTACAATGTATGTTGTGTCTAGTAGCGACATCTATTTTACTGTAAATGAACTATGAACTATTTCACATTAATAGAAAAGTATTCTATAAAATCGATAGATGTCAGGAAACGGTAATTGCTAATAGATACTTTTATATTATTTGAAAATAATGTAATGTTGATATGAATAGTACTTATCGCTATGATTATAAAATTTTTATACTAACCGGTATCGTTGAGTAGTACATTGATGTCCGTCGTCGACCCATCGGCCGACATCGCTGAAACAAAGAAAATGAGAATTTAAAAATTTATTTTTTATTTTGTTGCATTGCTCTTATGTAATAGGTACAATAAAGATATGATGTCACTAATAAATATTGTTCAAATGCCTGTATTCTATCGTAAAAAGAATATTTAGAATAGAGACAGGTTACCGTTGGTCGAGTGGTCAGAAACCCTGGCCATGAGACCAAAGGTTGCGGGTTCGAATCCCGCTAGGGGCAAATGTTTCGTGTGATACACATGGGCATTTGTACTCGAGTCCTGAATGTTTATAAACGTATTTAAGTATGTCTATCCGTTCACCGGATTCTGTGTACCCCTTCGGGATTGTAGGCGTGATGGTACCTATGTACCTAACACGGACTAGTAAAAAAAGGACTCCACGCTATCATACTATAGCGTAAAGCCACGTTTTTCATGTGTGAGTGAGGTACTTCTATAAGTATCTCACTCACACATGAAAAACGTGGTGATACCTGGTATCTATATACCAGATATCGGATATCTGTCGTTTGGAGCACTTATTATGTCAATGTGTGACGTAAGTTACGTGTCAAGGTGGAGCATCTTAGGAGCTTCAATGTCTAGTGAGTGGCGCAAAGTCCTTCTTTTTTTACTAGTCCGTGGTATAAGGTATTTTTTTTTTCATGTCGCAGTATTATAGAAAGAATTCGCCTGCGTAAAAAATGATCCCTAAATATGAGATACTAAAATTGATTCAAGCATTCTTGTTATTATGGTAGTGCGATTACCTGAGCGAATTTAAAATAGCAATTACAAAGATGATGTACCAATTAAACCGGACTAATCATCATTGCACCGATAGCATCAGTCTATCATCTCAATGATATAATTATAAAACATCAACCGGAGTGAGGTCGAAGGCCGCGGGCCAACCGTGACGTGACACGACACCGCCACTGATCCGATGGTTAGACACCTTTACCACCGATACTTGTTTGTCATTACACTCAACACGTTGGCAGCTCAGCTAAATATATGATATGACTCAGCATGATATCTAAATACATAAATAAATAAAGTAAAAAATATAATAATAAATAACTGAACTACTTCTATTTGTTTAAATTGATAATAATTCTTTAACTAAATATTGATTTAGTAGGTAGTATTATAATATAACATTTAAATATAAAAATAAAGCGTCCTCTCTTCACACCATTTATATTTAATTTTGGAATATCAATTCTGAAAAAGTAAGTATCGTAGTATGCTGTTAAGCCTTATTGATTTTGTGTCATATTGAGTCTAAGATTTTTAATTTTACAAAAACTGCTTAATATTAAGTCAGTTGACTATACAAACTAGTGACGTCACACGTTGACAAGCCCATACAAAATCTATAAAGTGATTTCGTTTTGACAGCTCTAAAAAAGTATCTCAATTGACTAGCCAGTCAACATCCCTATTGCAGTGCCCTCACAGGGTTTTTAATGTACTTTATTAATAACCACCAACACCTTGTAAACATTATGGAAGCAATAAATTATTGAGTATTGAGTATTGAGCTCTTTATAACAAATATTCGTTAAAAGGTATATATACTCACACCCGCGATCCCGAAAGGCGTTGCTTATGAGGCAACAGGTACGACATGCTAACCAAGGAAAACAGTTAGTACATTTTAATTTATAGCCCAGGCCAGCCCAAACTAGTAAAATTATAAGGCCAGTAGACTTTTAGGCACGAGTCTTTACACCCAACCAAAGCCACGGGGCTGTACTCGTAATCCCATATGAAATGAAAATAATGAAATTAAATGAAATGATCTTAATTTATATAGGCTTCATTTCAAACTTTTCTAAATTAATTTGAATTTGATTGTCATCTTATTTATCTTACGATGCCTACTTATGTAGATAAGTAGTACAAGAGCTACGATGGACCATGGCCTTTGGTCGCACAGAATAATATACACAGCACAGGTAGATGTACAATATATATAATTTGTAAAAATTCTGAGAACACAATGAAAAATCACAAAATTATATTTCATTGATAAATTAATGTAAAAGTGTTGCAGCGAAATTCGGCATGCGAATTTGTTTGAATATTCATACATCTTGCTGGCGGTATGAAGAGAACATTGACATACAATAAATGATGCATTGTCAGTTAATGCAGAGTGATCGAGTTTGTTTACATCAAAGAAACTGCAGTCAAACACCTGATGTGGTAAATGATAATAAGTTGTATGCACTGGAATATTTATATCTTATAATAACGATTTGATGTGGATATTATTATTAATGATAATGATAAATTCATTAAACTGACGCACCAATTCCTTAGTTCCAAACTAAGCTCATGCGTGTACTATGGATACTAGGCGAACGGATAGACATAAGTTCTTAAATACGTTAATAAACATCCGTGACTCAAGTACAAATGTCCATGTTGTGCTGACCATACATTCCTTCCAATTTTGTTAACCTAATACAAGTATACAAATATACAATTAGCTAATTAGCACAAATTGTACATTCTCTTCAAGTCCCAGGTTATCATGAGTCCTCGTTTATTTCGTATGATATTACTAATATATCTACCTAATATAAACATCAAATCGACGGACAATCAGTCGTACCACGATTTTAAATTTATTTACTAAGAAAACTACACGTAGGTACGTGAGAGTAATGAGGTACCAAATTACTAGAATGAAAATCCTATGACCGTAGTTACCTTTGCGGCATTCAAAGACAAAATTGTTGCGAAAGGAACATCTACTTATCCAATTATTGTGACTGACTGGCCCGTTGGTCGAGTGGTCAATGACCCTGGCCACGAAACCAAGGGTCGCGGGTTCGAATCCCGCTAGGGGCAAATGTTTCGTGTGATGAACATGGCCATTTGTACTCGAGTCATAGATGTTTATAAACGTATTTAAGTATGTCTATCCGTTTACCTAGTATCCATAGTACAAGCATAAGCTTAGTTTGGAACTAGGGAATTGGTGTGTCAGTCTGGAGAATGTAAAAGATAACCGTGGTCGTGAAAATGCCATCATTGCGATGCACAAAGCTGTCTGTGAAATAGCTATTACGGGTCCAACACCCGTATTTACAAACATTACTATTCGCTCCGCGTCCACAAACGCGAAGGATATTTAATGACGTAGCTAATAGTGGATTCTGTGGATTCATCTGGTCTATGAGGCTGATTGGTCAAGTAGTGAACGACCCTGACCACAAAACTAAGCCTTGTAGGTTCCAATACTGCTAAGGGACAATTTTCGCATGATGAACATAGTTAAGTATATTTCAGTATGCATATGCGTTAGTAAATTCTTAGTTTGGAACTAAGGAATTGGTGTGTTTACCTGGGATAATTCTTGATTATATCTCTTCCGTCAAACTTTGGAAAATACGTTGCAATATGAATATTACAATCTTATACTATCTACTATGCAACGTAGTGCGTTTACTTATCCAATTACCATTTTTGTTTATGAATAGGCTACGAGTAGCTTAGAGAAATACGCACTGAGAAATGCCCATCTTGGATATGTTGCTGATACGTAGACAAGTAGGTAGGCATGTAAATACGGTTTTTACAGCATTGTAGATGTTCTTGACGGTGTATTGACCGGGACTTACCGCTAAATTGAAGTGTCACAGAGTAAATATATGTTAGAGAGTAAATAGTTATTGCTGATAAGTAGGCGGTATTTGAGTTCAAATTACTGTATTGTGAATCACCATTATCACGACGTCGGTCGTGCCATCACCTAGTATTTTTTTTATAGAATATGTACGGAATTAGGTATAAAATAGCCTGGTAACGGTTTTCAAAGCATCATGATGATCATATCTGATAAATATTATATGCCCCGCATTCACATCATAATTTATGTAACATTTATAGATATACCTTGCACACTTTTAAATTATTTAAAGTATTTAGGCAATTTGATAAGCCCGATGGCTCATTCGGTAGTGACCCTGCCCCATGCATCAAGAGTTGTGGGTTCGATCTCCACCCAGGACAAACATTCGTGTGATGAATACTTGTGTTTGTTCTGTGCAGTGTAACTATGCCGTTTGAGGCCCGTGGCAATTACATACAGGGGGAGGCATTTTGCCACTCCTGCCACTCTGAAGTTACGCCACTGGTTCTGTGTTCGGGTGTTAATACCCAATATTTAAATATATATATTTGTAATACCACTGTTACACAAATGTTACGAATATCAGAAGAAGCAGTGAATGCTTAAGCTACTTACATCTACAAATTTTTATTAAGGTGATTTTTTTTTACATATCTAAACATCCTGCCTGATGGGAGGATTTGAGTTTTATTGCGACAGTATGGTTAACCTTATGACCCTTGATGCATTCTACAACTATTACGACAAGCCACAGGCCCATATAGGCGTGTTACTGCGAAGCCTCAACTATCATCAGTCAAAAAACAGATAATTGTAATAACATGATGGCCCTGGTGTACTTAACATAATTCTGTACCTCAAACCAACCAACTTGTAGGAGGTCACATACCCTGGCCCATAAACTAGATCTGAACCACGCCCATTAGACCTTGATTTAGTAATAGCAGGAACAAAATCACTATTACTGGTTCCGTTGCTAATGACCTGTAATTTGCATCAGATAATTCCCTAATAACATCTTAAGCGCGATCGATCTTGAGCTAGCGAAAAATCAACAATTTATTGATTATACAAAGTTTTCATTAGATTACAATCATTGTGTATTGTTTTGTAAAACGTTACGTATCCGATACTTATCAGAGCGGTGATTGATCATTGGTGCTTGTATAGTTAGAACAAGGTGTAGGCGACCAACCAAGGCCTTTTCGGTTTTCAAGGTTGTTGAATCTAATTTTATCTTGTCATAACATGATTACTGGAAAAACTTGCAGTTCCTTAGTCAGACAGAAGTTTTAAATTAACTCTGTGGTTACATTATACAGGCTACGTCATGAGAAATAGATTTTTTATTTTTATACAGTTTAGAAATCAGATATACATATATATATATATATATATATATATATATATATATATATATATATATATATATATATATATATATTTTTTTTTTTTAATAAATATCAGACTACATCACATACTTACATGTATGTATGTATGTAAGTAGTTTAAGCACTTTTGTTACTGATATCAGAAAAAACAGTGGTATTACAAATATATACTCAAATATTAACACCCAGACACAGAACTAACACATTCATCACACGAATTTTTGTCCTGGGTGGAGATCGAACCCTCAACTCTTGGCGCATGGAGCTGTCACTACCGAGTGAGCCATAGAGCCAGTCAAAAGAAAGGATGTTTATTAAGTTAAAACAGTACTTATTCTTATAAACGAAACACGCATTCGTATAAATAAGTTAGAGAAGCGATATCAGTGTGTGGTATTTGTTACAAGTGGTACAAGATAAAATCATTCGTGGCATGTTATCTAGTGCTCTCATTGAAAGTATTTTATCTCGGGTATACCAATCTTTAGATACACAGTGTATCTGAAGATTGGTGGACATAAAATATATGCTTGCAAATATATAGCTAGCTCTATAGCTAATTTTGATTTCAATAATTTTGTTCGTTCGTAGATAAATTTTGACATTAATATGATTTGTATTATCATTTATTGGAATGCTATTTTACCTAAATTTTAAATTTGAATTTGAATTTGCAGGTTTCTTCGTGATGTTCGAGCCCTCATCGCCGAGCTAGTGGTATAAATACGTACGTAGATTTGAAAAATCCAGAGGTACATGCCCGGGTTTGAACCGGCACTCCTTGGTTAGGAGGCGCGCGTCCCTACCATTAAGCTAGCACTGTTCTCAATAAAAGATATTGCATATCTACATATTTATATTTGTTATTTATTTCCGGTTTAAGTGCGCACTACCTTATTAAGCTGATGAAAACACACTGGCACTCTCACTGTGTCTCGACAATAGCTAAGCGGAGGCCTATTTGGCTACATATAGTTTAGTCTAGTTATAGTTTTAGTTTGTAAGCAAATTTTGTAATGTGCCAAATAAACATTTATTCTATTCTATTCTATTATATTCTAAAACACGCGAACAAATCTGCGGGCGTAAGTTAGTTCCAAAAAAGTGTTACGTAAGTATTGCTCTGTCTAGTAAATTGAGTTATTTGCGAACTCTTCGTTTTACTATCGTCTTTCATACAACCGCTTGCAAAATCGGTGAAATGGTAGTCCTCGGAGACAATGTATCTCACAACGTTGATGACAGTCGCCCGCGCAGTTGAGAAAGCATCTCGGTCCGGTACAAAGCCTCTTAGGTGGTGCAATGATCACTAGTGTTGTCCAATGTCGAATCGGTTTAAAAAATATCGGTTTTAAATTACATTGCAATTTTGTATTTTTTATTTAAAACGCGATACACGTTTATCCGTACCACAGCAATACAAGAAAGAAAAAGCTTAAGCAGAGTCGAAGGAACAATAAGACATGTTAGTCAAGGGACACACTTCATTGAGCCCCAGACCAACATGGAAAAACGGAAGATAAAAAAAATAATGCAGAAAAATGAATAAGATGTGTTCTTCGTGTGCTTTTGATAAGGTTGATTTAGCAATAAATGCTTCTAAAATGTTTTTTTTCACATTTCAGCGATTAAAACTACCACTGTAGAATTAACCTACTGATAAGTCATTCCATAAAAAGAAATATAGAGTAATTATTTAGCCGCCAATGTTTCTTTTAAAATCGTCTAGTTATCTCAAATGTTAGTAAAATTCCAGATTCAAATGTCACGTCAGTTACAAATACTAACTTCTCTGTCTAATCTAATCCTGGCTGGATGATATATGTCATGATAAAAAAAAAACCTAAAAATAGCATGAACAACACTATTCGTTCCAACACCTACAACTTGCAATCTTCATTTGCGATTTGAAAGAAAGAATAGCCGATTGTATTGTGTTTAATACCAGTGGTTGCATTGAAATGTGGTGATGAGAGGGCCTCGTCTCGATACATCGAACTGAAATTTTACAGAATAGTTTAAACAGATTAACATTAACAGTTTTAATAGTTTAAATAAGAACACGAGTAACGAGACACGTTTGAATAATACATTTGTTGAATAAGTTATTACGTAACTGATGTCCAGAGTAGGAAATGATAAACGCACATTACCGTGATGGACAAAATGACAGACGCTTCAGTGTCTGTTGAATTTACATAATTATGTTAAACTTAACTATTGTTCGGAGTTTTAAGGAAGTTCTCAGATGAGACTCGTTTACGTGTGTTTAAAATCGCTTGCGGCTGAATAAAGATATCACATAAAACATTCTATTATATGTGTACGTAGTACATATATCTTAGTATTATGTATTAATGTTTACAAACAAATTATACAAGAATCTAGTTCGAAAGTATGTGCTATAATATGTACCGTCAATTTTAAATTCCAAATCAAGTGTCCACTTTGGAATAATATCAATGTACGTGATATCAACACATATATCTTTGTTTATAATTATACTAGCTGTGCCCACGGTTTTACCCGCGTTTATATTTAATGTTATATAGCCGCTAGCCTTGTTCGATAAATGGGAGTCTTCGAATCGGACCAGAAGTTCCTGAGATTAGCGCGTTCAAGCAAACCAAAAAAACTTGAAATATTAGTAAGTTTAAATTGACACACAATAAAATATAGTTCCGCAGTTTCCTCTGACCTTCACCCCGAATGTTTAGATCCAAGTTACGTAACAACTTACAATCATATCGTGTCCAAACTTCATTTATTACTCAGTATAAATAAACATCATAAAAATGCATAGCCACTTGTGGTCAGCCCGCTACATAACAAGCTGCTTGCGGTTTTATACAATATATTTTATTTATACATGTACCATTGTTGAAACTGGCGCCCAGGCATTAATAGGTTGGATGAGATTTTTTTTTCTAAACTGTATCATAAAATATCGGTTCTCTCTGCCTACCCCGCTAGGGAAGTGGCGTGAAGTTTAGTTAGTTAGTTAGTATCATAAAAAAACACGAAACAATAAGTGGCTATTCCGGCATACTTGTCTATTAATGTTCTTGACGTTTTTTCACCTCTTTAGGAAAATATAATTAAATATCAACTTCCAAAGAATTTATGGAAGGTGGAAACCAATAAAATTAATGTGAGGTGATGATATAATTTTTTTTGGGTTTTAACCTTCGATCCTTAAATTCTGATGCTGCAGAGGCCAAAGAAGCATGTGCTTACATCACAATCAGAAAGACCACCCGTCAATTAAGTACGTGATAATATTAATGAGCACTAATTTAGTCGTGACATTAATGGGACAATAACCTCATCCTTGCAATGAAGTTATATATCCCATTTAAATTAAAACTGAATAAGGTCAAAACTAAAAAGAAAACTTATAAAATAACATGTTTCTGCAGGTAACAGAAGGTATCTAAGGTTTTATTGCTCTTGCCTTATGAGCTCGGAGCAGTGTTGAGATATTTGAGAGGTGTTTTTTATCGTATATTTGTTTCGCTATTTATTGTTGTGTTCTTATTTGTCAGGATTAGTTTTATACTTACTTACTTACTACGCTGGCTCAGCGACCCGAAGTGGGACTTGGTCGCCGACATCAAAAAACTTTATACTCAAGAAAATTTTGGAAACTCAAACCTTAACAGTGGAGTATCAACCTATACATATTAAGAATGTTAATTCAAATTAAACTGTGTTCAAAACTTCCTTGCCTAACATGTTGTAAATGGCGACTAATGGTGTATCGGGTGTTAGTACGTGATTGTGTAGGTGACGAGCTAGCCACTTGTCACTTGTCTTTTTCACAATTTCCTTATAGTAAATTCTGTCGTATTTTTTTTATATAAGTTTTACTTTGAAGACGAAGCAATCAGAATTATTACAACACGTAATAATTAACTTTATTAGGATTATAAAGTCGTATTCAAATTGTGCGTATCCCAAAAATAGAATTGGTGTTCACATAACCGGCGATTATTACGAAACATCAACAAAAAACTTCTAATAAAAACTGCGATCGGTCGCCATTATAATCAGCAACGTTTTTGTAACAGCAACATTTGTACAGGCCTATTGTTGTCAAGCCAATAAAATTTTTATTCGTTGCGAAATGGGCTGTAAATGTAATTAAAGTATTGTCTACATATAGACGTTAACCTTGAACTTTGCAATCGACACATACACGAGCTTCAGTACTGTATACAACCTACGTACCAGGTTTAATTACTATGGGGTATTGTTTAAGCTGAATCTAAAAAACAAGAACACATCTATAGGAACGATTATTTGCTTTATATAGATACAATGAGTAATGAATAAAAATACATGAGCATGTCAATACAATAGATTTTGTGGTTATATCGGAAAATGGGCAATACGTAAGAACTTGATAGTTGCAATCTTTCAGTAACAAAATGACTTATTTTTTATTTAGACAACAGTTTCATTTTTTGTTTCGTAGTCGCAGATAGTATCTAGAAGTCAACTGACTTTCGATTACACCAGTCAAGCAATTTACAAGTATATCGTTCATACTCGCCTAGATGAGTCAAAGAAATAAGGCTAATGTTTACACAGCGTCTAAAGAACACGTTGATATTTCGATCTCAAATGTTGACGCAAGTATTAAAGTTATCAAAATTCGCAGTATCAGATGTAAAATGGTAGCGAAAATGTTAATGTCAAAGTTTTTAACTATTTAGTTTAGCGAGTGCCAAGCCTTAAGATAAGAATAAAGAATTTCTCCACCTCAGACGCAAATTCTGAGACTCGCTATAAGACTGTGAAATGTTATTACACGCTGAAAATAACAATTCCATACTTTATAACGAGTGTGAAACCAGATTGGATATTTCTGTAACAAGATACTTACTTATTTACAAGCATCTAAATGATAGTAAACACGTAGGTAAGTAACAAGTTATTTAATATAATGATATCGGCTTTATTACCATCAAGGATCGCTACAAATGAGATAACATTACCGCATAACATTGTCTTCCTCATACTTTGAAGTTTATGTCAAATGGGATATGCGCCTGAGTTGAAACTATTTTAATCAACACGTATTATGTAACTTAATCATTATATGTAGACGTATGTAAACACATTATCTCTAATTATGTATATAATAGACCACTCGGGTAGAATTCACTATTATATACCTACTAAAAATACATAAAATAAATAAATATCCGACGACATCACATACATTGATCTGACTCCGATGTAAGTAGCATAAGCACTTGTGTTACGGATATCAGAATCAACAGCGCTATTACAAACATATACTTAAATATTGGATATCAAAACCCAGACACAGCACAAACACAAGTATTCATCATACGAATGTTTGTCCTGAGTGGGGATCGAACCCACAACTCTTGGCGCATGAGGCAGGGTCCGAATGCGCCGTCGAGCCAGTATATTCTACTTACGTTGTCTATCATAAAAAATCGTGCTTCTTTCTTTGGATTTTTTATCTCTATTTTAGATCTAAGTAAGTTTTTTTTTATTTAAACCTCCTCCTACCTCTGCGATAAAAACATGATCATAATTCAAATCCATAAAACAAAATTATGATCAGTATATACTTACGATACCTCTTTTTGATCAACATTAGCTTTTAGTTGCAATTCAATATCTAGTGATCGCCCATTGGTCGAAATTCGGCCATTATTAGTTTTTTTTTTAATTATTTAACTGTGCAAAATCTCAAAGTCCTCCTTCCGCGTAATTCTCATAAATAGGGGTACAACGTTTTTGCTTCTTGTATTAATAGCCTATGAATATTCAACAAATAAAATAAAAAAATGATTTTTCGACATCAGACGGGCTTTCGCCGTTTTTGTATTCTTATATTAATGTCCCAGCAGCGTTAATCCTGTTTGGGACGATAAATAAATGTATTTGTAATTTAATATCCAGTGTTATATATTTTTAAGTACCTAAATGTCAAGTGTACAACTGACTAGGTAGTGGGTGAATGGTGTAGCGAGCTGGTCAGTAGTGGTGCTTTAAGTACAGTAAAAGGCAACTGTAATAAATAAATTTGACCTTGAAACCTATCCTGGTGTACCTATCCTGGTAACCATACCTATATCAGCGTAATATAATTATATTTTTAACGTGTATATTTTTATCGCTGAATATATTACAAGTATAAAACATTTTATTAATTTATGTATGTCTAGTTGATCCAGGAAGCGGTAAATAGCGGTGGTAGCTCAATGGTAAGGACACGCGCCTCTTAACCGAAGAGTGCGGGTTCAAACCCGGGCACGTACCTCTGGATTTTTCAAGCCTACGTACGTATTTACACCACTAGCTCGACGGTGAAGGAAAACATCGTGATGAAACCTGCAAATACAAAAAGCTTTGGATTTGTAACCATGATCCAAATATTATCTGGTTCCCTATCTTATGGTTAGGAAGGTCAGATCGGCAGTCGCTACAATGTAATTACCAGACTCGCTAAATCCTGGATCATGGTCTAAGCGGACCCCGTCTAAGCGCGGGACATAACGCTAGGAAGATGAATAGTTGATCCAGGAAGGACGCATTTTGCGTGTTTAATAGGTGGTCTTGTTGGTTTTAAAAAAATAAGTTAATAAAATAAAATTAATTCTTATAATCTTCTGATGTTTGCTTGATTACTCTAACTAGTATCTCTGTGGTCTGTGACTCTAACCTACCTCGGAATTATAAATGAAGTCCAAAACAAATATGTATGTAAAAGTTATATTTCTTACAAGTTTTAATTAGGTTGCTAGTTGGTTGCATGTAAGATGCTTATAAATGGCATATTGAAATCAAAACATTAAAGAAGCACCACCATAAACTTTCAACCTGTTTTCTCAATAAAGTTTAATACCTCGAGAGGTTACGATAATTTCCACTTATGTAACTTACACCACCTTTCTGCTTTTACGTCACACCAGCAAATTAACCCATGTTCACACATAATCGTACATTGTCACCAGATCATTGCAGCCATAACGATCGGAAGTACATATCGAGCCCGGAGGTCGGCTCCCATTTGTATGCGGAGCTGCGCGGGCGCCGAATACGGCCGCGTTCACACCTGCGGTGAGGTCGGGCTATTGTTCGTGAACTTTGGGCAGTCATGTGTTTGTTATCGTGTTCAGTGCTTGCTATAGGACTAGGTGCGAGGTCACGATCGAGTTAAGGCGAGGCGTTAACGGCACGTGCCATGGAAATAAGGCTCATGTGCTTCAAAACATGCGCATGAGCCTTATTTTTGTTTAATTAAATGGCTCCTAGTCGCGTCTTCATTTTCTTCGTCACATTTTCTTTCTGCCGAGGAAATATCTAGACAGCCTACAATGACCTTGAAAACTTTTCCTAAAAAGCTTATTATAAATTCCTTTCAACCATTTATTAGCCATCTGTTTTATAATAATATATAATATAGATGGAGTTGTTATACAGATTATTCTTTACCTATAAAAACTTACATAATCTAATCTCTCTCTTTACAATATTAGTTCTACACTAATATTGTGTTAATATGACCGCAAATCTAAAAGGTAATAGTTATAAAAATTTAACTAATCCATCACAACCACGGTTGACATGTACAGTGATGTAATAACACGTGCATCGTGAATGACCATGAAACGACAACTTGATCCGAGTATTTTCAATGACACTGTACGCCATAAATAAAGTATGATATTTATATCGGAGCGTAATAGTAATTTGAAAGTCATCGACCTCGCAGTTTTGTATGGGGGGCAAATTTGAGATGGACACAATGAAAGCACCTTTGTAGAAAATGTCAGTTCGGCTTTTAATGATTTTATGAATACCTCCACATTACATAGCAGTTAGAATATGGTATTACTGAAAAATCGTTTGTGTAGGCGACGAGCTAGCTACTTGTCACTACTTTTTCACAATTTTCCATCTAACCCAGCCCAGTTTTGTTTTTGGCTGAATGTGGTTAAAGGGGCCTGCTGCCCCTTTGACTCTGCCTACCTCTTCGGGGATTATGGGTGTAAATGTTATGTTTGTTCGTTATTACTAAAAAAAGTAGTCCTTAAACATTTTATATGGTTGAAAGTCAATCGACTTACTATAAGTCAAGAGCTAAACACAAAACTCTGTAGTATAATGTAAAGAATGGTTATAGCTCACTTTTAAGGATACGTGTAGACATACGTGCCTCAGATACGAGAGGTTTTGGTTCAAACCCAGGTTTTATACCGGGTTATATATTACCTTCTAGATCTTTCGAAACTGTAATCGCATCACTCTTCAAAGGTTGGTCTACAGTTTTCTTGATTCGAAAATATAATTAAATGTACTTATAACAACTACACATATAACAAATCATAATCACGTATTAAAAACTTATAAACTACTCAAATCATCATCTTCCTAGCATTACGTCCCGTTTTTAAACAGGGTCCGCTTAGACCATGATTTAGGAATTAGCGAGTCTGGTAATTACATTGAAGCGACTGCCAGTATGACCTTCGTAACCCTAAGAACCAGACAATTTTTGGGTAATGGTTACAAATCCAAATATGATAAACTACTTAAATATTCCACATAAATTTTATTGAAACATTCGGTAGTACCTACTAGAGAAAACGGTGCATCCTTATATTAACACAGATATGAATCTTTACGATTGTGGTTTCCTCCAGAACTAATGAGCGTTGAAATGCTAGTTTTTAAAACTTGATCTATTTATTAGTATTCCAAACAGCGCTTGATATACCTCATACTAAATATATCTATCAGGCTATCGTCTGGAGAGTCACTTAATCTTTTTTTTCTTATCATAAAATGATCGAGAGTACTCGAAAACGGACGTATATTTAATTTTCCTGACTTAATTTAACATGGCATATAAAATTCATCCATATTATTATTTTCTTACCATATTAATTACCTACGTATTAAAATAAACACACAAACCATCAATAAAACATCATAAATAAATAACCAATTAAAAAAACACGTATATATTGACGAGGCAAAAAAAAACAATATTTGATTTATTACGACAAATATAAATAACACGCTTCTTAACTGTAAGCATAGAGAATTAAATAAAAGATGACCATTATGTAAAAATACTACGTAATATTTGTGATTTCCGTATTTTTGTGCTTTGTAAGGCAAATGTTTGATCGATTCTGTAATGTAATGTCTAAGAATAAATTTAATTTAAATATCGTATAGTTTGGCACTTAGTCTGGGTTTAAATTAGATCCTCTTGTGTATGAGTCGCGTGTCCTTATTACTGAGCTACCACTGATCATCTGTAAGAATTTAATATACAAGGCTAGTTTTAGTTTATGCGAAAAAAAAATTGCTCATTTTTTTTACAGGAACAATAAAAGTTAGCAATTTTTTTTTTACTTTAAATACAAAAGTTTTTCAGTTATGTCCTTTAAAATGGTTAATTAGAATAATACTTAAACTAAGCAGTTAAGAGGTTTCGCATAAAATAAAATTTACCTTGTTTAATACCTACATACAAAAGAATATCTTTATGAGTTACTGCATTATCTTTTTGCATATAATAACTTCACGTCTCCGAGTAAGTTTGTCGTAGTATTATTATGTTAGCCGCAGCATAAATTTTCTCGAGAATAGTGTCATGTAATTTCTTCTCAACACGGACGTACCTATCATTATTTTGTCATTTTCATAATAATTTGCATTGTTTGTGGAATGAACCGCTTCGTATGAATGGGATTGTATTATTCATAGAGAATGATAGGAATTCTATATCTAGAAATGTTTAACCAACTGTAAAACACCATATTTTTTACCACCATGTTTTTTTGTAATGAAAATTTGTTATTATTGAAAACTTGGCCTTTGTTATTTTGTATATGAGTGATTTTTTAACTATTTTCTCTTTTCACTTTAAGATAAATACACTATAGGTAGGCGGCTCAATTTCTTCATTTTTTCCCCACATCAAATAAATACTGTTGTATTTCTGTCGACGGCAATAACTAAACGTTCAAAAATAAAAAAATATATTGTGATATGAAAAACACAATGTATTCGTCGATAAAATACACCTATTGCAAATTGGGAAAAAGGAAAAAGCATTCATTTTACTTCATTGTAGGTATAGCTTTGTCAACAATCTAGTCAGGTACATACGCTATTATCTAGCAATTTACCTGTCACACAAGCAAATTTCGGAAAATTTCGTGTAAACACCATAATAGCTCTGTTCTCGTACAAAATGCACGAGAACGTACCTACGTGTAATTTAATCAACTTTATGTATCACACGTCCAACGTATAACAGGTCTAGGTCATAAACTCATAGTGCTATTGTTGTTGAACATAATGTATACTTTGTTTGTACATATAGAACATAATGCCCACGCTTACGCCAGTAATCACCTAAGTGGTAAACAGAGTCAAGGGGCAGCAAGTCCCTTTAACCACATTCAGCTAAAAATAAAATCGGGCTGGGTTAGATGGAAAATTGTGAAAACTGCGGTGAACTCAGTATGCTAGCTCGTGGCCTACACAATCACATACCCAAAACCCGATATACCAATAGTTGTTTTTTACGACATGCTAGGCGAGGAACACAGTTGGCACATTCTTTGTAAGTCCCAGGCAAAATGAGAATACTTTGTTTTATTTTTAAATCTCTCTTGATCTTAAGATAATTGCCGCTGTAGTTGACATGCTGTGTTTTAAAATAAGGAGTTAAATAAAAATGTATGTTATTTTTTCATTGTACAGTGTACATCTTTTGTTGAACTGACCTTGTCTATAAGATATTAAAAGTGTCATAAATTGGCGATTAATATCACAAAGTCTTAACTGCCAATAAAATAAATAATGTTTCTGTTTGTTTACAGACTACACAATAGGCTTGGCAGTAAAATAGACAATTATATATTTCAATATGATACAGGTAGGTCTCAATAATTTCGTAATAGAATGAATTTATGTATTATGTTTGCAGATATTAAAAAAAAATGGTCCTTCGACACGGATTCACACATGTTTCTTGTGTAGATAAGTTTGTTTCAAAATCTTTAGTGACGTAACACTGGAAAAAGGTTACTAGCTATGCAACCTTTTCCCAGAAATGTGACATTAATAGGCCTTATATTTGACTTCTAAAGATTACTGTCTAATGCAGCGGTCTAATGATCAGGATAGCTGTATCTAATGGGACCGCAACATGTCGATCTTACTTATGTAACGGAGAACTGGTTGTAATGTACCAATACTAGTGAGTATTGGACGTCGACTTGATGTCAATGAGTCGATAGCCATAATAAAAGTAACTTCTACATCTTGAAATAGATTACCAGTTACTTTACTCCATTTACAAGATCTTTATCTTCGTATAGGTACCTTTTTATTTTACATTTCATCAAATCTGAAAGAATGGTGTTAACAAAATCACTTGGAAAGTCGACTACGCATTCGTGATTTTTGGTTTTGCAAATTGCAAAGGCTACGGTAAGTTTTTGCTATAAGACAGGCTTTATATTTCAATGCAACGTATGTAATATATTTTTTTCTTTATTCTCATACGAATTATATATTTGTTTTACTTAAAGATGTGTTTGATGTACTTATTTCTGTGTAACATTAAGTGTGACGCAAAAGATTCATCATAAATCCCATTGCTGTTATCATTGAAACAGCAATAGGATTTATGATTTGAAGTCGTTACCCTGCGTCTTTTTCATTATGAAAACGCAGTACCAAGGAAATTAGCTATTACTTACTATCCAATATCCATTCCTATCGTGAAGTCTATTATGATATACGGTAACGATAGTGCAACGAGTGGAAATGCTTCGGGCACACTAACGATAATATCGTAGCGACTATCACAGCACTACGCACAGCATGGCTAATTAGAAATGTAAGATTTGTAAGGAAAATTACGCATAACTTAACCATTTCTACTACTACGCTCTTACCGGTTTTGCATCTGTTATTCATACGGCTATATTTTTCTTTAATCATATTTTCCCAATGTGTTCATCTGACAGTCTATAATGAACGCGTTGCTGGTCAAAGGTTCGTATCGATTTTCTACTAGTTTTTATATTTAATGTCATAAAAGTCAGAAAATAACGACTGATACAAAAATAAAAGATACAAAAAGTTTTTGACCTTATAACGTTGGTCCACGTAAAAAATAATAAAACGTTTTTTTTTTTCAGTAAAACCTATTAAAGTTTATAGGTAGGTACCTAGAGTAGGATTCTTTGTGATAATCATAAGTGTATCACCTATGTGAATATTTTTGGCTAATATATTATCGGTTAAACGCAAATTTTACGTAGTCAAAAATACATTGAATTACTAACAGATTGCTCAAAAACGCGTATTTTAAAATCTTCCTTTGATGGGAAATCACGATAATTTGAGATCTAGCACGTGATGGATACAAGTTCTATTTTCGTCGACACGATATTCTAGTTTCGTAATTTATAAAACCAGTATTTTATTTATTATACTTACTAGTAAATCAGTCCAATACTAGAGCGAATATACCACACGACTAAATCGAAGAGAGATAAGGAAAAAACCGGGTCGATACAATCTGCAATTTTAATGAAGTATAAAATCTATTATTAAATCTTCTTTTTAATGCTTGCGATGAGTCGAATAATAATCGCATGAAGGTGGATATCTACGTTAAATGATCAAACACTGCAAACAATGTTTGATGAGATTGTATAAATAAATTGTATCTTTACAGTTTATTTCGCATATTGATGCAAGATATGTTCTTGTTAAAAGAGAGTATTAAATATAGCTTTTATTAACGACACCGCCTGCGCGGATTTAAGGTAGGTATGTTACACGACTCCATCTTGCATCTTCAGATAACCATCAAAGTTATTCTATATGAAATGGAATTGTAGTTTATTTTAAAGTACATGAGAAGAATTTTCCATCTAACCCGGCCCAGTTTTGTTTTTGGCTGAATGTGGTTAAAGGGGCCTGCTACCCTTTTGACTTTGCCTACCCCTTCGGGGATTATGGGCGAGATTTTTTGTCTGTTATGTTATGTTATGAGAAGAATAATTATCCAGTAGTAACCTAACTGATTTCTCATTATCGGGCGTCTCTTAGAAGCGTCATTATTATTAACTTAATATATATGAATATATATAATGTATTATTATAATATAACGGTGAACGGTGATAGCTCAATGGTAAGGACACGCGCCTCATAACCGAGGAGGGCGGGCTCAAACCCGGGCACGACCCTCTAGACTTTTCAAATCTATGTACGTATTCATACCACTAGCTCGGCAGTCAGGGAAAACATCGTGATTGATGAAACCTGCAAATTCAAACAACTTTGGATTTGTAACCATGATCCAAAAAATGTCTGGTTAGGTACCCTATTTTAGGGTTACGAAGGTCAGATCGGCAGTCGCTTCAATGTAATTACCAGACTCGCTCCTGGATCATGGTCTAAGCGGACCTCGTCTAAGCACGGGACATAACGCCAAGATGATGTTAATGTATTATTATAATCTTGATATATAGAATAGAATATTAATCTTGAATGTGAATTAAACCTTTAGTTCAGTGATGTAATTTCTAGGCACATTTGAAGAGAGTATTTGGTTTGAAGTTTCATGTAATATTTGCAAAGTAATAGTCCAATTCATCTTATTATCTGTCAGAATAAGTTTATTTATTGTTCTTTGTTCATACGTCTATAAAGACGTTATGATGTGGACTTTCTATCAGTATATGCATAAAAATACGTGTCTTGATCATTTACATTTAGGTACCAAGATTAAGTTTACATTAGCAAAAAACAATAATAGCTTTTTACTAGAGACAAATAGAAAACTACTCACTAACAAATTGCTCTTGAATAATTTCTCGATACGGAATAATGAAATTAGCACAAAATTGGTTATACAAAACATGATTTTGTTCTTATAAACAAAAAGTTAGTGATTGTGTAGGCGACCAGCTAGCCTCTTGTCACTAGTTGTTCACAATTTCTCATCTAACCCAGCGCAGTTTTATTTTTGGCTAAATGGTACTTAAAAGTTTATAGATTTTAATAGCATACTGAGTTCACTGCAGTTTCAAATGCAAATAAGAATTGTAAACAAGTGGGCTCACATCATCATACAATGGGTATGTACAGACTATTCTTCAAAAGAAATAACTAAAGATGAGGATAAATTATGTGGTTTGGTCAACCACACGAAGAATTAGGATGTAATCACCACACATATAACTGGCTGGATGGCGCATTTGTTAGTGACCCTGTCCTATGCGCCAAGAGTTATGGGTTCGATCCCCACCCAGGACAAACATTCGTGTGATGAATACTTGTATTTGTTCTGTGTCAGGGTGTCATAATATCTTACATTTAAGTATGTATTTGTAATACCACTGTTGATTCTGATATCCGTAACACAATTGCTTAAGCTACTTAGCTCAGAGTCAGATCAATGAATGTGGTTTTGTGGGATATTTATTTATTTAAAAAAAAAATATATAAGCGTATAAGTATACAAATATTTAATGTTAATACTTATTCCCTTCATTACACACCACATGTCACGCTCCCTTATTTGGCTTTGTTTAAACTTCAAGTTACGTGTTTATTTGTGCCGGTCTCATGGTGGTAGCTGAAAATCAGTGTTTGCTCTCTGAGCATGGAAAGCACTGAGCTACTACCAACCTGCAACACTGTGGCACACATTATACTTTCCAGTCTGTGCTAATTAATTAAATGAAAATATTTTGTTATTTTGATTTTTATTTACTCATTTTGTATTTCATGAGTAATTTATGTACCTTCCATTTAGCAACTCATATGTATTTTTGTGTGCCTGTTGGTAGCAAAAATTTATGACTTACTTACTGACACATACAATCGCAAGACATAATTTATTTAAATAATTTTCAAATAATTCATACAAACATATCATCACGCCCTTACTCCCCTTATGAATATTGTATGAATAAACTTGTAAATCTAAACAAATGACCCACGACGGGCACGAATAATCAGAAACTTCTAATTACTGTATATTTGAATAATACTCACTTCCTTATTATTGTGTAAATCTGAAAAACATTAATTTTAGGGCTTCCGGCAACACAATGAGAAAAACGATTTACAGCAAAAAGTCTCAACAAGAAAATTTAATTCTAATATTTTTTTGTCGCAGGGATCGCTATAATATAATAAATATCCTACAAAAAATTACTTACATGAAAACCGAATTACTATATGTTGTATTTTAAAAATGTCGTTAGCATTTTCAGCAGAATGTCATTGAATGTTGGATACACGAGTTCTTTTATAGCTCACTTAGAAATTGTATTACAATTAATTTTGATTCACATTTTTATGATCGGTTTTTTGTAGGCAAGCCTATAACTATTCTATTATAAAATAAATAAAAATTATTTTATTTCTATAATTTTTGTTACATAAAGTGGCCAACTACCCAGTAAGTTGTCATAGACACTTTAATTGGTACTATTTTCTTTGTTTTTATCTTTTTTTTATACTAATTTCGTGTGCTTTTCTGGTCGGTGTACTTAGTGCTGAATTAAATGTTCATACATATTTGCCAGGGTTATCAGAAGATTGAGGTGATGAACATTAATTTAACTCAAAATAGTCATGTCAGCTTTGCAAAAAGAAGCATATCATAAATTATGATATGCTTCCTTTCCTTATTATAATTCATAATAAGTATTTGGATAGCTGTTTCATTGATATGAAAAAAAAAAAAGATGTATAGGAGCAGGTCCTATGTTTATCCATGTTACATCTAGTTCTTGCATTTACCTTTGATATTATCTCATTATCTAATTCACTAAGATCTTTATTATTCACATGAAGCCTGCATATCCAATTATCCACGATGCTATGAAGTCATATTTCCAACAATACAAAGGATAATTTATTATTGTGCAATTTTAATGGCTGTTACGTTTTTCCATGATTTGCAGGTTGTTCTACTGTTAAGTGCAATAATGAAAAACTATAATCCATTAAAAAGGGTATATTTCAAAAATATATGTATGTATTTCAACAGGTCACCCAGTCCTTTATTAACTTTTTGAAAAGTATAATCCAAAACTGATGAGGGGCAATAAAATATGCAACGCAAAAATTTTTTGAATATTAAAGAAAGTAAAGATTTATTGGTAAGATGGACTATATAAAATGATTTCTTTCATAAAGTGCAATGCATTAAATCTAAGCTATGGATACAAATGATGTGATTTTTGAGAAACATTCAGAAACATCAAAAAGTCCGTTAAATTACATTTGTATACGTGTGAAATAAAATAACCAACAATGAATAACACCAAATTAAAACATTATCACCTCTAAATCTATTTAGTTAAGAGTGTAATTAACCACACCTGTTCCCATCTGACGTTACAACTCAATGTTGGGCAAGTGCTAACAAGATGGTCTGAAATTGCAGCAGCCTTCACAAATGCGATTCGCTTTGCAGATGATAACAAGTAAGGCGGTACACTCATCAAAGACTGACTGGTTTAAGCGAATAACATATTTATGTTATAAAGTGACTAAACAATTTTGATGAACAATTTTGAAATTCAGATTAGCTGAAGGTGAATAAAAGTGCATAGAAGGAGTGTATGGAAAATGTCCTGCTGTTTTTTATCCTATTAGGTGGATAGGATAGTGTCTAGTGTGATTTAAATATATTACAATTTCATTAATACGGTTGACCACCAAGTCGTACAAAAACTAAATTACTTAAATGGCTTGACTGTAAGGAAATATACAAAGAAAAACTTATAATATAAAGATTATGTTTAGGTTACAACCATATTTGCCTCAGTAAAGCTAACCTTTTAATGTATATTTTATTTCAGCTCTACTAAATGTAGAATGACAGTACAGTAGTTACATTAGGCGTATCGCCCGCAACGGGACGAAACTGCAATTTGCTTTTTTACCTTTTGCACCGTGTGAGCTGCGCCTAAGTCCGATAGCATGGTCGATAACGACACAATAGAATGGGTTGCGACGACTCGACTATTTGCACGGAGACGCGGATCATGCGCGATATGAGTACGCGAGTCGGCGGCGTGATGGACGCGGGGAAAACAATTGAAGGTCGCAGTGAAAATAAATTCACTTGCGATGCAACGCATATTGACGCATTCATTTCTTTTTTATCTTCACATAGCTAGCTAGCTAGCCTTGCTAATTAAAAATGTCAATCTGTTACCTTTTCTTGCCCTTTACCACAGGACCGATTGGGACGAAATTTTGGTATACCTAAACTTTAGACCCTAAAAACGGATATAGGACATTTTTTATCCCAGGAAAATAGGGAGATGCTGCGAGACGCACGATAGCACTTTTGTAACAGACTTAATTTCTTGCAGGCAAAGATGCGAACAAAATCCAGTCTTCTCTATCTAAGCCGCTACATTTGAAATCCACATAGGTGTAATAGTTCGGTTCGAACGAATGGGGGTGGGTTCGGTTGTACCGGAACATATAGTTGTTGATGAAACAGATAGGTATCTCAAGTCTAAGTGTTTGTGGTGCTACGCAAGGAGCGTGGGTTTGAGTGCACCGGGGCATATGTTGATGACATAGGTCAGGATGTATCGGGTTTGTGGTGCTTTCGTTGATTCTGATTTCCATGTTACAAGTGCTTAAGCGAGTTAGTTACTTTGATGTCTGGGTGCTTAGCAAATGCGCGTCAGCAATTCCATAAAGAACTTCGCTACCGCTCGTATCGCGCCTCAAACATGTTTACTAAGAACTTATAGTGCGGAACTCGGAGTTAGTTCCCGATTTGTCCACCCGAATAGTTTGTGGCGCGATACGAGCGTTAGCGAAGTTCGTAATGGAATCGCTGGCGCGCATTTGGCTAAGCACTCAGGTATTGACCTGTCCCGTCTGTATGTGATGGTGTCCGATGTTTGTTTATTTTATTTATTTATATGTGCAGCTTAAAAGTACATTGGCCTGCCTGATTCACCGTCGTGAAACTGAAACCTCTAAAGTCAACATGCATGTGGTCGTATCTTTGTTTACTTAGAATTTCGAAACAAAGAGTTTACAGAATTCTTCTATCGAAGTAAATCGAAATCTATATATGCTTGTGTGTTCTTCTCGTACAATTTTAGTGTTATGATACATATAAAGAAGGATTTGTTTGTTTCTGAATTTGGACGTAGTAGCGGACAGAAGCTACTTCAAATGTTTTTTCAATAGAATTTACTTTTTATATTAAAACGTCACACAAGGAAAATCAAGTCAAGGATAAAAAGAAAATACCAATAAGTTGTGTAAACAGGTAATCTGTTTACACAACTTATTGGTGTTGTATATATATAATTGTTAATATGAAATGAAAAGTACCTACTGAGGTTTTAAAAATGTTTTAGAGTTTAATGACATCCTCTGATCAATATTACATTTGACCATATTTATGTATAGTAGGAGTATAACATAACATAATTTATGTTGTTACATAAGTTTATGTATGATATTGCAGAAAATCTTAAGTGTGAGAGGTGCATTTGTAATATATGTACCATTGTTGATTTTCTTTATAATAATGGTAAAAGATCTGCTTTCGATTGCATAATTTATCCGTTTAATATGTTTACTTTTCCTTAGTGTCGCATTGATATGAAAGAATTGTTATTTTTGACGGATTGTCGGGTCGAATGGGAAGTTAGGACCAGGTCACGAATCAAATTTCGCGGATTAGAAATCCGAATTTGAATTGTATTGACGGTTTCTATTTATTACAACGTGAATTTATTTCATTTTTTTTAAAATAGAGTTAAAACTAATGAACCCTGCGAACCTAACGACATTCATCCCACATATAAATTGTTACCCACTTATCTTGATCTCTTGTCGTCAATTTGATTACTTGACGACACTCAATGTGTTACGTGAGGTTTTTGCGCAAGTAAAGTACCTGCCCATCCTATCACGACACTGTGAGGTGTGCCGCGATGGCAGTGAAATATATATGTGCGAGTACTCACTTAGCTAGGGTATCAATTAGTGTTGCTGCTCGATAGGCCAATGTCTATCGATAGCATATCAATAGGTGAAGAAAATTTTTCGATAATGCTATCGGTAAACAGCAATACTATCAATTGTATCGATAGTTTCGATCGCTGCCAACCAATGAACAATCGATAGTATCGAAAATACCGATAGTATAGCTCTTCAATACGGAATAGACTATTGATAGAACAAAAACTAGCAATAGTACCGATACTATCGATAGTTCACTGGATGGCAGCGACCGAAACTATCGATAGTTCACTGGATGGCAACGATCGAAACTATCGATACTATCGATAGTACTGCTGTTTACCGATAGCATTGCAGACTAATAGATACATCAATACTATCGATTGTCCTATCGTATACTAAAGATGATTTTAGCGTTTAACTGTCGATTGCAAAATTATCAATTTTTCGGCAACACTAGTATCAATTACCATTTTCATTCATCACGTATAGTAGTCGTATAAGTTTAAAAAAAAATTAAAGTTAAGCTACTGGAAGCCGAAATTCAACTTAGCTTAAATTTTTGGTTAGTTGTGGTTTGCCTTGTTTTTCGGGGTGAAATCTTTTTCCATTAGGGTCCTCCTGAGCGATGGCGTAATGACTAAAACCACCCCGTTCCATTGCCTAAGGGAGGGGGACGGCAATGCTATACCTTGAGCTATTTATGTATTCCATAACATGTTATTAGCACCACTTGTATAGAACTAATAATGTTATCAACTTAGAATTTAAAATGATCAACGTCCTATGGCTTCCTATTCATGATGTTAACGCCTATATAAATATACAATACAATGCATATACCTACCTATACAAGCGTACAGTCCAATATTTGGATACCATCTAGATCGATTTCATGATAGACTCAAAACTGAATGAAAATAATCAATTTATTATGAAGCCAATAAATTCATAAAATTTGGGCTCATTTAATTTGTTTTGTTAACTTGACAAAAGCTAATGCTTTAATAATGCAGGCGGCATATTTTTACAGTTTGCACTTTAAGGGATTCTCAAAAGGATACTCTCAATTTAGCAACCAGTTACCGCGGTCTATAACGAGGTAAGAAACAAATATCCACCAACGCGATATCGCATTCTGTTTACAGTGTCTTGCAAAAAATAGCAACAAGTGAACAACTTTAAAATCATTGACCGTTGAAGCATACGGGTTTCGGGGAGGTCACAGATTACGCATAGTAGCAGCCCGCGGCTAGACCTGCCTGGCGAGTGAACCGGTTGTTCATCTTCGTTAATTTGCGAATATATAAAAGTACTTTTGTACCTGCAAAGTCTTTGTGTTCGATATACACTAGATGCTTTATAATAAGTGTTTTTTGTATTGATCTATATGATTTTTTTTTTTGATTAAGGCTTTCTTTATGAATTTAAATTTAATGACTGATTGGATCTCTCAATGGCCTCCTACCTACTTTGAATTGTTGGATAACAAAGTGGTGATATTTGAATCGTAGCAGTTAGTGTTATGACTGTTTAGTCTGAATTATGCCTCATGGTTTACACGTATATCTGGGGCCATGGTCATTATCTGCCTATTCTTGAGGACTATGAATTTCAGTCCCAGTTATTATTACGAGCTAAATAACCAATTTATTGTTTTTAAATTTATGAGTTATCAGAGACGAAATAATTATTTACTAGTTTTGAGTGAACCTTTAACAAGCAAGCAAATTACTTAGAAAACTGTAAGCATTTCTAAAAAAAATGTTGAATTAAATTTATGGACATCTGCTACAATTTTATTTCTAGAAGAGCGTGCGGCAAAAAACCTGATATATTATCTCAGAACTGGTCAAAACTGATCTTATTTTGATGATGTTAATAAATAAAATACTTTAACCTGTATGGATTTGAAATTGACTTTTATTGATAAGTGTTTTTGAATAGCTTTATTTTAACAAACAAGATTAAAGTAGTTTTGGTCTGTTGCGAATGAAAGACTAAAATTTTAAATTGTATTATAATATAGCCTTTCATTATTATGAGGCTTTAAATATATAATAATAATAATAACATCATCATCATCTTCTTTGAGCTCTCTATCCCGAGCTTAATCGGGGTCCGCTTAGACCATTATCCAAGATTTAGCGAATCTGGTAAGCGATTGATCTGACTCTGTCTTGAAATATGAAATGAGCTATGAAATATGGAATATCAAGACTAAAATGAATGGAAATGCGTGTTAGGCTTTTAGGTACATGCGAGTGCTAGTACTAGTATTGACGTGTCCCTCCCGTCTGGAGGGGTGACTCAACCCTTCAATTATTCCGACCCCGCCGGAACGACACGACTTACCGACACAAACGGTCTTCAAATAATACTCAGTGCCATTCACGTTTATTTAAATGTATTTTTAGCAGAGAAAAGTCTTGATAATAATGAATATAAATACGTCCGGACGTTAAGAGACTGTCATGGGTGTTACCGATATTAAGACTGATGGATTTTAGACATGACGACTATATATATACTTGTCTTTAAGTTATGATCTCTGAACACGCCAAATATTGTGTTCTTCTTGTCTTGTTTACATATGCGCGAATAGGTACTCCATATGACATACAAACTTAGCATTATCTTATTCTATTGCCTTACATTAAAATTTGTGTTGATGATTGAATAATTTAAGAGTGCGAAAAAGTAAGCACTGTTTCAAATCATGTGGATAACTTGTTAGTCATAACAACCATTTTTTTACTTTATCAAGTGATTATCTATTATCGTAGCCACTATGCTGCCTACATACAACAGTTATGACTTTAAACAATATAATAAAAGGCTTATTTATGTAACACTACAGCCTTGGTTTGAATTATTGTGTGTCAGCTTTAATTACATTTACAGTACATAGTTTAGTTGCGAAGTTCATTTGTAGGACATTAATGATTGTAAAAAATAAATACATTCTTAATAGTTGGCATAATAAACGCAGATTAACGAAGGAAAATTAATAGCTCTAACACACGAAGCTGTTAGTATAGGCGGTGACCACCGCTGAGCTTAAGTTACAGGCGATTAATAAGATCGACTTAAATGTAGCTTTAAGTAAGTAATCTTTTAAAAAGAAAATTAAGCTATTTGATAATGTATGTGCCTTGATATATAATAAAAGCACAGGAGGAAATATTTAAATAAAATGATACATGTTTGACAGGCCCGTTGGTCGAGTGGTCAGAGACCCTGGCCATGAAACCAAGGGTCGCGGGTTCAAATCCCGCTAGGGGCAAATGTTTCGTGTGATGAACATGGACATTTGTACTCGTCATGGATGTTTACAAAACGTATTTAAGTATGTCTATCCGTTCACCCAGTATCCATAGCATAAGCATAAGCTTAGTTTGGAATCAGGGAATTGGTGTGTCAGTCTGGAGAGTTATTTATGTCATATTAATGTAAAAATGTCTAGAAACAAGAAACGCTTTTATATACGTGACAACAGTATATATGCTTATGTAAATAAGGACATGACTTGACAAACTTGACTTGACTTTTTGTTTTGAGATTTCTAAATAAAAAATGTCTTAGTACAGCACCCTGAAAAACACCACGTAACTAAGAAAAACCCTGTTGTTAAGGGCCACTATTTAATATTCATTAAATTATGTCCATATCACTTAGTTGGTATATCAGAATAAGTCCATTACTTGCGTCAAACGGCAACACGCGAATGGCCAAGACCTTCTGACCTTGCGTAAGCTTTTAGCAAATTAGTCATTTGCTAGCTAAACCTATCAAATTAGATCAGTTGTCACAAGGATTTGTTGTTTATAAGTAATACACTTAGATTAGAATCAATCTGGTTTGTTGCGATCCAATTAATATAATCATATGCTCCAATGGTAGATATTAATTATGCAAGGTGTTGCGGTCACTGCGGTGTTATCAAGATGTAAATGTTAATATTTTCCGTTTCATTAATCCGTAGGGTCGAAAGGGTCTAAGAGATGAAATTAAATAAAATGATCTTTATTTACATAGGTTTAAAAAAAGCACTTATAAATCGTTAGAATAAATATAAACCTGTTCAAAATTTTACTATGATTCTACTATGAAGAAACCGGCAAGAAACTCGATAGTTACTCTTTTAAATGCCAAGTCTTAATAGCAATTGTGTAGTTACAATTTCTTAGTTAAGTTAAGTTAAGTTTAATTTATTTTTAATTTTAATATTAATGTTAATTTGTATTTAATTTGTGTTTAACTTTAATCTATATTTAAATTTAGTAATAATTAATTTAATTGTTTCTCAATCCTTTTTTATTCTTTAAAATTACTCTGTTTAATACTATCATGTGGTGTCTACCTGTAATTAGTTTTTATATTAATCATTAATATCAAACTTATTTTTAGTTAAATAGCATGTAAGAATATAAAAATTGTTGGTAGGCCTGTTTTAAATAAATAAAATAAAATCTATGAGGGCAGGCGAACAGCCTTTTCTAAGACTATATATCCTTATATTCACAATTTTCCATCTAACCCAGCCCAATTTCGTTTCGGCTGAATGTAAAAGGGGCCTGCTGCCCCATTGACTCTGCCTACCCCTTTGGGGATTACGGGCGTGATGGTATGTATGTATGTATGTATGTATATATCCTTATCATTTATAGATATTATACAAGCATCAGGCCCAGAAACAATTTATTCTCTAGTCAACGCTAGCTAAATATAGCTTGTACAAGAAACTAAATCAATTTGTTTCCATTAATTATCATTCCATTAATTGTTACTATATTGCCATTAATAATTATACATATTTTACTGCGTCTGCTTTTATTGAAATAGTTTATTTTATGTAACAAAAAAAACTAAGCAATAATATATTCCGAGTAATCGAATCAATTAAATCAATTCATAGTCGATTTTCGCAATTTGCAAAAGCATCATCAAGCACATTGAAGCATTAATTAAACTTACAATGTTGTACATCATACTTATTTATCATCATCATATTTATTTATTTATTTATTTATTTATTTACATAATGTAAATATCCTATTTTAGGAAGTATCACGTTCTATGCAATTTCCTAATAACAATAAAATAAACTCGTAGAGTTTACTGCAAGTCACGAGTCTATTGTCTGCAATTTCTAACTGTTCTCTCAAATGCACTATTCTACATAGTAAAGAATCGTTGTAACTGATGATAGATAACAGTGTTTGCAGTGGCTAATATTCATAATGCCAGCGAAGTAATATATCAGGTCGAAAGAACAGTTTCATTTGCATGGTAATGTTTTTTTTCTTATTTATCTCACGCGCAGGTTCAAGATTGAATGCAGCTGTCTTACCTGGAACAAGAAATGGAAAATTAATATTTATACAAATTCCTATTAATGCACGCAATTTTTCAACATCAACTAAAGTTGGGTCTTTGTTTACAGAAGGTGTCCAATTTTATCTGCAAACGTTAAAAAATCTACATTGGTAATTTAAAAATTTCCGTAATGATTTATATGTTGTCAATATTTTTTCTGATCATTCGTCTGAATTGAGCATAATTTCATCTGTCGACTTAATAAATAGGATGACTACGTTTTCTGACATAGCAACGTTATAAAAATAACGCGTATAGTTTATATCATATTCATCCTTACAGATCAAATAAGAGCTTTATCATTACTATACCACGTAGCATATTATTTACATGCATTAGTTTACATTACATCTGTATAAACTGTTGCTTCATTATTATTGATTGAGACTAGTGTGATGCCCTCAATGGCCTATTAAATTAAACGCGAACCATAAATAGCGTTAATGCTAGGTGTCGCCAGACTACGCATTAACTCTTCACGTGACCATCCACGTTGCTTCATAAGACACGGGTAAATCATACTTCATACTATGCTAATATTATAAAGAGGAAAGATTTGACTGTTTGTTTGTATTCAACAGGCTCCGGAACTATTGAACAGATTTAAAAAACTCTTTCACCAATGAAAAGCTACTTCATCAGCGAGAAACATAGGCTATATTTTATCCCCGTATTTCCACGGGAACGGGAACTATGCGGGTAAAGCGCGGGGCGCTGCTGGTAGTATGTAAAAGTCTTGTGAACGCCTAGTTGAACGGTAAAATCAAACAATCACTATGGATGCAGAATATTATACTTGTTACGTTATTTCAACGAGATTAGGTTTAAAGAATTTATTTCTCATAAAAAACATAGTGTTCACTTAAAATGAGATTCATAGTAAAGTAATATACATAATAATATCTTTCTTACCTATGGTACTCAAATTCGGAAGTTACATTGAACATACATATTCTTTTAATTTTGCTTTAAAAATGTTTTTACTATCGCAATTTTTAATGTGATCAGGCAATTTATTGTATAGCTGTACTCCATTAGATTAGATTTATTTTAATTATCAAAATTACCTTAGACGGTTAACAAAAAGCAGTTACATAAAAAGGTTTTTGCACAGGAATAGGATGTCTGCTGGAATAATGTTGAAGCAATAATGCACAAGTGGTATATAAATACACCAAATGTAAAATCGAAATAAATTACTCAAGTTTACAAGCAACTACTGAAATTAAAAAAAGATAAGTGACTAAGTCCTACGAATAATTTATTAACATATTTACGCTTCACTATCGAAAGAGGTATGCATCTCATTTGCGTACATAAAACTAATTATGGGTGGCCGTTTATAAAAGTTAAACAAAAGTTTTATCATGATCACAGTTGGATGTCAGTGACGAGTTTTTCTTGATGCGCCGTGTAGTTTTACTTCATTCAAACCTTTCTCTCATTGGTCTGACCATTAACCCTTGACAGTAATTGATTAGACTTTTAAAATGTAACTAGCGTTTATGTCTATACCTACTAGTATAATATTCTGTTTAATGATCTATCTAGTACTTAAACTGTCCGTCAAATGTGTGTAATTCACGTATGTAATATGATGTTGCTAGCTTGTTATTGTCGCATTATGCCGCACAAAATTTGTGTGAAAATTACACGAGTCAATGACCTACGTTTTTCTTTAACAGTTTGCTTAAGTACCGTATCCACGTTATTTTGTAATAATCGACCATTTCCCCCGATAGGGCGAAGCCAAATAAGGTCTTAAGTGAACGGAATAAAGAATGTTTTTTTGGTAGCAATAATGTGAAATTATTAAAATTTGAATGGCAGAAGCCTGCGTTTGCCAAATTTGAGGTGCAACGTTTAGCATTAATCTGAATGTTGTTTTGAAATGTTTTAATTGATTTGAAAATGTGAATTATCGTACTTTATTGTTGGTTGGATCGTAGAAAACTGTTTAAATTATAAAACTCCAATTATTGAGAACTAAAACTTTTTTGACGTCTAAATTCAGTTTTATTCTTTTTTATTTAAATTTCGCGCGCCTTTTTTTCCCAGTGAAAATGTATGCTTTTGCTTTCAACACAGCCCTATTTTTTACACCGTCGTTAATTTCTTATACCGTCAAAGGGCTAGTATTTCTACACTTAATACCATTACGATACAAACCCCACCGTCCAATACAATAACTTGTTAATACGAGTATAAGTAAAGCTTGCGAAGAGTATAAGCTCGCATGTTACTAGTTTGTCGTGACTGGAAGTACAAGTTAGGGAACAATTATTATAACCGTAGTGTTTTATGGATACACCTTAGGAGGTAAAGTGCAGAGTAGACGTCAAATGACAAAAAAATAAAGAATCTTATATATTTTTTTTATATGTACATAATACATATTTATACATTGGTACATACATAAAATCACGCCCAATACCCCGAAGGGGCAGGCAGAGTCAAAGGGCCAGCAAGCCCCCTTAACCACATTCAGCCAAAAATAAAACCGGGCTGAGTCAAAAGGTATATTTATATCCGATGAATAATTTCGCCTATAAGAAATGTTCTAGAAAACTAGTATTTTGTCTTTTTATAAACCAATTTTCAGGTAATGCTCTAGAGAATATTAAAACCGTTCTCCGATAAGAATTTGACCCCAAAAATTTATTCATTGGTTATGCAAAAATGTTTTGTAGTTCTGACAATAATCTATAATGAAGATGTATGTAAGTATGTTGCAAGTAATTTCCGCACCCAAAGTATTAATTATAAAATTCGTAAGTATTTACATAATATTAATGACTTTTAGCGGCCCTGACCGCGTCATTTAAAATATATTACATTGTCTTAAATCGTCAAGTTGTCTATTAATATGTTTAGTTATTGGCAAACACGCGAATGAACATTTCAATATACACATACTTGTTAACATTGACCTTTCTGTAGACTCTGTGATGCAGATAGTTCTGATGATTTGATTGTAATTGTTTATGTTAATAGTCCATTACAGAGTATTTAATAATATAAGTTACTTACTGTTAAAAATATATTAAAGATCAATAAGTAATTAATGGGTACTTGTAAGTATGTGATGCGATATTTTATTATGGAGCGCTTGACTACGGAAACGAGCCGGTTCAAGACTTTCAAACATTTCTTTTTATTTTTTGGTTAAGTATCAACCAAATTCCCTTTTTTTGGGAATGGTAATGTGACAATTTCCATCAGATTAGCATTTTTATCGAGTGCCAATTGTTTGGAATGAAAACACCACAGTGAAGAGCTGTCTTCAAATATGCTTTTTTTATACAACCGATAATTTTTTGCTTTTTCGGTTTTGTGCTAACCAACAGGATTTCTGCCTATTTTTAACTAATAATGTCATCATCAAATCCCTATAGAAGTATTGATATTGAACTGTAAACAAAAATATAAAGTACCAAAGTTTGCATGGAAATATGGCGCCCATACTAACTTGCACGTGAGCGATCGTTGTTCAAGCGCGAAAAACGTCGAAAGTATTTATAAAGCCGATAATTCTATGATTTGATTATTATTGTTGATATTTATAGGTCGATTATTTTCGAAAAAAATAACGGTACTAGAGTTATGACGCATCAAGGCTAACAAAATGTGAGAACCTAAAAAAGTCGAATTAACTAGTACCTATGCACAGGTACTTTAAATACATTGACCTTTCCTTGGCAAGTCAGCGAAGCGGATAACTGTCGAGATGTACTGATGATATGTATTGTTACTTAGATTTACTTTTATGGTTGATTGCTTCGTTGGTCTTGTGGTAGCATGCGTCGCCTAAGGACCAAGAAGTTCTGGATCGGGCCAAAATTTGTGGCTGGGTATTCCAATATTGAAATTACTCAGTAACAGCTCGGAGTCAGGAAGTTGGCTGTTTAATCACCCCCGTGCCTCGGAAAGCACGGTAAGCCGTTGGTCCTGCGCCTGAACTCTCTCCGGTCATGTCGAATAGCACTCACTAGACTATGAGAGGGAAGGAGTATATAGTGCACCTGAATTTGCGCACACACTTGTGCACTATAATATCTCCTGCGCAGTTGGCTAATCCTCGTTGATTGGCCGCCGTGACCGATATGGGTTAGGAGGACATTGCTATGGTTGAGAGGAAAGTGCGGAAAACGGTGGCTTTTTCAACAAACGGCTTCAATAACATTTACTGAGCAGTGACCGCGTGCGCTAATCACTATACCTTTCGTTTATTTTCGTTAACACAGGGGTTGTTACATTGATGGTTTATGCAGTAGATATAACTGTAAAGTTTCATCATCCATTGAGTAGCATTTAAGTTGCAGGGTATTAACGTGTCATAATTTAAACTGTCGCGTTTGTAATATTCGTAAATAAATATAAAAATATAGAAAAATATATCTATGACTATTTTTAACGGTTTTTCGATTTAGGAGTATTATGAATATACCAAATTGCATTGCAGATGAAATTTATAATGTCAGCTTAGCTCTAATTATGGTTAAACTTATTTTTTTAAACTTTTTTTTTTAGTACACATAATATTAGATTACATCACGCCCGCAATTCCCTATGAGGTAGGCCACATTTGGCATAAATATATAAATATTGATCTAATTTAACACATGGTTTAATTTTTATCTTATATTTGTGGTTACTAGTGTTCCAAGTCGCGAGCAGGATCTAGTTAATATTAGAATATTTAGAAAAAAGAAAGAAAGAAAAATTTATTGGATGCACAATTATTAAAATATACACAGGAAAAACAAATATTTGACAATATACATAATAGTACAAAAAGAGAAAAAGAAAATAACAAACAAAAAACTACAGATTGGCGCCAATTTGGTCCCTACCTCATCATTATGCTACTGCGGCGTCAGGCTATTTCAAAATGTTATGTACAAATTGTTCGATGGTATTGGATGGAATTCGGGCTGATATGGAAACGCGTGAAGTTTCAATACTGCGGCTAACATTGACCTTTCTGCCGCCAGCGATGCGGGTAATTGCCAGATGTTATCGTCGGTGACTTTTAAGATTGAGCGCTGTTTTACGAATTTGTAGGCTTTGATTAAATGCTTGGTATTATTGAGGCGATCGCTTATAGGCCTGGGAGCCTGATAGCTAGGTCCAATAAGGAGTTAATTTTATAAAGGAAGTGATGTTCGGCAAATGTTTATTTAGTCGTCCATTTCAATATCCGTTTTTTTAAATAACAAATAAATATCGTCACATTATAGCAAACGTTGGTTGTTTTATTTGACATAGGTTTCGCATAGCGACCGAGTCTTTCATCATGCTGGAGTTAGGTACTCCAAAAATCGACTCGAGTATATAAAGTGTTTAATTATTTTGAGTTAAAGAAGTAGTTCTCTACTTATATTAATATACATACACTCAGCTTGCTACTACTTTGCGTCGCAAGTACTGTATCGCTCAATTCTTTTTTGATTTATAACAGACTTATATGTAAGGTCCAGTTCCACTTAATTCTGGCAGTAGGGAAAATAGCGTTTCTGATGCTTATAAATAATTGAAATTTACACGCGTATGTAACTTTTATAAACATATAGTTAAAATTACATACATTTAGAATTTAATTGTGGAAGTGTCTTTAGCACGTCATGCATTCCTCGCGTAGCAAAAAGTGTATTATTTAACCTCAAGTAAAACAACATTGATAAGAATAAAAATGTAAAAGAAGATAAAAAAAACTAATTCCGAATTCAAAAATGTTAAAGATATTCCAACAGGCGACAACAGAATTAAAAAATACCAAACTTATTTTTGTTGCTGATAAATAATTCATTTGGGTGATAATTTTTTTTTATACCCAAAATACATAGCACGTTTTGCTTTTTGCAACTTGTAAGATGTTTTAATAAAATCGTAGCAAAACACTTTTCTCACTTTCTTCACAGACATAATATTATTGACTACCGCAATAAATAAAAAAAAAAAAATCAGGACATTTTACTTCATCTTTTAATTTTTTATACGTTTATAGATATTCTTCTCAATAGATTATACATAGTAAGCTTAGCTATCGTCTCCAAGAAGTGCAGCAAAGTTATTAAAAAGCGTTTATCTCGCAATCTAAATTGAAAACCGATCTCCTTTCACTAATGAACTGAATGAATGAACTGAGCGAACCCCGTTCGGCACTTGGTTCAGTGCACACATCTCAAGCACGTGGTCGCGCGAAGGCAGTAAAACAAATTGAGTGTAATAGACCTCTTCCCACTTTGCCCCTGTCGTGATGGCTTAGCAACATGCACGGGGACGCTCGCAGCTTAGAACCGATCCAGGAGGGGACTTGAAGGGCAGACTAGATGTCATGCGATATTATAACTGTTATTATACTAGCTGTAGAGTTCAGCGCAAGTCACATTGGTACCAATTTGTGAAATCGTTTTATTGGATTTATGTGGAAAATCATCATTTTCCTAGATTTATGTTCCATTACTAGAGCAATTTTATCAGTGTATTTCAAGTTTCATTGTTTTGGCGAGTTTGGTTATTACATTGAAGCAATCTTTGTTAATAATTATTGTAACCCTGGAAGGGAAACCAGCCAAATAGGATTAGGTATAATATATTATTATAATTATAATATTGTACGGCTTCTTCACGATGTTCCAAATTTTTTCCAAAGGCAATGACAAGTTAAAAATAGGAATCTTTAAAAAATAAGAATAAATATTATCTTAACTGACTACTACCACTCCGCAACTATCGTACAATTTTGTCTGAATAGCGATCATTTACGGCAAGCAATTTGCAATAATTAGTATTCTAGTCATAACTCTTTTGAAGAATTAGGCATCCATCACAAGACATTAGTAAAGGTTATGCTTGTTTAGTGGTTCTATGCTCATACTATAACTAATTTTAGTATTTGAATCAAAAGATTTCAGCATCTAAAATGCAGATAATAAGGTTGAAATTTGTGGAAAGATTTATCGCAAGTAGTAAAGTTAAGTTGGTTATGCGAACATTGTATTCAGGACGTTGTCCATTGGAGCAAAAAAATCTTGTTAGTACATGGACAAATGATGAGCCGCTTGCTTCAATTTGATTTAGCATATTCGTCAAATGAAATATGGTAGTTATTATCTAGGCTTTTTCAGGCGCCGTTGGCTATGGCACTTCTTATTTGGTTAAATAATGTTGGAACGAATTTGATTAGCAGAACTTAGTTGTAGTGGTTGAAGCTTGGCGGTTGCATGACTGATTTAAAGCAACCTTGTCGTTAACTAGACGTCTCACCATCACGATATCTGTACTTATTAGTTTATTGTGCGCAAGAAATGTTTAAATCTTGCTTTAAACTTGAACCCCCATATCACATAATGGCATTTTTCACAGACAGACAACATTTAATAATTGATTGTGCTTGGTACCTACACTTAAAAATATGTAAATACTAAAACGAAATCTATACTAATATTAAAAAGCTGTAGAATTTGTTTGTTTGTTTGAACGCGCTAATCTCAGGAACTAACTGGTCCGAGTTGAAAAAATCTTTCAGTGTTAGATAGCCCATTTATCGAGGAAAGCTATAGGCTATATAACATTAACCATAAACGCAGATGAAACCGCGAGCACAGCTAGTAACTGATATAATGCAACGTTGAAAATACTATGATGTGATCAAGATTAAAAATATTGAAATGTTGGTGAATATTGGGTAATTTGGGTATGTCTTAAAAAGACATTGGTGTGGTAATGAATATATCCGACAATAAACGAATTTCTTTTAACAAATCTTTATGTAACAACTGAAGGTGGCTTATGAAATTTATGAAACAGGCTACAAATTAAGTAGAATATTTAATTCGAGACCATTTTGTGGCATGCAAGAGGTCAAATACCTAAAGACATGACGATCCTAGCTTAGGTCAACCACAGGTCAGACCGAAGTTGCTACCTACTAGTTATTTATTACTAACATAAACTACGAAATGGGGCATTTCATTAAGTGCTAATTGTCGCTTCAAGAATTGTTTCCAAGAAGTTAAGATATACGCGATAACATATACTTACCTTGAATTTTCTAAAAAAACTTAAGACAAAATTTATTATAAGTAAGGTGATAAAAATTAAATAGTTATACTTGATATGATTTAGTGTGATCGATTAATCTCTTCGAAATTGCCGTAGGTACTCAATTGTGAATGTGAAAAGTAAAGTCATATGAAAAACACGTCTGAAGCTACTGCTTAGTGAAAAGTGACGCCATTTCGTTCTATTTAGCTTAACTAGACTGAAGTTTTCAACTCTTTGTCCCGCTACATTGCATAGAAAATATTGCTTGTAGCTCAAAAAATCATGTCAAAAGCCACCGACGCACAGACAATGTATGACGAGTGTAAATTACTTTATTTTGTTCTACTTAGACAAACTAGATTGAGATTTTCTATGTTTTTTTCCTACGCTTTGCATTAGTCACATTGCTCATACCGATACTACCTACTCTTTGCAATAACTTTACTTTATGCACATAACCTGTACCAGAAATGATCTTACATCAAACAAAAGGATTATTATCGATCTTATTACGCAGTGAAACCGGTACGTCCTACTCAATCGTTCTAACATTTTCCTTCTCACACGACAATTTTTCATGGGTTTTACCGAACATGCTTATAAACAATACTGTTAAGCAGATCAAACACTACTTAGAATTTAAGAACAAACAGCTACTATGCCAATATTATTTTTTTAACCTTTTTGCTTCGGTATAATAGAGTCAAACTTATGCCGAGTTTTTTGTCTGCAAAAATGCGGTTCGAGCGAAGCCGGTTTGAGTCGCGAGGAGTTTTGAACCAAAAGAAATTTTAAGGCAACTTGATGGCACTGCAAAGATTGATTGGAGTGAAATTAACATTTTTTGAAATTTCACGCACGATAAAAACGTAGGTATACATTCCTTCCATGGTAATTCTGGTTAAAAATTCAATTAGCACCGCTAACTGCACTTACGTTCGGTTGCCGTGGCTACTCAATATTTTTTTTAAGATTTTTTATTACGACGCCAGGAAGTCGAAAATGATCAATTTTTTTTGCTTTTAAGTATTTTTGCAAGATAAGTTTTAGCATATTTTTATTTTATCATCATATGCATTAGAAAAGATAAATCTACTAAGCCATTTTTTCTTGATTGATAGATCATTTAGTGATCAACCGATTTCAAACAATTTTTCAATGCCATATTTCCGGCTTTATCGATCACACACAAATCTATACTTATAATAAATCTGTAGAGAGGTCAATTCTGTACATGAAATATATTTTCAAAATAACTATCAGGGGGTGATTAGTGATCGATACTGATGCCAAAAATGCAATCAGTAAAATTTTTGTCTGTCTGTCTGTCTGTCTGTCTGTAAGTTTCTTATAGAAACAAAAACTACTCGACGGATCTTAACAAAACTTGGTACAATTATTCTTCATACTCCTGGGCAGGTTATAGTATACTTTTCATCACGCTACAATCAATAGGAGCAGAGTAGTGAAGGAAAATGTCGGGAAAACGGGTGAAGTTACTCTACTTTTTAAGCTTCCGTCGCGTGTGCAGCCTTAATGGTTAAAGTTATATAAAAATCATGTATGACGGAAATAGTCTTTATAATATTAACCATAAGCGCGGGTGACACCGCTGGCACAGCTAGTTGTAAATATAAATCTGTACTGGTATTTGAAATAGTTACGTACATTTTCATTATAGAATACAAATCCAAGTCCTTTGAATGTTACCTTAAAGCTTCTCTTTAGATATCTCAAAATAATTTTCGTCGAACTCCTAATAACATGCAAGGAGCAAGAACTTGGGGTCTATTGTCCCGAAGGTCCCGGCTACTTAAGATTTCGCGATGCGTTCGGGCCTTTCGTGGTACAATTCGAATACCGCTGTCTGGCAGGCACCTTGCCAAAATACGAGGACCCACGTTTAGGGTTATCAATTTAAAAGTTAACAGGTAGCGCGAATGGAATGTTATCCTAAATAATATTCAGCATGATATAAGTTTAAAACGTTTCTTACAATTTACAAATACCTAATGTGCAAAATAAGACTAAATCGTTACAAAAAGCACTGTTTTATTGTTCAAAGTTGATGTGAACATAATATTTCGTTTAGTAGATATTTATAATTTTCAATGTCTCAAACACGAAGAATATAATACACATAACATACAAATGCACTTACAAGAAAAGAATAATCGTCATCACGCTTAGAATTCATAGGAAAATCTTGCAAATATAGATGCGCCCCGCGGTTTCACCCACATAGTTCCTGTTTCCGTAGGAATACGAGAATTAAATGTAGCTTAAGTTACTCGCGGATAAAGTAGCTTTCCATTCGTGAAATAATTATTTAAATCGGTCTAGAAATTTCGGAGCCTATTCAATACAAACAAACAATTAATCTATACTCTTTTATAATATTAGTATTATAGATAAGAAGTTTCACCGCAGTCACATGTAAATGTTGTCTAGACTAAACGTTTAATACTTGACCAGCCCTAAGTTCTGCTTCCTTTTTGAATTATTATGTACCCGACGTTCTTGCTCCCGTAGCATTGTTACTATTCAATTGACGTCATACTAAGCGAATTACACTCCCACTTTGCTATTTTTAGTTTTAATGGTAACCTGCAAAAAGTTATCCAACGTCTTACGGAGACAAAAAATGGGTTACGTTACTACTTGGTTAACTGAGAGCTGTTAGGAACATTTACTAACGTCTAATATTTGATTAGCATGAGCCGAGTCGTTCACTATAATGTGTTGTTGTTGAATAAACATAATATTGTTTTGCAGTCTCGCTGTGCGTGTTTTCTTTGCTTGATTGATTGGTTGTTGAACTGGTATGTTTTGGATTTTATAGTTTCGTTAATAGCTCTGATTTAATTAACCGGTCATTCTTTAATTTTACCTAAACGCGTGACTAGAGTGTGTCGAGTTTCAATGACGATTTTATGAAGACAGAGACAAATTAAATTAGCGTTATTGAATTTATAGCTTGATTTAGTAGGGTTTTTGTAAATTATATTTTACATAACCACTCACAAATAATAAACATTATCGATACATAATATTCCTGATTAGTAAAACTATACTGTTGCCGACGCTGGCCTCATTAGTTTTATATTAATTCGACTAGCCCATTGGTTGAGTGGTCAGAGACCCTGGCCACGAAACCAATGGTCGCGGGTTCGAATCCTGCTAGAGGCAAATATTTCGTGTGATGAACATGGACATTTGCACTCGAGTCATGTATGTTTATAAACATATTTAAGTATGTCTATCCGGTCACCTAGTATATATAGCACAAGCATAAACTTAGTTTGGGACTAGGGAACTGGTGTGTCAGTCTGAAGAAGTTATTTATTATTTATTTTTTTATTATTTTTTTTTTTTAATAATTCTTTTTACACCTTTTATTATGTTTGTATTCAAGTTTAGAATTCCAATTTTATTTTGATATAAGACATCTATTGTTTTTCTAGTAAGTAGTCTCTTTGTAAATATGTCTGTTCACACCTTGGCAGTTTCTATCATTTAAATATAAGTACATTAACTATCTATAATACCAGTCATATTGGATTGAGATACAAGTATTATATAGATTAGTCTCTCTAGTATATGTGAGCCTATTTAAAAGTAACCAAATGTATATGCCCAAAACATATCCATTGTTAACTTATGAATTAATTAGTTAATTTTAATATTACCATGTGTCACATTTTTGACTATTAGAAATAAAAAAATGATTAGACACATACCACGCCATTATTAGGTATCATGACTATGACAATTTACGTTACGGAAGTTGCAGATTTTTTAGCCAATTTAACAAAAGTAAACAAATAACTTAAAGTCAGGAAGCGCCTTGCGCTCATGAATCACCAGTAGCACTGGAGGTAACGTTACTTGAGACGTCTCTTTGGAAATATATTATTAAGCCAAGACTTTTTTGGCCCAACTGCTGTGGAAATGATCTCGCTGACCTCGACCGTACTTCTGACCCTTGATCTGGACGCAAGACATGTAGAAACGGAAACTTTATCTTTACATAGCAATGTCTTTCCATGTTTCACGGTAAGAGCGCTAATACCGGACGACTCCTTAGTTCTCAGTTAAGGAAAATAATGTAACCATTTGAGTTCTAAAAATATTTAATTGGTTTCTATTTATAATATTTTGCAAAATCGAACCCACCCATGCAATGAAATTATTATAGATTTTATAGTATATAGTTTACGAAGTGTTTATAGTTTATACCTACGTTAAAACCGTTTTGTGTACCGTCATGTTTTTTTTTTAAAACAGATGTTGAAATTATTAAGTATATCAATGTTAGATCCGGTACTGAGTACGTGTTTTTGATTTAATCACTAGAAAAGTGTCTTTGTTTTTCCTTGGTGTTATCTTTTTTCTTCAGGCCAATCATTTTCCTCACACGTGAGTCGTGTAAGTACATAGCACTTATCATCTGATATGTAATAAAGCTAACAAGGCCTGTGCGGATGTCACGCAAATCTTCTGACTAGATACTACCTGATGTGACTGCAGTCTAATGGTTCTTTTAAAAAACAGAGATATTATAAGTAAAATATTCAGAAAATTATATTAAAACATCAACCTTGCTAACCCTGAAAATTCACTTACAAGTTACGTCTAGACTATTTTAAAGAATAATTCTTAAGAGAGGTGGCCAGGTGGCTAATCGTTAATTGTAGGAATAGGGCGATATGTTAAACGGATGGACAGGGGTTAGAAGAAGAAACAGCTTAATACGTATAGTACACGGACTAGTAAAAAAAGAAGGACTCCACGCTTTCATACTATAGCGTGAAGCCACGTTTATGCATGTGTGAGTGAGATACTTATGGATACCAGATATCGGATATCTGTCTTTTGGAGCACTTGTTATGTCAATGTGTGACAATTACGTGTCAAGGTGGTGCACCTGAGGAGCTTCAATGTCAAGTTAGTGGCGCGGAGTCCTTCTTTTTTTACTAGTTCTATACCACTTTAGATATAATAAATGTAATTTAGACAATGTGTAAAGATTAGCAAACACTCGTTGAGGTCTCAATCATAGGCTCGATATAATTTCGAATTTAACATTAGTTTGAAAAAAATACTAGTTTACTGTATATGTTAGTGCAACTACTATTCTAAACCACTTGGTCAAACAGATGCAAAAACAGCCACATAACGTAACTTCATGTATAACACTGAAAGACACTTAAACGGAGTCGGTAATTTAAACAAAAAGTAAGTCAGGGCTTTTTAAAGAATATACTTTGCTAATTATTGATACATAACGTCACGCCCGTAACCCCGGAAGGGGTAGGCAGAGTCAAAGGGTCAGCAAGCCCCTTTAACAACATAAGCCAAAAAAAACTGGCTGGGTTAGATGGAAAATTGTGAAAAAGTAGTGACAAGTGGCTAACTCGTCGCCTACACTATCACATACCCAAAACCCGATATACAATTAGTCGCCTTTTACGACATGCTAGGCGAGTAACATAGTTGGCACATTCTTTTAAAACTAACTAACTAACTAACTAAACTTCACGCCACTTCCCTAGCGGGGAAGGCAGAGAGAACCGAACGCCATATGGCACGATCCTTGCACACTTCACTCGCCTCTTCAACATTCATAATCCTTTTCATACAAGCTCTACGGTTTTTATGACTCCTTACATCACCTTCTTTTAATACACGACCAGTCTGGTCGTGGTAGGTGAGCCTGGGCCTTCCGGGGCTCTTACATCCTTCCACTTTCGCATTGTATATCTGTTTAGTCAGTCTTTCGTCATCCATTCTTTCCACATGTCCGAACCACACATTCTTTTAAAATTAATATTAATACATATTATGTCCATAATGACTAACGATTAAACACTTTTATCTTTCTCATGTTTAGTTAATAAATTAAATAAGCTAGTGCCTATTAAACCATAAAGCAGGTTGATGAACGAATTGTCAGACAATCATGTACGTACATAAACACTTCAACACAATGTAGTTAGTTTAACCTACATTGAAACATGATCATTATCTCGTAATATCGTCTTTTAAATAGTAAATTAGCAAATAAGTCGCTTGCAATAAACACTTTTCTATGGTAATCTATGCAAGTCAGAGATGTTGTATCAACAAATATGTATAGCAAGAAACGGCTCTGTTAAGACTTCTGCCTTTTTTTTTTAATTTTTGACCTAACATCACACAAATGCATACATTTGGTCTAAATCGTCGTCTTCGTTGTTCGCTTTGACAAATCTCTTATTCTTAGAGTTGCTGTCATACCCGGTACCAGTGATACGATGATACGATAGATTAAATAAATAAATAAATATCCAACTACATCACATACATTGATGTGACTCAAAGGTAAGTAGCTTAAGTACTTGTGTTACGGATATCAGAATCAACAGTGGTATTACAAATATATACTTAAATATTGGATAATAACACCCAGACACAGAACAAACACAAGTATTCATTATACGAATGTTTGTCCTGGGTGGGAATCGAACCCACAACTCTTGGCGCATGGGGCAGGGACACTACCGAATGCGCCATCGAGCCAGTCAAATCAAATTAAACTCTGATACATGTATCAGAGTCATTTACACTTGTTTGTCATGACAAACAAGTGTAAATTCTTTAGAAAGTCGCCGTTTAATTCATCTGTCATAAAACGCGTCAACTGCGGTCATTTGGACCTTTTGCCAATTAATTCAATCAATGAAACAAACTCATGTACTTTGCACCATATGACTCACCTAACAAGGTTCACAGATCAAGGACGAGTCAATAGAAGCCTTCCTGTTTATCCTTACCGGACAACTGCAAACTAAAAATAAACCGGGCAAAAACGAACCTAATTATCATAAATATAAAGATTAACAGTTGCATGCTGGCATCGAGCAGACCTTGTGGACTCGTTTCGATGCCATCCACGTATCGAATTATAGCAATCAAAACGAATTATACAGTTCCATATGTAATATTAAATGGTTCATTATGCTTGCGAATTTAAGCCGATAATAAGTTTGGGCGGGCAATAAGCATGCTTATGTCATCAAATTTAAAACAAAACAGTTGACAATACGAGGTGCGTGAGTATAAATTACAAGCACGCGATACTTTTAAGCGTGATTCAAGGAGAGTTGAGGATAAGCGGCAGTTATAGTAATTGGTTAGTATTTTCGAAATTACAGAACAAACCGAAACTCTCAAAGTCATGCGCAATGTGACTGTTAATAAACCGCTATTATGCAATTGTAATCGTTAAATCGGGACTGACGATTTACAACCAATCTGACGAATGAAATTTGTAAAGGATACTTTGTTAATATTTTTTAACCAACTAACTTGAAAAAGAGAAGAGTAGCGAGATCTCGTCTCAGAGGCCAAGATCCACTTCGGGTGGCTGAACCAACGCATTAAGTAAGGAAGTAACTTGAAATTAATCTTCTGGCTCCTAACATGTACAATCTATTAGGGTATGACGTAAATCTTGTATTTATTTTTTCTTGTGTATTTAAGCTAATGAGCTTTAGGCGTGTAATTTGTTTAAAAACAATGACCTGATCAAAAAATAAGGATTTCTCTTATTATTGGCTATGTACTACATACATAACATACATAACACCACGCCCATAATCCCCGAAGGGGTAGGCAGAGTCAAAGGGGCAGCAGGCCTCTTTAACCACATTCAGCCAAAAACAAAACTGGGCTGGGTTACAAGGAAAATTGTGAAAATATAGTGACAAATGGCTAGCTTGTCGCCAACACAATCATATACCCAAAACCCGATGATATACCATTAGTCGTCATTTACGATATGCTAGGAAAGAACGACAGTTGTTACATTATTTTTAAGTCCCGGACCAATATGGGCTATGTGCTAACGTGCAAATTTAAATTTAAACAGCAGCAGTTATTTGATTCTTTTGTAAAAAAAATACAATTAGTCAGCTTCTATTCATATTGTCTCTATTTATACCTCTTTTGTAAATTAATTACTTGTCAGTCTGTAGGTTCCTATTGTATGGTAGTGGCCCGTCAGTGTGGGCATGTTCTGACTAAGTATAATATTGTGTATAATAATGTTAGGAATATGGAAATTACTCTATTTCTTTGAAGCTTTGACGTCATTAGGTAACTACTGAGACTATTTAAGAATAATAGATTGAATGGGTATTTTTTTCACATATTTTTTTGGTGACCATCTGGCATGATATTACAAATAAATCAATGAATTGCAAAAAAATGTATTTGCAAAGAGTTGGGATGGAATTTCCACTAATATTAAAAATGCATGTAAATCAGTTAGTAAGTATAGAAGTCTCTTGCTATTTCATCCGTAGAGCTTGTGTTATTATGATGTAATATAAATTAAAATTCAGAAATTGATAATTTTTTGACAAGAAGAAATAAGCGTTATGATAGGGTTTATAAAACTTTCTGAGTCCGAAACATGCAAATTAATTCGCCGACTGTCGCTTCTAGGCATGTTAGACTGCTAGCGGGTCTCCCACGCTTTCTATAGCAATACGTCCACCTGCCTTGTAAAGAACCCCATGTCACAGGTCCATTTTTATTTGTTGCAACGCAATGCGTTGTATAAATTACAAGGATGAAAGCAGTGTGTTATGCGAAGTCACGACTGCTCTTAAGATCTGACACATAGGTGTTAAATTTAAATAAAACTAGAGAGTAATTTGCCAATCGAACGTTCTGGAATATGCAACAATTACTCTATACAACGTCTGACCGTTGTAAAGAGTAATTGTTGTATTTTTGAAAATATGATTTTGTGAAGTAATTGTTGCAACCCAAAAAATTATAAATCTGAATAGGTAATTTTTGAATAAGGCAAGGGTAAGAAATTTCATTGAGCCTACAGCCAATTATTACAATGTTATTTTCTTAAATAACATTGTAATAATTGAGAAAAGAGTTGAGTTGAGTTTAAGTGCAATACAAAATTGTGGTTGCAACACCATTTTTACAAAAATAACTAAACTTGTTAAAACAGAAAGAAAAATACAGTTCATAAAAAGAAAAAGCACCATATTTATATATTTTTTATTTAATACCCGCTTTTATATGTTGACGTGATTAATACAGCAATTATATTATAAATTAGCGGCTTTTCATTGCTTTGATCAATCTCTATACCGCTTCTAGTGCAATTGATAAGGGGATGACGGCCTGGATTTACTCAAGTGTCTGTTTATGTATTAAAACTCGTACTATCATTAATCAGCTTCATTAACAAGCTTCGTTTATTACACGTGTGTTATCAACTATGCACTCCAACTTCTAAAGATAATGTTATTGTGATTTGTAATGGGATTAGTAGTGATCATCTGATAAGGTATACCTAAAGAGCAAAAAGTGAGAAATGTAATAAAAGTAACGTTTCATCATGATGGATGAATTCTTTAATACGGCCACCAGAACGTTTCTTTAAACATATCTTATCAACTGAAAGATGTCTACACATACGATGCATCGGTGCATATAAGGCCAAGCTCGTATCACTTGTATGATTATTTAATTCTAGGTTACAAGGATCAATGTCTACAAAATTACAAATCAACTTGAAATCTGCATCATCACTCAGTTACAAAGTCAATCACAATACAATGACCAAAAACATTAGCGGCGTCTCTGAGCTTTGACCAAAGGGTAATAATGATGTCATGCAAAAACGTTTCCATCTAACATACTCATAAAACCCAACGGTTCATAATATGCGTAAACTAATTTGTACTCCAAAGTCTTTCTCGCATAAAAACGTTTTTTTTTTCGCAACTCGAGGAACGCATTTTATATCCACACTCAATGTCCGTTCATTTGAAGACGTTGAACAAACACTAAAAGGATAAATGAAATGATAAATAATGGAAGCTTACGTGAAATTCAACAGAGTTTAACAAAGCAAGATAAGATGATTTTGTGAATTTTGCATGAATTTGCAAACATGCGGGTGATTTCGTAACGACGTCGAAATTCTATTTATATAAAGTCAGTAATTCTATTTTAAGTTAATTCGATCTTGGTTTAGGCGGGTAGTTAGCATAGTAAATTATAAAGTTAAAGATGGTTGAAAAGCCTTTTGGCTTTAAGTCAAGAAGAAACTAAAAGCAGGATAAGAAAGAAGATAACGTGGAAAATATTGTCCTTTATTTGAAGGCTTATACATTTTCCTTATTGGTTGAACGACCCTATGACAATCGGGGTGTTCGTACTAAGAAACATGAGCATGTACGTGATACGAAATAAAGCTTACTTACAAATAAGTGCGTGATGTTGGAAATAATACGGAAGAAAAAATAACCGAGCGAGTTATCTGCCAAACCAACTATTACTAGTTACCATAAGACGTGTAGAAGTTAGCTTGGTATGGTCTTAACCACTTCTAGAACTGCCAAGGTTTAGATACAACCGGTTAGGCTTAGTACTTTGTGTTCTAACCGTATCCTAATACGTCGGCGTAGTTTGTAATTCGTTCCGGACTACGGCTGATACTTACCTACATTTCTTTATGGCATTCTTTAGTTTGGTGTCGCTAATTGCCTTCTACGCCATCTCCGATACCACGAATATGAGTAAAATTATCAACAGTTTACTATCGTAATGCGGAACAAATGAAACTCGTGTCATGAATTGCATGCGATCCAACCTTATCCCAAACTTATACAGTTTAAACTCCTTTTAAAGATAATGTGAACCAACAATTAATAAATCACATAAAACGTCCTTGGATTCGGCACACAACGCTTAAAAATAAAAACATTTACAAATAGCGGGGGGCATTGGGATATTAATAAAACGACCCTTTAACAAGCTACATGATAGCCACTATCGCATGCAAGAACTTTCCTCCACCGGTCAAGGAGTAACAAGACAAATAAATAAGCGATAAAAAATAATGGATGTTTGCAAGATTTATTATAATGTAGGAAATTTCCTTGAGAACTGTCTGCGAACAAACGCGTCACGAGTCGCGCCGTAAAATGATCCATCACGTATTAAACAAATTCGCATACGTCAGGTTTAGGGCTGCCAACTTTGCTACCTCTAAATAACTCTAAAATTGTCAAGTAACTTAGTGTTATTTTTTGTAATATATAACTAATTACCCATTATCTGTGTCAGCAAATTTGATTGTGTAATATTGTATACATGATCAAAGAAACTATTTTTTTATTTTTAAATAAAAAGAGTGATCTACAAAGGATATTTCCTGTACGCTATATAATATTGGGTTTGTTTATTTTAGGCGTTAGAATTATTTAAAAAATATATGTAAAATGTATGTTATTAAAATAACATAAAATGTTAAAGTTAAATACGAAACTTGATCTTGTTCCTATGTAGGTACACCTCTTCGCAAATGAAAATTCAACTAAAACTTATTTGTATCGTCGACAATAGAAACAATAAAAGCATTAATTAATTACAGATTTATCAGAGCACATGGGTTTTGCCCCAAATGTCCAATATGTCAATACTGTAAAATTCTTCGAAAGGATTAAGTGGTATACAAAGACGAGTGACTTGCTTATTCGCTGACAATTAATTTTTTGTCCGACTTAAATAAAAGAAGGTCAGAAGCTAAGTATAACGATTTAAGGATTTTCCATTGTTTATAATATGAGGTCTTATTTATATTTTGGCGGCATTTTTTGCTACTTACTAGTTGGCATTAATTTGATAAGGGTTAATTATATTATTATATAGACCCAAATTTTTTTTTTATGTGATTTAGACAAATATGAATTTTATATACTTAATCATTCTAAAAATACGGTATATAGCTTTGAATACTTTGGTTGACAGAATTTGTTCAATAGACTTAAGTTATTGAGTGGAACATTACGAATACTTACTGGATTTTATATATGCTGTGCTATATATATTTATATATTAAGGGCCATCCATAATGTATGTCACATGAATTTCATGACTTTTGCTCTAGTGACATCACTTGTTTTGCAATTTTACATGTATAAACTATTATAAGACATATTCGATTTTTAAATCTGATGTCACAAATCATAAGAACAATTCCAACCCCTATCACACCATGACACGCTTCGCTGACTCTTTATGTGTGACGTACTTTATGGATGGCCCCTAATATGTATATATAGCAAGGCAAATATAAAATCCAGTAAGTACTCGTAATGTTCCACTCAATAACTTAAGTTTATTGAACAAATTCTGTAAACCAATTTTTTTTTAAATAAATTAATATTATCACATACATTGATCTGACTCCGAGGTAAGTAGCTTAAGCACTTGTGTTACGGATATCAGAATCAACAGTGGTATTACAAATAAATATTTAAATATTGGATATTAACACCCAGACACAGAACAAACACAAGTATTCATCACACAAATGTTTGTCCTGGGCGGGGATCGAACCCACAACTTTTGGTGCATGGGGAAGAGTCACTACCGAATGCGCCATCGAGCCAGTCTAAGTATTCAAAGCTATATACTGTATTCAGAGACATAGACAGACTAAAGCTGAAAAGGAGTCACTGGATAGTAAGTAGTTTAAGCTATCTAAACTTGATACCAATGAACCAACATTTTAAACGTCATTGGTAAATTCTAATTTCTGGTCCTTTTCCCTTTATTTACTTATTGAGGTTAAAGTTAAATTTTTTACTCACTCAACAATTAACATACATCATAAGTCATGAGTCATGACTCATGATACATAGTTAACATGTTACGACAATATTATTTGCTGGTAAATGTTATAATATCTCACAAAAGATTGATATGAATCAAGTACATTGTTGACATCTTGATCGTGTTTATGTGCTTCTATGTCATATGGAAACGTTTGTGAATTACATATTATGTATAAAAAAAATATTATACGTAGTATAAATTCAAAATGTTTATTAATTAAATCGTAGCATCTAATGTATGTAAGTCATTAATATTACTACATTCTTGTTGAATGAAAACCACATTCTTCTTTTATACATATTCAAAGGATGTGTTCTATCTTAGAAGATAAAACTAAATATGCTCAAAATGGCAATGGGTCATACATTAATAGATATATATATTTATTTGTAATGTGAGTGTTATTTACTAGAGAAAATATATTGGACAAGATTAAGTTTAAGCGCAAATAAATGCTGATCTGGGCATCTGATGCTGAGCAGAAATGCGATCAACAATGTCTTCGAACCCACATTTATGTTTTGACTATTATTATAATAGACACATCAAAGAGGTTGGTATGTTTGCCTACTATTAATAAATTATAATGTATGTAATATTTGACATCGCAAATAACCGAAACGAAACAAAAAACATAGGTAACAAATGAATCGCTTTGTGCCATAAAAACTAATTTCGCAGACGAAATTTAAACTAGTCATACATACAAATACTGTTGAGTAATTGTAGCCATAAAAAATGAGACTTAAGAAGGTGCTTAGCGCGAAATTCACAAAAAAAATTACACACAATCTTATTACTCATCTAGTAGTAATGCATTTAATTAGTCATCGATCATCCAAATTGTTGACTGCACAAAAATTATGAGTACCTTACATTTATCTGTTTATTGAGGTGTAAATATTTGCATGCTTAAACATAGGTCATCATCTTCCTAGCGTTATGTCCCGTGCTTAGACAGGGTCCGCTTAGACCATGATCCAGGATTTAGCGAGTCTGGTAATTACATTGAAGCAACTGCCGATCTGACCTTTGTTACCCTAAGATAGGGGAACCAGAAAATTTTTGGATCATGGTTACAAATCCAGAGTTGTTTGAATTTGCAGGTTTCATCACGATGTTTTCGCTCACCGTCGAGCTAGTGGTATAAATACGTACATAGACTTGAAAAATGCAGAGGTACATGCCCGGGTTTGAACCCGCACTCCTCGGTTAAGAGGCGCGTGTTACCACCCATTGAGCTACCATCGCTCCTCATGCTTAAACATAGGTAACATCACTTATATTAAATACAGCGGAAATGGAACAATTAGTGTCATGAGCATTAATTATTCATGCAAAGTCGTTCCTCTAAAATTACTTATGCGTAATGAGATCACGACGTCTGTTAAGTTTGTTACTTCACACTGATATTGTCCATCATTCCGTCAGTTACATTTAAACCCCCAACAATGTCAATAAGAGCTACTTCCGCCTGCGATAATTGTTTTTCTGAATAGATAATACCGCACGGCGAACTATGTATACACAAAGGACCTTATGTCACGGACATACAAACTTTATATTATGGCGGCTACTTTAACAGACATACGAGTCTTAAACTACTACTTGGTAGAAGGTTTGTAACTAACTTTGCTTTCGGATGTTATGAAATTAAGTTAAGGCCATTGGGTGGGCTTTAAATCTGAAATCTTCATAGCGGCAAATTGACCCACCATATAAGGTTAATAGCGTCCTAGGCCAAAATTTCAGTAATGATTGTCAATAAAATTGAATGATAAAATTTAGATTTTTTAAATTTTTTTCAAAATGTGATTCTCTGTATATTTTACATAACATTTTTAATATTTTCCGATTAACCTCTACTAAAATACTAGTAAGTAGTAGTTAATCCGATATCAAAAACGTCTCTAGCAACTATCACGCGCATAGACTTTGAAATCAACGAACTACTCATACGGGTTGGGAACGCGTACAAATCATTTTATTAAAAAAGAAAACACAAAATAAATATAAACATTATAGTCGGTATACAACCTAAATGCTCATCATGCCGTCAAATCCACCCCATTCACCGTGTGTACTCACCAAAAAGCATAAAACAGCAAATGTCACTGTTTCGTTTCACTTTTAATGGGAAACATGAACGCTAATATAAACAAAAGTGTCACTGAGATCATTTCCATTAGAGTAGATAGCGCTGAAATTTGATGGCGAAGTGTCAAAGTGACCTCGCTCCGAATCGAGGTGGGTTCGACGCAATAAATGTTACTGGATCTAGCCAGACCGCTTGGCCTTAAGCTAGGACACACTGTCGCCGTCTCACCCGACCGTAATCGGCTAGACACTACCCATGACACCCTCGTCTACTAGATAAGATCTGCATGACACTCGATCTTGCGATGGACAGTTTTGGCAACGTTTAGAGATAAGCATTAGGCTGTGAGAAAGAACTGTCCTTTACAGCAATGTATTACTTACTATCACTTATAATATACCACGATGAATATGGATAAAGACCAAGGACAATGTATTAGGGCAAGCGGCAGATATGACGGACAGATCATAGGCATACGCAACATCCTATACCTACCTTAAGGTAAATAATACTACTAGACTTAATATATTTGCGTATATTTGTACTTCAAGCATGTATTCATGGCTTATATACTTAGTAAAGAAAGCTGTACTGGCCTTGTAGGTATTTTAATAAATTAAAAATGAACTCTAATTACTTTAGCTTTGACAATTTACATACTCGTACATGTAACAGATTCATAAGCGGTTAGGCTCTATCGAATGTGGAATACGTACGAGTATATGAGGGTTTGATACGTAATTAGATACGTCTTTGTCTAGTCTGACTTTGAGAATATGACGTCAAACGAGGAACCCTCATGGTTAATAAATTTTCATCTGCGAGAAACATTGAAATTTGCTTCCTGAAAATGTATGGAATAGCAATGAAAGAAGTAGGTATGTAGTTAAAACGTCAACGTTATCCACCAGCAACGCCGCGCGGTCTCATCCACATTCTTCTCGTTCCCGTGGGAATCCCGGAGATAAAATATAGCTTATATTACTCGCTGATAAAGTAGCTTTCTATTAGTGAAGGAATTTTTCAAATCGTTCCAGTAGTTTCGGAGCCTATTCAATACAAACAAACAATCATAAACAAAAGAACAAGGTTTGGACACATTCCGCCATCTTTTTATCATGATCGATTTGTCGCCTTGATAAAATAAATGAAAGTGATATCCATTCACTGTCATACAAGTGAAAAAGGCATAAAAGACTAATTGCCAAATGACATCGTTCCGTGAGCAAAACGTATGAGCTGTAGTGTGAATATGAGACCAGTCCATCTAACTATCTATTAGTTAGTGCAAATACCCTGTCGTTCCACTTCACAGCCTATGGGTACCGATGGTGTACATGTTATCGCGATAATAATATGCCATATCGACTTGCAGCGAGGTCGAGATGTGATATTGACATTGGCATTACAGATTGTGCCGCGCAGTCACCATATATGTGGATTACGAGTGCTCGATATGTATCAATATTTTATTGAGTATATCGATAAATGTTTGTACGATATATAGAACCATCTGAAATAGATATATTTCATCTTACATGTACAATACATTTTTAAGCTTGCAAATGTTATAAATATGAAAGCAATTCTGTTTATCTAACAGACAGACATAATTTATTTAACTAGGACACTCAAAGTTTATAAATTCTTGTGCTATAGGTATTAGGTGAACGGATAGACATACTTAAATAAGTTTATACATATCCATGACTCGAGTACAAATGTCCTGTTCATCACACGAAACATTTGCCCCTAGCGGTATTAGAACCCGCGACCCTTGGTTTCTTGGTCAGGGTCTCTGACCACTCGACCAACGGGCCTGTCGAACTGTTTGAACCCTATTAGATGACGTAGGCTTTTTTAGTTCAAAAATTGGTTGTTCACAGGACACACGATAGGCTCTCTGTAACAGATCAAATTTCACGTAGGTGGAGCCTCTGGAAAAAGCAAGTAAAATATATAAACAGCATACTGTACATTATATAATATCTTTCAAAGTTGTGTTTGTACAATGATGTAAGTACATTGTCGAAAAAGGATTATCTAGTTTTGTCTACCGTTTTTTGCAGATATAATTGTTAAAATGTATTAATTATTATACATTTTGCACAAATGCGGCATAATTGAGACGTCGAACGTAAGTAAAGTCGTTAATTAATGAGATTAGCCACCTTGAACTTTAAAATTTATTACTTAATAGCTCATTAAGTCGGCGAAATAGTTGGCTTTAAAGCATAAAATAGTGAAAAGTGCTATTCACGAATTCGAATTGTATATAAAAATTAAATAGAAAGAAGGTTTGAAATAAAAATTATCTTATAATATAATATTAAGCCCCGGACCCCATGGATGAGACCCCAATCTAAGATTTAGCGCACCGCACTAAGTCTATGATGTAAAACAATACTTAAATTTTGAATAAACCCAGAGATCTTCCTGCGTTTCTACCATCACCGTGGTCATTGACAAGCTCGATGGCGCATTCAGTAGTGACCCTGCCCCATGCGCCAAGAGTTGTGGGTTCGATCCCCACCCAGGAGAAATTGAATTCTTGTGTTTGTTCTGTGTCTGGGTGTTAATATCCAATATTTAAGTATATATTTGTAATACCACTGTTGTTTCTAATATCCGTAACACAAGTGCTACTTAACCATGATCCAAAAATTGTCTGGTTCCCCTATCTTAGGGTTACGAAGGTCAGATCGGCAGTCGCTTCAATGTAATTATCAGACTCGCTAAATCCTGGGTCATGGTCTAAGCGGACCCCGTCTAAGCACGGGACATAACGCTAGGAAGATAAAGATGAAGTGCTTAAGCTACTTACCTCGAAGTCAGATCAATTTATGTGATGTAGTCTGATATTGTTATATATTATATTGACTGCTTACCCCTCCTACGGCTTTTAAACTCACAGCTTGCCAATGATTCAAATAAATAAATAATAAATAAATATCCGACTACATCACATACATTGATCTGTCTCCGAGGTAAGTAGCTTGAGCACTTGTATTACGGATATCAGAATCAACAGTGGTATTACAAATATATACTTAAATATTGGATATTAACACCCAGACACAGAACAAACACAAGTATTCATCACACGAATGTTTGTCCTGGATGGGGATCGAACCCACAACTCTTGGCGCATGGGGCAGGGTCACTACCGCATGCGCCATCGAGCTTGTCGATTTGATTTGTTAAAAGATGCCGTTCCTAAACAACTGTATGCCACGGCCTTGACAAGGTCAGTGAAATGGCCAGGGAGAGGCGTGACACGAATCAACGCAACTTGGGCGCGGCTATCCAGGGGTGCGGGCGTTAACAGCCGTATCAATTTATTTAATAGGCTTGCTAAGTGACACGTCTGTACTGATATATGACGTTTCTTTTGCGTCCACTCGCTCTTTATGAGCACTTGTTAGTGAGATAATCGAGTTGTGAAGGTAAGTAACTACAGAGTAACAATCTAACTTCACTAGTCACAATCAAACAATTGAACCGGGTTCTTTTATTGTCACTGGTTCCTTTATATACTTATATATTTGACTAGCTGTGCCCGCGGTTTCACCCGCGATTATGTTTATTGTTATATAGCCTATAGTCTTCCTCGATAAATGAACTACACAACGCAAATATATTTTTTTATTTATTATTTCCAGTTCTTTAGGTCAGCGCGTTCAACCAAACAAACTCCTCAGATTAATAAATTAAGTATGTTGGTACTCCTAAGGCTCAGCTTTAAAAATCTAAGCGAATTAACATAGTTATTAGTGTCAATATAGCAATCCCATATCCCAACTATAATTAATTCATTTGAATTGATTGATTAGCAAGATCTGTGACGGTACAAGTGTATGTAATACATAGATAATTTATTATTATAGTTACGAGTGCTTTTAATAATTTTTACTTATTAAAAAAAAAAAAAAAAAAGAAAAATTGAGAACCTCCTCCTTTTTTTTGAAGTCGGTTAATAAATAACTTATAGGGATAGGGACACCAGGCCCATTTAACCACATTCAGATTCATTCAAAAATAAAACTGGGCTGGGTTAGTTGGGAAATTGTGTAAAAATAGTAACAAGTGGCTAGCTCGTCGCCTACACAATCACATACTCAAAACCCAATATACCATTAGTCGCCTTTTACGACATGCTAGGCAAGGAACAAATTTGGCACATTATTTTTAGCCCCAGACAAAAATGGGACCATTTTCACTTAGTTATTTCAAATAAGTTCCGGTATGTCTGGGATAATATCGACTTTATTCCAAGTAACTACAGCAAATAATCTTATTCAATAGATATTATCATGTTAATGTTATTTATTACGAAATGGACACAATTTACGTCACCGCCTAATTAACACGTTTTATTTGTACAATAAAACAACAAATATATCTCATTGCTACTGACAATGACCTGAACGTAAAGGATTCAGGATTGTAAGTCAACAGGTCAATATAATTATTTTATTAGCTTATAAATTTAATTACACCGCCCTGACCTCGAATATAGATACACATATTGAAGTTTTATCAGTGCATAAATTAGTTCTAGGCATTGATTAATTCAAGGTGGTTTCCTCAGAGTTGCATTGCCAATAGACTTTTCTTTATATTTATCATAAAACGTTTGACATTATGATATAATATATGACTGCTTCGTTGGTATTTTATGCGTGGTGCTAACGGCAAATAGGTCACAGCTGCTAATTGGGTTAAAAATGTGGCTGAGTCTGGCAACATTAAAATTATTCAGTACCAGACTTGTGTCTGGAAAGAGCCAGTTTATCACCCCGTGCCTTAGAAAGTATGTTAAACTTTTAGTCCCGCACCTGACCTTTCTTCTGTTATATCGAATAGCCGTTTCCGTGAAGGAACTGTGCAAATGTGCCTGCGCAGTCAGTTGTTCACTATGATACCTCCTGCGTCATTGGTTAATCTTCGTTGAGATTGGCCGCCGTGACCGAAATCGGTGAGGAGGATATCATTATTAAAACATTACAGTGACTCGTTAATCATCATCATCAGCTCATTACGCTCTGTGGCTACTGCTATACTACAGCGATCGTATTCTATTCAATTGATACTATGTGACGTAATAAAACGACATCAGGTTAGCTCGATAAGGAGCATTAACTTACACCCCAGTAACTGTGCATTAAGCGACGCTATAACGTTCGAGATTCTTTAAAATTTGCGTCCACGATTAGGTATTATTAAAAAGTAAAAAATATTAGGCTTTGTTTCAGTAACAACAAAAAGCGTTTGTTTAATCTGATGGTAAACCGTAACGATGTCGCAAAATCAAAGTTGTTAAAATATTGACGTCAGAATGTAAAAATATGGTAAATAAGCCATTCGCAACAAAAATATATACTATAACTAGCTGACCCGGCGAATTTCGTTCCGCCTAACAGACAATGACATATAATCGGGTTAAATAAATAGAGATGTAAGCTATCCTATCTTTCAAGTTGGATCAAACTGCACACGGTGTGCAAATTTGATTAAAATCGGTTAAGAAGTTTCGGAGTCCATCGCGGACAAACAACGTAACGCGTAATTTATATATATATTAAGATTGTAGAAGCAGTCAGGGGTAATAAATGTCTAATACCGTCAGAGGATCCGGGGAGTCGAATGCAATTTAATTGATAGATACATCTCTTGTTTAAATGAAATAAAAATTTTGCAAGAATTTATTTCGCTTTAATTTAGGCATATATCAAGTAAATAAGAACGTTGGTTTCGTATTTTAAAATGATAGAAGACGTTTGCATTTTTCTAAATATTTTAGCCACACATAGGGAACTTTAAAGCTCTGACAAATGCATACTTGAAATGATGGCATTCGAATTCCACCTTCACAGCTTGGAAGTACATTACTATTCAGTCGTTTCGGTAGCTGGCATTTCGCTTAGGCACTTGACATTTGTTCCCATCGAAATCGATAAAGCCTACATAATCCAATGCGCCCTTTCTATTGTATTCCACATGGCAGTTCCACGTGTTGAATTCTTGTTTTGAACTATTTTTGGCGTCACATGTCCTCTTTATGTTTGTGCGAAAATAATGTTTGAAGTCAATTTTTATTTTGCAGGTCTTCAATAGATCACGATTCTTATACTCATGCAGTGACGTGCATATTACTAAAATCTTTACGATGGTAATATTTATAAAGCATACAGATGTACTGATAGAATTTATTGCATTAAAAAAAACATCTTGTGACTTATCATATTGGCTTTTATCATAGAATGCTTGCTTTCTTTATAAGATAACTATGGTATGATGCATATACGTGATAGCAAAATGCTAAGCTAAGGTACTTAACATTTATCTTTTTGAACTTTTCTTATAATTAACACTAGGTGAGAACTAGGTGTCCTATGTTGGTCTGGGACTTTAAAAGAATGTGCCAACTGTGTTACTTGCCTAGCATGTCGTAAAAGACGACTAATGGTAAGTATATCGGGTTTTGAGTATGTGATTGTGTAGGCGACGACCTAGCCACTTGTCACTACTCTTTCACAATTTTCCATCTAACCCAGCCCAGTTTTGTTTTTGGCTGAATGTGGTTAAGGGGGCCTGCTGTCCCTTTGACTCTGCCTACCCTTTCAGGGATTATGGGCGTTATGTTATGTATGTATAAGTAGGTGTAGGACAATTGTTTTCTTAGAAAAGCAAACTTACGTGTTAAACGTCTTTCTATTCGAAAGTATGATAAAACTTTAATAGTTGTTAAACGAAGCATAGCATTAGCATTTAATCTTTTATTAGCAGGTGTTTTCTAGGTGCTTGAACACTAAGACTATTAGTAATAATTTATTCGTAAAACATTGTAACTAAAATACAAATCCTTAATCCACATTAACCCTTATTTGACTTTGTCATAATACTTTCTTTTCGTTTATGGGGTTTAACAATTAAATGAGATTTTGAATGCACAATAATCAAGATATCTTATTCATTTACTATGTATGAATATGATATTTACATAAACATAAAAACAGACATGAGACTGACGGTTGACAGTATATTATGTTATTTGTTTTTCGTAATGAGACATAGTGTACCCTTCAATTCTTCCAAGGCGTCAATTCCTGAAAGAACGACAGTCTCAAGTTTTTAACCATAATAAAGTATCATATGAGCAAAAGCCTTATTTTATTTATTTTGAAGCTTAATTATATCGGTATAAATTCACGTAGGTAGGTAAATTTATTTCATAATTTCTAAGTAAGAGCCGTGGGTACGTAATATGGAAATCATATATTAATCATATTATCATATATTAACTAACTAACTAACGTATTGTTCAAAATAACTTTTGATATACTTATGTCACACCCTATTTATACCCTAAACTTAGTATAGACATACTAGCTGTCGGAGGACAGACATACTAGCAGAGTAGGAGGGTTGAAAATATCTACCAAATACACAAAAAAATATTCAAATCGGTTGAGCCGTTTCGGAGGAGTTCGACCACAAACACCGTGCAACGAAATGTTTATATAAATAAATATACCTACTACCTAAATCGAAATAATACTGCCTAATGGATTTCAGGACTAAGTTCAATATACATGCGTTCAGAATGATTGGCACGTCTGTATAAAATGCTCATTTCTTGACTAAGAAACATGATTCGGTATTTAAAATACCTACCTTAATATTTATTCTTATTTTCCATTAGACAAAGTAAGGAACGACGCTAATTCCGAAAAGTTATTGTTATTTAAATTTTGCAATCACATTTCTTAACACGTGACAGCGAGTAAGATCAAAAATAAAAATCCTTGTGTAATCCCGTTTATTCATACATATGTACAATACGCTAAAAGAGATTCTGTATCAGAACGGTCGATTACAAATGAGTGATATATTGGAGATAAAATAAAATGTATTATCTTAAGTGTATGTGATACTTTATTTATGCAGTTTTTGTGCAAACAAACATGTGTATATTTCATATATGTTTATTATCTACGTTTTAGAATATATTGTATAAAATTTACGGCTATATGTCTGCACGAGTGGCTTTACGACTACCATCTTTTGTGATAAATTAAATATAATGTTTTTATAACACGCCTTCAAAATATATCTATACATAAATTATATCTTTATAAGCTATTATATCTATTGAATTGAAAAAAAACAATGTAAAAAAAGTCAAGATATTTGAGACATTGCCACCAATAGATCCAAATGAATGTTTATAGACAAGTTACGAATACGACTAAAAGACTTTTAAAATTAATAATAATAAATTCTCTAAAGACTGATACACCAATTCCCTAGTTCCAAAATAAGCTATAAGCTTATCCTATGGATACTAGGTAAACATACTTAAATACGTTTATAAACATCATGACTTGAGTACAAACGTCCATGTTTTTCTCAAGAAACATTTGCCCCTAGCGGGATTCTAACCCGCGACCCTCGGTTTCATAGCCAGGGTCTTTGACTACTCGACCAACGCCTATCAAAAATTTGTATTCGAACATTCAATAAGTAAATAGGTATGTCCAGTTTGAAATAAGAAGATAATCAAGACATAAATAAAGCATACGTCTTATCACACAGATGGCGTATTATAACTAAGAAACAACTAACCTGTGCTTGTAGCGCCATCTTGTATTAGGTATTCCTGACAAACAGACTAAACTTTGCTGTAGTTCCAAATACTCACCACTGTCGCTGTTCTCGCGCGAGTTATAGCAGTAACTTTTCAAGTATGGGCAGTGACCCTCTGTTGTACGTAGTATATTATTACTCTGTGGTCTTATGCTCTTGAGACAAATCTGACGTGAACTTGAACAATAATAATATTTCGCTTTTGAAAATAATATTAAAGGACAAGTAGCGATAACATGGTCTTTCCTTGCCCGTCGCAGTAGGTATTGTTTCACCCTCATTTATCTACATCAGCTAGTACTGACAAGGTCACTTAGCTCTTCAGACGGCACTATTGTAATCTTAACGCGGCCGAGAATACTAAGAAAACAAAAGTGATATTTCTGAAGCAAAAACAAAATAGTTTACTATTGCAGGTACCAGTCAGATTAATCCCGTTCTTAGTGCAATTTTGTTACTCAATTTTTGGCTTCGTAGTTTTTTGTAAAAAATTATATCCTACTTAGAAAAACTACTTTAAATTAATATTTAAATTGATCTTCAAAAGAGGTTTATTAAAATTAAAATAGGTGCTTAAATATAAAATAAGTTATCAACACCTATCGCGAAATGCAAGCCTACTTAACATTCGTATCAATTACGCTTGCAATAAAAGCAATTGGCTGTACAAACACATTCACGACCACAAGCATGAATTAGCTCAGGAAAGGTAAATCATATAATCATGTAATTTGTACCTCATTACAAAGAGACACGTTGCACCCAAGGTTAAAGATATCGAGTGCGATATGCGGAATTGATGAATGATGCACGGCAAATGCGTACGGACCGCTGCCCCTCGTAATGACTTTGGATTGTGGTTCACTTTGAAAAATATACGTGCGAGAAATCCGACATGTGTATTATTAAAATGTCGTCTTCCAATGGGCAAAAAAGAAATGAAAATACGAATGTAGATAGTATAAAATTATTTAGAGAACAATTTTAGGAGTAAGTCGTTAGCAAATATTATGTTCTAGATGGGAAAGTATTCAATTATTTTTTCTATTATTTTCTAATTAATCCAACTCAATTTTGTTATTTTGGTTATTTAAGAAGATTTATCACTACTTGGACTCTGAATCATGATACATATGAACGTTTTTATGTATGTATGTATGTAACGTATGCGAATTGTAAATATAATGAACAAATACACGTGCACTATGGGCATAAATAAAAACATTGATCTAACTTCAAAAGTAATTCGTGGAGATCAGTAGATACTACTTACATTCACAACTAAGACAAATATTTCATCAACAACTAAGTATTTAACCTTGTGTAAAAATATAAAATCTGCATCTTTGCATTATTTAAAAGTTAAACAAACGCGTTAACAGATCATTCAAAACGGAGAATAACACCAGCACTTGTTCCAAGGCTTGAAACGTTCGAAAGAGACGTTCCGCAAAACAAATGCTCCACCAAGACCCATCGCGACATTACCAAAGGTTTAGTCACAAAAGAGGATGCCATTGCCATCAATTTAATTCCTTACGCTTTAATTTTGCCGTGTAATTAATGTTACCGGCGCAAGGTCAGCCGTATCGTGACTGATCCACGGGACACCTGCGTGCGACCATGCTGCGGCGATGATTTGTTTTATCAGAAGCGAATTTCATTTTCATTAATAAAACCGATTTTTGGTGAGTGATTTGAGGTTACTTTTTTACGCTTCCTTATTCTAATTATGACGCTATTCGTACCTATTAAATTTCCACCTATTTAACGCCTTTCCTCACTTAGGTACGCTGCATAGCTGACATATTAGTAAGGTCAATAAAGCCTTAACTTTGCCATATTGAGTTGAAAGGATGGGACCAACGGGAAAATTTGATAGATATTAAATACTCCAAAAAAGTCAGGTCTCTGACTCATCAGGTTAACCAAAAAAATGGGGCGAAAGATCGGAAAAAGCACTTTTTTGTAAATAACGTTATGCTTAAAAATGAGTATCAACTTCGGAGGTTCATTTGATTAATTATGTATTACATATCATTGAGTCCGCAATCCTCCAGGGATTAGGCAGAGCCCACGGAGAAGCAACCTCCGTCAACAACTTTTACCCAAAAAAATTAATTAAGTTTGATGAATAAATTGTGAAAAAGTATTGTCAAGTGGCCGTTTTTTAATAGTTATCATATTTGACGAATGAACGGTCTTTAGAATCTGCTGCGATATATATATATATATATATAGATGATGACCCATTAGATATATATATATACATATATATAATGGGATATCATCTCTTATTTGGCCTTCCTCTTCCTCTCCATCCACTAACATTATGGGTCTCGATATAAAATAAATAAGTGCATTACCTGTATTGCCCATATCTAGTTAAATAGTTTCGAACCGGCGGTAAAGACAGATTAACTTTACGTTGTTTAATTTAAGTTTTTAATTTTATTAAAGTTAATACGTTAAATTACTGCTATTTATGTATATTTTGTGGATATTCACAATCTTAAAATATCCTTTAAAATATGCATTTAATATACCCACAGACCACATACTCCGTGAATATACCTATAGTCTTTACACAATATAATTACGGTACCTACTAAATGTGTTGTATTTAGCAACAGTTGACGAAAAATATGTTATCAATAACATTCGAATGCGAATTTTTGTTGTCTTAATTTGAAAACGAGTTGAACACAATTTTCCGGTTTTAATTTATTAATTGAAAGTGTCATTGTACAGTTAATAGGTAACGTCAGAACGTGAATTACCGTTTTAAAAGTAAAGATGAAACGTCAAAAACAATTGAATAAATACATAGCTCAGTAAATGTTACACTTGATTCTCCTTATAGCTTAGCTAGCTTTGAATGCTTAGACAATATTTATATTTATACTTTAACAACATTGTATTATGTAACTAGACTTCAAGGAATGGACAATGGTATTAAGAGAGTATTTGTCGTAGCAATAAAGACAATCTTAGTATTTTTTGCATTATTATCTCAAATGCTAAGTTTAGAAATTGGTACGTATGTAAGTATATAAAATATGCAAACATTTTCTTAACGAGTGGTTAATTAAAATACATGGCTATTTAAGAGGCCACGTTTTAGGCATTACACCAAATGTATTATTATCAAGCAGAATATACATAAATGTAAAACATTTATCTGTAAGATATTTTCAAATACGTCGATATAATTAAATACTAGATATGTATTTCGGGAAACATATTTATTATGATTATAATTAAGTATTACTGAACTAAATATAACTAATCATATACATAAGTATGAATAGTTCTCATTAGGGTTAAACTATCGAATAAGCAATCAATGGTTAGTTATTCGTATAACTTCAAGTTCGATTAATTATTAATGTTTATTCGAGATGCAATATATTTATACTGCGAGTAAGTTACTATTAACATGTAATCTTACTATTTACTAAGAATCAAATACGTCAAGGCGGAAGTTAACATTTATTTGCAATTAATTTACCAGAAGGAACATTTGATTCTGCGCCGATATGACCTAGGGTATTGATGCAGATTGCTGTAGACATGGATCCCTTGTTACACTAGACTACTGACATACCAGTTATTATTATTATGGAAACCAATTATTCAGGTATAAACGTTGAACTTAAGGTAAATAGTGAGCGGTACAGGCCGAAGTGCAAACCATATCTCTTCATGATAGTCTGATAAAAAATATAAATAAAAATTCAGTCTAATTGAGAACCTCCTTTTTTTTGAAGTCGGTTAAAAAGAAAAATGTGCGAGGTTCGTGAGATCATAACCCTTTCAAGATTAATTCTTCTAAAACACGTAAGCTAATTCAAAGTAAAAATCTAAGAAAACGTACATAATGTATGAGTGATTGACGCGTCTAGAGTTATTATTAGAGGCTAGAAACGTCTTAATTGGACCATCTTATTACTTAATTTGCGATTTTCGCTAGCAAAAGTGGATAATTTATTTATATTAAAACTCGTTTAAATAATTATACTAGCGGGAAATAATGAATAACTTAATAATTTAATGTCTGGATATGGATTTTCCCAAAGACAATATCAGAGAAACAATTCGAAACCAGCATTGGTCTGCAAACCTCCATAGGCTACGGTAATCTTTTACCGTAATGCTTATTAGTGATCTTCGCAGTACTACACCCCTGTTTGCCGAAATAAATTTGAGTTTGTTGGCTCCTCGTTTTTAAGGGGCAAGAAATACAGTTGGTATATTATTTTTAAGTCACCACTTTTGGAGCGTAAAAAAGTGACTAAAAACCAAGTATAGAATGTGTTAAAAATAATTTGACATTTGTCTGAGTGCTATCATTAATTAGTGACTGTAGTTACTGTATCTAGCAAATGGCGCTGACGAACTGTCAGCGTTGCCATCAATCGTTGCGAATCGCTGGCGATTTCTGACAGTTGCCGCATCAGTATAAGCAACCTGATTAAAATAGGAAATGTCATTCCTCTGTAAACTCCCTTTCAGGGCTGATGATTTTCCTTTTATATAGAGATATAATTTCCCTTTGTATAAGTTAAGTACTTCAGTGGAATAGGGCCTTTGCTTGTAGGTCAGGTCGAGGAAATAGGTGTTTTCCCAGAAGCTGCAGGAGACAAGTCAAGGCTATTGGCTGAATCAACGTCTCATTAGCGTGCCTTTGAGTTCCTTAGATAGGCTAAATTATAGATTGATTTGTGGTTTATTATACGCGTTTAAGTTTTGCTTGCGGGCACGGAGCAGTGGATATAAATTGTATCTATTTTATACATTACTATTGCAATGTTGATCTGTGTTGACTATAACTATATGGTACCTAATTTAAACTAGAATTTCGCAATATAGCGAGCTAGGAAACTGACTATTTTAGCAGGAAAAGAACTTTGAAGTTAGTGGAAATAAACTTTGAAATAATAAACGTATGGCATGATTAAAATTTGGAATAAAAGCTTTTCTTGTTAAGCAAGAATATAACCTGTCGAAAACTCAGGTAATATGGGATGGAACATTACAATAGTAAAGTGTCAAAATTAAAATTCAATCTACAAATTTTTAGCCCATGATTGTTACTTTTTCACAATTTTCCATCTAACTCAGCCCAGTTTTATTTTTGTCTGAATGTGGTTAAAAGGGCCTACTGCCCCCTTGACTCTGCTTACCCCTTCGGGGATTATGGGCGTGATGTTATGTTATGTAGATTCTGCGCATTACTAAAAAAGCAAAACTCTAAACACGGGGCACGACGGTAGTTAGGAAGATGTTGAACTCGTGGGACTTACCGATATCGATCGGGACGACATCTGTTGTCAGCTGGACGACAACTGACACATCATACGTGTCGGCCTCCAGTTTTCCTCCGCACTAGTTGGGGTCACTCGAACGATCGCCACTAGTCACTTGACATCACTTTTTCACTCCACTCGGCAAGTTCACCACACTTATTCACTCGGCTTGTTCGTCCGTGACGTTTCCCTCTTCCTATTCGTTTGTTTTAGTCGTCGGTATCGGTCGCGGATTGGGCACAATCTCGATCGATTATTTTTGTTTCTGCGAATCGAATAATTGAAATCACTATTTTTATGCTCTGGTTTCGATTAGGCTTAATACACCTAATTACGATTCCGGCATTTGGGTAAAGTATTGTAAATAATTGATAACGTAAATAACGTAATGTGTCACGACGCTGTTATTTAGAACCGCAATAGTTAACAAACCATTTAGATGCGTTAAATGGTGATAGAAAATTTGATTGAGTAGGGAAAATTGGGAGTATAAAAGTAGAGCTTATTTGCAGCTAATTTAATAACAATATAACAGAAAAATTGTTTTGTTATTTTGCCAATATTACACTAAGAGTTTGCTTCAATACATTCTATCGAAAATTTTATTATAAATGTTTCATCCAAAAAGTGTAACAGACTTCATGATTTATATCTTTTTACTTATATCTACAATCAAAATAACAAATTATGATTATGAAAGAACCTTATAATCAAATCAGGCTACATAATATCCAGTTGTAAAATGATTTTCACAGGTTTATTAGGGCGTGAATAAATTTTACAGTATGTTTGCTACTGTAAATAACGTACAATTTAGATATGGTCTTATCGTGTAAGCGATCTCTTCCAGGCAACCTTGATGTTGAGGACAAGTAAGTAACCTGTTTTGTCATGTTTAATGTTTTTATTATTATTAAGTATGATAAAAAAATATATTATTGTCGTAAAAACTCTAATGTAAACTTGTACAAAAAATATTGAAGCGTATGTATCTGAGGTCATTTGTAACTTAAGTGTTGATTAGTTAAATGTAGGTGGAGATATAAAATTAACAGTTCTAATTTTGTTTAAGGTATGCAATTGTTATCAGAGTAATTCTAGAAGACTCATAAAGATAAAAATATTATATAGACAGGAAATTATACAATAAATATAACAAAACATCTATTTAACACAATTATAGTTTAAGTACTAAGTTTTGTTGTGAAAAAATCGGATTTCAACAGTAGTAGCAGTCCCACAACTATCAAAAGCTAATCAAAAATACACAAAAACTCACGTTCATTTTGTAATGGCGTTTTTCCGAAACGTTTATTTTACTGTGCAGATATCTTAGAGCAAATTTTAACCTACTTTTCCAATCAAGCCAATTTGGCTTACCTGAAATAAACAATGTTTAATCGGATTCAGAATAAAATAATTCTATTTTTCCTTTTTTTGCTCACGATTTGGGCTCATTTTCGTTTAAAACCAGTGTTTAAAGTGTAGTAAAATAACATAAAATAGTATAATTTTAGATACATTTTGAATTGGATTTTTTACCGGTTTAAAAACTCTAATATAATCATTTAAACATATATGTCATTGGGTTTGTTTAAACGTGTGATGGAATTATTTATGAATTGCGGATAAATGGCATAGTAATATTACTTAAGATTCTTAACGTTTTTCTTTTGGATTACCACCGATTAAATTATATGACAGTTTTTTAATAACGGTTAATTATGCTATAATTACATTTGAATTACGTATCTATATGGAACATGTGTTATATGAATTATGTCACCTTTGACTGGATTTTTGCAAACTCTCATAGTTGCGTCACTGTACTAGATACGTTACAAGTATAAAAATTGTTATTACTAGGAATACATAAGTTTAGCATCTCCACTATGATCTAGATTATCCGAAAATACAGCTGTTTATCTTAAGTCTCTTTACGGTGCAACTCAATTATTTATAATATTTTCGCATTTTCCCCATATTTTTTTATATTGTGACGTATTGTACACATTACCAATAAATAAGTACATGTTCTGAATAAGAATGAAGCAAGTATGAGGATAAAATGTCGTTGAGTCTAAATCATTTATTACCGTGGTCGCCTTGTCGTGCCAGGAATAAATACAATTTTCATTGCAGAAAATCCTTTTAAAGGAAAAGAATCGCGTAGTTCCTGCATAGATTATGAACGCAACTATTACGAAACTAGTTATTGTCATGAACTGGTTTGCCACTGCGAGACTTGGATCGTTTTTATTGCTCTTCCTAAAATAAGATTACACTTTATCAATTTGCGGGCTGATCAGACTGATCCAAATGATTTATTACTTTATTTTCTACAATGATTATAGATAATGTGTTTTTTTTTTTTGTTAGTTTGGTATGAATAAATATTCTTTGACGTATATTTATGGCGTTATTAATAAGCTGTTTTTACGTTTAGACTTGTGCGATAGGCCTACGGCGAAGATCAAATAATAACGTAATTTAAAAAATTAATTAACTTTTAGTTTATTGGAAAACTTCTAAAACATCATATTCAGATAAGAAAAAGATTGGATTCTAGAAGGTAAAGGTCGTGAATAATTGTTTTATCATTGATTTGTAAGAAGCGAAAAAACTGTCTATTGAGAAAACCATAGGGAAAATTACAGGACTGTTCATAGCGACAATCGGTTGTAACTATTGAACCATAAAATGATAATTAGAATTTATATTCACCTTGCACAGACAATTATATCTTAATAACGTTTGTTTTCTCGGCTCTTCTAAAATATCTATTTGCGCTTAAAATTGTATGTATGTTAATTAATTTCGAATTTTAAAAAGGTAATTGTTGAATAAATTTCCTGTTTCCACCGATAAATTACCTGGCTGAACGTTCCACTAAGTTTATTAAGGTGACAGTTAGATAAAAATAAACGGACGTACCTACGATGAAGACGTCTAATTGAAACTGCTTTAACATCGGTTATCTCTACGTCACACTTTTTGTCACATGCTGTTTACATGAATTAAGTATACTTCGAGTTTACATTGTGCTGTGAAAATGTGATTTGTCTTGTGATTTGAAATATTTATATTACATATTGAATGAGTTGGTACATAGCTGTAACCAAATGAGCAGATTTTAATAATCCGGCTTATTTACCTTTATGCTATGTTTTTAGAAAACTAGAACAATCTGGTACAAGTATGAAGTATTAATAATTCAGTTACAATGTCGTTAAGAAAGTCTTAAGTTGTCACGTTTTAAGACATACATAGATGTTACATTGTTACATATTAAATTACACTGTTACATTTAGATTACACTGCATATACTTACAATAATTTTATTCTAAGTTTTAGCATTCTGAATATTTTGTAAAGTAGGAGGGATGTTATTAACAAAAACTATATGATTGTTTTTTAATGGCTTGATTTATGGTCTATACATTCATATTGGTATGTATAAAAGTTTTTATAATATTTATTTTATTTTTTTAAATTAGCCACACTCTACAGATCTACTTAAAGCATGTTCAATTCTTAAGAGTCATTCAAATTAGAGCAATGGGGTGATCTATATCCAAATTGGACAATAAGCTACTAAAAAAATGACGTAGCAATGTAGAAGGCAATTAACCGATAAATTTTATTATTCGGGTAACGACATCACAATTTACTGATTAGTAAATATGAAATGGTATTCGTTAATTACCTATTCCGTGGAAATAAACCGTCGCCGTGTTAATGGAGATTTAATACAGTGACAAGTGATACGGAATACGTGCCTATTTCTTTTTTTCTTTATTAACTGTACAACCGACTGGCTGGCAGCCGCCGGACGATTATATGGCGTGAAAAAGAAATAAACAAATTGACCGCGTACTCAAGATTCACTTTTTGCCTACGCCCCAGCCACGTGATTGTCGGAAAACTGCTGTCGCGCTCCGACGCAATCCTTGAAGATGATAAAAAAAATAACTCAGACCTTGTCAACTTGATGATTAAAATAACCGTCACTTATCACTACCCGTCTTAAAATACCTAATTAACCGAGGGGCACGCGTTAGCTCCACTGATAACCGCAAAGAAAAATAACGCCGCACCAAATGACAGAGCAAATTAAATCGTCATTTCCGCTAATCTCCACTCGTTTAGTACTGTTTACGTGCAACAATCCTAGTGCTTCACATATAGAATCAACATAACAATGATCCCAGAACAATAAGTGGAGATAAAACGTTTTCCGGGTTAATAATGAACCCGAATGAATATTCATACGCGAGACTAATTGCGGGACCACTGCTACTGAAATCACGACAAGTTTTTCAAATCACAATTTTCAACTCACGTCTGAATAGACGACGGTTTTTCACGCGAATACGCACGGCAATGTCAAGAGCATACACAATCTCGGTCGATAAGGAGGTCCATTTATCACTTTCAGCCCTAACGTATCAAGATAATTGCATCTCGAGCGATGTAAAAAGGTGAGCGCGATAAGGCACAGGGCGAGCCGGCGATACGGGCGTGCGGCGCGCACGCTGGTCCACGCGCGAATGCCGCCGCGTCCATTGTTTACGATTGTAATTTTCGATCGAGTTTGCAGGACGAAGGCTCTGCCGGAAAATCTGGCGGCGAGAGACACACGTCACAGCCGACCGATGCACTCGACTGGTCAACTGATGAATCGAACGCGCGATCGGAATGCGTTACGCATCGAGCGATTAGCTCTTTTGTGTTTTATCGGCGAAATGGGAGGTCGCGTAAACTTATTCGATTCGAGGCTACTATTGTTATAATTGGGACGGAAATTTTGCGTCAACACATCGTTTGGTATCTATATTTATATGGTTTAAAGTAATTTAATTACCATTGCACCTAATTACGATTAAATGTTTAATATTCAAAAATGTGGTTTTAAAAAATATTTATTTATATTTTAATTTACTTAAGTCAATAACATTTTATGTGCAAGGTATAATAAATATTTATTATTTTTATTGCATTCCTTTTTAAATCTCCATTAATTACTTACATAGCAAATTTAATTTGCTAGGTTACATATATTGTTGTTTGCGTGTACTATTATTGAATATAAATTAAATTATTATAATTAAATTGATGCAATAAATTATTGAGTATTGAGTATATTTACCAAATACCACATGCACTTTTATTAATTATTGTTGTTGATGTCTACTTTTGTTTATCCTTTGTATGATATAACATACATATGCAGCCAATCCTGTGTATTATGATAAAGTTTAAACTGATTATGCAATGAAAATAAAGTGATAAAATTACATCATGACAAAGTTGACACTATACATTTCATTTAACATTTTTTTAATAAAACCTATTTAAATACGCAAAACAGATCTAGCGCTAATTTTATATAAATGCTAAACAAAATAATAAACTTTTGCATCGTAGGAAGTGTACTTTCAGCGTTATTTCCTTGTTTTTGCATTGTTTTAGGTATCAGTTTATCTTATCTGTACACGTAAATTATATTGCAGTTAATTATGTTGAGATTTACCGGATTACTATTGTGAAGTATGCATGAAGATTGTTTAAGTAACAACATTTGCTTTATTAACAGTACAGAGAAATGTCTATCGAGTAAACATACATACATACACATCATACATACATCACGCCCGTGATCCCCGAAATGGTAGGCAGAGTCAAAGGGACAGCTTGTCGCCATAACCACATTTGGCCAAAATTAAACTGAGCTGGTTAAATAGAAAATTGTGAAAAAGTAGTGACAAGTGGCTGGCTCGTCGCCTACACAATCACGTACCCAAAACCCCATATACCCAGTGGCGGATTTACAGTTCTGGCCGCCCTAGGCCCCAGGCCATAATTCTCAGTACTAAAGCGTCATCACTTATCTTTTATTACGATTGGCCGCTTCTAATATCTGGCCGCTCTAGGCCCGGGCCTACTGGGCCTTAGGGTAAATCCGCCACTACATATACCATTATCGCTTTTTACGACACTACAAGCAAGGACACAATTGGCGCATGCTTGTTAAGTCCCAGATCAACATGCGAAGTAAAACATAATACATTTATTATATTATCATTATGAATGAACTGGTTCTGCCAAATCAAGAATTGCATACATACTTTTATTTTGTCGAGTGCATTTACAATTATTACTACTTTTCATAACTGCTTTCCTTTCCAGCCAATGAGTTTGCTATCTTCAACATTACTTTAGCCACATGCCTTATCATGTGTCGTAAAAGTCCAAATTCCTTCAACATCACAACATTAAGAGGGGTTTTCCTTATTTTAAATATTTTGAATGAAGCATCATATAAATTAACCAGCTCATAGAGGTACCTGACTAATCATTATTATGACGTTCATTGTCCTAATTTGCTCCTACTATGAAGTTGACATACATAAAATAAGCAACAAAAACCCAATGATTTATCGTATAACATTATGTAGGTAGTCAGTTTGACACAAGTTAATTTTGATAAATAGTTCAATTTGCTATTCGTCAATATTATGTCAGTTCAATATACATAAGTAGACACTAGACATATACCTTTAACAGGCAATCATCTCTGTTTTCTCAACCGACTTCAAAAAAGGAGGAGGTTCTCAATTCTACCGTATATATATTTTTTGTATGTGTGTTCTTGTATAAGTATTAAAATATGCTTTGGCCTAAGTAAATTTATTTTTTACTTTTAATTAGTTTCCTTTTTGAAGTCGGTTTTTTTTTGTTTTATATCAATGGATATTAGCCGTCCCTGTTGCTTGCCCAGTAATCTTTTTGTTGACCCGGTCCCAAGGGAATGTGACACGCACTGCGGAAATAGGGGAAGTTGACGGTGTCTGACAAGGCTCTCATTCTAACAAAGGGTGCGACACGGTCTGGATAGACACTCGCGATATACCAACTTTAGTAGATTAAATAATTAATAAATAATGTCCTCCTAACCGATATCGGTCACGGCGGCCAATCTCAAGGAGGATTAGCCATCTGCGCAGAAGATATAATGCACAAGTGTGTGCGCAAACACAGGTGAACAGGTGCAGGTGTTCCTTCACTGTTATAGTCCGGTGAGACTGCAATTCGACATGACCGGTGAGAGGTCAGGCGCAGGACCAACGGCTTAACGTGTTTTCTTAAGCACAGGGGTGGTTAAACCGTCAACTTCCTAACTCCGGACTGTTACTGAGTAATTTCAATATTGCAATACTCGACCACAAATTTTTGGCACGACCCGAGATTTGAACCAGGGACCTCTTGTTCCTTAGGCGGCGCACGCTACCACTAGACCAACGAGGCAGTCAATGTAATATAGATTTAATATATAACATTGGGTTAAGCGGTGGTAGCTCAATGGTAAGGACACGCGCCTCTTAACCGAGGAGTGCGGGTTCAAACCCGGGCACGTACCTCTGGATTTTTCTAGTCTATGTACGTATTTATACCACTAGCTCGACGGTGAAGGAAAACATCGTGATGAAACCTGCAAATTCAAACAATTTTGATTTGTAACCATGATCCAAAAATTGGATGGTTCCCCTATCTTAGGGTTACGAAGGTCAGATCGGCAGTCGCTTCAATGTTATTACCAGACTCGCTAAATCCTGGATCATGGTCTAAGCGGACCCCGTCTAAGCACGGGACATACGCTAGGAAGATGATGATATAATATTGGGTTCGTCATCCATATAAGGGATCTATACCCCTGTAGCTAAAGGCTAATCATCGTAGCCAAAATCGGTAAGGTTATTGATAAGACTTCTTCCCTATCCGTTTCCTAGTCACCAGAGGTTTGATGTGATTTGAAGCACCTGTTTGGAACCAAGACCTTTGAACAAATTTTAGTGTCTGAAACTGGCCCAGTATCAACTGCATAAGCTATAGGAAACAAGTTTTTGAAAGGAAAGAAAGAGTATTTGCGGCACTTGTACCTATAGCAGAACCTGTTTTATTGCACCGCAATGTTCACTGCATTATCCACTTCCTTTGTTGTTGTTTAATTACCCACATTAAGCTATACACCTTCGTAATATATGCTAAGTACCTACAAATTAATTTAACTACCTAAAATTGGTTTTGGGTATTCCCGTAGTAAGTACTTAATTAATTATAACGATTGAAAATAGACAACAAAAGGCTCTAATATTTTGTCAGTTTATTAGGAATTATGGAATTTTCTCACTAATAGGAAAAATTTTAGTATTTTTTCCACAATCTTTTTTACAGCTTGATGTAAATAATGTATCTAGTGACGATATGATCTAATTGTTGCTTAATTGACATATTTCGAGTGGTAAATAAAAGATGATGTAATAATCGTACAATGTACATACGGAAATATTTTAGAATTTAGAATGACGTGAATTGGCAAATTTTGAATGTCGTGTTTTTGATATCAGACGAATCGTGAATTAAATTATAAACTCCCAAGAGTGGCAGTTTCATGATCGTAGGTACTACGCATAATTTAGTCTAGGTCACTCGGTGATGAATTTGTTACTAATAACGTTTGTACAATACAATAGTGTGACGTAATTCAAATATTGGTAAACATTTGAATCAGGGTAAATAGGTATATTTGACTCAAACGTGTTTTTGTCATTATTGAACACATACATAGGTAATAAAAATTTTCACATTTTACAGTTAGGACAAATTAAAAAAAACAGCAGTTTTTACCTAATAAATATATTAAATAGCGCACGTGAAACTGTTGATAACAATGCCCCAAGGTTTACATTTGCATTTATTTCAAAATTTAAGAAAAGTTATATGTTTTTACATAGAAGCTTTATTTTTATCAAATCATAAGATTACTAATTTAGAACCAACATCAAGATCAATAAGAAATTTAATGTAAACACGAGTCCATCACACAATTACCACTACACCTCAGATGAGTGCTAGTTACGTGAGTAGTAGGTAATGTTAATAAATTACATTATAATTAGAATTTTATGTTAAATTATGGACTCATTTGTTCTAAAAGCGAAGCGATTACGAGGCTTAAGATGGCCACGTGACTGTGAATCTTCGAAGCGACCCGTTGCTCTTGCGTCGATTTAAAATGTGGCCAATCGTGGACCAAGCACGTGCTCTCTAGTCACGAGTTTAAACGAGGTGAAGTCTAAAATGGACATCACAAGTACAGTCACATGGCACAAACGTAGACGTCTATAGATATCGTGAAAATGATACTGTTATATCACGGACTAGTAAAGAAAGAAGGACTCCACGCTGTCATACAATAGCGTGAAGCCACGTTTATGCATGTGTGAGTGAGATACTTGAGGATACCAGATATCGGATATCTGTCATTTAGAGCGCTTATTATGTCAGTGTGTGAGGTAAGTTGCCTGTCAAGTTGGAGCACCTGAGAAGCTTCAATGTCTATTTAGTGGCGCGGAGTCCTTCATTATTTACTAGTCCTTGTGTTATATTTGGACAATTTTCAATTTACTAATCGCAGGTTTTTTGACATATCATTACTATTCTCTGGTCACGATTTTGAACAAGTGAAGTTTGTAATGGAAAAATGGACACCACAAGGTACTGACTGTACCGTATGCATAAATGTGTTGTGAATGATACTTTTCATCCGACGAATCATCGGGTTTTACAATCCTACGGGTAAAATTATTAAAATTTAATTTTTCTGTAAAACGACTGAAAAAGATATGAAACCTAATAGTAATATGCGATGCATCAACCAAGGCGCGAACTAAGCGATTTGAATTTACCTCCATCGTGCGAACTGCCACACTCTGGAATTCATATTCCAGAGTGTGACAGTTCGCACTCTGGCGAAGTTCTGGCTCTGTTCTCTCTTGTTCCCCGAAGTCTCTGTTCCCTGAACACAGTGAACCGGTTTCTATTAGGTAACCGCGCTCCATCGTAGACGATAATGATGACCGAATTATGGTCAAGCGCATGCCTATTTTTAGGTTAAAAAAAATCAACAAAAACATTGGACGTAATAACAGCTTTCTTTTTTTGTGTTCTTTAATGTTATCGTGTATCTCTCGCCATTTGATAATTTTAATTAAAATGACCTAAAATAACAGTGATTGTATTCGCATGTAAAATTAAGTTCTAGTGAGAGCAATATGATTATAAAAATAGGTACCCATCAATATATTTATATAAATAACTTTATGTATAAAATTAGAAAACGCCTTACCACAAACAATAAACACGACCGGCCACAAATAAATGGCTTTTGAATACTAAATATATTAAGTCTAACAAGGTTAGTTCTTTAGATATGGTACATAACTACTCCCTCTTTTGCGATCGCGGTCAACATATATTATCATCTTGGTTATATCTACGTAGTGTATATTTAATATCTACCTGGTACCTGAGGTCACCACTTGAGAGATTAATTGACAAATGAATCAACGTCCTGTCCTTCTCTGTAAGTAGCTGTTTTGTCCCAGAGCAAAACCCTTTAAAAGATATAGATAATATAGTACTTCGGTACTTATATCAAGTTGTGAGAGGTACAAATAAATTAGCGATCGTCTTTATTCAATTATATTTTTTTCTATTTGACTAGAAATAAGCGCAAGTTATGTATGGAAATTATTTATATAAAAATATATTAAGGCTGACTGATCAATGATAAAATATTGAAAAAATGGCAATCTTAAGACATTGTAAAACCTTATTTCCAATGGTAACATGAACTCTTTCCGTCTTGGTGGTTAGCATACTAACCACCTAAAAAAACAAGAATATTTATTATATATTTTAACAAATGGTAAATAAAATATTGAAAATTGAATCCAAATGCGTAAGAACATTTATTCAGAATATTTATGTAAAAAGATATAAAACACAAAATTATTTTTAATATATGTATTAAAAATAATACATATATTAAAAATAATACATATATTAAAAATATTTTTTTTTTATTTTTATTTTTTATTTTTAATCCATATTGAACACGAATATGTAATTTTTATGTCTGAGCTATTAAAAATACAAAAGTGTGAATTGTGTTGTGTGAAAAATTCTAGATACTTACATTCTCAACACCATTATAATATTTATAACCAGCATCTTATCACGTTACCTGAAACAAAAAACGCATATAGATAAGTACTAAAGTATCTCTAAAATTTTAGTACCCACATACAAATTGAACAATCAGGAGTTCTATTTATTGTGGCGATCAATATTTGTATTGCACATTATGGTGTTCGATCTACGTGATCTGAAGTCGTGAAACATATTTTTAAACCCTTTGCGTAAGCTGATGCGTAAGCTGTTGAACAAATAGCCAATGAACTTAGCTGGAGTTATGACCTTGCCACTCTAAATGTTATAAGAAATTGCCCTTTAGCAGATACGTTGTTGTACGAAAAAAATATCTTGGTAAAGAAAATTAGAGCGAAAAAGTACTAAACGATATACCAACAGCAGCAGAAAATTAAAAACAACAAAATCAGTTACATATTTTGGGATCGGTGTTAGTAAACGTAACATAAATTGATAATGCATGGTGTCGTCGCATGAAGTCGGTTGATACTTAAACATATTATTTTTCTAAAACCATACCAATAGAGACCAAATATGTTCAGGTTTGTTGCAGACTGACGCCGAAAACAACCGATAATTGTACATGAAATTAAGCACGTACTCTTACATACCACATTGGTATTCGGAGGTTTTGTATTTATCGTTGCATCACTTTCTCATAAGTCATTGAATTTAGTTAATCACTGTAATATGTCACGTAAAGTGAATCGTTTCAATTGGTATAACAACATTGAAGTAAATGGGTAACATTAATGATCCCAATTGCAACTTCTCATTTGTTGTTCGTTGTCCCATGTTGGTCTGGGACTTGGCCCATGTTGATCTGGGACAAAAATAAGAATGTGCCAACTGTAGTTCTTGCCTAGCATGTCGTAAAAGGCGACTAATGGTATATCGGGTTTTGCGTGTGTGATTGTGTAGGCGACAGGTTAGCCGCTTGTCACTGCTTTTTCACAATTTTCCATCTAACCCAGCCCGGCTTTATTTTTTGGCTGAATGTGGTTGAAGGGGCATGCTGCCCCTTTGACTCTGCCTACCTTTCTTTCTTTCTTTTCTTTCTTTCTATTATAATGATAATTTTTTTATTTGTTTGTTTGTAATGTAAACTCAAAACTTTTTGAAGTAATCTCAAAACCTACCTACTACACCCTATTCAGTTTTCATGGGCTCTTCTATCTATATCAGCGAAGTACCTTCCATCTCTGCTAAATGCACATTCTAGAAATACAATTTCATTCACCTGTTCCAGCACTACATCATTAACCAATCCTTGTTTCCATTCTGATTTCATCTGATTCGACTGTAATACCTTCTTTTAAATTATTTTTTTGCATGATCAAAGTGGCTTAAGAGTGTAAGGTCGGTCTGATGATAAGCTGCCACCGTAGCTTAGCACTTCAGTAGTGATTCCACACTGGTCAAGCTTAAAGACCAGCAATGCGGCCCTAGCGGGGCCCTACCATCTACAATGTACGACGAATTAAAGATATCTTATGTGAATATAAGCTACATAATGTGTAAAACCCTCATATGCAAGAGTGCACTTAACACTGAACAAAGAACATGACCATGCACTTTTAAGAAAATATTAATAATCTTGTTCGCGAGTTTGCGGTTTCGGTTCTTAGCGTTTTCCTTTCATGTGCCGTGATAGACAATATACTTTAATATAATAGTAAAAACATATGATATGTCTGTCAAATTATTAATTAAAAACACCATACAAAAACATTTACTTGCATATTTAATAAATATACTACTACTAATATTATGAAGAGGAAAGATTGATATTTTTGTATATTTCTATCGAATAATCTCAATATCTGCTGGACCGATTTCATAAATTCTAAGCTTATTAAAATAAATTATTTTAAGTTAACCCAGTCCCCGATCAGTGACCTGTGCCTGAGTTATCAGCGCAAAGCTTCTTGCTAAGTTTTCTATGACTATCACCTTGCGCTCGCGTATGCACCTTCGCGTCTCGCGCCTCGGCCGCCATAATACTTCCGGTAGAAATTCTTAGCACCGCATGGTAACTGCTCGTCATAAATATTATTATGTTAGTATTCTGTGTATGAAACAGAGAACGTGGTAGTTAAATGAGCAAGGAGAGGCATTATACGAAGCGTTGGTATAACATTTGTGACTGGTTACTTTCTTTTTATAAAATCTTTTTTATATAAGTTATAATAAAATTCAAACTAAGATTTAGTTATTAAATGCATGGTATGAAAAATTTTTGGTAGACTTTGAACATTATATGCTGTTACAGTACAGGCTTTACTTCATCTGATAGCGAGAAGAAATTATTAAAGAGTACGATAAGTTGCAACGGTTGACTGTTTTCAATTATTGTCCTTTCTCACGGCAAGCCCATCAAATGTTCAACTCCTTTAAAGGGTAGTAGTCTGGTTTCCAACTATATAATTATAGCGAACTTCACTACCGAAGAATACCTACTATTAAAAATATCCTATATAATCAATGCAAAGGAAAATTCCATGAAGAAATCTGCAAGAAAATTAATTGTTACTTTTTACAACGTTAATGGCAAACAAGTCCATTAAAATGCCATAAATACTACCATACCCCAAGCGGTGTGGTAGTTTGTAGGAGAAGTCTTTCCCTCCAATTTGTAAATGTTTATTTTGTATCAAACACTGTTTTATGATCTTTTTAAATCTAACTCTACTAATTAGAATCTACAAGTAAAATATTCTTCTGAATATTTTGATAGAATAGTCATAATATGGATATCCTAAGGTGACAGATCAGAAATTAGGCGTTTGATCGGAATTAAACCTAATCCTTGAAACATGTTAGTACTCCATGAGTAGAGTTAGATGCATAATTTTTAGCCCGTGCAATGCATAATGTTTAATTGGAATGCAAAAGGTGTTACGTATATTGCATCACCTGATTAAATAATTTGTACGTATAATGGTTTTGCGTGACTTGGTTTTGTTTACAAGTTACTACTTACTCTTCCTATTGTTTTTCTTATATTGCTTATATATATCTTATGTGTAAAATTCAGTCAGATTGCTTGTTACATAACAAGTCAATATGGCATATTGATAAAAGAAAATAACTTTCTATAAGGAATTAGTAGCATTCAATATAATTTGACAGTGTGACAAGCAAAGAATTAATTTTTATGGTATACTAAATTTACTTTACTTTAATTGTCAAACTACATCTCATTTCCTTCAGTAAAGGAATCCATGTTAATACTTTTTAATTATATTTTAAGACCGATTTTGAATATAAGTTAACATACGAGAGAAATGCTATTTATATTACAGGACGCTTGAAGTAATACACTAAGTACTCTCATATTTACTTAGCAAACGAAAACCTCATACAGTTATTTGACCACGTCGTAATAACACTATCCTAATCATTTCAAACAACTTATTTGATTACGCTAAGTAGGTATATGCATATGCTTGTATTATACATTGCTGTTACAATAATGGCATAAATTGTTATTTTCAAAGGCGCCGATAATGGCTCTATGACATTAATAAAGTAAATTAACATGACAATAACCTAAGCGGTCGAGGTGCAATAGTGACAATAAGGAAAAGCTTGTAATCTTGCTTGCAGATTGTATATGGTCTGATTAAGACGTGATCGACGTAAGTTGTAGTTTAAATGGCCTGTGAGGGCCTTGGTACATCTACCAGCTTGTGGAAGCGACGTGTAAATATGCAATTACTACAGGAATTAATATTTGAATGGGAAACCTGTACTTAATATCCAAGCCAATTGAGCTCTACTTAATTAACACCATTTAACCATGATCCAATTTGTCTGGTTCCCCTATCAAAGAGTTACGCAGTCAGATCGGCACTCGCTTCAATGTAATTACTAGACTCGCAAAATACTTTTTTTTTGTACGTGGAGAATGCCTTTACGCACGGTCCAGGTAGACCTGAGTAAGAGCCTACAAGGTATGTCGGCCTCGGAAGTCTTCTGGCGACACCAGTTCCCCGACCGACTAAACCTCACGGCTGCCATTCTTCGGGCGCTGAACGAAAAACTAACTAACTAACTGTCGAAATTCGCACGAAAAATCTGCGCAGCGCGCGCTGCCTTGCGGCCCATCTCGAAAGAGTGGAATTATCCCCCAGACACCCAGAGTGCCCAGTGGGAAAGATGAGCCTGATTATACTATTTTACTATTTTCACACGGTTTATAGATTTGTCTGTTTCTGATTTGAATTTGTCAAAATAAACTTGTGCAACTGCCCAAGATCTGTACTGTCTGTCTTACACGATCTAGAACAATTCTTCACTCAACTTCCTCAAACTTCGGGCGTTCCACCTGTAAATGATTTTTCCTTATTTTCCAACAACGATTAATTATATGGTATAGGTATATATTATGAAGGTAAGTACGTGCGAGCAGTGAATAGTGATCGTGTCTTGATTCATTTTCCGTTCCAGCTTCATTTGTCGCAGCCGGAAAATTGTTTTGGAAATATAAGTTACGTATCAACGTTTATAAATTAAATGCTTTGCTAAAATATTGCCTGCTTTTTTACAAAAAAATAGGACTCGTTTAAACCCGATCGAAATAATGCACTTGTCTATTTGACGATTTGCACAAACGTCAAATATGAAAATATTTTATTTCAGTATCGACCCTTTTAGAAGACTTTTCAAACATTTCTTTCATAAACAAACATGACAAAAAATAATTATTCAATGTGGTGCAGTCGTTCGGAAGTTAAGAGCGAACATAAATCTCAGCGAGTCATTTGTATTTACACATATAAAGAATACAGGAAGATTTTTTGATCAATAGCGATAATTGACCAGTAAATTACAATCCGGCATCATAATATAAGAACCCATTCCACAAATGATACTACTGAATGACGTTCCTTAATATATCAGTTTGTAATTTATCAACTCGTTACTTTTAATCCGACGATTCGGTTCTGAGAATATAAAGTTCTTTTTTCTCGTGACATATGTGTGTCTATATAGCCAGATAATTACTTTCTTAATGACATGATGATAGTGTTGTCAAAATTGGTGTACCAATTAAACTCGTTATACCTACATTTACTCCCATTAAGTTACAATTAATAAACCAGGAAGACACACTCCAGTCATTGCAGTTTTAAGAGTTACACTGGAGCCGTATTGGTTTTGGTTTGACTGGGCTGCGCTCGACAAGGAATACGACCAACCTCGTAGAGAAATAAACAGCGATCAAACTGATGAGTTTCTTAAGGTAAAGGAGAAAACCGGAGGACCACACTAGGTGCTTGTTGCACTCAGGTCTCTTGTGCCATTGAGCCCTGAACCAATCTTGAAGCGGTTGGTTAACACAGCTTATAATAAAAAACCTTTTATTACAAGTACTCACGGCTTATGTACCATCAGCACTTGTTAGCCACTTTCGTGATAAAAAAAAAGGAAAGTCAGTCCACAACCGCTGTGATGGCTCAATCGAGCCGCAAAATAATAAGAAGTCATCGATTCATTGCTTAATATTATTAACTAGATGCAAGTTCCGTTATCATACATATTAAAGTAATTGCTGTATCATTTGATGAACCGTATTTTTATCATCATCGCATGTCGATACCAATACTTATACTTAGACGTTAATAATATAATTATAGTGGCCAATATCGAATGAGACCAAGTTACAGTATAGTCTAATTTAAAAGTGACGTCATAGTACTATAATAATATGATATTATGTTCAACATACATACATACATATATACATAACATCACGCCCATAATCCCCGAAGGGGTAGGCAGAGTCAAAGAGGCAGCATGCCCCTTCAACCACATTCAGCCAAATATGTGTATATGTTCAAAATATGTATAAATATAACTTTTCTGTATTTGGTCGCCAACTATCATTCATTATACAAGGTTATTTTTAGTTTATGCAAAACCTACTACTTATTTAACTTATTATTTGAAAAGAACCAATTGAAATGATTTGAGAAAATCACCAAAAAAAATTTTGCACTTTTTATAGAAAATAGACAATCAACAATAACAGATCAACTTTGTATAGAAACTAAAACAATTTTTTTTTTCTCATTTTCAAATATACACATACATATACATACATAACATCACGCCCATAATCCCCGAAGGGGTAGGCAGAGTCAAGGGGGCAGCATGCCCCTTCAACCACATTCAGCCAAAAATAAAGACAGGCTGGGTTAGATGGAAAATTGTGAAAAAGCAGTGACAAGCGGCTAAGCTGTCGCCTACACAATCACACACACACAAAACCCGATATACCATTAGTCGCCTTTTACGACATGCTAGGCAAGAACCACAGTTGGCATACTCTTTTTAAGTCCCAAACCAACATGGGACAGTGGGCTGGGTTGGATGGAAAGCTGTGAAAAAGGAGTGACAAGTGGTTAGCTCGTCGCCTACTCAGTCACATACCTAAAAGCCTGTAAACCATTAGTAGCCTTTTACGACATGCTAGGCAAGAACCACAGTTGGTACATTCTTTTTTTCAACATGGGCCAAGTCCCAGACCAACATGGGACTTGACCCATGTTGGCCTGGGACTTGGTTTTTCAAAAATGATTTAACAATTATGAGTTAATTTATAAGTAGGTTTGTGGTTTCGCATAAGCTAAAAATAGCCTTGTATACTGGATCCTGTGTGACTAACACAATAAGAAAAATGTTCCAGATCGTACATGGCAAATCTACAGCCGACATATGACATGCTATACGACCTTAAAGTATCACGCGTCAACGGTCTGACCTAGGGGCGATGTTAGGAAGTGCACGATTGACTCATTTTCCTTTTCGCATTAGGCTCACACGTGTTGAATATGCCGCACCGCACGTATGTGACAAGGACGGTGTTCTTCAAAAGATATGAGCGTTCATAACAACGCTGTTTCTTTAATATATCTAGATATATTAAAGTAGTGGTAGCTTAATGGCAATGACTCGTGCCTCTTAACTGAGGGGTGCGGGTTCAAACCCGGGCCCGGTACCTCTATTTTTTAAATCGACGTACTTATTTATACCTCTCGCTCTGTGGTGAGGGAATACATTGTAACTGTGATGCAAATTTGTCTGGTCTCCCATATAAGGGTTACAAAGGTCAGACCGGCAGTCGCTGCAATGTGATTTTCAGACTCACTAAATCCTGGATCATAGTCCAAGCGGACACCGTTTAAGCACAGGACTTAACGCTAGGAAGATGATGAACTAGACAAACAAGCGTATGACCGTTTTGACGTTTAGCGATTAAAGTCTTGCTCTTCCTTCCACACTGGGCACGTGCCAAGGGCCTCGCTATAGCGAGGGCCATATTTATTATACACACACACATAACATCACGCCCATAATCCCCGAAGGGGTGGGCAGAGTCAAAGGGACAGAAGGCTCCTTTAACCACATTAAGCCAAAAGTAAAACTGGGCTGGGTTAGATGGGAAATTGTGAAAAAGAAGTGACAAGTGGCTAGCTCGTCGCCTACACAATCACATACCCAAAACCCAACATACTATTAGTCGCTTTTTACGATATGCTAAGTATGAAACACAGTTGGCACATTCTTTTTAAGTCCCAGACCAACACGGGACAATAGGCTGGGTTAGATGGAAAATTCTAGAAAAAGGAGTGACAAGTGGCTAGCTCGTCGCCTACACAATCACATACCCAAAACCCCATATAACATAAGACGCCTTCTACAACATGATAGGCAAGAAACACAGTTGGAAAATTCTTTTTAAGTCCCAGACCATCACGGTTTATTATCTAATAATAACATACAAATACATTATCTAATGTGGCAAGCGTCTCCAATAGGTTAATTACGGCTTTTCTTCAAGGAACAACTTTGAGGAGCTAGCAACACAAGGTATACCTTGTGAAGAAGGTCTTTTTAAGGATTCATCGTACTGGCAGCATAACACTGGCCACAAAACACGAGAAGACGTCATTGTCTACCAAGTTTAATCTGTTTACAATTACAACAGAATGCAGGCCATCTATTGTGCTCAGATTTGTCAAAAGCAATGCATATGGAACTTGATACGATGTTTGAGTCAGCCGTTTCAATAACAACTTATATTGACTGGCTCGATAGCTCATTCGGTAGTGACCCTGCCCAATGCGCCAAGAGTCGTGGGTTCGATCCCCACCCAGGGCAAACATTCGTGTGATGAATACGCTTGTGTTTGTTCTGTGCCTGGATGTTAATATTGAATATTTAAATATATATTTGTAATATCACTGTTTATTCTGATATCCGTAACACAAGTGCTTAAGCTACTTACCTCGGAGTCAGATCAATGTATGTGATGTAGTGTGATATTTATTGATTTATTTATAGGTACCAATATATCAGCCTTATTATAAAGATAGCCCTCCTTTCGGCGTAGTCGAGTAAAAGAGTGAAGGTTAACACAGACTATTTAAAATGTTTGTTCACCGCTATATTAATTGGATGTACAGACGGCAGCACATCAGGCTATACATTTTTGTTGCGAAACAGCTCTTATCACAACGACATAAGACTCCGCAGTGATTAGCCTGAAGTGCTGTCGTGTTTACATATACAATTTCAAATTGATCGATTTCCTTTGGCCAGGTTTAAACCACTTGGCTTAAAAACTGCTTTTTTGTAACAAGCCTGTATGTATTCTTAAGTCGAAAGGACAGGTAAGACGCAAAGCGTATTTTCCAGAGTTTGTTGTAGTTTATTTGCTACTTAATTAACTGTACTCATAAATTAAGCTCATGAGTGGCTAGCGCAATTGACCTCCATCGTAAAAGTTAAGAGTGGTCCTATTCTGTTTAAATTTAAATCACAATACTTATAATAACAGGTATTATCAGTTAATTCGTCCCTATAAAGACGTGAGGTTAGTTAGTTAGTTTTTTCGTCCCTATAAGACACTCAATGTAACCGAAAGATCATTTGCATTTAATGATGCTTGTTTTAGTATAGGTCAAAAAAATCATATTACAAGGACAAAAAGAGTTTGTAACATTTATTAAAGTTCTATATAGATATTCCCTTATTAGTTAGTCATTAGTCCCATGTTGGTCTGAGACTTAAAAAGAATGTGCCAACTGTGGTTCTTGCCTAGCATGTCTTAAAAGACGACTAATGGTATATCGGGTTTTGGGTGTGTGATTGTGTAGGCGACAAGCTAGCCACTTTGTCACTACTTTTTCACAATTTTCCATCTAACCCAGCCCAGTTTTGTTTTTGGCTGAATGTGGTTAAAGAGGCCTGCTGTCCCTTTGACTCTGCCTACCCCTTCGGGGATTATGGGCGTGATATTTATATGTATGTATGTATATAGATATTCCTTTACTTTAACTGGAAGTATATTGGCATATGAAAATGTGGATAGGTATACGTAGACAATTATTTAGTGTAAACCATTAAGTAAAATATTATTTATGTACGAAATGAGCCATATATGTCTTAGAGCATTTGTGTTATGGAGAATCTATACGAGATTGAATTATTGAGTCATATCTTCCAAGAAATATGACCTACAGTCAATGGCAAGTGTTAAAGACAAGATTGTCTTCATTCACCTTTAGATATATAGGTTCATTTTGTTCAATTCTAAAACAACCTTATAGAATATTTATCCTATATAATTTTTACAAAATATGTATCTACAACTAGCTTAGTAATTAAAATATAAAATTAAAAAATTCGTCATTTAAGACTCCATATCATTCATCAAATTCATTTATTTGAATATTTTATTTTTTAATATATTCGTATCCAATTCATAATCAATAGTCAGTCAGTTGAATATACTGAGCCGTTACATCACAACTCAGTCTTTCCATACAAAATCTATAAAGGCATTACGTTTTGACATTTAATAAAAAGTAGGTAGGTACGTCAAATGATTACCCAAAGGATGAAATTAAATGATTTATTTCTGCTAGTAGATTAGTAACAAATACTTTTGCACGTCACACTTTTTTACCCAACCAGCACCTTGACGTGAATGGCCTGATGAGCTGCCGCAAGAAACTCAACAGACTATTTACAAACATGTTTTACTTATCTCTAAGAAGTAGTACATTAAAGTATCATGATTAAAACTTCACTGTCTGATGACGGGCAGAATCCAAATTGCGAAAAGCTCCTTACACCAAAGGCAGCTAAAATTAAAATTGTACTTATGTCATTCCATGTACGTTGTAATCCGATAACAGGTAAGATTACAGAAAATCTGTAAGTACCTAATAGTAACATTGCCCCGTTGGTGCAATGGTTTGTCCAAAGGATTAAAATAGTTTTTTTTTTCAATTAAAGTCCTACAAAAAAACTGTTTAAAACTGTACACTGTTTGTTAAATTTACGCGGACGAAGTGGCGGGCAACAAGCAGTTAAAACTAAATTGTAAACGGTTTGTTTACAGGCCGACCCGGCGCACGCGCCTAACTATATTGACCTAGGACGACGTTAGGAAGTGACCGATTGTGTTATTTTCCTCGTGACTGATACGAGGTACTTATACTTTTCGTAGATGTAGAGATACTAGATGTACCACGAATGTGTATAGTGTTGTTTGCAACGTGCTCTTTATGCAGGTGATATTGATTGACGAAATAGTTTAAACACTAAAATTAAGTTACACTACACTACAAAATTTATTTACTTATTTATTTTTAATGCTTATGTAAGACTTCAATTTCAAAATGTACAATATATGTTGAGTACATCACTTTACCAACTTGAAGATAATTAATTAAATTTTATATTATAAGACTTTAATAAACTCATGTTTTTTGTTTTTTAATAAAAACTTCTAGAAAATAGATTCAAATTTGCAATATTACCAAGAAAAACATTATATACCTGCGTTACTAATTTTATTGCTAAGTAAATCTTTATCGGATGTGTAAAAAATTAACACAAATAAAATATATAATTTCGTTTCTTCCATTGAGTGCACATCTTTGTCCGCTCCAGGCGAAGGTTCGAGGCGCAACCGCGCTCAAGGCGAGCTCGACTCAGCTCGAATATTAAAATCAGCTGAGCGGTGAGAAAGTACATTACTATCACACGTACATTAAGAACCCGGTAAGTACATACTTATACTGGGTTTTGAACCAATATTGCGAGTATGTGAAACCTAATCAACCGAAAGGTGTCTACGTTCGGTGTCTACCTATCCCCACGGAAAAAAATACATATAATCATCTCACCCACAATCTCCAAATGGATAGGCAGTCACTGCAATCAACTTCAGCCAAAACAAAAAATGGGTGGAAATTGTGGAAAAGTAGTGGTAAGTGGCTAGCTCTTCATCTACGCAATCACCCAACACCCGATAGACCAATAGTCGCCTTTTACAACATGCTAGGCAAGAAACACAATAAGCATTCGTTCGTTTTAAGTCCCAGACCAACATGTGACTGACTCGAAAGAGTTTACAGAATACCTTCCTTGTGATTATTGTCAGTCCCCTGTGTTTATTTATTACAGCCAGTGACAGCATGGTCCCTATTTACAGACTCAAGTATACTCAAAGTAGTTTTATAGTATACCTTATTATTATTATCGCATCTAGGGGTTTCACAACATAAATCAGCACAATTATGGCATGATTAGAAAATTGATATCTCTCAAGAACGGGAAATTATGATGTCGCTCGGTCTGATATTACCGGAGCGTTGATTTTACCGATAGTGATAGTGTACCTAAGTTGCAATAGAGAGTGTCCTTTCTCCGCTTCGTCGGTAACTACCATAACACGGCGAATAATCGATCGATAGTAAATTTTAACCCTTCACCTACCCGATAGTAGATATAAAATCATTAATATTCCGGCTTTTCGCGCTAGTGATGTAATGTTATATTTGCGAGTTTCAAAAAGCAGATTTCTAGGTACATTTCGTCTAGGAACCCTTGGCCTAGGATAAGGGTTTATATACTTTTCATGAGAATAATGTTTGTGTGATTGTATTTTCAATTAATTTATTATTAGTGTTATAGAGACATAATGTTTAAGATAGTCTGAATGTTTGGAACATTAATTATACTAAACTAAACGTAAAAGATCAATTGCTTAAAAAAATATTGTTGAACATAAAAAACCCAACGATGATAATATTCTACTTATTGTTTATTCTTTTTAAAGCAGTCCATGTACCTAATGGAAACACTTTTTTAATTTTCAATCAAAATGTGAATAAAAACACGACTTCACTATATTAAACAATTATGAAACATGCCTCGGAAATGGCACAACGACCACACCTTTCAATTCTATTAGGGGAACCATGATATTTATAGTCAGGGCGTTGTCGCGTATTCCAACATACGTGTATGCTTGTGTATCCATACGATAAGCTAAGACTATACATAGTAAATGTTATGTAGAGACAATGGTGTCCTGTTAAAATAAAATGTAGGTCACAAAATACATCAACGCGTGCTACATTAACATTACACATTGATTAACGAAGTGCTGTCGTTTTCTGGTTTATACATGATATGCGACATTTATTTGGGTTATAAATCCTTAAGGCATTTTGAATCTTAACACAAAAAGTTTAACACCCAACTCCTATCGCTCGTCATATGCCCTGTGAAAAAAAAAAAAAAAAAAGTATTTGCGTTAATAAACTCTCTGACAGTTCTTCTCAATAAATAAATATAAATATCCGACTACATCATATACATTGATCTGACTCCGAGGTAAGTAGCTTAAGCACTTGTGTTACTATATCAGAATCAACAGTGGTAATAAAAATATATACTTAAATATTGGATAATAACACCCACACGCAGAACAAACACAAGTATTCATCATACGAATGTTTGTCCTGGGTAGGGATCGAACCCACACCTATTGGTGCATGGGGCAGGCTAACTACCTAATGCGCCATCATGCCAGTCATTACTTAATATTAAGCCTGTTTTCTAGTCCATGTCAACGTGGACCATCATCCTTAATTTATCAAGTCCTTAATTATCCTTAGATAGATGATCACCTCTTAAATATGGTTGAGTTATCACAGCCCTTACCATCATCTATAAAGTGAATAAGAGAGTGTACAATACCATACCAGTTAATTCTGGAATTAAAAACATAAATATACTCTTTAACATCTCTTATATTGCACCGAAGACACAAAATCCACAGATAAATAATGTTTTTATGATGCTGCCATACTTTCCTTCATCTATTGTTAGCTATTCTAGTGTTTATCTCGTGGCTTGTTAGTGACAGCTTAATCAAAATCCATCAGTTTAAGTGACACGTCGACGTGAGGTGAAAATAGCGACTTGTGTACTTAGCAAACTTTGTGTTTGCCTGTTAGGTTGAAAACACACGGTGCGGTTTACGCGCGCAATCGTCATGTAACTAAGTAACTAACTAAACTTCACTAGCAGGGTAGGGAGAGAGAACCGAACGCCACATGGCACGATCCTTACACACCTCACTCGCCTCTTCATCATCCTTTTCATACAAGCTCTACGGTTTTTATGACTCCTTACATCACCACAATCGTCATGTGATTTAGTTAAAACATTTGTGTTATTAGCTGTAGCGTTGTTAGATTTTTTTATCGTTTCTGTTAGCAATTAGTACACGAAATGTACTTATAAATGTGCTTTCTTTAAAATTATTCATTTATTTTTCTTTTTACCCGACTTTGACATAAACGATTAGGTTTTTATAGGGTTGGACACGTAGCCGTTTAATTGAACAGCTTTTATTATACTTTGCAGAATGCTATTTTCCGTAGTAGTAGATAAATGATCACACTATCTTTTTTTCAGTATCTCTGACAACGTGTGTGCATAATTTTGTAATGATCAGTTGAGTAGCTTAAACGTGAAAACAACAAATAAACTAACTTTGGCGTTTATAATATACGATTATAACTCTAATACAACACTCGCCATCTCTGTGTTTTGCATATGTGCAATATTCAAAAAACCGCGACGGTTTCAAACCAATTATCCAGCCGTAATCGCTTGACCTAACCGCAAACACACGTGCGATGGTAATTAGCAAGTCTTTCTAGGCGATTTCTCAACTGTAAACCTAGGTGTTGATGGGCTAGCTCTTCGCTCTGAAGTGTTTAGTCTCTTCAAGTTCGATGTTGTCTTTTTACGCGTTGAGCTGTTGGTGGAAAGGCTAGGTCTGACATTTTCATTATTGCTAAACCAGTAGAGCCTAACTTCTCATTAATAATATTGGTCCGTTGGTGCATTGATTTCAACTTCACGTTGTCTTACACGTCGCAAGGGTACCTTTTAATACAGATAAAAGTACTGTTCCGTGGGATAAAAAATATATTCGGTTAAATACTGCAATTGACGCGGAAAAGCAGGATATTCATGTTTACAGTCTATTTATTAATTTATTAGCAAGTCTTTGTGTTTTAAATTATTTTGCCAATTTTTCGGAAGAATGTTGCTTGTTGTCTCCGATAGTTAAAATATAGGACGATGTTGGAATTGCAAGAGGTTAAAATAACCTATTCTGATAAGAATAATAATGTCCTCCTAACCGATATCCGATCCGATCACGGAGGCCAATCTCAACGAGGATTAGCCATCTGCGCAGTAGATATAATAGTGCCCAAGTGTGTGCGCGAACACAGGTGCACTCTCTATTCCTTTACTCTCATAGTCCGGTGAGACGGCAATTGGACATGGCCTGTAAGAGGTCAGGCGCAGGACCAACGGTTTAACGTGCTTTCCGAGGCACAGGGGTGATTAAACCGCCAACTTCGTGATTCCATACTGTTACTGAGTAATTTCCATATTGAAATAACCAGCCACAAATCCTGGGTCCGACCCGGGATTTGAACCCGGGACCTCTTAGGCGGCGCATGCTTACACTAGACCAGCGAGACAGGCTGATAGGAATACGTCTCATTTGTTAAACAGAACGCTTTATTGCACCAAAATACCTACGCGGACAATTTATGCTTGTAATTTATGTTTGCTATTGTCATCGACGTCACCTGTTCTTATTGTTCAATGACAATGCAAACTCGTTTCGATGACGATACGATGAATATTCGGTCTCTACTCTTACATTCGTGAACCACAACTTAACCACAATTATGGTTTAAGTTTCACCGGTATTCTGGCACCGCTACGATATTTTACACGTGAACGCGAATTGGACTGAACTTCTCAAGACTTACCTTTTACCGATGGAAATTAATATCCTATCGCAAAGTGTGCCATACATAGAGAATAATATGGTCCTAAAAGATCACCCAGTTCAATGCAAACTTCGTGAGAAATAACTCAGAAATTATGCGCCTACGCTATTCAACACAGTTAATTATACGTGAATTAGCTTGCTATTACCAGCTTATTCCCGGTAATGTAGAATTTTTCCCTGTCGAAAATGTTTTTTTTTTTTGGTAGGTACGCTTATCTAAATAAAAGGTACCTACTCAAAAAAATCTATTTTAAAAATTAATTTTATAAAAATAAAAATATATTTTATCAAAAAATACTTTTCGGAAACTCTGAACAATTCTACTTAAAATATCACGATATTGGTTAGGTAAATACGATATGAAATCCCAGTAAAAATATATTTTTTTTTTTTTTATATTTAGTAGGTACGAATTGGCAATATTTCTGGCCAAAGTGGGAAGAAGTGGCACAGTGCACAGAGGAGTGGCGGTCACAGGGGGAGGCTTTTGCTCAGCAGTGGAATTTAAATGGCTGAATAAAAAAATAAAAATGAATATTGAGTTATATCCAATCACCCTACCTAAGGATTTAGTAGTACCTACAATAATTGTGTTCTATATAACTTTAGTACTTGCTATAAACATATTACGTAACACTTTACCGATTTCATTAAACGCTCAGACACAAATCGCAACCAGCCGCACACAAAATAAAAGTAAAACCTATAAATCTAGATTATTTCCCAAGCGGCCCTGCCACTCGAATCGTAAGAAAGACAAGTCTATAATTAGAAACTAGATCAATGCAATAAGAAATCAGATCGAAGTTGTATCACACGCGTGCACCGTTAATCTACTTATCATGCGATATGGGCTTGGGGGAGTACGCAGGACAATGTAGTATTAGATCGACAGATGCCTAGCAATGCCCTTACTATGGGATTGCATAACTCACTTTTGAGTCGCGTATATCTAGAGCACATCTCACAATCGAGATGTTTTAATTCAGATTCGATTTTCAAATCCCAACTACGGATTTCTGCTGCTGCGGGGAAACACGGTGAGGTAGCCTGCATATTTATTTAAGTGCTAGGTGCTGACAGAATCATGTTCGATCTCGTGATTTATGTGTAAATACATACATACTGAGATTAATTAATACATTTTAGGTTAATTAACATTTATTATCCACGTGTATGAATCTTACATGTACTATACTCAAACTCTAGAGGTTTAAATAGTACTATTTTGTATAACATCACATGTATGCATTGTTTCTGATAATTAAAAAAAAAAAAGAAAATACGCTGTGTAACCATGATCCAATTGTCTAGTGCCATAGTTTAATAGTGGGGTACGTATATCAGATAGCATTTCGTTCTTTTTTTTTCTCTAAACCTAGAGTCAAAGACAAACCAAGCTCAAACTTAGAACACCTATTACTATTATTATTAAACAAAGAGGTGAGGGTTACAAAGAATGCACCAGTGATCGATAGTACCTTAAATATGTACCAGGCTTGAAAAAGCCGTTTATCGGTTCTTAACGTTATCCCATTCAGGGTCGAGCCAGAATCCAGGGTTTACTTATTTTTTAATAATTTTGGTTTTGTATTTTTGCCCCTACAAGCATGTAGCTCACATTGAGCAATGGGGTAGGTCAGACACAGCACGTATGCCGCACGCCTCGATAGTGCCGTGGCGCAAAGGTTCTATATGACATGCTTATGATAGATGGGCGTACTTTACAAGTGGTAAATGATCATTCCAAATATATAAATAGCAAGTAAGTGATGTTCAATTTAGGTACCAAAAAAAACTCAACTAGCTCTTTTAATTGGTAAGCTAACGTGTGCAGCGTGCGCTGAAGAATGGGGTTGCTCAGATACGGCAAGAAATCCACACGCATCAATTAATGTCAGGTCGCGCGTGGGTTACATATACCATATTTAACCCGCTTGTTATAAATACCCGCACTTTATTGCACATTATTGACATAGTTCTCAATAAAGACTGCCTCGTTAGTCTAGTGGTAACATGCACCGCCTAAGGACCAAGAGGGCCAGGTTCAAATCCCGGGTCAGGTCAAAAATTAGTGGCCGGTTATTTCAATATTGTAATTACCAGTATGTAGTCAGGAAGTTGGCGGATTAATCACCTCCGTGACCTCCGACGCCTGACCTCTCTCCGGTCGTGTCGAATTGACGTCTCACCGGATAATGAGAGTGAAGGAATAGAGAGTGTACCTGTGTTTGCGCACACACTTGTGCACTATAATATCTCCTGCGCAGTTGGTTAACCCTCGTTGTGATTCGCCGCCGTGACCGATATTAGGTTAGGAGGACTTTATTAGTTCTCAATATTTATTTTATCGACAACTTATAGTAGGACCAGAATCCATCGCGCACGCCATTACCAATGGTAATGAGTGAGCGCGTGCAGCTCGCTTGAGCAATGGGGTAGGTCAGACACGGCACGCATGCCACACGCCTCGTTTAGTGCTGTGTCGGGCGCAGGTTACATATGGTATTTAAGCGATATATACGCGCACTTCAAATGGTGTATATAGTGATCAGGAGTATGTAAATAGTAAGTAATTTATCATTTAGTTTTCATTTTGACTGGCCCGTTGGTCGAGTGGTCAGAGACCCTGGCCACGAAACCAAGGGTCGCGGGTTCGAATCCCGCTAAGGGGAAATATTTCGTGTGATGAACATGGATATTTGTACTCGAGTCATGGATGTTTATAAACGTATTTAAGTATGTCTATCCGTTCACCTAGTATCCATAGCACACGCTTATAAGCTTAGTTTGGGACTAGGGAATTGGTGTGCCTGTCTGGAGGATTTATTAGAATTTATTATAATTATTATTTATTTAGGTTTGCATACTTATCTTTGTCTTTTATATACTAAGTTAGGATTATATTAAATAATTATAATAATTATAATAAATAATTTACCTACTAAACAAAACAAAACAAAATTGAGCACAACAGATTTTATATTCTCGCGAACGAAACGTCCAAAAGCTATTAATGTGTCTATATTCTATATTTTATTTATATCTTTCCATTTACCATAAATTAGTACCTATATACCTACTTTACAGTCTTTAATTCATCTTTAATACCTTTTTTGCTTCCACCAAATCATTAGCAAAAATATTTTTTTTCCGCTATCAAACCACCAGTTAATTGATTTATTGGCAACTACATTCTCACCACTCACATAACTCTCACATAAAATAAATCAAACCCCACTGCAAAACTGCCAATTTGTAATAACAGACCCAAAAAGTCTGTTGATTGCAAATTCCCCGTTATACAATAACAGAGGTCGCATAAACACTATCAACACATAACAAATATCTGGGTTTGATAACCGTGTCGGTTTTCTCGTAGTAACGGTGCCTTGGCAGGCTCTATTCGCAAACCTCTATTAAAACATCGTTAGCTGCACAAAGCTGTAGGAGGTTAGTGTTTATTACTCGTTAGTAACTATTTAAGGAGTTTAAAAGCTATCAATCTTAGAAGTTGTTAAATGGAAACGGATATAGAAATTAAGAACTATTGATATATTTAAAAAAGAGATATAAATGCAATCGACTGAATTCTGGGACGTCTTGATATAAACTATGTTTGATTCGTTTATGTTTCATTTAAATTTTACCAAGTAATTAAAATATTGGATTAATATTAAAACCCAGGTGGTAATTAGACAAAAAATTATGGTCAAATACTAATATAAAAACATTTTTTTTTATAATTTATATAGAAATTTATTTACAATACTTAGACATAACTTATTTCATTACGCTCCCCATTTCAGGAATGCTAATTATATTGCACATACAGATATGATATTGGTAAGTCTTTAAATTGGATTGCCTTAATTTAGCTCTAACTATAATTACAACCCAAACTTACTTTCCCCTAACAAAAAATAAAATGAAATGTATTTTAAATGATATAAGATCATTCATCACCAAAGAGCAAATCATCTGTTCCGTTTTGATATCAGCAGCAAAGTTTTGTATTAGGCCGATTCAATCGCTTTTCGAAAATTACATGCGCCTGAGTGGAGCATTACGTAATCTGAATATTCATCACAAACTGCGTAATAAAGTGTCACCAACAGCCTAGTGTTGTTATTTATGGGATTATCAACCTTGTCATGGTAGATATAAGACCACAAAAGCACAACAGGGCGGTCGTTAAAAAAACTATCTCGTAGACAAGTGACCTCATAAATGCACAACAGCTGTCGAGTGTAAACTGCAAATCATGTGACATAATAATCATGTAGCACTTTTTGCTCGCTACCTCTTTTCATCGTCTCTATTATTATTTGGAGTACCGTACAGCTGCGGCAAAGAAAACCCTATCTGTCTTATCCTTTGAATTTTGATAAAATATTATTAACAAAAAATTAGACTACAACTTCAAACACTTAGATGAATACAGATGAATGTTGTTGTGATCTAAACTAACTAACTAACTAAACTTCACGCCACTTCCCTAGCGGGGTAGGCAGAGAGAACCGAAACCGGCTTAATAAACCAATAAACATTTATTAATCTATTTGATATATTTATTTAAGAAAAACTTATTTAATATGTCATATTAATTAAATATTTTATTATCAAAATATGATTTGGGTAAAGTATTTCAATTCGCGATCAAAAGAAAACTTAATTGCATAATGGGTCTGTAAGCTACACAGACTATGTTCAGTCAAGAGCAGGTGCGTTAATCGATCTCTCGCTTGACCAGTTTTTCTATATAAGATGATGTAAACAGCTGTAGACTGACAGTACTCTTCGGAGCATTTTTTCTTTTTCGCAGAACCTTTCCCACAAAAGTGGTCGCCATTACTTCGTGCCACCATTTAACATCACACGCTCGACCTTTTAAGAAGCCAGTTTGAATGCTAAGGGAAAACTTTAGGTAGGAGATCAATCCAGCTTACACTTGTATGGGTGGAATGGTCGTGATATAATGCGCTTTGGATAGTGGCCAAGCATTCTAGATGGTAATGAAACTTAAGCTTACAACCAGGAACGGCTCCTAGAACCTTATCATAGTAACATATAGCTTTACCATTTAACATGCCCTCTTAGATAATACAGAATGTTTTACCTTCCAAGTATCAAGATAGTATAGATAAAACTTAACGGTAAGAAAGATCTGAAGACCTCTTGATTGGGCATGTAAGAACTGAACGTGGTAGTTGTTGATAAGCTGATTGGTGGAAAAACAATAAGCATTCATTTGATTGGATAACACTTGACATTTGGTCATCTAAAAACGCTGACGTGTATCGGTATTCTGTCTTACAAATTATCATTTTACAGGTTAACTAATAGTACAAAAGAAAACCCTTTAATTATTAGTAGGTTCCCAGTTTTGCGTTACGATGCGTACAAAAAAGCAAATGTAGTTATTACACAAGATTCTTGGGATAGGACATTACATATTACCAGCCGCAATATTGTTGTGTAGGTAAGCCATAAGCCTTATGTAGGGTTGCCATCCATCCGGGTTTCCCCGGATTTGTCCTAGTTTAGAGGTCATCCGGGGAGCCTCCAGACGGGGCTTCATTTGTAGTCCGGGTTTAAAAAATTGAAGTCTTGGGCTGCCCGCGACACACGCACCGTGCCTGCACGCCGCGATCAACTGACGAACCGAATCGCTAAATTCACCTTCATTTTCAACTGTTTTCTGTTACACCGACTATGTTTAAGAAAACCTGTTGACATATCCGGGTTCTGGGGTCTAAAATCCGGGGTTTTCACGCATCTTGTCCTGGTTGCCAAATTTTAGAGATGGCAACCCTAGCCTTATGAAAAGTTAATAAACCATTTTCACTTGAATTAAAGGAAGTACAAATGCTTATTGTGCACATTACGTTTGACGATGTTCCATTCGCTTTCAAAGTACTAATCTGTGCTCGAATTTATTTTATCGTTTTCAATTTTCTTACAAACACTAAGATGGTGATTGTCTGTGATGGCTTACGATGTTGAAAATTTGTTACAGTAGTTTAGTTTAAGAGCAGTGTTTGTTTGTTTAATGTGCCGTAATGGCCGCAATAAGTATGGATAATGTTTTGTAAATTTACTGTATCTAGTCGCGTAAAAGTTAACAGTAGGGTTATTTCCTTATTTTTTATGTGCATAGAATGAACCAAGGGCACCAGAGATAAATAATATCGACGATGAAGTGACAATACCTCCTAAGTAATATTTTTTAAGAAATATACTTTTTTAATGCCTTAAAATTCAATTTCTCGTTTGTTATCAAATAAAAAAGTAATCCTGTAAACATTACATTAAAAGCTATATGAAAGTCCAATGATCAAAACCTAAAGATTTGGTCGTTTTTTCATTCTCCTGTAAAATAAGCATATCTACAATTAGGAGGTATTGTCACTTCATCGTCGATATATAGATTTATGAATGAATGAAGACAGATAAATATTAACCATTTTTACATATTTTAAATGCATATCTACAACATAAAATATGTAGACATGGTATTTAGATATTGTTAACAAAAGTGGAAGTATGTTCTTCCTCCGATTAAGTATTGCGTGCTCGAAGACGCAAAGTGGTATTTACCATCTTTGTTACACTTAGCGGTAAGAATAACTTTGCCAGCGGGTTGGCGAATGTACGATGTAACATCAGTATCATTTGAAGACGAGCATATTGGAACTGTGACAAAGAGAGTGATGAGTATGAATGTTAGTGGATGGAGAGGAAGAGGAAGGCCAAATAAGAGATGGATGGATTGTGTGAAAGATGATATAAGTGAAATGGGAGTGGATAGCTTGATAACGGCTGACCGGGATGAATGGAAGAGGAAGACATGCTGCGCCGACCCCACATGAACTGGGAGGAGGGCAAGAGGATGATGATATTGGAACTGTGCTCTTAACTGCTTTATGTCGCAGTAGGTACCTAGATGTGTGTTGCCACAAACCTATACCTTGTAAGACACTTTCTGCTTGCAAGAATCTTATTGTTTTCATTATTTCCAAACCATTAACGTTCAAGCACCTATTCCAACATTCAACATTGGACACATGCTGTGAAATTGTGAACGGGCTGTTAACTTAAATGATGCTTAACTAAGACTTAGGCAACACACGCATTAGTAAGCTGGAGGAAAGTGACTTAATGTTACCTGCAGGTGTGAACTAATTGCTAAGGGATCTTGAGAAATAAATCTGTGTTAACGAGTTACTTGAAAGCTTCTCTAATGAATTTTTATTGGGTAAAAACGTTTCAAACCTCTACACAATAAAGATACTTTTACGAAATTACAATCCTCTTCCGTACTTATAATATTTTAAATGAGTGTGTAACTTCGTCTATCACTTTTTGACATTTAGCCATCGGGGCCAAAAATAGTGATTTTTTAAAATCTCGTTTAATTATAAAATTATATATTAGTACATACAAATCCTACAAATGTGTACTACGTTAATATTTTAGATAATATATTCAACAAACATGTATCTGAGTACGAAAACAAATATTATTTTTTTATTATTATATGTAATTAAACTTACATATCATAGAAATTCTAATTCATTAATGTCGGACTATTTGTAATTCTAACCGATTTTAATTCCTAGGATTTTTATTATTTCTTCTGCATAATCACGTTTCAAAATACAGTAAACATGCGTAATTGACGACCAGCTGTATAATCTCCGTAATTTTACGTAAACTCCAACAACTATCAATCAGCAGTATACCTACCACTAACGATTATTGCAACTGTCACCAAAGCAACTAATTATCATGGTCGCTGTAACAACAGTTTTCGTCCCGGTTTCATTCTAGATTCGCAATCAAGTCGGACGAGTCTAGCATACTCGCGGGTAATTCGAAGTATGCAATTATCTGGCGTTGAGAGAAGCGTAACAGTGAAAGTTTTGATATGTACGGCTGTCGGGTGACGCTAATAAATTACTTACTAAGTGTTTCCTGACGCGGATCCCAGAGAGGATTTCATTTGAAAATGCCGCTGTATAAATAAATTAAATTTTCTAATTGAATTAATTTATATAGCGGCATATTTTTACAGCCCGCTTAATAAATAACGTTCTTGCCTGCGACTTAAATCGGGTTAATGTGGATTTTCTTTCTGTGGAAGACAACACTTTTTTTAGATATTTAAACTTAAGAACTGTAATAAAATATGTTACATACTTAAGATCGTATTTTATAAATCAGAAAAAAAAAACAATGTTTCTGGAGTTGAACCCCTAACCCTCAATCCCTTTTGGTATGGCGAAAATACCTACTCGGTAAACCAATCAGGCCAACTTATGTGGCTACTAGATGAATGACTCAACATATAATACTTTTTGATGCTTAAAATTCTCCTACAGAGAACATTTAATAACATATTACATAACTCTCATCACCACCTTTTTGAAATTCGTACTGCCAAAACATGGCCGGTTCTTTGAAGAGTCCGCCTCCAAACCACTCCTTTAAATTCTGACCCCATGGCCTTACTTATTATGTCACTAGGCTGCAAAGAGAGACACATTATTTGGAAATCGTCGCACAGTTGACATAATAGCTCATTTTGCATTTGAACGTAAACATAAGTCCGGATTGCAAAAAAATCTGTTCTAACCGGATGAATCGGAAGATTGGCCTTCGAGGCGGTCGTGTGATGTAATAGTATTGGTGTAAAATATTTCTACAAGTCATACATCATACAACATAACGATTATTTGGTAAAACTTCGCGTTGCACCAATGCAATCGTTTCAACTTCGCCTCCAACGCACGAGCCACGGATGCAATTCTCACACCAGGACAACTAGTAGTTAATGAAACAAATATTTGTCTTCCGTCTGGGTCTTTGGTCGATTCAATTTTTATATTACAAGTGCTTAAGCTAATTACTTCAAATTCAGATCCATGTATGTATGTTACATGGTCTTATATATTACATAATACGTTTTAATTTATGGAGGCTTTAGTTATTGCTTTCTACAACAACCAAAATACAGCTTTGCACTTTCGCCTATAAAGAATCCTGTTAAGTTTAAAATTAAGGATTTTGTTACCCAACCTGGTCACCTTCACGTAACTTCGGAAATCAAACACGGATCTGTTTGGTACCGCGAGCTAATAAGGAGAGCTGCGCAACCGCATCCTGGACAGTTTCCTTGCTTAAACAGCTGTTCCATTAGGTTAAACAAGTTTTGCAATCTCTAGAATCACAATAATGTAAATAAACTGGAACGAGCATTAAGGAAATAATATTCCACAAATGGTCTTATCACTTTTAACGTTATGATACACATAACATTGATGATGATGAAACTTAACATTAAAATATGAATGATCTTGTGAATGAAGTTATAATCGTATTTTTACGATTAAGATATGTGAACAAAAATAATTATTAAACGGACCAATGAAATGCAAAATTGTCTAAATCACAATATACTTACAAGAAAGTCCGAGTCGAGAGTCCGGGCCGAGTTCAGAAAATATTAGGAATTGTGAAGTTATGAGTATTCATTCAATCAACTTAACTGATTGAAAACTGTTTAAGATTACATTAGTGATAAAGATTAAGGTCGTAAACATTCAATAGTAAACAGGAAATGAAACATTAGCAATACATACGTACTTTGTATCTTTAATCCTTGCAAGCCTTTGAGGAAAGGCTGTTCGATTCATTTTGACCAAGCATTATTAATAACCTCCTAATGTCGCAGTAATGCTTCCGTTTAGAATAAATATTATTGTGTTCGAGTATTTTGCAATACTAGTCTCCTAAAAAAAATTATTTATGATAGCATATGCGTCTTCAGTTAAATTGTAAAGATCAATTAGTAATAACTAATGAAAATTACAATTATTACCAATTTTAGCTGAGCTATGGGTACTCGATAATGGAAAGATAAAAACAATGATGATGACTCGCGTATCTATAATAAATGACATGTAATTCAAATCGCTAGGGTCCAATCTTCATCCATCATTTGAATATATAATTTGACCCCAGTGATTGGAACCGTATAAAAATATCGAAAAAAACTTATTTTTGTATTAAACTCGTATTAGTCAGAGCTCTGAGCTCAGCTAAAAAGAAGTCTAAAATTCCTTTCCACCAAGCTCGTTCTTTACGATGCAAAGTAAACAAGGAGAACATTATATGACATCATCTTAGTGAGCTTCAAGGGACTAATACCAATTGATTGGATGATGTAAACAATGTTGACCTTAAAGCAACGAGTAAAGAGTTCAAAATTCAATGGAAAGGTTATCTATCTCGGGGTTGCTGAACGCGAGTCAAGGTTTATTTCCGGATATAAGGAAGTTGCAATTTACACTTGTTAGTATCGCGATTGGTTCTGACGTTTTTATAGATATTATCGGATTACGTATCTACTGTTGTAAATAAATAAAAATGAAGTCTTTCCTTATTTTTAGCTAGGCTATTTTTAAGTTTTACTTTTAACGGTAGTTATAGATGTGTTAATGAATATGAATGTTATATAAGGAAAAGTTGTGGATAATATTTTTGTACACTATTAAATACTAGCTGTGTTACTGTAAGATTATCTTTTGACAGGCCCGTTGGTCGAGTGGGCAGAAAAAACAAGAGTCACGGGTTCGAATCCCGCTAGGGGCAAATGTTTTGTGTGATAAACATGGACATTTGTACTGGAGTCACGGATGTTTATAAACGTATTTAAGTATATCTATCCGTTCACCTAGTATTCATAGGACAAACTTAGTTTGGAACTAGGAAATTGGTGGTCAGTCTGGAGAATTCCTTTATTATCGTCAATTATCGTGCGTCCCAAGAGTTCCGTTCGACCAATTTGGCCGGACTAAAAAGCAATCTTCTACGGGAGCAAATTGTTTCACAGTCAGTCAAATGGTCTACACGTAATATACGGACAGAATTAGTTGCGGATCTTTTTAATAATATAATGGTAATAAGGGTGAGCGACGAGAAGAATTGAAATTACAGGTTGATGGCTTCAACGCATCTTACTTACACATATTTCGTACAAATCTCTCGCAAACCTGTTTGTATTGTAGGTACACTCTTTCGCATGAACTATTACTACTTAGCATTGTAAGTAGAAAGAAATTACTCCGTCAAGCTGTACTCTACCAAACCTGTATTAATGTTACAGGAAAATAAAACATTAGCCTCCGGACATTTGATAAAATAGAGATATCCCAAATGCCGACCTAACTTAGTCCTAGCTACCAATAACTGTGATGAATAACCTAAGTTTTAAGTTATTCTTATCTTATCTTAGGCCCTAAGATTATAATCCAGGTCAATTTGAATCCTTATTTTTGTCTGATCTAGGTCCATACGATACAGCTTGGCATAGCACCAAACAAAACAAACAAACATCACACCCGCAATCCCCGAAGGGGTAGGCAGAGTTAAAGGGCCCCTTTAACCACATACAGCCAAAAACAAAACTGGACTGGGCAAGATGGAAAATGAAAATTCTGAAAAAGTAGTGACAAGTGGCATAGCATCATCTTTGTTGAAGTGTAGGTCATTATGTAATCAAGAAAGAATAAAGAATTTTAGTTACCCCTCGAGAACCTACAGTTCACCTATAGTTTGGACAATCTATGACGTCTTTGATAGCTGCTGAGTGAACACCTCCAAGCTGTAATATGTTTAATTACACATACTATATATGTATAATAATAAAAGTATACCCGTTAATAGGAAATATAGATTTGAAAATAGCAAAACAAGCGCTATAGGATTCTGCGCTTTACAGCCAAGCTTCGGTTGAAGTAATGAGTCTTCACCGTTTCATTTCTGCACGCGCCCACCCACCTCAGTTGATTAACGATTAGTTATTAGACAACTGCAGTTCAATGAACTGTTGCCTCTTTACTTTTTACACATAGGATCACGTTTGACCGCGTATAACCTGATGATAAGGTCAAAAGGTGGCAGGTTTATAAAAATAATGAGCAAAAATAAACCGTAGAAAAAAATACGATTAAAATATGTCGTTATTCTATCAAATTGTTTGTATTTTCATTTTATTAACAATCAAAATGGACTTTGAACAGCATACCTATATTATTCATTATTAGCTATCATAACACTAAGATCCGAACTTCTTTAACAATCAATTGACCAGAGACTTTACGCAACCACTTTTGCGTCATTTTATCACGTGTCACTTTTTATGAAGCCCAACCAGTGTGGTGACTTCTGCAGTTACATTAATAACTTTATTTATAAGGATATGACGAGATAATCGTGCATAACTTTTAATTGTCTTGATGTTCGCCTAAAATGTTGATTTTTGCAATTAAAAGAGAATCAAATTCAATCTCTAAAACTACCCAAGTGAGATAATATACATGTTATAGGATCATCTGTTACGTCTAAAGCGTTAAAAAAATACTCAAAGAGGAACCGGTTAATTAAAACATAAATTATACCGACTGACGAAAAAGAAGGTGAAAGTAGTGAGTCATACCTATTTATAGTCAAATGCAAGATTTTCCCTAGTTCAAAACAGCATTTACAACACGACTACACTTTCGGCACATTTAACTTATTTTTTGTTACAACTGTGTTAAACTAGCACAGGTTTAGACTGAAAAACCTAATAAACCAACATGGATTTGATTATGGTTAAATCAAATTGCATTAAACCAAACTTAAAAATCACTTGTTTCGCATTGAATCTTGCAACATTTTAGAGCGAAAATTTTGCAATACGATATTTGACACATCAAGCGATTTAAATAAAAAATCAACCAACCTTACCTTAGTTGATGACTAAAGCATAATAATATGTAATTTGATTTTCAACTGAGTAATTACAAGCTCGATAAACGGGCTATGTCGTCCCATGTCTGGAGAAATTATGAAACGCCTTTAAAAAAACGGCGAATCCGTTAAGTTTAATATTCGAAAACGGTAATTTTGCAAAAGATCTCTTTGGGCACGTGGGAAACTGGTTTGGTGTGGTGCAGAATATTGGCTTTTAACACAAAATTGCAATCGTTACATTCCAGTGCGGAGTCTAGACGTCCAGTGTAGTGGAATTAATTTGATGTGTAAATGATCGGTATTCGGAGCTATCCGATTTAAAAGCTCGAATTAAAATACCACATTCTTCTTAAACGTTGCCTCATACCCACAGACCGATCGGCTACGTATAAACATGTGAGACGCCAGCTGTAGTAATCTATACATATACACATTAGTATATGTAAAAACATTTTAGTGTCAGTTTGTTATACCCAAATAACAACTTATTGCTAAATTGTTTATGAAAATATATAAAAGTGCTCCTCGCAAAAAAGGTTAGTTAAATTCAAAAATTCGCGTACGAAGTCACATGTAACAAATAAATGAGATAAACGTTCGTTATTGTACCAATTCCATGCAATTTTAAAGTCAAAGAATTGTGTCATTCATTTTATCAAAGAATATTTATAGCATTTTAGGTCGTTAAATGTTACCAGCTAATTGTTTAATAGGTATGAGTCAAGCAGTACATTGGTATATGCTTTACATTTAGAAAAATAAAAATAAAAAATTGTTGCTTTGTATAGATATTGAGATTGTATTATGCTAGATATCACCGATCTTTGAAATTTCGATATTACATAGTATCAAATGTATACTTTTGCAAGTCTATTTTTTAAAATCGGATAAAATTAAATATATTTTATAATTTTTTATGCATGTAGTGTTAATATATTCTGAATAACAGTTGAGGATAAGTAGTTTATGCGAAGTCTGCATAAAATCATAATCCGTCCATAAAACTGTGTCAATGTACAGGTGAAAATATCCGATAATAAAGATTATTTATTACAAATTCACACTACAATAATACGTAACAATCCAAGAATGTAAACAATGCTTATACGTATCTACACAAGAAAGTTTACATTTGTAGGTACTGACCTCAATGGACGTTGCTTCCAGTATAATACTATCACCAATAGGTAAAACCCAGTACTTTTTCTCGTCATCACTTCAGGGAAATGACTCAGTGCGTATTTTCAAATGGACCAATGACATTTCGATCCGTCGTTAAAACTCTGTTGAGTTGCGTAAAGAATTTCCTTAGCTCTAAAAGAAAATAATGGATTACATTTTCATAAACCTAATCAATTTCTGTAATGAAATATCGTGCAGAAATTACGATCCGGTTTAGCCTTATTTTTCATTACACGCAGACAGATAATTTCGTTCATATGCCTAATTTCGGTTCATTAATTTACTCTTATAATTAACTTTTTAACAGAATTTTTTGAAAAACAAGATTTCATTATAGATCTCGATACAACTGTACCTACAATTAAAAAAATAGCATAAACAATTTACCTAAATTACCATGACGAAAAGACTACTAACCTAGAATTAAGATTTCACTGTCTTAAGTTATTTAGCATCTAGCAAAATTTTGGCGTTGAAAAATGGTTCTGCAATTTGTTTGTAAAAGGCACATGCAAAATTTTATTTTATGCCAGTCATAAAATTAAACTTTACTGCCATATTCCGAGGCATAATGCGTGTACACACACGGAATACCAACGTGCCTTTAAAGCGTGTTATTTTATTAAGCTTTAACATTACTTTATTTTTTATGTACTTATATATATATTTTTTACTTATATATAAATATTTTTTTTATTTTTTTATAGCAATAATCTCGACATTCACGGTTCCTTTTATTTAAAAAAGCAATATCGTTTTTACACACACATAAAACCAACGGATAAAATAAATAGAGAGAAAACCCCAATAAAATTCTTGGAACCGATTGCATCTCACCTTACTATATTAAGAAATGCGAAGTACTTTTCTGTTTTCACGTCTACACCGCTTCAGCGATTATGATGAAATTTGGTAAATCAATCGTCATGAAGACATACCAAAGCCCTTGTCGGTGGAATAATTGCATCCATGTAGGTTTTCTGTCAAGTAGGGTCACCAGTTTTAAAGCGCCTCAGGGCCACCCCATATACTGCGCCTTTAGCATATATGCCTATACTATAAAGATAATCTGCTATTGTATCTAATCCATGCATACCACATTGGTTCTAACAAAAAGTACAATTCATTATAATAATATGCATGCTCTCACATCGAGCAAAAAGGAAGTAATAAGTATGCTGTCATTGATAAATACCCCTTGAACTATTGCTTAAATCATTCAGTACATAAAAATGATTAAAGATCCAACATTTGCATTTCAAAAATATAATTTCAAGATCGAATATTAAGGACGCTCGTAACGACTAAATAGAATATCAAAGACAAGAATGATACAGAAGTGCCATAAAGAGGTTTAAATTATTTTCTGACCAGAATCTTCAACAAAACTTTAAATGAATCTAACTAAAATCGTCATCAAAGAAATCATTATCTTCTTATGGACATGTCTCGTTCTCATTCGGGGTCCACTTGGGCTGTGATCCCGGATATAGCGAGTCAGGCGAATCGAATGTCATCTGTGTTTATAATCCTACCATACGAAAACCAGAAAAAAAATATTTGATTAAACATCCAAGGTTATTTGCAGGTTTCTTTACAGTTTCCCTTTACGGTCGAGCTAGTGGCATACACACGATACTTATATTTGAGAATCTAGAGATACGTAAATCGATCGCAGATAAGGTTCAGTTAGATGCGTGTTTTTTATATATCATTTAGCCTCAATAATGTGTTTAAAGTAAAAAAATATATATATTGTATTTTTTTATTTACATCATCTTTAAACATGCTAGTATGTATGCTAACTAGTCGCCATTAAAAAATGCACATTATCATGCAAGATTGAACGTACTTTAATTTTTTAAAGAATCCGAAGCAAAATGAACAAACCCACTGCCATATGTTTAGCTATAAAAACATGAAGCTTGTAGTATTAAACATTAAATTTTTGAATAACCTATATAGTACCGTAAAAATACACAAAGTAATTATATAAGTACTTTCGAGATGTCTATGACGAAAAAAAATAAATATCATGGTCGGCAAAGCTATCCTCGAGCCACGTTTCGAATGACTAGGTCCGCTCGTCCTGGAACGAACCACCCTCTAATAAAAGCTGGTTTGTCGTCTAACTGGTATAAAGCAACAACCTCCCAGAGTATTAGCCAGATTATCCTTATCTTGTCACGTCTCGTTCCAGGCTTAATGTCGGAACTAAACTAGTCTATGACACGCGTCACGAAGGCGTCGCAAGCGCAGCTATTCTCCTAACGAACAGAGACAATCGGCTCATAACAATATTCACGACAACCGCATTGTCTGCGACCAGTTTACAATCACAGTGTACTTTCGAGAACATCGGAAAATACCTTGACCTAACTACCATTGATAACAGGCCTCGGAGGCTGGCTTGTAAACAAACTATTCGTCTGTTGACTGATGTATTTGTTTAAGTAAATAATTTCATATTGTTTGTAATAAATTTCATTATTTTCGTCTTTATCTGCACTCGCATGTTATTTTACGTAGCCAGTTAAACCTTTTCTGAAGGTTTTAACTCCACACAACTTGAGCTATTAATATATCCAATTTAAAATTTAATACATACATACATAACATCACGCCCATAATCCCCGAAGGAGTAGGCAGAATCAAAGGGACCGCTGGCCCCTTTAACCACATTCAGGCAAAAAAAAAACTCGGCTGGGTTAGATGGAAAATGTTGAAAAAGTAGTGACAAGTGGCTAGCTCGCCGCCTACACAATCACATATCCAAAACCCATTATACCATTAGTCGCCTCTTACGACATGCTAGGCAAGAAACACAGTTGGAAAATTATTTTTGAGTCCCAGGCCGACACGGGACTATCTATATCTAGTCATTTATTAACAATTAATCATAGCAGAACATGTCTCCGTGAATAAATAAACTACCTACTGCTTTTTTAAACGAACCCCGATTAAGCACGGGACATAACCCTAGGATGATGATAATATACCGACTATCATTTCCACAATTCCCAAGGGGTTGACCAGTTTGAAGTGCAGATACTTCTTTTAACCATTTTTAGTCAAACATACTAATTAGGTTAGATAGAAAATTATGAAAGTTAATGGAAAGTAGCTAACTCGTCGCCTGCAAGTAATGTAAACAAATAAGGTAAACAAGTAAATTCCCAAAGTCGTAATGTTGATAACGACATCGCAGATAGCGATTTAATGATGGAAATCGGAATTATTTCCTTAATTAAACGGTTCCTGCTAATAAACAGTGACATTGCAATTATAGACTGAGACAGTTCCGATCGGTCACATTGAGATGTTAATGTCATATAAAATGCAATAAGTGTCATTGAACTTTTCACTTGACGTTTTATTCAGGCCAGAAAACTGCATTGTTAGTTCAGGTAGTTCAGGTAGAACTTACCTATATAAGAACTACGACTTATACTGACCAAGCGCCTTCTGCGCATGGACAGGAACAGCCTTAGGCTAGTGTCGGGGATCATCACCGGACACTGCTCACTGAATAAACACTTTCACACACTAGGCATCACTGACTGTCCTCTGTGCAGAGCGTGCATGGAGGCGGAGGAAACGGTGGCGCATGTACTCCTCGAATGTACCGGCGTCGCCCAGATCCGCAAGGAGACCCTGGGTTCACCAGGATCACTCACAGATGCCCTGAGAAGACTGGGAAGATTAATCTGCTTTTGGAGGGAGGTGGGCTGGCTGGAATAACCAGCCACCACGGCTCACGTACAATGGTCCACTCCAAGGACTAAGTGCGGAAACCTTCCCCATTTACATAGGAACATAGAAACTACACTAGCCGTTCCCGCGGTTTCACCCTCGTTTATGATTAATGTTATAAAGCCTTTCACGATAAATGAACTATACAACACTATTTTTTTTATTTATTTAGTCCAGTAGTTCCTTAGATTAGCGCATTCAAACAAATAAACTTTTTAGCTTTATATATTAGTATAAGTATAAGTATAGATGAATATCTATACTAATATTTTTTGCAAAGAAATATAATTACTGATACATAATTATTGATTACTAATACTTACTTAAGACAAATAAAAAAAAAATTATCAACTCCTTTACAAATGTACCATCTACTTATACCTTAGTTAGATACTGAGGGTAGAACGGGAAACTTAAATGTTTCTTGTAAATTATGTGTATCGTGGAATTAATTGTGGATTGATAATTTATATATATATATAGATGTAGACTACATCACATACATTGATCTGACTCCGAGGTAAGTAGCTTAAGCACTTGTGTTACGGATATCATAATCAACAGTGGTAATACAAATATATACTTACATATTGGATATTAACAGTGTCCCAGACACAGAACAAACACAAGTTATAATCACACGAATGTTTGTCCTGGGTGGGGATCGAACCCACAACTCTTGGCGTATAGCGCGGGGTCACTACCGAATGAGCCATTGAGCTTGTCATATATTGATGATCTATTTTTAAAATTAATGCTAATCTTACTTACTGATTTATGCAGTCTTCAAGGCTAAAATGAAATTGTCCATGCAAATTTGCGTCCGGCTTCTTTTTATTCTGAAATAATGAACAATCCCTGAATCGTACGTGCACTTTAAATTCTATGCAAACGAAATCGCATACTTAAATCACAGATCAATCAAGACGATACGTATCTCTTTATTGAGATACTAAAAAAGTGTTATGTAAAAAAGATTTTCAATCAACTTATCGAAATATCATTAACCAAACAAAATCTTGGACATTCATTACGGTCTTCCTATAATAGCGATTTACGCAACGATTTCTTGCGACTTTTTCATCGCTTAGACATTCGAACACACAGTTCTCTAGTTCAGCCAACTTCCGTCGTTAATCAATTACGACACGCGTCCAAACATGTCCTCGGCGACCTTTCAAAAAGACTTATGGGTGTTAATTATGCTAATTAATTCGGTGTAACAACATCTAACTGGTTTCTTAGCGATATATGACTGATGTTAAGCATTGCCCAATAATGTTGTTTACGACTTTTTGAACTACATCCAAAAGAAGCTTTAGTCTTATTCGTATAATTAATTTTATAGAAGCAAAACGTTTCGCAAAAAAAATTTATGACCCAGTTTCGATACCGGGTTAAGAGAAATTGACTTTATTCCGATAGTAATATAACGCTAATTGCGTTTAGTTTTAACTTGTTGACCTAAATTTTTCTTTTTATACTAATTAAACGTAAAATATTTGAGTAGGAGAATAAGCTTATATAAGTGATGAAATTTAAACTTAATATTTATGAGTAGTTTTCAATAATAATAGAATAAATTATTTTTAGGGAAGCGGCGTGAAGTTTAGTTAGTTTAAATTATTATTTCAATGCAACATTACACATGCACATGCACTCTATTGACTATTTGCTAGTCAAAGGACAACTGGAGAGAAGAATAGGTTCTTCTGAGGTGAAATAGTGCTATACTTACTACTTTTTTCATTATGTATCTATTACAAGTAGGTATTACAATCCTACTAATATTAGGTATAAATGCGAAAGTTTGTATGTATGGATGGATATTTGTGACTCTTTCTCAAAAAAACTACTGAATGGATTTTAATGAAACTTTAGAATAATATAGCTCATACACCCGAATAACATATAGGCTATATTTCATCGATGTACCACGCAAGCGAAGCCGCGTGCAGAAGCCAGTAGATACATAGTTAAAAATGTGTACTACATCTCTATCATTATCAAAAAAAATACTGATAAGGTTACGTCTATTCTACTATTGACACTGATAAAAAAAATCATGTATTATCTAATCGATCCTTATACTGGCTGGTTTAAGCGGTCGTATGTGCCGTGGTTACTCCGAGCAACTGAGCATGACAAACGACAAATGCTATCCGCGAATTCAACCGGCTCTAATTGTGGGAAGGCTGTTATTGTGTGACTTAACGCTTTTTGCGAGGCAGCACCATATAACAAACTTATTATAATTTTTATGAAAAAAAAACATTGGGCCAATACTGGTAGAAGCGCCTCTCGTGGGTTCTATACAGACTGAATTACAAATCACGTATGTCTATATAATATTATAAAGCCGAAAAGTTTGTTTGTTTGTTTATTTGCTTCAACGCGCTAATCTCAGGAACTACTGGTCCGATTTGAAAAATTATTTCAGTGTTAGATAGCCTATTTATCGAGGAAGGTTATAAACTATATAACATTAACCATGAGCGCTGGTGAAACCGCTGGCACAATGTACCAAACGTCCACTTAATATGAATACGGTTAAACGGTTTATCCGTTGCCATGGAGAAATTCTATGAAAATTATAAAGTTAAGTAACAAATAACTTAGTAGAAAATGCACTAAATATGTATTTAATGGTATGTAATTGTTATTTTTAAAGAATACGATAAAGCGGCCGTATTTTTTAACACGTCAAAATGCCTAAATTTGTAAAACATGCATTTTAGATCTCTATATTATTCCAGCTCGATACCTAAATTACTCCCAGAAAAAAGGATGCAGAATGACTTCAGAAAAGTGTTTCAAAAAGGTTCTCTCTTCTTTTTGATATACGGAACCCTAAAAAAGGAATACCGGACTAATGTTGCAAAGCTTGTGAACAAAAAACGCACTCAAGGTTTCGTTGATTTATAAATATAAGATGCTATCTGCAAATACTTTATTTATAACGTGGGAATTGGATAATGAGTTAGATATCTTTGACTACCTATAAATGTTTATACACAAAAAACATACAAGTACCTATATCTAGCCATGAAGCCTTATATGGCGAGTGTATAATTGGATTCGCTCGTGATCTTCGTGCTAGTTATAATAACCTTAGTAAAAACTTTAAGTTAACCTATCAACTTAACATGTGATTTGTCTCGTCATGAAATAAATTATACTTGTTGCAAAAATAATCTATGTATGTTTGCCCAAATTTGCATTTAACGAGGCTAGGATGATGATAATGATATAAGTGGTCTTTTTATAACACCCTAAAGCTGTAGTACAACTCTTGACGTATGCTACCCCAGCCACACCCGCATACGATTATATGTAGTAGTATATTTAGGTATTGGAAATGAAAAAGCCCCTGTTCCGTAAAAATCGCAGAGGAAGACATTCACAGACAGACTTAATTAATTAGTTGAGAGAAGTTCTCACACTAAAATTAAAACATTAAGTCTACACCAATCAATTTAGCCTAATTTCAAGTAATAACCACCACAATTCGATGGTCCTGGTCAATAGTAATATCACTATTGAGTATAATACGGAAACTGACATCCCCGCTGACAGCGAGCAGTTTTCTACGCAAAATCCAATCAAGCATCATGTCTCACAAAAAGAGCATACTTAGCAAAAAACAGCACGAGAATGCAGACAAAAACGCGACCTTCACCGTTTAGTTGGATAACACATTTTCCGATTTCCATAACACCGCTCCAGTTACCTACAAAAGTGTAATATTATGTAAATCCCAGTCTGATATAATGTCTACGTGAGCCTGACCCGACTTGCACTTTCTAATATACTTTCACAGCCATTGTGTGATTGTGACGCAACGGAACTGCCGAATGGGTGACGTGTTATCAACACCTTTACACTTATTATTTTGTAGTACTTTTTTTATCTATTTTTGACAGGCCGGTTGGTCGAGTTGTCAGAAACCCTGGCCACGAAACAATGGGTCGCGTATTCGAATCCCGCTAGGTGCAAATGTTACGTGTCACAAACATGGACATTTTGGCATTTGTACTCGAGTCATAGATGTTTATAAATGTATTTAAGTATATCTATCCGTTCACCTAGTATCCATAGTACAAGCATAAGGTTAGTTTGGAACTAGGGAATTGATTTGTCAGTGTGGAGAACTTAATTGCTGTACTGTTATATACTGAAAAACCGTGCTTAAAATTTTGCTATCACAACAATGATAGGTGGTATTACTAGTAGAAGATATCATTGTAAGGTTTATAAGAATTCCAATATCAGCAAGTCCATCGCTATCACAATTATGTAAATTAGTTGGGTGCGATATCATGGCTGATCTCAAAAGCTTGCCCAATAATAATTTAAAGACCTTTAAAGTGTTATCTGAATGCGACATCAGTATGGTAGATGGGTTTTTAAAAGGTGTTGTTTGGCAATACAATATACTTACATTGCCCGCGACTTTGCTCGCGTTAATGTAGATTTTTCTATACCTAGGGAACAGTTCCTATTCCGGGTGAAAGTGGATACGATTTTTTTATAACATGAAATAAGGATTACTAGGTTTCAACGTTGAAGACAATAGGGATGTTGGCACCATTTATATTTAATTTGGAAATATCAATTCTGAAAAAGAAAATTTTTATAGTATGTTGTAAGACCGTATTAATTTTGAATTATATTGAATCTACGATTTTTTATTTCACAAAAACTGCTTAATATTTAGTCAGTTGTCTACACAAACTAGTGACGTCAAAGGTTGACAAGCCCTTACAAAATATATGAAGTGATTGCGTTTTGACAGCTTTTAAAAAGTATCTCAATTGACTTGCCAGTCTACATCCCTATTAGCACTCAGATTTTTACTGTCTGAGAGTTCATTGATTTCCAAATAGAATGTACTTGTAGTTATCTCTGGAGTAAATTAGTATATTGCTATAAAGTCAAATATAGGCTCATTGGAAATAAAATATGTTGTTCCTCAATCATGATTAATTATATAAAGATGCACACGATAATGATTGAAATATAATAGCAACTTATTATATTGTACCATTACACAATCCCCATTCAGAATCAGTACCTTGCCGCATAGTGCTTTGTACATATAATTCATTGTATCTTAGCAACATATCTGATGTATATGTTGTATATGTTTATCCTTTTTACATGTTAATCATTATTTAAATATTAAAGGGAATTATTATAGAATCGCTATCTATCTATAGACACCGATCGATAAATTGCTCAACGTATATATGAGCTATGACTAAATAAGATAGATAAGATATCTAGAACTTTTTATCTTTGGGGCAAGGTGTAACTATAGGTACCTTTTTCTTTTACCCGTATACTCGTAGAAATTATATGAGTAATGTATACGTAGACTAGCAGCGCCCCGCGGTTTCACCCGCATAGTTCCCGTTCCTATAGGAATATAGGGATAAAATATAGCCTATGTTACTTCCGGATAATGTAGCTTTCCAATGGTGAAAGAATTCATGAAATCGGCACAGTTGTTTTTGAGTTAATTTATTACAAACATACACACACACAAAAATAGAAATCTTTCCTCTTTTTAATATTAGTATAGATTATTATAAACTAGTACTAGTACATATAGATAACAGTTTTCTTTAATCAACAAAGCATAAAGAAGGTTTATTTGACTTAACTAACCGTAAAATGACATTGCTTTGTGTCTACGTATTGATTGTATCGAAAAAATATTAAACTTGATACTTTTGAGCAAAACATTACAGTGGTATGTAACTAATTATATAATGGACATTTGGTCATTTGTACTCGAGTCATGGATGTTTATAAAAGCATGCAAAGATGTTTGTACAAGTTACTACGACGAATCTGGGGTTAGGAATATTCCTATCCCCAGATTCGTCGTAGTAGCTTATAGGTATTATCTACCTAGTATGGTTTTAGTCGAGTATATTTAAAACTCGATTATTTTCATTCAATTGTATACAATGCACGTTAATACTTGCAAGAAAAATGTGGTACACTTAATCTAGTAAGTTCTATAACTTAGGCGCACGTGCAGTTGGTTTCGAGAAAAGTCCAGGCAACTGCACTTGTCCGACTGCATTCAAGTTAAACAAGTAGGGGACCTACTTGTTTATGACACAACTTGTAAGTAACAGTCTATGATTTTGAACTTGGTTAGTGTTTTTTGTTGTGTGCTTGAAATAAGGATGTTGCAGTTGGGTAGTTTATCTTCAGAACTGATTTGAAAAGTACACAACGTTATACAGAAATTCGCCAAAACGTTACTTTTTAAATTCGGGTCACTTTAATTTTGATAAATTTTTAAAAAATACCGTAGATTATTTTAATCGGTTAAAATCGAAATCTTTATGATATATAAAGATGTTGTTTTGTTTGATGTTTTTGTTTGTAAAGAATCTATTGACGTCAGATGACTTATGTACTTTCATGAAATACTTAAAGTCTGATAAGAGGTTATTATTTTTATTTATTTTAATATAGCCCTGTGGCTAGCGCTAAAAATTTAAGTAATATATATAACTTAAATTTGGCACAAGCTTGTCCAAGTTTACTAGTGTTTATCAATTTAATTTAATTCGAAATCAGATAAATTATAACCAGTCTAACCAACAATGTTCTAGAGATGAAATCAACCAAACACGACCACTGCTTTAAACTATTACCTACAAAATTAAATTCTCAAGGCAATCTATCATTACAGTATTTACTTTCTTATGCAAACTCTTAGGCATTTCAAACAAAACAAACACCTATTTAAATAATATAAATGGTGTAATAACAAATGGAAGAATTTCAAAACTTCATAAAGCATTAACTGTGTTTGCTTGAGATGACTCAACCAAGGCAATAAATTGTTTCAAGTGCGCCTTGAAATTGTTATCGAGGTCGGTACGTCTTTACCTATGGTGCAGGGTGTATGTCGCACACAGGCGCATCAGTCCTAGGGGGCGCGCAGCGCTGCTCGCTACGGAGCTCTCGACGCGCGCATCATGGTATCCAAAACCGTCAAATTTCTTCTTCAAATTTAATGTTCAAACAATAGAGTTTGATAACCATTGGGGCATTTTGACAGTTTGTTGTAACTTGATGTGCTGTTACTTATACTTTATGGTGTGTACCCATAAATAATTTTAACCGCGCGCTTATTGGGGGCGCTAGGGTGATGTTTGCATATGGGCGCTACATGGGCTATCTTTACGTAAAGAAAGCAAAATTCAACGACGAAAAAAGGTAATGAAAGATTCATGGCATTTATTTTGAGATTTTTACTTCTTTGTTTGAATATTTAAATACAAAATCGTCGGTGATACTGCAACATCGCGTAATTAACACTTCTTCTTCACTTAGTCATAAGGCCTAATTTTCAGTGTTTTTTAAGTCAAAGTTAGACCTTATTATCCAGTGTTAGTTACACGGTATGGCAATATCACCAACGATTTGTTATTTAAATATTTAAAATTAAAACGGCACTTGTGTAGTTATTATCCTTACGATTATTCGCTTTGATAAACCTTTATAGTTTTATACTCTACTATTGGGGAAAATTTGTTTAAAAAGGTAATTTAAGACTTCAAAATCTTAGAAGTTATTTATGAGGCCGCACTGAAGTCCTAACTTGCCTAACTGCCTGGAACCTAGATCATAAGGTTCAAAGTAGTTTGTAATATCTTGATGTTGACCGGTCTGCTTCTATTCAAGTCTAAACGTCATCTAGGATTGCTTGACTTAACATTCGATTGTTCTGGCCACTGGGTACTCGTGTGGTGCGCCCCTTTATATGTTTTTTAAATCGGTAACAATAGTTGTGCTTGCTCAATATACTTAAGGCGGACTTAATGTTACTGCTGTTAGGCGTTCCCTATTTCAATATTTCGCGTGGGCACCGGGTCATTAGCTTAACAAACTATTCAGAAATTCAAAATGCAAAATTCACCAAGCGTTGCTGCAATTTCTATTTACTCGTATGGGAACTTAAATTAACAGCTGCATCTTAAAAAGATTGAAGATCTAGATCGATTTTTATACGATGACTATAAACCCTTTTACAGACCAGGGGTTAATATAATTATAAAGTATTTTTGTTTGTTTTTTTTTTACTTAGCAATGATCAACAATTATCTTATATCAGCATAATTGGAGCTCCGTTCGTTGTTTACCTTTAAATTAAAAAATAGACTATTGTTGTCACCTCAATAAAAAAAAATTTATTACTTGCTTTTATTTGACTATGTTATTCATGGTCAATTCTATATGTTAATGTTCCTACATAAAAGTTTGAAATTCGTGATCTAGTTTAACCGAATATCGTTACGTAAATTTATCGAAAATCTAAACCAGAAGCTGTCACCAATAATAGTGAGTATCGAATGTTTTGCCTCCGCCACTCTATCGTACTTCCTTTTGTTTGTAAACCGAACGTGGGAAAAATTTGCGACTACGTCAACTGACAATTACCATTCGCACTTACGTTAGACAATAGAAGCGCCGTCTTCAAATAAGTACGTTGTTATTTTTGTTTCGTTTTAACCGGTTGTCGATGGGGAATTTCATCGCTATTTATTGTTTCACTTGCACTTAAGAGCATAAAACATCTGATCAATTAATTTACACTTTATTACTCCGATTTGCATTCTTCTACTTTGTATGGTCTAGTATCTATACATGCATATGCAAATTATTTGTTCACTAATTGCTATTTCTGTAATATGAATATGTTGGTCGGTGAGTTCAAAGAATATGCTAACTTTAGTGTTGCCCAAACACACCTTACATTAACACTTAAAATTCCTAAACAAAATAAACTGAGCAAAATTCTGAACATAACAAAGATAAAATGTAGTACCTAAGTTTTAATCCACTTAATACAATCACAAGCAACACAATTTTTTAATAAATATAGCGTTTCTTGATATTTTAACTATTTACAAAGTTCTTAAAAATAAAACAAATATATATAACTTTATGTTTTAAGATTAATAAGTTAGTCAAAGAACTTACTGTTCCTTGGGCGCTTACTACATCTTCGGTTATTATGAACATGATGCTGATGATGGTGAGATAATACAGATAATTAGACCCAGTAATTCACACTTTCTCAAATAACATTTTTATTTGATTTTTTAGCCACATTTACTAAGCAAAAACAATTACATAAAAAATCGCGTAATTGCAATAGTTGCACTTTGCACTTTAGATAATGTCATTATGATTACATTTATCATTAAAATCATGTAGATACATTACACAATTAATATAATATAAGGCGTATTTATACATTTTTATATTATTTTTTTTACGTCGTTCGTTAGGATTCTTATAATAAGGCTCTAATTGCTATCATTAGTTATAGTGAAGATTGCTAAGTATTGTTATGTAAGACACCGACCAACAGTATAGCAACTACCAGTAGAAGTTTAATTTTTTAAGGGGAAATTATCTAATGTCAAGCTGACAGTTAGCCAATTAGACTTTCATTTGATTTACACATTCGATTCTTATTGTTATGTTCCGTTACTAGACGAAATCTGCTATGCAATTTGACGAGTCTGATCGAAGCTACCTGCCATTTGACATTGGAAGGGGTGGAAAACTATCTGATGCGATTGACACTCAGATACTAAGGGGGCCTCATAAGTTGTTGAGTTATATAATAAAAAAAATATCGAACGTGTATTAATACACTAATGTATTTCATATGTATGTACATATATGCTTTCATATCCCGCAATCCCCGATCGGATTGCAACAAGCTCCATTTGGCCAAAATAAAATTTTGTTGGGTCAACCGGAAAATGTCGAAAAAGAAATGACTTTAATATTAGTTATTAAACTGAACATAACATTGACAGAAATTAACATAGGCACAAGAAATCCTTGTCATTTTTGGCAACAGCTCTCGATTGACATTAGGTACATGCAGAAACTTTTTGTTCCACATGCATGACCAATGCGTACGGCAGCGTTGCAGCACATTTTTCACGGGCGTCAATTGGAACACCTGTTTTTATATTGAAAAACGCAGATATATTCATTTAAACGTTTAGATGCGGTTTTTGAACAATGAAATATTTAAATATTTTACATGCAATTCGTACTAGCGCTGTAAGAAAACATTTGCATTGTTTTCGCATAAAGAGTTGGCATATGTTTATATACCAGGTACGTATGAGACATTTCATTTGTATTATCACATTACAAAAAAAAAGTTTAATTAGGCCAGTATTACTGCGATTGCAAGTAAGGTTAATAACGATAACAAATTATTTTCTACATCGAGTCTGCGTAGTCTGAGATGTAAGGAAAATTTCCACATTTGATTATTACAGAGTACAGAGTAGATTTTTATGATCACATTATTAGCATCTTATGTTTTAATAAATATACTTTTCAAATATTTACACAACCACAACAAAGAGGTCGTGAATACTTCTCGTTAATATCGGACCCAACCCAAAAATATTTGCACCTTAATGTTTGCATAAACCAATATTTGCACTCTACACCCGAACGTAATTACAAACAATATTATTCACCTTCAATTAACAATAAAATGAACCCAATCAGAGGCTAAATATATAATTAAAAACAACGCGTGGACCTATTACCGCGAAGGTCAAATTTCCATAGTCGAATTCACCATTTGGCCGATAAACCAATTATGACCTGGACAAGATTCTATTGGTCAACTGAACAAAACAAGTTGAACTTATATAAATTGCTGTGGATTCGCAAAACAGCTGCGCCAGTTACCTCTTATTGATGCCAAGGTTTATTACCTCTTGCTATAATACTTATGTCACATAAAACATAATGATCGATACATTTCGATCGTAATGACCGAACTAGTTAGACAATGCTAAATAGTGTTTAGATCTTTGAATAAACATACATAAGTATTATTCTATTTCGAACATAGACATGAAGACAAAGCAAAATATAAAAGTAGGATGGCTGTGAACATTTGAGCGCAATTTCTCAAAAAAAAACATTAAATTAAAATATAAATGCAAAAAAAAAAATTCAGTCGAATTGAGAACCTCCTCCTTTTTTTTGAAGTCGGTTAAAAAGAGGGCTAAGCATTCGACCATGTTTGATGTATAAAGCTCAACTTTGGGATAATTTATAAGCTATTAGAGACAATGCAAGCTTGAACTCCGAAAATAAAAACACAACACGAGTAATCCTTCGGAAACTATCTACAAAAATGATCAAATTAATGTTATTTTATTTCGTTCAATCACTTGAACCATAGGATTTATATTCTACTTATATTAATGTTGCTATTCTGAGTAGTTTTGTATATCCTTAACAACTTGTAAAGCCGGATACAATTTTTTATTGACAAGTTTTCACACAAGCAATTTTAGTGTTGAAATTAACAAAGCCTTTCAAATTAACAACGGCTCCTATCACATTAACATCACTCATTTAATCTAAAATACAATTTGTCAATAAGAAAAAAAAATATAAATGTTGATACACGGTGAACTTCTTTTTTTTATATGTTTAAAATAACAGGACATCACGTTTTTTTGCTAAAACGTTTACAAAAACCTTATTACACTATGAAGATTTTTTAATACTGTAACGTTACATAGTTAATTAAAGAAACGTGTTTAAACTTTTTATGACACCTACATAGTTCAATAAGTTTGTAGTATTTTTTATTTGAAGCCTATTGATAGGTTTCAAGTAAAAAATTGCAGACAGGTAAGCAATTTGTGGCTCTTTTATGTTATTAACAATTTTTTTTTTAAGTGTTTACTACACTTTAAAACTGTGAAAATGCGGTCGGTGAATTTGAAATAACTATTCAGCTTTTAAAGATTTATTTAGTAAAACTTTTATTTTAGTCACTTCCAGTCTGTCACACCGGCCTCTATTTCCGCGAGAGAGCTGGCTCATGGGAGTTTCCTCAACATAAAAAAAAGGCTAGTCTCGTTCTATAATTAACACTATCCCATAAATTTAAATAGGCACAGGAATTTGATACTGTACCACATTTCTCTTACACCATGACATTGCTATTACAACACAGAACCTTGCATTATCCAACTATTCTATGATATGCGGGTCATTAACATGATAGAATGTTGTAATACCATTATTTTATATTTGCCTTCTAATAATGCAACTTTGTATGTGCGTGTGCCATGTAATTATCGCAAAAAGCAAAATTATACGAGTGAACTACAAAAAAGGGCCTGATGATTGAGGGTTGATGTAATGATAGTTATCCATCTATTAGAATGCTGAGGTTTAAATTTTGGGTTTTATTAAACAACTAGCAGCGCCCTGCGATTTAACCCGCATAATTCCCGTTCCTGTAGGAATATGGGGATAAAATATAGACTATGTTACTTCCGGATAGTGTGGCTTTCCAATGGTGAAAGAATTGTTGAAATCGGCACATACATACACACACACAAAAATACAAATCCTTCCTCTTTATTTATAATATTAGTAAAGAAGAGCTTGAAAATGGGTAAGTAGGTCATAACTTCGCTACAAATAAGATAAATGCAAAATATTGTACAATGCAATACTGTCTTACGTACATATAATTACATCAACATTACAAACCGAAAGGGTAGGCAGAGTTTAAGGAGCAATGAGCACCTTGCACCACATTTAGCTCGAAATCGAGTTAGATGGAAAATTGAGTCACAAATGGCTAGCTCGTCGTCTAAATAATCGAAAACCCGACAAAACATCGCATTAGTCACCATTTACGCCGTACTTGGCAGGCAACTCAATTGGCACATTCCTTTCGAGTCCCAGAATTACATAGAACAGACTACGTTTATTATATCATATTAAAAAAAAACCATATCATCACACTATGAAATAGGCTTAACAAAAGCAAAAATATGTATATAAATATATTGCGCTGGACACAATTTACTTGTAACATCACTACTGCTCATACAAGCCCCATGTCATATATAAACAATTAGATTTTCCAAGCGGCACCAGTATCTAATTATGTAAATTACGTATTTTACGTAAAATACTCCAGTACGCATCTTCCGTATGACATAATTATACAATGCGTTACGTAGATCATACGCAAGAAGTTAACGAATGGCCACTGTTCCGAGCAGGTCTTGTCGTGTGTGAAGGAAGGTTCCTTACATAACAAATGGCGTTCATTTGAATGGGACGTGTTATATCAATATTAACTATTATGTAGTTAAATAGCTAATCTATTTAACACATGTATGTGATGTGCGTAGAAATAAGACCGAAAGTGACTGCTGTCATACAACTAGTATTTAAGATTGCTGATGCATTGCAGTTGTTTCGAAGGTAGTAACAAAGGTCACACACAAAAACATCTCAATGGAATAGGTGTATCTTCAAACCCGAACACGTGATCGATCTTTGGATTTTAAAAAATCTACTGATTTATTCCACTAACACAGCGGTAAAGGAAAACATATATGCTAACTAACTAACTAAACTACACGCCACTTCTCTAGCGGGGTAGGCAGAGAGAACCGAACACCATATGGCACGATTTTTACACACCTCACTCGCCTCTTCAACATTCATAATCCTTTTCATACAAGCTCTACGGTTTTTATGACTCCTACATCACCTTCTGTTAATACACGACCAGTCTGGTCGTGGTAGGTGAGCCTGGGCCTTCCGCGGCTCCTACATCCTTCCACTTTCGCATTGTATATCTGTTTAGTCAATCTTTCGTCATCCATTCTTTCCACATGTCCGAACCACCGTATATACGCAACAAATATAATATCAATAAAATAATCATGATTGTGTGATCATGATCCAATTTGTCTGATTCCCCAGTCTAAGAGTTACGAAATTCTGATCGGAAGCATTTACTGCAATGTAATAGCCTAACTCACTAATTAGAAATCAAAAATAATTTTCAAGGGGTTCCTGACAATATCTACCAATTTGTAGAACAAATTTTCTCGATCTTTCTCTTACCATTTGACCATCAATCAGTCTACCCCGTGTTTATAAAATAGTCTTTTAATGATCAATGTGACATTATTACCATCTCGTCATGCTATCACAGTTTCCGTATGAAGAATTTTTTATAAGGGAGACCTACTTCCTTACAAACGGAACAAACGAAAGTGATACAAAATATCAGTGATATAAGCAAGACAGCTATAGGATACTATATTTGTCGGTAACTAAATAATTCTCGCAAAACGTGATGGTGAATCGTGACTATTTTACAATGAGTCTGCAGAATAATGAAGCAGTTTGTCATTGCCTTCCCCATATCCATGCCATGTTGGTCAATGATTAATTGTGCAGATATCATCTTGACATTTCCCTTCACCGCGACTCAGACGCACCTTCAACCTGTAGCTAACTTCGTCCTTAGTATTTTAGAATACCTAGTGAAGGTTAACTGTTATTGCCTCTTAAAAATAAAGATTTTTAAGAACCAGTTCCTAGGAGATCAGATATTTGAACCGTTATCGAATAAAAGAGGAATATTTAGGAGAAGGTTCAAGAGGTTAATAAATATTTCTTTCTAAAATGAAATAAAAATACATTCATTACAAATATTGTTTACATTTAATAACATAATACTTACACAGTAGCTAATTTTATCTTATCACACACGAATATAAAGTCTAATTCTTGAGTTTTGTTAATTCTTTAGGCTTACGGCAGAATCCACTTGGCAACATTAGAACCTAAATTTCCATTACACGATTGAATCTGTTATCTTCATTTATCAACTCATCATTATGAACTCATTCTTACGTTAAGAAAACATTTATATAATGGAGCTAAATAGAGAAACTGTTATTAAGAAAAATCAACTAATCATCTAGTAGCGTAACTCTGCAAATTTTAATATCCAAAGCATTTTTTATATATAAAATAAGGTATAGGTATGATACAGCAAACTCATCTTTATATTACACAACATTATTCACTTCACAAATTCGGAGTCGAGATCTGAAATTCCAAATTTCGCAATCAATAAGGCGCAGTTTTTGGTCCAAATGCCAGCCCAGACCGTAAATGTCAGAAGGTTTTGAATTCCGTTTCTGGATGCAACAAAACTATATAAATAGAAGAACATCCATATTTATTGTTCTCCGATGGATGTTCGACATAATTGCCTTTATAAAGATCAGCGAATCGGCGATAACACTTAGAATGATATAGTCGGCCACTGGGCTGAAATGTTAAATTGTTTGGTTAAATAACCACTGAGTTATTTAACCAAACAATTTAACATTTCGCTAGCTACAAAAAAACGGATCTCCATATTCACTGATTCTAAGGAAGTTACTCACGAATAGAGTTATACATAGGCACAATTGAAGTAATGAATATACCCAGAATAAAGACCCAAAGTGGTGGGGTCTTATTAATTCTCTACATGACATACTATCTACTCTGTGTACTATATACAAAATATACTATCTTAGCCTATCTAAAAGATATCTTTATTTCCCTTGATACTTACATTATACATTTTTAATCAAGTTAAATATACTTATATAAAGCGAATAAGTTGATTATTGAATAAATAGATTTTATGACCACAAAAGCTACGTTCAGTAAGTTGCATCCGTGGATGACGTCACGTCTTCCTCTTCCCAGTTAGTTAGGTTACTACATTCTCATACAACTCAATCTCTCACCCATTAATCATGTCTCCTTTCCCATTAACCACAGAGTAGTGCTACTGCCTAACACGTTATTATTAGACATAGTTAAATTACGGTAACACGATTAGTTCCAGTGTGCGGTTATGAAAATATTGCTTCTGTATAGCAAGCTGGTGTTTTTAAAACATTTACACTGATTGATATACAATTTGCCTTGTGGGTGATACGCTGGTCTCATAAAACTAGCTTAGCTAATGACCGAAACACTTTCGCATGTTCTGTGTCGCACCGTCGGTCTTATTACGAATACGTAGCTACCTAGGATTATACTTAGCCTGAATAATAATGCCTTGAAATGTATGTCGCTACTTTAAATTGTTCCGTTATTCCTTAGACTGGTCTTAAACAGTATAGATAGTTTTAACCTTTTGTAATAAATCCGTTTACTTTGGACCAAATTTGTCTATGATATTTGTGCATACGATTATTACATATAATATATGCATGCACCCATTGTATTTTTATTGTTGAATATTAATATAGGCAATTTGATGCACTCCCGTAGATTTAAAAAATTTCAACCCTTAAAGCGTAGTTAACAAATTTTCCAATAAGTTATATTTACATTAATGTAGAATATTTTAATTGACAGTTTAGTATAGGAAGGTATTCAAGGACATCGCCTTGTTTGTAAATTTCACAAATTTAGCATATTATCACACTTGTCAATGTCACAGAATTCTCAATCCACAAGATAATTTAATGAAAAATACACACCTCTGCATTGTCCTTATTGCGAAAATTCGAGACCTTTGTGATAACCTTTAAACAGTAGTTTGCAACATGACAGCATTTATATAACCTAAATACAATAAGCTCTACTGTTTGATAACTGTTCAGCCATATCGGTCTGGGACTCAAAAATAATGTGCCAATTGTGTTCCTCGCCTAGCATGTCGTAAAAGGCGACCAATGGTGTATTGGGTATTTGCGGTGATGTAAGTGACGAACTATCCACTTGTCATTACTTTATCACAACTTACCATGTGATGGGTCACATGGCAAGTTAGTCTAAACCAAATTCAGCCTAAAGTGTAACTGTAATGGGTTACAGTTACACTTTAAGTTGAATTTGGTTTAGACAGCTTGGCTCCCCAGATTCTGCTTACAAGGATGGTTTTTGTATTTTAACAGCAATATTTAACTCGCAGTCCAAAGAACTCATTTGATTATCAACTACCACCACTTGAAACCTGTCAGGTTCTATGTCCTTTATCTGGAAATGCATATGAACGCACAACAAATCCTGTTTGCTTGGCAGAATTACACTTTATTCCCACAGCGTACCACATTATACCAAATTTCTTCACAAAACTAATATAAGATTTGTATCTACTTCATAGCAAAAAATAAAAGAAAAAATATTTATGGTTTACTTATGGTTAGCAATCTTATAGTAAAAACTTAATCATCATCATCCTCTTGCCCTTCTCCCAGTTCACCTGGGGTCGGCGCAGCATGTCTTCCTCTCCCATACGTCCCGGTCAGCCGTCATTAAGCTATCCACTCCCATTTCACTCATATCATCTTCACACAATCGTTAAACATACATATATAAAAGACTTACTTTCGCATTCCTAACACATTCAAAAGGCACTTAAATGAAAACTGCGTGTAGCTAGTAAGAGTGAAACCAGTACCATGAATATAATATATGTATGTTTACTCAGTTTATAGGCAGGAGGTAGTTCAATCGCACTTCATTAACCGGCTCAGATCGCGGTAGTAGGCGTTTCCTATAGTGCTGCTAATATTCGCGTCTAGACTTCTAGACTTGTAATTTAACGAGTCTAGATTCAAATTTCCATAAAAAACGCAGAGAACTTAATTTTATTCCTAATTAATAAGTGCAATCAGAATGACGTATAAATGCAATCATGAGAACAATGAGATGTTCGCTTCGCCTCTTCATTTCACTTAACACAATTAATTACAAACGATATCTTTGCAAAGACTCATAATTCGTACCTAATTTCAAACTAAAGATACTTAAATTAAAATGTGGATTTTAACGTATTTCTTCTATGAGCACAGTGAAATTTACGCCTCATAGCTAACATGCATGCTTCAACAAACATAACTCAGTATAAGTCAGACTAAGCCAGCTCTTTAAGTTAATTCGAAATTGCGCCACAGCTCAGAAATATAGGTGTGCCCAGTTCCAACACATCTTGAAAAAGGCGCAGAGTTCCAATGTTCCAATGACACACCCCACGGCGCAGTTTTGTACATCTGAGAGCACTATAACGCTATTTACTTTGAAATTAGAACAGAAATTTGAAATTATTTATTTACGCCATGGCGCAGCATAATGCCAAACGCCAAGCTCAGTGATCCGAATGGACACCTCACAGCGCAGTTTTATACATCTGAAAGTCATATACCTAATGCGAGTTATTTTGAAATTAGAACATTGCAATTGTACTGTTTCGTTGTCTGACATTTTTTATTTAATTATCGTCACTGTCAATTCAATATAAAAGTCACACGAGAAGTGACGTCAAAAGGAGTCGTTTTTGTTGCAACACTAGTTCCTTTACTAGAATGCTTACGTCATTCCAACGAACGAGGATAAACCATTTGACACTTTTAAATTTCAATTCGTACCTTATTAAATATCGTTAAATTAGCATTTTAACTGAACCATAAAAGTCAATGTCCTTTGTGTGGCAATTAAAATGCGTTCATTACGAATTCTATATAGTTTGTCCCATGACCCACATAGGTAGCTCGGTAAACAGTCTATGTTGGCCTTTGGCACTTGGCGATTGTCACGATGCCATCGTAGGAAAAGGCTTATTGTTATACTAACAAGTTGTTTGGGGTCCGGTTCTAAAATGTCTCTTATACACGAGTACGTGACAGGTGGGACCAGCCTTTACGTTTATTAATCGGTGAGTAATGGTGCTATGCTAACAAACCCTTCCAAGCTCTAACATGCTATAACTATTCTGTCCTACTATCATTGGAAACACAAATATTTGTGTTAAACTAATGTTAATTGACTGAACGGAGTTTGATGAAAGAAGAAGAAAAATATGGCTCTTGCATCAAATTGACAGTATTTTTTATAAAAATATTGTGAACTTGGCGCACGTGTACAAAAAAAAAATATATATTTGTGACCAATTCTGGGACAGGAAACTTTTTTCCACTATTTTGATCACACGCAGTGTAAACTATTGGACAAAACGCCATTTCTTCAGACGATAGACTGTAGTATAGATCAAAATTACAAATAATAATTTTACTTGCACGTAAAAATTTGGATAAAGTATATACATACATACATAACATCACGCCCATAATCCCCGAAGGTGTAGGCAGAGTCAAAGAGGCAGCATGCATCTTCATCCACATTTACAATATACGGATATAGATACAAACCGGGCTGGCTTTATTTTTGGCTAAAAAAAAAAACAAGTGTATCTAGACTTTATGTCCTATACTTTATTCTAACACAATTAATCACAATTTTCCATGTGGGTTTGATGGAAAATTGTGATTAATTGTGTTAGAATAAAGTATAGGACATAAATGTCTAGAAACACTTGTTTTCAATACAAAACTCCAGTCAAAATTACATCGTTAATCTACCGGGATTGTAAAACAGCGTTATGCTTATCTACGAGTCGTAAAAACATATTTAATACATGCTACTAACACGAATACTGTACCAAATGCGGTCACTATAGTTATATAACCGAATGTCATTAAAATTAGCCACTCAAATTACGTGTTTGCGGAGTTTATTACGAGGAGAGAAGTCATTATCTACCAATTATAGTTTATGCGAGCATCCATATTTTAAAGCCTTAACTAAGAACTGAAATGTATATGACTGACTGACTGGCCCGTTGGTCGAGTGGCAGAGCCCTGGCAACGAAATCAAGGGTCGCGGGTTCAAATTCTACTAGGGTCAAATGTTTCATGTGATGAACATGGGCATAATCCAACTTTGTACTCAAGTCATGAATTTTTATAAACGTATTTAAGTAAGTCTATCCGTTCACCTAGTATCCATAATGCAAGCATAAGCTTAGTTTGGGAATAGGGAATTGGTTTGTCTGTCTGGAGTATTTATTTATTATATTTATGGGAAACAAATTCTAATAGTTTGCAATAAGGTGTAATTTGATATGCACTTCTTGCCAGATCACAGCAAATTTCAAATAGTTGGTTCAATTCGATATAATAGTCCTCGGCAGTATAATTTGGGTTAATGAGTTTCGGTGACGGCGCTAAACACGTTTCCAATCAAGTGTTACATTGCGCGTACGCGTTATGTACAATATATAAATACTTTACTCATAAGGCGAGAGGTAAAATACGTTCATAATGGAAAGGTTCGGAAGTTAAGTCGACTGGCCCGTTGGTCGAGTGGTTAGAGACCTTGGCCACGAAACCAAGGGTCGTGGGTTCGAATCCCGCTAAGGGCAAATGTTTCGTGTGATGAACATGGACATTTGTACTCAAGTCATTGATGTTTATAAATGTATTTAAGTATGTCTATCCGTTCACCTAGTATCCATAGTGCAAGCATAAGCTTAGTTTGGAACTAGGGAATTGGTGTGTCAGTCTGGAGAATTAAAAAAAAAAGAGAGAAAACCAGCGTTAAAGAGCGGGTCTTAAGCTGCTGCGTTTATTTCGTGGTTGGAAATACCGGAGGCTTCAGTTCTGATCAGTCATAGCAAGTACGAAGTACCAAAGACGGAGGATCTAAGGACATAAAATGAAAAATGAAACTACGTTTTAAACTACGTTAATTTTATAATCCCGTTTATGAGCCCCTTAAGCGTGATTGAGAAGGTAATAAACATTGAAAACTTCCACATATCTGTACTATTATCATAAAGATGAAAGATTTGATTGTTCGTTTGTATTGAATAGACTTCGAAACTACTCAACCGATTTGAAAAATCCATTCACCAATGGAAAGCTACTTTATCAGCGAGTAACATACGGGTAGTTTTTATCAGCGAGTAACCCGTAAGAATACAGGATAAAATACAGCTTGTAATTTATCCACGTATTCTTACGAGAACGGGAACTACGCGGGTGAAACCGCGAGGTGCCGCTAGTAGATAATGTTAGGAGGAAGCTTTAAGAGATAGCAAGTGGAAGCAGTGAATAGGTTTAATTAAGTAGACACGTCCAGGATCTGAGTATTTGCAACCTAGAATACATAAAAAGTCAATAAGGAAAATACACCAGACGAAATGCAATAAAATTGAGCAAGCAAGAGGTTGCATATCACTTCATAATGACTACATCGTACGTAAATGTGTCTTAGGGAAATCCCTGATTTCAATATTTTTCAATCTCAAAATAACCGTATTCAATAGAACCTTTATCAATATTGCAAGATATTACAAACACTATTGTCTAGCTTCCTATCTTTATCTTTGCATAAAAATATATCTTTGCAATGCTTTTGTGAAATAAATAAGTCACGACCGTCATTCGTTATTACAAATGTATCTAGTAATAAAAAGTTTTGAACTTTCTTTATATACAAATCTCTATTGATCCAATCTAATGATCAAATCTACCCATTAACCTTTTGGTATCAACATGTAATGAGTGTAGAGCGGTGGTAGCTCAATGGTAAGGACACGCGCTTCTTAACCGAGGAGTGCGGGTTCAAACCCGGGCACGTACCTCTGGATTTTTCAAATCTATGTACTTATTTATACCACTAGCTCGACGGTGAGGGAAAACATCGTGGTGAAACCTGCAAATTCAAACCACTTTGGATTTGTAACCATGATCCAAAAATTGTCTGGTTCCCCTATCTTAGGGTAACGAAGGTCAGATCGGCAGTCGTTTCAATGTATTTACCATACTCACTAAATCCTGGATCTTGGTCTAAGCGGACCCTATCTAAGCACAGGACAAAACGCTAGGAAGATGATGATTAAAATGTAATGAGTCATAATTATGATGTCTAACAATTGTTTTAAACATTAACAATGACAAGTGATAATATTAGTGTTTGACCTACTGACTGGCTTAGAATTTATAGACCGTCATTTAGGCCAAGTTGACTTTGACTGCACATATTCTATTTTGGCAAAATTAAATACAAAAGCATACGATTATATACTACTGAAGTCATAGCCTTTTCCCTTGGCTTTACCGTAGACGGATAATAAATAAGTGAAAAATACCTTAACAGCCAATGCAGAGGCCAATAAATTGATTGATAAAAAACACGTGACTTTTGTTAATTAAAAGAATTAATAGCTAGCACATGAATTAATTAAGCCTATTAAAAAGCGTTTTGAAGTTAGCAATCACGTTTTCAAAAGAATTGTCATTCTAACTTACTATTCCGATGAACCTATACATACAGCTGTATAGCCAAGTTCAGGTAAAGTTGTTTAAGCATCGGAGTGTCCCTCTCTCTGACGTAGCTTATTTTAAAACCTGACGTCTTGCAAACACAACTGAGACAAACATTCTGAGTAAGTAGAGGAAATGTCATAATTTCGCATACCATCCCGGACTTCGATCAGTATTGTCTGACTTTCATTTCGTTTGAACACTACTTTTTCGAACTACCCAACCAAACTAAATTTGACACTGTCAAATAACAGCTATCAAAATATAATATAATCAGATTTTTCCTTACAAGCAATAAATATTTACCTAAGTATGTATTTAGATACACAACGATTACATTTGCTATGCAGTAGTAGTCATTACACATAATTAACGCCTTGCTAGAGGTAATTCTAAACAATAGAAAACAATTGTTTCATGTAATTACTTACCTGTGTATATCGGTTAATTCAACGCACACTTGTTGCCTATTAGTAATTGTTTTATATAAATAATAAAGGTACACAGGTTTTATATAGACTATGCGTATTCAACCCACTTATGTTCCATATAATATATGGAACATATTATGTTCACTACACTGCAATGATTACAACGAACGCAAAACAACATCTGTACTAAAAACTATTATTTTTATATAAACGATTTATTGAATAACAATAATTATGTACTTACATGTATCTATGAGCCACGAATGTGCAAAAACTCCATACAAATAGTGAAATTATGTACAGACCAATTGTTCGACGCGACAATCGCATTACGCACGCATTCCTACACTTTATCTCATTAACGTTGGTAATTTTAATCAACGTAAGACGTCGGACGATGGTAATGAGGCGGTCCGCCCACGAGTTCCGAGCCATCTTTTACTCATCATAGTGTAGAGTTCGTTTGTCCCGACAGGATTTTGAACTGTCGCATTTCGAAAAAAAAGAGTATTGTCAATAGATCATTAATGAGACAAAATCATAAGCGAAAGATGTGAGTCAGGATCGTAGCAAATGAAAGAATGTTATACCTGCCTGCCCCCCTGCGGGGGCTTATGTGGAAATTTACAGCTAGATGTAGGGAGCGGAAGTCTATCCTCCACCGGGACAAAAAAAAATACATACATACATAATACATACATAACATCACGCCCATAATCCCTGAAGGGGTAGGCAGAGTCGAAATGGCAGCAAGCCACTTCAACCACATTCAGCCAAAAATAAAGCCGGGCTGGGTTAGATGGAAAATTGTGAAAAAGCAGTGACAAGCGGCTAACCAAAAAAAAAATGATGATATATGTCTAGGGTCTGGATGTTCTTACATGTTACCTTTATTGATTATAAGTTAAAAATGTCATTAACATTTTATTGTAACTTTATACGTATGTAACGGTGTAGACATTAATAAAATAAAATCGTTATCGAGCATAATCGACTCGTTTTTGCGTAACCGCTTTTGAGTTTCAACTTTCGTAAGTATACACTTCCAAAATTGAAAGCCATAAATGCCAACAGGTAAACGTTTGACTTGTAACTTTTACAGAGTAACGCATTGAAGATCTTCCGCAATTTAACGACATCGATCTGTGATTTATTTTGAAGCTCGTTTGAAATGTGAAATTAAAATTATTCTGCAAACGCAATATGTTCTGTATCCAATTATTACTACTACTACTAGGAATAACATAAAACTAGGAAAACGAAGAAAATACAGCGCTTGTATGAAACGTCAAGAACAGAACAGAAAATTAAGGACCAAAAAAAAATACTAAATATTTATTAAATATTGTCGTTGAATTGGATATTGGGTTATCCCACATTGAGCTGGGATTTAGAATAGAATAGAAAAGAATGTTTTTTATTGCCATAAACTGTGTTACAAAAGGTGGTTACATATAATTTATATAAGTTTCAACAGTTACCCATACCCAACTGAACCTTATTTTTGGCTAAATGTGGTTTAGGGACCTTGCTGCTCTTTGGACTCTGCATACTCCTTAGAGGATATGATATGAATGTGATAAATTACATACATAACGTCACGCCCATAATCCCCGAAGGGGTTGGCAGAGTCAAAATGGCAGCATGCCCCCTTTAGGAACTTTCAGACAAAAATAAAACTAGCCTCGGTTAGATGGAAATTGTGAAAAAGTAGTGACAAGTGGCTAGCTCGTCGCCGACACAATCACATACCCAATATATCATTATTCGCCTTTTACGACCCGCTAGGCAAGAAACACAGTTGGCACATTCTTTTTAAGTCCCAGACCAACATGGGACATGCGATAAATTAATTTCATTAATTTAAATTTTCGCTTTGTTTACTGCACCTTCTTCTCTGCCGACAACTTGGGCAAGCGTGATGGTATGTAGGCACAATATACCGTTAATTCGTGCTTCCCACAGACGTCGGTATAAGAGGAATTCAAGCCTCAACGATATGATTCATGAGATAAACCAGATAATTCAAATTTTCAACGGGACATCAGTGAGGCGGCACTACGAACAATTGCCTCACGGCCCGCAGGGTCAAGTTCGCGAACCCGGTTATAATGTGATGCTGTCACAATTGCCGCTTATGCAACCAGCGTCAACCGATTGGTTACCACTTCGTTCTTTACACTTCGTCTAATCGTGTAATCAGTCGATTTGAAAACAGCTTTGAAATATCTGCTTTAGAAGTCGATAAAGAGACTGTCAAGCTCTTTGTGTTGTGTGTAACGGCGTGTTTATCTTCCAAAGTGTAAAATCGACGCTTTTTTAAAGTCCAATTTCTACAACGTGTTATATCATGCTTGTCTCGAAATAACAATCTATACAAAAACAAAAATTTCTCCACTTTTATAGACTACCTAAAATGCCTTAATACGGGTCCAGGCTTTGCCCGTTCAACAAAATACTGGATCCTTTACTGCCTTTTACAATGTCGAGTTTAAATGGCCTACAATAAAACAACAGAATGTTCAATTTGGCAACGACAAACTACAAACAATAAACTGCAAGACTATATTTTTTATTAATCGCGCGGTTTATCTTAGAGTGGAATAGACGGGTGAAATCGTCGAGCTGAGTAGGTTACTTACCGTCTGGGCAATAAAAAATACACTACGTATGCCGTATCTCATTTTTGTCTCGTTTTTTCCAATGACGTCTACAGCGAGGGGAAATGAGACAAAATCAATATAAAACTGCTTTTTTACTGGTAATGAGACGGTCGGCGTTATTAAAAGTATCTGAGGCATACTTCGGACGACGTATTTAAGGAAAATCAGTGTGTTAAAAGTCTTATTTATAAATTAAAATGGTAAGATCAGGTTTCTTTACATAAGGTGTTTCATTAATACGGATGTCGCCTTTCTATGAACATATATTATATATACATGCATGTAAATAATAAACATGATTTTGGCAACACAATCATAAGAGTGTTTAAGAGTATTGTAAATAATATGTTTAAACTAGTTTTGAATAGTTTTGACCCAACTCTATTTAAGTGGCTATGCAAACTATTACCTACATCAAAAATAATTTAGTTGAATCAATCAATGAGATTAGATAAACCATAAAATTTCATAACTCCATCGTTAGGAAAATTCATTCAGCTTACACTGATATATATGTAAGTTGTTCGCAGAGTAAATAAATTTTAAGTCAAAAACTCCTGTTAATAAAGTTATGCATTATGAGACATGCCAATACTTTTATCTTTATAATAAATGAAAACTATATTATAATTTTGTGGGAATCCATACTTGTTTCATTTATTCTAACCCAGTATTTGCAAGAATAGTTTCTTTACAACGCTTAAATTACGCATTCACTAACAAAAGATACACTTAAATCTTTTAAGATTATTTAATTACCTCAATTTACTTGATGCTTTTTTCATAGACCTATTGTTTAATATATGTATGAAAACAAAAGAAAAAACCATAAATTACTTCAAAAACCGTACGAGTATTCTAAAAGTCATTTAAACTCTAAAATGAAAGCTAGGTTTAGCTTCCCAGTTTGTTCATGTTAGTTAAAACGCATGAAGTACTGACCAAGATGCAAGGTCTCAGGAATACCAAAGTAAGAGCCATAGCTCAACAAAACTGGTCGCCAATAAAATTAGAAAACCAAATACGCTATGCAAAGCCGCAAATTCCTTACAGTTATCTGCGAACCTGTCCTAATCTTGCAAATCTATATGCTTTATTATAGTTTGCTCCTTTGATATCGACTACGAAATTTACACTTTATTTGAAACTAGCTGTCCCGGCGAACTTCGTATCGCCCAGTAAATGAAAATTGACATTGATTTGTCGATTGACATTTAACATTGACAGATACGAATCCCACCGTTTTATATGAGAAAATACTTTTGCTGTTATTTTGTTTTCTCGTCAATTTTTCAATGTTTTTAATAGTTATTCTGTTATTCTGGACGAAGACAAATCCAACAAATCAAAAACAACGTAAATCGGTTCAGCCGTTCTCGACTTATAAGCGATGTAACAAACACGACTTTGTTTTATTTATATAGATATGACTGTGATTAAAGATCTTGTCCGTAATCCTTCTAAAATTTCTTCCTTTTCATCCTAATTGGATTACCGTGGTGTCAGAGTTTTTAATCAATCATCCGGGCTGTAGACGTCTTACATAACGAAAGGCAATCTATCAGAACTCTCTCAGGCGTATTACAAAAACCTTAGACTTGGTTTCGATAAAGTTTAAATAATAACCACCATTTCAAAATGTACTTTACTATTGTTTTATTTATATTTGCAGTGACGCCATTTAGAATTGTTCGATTTATTTTTTAGACTGCGTTTTTAGCCTAGTCTAACTTCTTTGCAAAGAGGCCGCCTGGGTCTTATAGACTTCCGTGTCGCGCGTGAGTGATTGTATTTTTTTTTTCATTTTGATAAACCATATCGAACATTTCTTGACCTTGTTCATATTGTGTTTTCTAAGTATATACAACTTTATCATATTGTTTTTTCTACTTACTACTACAATGGTTGTTTCTTTCCCAACCAATTCAATAACACTTCCATTCAATATCAACTACATAGCCTGTTTTGCATACATACATAAGTTACGACAACCATCACTTAGAAACTGTTATCTGCTATTACTAGTTGGTACAATTCGAAATATCAGCGTCCGTGACATTTCTCAGCAGGATCTAAAGTCAGATAAGGCAATTCAAATAAAAATATGAATCCAAGTGAAGGAGCAGTACTTATATCTGACGTTATACCTGCCTTTCTAATAAACAGGTTTGGTCATTAAAATCGCACAACATTATTGCTGGTTTCCGAAGGCGGGATCGACAGCGTGCAGGTTCATTATCACGTAACTAAATTATTTCCTTAAGATTTTTCTCTTAGAAATCGATAATTCTTTAAACTACTATTCAGTAGTAGACGTAAATTAAGGAGAATCTACATTAGGAGTAATCGGAATCGGAATAAATCGAAAAAATGCTGTTTAAACTAAAAATAAAATTTTGGAAAAAAAATACTGACAAAAAGAGCATTTACGCTTTTTACAATTCATGTTGAATAAGTGGAAACTCTATTTATATGTACGCATATTATAACAGTCATTATTTTCTTTATTCTTGTCTCTCTGGGTAGTTTTAATGAATACTGATCTACTTTTCAACTACAAAAGTAACTGATCTGTTTGTGTGCTTGTTCATTCTATTTTATACAACTCTTATGATTGTACAGCTTGTAGGAGAGCGATGGTACCTCAATGGTAAGGACACGCGCCTCTTAGCCGAGGAGTGAGGGTTCAAATTCGGGTGCGTATGTACCTCTGGATTTTTCAAATCTATGTACGTATTTATACCACTAGCTCGACGGTGAGGGAAAACATCGTGATAAAACCTGCAAATTACAAACAACTTTCGATTTGTAACCATGATCCAAAAATTGTCTTGTTCCCCTATCTTAGGGTTACGAAGGTCAGATCGGCAGTCGCTTCAATGTAATTACCAGACTCGCTAAATCCTGGAGCATGGTCTAAGCGGACCCTGTCTAAGCACGGGACATAACGCTAGGAAGATGATGATGATTGTACAGCTTGCTTCGAAACAAGGAAAATATTCAGATATAATATTTACATTGATTTTGATAAAGGAAATACTATTAAGTAAACGGTTCAAATGTGGAGCAAGCACTTAACTTTCAATTAAGTATACAAAATACAATATAACATTAATATTGCAGCATCTTATCAGTTGAAAATTAGTTTGTTAATTTTAATAATGTAAGTGACTTAGCGGTTTCAAACGATTAACTAGTACGAAACACTGTTTAATACTCTAATATATATTTTTTAAATATTTCGACCATGTTCCGTATAAGTAGTCGCGATAAGACTTGTTCTGTACAGCCTTATTGTAGTCTGCATTTTTTAAAGACTACCTTGTTTACCTAATAGAACGAACAAAACCAAATTAATTCGTTAGCAATAGGTACTTTGAAAGTCGCCGTACCTTTTACCTCATTACAAGATAGCGTTCAAACTATAGAATTAATAATATACCTACCAATTTATTTAAATGAAAATACACGTTAATATGTGTAATAATAATGGTATTAATTAATTAAACCATGATCCAAAAATTGTCTGGTTCCTATGGTCTAATGGACGAGTATCTTAGGGTTACGAAGGTCAGATCGGCAGCCGCTTCAATGTAATTACCAGACTTGCTAAATCCTGGATCATGGTCTAAGTGGACCCCGTCTAAGCACGGGACATAACGCTAGGAAGATAAAACAAATAGGACAGGGACCTATTCAAGGGATTTCTAATTACCATTGGAGGAAGGACCGTTGGAGGTGGAGGTGGTGGAGGATTTGTTACCGTTTAATTTATGAGCTGATATAATTTCAGATTCCATATAACTACAAAGTTTCACATGATAATCACTAGTATGTTAAATCGTCTTCCAAAACTTGTTTATTGCTATGTCAAAATTGGATGATGATACCAGTATGTTTTAAGCATTTTATCAATATAATAAAACTACCGCAAGGTATTAACTCATACACTGCCGATTCCCATGATGTTATGTACTTAACACGTAATTTTCCAAGTAACTTTCCCTTTATGCCCCTATTAGCCTATGCGTTAAATGTTAAACATTTTATAAATGCACTCTTAAATGCATTCGGTTTCTTCAAAGGATATATTTCTTTAAGTATATGTGTAATAGTCTCAAAAAGCAAGTCACGCAATAACGGATATCCAAATAAAACTGTTGGAATACTGGCAGTATTCAACGATAGGTATATCTATAGTTCAGCTCACTTATAGGCAAGTTATGTCAGTCTCAAGACGTAACACCTACATTGTATTAAAATTCAAGAAAGTTTACATCTCAGTTAGGATGAGACGATTCGTACGCGCGGCGGGCACTAATGTAATCATGTTCGACAATTTGCCTTTACGACCAAATGGTCCACTTCCTAGCGTTTGATCAGCCGAAGGAAATTTGCATCTGTCACAGTGGACATTTATAAACCAGTAGGTTACGCAATGAAGCCTTGTTTGGCGATCTTATGGTTGAAGTACTAAATAGCAGTGTGAAGGTTAGTGTTGTGAGAAAGCAATAAACTTTTCGCAATATTAGTCGATCTCTTATTGGTTTTATTGACTGTGACGTGAGGTCAGGTGGTATGCAAGTTTAGATATTATAATGAACATACTATGTCAGCGGTGGTAGCTCAATGGTAAGGACACGCGCCTTTTATCCGAGGAGTGCGGGTTCAAACCCGGACACGTACCTCTAGATTTTTCAAATCTATGTACGTATTTAAACCACTAGCTCGACGGTGACGGAAAACATTGTGATGAAACATGCAAATTCAAACAACTTTGTATTTGTATCCATGATCCAAAAATTATCTGGTTCCCCTATCTTACGTTTACGAAGGTCAAATTGGCAGTCTCTTCAATGCAATTACCAGACTCGCTAAATCCTCTATCATGGTCAAAGCAGGCCGCGTCTAAGCACGGGACATAACGCTAGAATACTACATAGTATGTTATGTACCTATGTTAATTACTTCTCCTTCTTCATAGATCCTAAATAGTCTAATAGAAATGACCAGATTATTAGCAATTTCTGTCACATCAATTATATTTTTACCTCTGTCTATCTTCTATTAGGTAAATATTGATTTAAGACTTAAACCCCTAACGAAATAGATATCCAGTAAGTGTTTATCTATCCTTATCACTTGACATTAAAACCACTTGACCGATTTCAATATAATTTGGAACACTAAGATAAATTGTACACATACATATGAAGTACAATACGTTATTAACAAATAGTAGTTCTTGACTCGGTAAAAAATTAACTAGAAAATTCATTTCCACGCAAGAGAAGCTGAGCAGATACTGTCAAGATACTAACTTAAACTTTTTTTGTACCAACTCTATTACGCTGTAGCTTACAGTGCATAAGTAAACAGCAAGTTAAGTCAGCTTGCTTGACCGTGACGCGAAGACTAACAGCTGAAGTCTAGTAGAAGAGTAGAGCCGATATTTTCATTTGCACCCTGAGAAAGAACATATGCTACTTTTTATGACAAAAAATGTATATGTGTACCCCAACGAAGAAATATTCGAAAATAATGTGTCAACTGTGTTCCTTGCCTAGTATGTCATAAAGGCGACTAATGATATATGGGGTTTGGGACTTTGGGTGTGTGATTGTATAGGCGACGAGCTAGCCAATAGTCACTTTTTCACAATTTCCCAACTAACCTAGCCCAGTTTTATTTTTTGGCTGAATGGAGCTGAATTAAGAGGGCTAGTTACCCCTTTGAATCTGCTTACCTCATCGGGGATTACGGGCGTGATGACATGTATGTATGTATGTAGAGTAAATCCCCGGTGGTGGTGGAGCGGTGGTAGGACTCGGATAGGACACGCGCCTATTAACCGAGGAGTTCGGGTTCAAACCCGGGCACGTACCTCTGAATTTTTCAAGTTTATGTACGTATTTATACCACTAGCTTGAGGGTGAAGGAAAAAATTGTGATGAAACCTGCAAATTCAAACAACTTTGGATTTGTAACCATGATCCAAAAACTGTCTGGTTCCCCTATCTTAGGGTTACGAAGGTCAGATCGGCAGCCGCTTCAATGTAATTACCAGACTCGCTAAATCGTGGATCATGGTCTAAGCGGACCCCGTCTAAGCACGGGACATAACGCTATTAAGATGACGACGATGATGTAGAGCAAATCCCCAGACGATCAGCGTCGAGCTACTGTTTACACGCAGTGTTTGGCATCAGTTACATAACGGCGCAACTACGTGTCGGCCGGTCCACTGGAGCAAAAGACTCGCCGATACATTATCGCGTTGCAGTTGCGTCGACCCTACGGCTTGTTTTTCTCACTGGTACTATCGTAATGAGCTATGTTAATAAAGAGTAAATCAATGCCACTATCATTAGCCGGCTCTTCACGTGGTGAATAAGGTAATGAATGTACATAAAAACGATACAATACGATTATATAATTTTTTAACCAGTACAATGGCAGAAAGATAAAACGTTGATTTTCAAAGTGGAATTAAATAAAATAAATCTTACTAATATTATAAACGTCAAAGTTTGTATGGATGTGTGGATGTTTGTTACTCTTTCACGCAAAAAGTACCTACTGCATGTATTTAAAATAGTATAGTTTATATATTAGAAAAATAATACCACTCGAGCAACACTGCGGGCAGAAGCTAGTCATTTAATATTAAAGGAAATATATCTTATTATGTACATTGCAAGTATTTATGGTGCATGCAAAATTATGAAAGATATTTAGCCCGTTGGGATTTGCAGCAAACTAAATATAGTTTAATAGTATAAGTTTCTTTCACCTTAGAAGTTTAAAGATTGTCGTCGCCAATTTGCCTTCAAGGCGACCTTTAAGATTTTCTAAGACCACTCGAGATATGTATGTATGTAATTCGCAACAAGGAATACGGGTAAATTCTACCGTACAGGCTATAACCACTGTACACTTTGCCCGCACTTCTTGAAGTGTAGTGTTGTACATTACAGTGTATAACGTTTACCCACACCTACACGTTGCAACGTACATCATAGGTAGGTGAAAGGCAATTGACCAAGCCGGCTATCCGCAGTTATCGAGTTTATAACCGATGTCACATAGAACTCTCCGTCTTAAACATGAGTTCTGTTGGCATTTAGGAAAACATTCCAATAGTGTCTTTGAATTAGGTGCAGACTGCTATATTTCGTCGAATAAGTATACCCAATTCCTTTGCGATATTCAAGCCACAAACGAACTCCACTGTAATGCATCTAACGTGATTTGTATGTCAAGAAGTCTATTACTCATTATACGTATCTTTTTAATTTTAATCTTTTAATCATATCTATACATTTTTAATCCAAATCATACCAGTAACATCGAATCAAAAAACCAGCGGTTCAAAAAGTCTGGAAACAGAAGTTGTAGTAAAATTTGTAAGAATTTGGCTATTCCAAAAATATTATTCTTAAAGTATACAAAAAAAAATTAATGGATTATTCACCTATCTAATATTATCCTATGTTAGTAAATCTTGTTCCAATATACATACTAATAAATGTTACCTATTATATTTTCCTGATTTCTGTTCCTTTCTTCTAGATTAGCCATTCGTCAATTTGGTCATTTTGTCGATGAACATTTGTAGAGAAAACTATTCATCACCTCTTAAACAAAGATGGACAGTGAGCATATACGTACCGGCATTGTCTATTCCCTTGTGGGGAAAGCGTCTCGGATTCTCACTGCCCTCTTTTACTTCATCGCTTTTCACTTAACCACAGTCTACTAACATACAATTTAGCTATTAGATATTATTTACATAACGATGTTGCAAAAAATAATTTGTACATACATAACAAACAGAAAAACTATTGGTGGTTTTAGTGACAATGATAGTAAACTATTGACGTCCGTTAGAGAACCTACTAAAACAATCGAATATTCTAGTAATGTCACAGGGGACGCAAAAAGATACGAAAATATTAACTCATGAATACATATGTAATTTTTTTAGATGCATAAGTTAATTTTTATTTTTAACACGAAGCCAAAAAGGAATATGTAACAATATTTACCTACTAATTACATTGCAACGAAAATATTTGTCTAAAATGAAACGGCGGTCAATTAATTAAAATACGTTTCAAGTGACGCATAAAGGCGCAGAATTAGCACATTCTAGCAATTCAAATGTATCCTTAAAACAAACAAGAAATGAAATCGAATAGAATATAAAAGTCCGATCAATCAATGACAACGCTATCATCCATCACGACACAATGAAAGTTGTAGAGAATCTTTTAACTTGTTCTTAATACGATAAACACAATTTAATACTAGACGACTCTAAAAGAAATCAAATATTAGCATATGACTAGGGGCAGATGCTAATATATCTAAATCAAAAGCCGAAACAAAGTATTCGAATTAGTATAATTGAAGCCACAGTCAAGGTCATCGTTACTTAACGTTTGGATAGTTTAAAAATGCGATATGTATCTGTTAAAATTGTTGTATTATCCTTGTTAAATTATGCTCGTGATTAAACTAATGTTTTCTAATGGGTTACTGCAATGCTTTATCGCTATTAGACGCCTTAAGATTTGAATTATGGATCATTAAGAGAATTAGTATTAGCAAACAGCTTTCGGAGTAGCGTAGGTTATGATTTCTGTTGCTTTTAGAGCTATTTACAATGTGCGTTGTATTAATTTTGTTTTCGCAGAACTTGTTATAACTATTAGATACATATTATATAGTACAAGGTGCAATGTAATATTTCCATAATTATCACCTAATCAAATGTTAAGGTTAAAAATCTCAGAAACGAAAGCAAATTATTGATTTTTACATAAACGTTTAATATAGGAGTAAACAGTGCAGATTGAAAGTATAAATAGCAATTACAAGTAAAAGTAACAAGGCATCTTAGATGGCTTGGAAAATTATTTCTTGATCTGCAACTCGAAAGAGGTTCTACTGAGAGCTTTCTAATGAGAAATAACTAATTATAATAAAACATGAAGGCAAAGAAACCGCCAGTCAATACTGAACTGAAACAAATCCACGTCTGCCAGCTTGCATTTCCTACTACAACCAGACAAACAGGATGTTATCTACACTATAGATTAGGCTGATTGATTATTTTTTCCTTTCCATTCTAATGGACGTAACAGATCCTATTAATAATGGACTCGATTATTTTGACAGATAAAAGTGAAACTGACCGATATAATGTTTAATTTATTTGAGCCATTTAGCGTTTCTGCTTTTTAATCAATTCTAGAGATTCTGCAGATGGCATTTGACCGCAATCCCGCTTGATGTTAAGCAATGATGCGGCCTAAGATGGTGCATGCTGAGTGCAGCTATCCATTTTAGCCTTGAAGGGACTCATGTTGTGAAGCTCAGGGGAGATTTTAGTTGCCTGTTTCGCTATAACAATTATTTACAAGCTATTATCTTATTTACCAACCTAGAAAATGGTTACAAACCTTTTTTTAGGTTAGTCTTGTAGAATAGATATAGGCAACCTAGTCGTTAGTTTCTATGTCAGTCAAAATAATATTTTTGATAAACTATACAATTATTGTTGTAGTACCTATATAGCCAGAATGACTTCATGCCACAGTCAGTGGTCTTACAAATAAGTTGGACATACCGTTCAAGCCAAGACAATACGTATAATTCATTTAGCTTATAATCTTAAACAAACAGTAAAGGTGAAGAAATATTAGCAGGGCTAACCCTGACATTTAACACGGGATTACTAGAAACAGACAATAGAGATGCGATGCAGCTAACATCTTAGCCATAACTCCGAACCACTCCTTTCAAAGTCGTTACACGTCTATTCTCTGTTCATTGGCTGCCCATAAAAGAGTGTAGGCACATTTATACCAGCGTGCTCAGTTTACAAAGTCTACTAGATAATAGTATCTGACCATTTCCAGACACAAGTACAATGAGTCTTATCTCATTGGAACATGACATATTAATTTGGAATATTCATCACTGTCACGTATCTGTGACTCACAAATAAACAAATGTGAACTAATCTTCTAACTCAAGCAAGACTTAATCAGTTTTCCTGGATAGATAAACTGGTGTAGTTTTAAACACTTCATATTTTTCATATTTTTGCAACACACTAAAGTACCATTACGCTCTGCGTAATTCCACTGGTACGAAACTTATATGCACTGGTACACAATCCTTAACACAAATATCCTACACAGACACTACTACCAATCCATATGTCACTTTATTATAGTAGATAGGTATATTGCAATTAATGAACTCTAATAAGCTCTATTTGCTATCAAATAGTTTCGATTAAGCCCTATCCGCTTGTATCGATGAATCTCTTCGCTGATCGCCCGTACCAAGGTTGCAAACCTCTCAGTCGATCGAGTATAAAGCACACAAGATACTTAAATACTTTATATTTACACAAGTGTATACGACGCAAGATTTTTTTTTTTTTTGCGAAGACATCGGTAGTTGGCCGAAGACGGCCTTTACTACCTACCGGACTGGCGGGAGAGCGGGAAACTCTCACCCTTAAACTACGCAACAGATTCAAAACAAAAGACACCATGCCATTGGCGGACTAAGCCTTTTTTAGGCCTGGGGCGGCAAAGAGCTGTACGAGGTCCCTAATAGGGATACGAGCAGTGTTGCTTGCCCGAAATGGGGGGGGGGATGATGTTCAATTGTTTGATTTAGTATGATGAGAACTTGAAGATAATATGAGGCCCCCCAGGACTAGAGGCCCGGGGCGGATCGCCCCCCGTTTCGTCCGCCGTCCACCATACTAAACTATATAGAATGGGTTAAGAACGAGTATCGCGTGTTATCTAAAATTATAACAAATTGGTACTTGTTTGGAACGCAGAACAATTTCACTTGGAACGGGTTAGGAGGCAACTCTATCTTATACCTTTTATAAAGTCAAACTTAATATTGAACATCCTAAAAATGTACTTATGTTAAATAAATTCCACTTTCTACATAAGTATGTCCAATACGAATTTTCACTTTACATGTCCGCGAGATTGCAGTCGGACATTTTATCACCGACTTGTATTTGAAGTTACTGCATCTCCCTGTAAGTGTGACAATGAAGTTAAAAGATTAACCAGGTCACAGGAGAGTAAAACCTCATGCAGATTATTTGTGTTATGAAATAAAGTTAAGGTCTAAATAACTATAATATGACAATGTTTATTTTAAAAGATATAAATAGATTACAGTTGAAGTTGTCACAGTCAATTTTATACCGTGCCTGCCTGTTTGACTGCCTCGTTGGTCTAGTGGCAGCATGCGCCGCCTAAGGACCAAGAGGTCCCGGGTTCAAATCCCGGGTCGGGCCAAAAATTTGTGGCTGGGTATTACAATATCTAAATTACTCAGTAACAGCCCGGAGTCAGGAAGTTGGCGGTTTAATCACCCCCGTGCCTCGGATAGCACGTTAAGCCGTTGGTCCTGCGCATGACCTCTCTCCGGTCATGTCGAATTGCCGTCTCACCGGACTAAGAGAGTGAAGGAATAGAGAGTGCACCTGTGTTAGCGCACACACTTGTGCACTATAATATCTCCTGCGCAGATGGCTAATCCGCGTTGAGATTGGCCGCCGTAACCGATATCGGTTAGGAGGACATTATACCGTGCCAAAATGAACTGGCTCTAGGATTGTTACAAAATAGACGAATATCTACAATATGGTATTTTGTTTAATAAGAAACAAGAGTTTTGTAATCTCAAGGGTATAATTACAAAATTACTGTAGGTCCAAACAACATTACCACCAATTTGGTTACGTAAACAGACACCATTAAATTCGTTTTGCGCACTTATGTGTTACTTTTTACGCTCCAAATACATAACAGTAAAGAAAACTCATAAATTAATTCACACAGAAACGCGGAAAAAAACTCGTTTCCACATAAAAAAACTGTGGCAAAAAAATTATATAGCCAAGTTAACTGTAAACTAAGAAAAACTGGTAGGTGATTTACGTAATAGTTGTCTATATTATGTAGGTTATACAGATAATATTCAAATTAGATATGAACGGAAATCGTTAAAATAGAATAATGTATGTAGCCTATAGTTCCATTCATATATTAAGTCAATTAATGTAAGGCATATATACCGCCATGCAAAGGTAGTCAAGGCTGTATTAACCAAATTTAGCCTAAAAAAATTGAGTTGGATTAGATGGAAACTTCTGAAGAAGTTGTAAAAAGTTGATAGCACATCGCCTGCACAAACACAATCACAATCACTAAAGGGACTTACCCTTTTTGCGAAATGCTATGCAAGGCACAAAATTTTAAGTCCCAAACCTTTAAGGGATGGTATAAAATAGCAATAATTAAAAAAAAAAAATCTACACTCATTTATATAAACGTGCCAAGTAAATAAAAATTCACGTAATCCTCGTGCTAAACTTGTTTTATCTTTGCGAAGCGATTAACTTGAACGCATACAAAATTACAATGAAATACTTATGCAGTTACCACGTATGGGTAATTATATTATTTATGGAAGCGGAGTTTATTGCATATCACTCAATTCCTAGATATTATTAGCACTAGTGTTCTTAACGTCAATTCTTATGAAATTATATAAACTTATTATATACTAGCGTCTTTTTATATACTATAATGTCTATAAGCTACGTTCACTAGTATAGGATAGTAGTAGTTATATTCAATCGGTGATATTTCATCATCTTTCTAGCGTTATGTCCCGTGCTTTAGACGGGGTCCGCTAAGACCATAATCTAGGATTTAGCAAGTCTGGTAATGACATTATTACATTAAACCGACTGCCGATCTGACCTTCGTAACCATAAGACAGGGGAACCAGACAATTTTTGGATCATGGTTAAAAATTCAAAGTTGTTTGAATTTGCAGGTTTTATCACGATGTTTTCCCTCACCTTCTATAAATACTTATATTAATTTGAAAAATCCAGAGATACGTGCTCGAGTTTGAACCCGCACCCCTCAATCCACCCCTCAATATTTAATATACAAAAATAGCACGTGTTAATTTTCTTGCAATATTTTGATTTTACTTAAAGTCAACAACCCCAATATAACACAGATAATAATGTTTAATTGAAATTAGATTAATTACAAATGCACGAAACGCATCAGGCTTCATCAAATCAAATTGTCTTTGAGCTAATTAATTTTTGTATCAGTATCCACTTGCAGACGTAATTCACACAATCTGTTTTTTAATATAACAAACTATATTATTTTAATTACTTACATAAGTCTTAGTACTTAGTTAGAAACAATTTGCTATATTTAAAAATGTAATATATCTATCTATCTAGGGAAATGTATTTTTTTATGGATTCAATAGTTTTTGCATAAAAATGTAAGAAATGTCTATTCATTTCTCCAAGTCATATAGATACCTAATACGGCTCATAATTTAAAGTAGGAAGTGAAATTTTGTATAAAACCTGTAAAAAAATTAAAACGAAAATGAAAACAAATTAATATTGTTATTGAATTACATCGTAATGCAGCAAATGTTATGTAAGTAATGGATATTATGCAAAACCTTCGCAATCTTAGTTCAATTTGTCACATATTTGAACCTTTTGAACCCATTAACCAGCCCCACTGAAAGGTCAAGTTATTAACAATTGCAAGCACGTTTTTGCAGGTTTACCTACCGACTGAGCTCTGCCGCAAAGGTTACTAGATGATATTGGATAAGTCAGATTACTCAGTCATTCCAAAAGGCCAGATATCAGATTCAACGAACTTTTAATAAAACCTTACTTACACCTCATTAAGTGTAAGCGATTATTTAGAAGAAAAAGCTGCCGTACCTCGTTAGGTAATGGCTACTAAAACGGCAAATTTTAATGTTAATAATGTATTCATTGACGTAACAGGGATGAACCTGTCACAAATATAATAGGTATGTATATGTTATTTGTATATCGATTTATGATACTTCCATTATCGTTCGATTGAGGCGAAATAACGCTTGGGCGAGCTAAAATCATAAAAGTACTTGCTTAATACGACTTTTACATTATTCCAAGAACACATGTATAAAGACGTCGTCATATCGCCTACCAATTATAAAAAATATGATGTTTATTCTGAACAAGGATTGTAATCATTCGATAAATACATCAATTACCCTTGTAAGGTTAACTTTGACCTTATTAAAGTTATAAATTAATTACTATTGACATAGCATTGACAATGCTGATTGCATTTAGTTATATACTCGGACTGAGTAAACATACTTACAAGTCAATATATCTAAAGTTTAAAAATAGGTCATTGTAAGAAAATAAGCACATTATGTAGGTACATTATCGAAGATACCGGTCAGACATCGATCATGTAGATGCACTACATATTTACTCAGACTTGTTTTTGTTATTGAATAAGCTAGAAGATAGTTATGGTATGAACGAGCTGAATGCATTGATCATTGTTCAGTATTATAAACTAGTGATTCAGAAGAAAAGCATTGAGTAACGACGAGTATAGATCTATTAGCTACACTATTTTAGACGTCGAATGAAAACTATGTTTGCAGGTAATAATTAATTCTATGAAGTACCCGTCATTAGAGGTTGATTTTAAAATTCAAAGGTGTGTGCAAATAGTGATGCCTCATTAGTTGAGATCACGAAACGACAAAGAACGATTTAATTAGAAACTTGTCAGACAATAATTACAATATAACATGACGTTGACGCTTATGTTGATACAAGTGTGCAAATCGATCTTAATTTATTAATCATAATTATTTTATTCTAGAGACAGGACAGACTTTTTTGCATTGAGAATTTCAAAAATATATTTAATTATCGTAAACGTGACGTCATGTGCAATTTTCTTTCTCTTGAACATGCATTTTTAAAATCATTAACAAACAATTTTATAATAATTACAATTCCACTAATTGAAACACTTAACTCTGCGAATTCTGGTTCGCTGATACCATCAGTTGGAAGTGAAATTGAGCTAGGTTTTTGCGATGGTTATCCAATGGCTCAGCGACGAGACGAAAGAGAAAACGATGAACATTTTGTTTGCACAAATATTTCGTCCAGTCCGCGCGCGGGCAGGTTCCAAAGGCGTTCGTCCAAGTCAACAGAGTGAAAACGGCTCGCAACTGCCCGGCGCGTTGCGTGATATCTGACGCTAACACCTGCTCGTTATTGCAACAAACCTTGTGTTTCAGCAGACTATAATTGTTTCTAACCATTGTACAAAATTTTTGTTTTCATTGTTCACAAAGGTCAAGATCGGCTAACAACGTGAGCGCTCATCGCAAAAAACGATTACTTTCAATCAGAACCCAAATATCAAACTGATCCTCTGCATCTAAATCATGGATCAATAGCAAGGCCTTTTCGTTTCACTCCTCGATTTGTTATCATTAACGCTCACCGGCTAATTTAAAACAAACAATTTCATTGACTACACTTATTTTTCATTGTTCTCAAACAGGTTGTTATAAAAAACTGGCTATCATTTGGCAAGTAATTAATACTCGTTTGCGCTAGTGACATTCAACTTACCTGAGTCCTGAGCATTTTGCAGGTGATGTATGTGATGCAGATGCGCGTAGTAGTGGTGGTGGTGCAGGATGCATTCCAGGTCGGTGCAATTCAACATTGTCACAAGGCGCCGGCCGGGCCGGCAGTCACTCACGTCGATTGCACACTTTCACAAATATATTCCACAGGCACTATCGTTGTCACATCACGTTATCTCCTGGGCACAAGCGCGAGAGCACTCATGGGCTGGTCCGTCGGCGCCGTACGGTCTGCGCCGGCGCCCGCGATCTACCGCTGCATCACGTGCACTTGTTTACAAACGATTTGCGGGAAGAAGAGATTCACGTTTTCGCACAGATGTTATCCATCACTGCGGAATGTCGATAGTGGTGCGTTCGATAAGGCGGTCAGTTCGGTGAATGCGCGAGGCTCCGGCGGGGACGGCGTGCGCGCAGCACTGTTGGCGCGCTGTAGTGTACTGAGCGCGCGCGCGCCACCTCTCAGACTCCGGCCTCGGGCGCACTTGTCGGACCCTGGGCTATCATATCACGACACCAGTTGCCCTCCGTAGGATAATGCCGCGTTCAACGCCCGTTTCTATTATCATTTCAAAGTGGAAATGCGGCTTGACGGTTGACTTATGCACTCATATGTGCAATGGCTTTGTATATCTTAATTGTCTGTTGGTTGGGTAGCAACATTAATGCTTAGGTGAAATAATATTATGCCTTCTAAGCAAGTTTATTTTTTTTATACATACAGTACGTAACAACTAAATGTATGCGATACATTTAAAAAAAACTTGTTTAGCAGGTAGCTTAATTTATAATCGTAGGTACAGTGTAAAGCAACTTCCTATTTTTTCAATACTTTATCAATATTTCACGCAACAATTTATCATAAAAAAAATTACGAGTGGGCTTAATGGGTCTGGTATTCGGTCACAAAAACATCGGACTCCAATATTTACTTCCACCCAATTTCCGCCGTAAGACGTTTAACCTTCCTCGAATATCGAATCCTAAGCTTCGTGTTCGAAAGACCAATTATACGTGTTAATGTTAAAGACGTGACTGTACGAACGGCGTCTACAAATACGAAGATAAGAGGTTCGCTACGTTAATAATAAAGTGTTGTTCTTTTGCAGAAAAAAACGCAAGACGGAGTGCAATGCAAAATATTCGCGCGAACGAAGGTCGCCAGTTGTTCACCGTGGTCGCAGATACACTTTCGAGCGGACAAGTGAACAATGCAGACAGTGTATGCGCTGCCGCTAAATCGTCGAATCAGACGTTTGTTATAGTATCTAACTAGAGGGCTTTCTAGTTTAGAGATAGTACTAGAGATTTTAGATTCTATCACAAAAAGTCTAACGTATGCATGTGAAGAAACGAATGCGATTTTATTCTGTCTACAAAGCGTGGTCTTCAAAATCATTAGCAATACAAGCAATGATGTTTGGTTTTTATTATTTTCTTTTGTATGTTATCCTACTAATATTATAAATGCTAAAATTTGTTGTGTGTATGGATGGATGTTTGTTACTCTTTCACAAAAAAACTACTGAATGGATTTTAAAGAAACTTTAGAATAATATAGCTCATACACCCGAATAACATATAGGCTATGTTTCATCGATGTGCCACGCGAGCGAAGCCGCGGGCAGAAGCAAGTAGGGTAATAATTTAGTAACACACTTTTCTTAGTACAAGATAATACGGAGAACAGGAATACGAAAGAGCACCCTTTTCAATGTCACATTGATTTGCAAGAATATTAATTACATCAAGATTTATTACTGCCATAGTAAACTTTATTATTGCAATGAAAGTTTGATGATGTTCTAAAAGATAACATTTTTAACAAACCAAAAAGAAGTACGGTGATATCGACAAAATGAAAACTTCTAATTTTACAAAAGTGCAATAGCACAAAATAACTGTACAACAACCTCAATCAGTTTCAAGGATACAAGTATACATTTTTGACACTAGGTCACAGGTGATCTACGAAAATACTACATTTGTTAACACAAAAGAACGGGATTTTATTTAATTTTCAACAGATTGCTTTTATTGGTTATCTAAATAAATTTTGCAGTGTATTCTAAAATAAATAAAAAGTATAAATAGGTATATTAATTTGAAGTTTCTTAATACGTATCTGTTATACTAACTAACTAACTAAACTTCACGCCACTTCCCTAGCGGGGTAGGCAGAGAGAACCGAACGCCATAGGGCACGATCCTTACACACCTCGCTATCTGTTAAATTTGCATAAATACAAATTTAATATGTATGACTTTACACGTCACATATGTTACCTATGTTCTAGCTAAACAATTCAATTTCTTATTACTTACTCTTTCCTAAGTACCCATTACAAATATCTACCGCACATACAAATATACTGTCGGTAGAGATAAGTGTAATTTTCCTCTTTTAAATATTCTAAATGACATTGAAATTACTCGTTAAAAAACGTCCTTCTAAAAACACTCAGCAAATTCGTATCAAGTTTGGGTGTGTCATGAATTACCTGCAACATGAGTGAGTTCGGTAGATGGGTAAGTGAACGTATTGACGTATTTGCATAGACCGCGGCCTCATTGAGCGTGAGACACATTTGAGACAACCTTCAAACGAATCTATTATTGAGGCTTTACCTACAATCGGAGACTTTACTCGTGCGTCTATTGTTCGCCATATTGTTTGTCAACAATCTCGAATAGGGCGCGGGCACATTGATCATTATAGAGGTCTGCAGTTTTTCCGCTTAAATAGCTCTTATTTCTTCTGTCGCAAACGTTAGCTCTTTCATACAGGCAAGAGTGAAGGGTTTTTCTCGCACACACAAAACCCCCAGGAGAATTTCATATTTATATTTTTTAGCCCTAAAAATTCGCAATGTAAGTACCTAAACATTATTTTTTCCGTTAATATCGCACTCTATAAAATTAATGGATTAACCAGAGTTCGTGTTAAAAATTCAGTACTACAATATGTATATTAAAAATGTGTTGTATTTTTTTTAATAACGCTTTTGTTAACAAAATTTTGTGCAAATAAATTTCTTAAAGTCATACTGCACTCAGACCAAACAAGAAATAAAAGCTGGCATTAATTAACTCGCACTACAAAGCTGAAAGGAATGCAAGAGCGTATGATTGTACGTTATCAATTACCAGATTTACATATTTGGAATTAATGCAATTTCATCACGTATATTCCGACGATAAAGTGAATAAAATTACTAGGTTCTTTATGGTTTAGCGATTACGAATCGGCATTGAAGTTGAGTGCGCCAGCTCTCTGACAACATTAAAATTGACAGGACAGGTGTCCTGTTAACAATCTAAGTCATCGTTACCATTTAGGGAGTTCTCCATTGCCGTCTACATTTCACATTATTAGGCAACCAATCTAAACGCACGCGGTAGATTCCTTTGCCTCAGCGATTCGGAGTGACGCAAGCGTTCACCAAAACAACGTATTAGCAGTCCAATCAGAAAATATAGAAGCCCCTTGCTATTCCAACTTCATATGAAGAAAAGACTAGTCGCTTTATGGAAAATAATGCGGATATCATGCAATGCTTATAAGGGTATGCATATAAGATCTAATGCTTTTGTAAAGATACCTCCTACATACATAATTGTGCTACTTTACATACAGATACACATACTTATTCTTGTATATATATATAAACTAGTCTAGACAGTTTCTAGGCAAATTATTACATAGTAAAATATTGTAATTATTTTTAGATGTAGCATGTTAATATAGCTGTACCTGCTGATTAATTTCTAATCAAGTTATATTATTAGTAGTGACGGCTTTTTGTGCATTATTTTATTAATAAATCTTAACTTATTATAGAAAAAAGTTCATCGTTAATGTTATCTCCATATAGTTATAGTATAGTTAGAATATATGAAGACCAAATCAATCTTTAATCAAATGCCAAATGAAATTTAATACAATTTTAGGTACACACATGTACTACTAATTAGATTTAACCTCTATTGGCATTAAAGGCCAATCGAGGCCTAATTTTTAAAGCCTAAATTTCTTAGGTTACCGATTGATTTCAACTTGAGAAAAGAAGTCGCAAGCGCAAATTTCTGTAGCTACCCAGAGGATTTGGTTATGAGATCAGATTTTTAATTTATTTATCCGCACAGAATGTACGCAAAAACATAATCAGCAGCAATCACGATTCTTTTAAAAAAACATTAACAAATCGAAACCACTACCATGTTACCAACTTTTAAGAATACCCTGTCCATGTTACCAACTTTTAAGAATACCATTTTGGTCTAAATAAAAAAACGTGCATACAAAATAAACCATTTATTTATTTTCTGCTATTAGCAACCAGCTGGTTGTGTAATCCTTGACACGATCGTCATATTGCAATTACTTGCGCATTTTGTTGTTACATACTAAAGTATAAAAATACACTATGCCAGCTATACTCAATGTGTGTTCCGCGGAACGCTGGGGTTCCGTGAAGCCTTTCTGGGGGGTCCACGAAAATTGGTACTGATCATAATTATTAAAATAAAGGGGTTCTATATTTAAGTCTCCTGGGGGAAAATCCGTTTAAAGTCGATTATTACGGTTCGATTATTCGGGTTCCGTCAAATACTCCGCTTCCTAAAAGGGTTCCATAGCATAAAAAGTTTGAGAAGCACTGCACTATGCTATTGACTGATTGATTTATAGTTGAATATATACTGAATGTTACGTATGATTGAATATGATCATCCTAACTAATATTATAAATGGGACATTTTTTTGTTTGTTTCTTACTTACTTTCTACGTCTTAAGTAAATCGTGAAAGTTTTCATGCATACGAGTACACGTCGTTAGAGGCACAAAAATATAATAAATGATTATCTTGCAAATAACTTTCATTTTAAAAAAAAAATTACCCAACGATAGAAAATCGTACATTACCGCAACGCAGGGGACATAGTAAGTGGTAAAGAACTAGTATTACTTCCGATATTTAATCTAGGAAAACTAGTAGCCTAATCGATATAGATGGCGCCTCCCATGTGTTGTAAGAGTTGGTTCGCATCCGAATACGTAATATTTGCTTACACTTCTACCATCATTTAGTAGTCTAGGAAGTCTAGAAGAGGCCTACTAGTTTACGCACGTTTATTACATATCCAACTTCCTAGATCCTCTAGGGTTTACGGCAGAAGCGTAGTAAGCTAGGTGCCCAGGCACTGGTCTCAATGGGCGCAGGAAAGACCAGAGCGGCACCATATTTTGGGTCATGCCCAGTTACAGAAGATCACACCAGCGTAATATATAAAATACTTAATACGGCATCTATGGTTACAAAGTAATGTGACAGTCGCTTCAGCGAACCTGCTTAACTCATGTCTGACTTAATTTTAACTTATAATTCAAGCCAGATATACTCAAAGTGTGTTCCGCGAAGCCCTGGGGTCGCGCAGCCCTTCTGGAGGGACCACGAAAATACCTTTATACTTTTATAAGGCTCCAGGGAAAAAAACCGACAAAAGTACTACGTATTACTACGCGAGTTCAATACTGATTGATTATTCTAGGGTTCCGTAAAATACTCCGCTTCCCAAAAGGGTTTCGTAGCCAAAAAGTAAGAGAACCGCTGGTATAAGCAAATACCGACTACGATCGGGAAAACCACTGGCAAGAAAAACATTACTCGTACACTATAATTATTGAAACGGTATAAAACATGTTCAATGTTCAATATGTAGGTACCTAAGGAATTCAACACATTATGCCAATACGTTGTCTTATGACCATCGCACAAACATATATAATGAAAAAGAGGTAGATAATAATACTTCAATTGTCATGCTCAATGGTGAGAGCGAACGTCTTATTTGCGAGGTATACTGGTATACACAAGCGCACCTCTGGATTTTTTATCTGGGAGCGGATTAAGTATACGTACTTCTACGAGGCCAAGAAAAACATTTTCACGTCCGTTCCTTTATCTAAGACTTACAATTATCAGATTGGTCGTAGCTACAATGTAATATCCAGTATCATGGTCTAAGCAGACTCTGAGGACTTAGCATGTAGCCAGATAAATAATTGGTGTTAATGGTTAAAAATTAAAAAGGAAAGATTAAGAAGGATTCAATTTAATGTTATATTGTATGTTGAAACTCTTACGGAAGGTCTCCTTACTCGCGCCCGTCAAGGGGGGCTCCGAATACTCTTGTGGTATCCCTGCCTGTCGTATGAGGCGACTAAAAGGGCCTTTGCAGTCGTGAGCGCTAGTGCCAGGCTCTCCGCCTTCTAGCACTCATCTGTCCCCGGAGAAGACGACAACTCGTGTTACACCCTGTCCGTGTTACACGAGTCACACAGCTGTCTGTATTGTAGTACACATCACATCTGGTGTTCTGGGAAGAGATTTCCTCTCTCTCAAGATGGGCCGCAAGGCAGCAGCGCGCGCTGCGTAGACTTTTCGTGCAAATCCAGATAGTTTATGTTCAGCGCCCGAAGAATGGCAGCCAGTTCTGAGCCCGACACACCCTTGTACGCTGTTACTCAGGTTTACTTTGACGGTGTGTAAATGCATTCCTTAAAGTCTCCTTACTCCATTATCAATTACTTACACTTGCTGGCATTGCATACAGGATTTTTTTCATAAAATCATCTTTAAAATGCCGATTACATTACATGAACTTATAGCACGTGTGCTATCTTTTATATATAAAGATCATTTATTATATAATCGTTGTATAATTAAACGGTGCCGTTTCCTTGTCGATAATAAAATTGTGATCATTGGAAGGTCGTCCTCTGTATGCCTCGTATATCCTGCTTAATTAGAATTTATTGTAATCGGCCAACATTCGTTATATTTATTGAATGTCAATTATATCGTGTACTTATGACGTCACTTTGATTCCGAGTAGTTGGCCATGATGATATTTACTCACAGCATAAGTATAAAGGGGATATACATACGTTAATTGGGACGGACGGAATCCACTAAGGGTGATATTATGGGATAAGAGGTAGTGTTGCCGAACTATCGATAGTTGACCTCGGAAATCATCTATAACATCGATAGGCCTATCGATACAATCGATACTATCGAAACTATCGATAGTATCGATAGTATTGAAGCTTAATATCGAAATTACTATCGAAAGTATCAATACTATCGAGAGTATCGGCCATGACTATTATAATAATAATTGATACTATTAATACTATTGAGGAAATGGTCACTATCTATAGTATCGATTGTTGTTGCAATATTTAGCAGCAATAGTACCGATACTATCGATACTATTAATAGTGCAATCGATATTGAGCTTCGATAGTATCAGTAGGGCTATCGATACTATTGCTTTTGCCCAACTATCGATAGTTTATCGATAGACTACCGATAGTGGACTGTCGAGCGGTAACACTAATAAGGGGGCATTGTCACGATGGATGCAGTAAAAAAAAGGTGATAACATATATTAAGGGGAAGAAGCAAACGCAAATTTAACCAATTGGGTCTAAAAGCATTAAAATTTATGTGACTTAATGAATGAGATCAGGTAAATTTGATGGATTTTTTTAACAAATTACGCTGCTTCACAATAGCATTATTTCAACTATTATTAAGAATATAACGCTCAAATAAAATAAAGATCATAGGCACGTGGTAATCTTAAAATTTCCTAAAATGTTTTCAGGCTCAAAACGTGACTTAATTTCATGAATGCAATCTTGATAAGGCTTTATGTGCATTCCATGGTACTAAGGAATTTAAGATGTTTTTAATCTGATTGCGTTATTTGAAACGATTCACTATAAAACCCACTACTTATTTACTATGTATTAGCAATCTTGATTTAGGATAGGATTAGAAGGATCATAGAGCTAAGGACTGAACTTGATTGGATGAAATAAATGGAACCGTTGGGAGTGAAAGAACGAGAAGTTTTTTATGACCAAATTGGGAAAATGTTAACAAAGTGTCAAGTCAAGACGTTCAACCGACGGGTATGCATAAAAGAATTAATAGATAATTAATAATCTATATGTTGCTTTATGCATGCAGCGGAATATGAGGTGGATGTGTAGAGTGACGCGAATGGACAAGGTAAGAAATAAATATAAGAGGAAGTATGAAAGTGGCACCAGTGATAGATAAGATGAGAGGAAACCTTTTGTCTTGGTATGGGAATGTGATGAGAAGAGAGGAAGGACACGTGACAAAGAGAGTGATGAGTATGAATTTTAGAAAATGCAGACGAAGAGGAAGGCCAAATAAGAGATGGATTGTGAGAAAGATGATAATATAATCTTTCTCACAATCCATCTCTTGATGACGGCTAACCGGGACGTATGTTGCGCCGACCCCAGATGTCCTGGAAGAAGGGCAAGAGAAACTGCTAAATAGATTTAATGAAACTCATTTTGTTCTTGCGATGTACCTCGCGAAGCCACGGGCAGAAGCTAGTTCAAGATAAAATAGATAGACTATTGCTCTCTTCTGGAGGATCGCATTCATGCCCGTATGTAATATAAAAAGGGTGAATTATGAATAATGGATCCAATCATCTTATAGGTATGCAAGACTGACGTTCATCACTCATTTTTTTTTAATAGATCATTGATTGACGTTAATCATAGCACAATAGTCACTCACAGAGCTAAGATCGACTTGAGAAACAAGTTCTTCTAAATTGGCGAGGATTTAGCACTTGCATGCATGCTACTTAAAATTTATCATACAATGCATAGGAGAATTGTTTGATTGGCTGGTCCAATAAAAATATTTTTCAAACTGTACTATACAGAAGAAACTTTAACAGTTATGACAACAGAATGACACTTATCCAGAAACGCAACATTCTATATTAAATTCTGTCTACAAGAATTTTAATTATCTCGGTAAAACATGACGCATTTTGTCTAACTGCAATAATTGCATTGTTTACGAGCGAAATTCTGTATTGCATCTCGGAATCTCTAGAGAGTCGAATGCACGATTAACGTTTAGACCACAGTGTATACAGGATGACAGTAAGCTGCCTGCGTACCTATTTCTCCTGAGAAGAACTGATTACAAATATTTTTTCCTGTTGTGTCCCTTCCACCCGGCGGCCCAAATTGAGGGCAGAACCCTGACGACAAGGGGAGGGATCTCCCCGCGACCTAACGCAACGCATCCTCAGTGCGCCCCTACCGGGTTGCCGACGATAGGGAAGCGAACAACGAAACACTCAGCTCCTCCTCTTCCTCGGTAAACCTCGTCCGACCGCAGATAGAGCCACGGCCGGTGCCGCAACTGGTTCGTCCCTAACTCGAGCAGTCACGGCCCACCTTCGAGTTCCTTCAGAACTTCGGGACAGGGCTTCGGCCCTGTCCCGAAAACCAGAGCCTGCTAAGCCCCCTCCGGTACGGCAATACAAGGAACCCCGGCGGGGGGGAATTTCTCTTAATCCTAGACGACCAGAAAAATTGCCTGTCAAGTTTATTTGACCGATTCGATAAAACATCATAATAACCAAGTAATCGGAAAAAATATTATTTAAGTTGCACTGGTTTTGCTGATGCCATTTCTATTGTGTCTGTATCGTTAAATTACGTTCTTGTGGAAATGCGCATACGCATCCGATCTGGGCAGGTGCTCGTACGAGCTCCCTTTATGGCGATTCAATTAAATCGCTTTTGACCGATGTGCGGCATCGCCATCTTTTCGTTTACACACACCAAACACTCCTATTACCAGAGAATAAAGACTAAATTCGCTTGCATTTGTCCACGCTTGTTGCTTGTCCACGCAGTAGGTCGTTAACCTAACAAGGAGTTAGTGCGACCTAGAAATGACACCGCCCTTAATTATGTTCGATAGCTGCTGGATACGGGGACGCGGTGGTTTTTACAATTATGTTAGAAAGTCATTTGCGATAACTCGGACGGTAGTGACAACTTCATTAGGAAAGGCCCTTATTATTCCTTATTGGTCTGCCAGCTTGCTTGAAGGCTTCTAACAAACAATTACTTGGAGTAAGGTGCCACATTTCTCAGTTAGTCGTCAAATCACAAGTAAGTTATGGGCCCATAAGTCTTTAACAATATTATGTACGTTACAATTTTTTTTTTGCTCAGTAATAGTGCATTTACATCGCATTTTTGTGCACATTAGGTACGCCATCATTAACACATTATCGTGGCAGATAAGTAGCCATACTTGCAATACGTTTAAAAGTTGAGCAGGAGTCTCTCTGTATTTGACAGGATCGGTTATGATTTTATTACGAAAATAAGTTCTGCCTGTATGATTGTTCATGGATCCTATCAAAATATAGTAGGAATTTATTTTTGAATAAATAATATCTAAGGTCACTTTTTACGTGTCGTTATAAGCGACTAATGGTATATTTAGTATTGGGTTTAATTGCGTAAATACACCCAATCTTTATTTTGGTTGAATGTGTTCGCTTTTTGATTTCTGCCTATTCCTCGTGGATTGTAGGCTTGAAGGTATGTACTTACGTAGTTACATTCAGCATCTCTAGATCTAGTACGTCAGCGTTGATGCGTGCTTCGTAATAATCGTTAGCGTTGATCGACGTCTGCCCAATTCCTGCAGGGCTCGGGGGCGACGCGGTAATGGCTCGGCCCGAGGTTTCGTTTCGTCCTCACCTTTTTCCAAACTCGCCGGACGAGCCAGAGCCAGTAGCAGGGCTAATTGACGATCGCTTTTTATCGTTCGTGAGCCGTGGTAGCTCAATGTTGAGGACACGCGTCTGTTAACCGAGGCGTGCGGGTTTAAACCCAGGCATGTACCTCTGGATTTTTCAAATCTATGTACGTATTTATACCACTAGCTCGTCGATAAGGGAAAACATCGGGAAACCTGCAAATTCAAACATCTTTGGCTTGTAACCATGATCCAAAAAAAATCTGGTTCTCCTATCTTAGGATTACGAAGGTCAGATCAGCAGTCGCGTCAATGTAATTACCAGAATCGCATCGTCCGTGAGCCGATTTGAAAATGTTTGTTCGACGGCTGTCGAAAATAATATTGGTAATAAAATCAAAATAACTGAATGTGATATGTTTTTAGGGATGTGTGTTCCATCAGAATTTTCTCAAATAAAGAAGAGACCCTTTTTTAATCATAGGAATTATTGACATCATTCTAAGTAGAATATTCCCAGGATTTATACAAAAAAGTATAACGAACTGAGATCCTGCATATTTTTAAGTCAGTAAAGGTTTTTTCCGTATTCTGACAATCTACCTACACCATATTTTTAGAAACTTGATAAGAAAAGGTATTTTAAGTAATATCTGTGTTTTGTGTATTATCACAACAAAAAATATTTAAATAATATTTTTTGTATTCAAATCCGGTTGGGCAAAAACAGTGAAAAATTCAAAACATATGAATACCTACAATAACATTGGATCTTGTTAGGTCTCATATACCTACCTACGCATTATTTAATTGGAAACTTGAATTTACAGTAAACCGAGGGTATGAATTAGATAACTTACAAACATGGCTACGAAACTATCATAGTAGGTATTAGTCTTACTTATGTTATTATGTAAGCCGTAGTTTGTTCCGTGTTGGTCTGGGACTTAAAAATAATGTGCCAACTGTGTTTCTTGCCTAGCATGTCGTAAAAGGCGACTAATGGTATATCGGGTTTTGGGTATGTGATTGTGTAGGCGACAAGCTAGCCACTTGTCACTATTTTTTCACAATGTTCCGTCTAATTCAACCCAGTTTTATTTTTGGCTGAATGTGGTTAAAGGGGCCTGCTGTCCCTTTGACTCTGCATACCCCTTCGGGGATTATGGGCGTGACGTTATGTATGTATTATGTGACAAAGCGAAAATAATTATGTCTGAATATCGCAGGCAAAAGCTGGTATGTAATAGTTTGTGCAGCTTAAATATATTCGCAACTATGATTTGAATTACAATCAGGAAAAGCTTTGTAACGAGTAACTAACATGTTTAGAGGGAATCCACTTCAGGTTAGGTGCAATCTTGGGTGCAATAGATTCACTGGTATTATGCAATTGTGCTTCTATTACGTAGAAAGTTCCGTATTCGATTTCCGTATGTTATATTGATAGTGTAGGAGTAAATCTTGTCTAAACATGTTTAGGAATTACTATATTGTTTACTATATATTATTTTTTACAGTAAAAAACTTATGGCTGCGGTGTTTGATGATGTGTTATTTCTGTTTTAAAGATTATTAAATTAATTATCTTATATGATTCATAAAATCATTTTGAAAAAGCATATTTTATATGTGTTCTGGACAAGCTAGTCACATGTTACTACTTTGTATGGTTCCGTACCCAAAGGGTAAAACGGGACCCTATTACAAGACTCCACCGTCCGTCCGTCTGTCTGACCGTCTGTCACCAGACTGTATCTCATGAACCGTGATAGTTAAACAGTTGAAATGTTTACAGATGATGTATTTATGTTGTGTATAAAAACAGAATAAAGTAAATATTTAAGGCTCCCATACAACAGACATGATTTTTGACGTTTTTAAAGATAATGGTACGGAGCCGGATCTTTACTCAACTAAACTAAATTGATGAATGTTGAACTAAGTAGTGTACGCTTTCGGTAATAGCGGTAAACAACCATACTATCGATACTATCTATAGTTCATTGGTTGGCAGCAATCGAAACTATCGATACTATCGATAGTATTGCTGTTTACCGATATAATTGCACTAACAGAGACATCGATACTATCAATTGTCTATTATGTACTATCGATTGTCTATTTGGTATTATAGAGCAATACTATCGATGGTATCGATAGTTAATTAACAAATTGATTGGCAGCGATCAAGACTATCGCTACTATCAATAGTATTGCTGTTTAACGATAGCATTGCAGTGTCGATAGACTATCGATACTATCGATTTTCTTTAACTATCGATAGGCTATCGAGAGACAATCGATATTGGCATATCGAGCGGCAACATTAGTTAGTCCTCTATAACTCGTGGTTTCCCATTACAATGTGTAAATTATTAAACAATAAAATAAATTCTGATACATACTGATTTCATAAAAGGTTATTGTGATTTCAGAAAAGGTTCTTGTATTACTGCTGTATATATTTATGATTAATTGCTCAAGAGTATACGAATCATAAATCAAGTCCCTAACCGTAACCACTGTATCTGGGTTTAATAAAAATAACAGAAATCGCTACAACAATAATAAACTACAAAAATGTAAATACATTTTGAAAATAAACGAATAAATCTATAATAATAAGGAAGATTGACTAAACAGATATACAATGTGAAAGTGGAAGGATGTAGGAGCCGCGGAAGGCCCAGGCTCACCTGCCACGACCAGATTGGTCGTGTGATAACAGGAGGTGTTGTTTGGAGTCACAAAAACAGTAACCTGGACTGGACGGACTAACGAGACCACTTCCCTAGTGGGGTGAAGTTTAATTAGTTAGTCCATAAATCTATAATAATAAGGAAACTCAAATACTAATTCCTATTTTTTCATAAACCTACAGAAAACTGCAATAACAAAAACAATTTTGTGTCTCAATCTTGCGCCACACATGTGCCATCGATATTATATCATAACCATGAATTTCATTATTACAAAGTACTCTCATGCAAATCCTTTTAAGCGTACATACATCTAACTCAAATTTTCGACAGTGCTTACCTATCCTATCGAATATTTTCACATTTATCTATAAATCTCTGAACTCGTTTAATGCCAACATTAAAAGACTGTAAAACACGGCAATGTAATTGCGGAGAAAGTAATTGCAAATTATCCGGACTGAGGTACTGACAGAGTGCCGCATGAAGCAACAATGGTCAATCGTGTCGGTTCTTTCACACGTTTTGCCTGACAATGTCGACAATCTGCAACAAAGCTGGGTTTACGAGAGGAGAAAGGTTTTATCACCACTTACGTATGGAGATGTTTCGAATTTAACGAAACCTGACTAGGCAACATATGTCTACATGTGTTAAAAAAACGTATATAAAGAATAATTTTTGTACACTTAATGGCAGAGACTATTGTTGCACATTTACAAAATGTGACATTATCTTTATTTAATATCCTAATCTCTAAACTAGGCTAGGTTGCCCATAATTTGGGTGTGTGTGTCAAGAACCATTATATTTAAGGTATTATAATGAATTTTTCGATGAGCTCGTTGTCTTGAAGGCCTATCTACTTAAGCATCAATGCACCTACCTATAAATATGTATAACCTTGTATTTATATATATTTATAATTGGCGTCGTGAACTTCATGTGTAACTGTAAATTTTCAAGCATGTAGGCGTTAAAAAAGAAAATACTATTTATAATTACACTATATACTTACTTCATTTAGTACTCTAAACATATTTTGACATATTTTGACGCAAATATTAAAGGCCTCCGAAACATTAACCAACAAAAACCAGGTTTTTTTTTTAATTACAATAACGAGGTTATAAGTTGCACTTTCCTTGTATTCATGAGTGAACTAAGTGATGTCGACACTACCATGGTGGCACTGATTCTCGTTCAAATACATATATAATACACTTGAAAATTGTGCTAAAATGCGCAAACACGGATTGTTTAAGTAAATAGAAACCAACTGACGCAAATCTGGTAGAAGAAAGCTAAAATCCTAAATAAATAAAGAGTGACGTTCAAATATCTATTTGTGAACATTTGACTTACTTGCCCATATTGTGTGCAGGTAGGTAAGTATAAAAACTGATGCAATAAGTGAAGGTCAAAGAATATGATAACAACCGAAAATAGCTACGAAACCTGTTTTGAAGCAGTGACGAAATTTTTATAATTAATGTGGAAATAGATTCTGCATACAATAACTGGTAATTAATGATTAATGACAATCGCATTTTTATTAAAAATACTTTTTTTTTATAAATTTTATAGCTAATTTGAAAAAAGATGCCTAAATATTTATCATAGTCGCCATAGACGACTTGGAAACGTCTGATACCTCTTCTTGTTCAACTAATCTTTTTTTTCTTTTATTAGGGTCAGTTATACTGTCCATGATTATACATTTAATGAGTCTAGTTGTTATTATGTACACGAACATGTACAGCATAGACAAGTATACCTATATTGTATATGTTTAAAGGGAGTAATCACAACTAATCACAATTCAGTCAGAGTACCTCACTTAACGTCAAAGCAAGGTAATTCTGGGATGAAATTCAAAAGGTTTTATTTACCTTTGGTTCTCATTCCAAAATATAATTATAAAGATGGAAGCAACAAACAAATACTGATATTAAGAGTAGCTACATTTACTGAGCAAAATAGTTGAATGGCTACTATATTGGCTACTATCGGAGCCTGTTTTTTCAGAAAGACATGAGTCTTTCTGAAAAAAATATATCTACAACTAGCTGACCCGGCGAACTTCGTTCCGCCTAACAGTCAATGACATATAATCGAGTTAAATAAATTGAGATGTAAGCTATCCTATCTTTCAAGTTAGATCAAACTGCACACGGTGTGCAAATTTGATTAAAATAGCTTAAGTAGTTTCGGAGTCCATCGCGGACAAACAACGTGACGCGTAATTTATATATATTAAAATTATAAAAACACGATCATTCCACACACCTAATATTTGCATATCTTCTCACCGAACTGTTGCTGGGCTTACTTTACTTTTGTTTCTCATTTATATATTCTCGTTTTTTATCTATTTGCTTGCTCAAGCGCTGACGCCATTTTCGTAAACGAACCGATTTGCATATTTCGCCCCACTGTTTTGAGCTAATTGCATACTTAAATATACTAGGGCAACTGTGTGACATGGGTCTAATAGTCATATAACTGAGTCAAACTGTAATTAGAGCATCTATTTTTGTTACTATTCTATACATATACCTATTCTTACCTGGACCGCGTTTGGAAGTAAACCAGTGTGGAGCGTTATGTTATGATTCCAGTTACCTGTTTTCCTAGGGGAACACAAAAATAACCTGTACACTAATCACCACTTCTTCAACTTTGGGATTGTAATGTGTGTAATTAATTAAAAATAATAAATTTGGACGTAACTTCAATATTAATACATACAAATGATCATGACCGCAATCGTCGAAGGGGTAGGCAGAGTCCAATGAAAAAGGAAGAATGAGCTTCTTAAATCACATTTAGCCAAAAAAGGAGTTGTGTTAGATTGAAAATTGTGAATAGTAGTGATAAATGGCTAGCTCGTCGCCTACATAATCACAAAACCCAATACACCACATACCGTTTGTCACCTTTTACGCCACGCTAAGCAAGGAAAACAGTTACTACATTCGCGTCCAACATAGGACAATATTCATTATCCCCTTTTTTTTAAAAATTCATATGTATCTATATATGTACCGACATTCTACTAGCTAGGTAGCAAAAAAACTTATGTTAATTAACATACAATGTATGCGGACAATGATCTTTTATGCAATACTTAACTAGTTAAATAAACCAGACACACTTAAGATCAGCAAAAGTCCAGTAAAAATACGCTATATTCAAGTTGTTGACTTAGGCTTCAAGTCCATGCGCCCTACAGGGGGGGCTTCGAATACTCCTGTGGTATCCCTGCCTGTCGTAGGAGGCGACTAAAAGGGCCTTTGGGGCTGTGGAGTGTTTGCGGGGGGGCCTGCATTCACTTCGTTAAGCAGCCCCAGAGAAGATGACGACACGTGGATCCTCGTCCGTTAAATAGGATGGGGTGACACTGTGGTCTGTGCCGTCATAAGCACCGCGAGGTGTTCTGGGGGCGAGGTTGCCTCTCCCTCGAGATGGGCCGCATGGATCGGCAGCGGTGTAGACGTAGATTTCGCGTAGAATCCCGCAGTGGGGAGCCCGGAATCTGCGCCAACGCCCGAAGAATGACCACCGTGAGGTTTCCACGACGCCGGAACCGCACCGGCGCCGGACCGCATGTTTGTGTATACGAATGAAAACTGCGCCTGCGCCGGATCAAGACCGCGTGTTGTATTTTGATGCTGCGTGAGAAACGATTACTGCGCGGCGCCGGTGCGGCACCGGTGCGGCGCAGGCGCGATATTCATTCTTAGACACAAAAATGCGGTCCGGCGCCGGTGCGGTTCCGGCGTCGTGTACTTGAAGCCTAAGGTCGATGTTCCACTTATGTGCTGTATTTGCCGATACGCAGTGTCCACTAGTATATTTTAAGAAGTTTTTTACAACATACAGACTAGTGATTCACCTGGTGGCAAGTTATCCGTGTCACCCATGGACCAGAAGAAATGCAACACCAGAAGAATTGCTGATAGATTATCGGCCTTTAAGAGGATTGGACCTCCTACACAACCACTCTTCCACCGTGCATGTGACCGTCTGTGTGTCCATGTGATATCAGCACATACTGCTTTTACGCCAAATTTCTAGGAAAGCAACCTTTCCTAGAAACCTTCTATTCAGGTCGAGTCAGCCCAGCTTATAAAGTAACCAAAATGTGCCGACTTCAGCTACGCTTATCAAATAGGTATTAAAAGTATGTTGATGACAAAGGTACTCATTCAAAAAGCCATAACCTTAATTAAAACTATAAGTTAAATTACTATTTTCATAGAATACTATTTTAGTATGATTGCAGAGTTCTCTCGGATCTAAATAGGTACACAGGGCAGCCCTAGCCAACTGATAAACGCTCAGCATTCGTCCATATATCTACGAAAGCGTCCACTAATTGCTTCGAAATAAGGCTAATTAAAATAACAATTGCCGTCTCGATGTATCACCGTGCACCGGCGCGGGCGCAGAGAAAGTGGGCTGAGATATAACGCGGATTAACACATCCGACACGATGCGCTGACTCGATTTAATGATCGTATCGATTCAATTTGAATCGAAGAGATTGTAGTTAAAATGTATCTTGTGAACGCAGTTAGTCACGTTAATAATGTTTATGCTTTTTATTTCTTATTGAAAATATTATATTATCCGATGTTGGTCTGGAAATCAAAAATAATGTAGGTATCGTCTTTGGCAAAGTGTGGTTTAAGGAACTAGCTGCTCTTCGGCGATTAAGGGCAGGATAGGCTAATATCTGACCGTATGTAAGATTGCGAGCGGTGGTAGCTCAATGGTAAGGACACGCGCCTCTTAACCGAGGAGTGCGGGTTCAAACCCGGCCACGTACCTCTGGATTTTTCAAGTCTATGTACGTATTTATACCACTAGCTCGACGGTCAAGGAAAACATCGTGATGAAACCTGCAAATTCAAACAACTTTGGATTTGTAACCATGATCTCAAAATTGTCTAGTTCCCCTATCTTAGGGTTACGAAGGCCAGATCGGCAGTCGCTTCAATGTAATTACCAGACTCGCTACTCATGGTCTAAGCGGACCCCGTCTAAGCACGGGACATAACGCTAGGAAGATGATGATGAAGATTATTTTTTGCAATGAAATGCACAAAATTTATTAAATAAGAAAACACTAACTTCACGCTTATTACCTATTGGGGTAAGCAGAGAGAAACGACCGCCATATGACACGAAGTTGATGTTATTTCGTTTTCAAAATGCTATAAAGTCATGTAGATATACACTTCATATATTACTTCCCTATTGATACGAACATCGTGCGTCAAGCGACCTGTCGCGTAAACATTTGTATTTGTATTGGTTGCTACAACTGCTACTAAGAAAAAGAGTAAGCAGTCTTCAAGGAATGAAAACATAGTAGAACACTCATTACCTGTGTCATATTGTTGAAACTTTTATGTACTTTTAGATATTGGCAGACTTACCACGTATGTAGACATTTGGTTTTCATTGACAAAAGTCGCAGTAAGATAACTTTTGCATAGCATTTTTTTTATATATAAATAAAATAAGCGTAAACGGAACTTGCAGATTAAATCGGCACACTTAAAGAGATCTTACGTGCAACTTGGTATTTTTATCCTGTTATTCAATTCAGGTTATGCGGTTGACTGTTTAAATACTGGTTACTTAAATCAGTGAACAGATTTTTAAGCATTAAATTATGTTGTTATTTTATGTTACACTTACTTACATCTTTATCTATAAAATGAAAACTATTTTAACTTAACGAAATAGTTATCTAAAGTTTTGTCAGATATTTTTCTCTATGGTTTTTGTGAAACTTTCTATTTTTTTTACTTGTTGGCTATAATGTATGACCTCTTTTCTAAATACTTTATTAGGGTCTCGTTCTTGGTATTATAAATATAAATTACGAGAATACTCTTCCTAACAACAAACCAACAACTCTCTCTAAAAGACGTCGTAAATTTTTTTATAGTAAATTGTTTTAATCCGATATTTATAATAACCACTAATCTAGGGTCAGTAAAATAATAAAAACAACCACAAAAAAACGGCTAGATAGTGAAAATAAGCATTGTACTGCCTTCCTAATGAAATTACACATAAACCATTAAATTACAAGATAGACATCAGAAAATTTGCATGTAACAAGCTACGAAATATTTTACGATCGTTTCAACACGCATTTGACTACCTCAAATAACTGGTCTTTGCACCTTGACCTTATCATGTAGTGCTTCATTGTTAATTTGTTATTTTAATACGATAACAACATAGGTATCGCTATCGTTTGTCGTCCATGATTTGACGATCTTTGTAGTATTGGCGTAGGATATGGCATACTCTATAAAATAAATAAATGAATTCTTCAGACTGACACACCAATTCCCTAGTTCCAAACTAAGCCTATAAGCTAGTACTATGGATACTAGGCGAACGGATATACATACTTAAATACGTTTATAAACATCCATGACTCGGGTACAAATATTCATGTATTTTGATACACTTATTTTATTTTATTACAAAAAGACATAAAGTGTCTTTTTCTACTGTATTATTACACAAGGAAAAGAAACATTAGATGGATGGATGTGTGATATATGTTACTCTTTCACGCAAAAAGTACTGCAAGGATTTTAATGAAACTTTGCAATAGTATAGCTTATACATTAGAATAACACATAAGCTATGTTTCATCGATGTACCACGCGAGCAACGCCGCGGGCAGAAGCTAGTTACTTTCATAAATGATAGTGGACATGTTTTACACGCTGGCTTTGTAGCCTTGTTCTAAATATTAGTGGTTTGCTAGTTATAGCTTAACATTACACTTTACGAGTAATAACGTACAGATAGTTCACTCGATTAAAATACAATGTACTAAATTAAAACACGATGTATGAATTTACCATTTTTAATGCATTATATTTGACAACTATATTTATTTATTGAATAAAATATCTAATTAAAAGGTCTCCAACTGTTTAATGATATTGAGGCATTTATGTGTTCTAATTTTCCGAAACTAACGAAGTGAATTAAACAGCTGCAAGTTAGTAAGGAATGCCTAATTACAGCAAAAAAAATGAGATCCAATACAGGTAATAATAAGTACGATACCAATATGATTACAATTGCTAAGGGTGTAGCCCTAAAAATATCTTTTTGATATCATTTGTATTGGTCCAAGCAAAATTTTTCCATGTTTAAAAGTAATTGCAGCTAACTTTTACCCGATTTAATCAACATTGTAATTGTTTACAATGTTGTTTAGATGGGTAAAATATGAATGTTGGAAAAAGAAGGAATAAGGCGATTTCGGGATAGTTCGTTAGTCAGGTTTTTAGAACCTATCCAAAGTTATTTTTAAAAATTATTCAATCTTTAATAGGCAGATGGAAGTTACTACATAGTAATCAATGTTTATTGCTGTATGTCTTTCATACATAAGCAACCCTGTATAATATATTTTATTCGGTCTGTCGTGCGTGTATTAAATTACTCTGTGAAAACTTATTTATTATGAATCAATACGTTATATACTGCGATACCAAGTTACCGTCGTACAGAAAATACTAGCTCTTTGTTTAAGCTTAAATAGCAATGTTTTTTAAGGAACTGAACATTCATTTTCTGACACATTCCACGTTTTTTGTCTTTCAAGATTGTGGTTGTGAAAACGTCGAAGTTTGTGGTCGCGTATTTGTGTTACAACAATACATTAATAATTTATATTCCTGGGAAAATAATTGGCTACTTTTTACCTTAATACAAATTCTGTACGTATACAACCTATTTATTCATAGAGAAACTGTCTTTGAGATCGGCTCAACCTTTTGCAAGATGTATGACTATCGAACAGTTAATTTGTAAGCAACAGTTCATAGCTCAGTGGATGGCATGGATAGCACCACATATCGTTGGTTTTAAAAATGTTAAGAGCAGAATTATACTACTAACTTTACTGTGAATGAAAATATCATCCAAAACCTTCGCATTCGTGATCAATCCAATTTGTCTATGATATTATTATAACAAACTTGCTTCTGCTCGCAGCGTTGCTTGCATGGTATATCGATGAATCAGCTTATGTGTTATTCTAATGTATAAAGCTATATTATTGTAAAGTTTCATTAAAATCCATCAGTAGTTACTTTTTGCATGAGTAACAAACATTCACACATCCATCCATACAAACTTTCGCGTATTTCTGCTTGTCTCCTAAACCAAATACTCTATACTGGTTGTTTTGTCAATACTGTTGAAAAAGTAAATAACATACAACATAAAAGAGTACAAGAAGCTGACATCAGCTTGGTTTCAAACGTATATTCCTAAGAAACTTTCATGAGTTAAGTGATCGTAAAAATGTAAACAAGACGAGCTCCTACAGACAGAACAATTTTGTAATACTGTTTTTCACAACAAGCTACTTTCACTCTTACTATTTTTTTAAGCCCAGTTGCTATGTTACTAACTACTGCCCAACGCAAGCTATGATTGACTATGACACAGATTTAGCGAATATGGTAAGTTCATTGCAGAAGCTTATAAATATCAACCTTGACATACTAATATTAGTGTTTCTCACGTGATTCAACGCTATACCGAGATAATGTGAATAATCTGGTGATATTGTGCATCGTTATTACGTATTTTGACGTCTTTTTATTCAAATTTAAGCATACATAATATATGTTTAAACCCAATGAGCTTCTAAAGCGATAATGGTCGTTTATGTAATAAAATTAGCTGGGGATGACCTCGGGTAATTTTATTGACCCTGGCCGTGATCAAATTAAAATAAGTATATTAATTCCCTAGTTTTTTGGAAGGCAAGCGATCTCAGAACAGTCTCGAATGTCGTAACGTTGTGTTGTAATTTGACATATTAGATTATGTGTTCATGTAATGTTCGATAGTAGTACTAAAGTTGTTCGACATAATATAACAATAAGATTGTATTCTTTTTGATGCACTTTACAACAACTATATTTTGTTTTTTTTTCGCGAATAACATCCTCGGATAAGTAAAGGGAGTGAGCAGACGAAGGAATTTTATCTACCGCTGACAAAATCATCCAACCACAAAAAGAAGCTACGATGTGCGATTTCACTGCATATGTTCATACAAACATCACTTTCTAACGTGTAAATCAATTACACATATACATACATACATACACAAAATCACGCCCGTAATCCCCGAAGGGGCAGGCAGAGTCAAGGGGCCCGTTTAACCACATTCAGCAAAAAATAAAACTTTAAGTCCCTTATTTGCATGTTAATGCAACTGTAAGCAATTTATTATGAAAGATTAAAATCCTACAATCATAAAGTACGTCGTCTGCTTGTTCTCCAAGTCTAAGTTCTAAGTGTTAATAGTTTTAACTTCCTACTTCAACATAGCTATTTTGACATTGTCTAGCTAATCTAGTCCGGTACACATTTTTTTTCAATATAAGACCTGTAATTGGATAAAAATAAACTTACTAAAAGATTAAACAAAAAGATCTGAATTCATTATGAGAGAGAAAGCATGCAAAAATACTGCTTCTTACTTGGTCGGCGAGGCGACGCCTGCGCACGCCCCGCGCCGCTCCAATGAATTTTGGATGCACTAAATTTTACCGCCGCGTTCCTCTTTGTACAAGTGTATATCAAACACAGAAGAGACGAAAATTAAAAATTTCTATTTTAATTCCTGTATTACCACACTCGCAATTCCCGAAAGGGTAGCCAGAGTCAAAAGAGCAGCAAGCCCCCTTAACCATTTTTGGCCAAAACAAAAACTGGGTAGGTATTTAATTGTGAGAATAACGATCTTGTATATGTAAAAAATTTGTGAAATGGTGTAGAATGTTTTATTTACTTATAAAAATCAGCTTTCTATTGAAAGCGTATGGCGACATCTTAGAATCATCTGTGTCGTCAGTCTGACAGACACAGTTATTATTTTTACCTTATGTTTAGAAAATTGCGCCTTGATATATATTTATTCATATATATATACATATAGATTTGTATGAATAAAAACTAAAAATGTATTTATATCTCTTTCAAATATTGTAAAATGTATATGAAAGTCTTGAATATCTATTAACAAACTTCTTGATTTTAGTAGTTCTACACGTTAACTCGTAAGGACTAAATAAAAAAAATATTTTAACAACTTAGCATGTCATTTTGCACGAGAATTGCTATTCATTATTATATAACACTAATAATAACGCAAAATACATCTGAAATTACGTCGTAGCTTTAATATATATGTGCTTTATGCATTATTATAAGAACAATATTAAAATATCGTTTAATAAAAGGAAGTGTTTTAATGGCATATGATATTAAAACTTGTAGGTAGGTGTTTAGTATGGTAAGTAAGGCATGTATGTAGTACGTAGGAGGGGGAGATACTAGATCTCCCCCTCCCGTAGTCTCCCATAGAAGACGTCGATCTAGGAACGTCCTCCTAGATCCCGACGATGCCATCATGAAGTCGGCTCAGCAGCTCGCGACACAGTCCAACACCTCAAGTCGCCCGTCGTTCCGTCCTCGCCGGCGAGGACTCGCGTCGCGCCGCCCCCACTAGGTCCTTATTCGCGTAACCGGCCCGGCCCGGTCGCTCTATCCCCAAACCTACGTGTTTCTGCCCTCTTCAGCAACGTCCTGAGCCGAGGTCGAGCCCCATAGGGGGTGCCCTCAGGCTATTGCCTAAATTTTTAGGGGTGAGAGTTTCCCGCTCCCCCGCCAGCCCGGTAGGTAGTAAAGGCCGCCTTCGGCCAACTACCGACGTCCTCTCAAAAAAAAAAAAAAAACCTAGTATCTAAACCTTGGGAGGGGATCGTTGGTGTGCGTAGCTTTCCCAGATGCTTACCCCGTGTGATTCGGCGGAACACCACTGGGTTTTAGTCGGTAGCCCCCCCTTTATCATGGGGGGTGAGTCCCACATAACCACCTTACCCCCCACCAGCGGTATGCGTTAGACATGTCCCAGGGAGATGAGAAAAAAAATATATATATCACATTTATGAAAAAAAAGAGTAGGTAAAATTTTTACAATAAAATACCTTGTGCGGCGGCGCGCATTAGTATCTACAAACGTAGGTTCCTTAAAAATAACTTTGTGATGACATAACGCAATATTTTTGTACTACGTGACATTAAAAAAAATATATATATATCGTTATTTTTCCTAACAATTGTCATATTCAAATTTGAAGAGTGGTTTTAGCTGAAATGAAATAAAATTACCTTTTTTTGCATAGGCTTAAAATAGCACTTAAGTATATATCGTCAGTACATACAAATGAAAATTTACCACCGTATTCGGAAAGTAGCTTATATCGAGAAGAACCGGCAAGAAACTCGATAGTTACTCTTTTCATCGCCAAATTTACAAATATAATAAATATAATATATCATCTTGCATAATTGCATCTTGTATACATACCATTACACCTGCAATCCCCAAAGAAGAAATAAATAAATAAATAATAAATAAATAAATTTTTTTATCATAATACTCCATCGACTACTTGGCTCTGGTTTCATTATTTTAACTAACCTGTTAAGTTTTATTGCCTACTTTAAATACAATTTACGTCATATTATCATTAAAATTCATACGCCTTCTCGAAATTTCATCAATGTTACGGACGGTTATGTAATAAAGATAAAATATATTCACACGCATTTTTAATACATAAAAAATTTATGCAGTGCTTTCACTCTTAAAACTTTCCTTAGTAAATTTAATTTTCAAACCGTATACATTTTGGTCAGTAAATATTAGTCTGTGATTTTTTAAAATTAAAAAATTTCTACACATCACTTTCGTAATGATACTTTTGCCATGTGCCGAGGATATATTGATACTATCTTCATAAAATATAGCATATGTGTTATAATATTCTAGTCTATAAAATATATAACTTTTTTCAAACTTTATACATTTTGTGTAAGAGAGAAACAAACATCCAAGCATCATCACTAACATTTGCGCTTATTCTACGTGTGTCCTTACTGAACGTGAAATAAACCTATCTGTCTGTTTATCCCCTACGACTTTTGCCTAAACTACTTCATCAATAGCGATGAAATTAGGCACACCTAGTGGTTCAGCCTGTGAAAGGACAACGGTTTTGTTCACCCCGAAAAATTATATAGATACCACTGAACATTCATGGTCGTTACACACCGAATTTCACGCAGTTGAATCCGCATCCAAAAGCCGGTATCTTAGATTTTATATCTATACTAAAATTATAAAGCTGAAGAGTTTGTTTGTTTTTGTTTGAAACATTTTTATAGTGTTAGATAGCCCATTTATCGAGGAAGGCTATAGGCTATATAACATTAACCATAAACGCGGGTTAAGCCTCAGGCACAGCTAGTTTTAAAATATTTACTAAACGCCATTTTTGAAACATGTTTCAAACTATTTTTGAAACATTTGGAACCTTGAAAATAAAATTTAAGAACGTGTAACGATAGTAATTTATCTATTAAAGGTAACTAACAAACAACTTTAAATATTGATTCACAATAACTAGCTAGAGGCAATAATAAAGTTTGATCATTTGCACATTTAATTCATGGCTAATCAATTCATTTAATTTCCAATTTGCAAATGCAATGGTCCCTGATCTTAAGTTAATTGTAATTTATGACTCTCCAGAGCAATCATCAAGTACTTATGTTTTCAAGTAAATTAGATATAATTTATATTTTTTTGCAATATTGTCTGTCCTTGTTCACAAATTGTCTCATTACAATTTTAATGACATGCTCATTTATAGAGAACGAATCGTACGGAGAATCGTAGAACCTGATATTATTATTTTAATTATCCCTTCGGTAAGTGTGAAATTCCCTTAAAGAAAGTGTCAAGCGCGGGTTTACCTTTGTAGGCACGATGAGCATGCCTGCAACCTTAACTCGATCTTCAGTACACATGTGCAACAACACGCCAGGAGACTTATCTACATAGCTGGACAAACCCTTATATCATCATCTCATCATCTTCCTAGCGTTATGTCCTGTGCTGACGGGGTCCGCTTAAATCATGATTAGGGTTTAGTGAGTCTGATAATTACATTGAAGCGACTGCCGAAATGACCTTCGTAACCCTAAGATAGGGGAACCAGACAATTTTTGGATCAGGGTTACAAATCTGAAGTTGTTCGAATTTGCAGGTTTCATCACGATGTTTTCGCTCATCGTTGAGCTAGTAGTATAAATACGTACATTGATTTGAAAAATCCAGAGGTATGTGCCCAGGTTTGTACCCGCACTCCTCGGTTAAGAGGCGCGTGTCCTTACCATTGAGCTACCACCGCTCACATGGACAAACTCTTACCTGGAGCATCCAACAATTTATAAATATTTCCTTAGTAAGTAGATATTCTTGCATAACTACACACATACTTACTTACTTATCTATACTTATAATAAATCTGTAGAGAGTTCAATTCTGTACATGAAATATATTTTCAAAATAACTATCAGGGGGTGATTAGTGATCGATACTGATGCCAAAAATGCAATCAGTAAAATTTTTGTCTGTCTGTCTGTTCCTTATAGAAACAAAAACTATTCGACGGATTTTAACGAAACTTGGTAAAATTATTCTTCATACTCCTGGGCAAGTTATAGTATACTTTTCATCACGCTACAATTAATAGGAGCAGAGTAGTGAAGGGAAATGTTGGGAAAACGGGAGAAGTTACTCCATTTTTTAAGCTTCCGTCGCGTGTGCAGCCTTAATGGTTAAAGTTACATAGAAATCATGTATGACGGAAATATTCTTTATAATATTAACCATAAACGCGGGTGACACCGCTGGCACAGCTAGTATCTAAATAAGTCGCTAATCCGAACTGTATTTTCGGGAAGCGGAGCCCACAAGCTTATTCAAAGGTTAATCTGCGTTATTTAAATTTGATGATCTACAAATTTTATTTAAACTTTTTTTCGAGTACTTAGCGTTTCTCCAAAATTAAAAAAAAAACACTTTTTTTTCACACCTCGGGCGTGATTTTGAAAAAAAACTTTCACATTTCGTTTTTAAATCTTTCAAAGTAACTTTTATCAACAAATTCAAGTATTTATCTCAAAATTCGTATTTAAAGGCCTATTTTCTTTGACTAATTATTATTCGACCAGCTTCTTAAATCACTTCAGGTCGTCGACATTATTTAACTTCTTTTTTTAATTTAAGTACGCTTTTTACATTAAAACCTGATAGAAGTAATACAAAGTAATACTCTTACAAATGAATAGTATTGCTTCAATAAATACACCTAATATACAACGGTTGGTTGGCCAGACGTCACAGTCTACAGAACTCAAATCAAGACAAAACAACAGTATTTATTACACTGTAAATGAAGTAGTTTATAATTACCGGTTCACGGACCCGAAATAACACGTTGTGTGAGTAATATTTTATAACAAGAGCTGAACGAAGACTTTCTATTTCGACGAAAGTGAGTATGCGGACTTAGGAACCCTAGATTTTACCGTGATCTAGTTACACTGTCGTTTTTGTTTCATTACCATTATCCGTTCCGGAATTCGACCGGTAATGGAAATTATAATACATTGGCGTAACGGACTGGTTATGTTGAATGTTGTTTTCGAATGTTTTTCAGGTTTTAATGTGAGAAAGTATGCATATATTTGTATTTACAATCTACTTATTTTTTTTTATATGACTTGAGCTCCGTAATATAACTGGTTGGTATTTGGTCACCCGGTCAAAAACTACCCATGATAGAAAATACATGCATAGAGTCAACTGTGTTATATACATCTTATGTAGTCCTAGTAGGTATGCAATCCTTTATGATAAAATAATTATTCGTAATAAAATGCCATTATTCTTGCTAGCGACTAATAATAAATAAATTGAGCAACTAATTCCAATACGAAGAGTGATTTTTATTGCCAAAATAAAAATAAATACATATCATGTTGATTAATTAATTACGCGTTTTCAGTCATCGTGGCTTAGTCTAATTACTGTAAATGTAAATATAACCTAATTAATAAACCTATTTATAGTTTTATAGAACCACAGGAAACAAGTTGTAAATATGTTTAAATTACAGCAAGAAGATAAATGGAGGTGGTCAAAATATTAATTTACCATACTCGTAAAAACATTATGATATATGATATGTCATATATCAGTTTAAATCAATGTTTTTCAGACTGGGCTGGGTTAGATGGACAATCGTGAAAAAGAAGTGACAAGAAGCTAGTTCTAAACTAAACAAACCCAACCCGATATACCATTAGTCGCCTTTTACGACATGCTAGGCAAGGAACACAGTTGGCACATTCTTTTTAAGTCCTAGATCAACATGGAACAGTCTGATTTAGCTGAAAGTGGTTAAGGAGCTAACTGCCCTTTAACTCTGCCGACCCCTTCGGATATTACGAGCGTGATAATACAGTGTTTTTCAACGATTGGGTCGCGATCCCCGGGGGTTTTAAAGCCATTGCAGTTATATTTTTGATACTGTGCAATAGCATCTATGATTTGATAAACTATTACTAATTAAGGATACAAGCAAGGGGGTCACGAAATATTTTACCATAATGAGGTCGTGCTATGAGAAAAGGCAAACCACAAAATAATCTAAGTATTTTTCTACATGCAAGTAAGTGTTACTTAGATAAATTAATAACTTAACAATAGTTTAACATTACAATTTAATTATAGTCTTCCATGTTATAACAAAATGCTGATACAATCAATATGTTGCCAATTACTTTAATTATCTACCGACGTGGGCTTAGGAACGGGCGGACAGATTAGATCTCCTACTACGCTACTCAACTAACTCGGAAGCAGTACTGTACTATGAAAACAACTTATTGTCTGCAAAATAGGGGTGTCATTGAAATCGACATCATGTACATTACTATCATTATAAATGCGAAAGTAACAGTTTGTCTGTTACGTTGTTACACCTAAACCATACATACAAAAGTACATACATAACATCACGCCCATAATCCCATAAGGAGTAGGCAGAGTCAAAGGGGCAGCAAGCCTTTTTAACCAGATTAAGTCAAAAATAAAACTCGGCTGGGTTTGATGGAAAAGTGACAAGTGGATAGCTTGTCGCCTGCACAATTACATACCCAAAACCCGATATACTTTTAGTCGCCTATACGACATTCTATGCAAGAAACACAGTTGGCACATTATTTTTAAGTCTCAGACCAACATGAGACTAAATCAATTGGGATGAAATCTGATATGCTAAAAATTTGCACCCTAATTAAGGACATGAGCTACTTTTTAGCGCGAAAAATTTGATAGATCCTATAGAGAGACGATGACGGACGGACAGAGCCTTTATTTATCGCCTTATACTACAGGTGTACATTATTAGCCTTACATAAAGGTAAAGGGCGCACTAAGTTTCCTGATTAACAATCGCCTGTCAGGGACTCGTCTGCAAACATCTAAAGTACAAACGTCAACACAGCAACTCAGGCGCAATTTGAATGAGCAGTGCAGTACTGTACCAAACGTGACAGTATTCAAATACCCCCAGATCCTGCGCAGTGGGCAATGCGCTTACACCCATTGAAGAAGTGACTTGACACAACCGGCGCAGCCAATAGAGTTGGCGCAATTATACAGCGCATAGAAGTGTTTCATATGTCCAGCACACATAATGTAAATACCAACAGCTCATCACATTTGTATGCGCGACATATAAGCTTGTCTACGCGCCAACCCTGAGCCAAAGAGCCGTGGGAAATGACTAGTCCGACTACACACCAAAGAGGAAAACAATGGACACTTCCCTAATGTTTGTGTAATTTCAATGAAATGTATTGATAACATACGCACGATGGCAGCGCGTAGCTGTAATACGAACGGTCGGTAGCACATTTCTTTTTTCGTTTAAGGAGCATCGCTCAGTGTAGGCCAAAGCGAATTCGTAGCGAGACGGTTTAAAGTCTATTATTGATTTATTTCAACTAACACCTAATACCTCAAAATGGAGCAGACAAAAAACACACTTTAGGAATACGAATCTGGTGTGCTCTGGTTAATCTTAAACTTTTATTGTAATCATATTACGGCATCTCCCACAGTCATTTATTATATGATTTGGTTTAGAACTTTAAAAAAGTGTATATAACTCATATATATTTTGACGCTGAAAAAGTAACTACCGCGTTTATGTCGGTTTCTTCTGGGTAGAATCATAAGTGCGACGATTTATAAGTGCTATTTTTGAGGCCTACATAAAAAAAGACATTTTGTTTTTTTTTTATATATTTTACAGCCATTTGGTTAAATTAGTCAACTCATTGAATGTCTAGGCCAAGCATTAAACTACAAAAAACTTAACTAAATATAAAACACTTGCTTCATCATCAACAGGCTGACATTTAATACGTCAAGTTGTTAAAAGTTGAATAATTCTAGTTCAATTAATTAATACGAATCAAATTGGCCCAATTGGCCTTGGCGACCAATTGCTGACTAATTTAACCAGGTGGCTGCGACACATACAATACGTAAACTGTTAAAAAATAACCCTTGCTTTTGGATTTACCGTAGTCAACTAGTTAAAAAGCCAACAAATCGATGTACGATGATGTGTAAACGTAATAACGATGACTACCGCGTACAAAAATTTGATACCTTCGCGGACTGGTAGAATTTGTGCGTTCGCCTTGAGTTTCGTAATCCAAACGAAGGGCGCTAATTGTATATTGGAAAAATACGTGACGGAAGGCTGTGCCACGCGAACCTAGTCAGACTAATTAGACTGCGACGTATCGCTGACTCGAGGTGATCCAGTCCCGGCCTACGCTAGATCGGCTGCCAATTACTGTGTATGTCTGCAGTGCCGGATTAGGCGTACTCTGTAATCATTTTCTCTAATTTAAATACAATTAAGTTAGCAGCCAGTCCTCATTTCACCAGGCTTGTATCCTGGAACAGCATCGCCATTAAATATTGACTGGTTCGATGGCGCATTCGAAAGTGACCTGGTATTATGCGCCAAAAGTTGTGGGTTTGATTCCTACTCAAGAAAAACATCCATGGGATGTGATGAATACTTGTGTCATTTCTGTGCCTGGGTGTTAGTATCTAGTATTTAAATTGATACTTGTTTGTAATACCCTTGTTGCGTCATGGTGTTATCCGTTAGTGCCTAAGCTACTTACTTCGGAGTCAGATCAGTGAATGTGATGGTAGTCTGATGTTTATTAAATCTACACTGATGCAAATCTAAGCCATTTTGCTTTAGTACTCAAAAAAAAAGTACCAACAGTGTTTCTAGCCTAGCATGTCGTAAAAAGCGACTAATGGTGAATTAAGTTGTGTTTGTGATATCTAAGTGACGAGCTACCTTCATGGATTGCAGTTGTACCTTATAGTATGTGTGTATGTTTAAATCGAAACTCGCTACGCCGAGACCATGTTTTAAGCTCATCCCTAATAAGAACAAAAAATACCAATGATGTGTACCAATGAGGTGAGCTATACTTAAGATACTGGGTTAACGCAAAGTTTCTAGATGAGCTACTCATGCGCATTGCTCAGAGCTCACTTCTGCTTAGTAGTTAGTCCGGCACTGTAGTACGACTATTTATTCGTAGCTCTTTTGTTTAGTTGTTATTGAACGGGTAATTAACAATGCCTATTTAGTATAAAGAAGTATTGTACGTTTAATCGTTATACTAGTATGTTCTTATACGTAATTAATTATGTAGCGGCGATTCCGCATACCGTAAAAAATATTGTCTATTGCAAAAAGGGTATTATATACTAAGGGTAAAGTATTTTTGACTTTTTATTGAAAAGGATTTTTCTAAAACAACCACCATCTTTTGCTCGCTGTACCTAATCATAAACACTGAAAAAAAATATAAACACTGAAATTGACATAAGATAAAAGATATAAACTTTATTGCATTAACTACCTTTATTACATTAATTATAAGTAAGTACTAGTTGTTACTAGTACTTTAGTTAGCTCTGATTGGTAGTATTCGGTCTGTTACAGAAATTCCACCATGCGTCCTCCGCAAATCTGTATATCTGCACAATCTCTACAATACATACATCAGGAATAAAAAGGAGCTTAACGTCCACACATTCATAAAATACATATCGTATAGGATTGGGATAACATAGGTACAATAAGTAAACTCATATTATAGCTAAACATCGTACTAATCTGGTAAAATTAACCAAAAAAGAGAACCTGTTTATATAAATTCAGCTATACAAGTATTCCGAATATTGTAAAGTGATATGAACGCCAGTGCTACACATGAATAAACATTGGCATATGCACAAGCCACAAGGAACAGTCTAGAAGCGGGCATTGAGCGAACAGAGAAGTAATTTAGCAATAAGGACGAGCCGCCATTTCGCACATCCTCTAGGCCGAGCGCACACCTAATATGATTATTTATTTATTATTTTCTAGCTCGTGCCCGCGGCTTTGCTCGCGTGGTACATCGATGATACATAGCTTATATGTTATTCGGGTGTATGAGCTATATTATTCTAAAGTTTCATTAAAATCCATTCAGTAGTTTTTTGTGAAAGAGTAACAAACATCAATCCATATATACAAATTTTCGCATTTATAATATTAGTAGGATTATGACCAGTGGTGGATTTACACTAGGGGCAGTCGGGGCTAGTGCCCAGGGCGGCAAATTTTCTAGAGCGGCAAAATTTGGAAACTGAGAAAAAAGTCTCTTTACAATATATAACCGGTCAAGTAGTTCCGCGCATACACAAAAAAAAATGTGAAGTGGACGCTCGATTACGTCATCGCGACGGGCGGTCGGGGCGTGCGACAAAAACTCAACATACGAAACTATTAAAATAAAATTTAAGTCATAGGGCGGCATTTTCTTCAGTGCCCCAGGGCGGCACAAATTTAAATCCGGCCCTGATTATGACTGCCCCGATAGTCTAGTGGTAGCATGCGCCGCCTAAGGACCAAAATGTCCCGGGTGCAAATCCCGGGTTAGGCCAAAAATTTGTGGTTAGGTATTTCAATATTGAAATTACTCTGTAACAGCCCGGAGTCAGAAAGTTGGCGGTTTATCACACTCGTTCCTCGGAAAGGACGTTTAACCATTGGTTCTGCGCCTGATCTCACTTTGGTTACGTCGGGTTGCCGGCTCACCGGATTATGAGAGTGAAGGAACAGAGAGTGCGCCTGCGTTTGCAGACACTTGTGCACTATATATATCTTCTGCGTAGTTGGCTAATCCGAAATCGATTAGGAGGATATTATTATGATTATTTAACAATCATCATATGACATATTGGTGTGACACTTGGAACAGAAACTGGATAAACTATAAGGGCACCCATCAATATTCTAGCCGGTTACATCTCGATAGAATTAACTAGCCAGTAGTATTTCTGTAGGTATATTTATATTTTTATTGGTCTATGATAACAAAATTCAAGGATAACAAACGCAAAAAATAAAAAGGTTAAATGGCAATTAATTTTTTTTAAGGCTAAAGCCAGCTACCTAAAAAGTATGCGTAAATATAAACCCAAACTGTGTGCGTACTCCCTTAGACCATGATAAAGGGGTTGCGAGGTCAATCAAGATCACACGAAATGTATTATCGTGTCACATGACCGAGCTATGAAAGAGCAGTTCTCATGTGATGCAACCGTGCTATGTGCGAAGGTCACAGGTTCAACTGCTGATAGTAATCAGTCTTGTCTATGCGTCTCATCTCGCAGGTTGGTTAGCTTTAGTAGTCTGACCCGGATTTGCTTTGTTTTTCTACAACAGACAATTGTTATCGAACTATTCAACCACTATACGGCTGTATTAGTGGTTACTTGGTGGTGGTAACTTGAGTTATAGCACATAAAATAAAGCTTTTTTTATTGACTACTTTTATTTGGTTACTATGATAAAATTGGTTTTATCATAGAAATCTGTAATTAATCATAGATACATATTTGGGTAAATTGGGTATATGTTTTATCTATAATAAAAAAAAATGTAGTCAATGGATGCCCTCTAGCCTCCGTAGCGAGTCTCATGTATAATTCTATCTCCAAAATAAAGCTTTACGCGCGTGAAGATTCAATGATGGCCGCCTATATTATGGCCAGTTTAGCCTTATTAGATTACGAAATGGAATGTAATGAGATCGTCTATTCCTCTAAGGTCCCGTAAGCAACAGAGGTTAACCGAATAATTTAAATGCGCGACCCAAATGCATTTGTTACCCATTCGTTAGTAGTAATAAACATTGAACGCTACGTGATCTGTGTAAATAAATAGCAAAAGCGTGAGTGGTCTAAATCATTAGTAGTAGATAAAACACCTTTTTATTACGCTCAAATGTACCGCTAGATATTTTACGGTATTTGGTGTTTGAAGTAAAGTCCTGAGTCCTACTAAGAAGTAAAGTAGATACCTAGGTGTCAGAGTGATCCTAATAACCAACATTGTACAATCCGCCAATCTCATCTGGGAAACGAACTAAAGTACACGCTGCATATAAACGCCTGCTGATATCAGCGGAACGTGAGATTGCCGGACTCCTTAGGCTCTAGGCATACGAAAATTTAACCAAACAAACATAAACATAGCATGACGCCCATAATCCCCGAAGGGGCGCGCAGAGTCAAAGGGGCAGCAGGCCCCTTTAACCACATTCAGCCAAAAACAAAACTGGGGTTAGATGGAAAATTGTGAGAATGTAGTCTCAAGTGGCTAACTCGTCGCCTACACAATCACATACCCAACCCTATATACCATTAGTCGCCTTTACGACATGCTAGGCAAGAAACACAATTGGCACATTCTTTTTTTAGTCCTAAACCAACATCGTACATATGAAAATGTAAAAACGGTTATAAGTTAACGATCGATAATATTTTTTTACAGTAGTTTTTATTTATCTTTGATTTTATCGATCGTTTTTGTTCTGTTCTTACGAGTACGTAAGAACAGGAATATAAAAAAAATCTTGAAAAAATGCAAAGCTATACGTTTATAACATTAACGAATGCCTGTCTCTTCTAGCTCCGACTGCTGCAATGCGGCTGATCAACTGCGTTTAGGTACTCCTTCATATTGCACATCTCTTGCTTGATTGGCAGTTGGACAAATGATGCAAAGAATGAACCAAGGACTGGACTAGACTGGACTGAGCGAGTCCAGTACTAGTGTATGCATTTAAGGAGAGATATCGATTTTTCTCTACATGCTCTATTACTATGGTAAGCCTAAGCCCTATTCAATTTACTTTACTTACTTGTGACCCAAACCAGGGGTTCACTGGCGAAAACTGGTATATAACAACACAAGGTGAGCCAGATAGCACCTCGCAGCCAGGACGCATACTAAACTAGCTAGCAAGTGACTACGTCGTTGAAGAACTACTTTTAAGCGGGTTCCCGACGTGAAATGATAGCTTACACCCGGCAATGACTTGCTGCCCGCTCGAGACGGGAATAATAAGCAGTAGAACGCGTGCAAGCTTTCTTTCTCGGACCACCTGCTTGAAACTGGTTGGCGAGACGAGCCAGCAACGCCTGTGTTTGCAGTTGATGACATGCTGTCTTTTGTTTTTAATTAGGCATAGTACGATGACTTACTGTTGTGGGTTTTGTTGATGAGAATTGGCCGATGTAGAAGATTATAGATTTTGAAAATAATCAAGGATTAAAGAAATTGGAAGGTATCTAGCTCTACCCTGTGTAATAGGCTGAAATTTAAAGATTGTATTCTCGACTATTACTAGAGTAATTGATATTGTGATTGGATAGCATCTTTATATCGATTATCGACGACCGCCACGACGTCAATATAGCCCTGACAATGCTTGCAGACAGCAAGCATTATCAGTTCAATTAATCTATTTATTGTAGTAAATGTACATACATACATACATAACATCACGCCCATAATCCCTGCAGGGGTAGGCAGAGTCAAAGGGGCAGAATGCTCCTTCAACCACATTCCTTCAACCACATTCAAAAATAAAGCCGGGTTGGGTTAGATGGAAATTTGTGAAAAAGCACACACCCAAAACCCGATATACCATTAGTCGCCTTATACGACATGCTAGGCAAGAACCACAGTTGGCATATTATTTTTAAGTCCCAGACCAACATGGGACAGTGGGCTGGGTTGGATGAAAAGCTGTGAAAAAGGAGTGACAAGGGGCTAGCTCGTCGCCTACTCAGTCACATACCCAAAAGCCCGTAAACCATTAGTCGCATTTTACGACATGCTAGGCAAGAACCACAGCTGGCACATTCTTTTTTTTGTCCCAGATTAACAGGCCAAGTCTCAAACCAACAAGGGACTGTTACTTTGAATAATTTTATTCGTCGACATGGCAAAAACTAAATGGTAAATTGTAGTCGTTATTTAAATTCTCCTTAAAGTCTTCGTAGTAGGTTATCATCAGGACAATTGGCAATCGTCATTCAAGAAATTTAGAAAAGTATTTACGTCTTAGTAACCTAAATTTGCGAATATATCTCAAAAATGCATAATCATAGAAAGCATGTAGGAAGCCATTATACTAAGTTAATACTGAACAATACGTTGCTATGCTAAATGCTAGTGAAGAAATCTTAAGAGGCAGCTTTATGCACCATTAAAAATTGCACACCAGGTAAGTAATAACTCTTTCTCTATGAAACCTGATCTTTCCCAATTGGTAGTGTAGTTTTGCAAACAATGTCACGCGTGACCAGAATGTTATGTACAATTGCCCAACCACCGTTTGGTAACAATACTTGTAACGTATGTGTATTTTATGTGAGAGCGTAAGTAGCAGTGCAGTAGGTAAATACTCAAACATGTGCTTGTATCTTGTACGCTGTACAAAAGTCTAGGAAGGAGTTTGCTTCTTCTAGGTAGTTATAATTCTATTGCGATTACAAAAGATAAAAGCCAAAAGTCAAAACACTCTTTATTTATATAATATCTTTATTAAGTACCTACATTACAAAAACACTCATTTTTCTTCAGACTTGATAGAATAAGAGTACACAATTATTCAAAACGCAACACCAACTCAGAAAGTGCAATGGTGAAAGAGAACTTCGTCAGAGCAGTATGACCATCAGTTTACAAATTAAGATGAAACAAGATCTTTAAGTCTTAATGACAAATGAAAAACACGTGTATTGACACGCCGTTAGTGCAATGATTCAGAATAGATAGTACTACCGTGGTCCAGACTTTGAGTCGAACGTTAAAGACGCAGACCTTATCGCCGCACCAGGTCAACTACCTGATTACATACATACATACATAACATCACGCTTATAATCCCCGAAGGGGTAGGCAGAGTCAAAGAGGCAGCATACCCCTTCAACCACATTCAGCCAAAAAATAAAGCCCGGCTGGGTTAGATGGAAAATTGTGAAAAAGCAGTGACAAGCGGCTAACCTGTCGCCTACACAATCACATACCCAAAACCCGATATACCATTAGTCGCTTTTTACGACATGCTAGGCAAGAACCACAGTTGGCATATTCTTTTTAAGTCCCAGACCAACATGGGACAGTGGGCTGGGTTGGATGGAAAGCTGTGAAAAAGGAGAGACAAGTGGCTAATTCGTCGCCTACTCAGTCACATACCCAAAAGCCCGTAAACCATAGTCGCCTTTTACGACATGCTTGGCAAAAACCTCAGTTGGCACATTCTTTTTTTTTGTCCCAGATCAACATGGGCCAAGTCCCAGACCAACATGGGACAAAAAGAAACAATCTGATTAGTGATGATATAGGAATTCGTTGTGTGTGGTAATACAAATACTTAATATACAAGCAAGTCACTCCGTCTATACTGACCAGCGGTTCAACAATCAGACTGTAAAACTTGAGCGGGTCTTCGCGCTTCAAGCGCTCGTAACCTAACACCTGTATCCATAGATATAAAATTACTTACCATTTATTTAATATGAGGTTTAATAACCTGACAGAGACGGAATGAACGCGACACGAAGTTGATCATAGCCTTGTTTTAAGATCTCAAATATATTTACTCCTTGCCGTTCACAAGTTCACATTGTCAGACAGCGTGAAAGAGACACACAGGTCAAAGGCAGCATTAGCGCCCGGGTCGCGTATTAACTAAGGTCATTTTAAGACGCTGGCTGATAGTGGGGTGATGCATCGCGCTGGTGGGGTATTACTCTCCGATACATGTTTGGAATAAATTGCGACGTAGATCACGTCTACCTGTCTCAAGATTCAGCGGCTACGAATAACTTTAACGAAGGAAAGCGCGTAGTGTGCGGTCGGCACTAAATGCACGTAAAAAGAGTATACATTTGCGTTTGACTTAAGTAGATAAATCAGCGAAAATCTTGGTGTTTACTTCGTATTTCATTGCGCACTATCGCGCTAATGCGCATCAAAATGGAATACGCCAAGGGTGCGTAGAAAACACGGAACATTTCCCTCGCCAACATAAAAAAAATCAAGTTACATTTACTTACCATGTTGGAATTCTTCAACATGGTAAATGAATGTATGTCGTCTTCATGTAGAACGTAGGTAGAAATCCCTACTTTTTCATGACCGCCAAAGACTAAATACTTAGAACCGATTTTCCGTAACGAAAGTTCTGAGGGCCACTTCTACGTATACCTATTATAACTAAAATAGGTGAACATTCTTTGTTACGCCAATGTGCGTAATACATTTCAATTTTCATGTTTTTCCGCATAGGTACTAAGTAAATGGCTTTGTGGTAAACACGTAACGAATACCTTCCAAAATATTGCGTAAAAGTCACAAAAGCAAATTGGACACAGAAACGGCAAAGTATAAAGAATTTGGCTTGGTTTTATGTTCTTCGGATAATCTATTAACAGAAGTGAAAAGCGGGTACAAAGATGTCGCTATAATATAAAATCCAGAACTCCTACTCTTATTGATATCGCAAAATGTCGTAGCAGAAATTCAAAACGAAACTTTTTTACTGTGCTTTTGTAATTTTTTTTTTTCTTTGTTAATATTGTTCGATCGATTATGTAAGTATACGCCAAGTGACTGCCGCCAATTAATAACTATGCGGGCCCGATTTATGGTATTTTTATAAATTTTCCTTTTGTTTCAATTCTGAGGCTTGTTGATATTTTATTTTATTTTATATACCTATATAAAATTTTCCACAGCGCCCCATATATGGAAAAAGCGTAGTATTTGTAAAAAATAAAATTACAAACAATACTTTAGTAGAGTAATGCGTAAATGATTAATTATTCAATAACCTTTATTGATATAGGTACTCACGTAAATGTTTGTAATTTCCCAGAACTGATATTTGGACAAATGTTTTGCCTGCCCAATGTAACTTGACACTTCACAAAGCAAATGACAAAAATATTACCAATGAAATAAATATTAGGCGTGGGATTCCTTTATGTTTGTCTCGAATGCATAACCTTGTCAGGTTAAGAATCAATAGCATGACGGATATTCTTCATAAACAATTTTAAGGACATATTGGATTTATGTAGGTATGTATCTAGGTACCTATCTTCCAACTGTGAAACGGCAATACTTGGCTTAGGTAGATACTTGTAACCCCCCCGCCGGGGTCTTCGGTTTGGCGTACCGGGGGGGCTTAGTAGGCCCTGGTGCAGGACAGGGCCGAAGCTAAGAGAGACCCCGAGGTGAGCTGCGACTGCTCGGCATTTCCCACCGAGCAGTTGCGGCACCGGCCGCAGCCCCCTGCGGCCGGACTAGGATTGCCGAGGAAGAGGAGGAGCTGAGTGTGTCGTTGCTCGCCTCCCTATCCTCGGCAACCCGACAGGGGCGCGCTGGGTCGCGCTGTGGTGGGTCGCAGAGGGATTGAGCGTCTCGATGCTCTCCCTCTGCGACGACAGGGCTAAGCCCTCAATCTGGGTCGCCGGGCGGAAGGCGGCCCCTTCGACGAGGCGCTCTCCGCGTGCCCCTCTGGCTTAGCAGAGGGCACAGCGCGAGAGTGGGCCCACGACGCCGGTCACGGGGATGATCGGCGTCTGAATACTGGGCGGAGTGGTTGAGACATGCTGGGTGGCCTGGTATGTCTCGACGCGCGCGCGTGCTCGGTGCTGTGCATCCGACGACTGTTGGGTGGTGTCCGTGGGCTGCACAGCATCGACCACCGCCGCGCGAGGTGGGCCGCGTAGCGCGGCACGCGCATCACCGGAGGAGCAGTCGTATAGTCCCGACAGTGGGGATACAGGCTCCTCCGGAACTGCGCCGCTGGAGGCCACGTTGGGGTTTTAGTCGGTTCAAGTCCGACACACCGCCCTCTGCTTCCCCGAGCAGAGGGTGACGGCTCGTGGGAGTTTCCCCAACTAAAAAAAAAAAAAAAAAAAAAGGTAGATACTTGTAAGTAATTAAAATACTCATCTACACTATTATGATAGAAGAGAGATTTTTATGTTACGAGTAAATTAAAAACTACTGGACCGATTTCCAAAATTATCTCATCATTAGAATGTTACATTATCCCAATATTTTGAAAAAGTTAGTTTGGGTTCTTAAATAAATGTCCACCTATGCGAAGCCGGGCCGCTAGTTAGTTATAAATACATAAACAATATTGCTTAATTGCTTGTCCCATGTTGGTCCGGTACTCAAAATAATGTGCTTCACACCAAGCATATCGTTAAAGGTGACTATGTTGTACTGCAATTTAAACATTTTAATGATTCAGAAATAAAATGTATGTGTAGATATGTATTGCATATTACGTAGCTGTAGGTATCTATCAAAGTAACTTCGTATTAATATGGAAGTCTCAATATGTAATATTACTTACTTATGTGCCTATTTATTTGAAGTATTTGCTTAATTCGAATCAATTACTTCGAATGACGGTGGTTAGGTAGGTACCTATGTATTGTCTATACAGAATGCCTGCCGATAGACTAACTAAAACGTTCATAAGGTAATATTGCCGACTAATTCATAGCAGGCGTTTCATATAATGATATTAACGGTTTCATTACAATTAACCTTAAGTTCAGTGATTTAAATCAAATATTTCAGCACTTTGTTCTCCAAATTAATGATATCTCTTTCTTCTTCAGATAAGCGAAGAATATCATAAGCTGAATTATTTACACCTCTCCGTTTTACCCCACTCTTACATAGACATGTAGGTAAGTAAATTCAGAAAAATTTAAAAGTTGAAACTTGCTTTATCAGCCACTGTGTACCTAGGTTCATCATACTAAGGGTACGATTTGAACAAAAACTACTAAATCAGCGAGCGAGTAACATAGGTAGGCTATATTTTATCCCCGTATTTCCACGGGAAGTACACAGGTGAAACCGCGTGTCATGGTAGTAGTAAATAAAAAGGCTAAGGTCAATACGAGCTATTTAATAACGAATTTAAAAACCTTAATAATTATGCATCTATCATTATCAGGTTTTCTAGTTATCTTGACCGCATTTCTTGTTCATATCTTGATTATAATTGCACTTAGGTAGATATATGTTAAGCGCGCATTTAATAATGATACCACTGTATTTAAATATAGATTTATATGAACACGTTAATAGACACGTCACCTTCAAATTTTGGCACTACAAACTCCTTTCATCAAATCATTTAGGTAAGTATCAGTCTGAATGAAGTAGATACTTAACTATGTTTAACCAGATTTTTTTTTCTTCTGGCCTCGTTGCAGCCAATGCCATAATTGGCCATGTAGCAGAGAGTAGCGACGGGCAAACTCCTCAAGATAGCTCGGGTCGATCATAACTGACCAGATCATGACAGTCATCAAATGCGTCACGTCTTACTGTTGGATCAAAAATACGTGCTTATGAATTTCCAATAAGTAATAAGAATCACCCAAAATCCATTTTTCAGGTAGACATGTCATATAGAAATCACTTCAGCGTATTACCTAAATACTTGTAAATTTACACTGAATCGGGAATCTATATCAATATCTGTATACACTCTCTTTGATTAAGTACCTACTTACTTGTGCAGGTAAGTAGTTACACAAAATTAGACGAGTTAACTTAACTTTTATTCAAAGTATCCAATTAAGTACTTCTTCTAGTGTAGTAATCTACATAGAAGGCCTTGAGATGTGGAGCAATGACATAAAAATGAACACATGCATTATCATGGGCATTGCAACATATTTAAGAAAAAATAGACCATATATAATTACTAAGTACTATAATCATGAGCAATAAAACAAATTAAGTACATTTATGTTTATAAACATTTCTGTGTATCTATCTGACATATGTACAAGTTGGGTAGAATATGTAGCTACGGTTAAAAACCAACCGTGAGGAATCCAGGATTTTTTTTGAAGAGGGCTTTATGTAGTACCTACCTACATAATAGCACAGAGTAATAATATACTACTCTGTGCTATTATGTAGGTACTACATAAAGTACTATAATACTATACTTTTGACAAGCTCGATGGCGCATTCGGTAGTGACCCTGCCCCATGCGCCAAGAGTTGTGGGTTCGATCCCCACTCAGGACAAACATTCGTGTGATAAATACTTGTATTTGTTCTGTGTCTGGGTGTTAATATCCAATATTTAAGTATATATTTTTAATACCACTATTGTTTCTGATATAAGTAACATAAGTGCTTAAGCTACTTACTTCGGAGTCAGATCAATGTATGTGATGTCGTTGAATATTTATTTATTTATTATTTATTATTTACTACGTACAAATAATAGGTACATTTCACCTAAGAAGAATTCCGCGACACTTTGAATTTGACGATAAAAGCTACATCCGTATGACAGCCATTCGATTTTTTTTTTCAATTCGATAAAAAGTTCTATGGCAGATAAATCGAATTTTTTATTTATTTTATTTTGAATCCTGATGAAGTAGGCACGTACCTAAATATTTTTTTGTACTGTAAAAATACTAGAAATGTATGTAGATACTGATATTTATTGCTCAAATGAATTGTTTACTCTTTATTTACTAGTAAGTAAGTAGGATACGTACTGGGGTTTTCATTCAGGAAATAGCTATTTTACCGGGAATAAAATAATAATCATGTTGCAGGTGTATACCGCTTGGAAGATGAATAGAAGCTAGTATGAACAATAGGAGAAAACTATGGTCAAACTTATTTTCTAATCTATACTCTTCTAAGTTGATCATTTATATTAGCTCACCATACACATATATGTTCAATACACTATACCTATTTTCTATAAAGCAATATAATATAATAATTAGCACATAATGAGCCCTAATTCTGTGTCATCTTAATTAAATATTAGCTCCAGTTATACTGTTGGCTAAGAATCCCATGAATCTGATAAGATAAAATTGTATTTGTCCTAACGATTGCATTTGACAAAAACACTATAAAATGGTAGCCCATCTATGGGACCCATTAGTTTGTGAGACAATTTATCTACAAAAGTTTGTGTGCACACCTTTTGAAGATGAGGGCTTGTGTTATATTCGCGCTTGTGGTAAGAAACCTTTTATATTCTAGATATTGCAATGGTTTAGTAAGACAAACTTGTATCAACAAAATCTAACTACTTACCTAATTTTGGCAGAAAATTCTAAATAGGCAAAATATACTTTTCTTCATCGCCATTCAGAAGATTCATACCGAAAGCTATATGCATTTAAGTACAAGATTAGAGTCGGTTGGCACTAACTAAACCCATTTGATGATTAGTCACCAAAAATATAGGTTTATTCTAGCTTAGGATGTAAACGTATTTATTTTTTCAGTCTATCCAAACCCACATAATAAACACATCTAGGCTGAACATTTTTCTATGCTATGTTTTAATTGTTTTACCTACTCCAATTCTTTTACAGATATGCTCGGCGGTAGCTATTCCAGCAGATGTTGAACGTTCCGTGGTTATTCGTCACCGTAGACAATTGGACGTCTTTACTAACACGAGGTATTTACCTCCTCCCCTTAAAAGAATATATTTACTAGAAAATTATACCAAACACTTATTACATGACTTAATTGTCTCTCAGGGAACTAATCGAGCAATTAGTTACGAACCTCCGCAAGGCCGCCTCTGAAGCTCTGGAAGCCATCCGCATCTTTGAGGCCGGTCTCATAGAGGAGGCTAAGCAGGTCCGAGAGAAGATCGCCGGCGACATTCAGAAGCTAAGGGATCTGGTAGCTCAGTCTATACAGGGAGTGTTGGACAAAATTACTGGGACTGGTGCTGCCGTGAAGGCTTGTGTGACAGTAAGTTAAACTTAAAGTGCTTAGAATCCCTAGAATTTTGGAGAGCATAGGTAGATGCAGTAATAATGTGCTGATTGTTAGGTATTGCTTCTTGAACTAAACTTATTTAAGTATAGACGTGTTTTGAATTACGTTATAAACCAAATAAACTATTAGTCTCCCTTTACGACATACTCGGTAAGGAGCACTGTTAGTACATTATATTCTATACGTTAAGAATATCATATGAAATAAAATGTAATGAAATGATTTATTTCTGCAAGTAGATTTGTAACAAATTCTTTTGCACGTCACACCTTTTTACCCTACCTGCATCTCGACGTGAATGGCCTAAACTCATGAGATAGCCTTTTTTAAGAACATGTTTAGGTACTTAACTCTTATATGTGGTACATTAAAATATCATGATTAAAAACTTCACTGTGCATGCGAGCAGATTATCTTGTCCAAACATTTTTATCATTCAAATAATCGTCTATTTTGTAGTAACCTTTTCTTATTAAACATGATTCAATATAAGACTAAATTTTATGCGTGGGTAATTCAATAACATTTTGAGGCAGTTTGTTAAATATTTTTATGCTTAGACATACAAATGAACCACTTATCCTATTAAAGACTGATTTTGGAATGGCGAGTTTGTATTTATTTCTTGTATTAAACCGATGATCATCAGATTTCTTATAGAAATCATCTAAGTTTTTATGTACATAGATAGGTACTACGATCAAATATGATTAGGAAGCTACGGTCAATATATTTATCTCTTTAAGTGAGTCACGATATCTACGTACTTATCTAATGAGTGCCTATTTGAAATTGTTATTTGAGCTCACACTTTACTCGCCCTAAAAACTTTCCTTGCAGTCAAAACGCAGCGATGCCGATTCCCTTTTCAATGAAACCTTCACTAAAACCCTCGAATGTGCGGATGAGCGCATTGGAGAAATCGGTGTCCAGATAGAAAACCTCAAGAACAACACCAAAAACGCCATTGAATTCGCCAACAACGCCATGGAGGAGATGAAGAAATGCGTGACGGAAAGTCCCGGCAATATTCTGACGGTCGGGATGTGTCTCGGAACCGTGGCTGTGAAGACCGAAATGAAGGGAGTCGTTTTCATAGCTCAAAGTGGATTTTCGGTAAATATGTTGTCCCTTTGACTCTGCCTACCCCTTCAGGGATTACGGGCGTGATGTTATGTTATGTTTATGTTGTCTATTTATATTTATTCGCAATCGTCAATGATAGGCACCTCTAAATTCATTGGTACATAGGAGTTCAGCTTTAATTTTGATCATCTTGTTACCTTCTTAACATTTAACTCGACGTAACAATAAAATTACCATGTTAAAAAATTTCATATTTATTAAATTTATCGTCTAAAGCATATTTTTACATGCTTAAAAAATACTCTTGGTATAGTTTTTATGTATGTTCTAAGGATTCAAAACCTGATCAATCTAGGTAGGTACATACGCAAAAGTACTAATAACAGATCTAAATTTTCCACAAGTCCAAAGAAAACTGTCGACTCATATTCGTAAATTAAAACGAGTGCTTAAGATAAAATTGAACCTTGAACTATCTGAAAGATTAAAGATTCGTTGGGAGATGTTGTTTTCAAGTTGCGCCAGATTTATTTTATACTACTTATTATTTACTCAATTAAGTAGAATTTTTATACCCAGCTTATTTTTTTAGGTTGCCCGTCTCAATCTTGCTATGGCCACGATCCCAGCAGCTCTGGAAGTCTGCGCGGGAAACCACCTGGTGGCAGCTGGAATGGTAACAGCTAAGATCGTCATGGACATTGGTACCTGCTCTGCTACATCAGTCTTCAATACCTTGACTGGCAACACTGTTTAAAAACTTCGATTGTACACTATTATTGGAATAAATGATTATTTTTGAGACATACGCTAATTGTTTTTTAAGTTATTTTGTAGGAGGCCCTCAATACCGTTTTAAGTTATCATAATTGTTAATCTTTCTATCCCGCTGCATCAACACAAGTAGATAAGCAAAGCCCATACATTTAGGTAATTTTCCCCTAAATTTATTCGGAGGTCCGTCATAAACTATAAATAAATAAAAAAAACTATCTTAGGGGCCCTAGGGTACACAAGAATTTGTGGTTAAAAAAGTTATATTTATTTGTACAGACGACAGCACATTCAGGCTGTAATTTTTTGTTGCGAAACAGCCCTTATCACAACGATATAAGACTTCGCTGTGTTAAGCCTGAAGTGCTGTCGTGTGTAGGTAGGTACTAACATTTCAAGAGTGTCTGACGTATACAATCGCATAATTTACACCACTCCCTCTTGAGCCATGTTTTCAATAAGTAATTCAACATCCCTATTGATTCTCACGTAGTAGTTGCACCTCTCCTCTAACAGTTAGGGCGAGCTTACCTACCTACATATTCTTGTTATTTTTTCCAGCTCTAAATTTTTACCTGTGACATTGGTTTAGCTGTTTAATCAATTAGGTTAATAGGTATATTTTAGTTAGATAAGTATGTCTTGCGTAACTTATCTACTTATTTTTTCTTTTTATCTACCTACCTACCAAACGAAAGTCTAAAATCTTAACCGTGACTTAACGATACCTACATTTACTAGATAGGTACCTACCTACCTACAACCAAGTAGAATAGTTGGTTAAACGGGTGATAAATGAATTACCTACTCAGGTATAGGTAAAAGTTATCATTATTTAGCTATTATCAGACAATGGCAGTGTTTAAAGAATCAACAAATGATACCAAAGACCAGGAGTTGTTTGACAACTCTCAAAAGTCGGAGTAACCGACTGATTAATAAGACATCCACTTGAATAAAGCTTATAAATGGCGAATGAGCTGAATGTGGCAAGGTACTCTCCTACTTACCAAGATGCAGGGTGGATTTGTAATTTTGATTCAGTTCCTTATTTTCCAAGTAAGAATCTAGTGCGGGAACCATCTTATCAAAAAGGTTAAAACATGCCTAATTAATGATAATTATATTTTTAATTTCAGAATGTTTTATCTAAAGAAATAGTAAAAGATACTCGTGCCGTTCAATATGACCGGTTTGAAGATGCTATCTTAGACAATTTTATGCTTGTTGAATACAAGGAACAACGCAGTTTAACAGACATATGGGATAATATAAAGAACACTGCGAAAAATGCCTGGAACTTCCTGAAAAACCTTATAAAAAGTACTAATGAAAAAATAAAAACTTGGGTGCTAGACGTAAAAGAACGTGCGTTGGCCATTAGAAAGTCGTTCGAAGAACATTTGAATAAAATAAAATTAAAGTTAGAAGGCATCATACAAAATTTCTTACAAAATGAAGACGTCAAAAAATGTTTCCAAGTAAGTTTTAGCATGTTTGAAAATTAAAAACTCAAAGTCGGTTGGTAATTTCTGCTAGTCACCCCCAGTTTTATCACCTGTGTCAACTGAGAAAAAAAAATTTGGAAATTCCCATTAGTGTATTATACTTGGTTACTCATTAACTTTTTTGATCGGGTTTATATACGTAAGATTTGAATTCAGATACTTTAAAGCATTCGCCACCTGGTGTGATATATATATATTTTCTTTAGAAAAATTCCCACTCGTCACCAGAGGGGACAAGCTGAGGGTGAAGTGCGGGAATAACCCACGCCGACCAAGGGCGAGCTTGACTCGCTTAGGAGAGTTCCTAAACATGTCTCTCGGTCACGATGTAAACATTTCAAGCGTGCTCTATGGTTATATTTCTACAATACTATTATGTGACTTTTCAATACCCATTTTTTTTACGCGCAATTTTTGTAATTTTTCTTTTATAAGAACCTTCACCTGATAATAATAAACACGACTAAAAAAGAATTAGCGAAATCGGTTCAGCTGTTCTCGAGATTTGCGCTTAGCAACACATTCAGTAATTCATTTTTATATTATAGATTTATTTATCCTTAAAGCGGCAATTAAAAAAACATATAGAAACGTTGTGTTCTTCATTATTACTGCCCTACCTATTACGGTTCATAAAATGCTTGGGGCTTAGTAATAGTTGGCTACCTATGAGTACGGAACCATAACGAAGCTAAGAAAGTTTTTCCGGTTTTATATTTTACAGAATGAAAGCGAATCAATGAACAAAATACTGATGAATGTAATAAAGCATGTTACGTCTTGCATATCGGAGAAAATAAATGGTCTGACACCTCTAGAAAACTATGAAATACTAAATGAAAGCAATTTCATGGAAGAAATTGACGCAAATATCAATATATGCAAACAAAACAAAGAGAATGCGGAACAATGTTTGGAAAATGTGAGACAGGATATTTTAGAAAAAACCGAGGAATTAGAGGACGACGTGCTTAAAAATGTAAGTAATATTTACTCATCGCCTGTGTAGTGGCGAACTAAGCCTGTTTTAGGCCTGGGGCGGCAAAGAGCTGTACGAAGCCCCTAGTAGGGATACGAGCAGTGTTGCTTTCCCGGAATGGGGGGAGGGGTTGTTCCACCGTTTGATTTAGGATGATGAGTACTTGGAGATGGTATGAGGCCCCCCAGGACCTAAGGCCCGGCGCGGACCGCCTCTTACGGCCCCCCGGTTAGTTCGCCACTGCGCCTGTGTACTGTTCCCGACATAAGGTTTTAAAAAAAACTTTTAGACTACTTATGCTAACGCAAAAATCGACATTAACGCGAGTGAAGCCGTGAGCAAAAACTAGTAGGACATATTTTCTTATCTGTCACCGTCTTGATAAAGCCAAAAAAGATTAGCGTTTATCTGGGGGCACGGCAGTGCCCCCGCCAAATCGAGCAAAAAAGCGGCACGGCCGTACCATCCTTTACTCGAAGCAATTCAGGCCATTTTCGACCCCCTGTAACTTCGTTGTGGATAAAACTAGAAGACTGAATTTTCAGTAACCATGCAGACATTGTAAAGACACGGTATATTTCAAATTTCATTCAATTTGAACCAGTAGTTTAAGAATTATAACGGGTCAAAGTTTCTTAATTTTGTCACTCTCGGTACTCGAAGCATTAAGTTGTTACGTAATAATTAACAGCATCTTATAGTGACGCATATCAATATTTAAAATAAATTCTTTATTTTTTTCCACCAGAACATTACATGTTTACACCATTTCACGTTAGTAGAAATGCATCTTAATTGTTAGGTTAGGAAAATATATATGATGTTCTGGTGGAAAAAATAAAGAATTTATTATTATTATTATTATATTTATACCTACCTACCAAACGGCTTAAATAGATCAATCAGACTTCATTAGTAGGACTTCATTACTAATAACTAACTCTAATTGTACATTCATTGTTATTTCCAGAGGTTAATGTCAAGAAGTTTCGCTGATGATATTTTAGAAGCGATAATTACCTGCTCCACCGATGGAATAATAGAGGCATCCGCTGCTATAACCAATGAAATTGTAAACATCATAAAATGTCTTGCACAAATACAAGTTTAGAAAAATGGACCGTACTTACTTCCTATTATTGTATGTGTTTAACACATAAATAAAACCAACTACGAACAATTTATATGCCAAATATATATAATAAGTAGGTATACGATTTTTTGAAAACATTAAACGTATTTTTAACACGCTTTTTTTAAATTCTATTGTTTTTATTGTTCATGGAACTCATCGAGGACACATAGCATGGCGGCCACCGTCAACAGGCAGGGTTACACCTGTAATATTGCTGGCCCCATCACTTGCTAGAAACACTATAGATGAAGCTACTTCGTCCACAGTACCGATCCTTCTCAACGCATGAGTTTCTTCGCACCTTATCAAATATGCTTCATAGTCCTTTTCAGTCATAGAACCCTTCAAATGTATCCCAGTAGCTATAACGCCAGGATTAACAGCGTTCACACGAACTCCCTTCGCACCTAACTCGAGAGCAACACATCTTGTGAACTGATCTAAGGCAGCTTTTGAAGTGCAATAAGCGAGAATATTAGGGAATGATCTCACTCCTGCAACACTAGATACGTTGACGATATTCCCTTTAGTTTTCAACAGGTGAGGCACGGCGAGCATCGTCAAATAGTACGGAGCGCGGACATTCGTGTTCATTATCTTATCGTATTGAGCCAAGGTCGTCGTTTCTATGGTCCCGGCGTACATAATCCCAGCATTATTCACAAGCACATCGAGCTTTTTGAACTCTTCGATGGTTGTGTTTATAATTCTTTCGATATCACTTTCACTAGTCAAATCGGCGGCTATAATAAGGGGCTTCTGTTTACCTGGCGAATTCTTTACGCATTGTTCTGCGATTTTTTCCAAATTTTCCTTATTTCTCCCTGTTATTGCTAATACGGCGTCTTCCTTTGCGAAGTGTATGGCAGTAGCCTCGCCGATGCCGGAGCCTGCTCCAGTGATAAGCACAACCTTATTTGCGAACATATTGACAGTGAATGATAAAAATCGGGTTAAGTAATCACTTTAATAGTATTTAAGAGACGAAAATAGAGGTCTCTGCAAATTTAGTGTTGCCGTTAGAAATTGTTTCGAAAAACTAGCGACATATTATTATGTGTTTACTTCATCGAAGTTAATATTCTACAAATGTCTCTTAGTGCAGCAAAGCTAGCAATTTATAGTTTTTAGAGATAGAAACTTTCTCTAAAAAGTGCCTAGGTACCTAACCAAAATTATTGCTACCTACTACTATTAGTTTATTAACAGATGGTTTGAGAACGACATCTAGGAGCAGTTGATTAAACTAAGTTTACAAGCAATGTCCATTAGATGGAGTTGTTAAACTTGTTAACTAGTTTGACGTTGCCAACTTTGGCTCGAAGCACAGATAAGGAAATAAAATAAATAGGTAGGTAGGTATCTACTGCTTTAGCATTCGTCCAAAAAAAAAAATTATACATAAAGACGAATTAAGAACCTCCTCCTTTTTTGAAGTCGGTTAAAAAGTGAAGTATTAAATCATTCGACGTCAATAATAATAACTATTATAATGAGTTATGTAGTGACAACTACGCACATTGCGTAGTTGTTATAAAATGTTATTAAAATATAGATACATATAGGTATGTATTTAATTTGGGAATTAAGAACTAGATTCATTGGTGTTCGTAATAAGCACCTAACAAACCTAAGGCTTAATTTAAAGTTTCCAGTATAAATGTGCCTTGTTTATGGAATTAGGTACTTCATACCCCATAGAGCCTCCGAACGTCATTAACAGTCGTATGTATGTATAATATATTATATTTTATTAAACCGCTCACAGGATATCGACAGATTAAATGCCTTCAGTCTTTATAAGAAAATTTCAGTCGTTGTATCGCAACTATTTGATCGAAATAAATCTAATGTTTTTCAGCCAACAAAGTAGGTATGATTACACATGTTATAAATATATGATAACCCATCCTAGTGATATTAAAATATTGTTTTAAACATGACTTGTTATTTAATAAGTAGCCAACTATTAAATTGATTATCTTTATAAACAATGCATGTATTAAAAAAAAAACAAAAGCTATTATAATTTTCAGTACCTACATACCCAATGCTTGTATCAAAACCTAAGATTTAAAAGAATTATCACCTTATTTATCAATCTTTGATTGTAGAAATAACATATAAACAAGCATAATCCTCAATTTAAGAAAAACCAAAATGTACAGAACACAGTATTTAATACAATATTATAAGTACAACGTTTTACGTGTATAACTTGAAAGATTCAAAGAGGAAACATGTTATTTATCGGGGGCACATAGCATGTCTTCCTCCGTCAACAGGTAAAGTCGCTCCAGTAATATTACTGGCAGCATCGCTTGCAAGGAATACAATCACGGAGGCTACTTCCTTAGGTTCACCGGCTCTTCCTATTGCATGAGTTTCTGCACATTTTCTAATGAACTCTTCGTATTGCTGTTCATTCATGCTGGACTTCATATGTAGGCCTGTGGTTATGACTCCTGGATTGACAGCATTAACTCTTACGCCTTTTGGAGCAAGTTCAAGAGCAACACATCTAGTGAACTGGTCTAATGCCGATTTGGACATGCAGTACGCAAGCACATTCGGGAAAGATCTCATACCAGTAACGCTTGAAACATTGACAATATTTCCTTTTGTTTTAAGAAGGTGTGGAGTAGCTAGCATAGTCAAGTGATACGGGCCACGAACATTAGTATTCATTACTTTATCATACTGTTCCAGAGAAGTTGTCTCAATTGTACCTGCTTCTAAGATGCCTGCATTATTAACGAGCACATCTAGCCTGGAAAATGTATCAATTGTTGATTTAATAATGTTTTCTACATCACTCTCTTTGTTCATATCAGCTATGGCTACAAGTGGCTTCAGTCTTTTAGGAGACAATTCCTGGCATTTTAGAGCAACTTTTTCTAAGTTTTCCTTGTTTCTTCCAGTTATTACAATATTTGCTTCTAATTTAGAAAACTCAAAGGCAGTTTCAGCACCAATGCCGGAACTTGCTCCTGTTATCAGCACAACTTTATTCACGAACATTCTAAAACTGAATAATAAAAACACTTAAGAGACCAAAATAAATTTGAATTTGTACAGCAAATTACTACAACTAGTATTTGCAAATTTATGACACACACACACTTCACACTTAGGTGTGAAGGTCATATTCACAATGAAATTTTTATTCTTATTATGTTAACATTAAACATGTTAAATTAAATTAAATATACCTAATATAAATGTTTAAACTAAAAACCACTAGGAATTTTCATACCTAAATGTATGTAATAATTTAGTTCACATAATTACTTAAACCTAAACTTTAGTAGATAACCAACCAACTTAATATAAGTAAGTACTTAAAAGTAAAAAGTAAAGTAGGCGAACATAGTTTAATCACACAACTTATTATATTAGATTTATATAAATAGAAATAGAGATTTTAGACATTTTGGAAAAAGAATTTATAGTATTTTTAAAACATTGAATAAAAATTTTTTTACCAAAAAATTCGCTTTTACTTCACAAGTTTTGAAACCAAGCATAAAAACTTTAATGAGATATTTGGTTGTCTCTAGTTAGAGTTAGGTAACACAAAATAGAGCACTAACCTTGTATAGTAGTTCAATTTATCAATTAATAAAGTAAGAACGGCCAAATTTTTAGATTAGCTACTCGTCTGTGGGCCAAATCGCTCTAGTTGGTCCAAAAGCTATTGTGTCTGAAAGGAAGAGATGAGTGGATAGGTTTGGTTAAAAAATATCGATATACCGAAATATCGATATTTTTTCAGAAAATAATCGATATATATCGGTGATTTAATTTTATTCGATATATCGATTTTCGATATTTATTTGCGGATATTAAAACCGATATATTTTTACCCGTCTACGTATTTTTTTTGCATAAAATGACGTCTGTTCCTATAGATGTCGCAGGCAATTTGTATGATTTCGCCGTTTACATACGGCGTCATCAGTTTAAAAACGCACGCAGTTATGTATTATGCCGAAGGCAAAATGCATATTGCGGTCATTATATGGTATGCCGCAAATATTTAGTTTAGGTCAGGTTTGGTAGTAGTTAAAATATTAGGTACGACGACGTGCGAAGCGAGGAGGAGTGTACCGTGTGACCCTACAGTCAGAACCGAAGAAGAACAACCAACGTCGAAATTATAACATTTGATCGAGTTATAGCCTTCGGCATAATACATAACTGCGAGCGTTTTTAAACTGACGACGCCGTATGTAAACGGCGGAATCATACAAATTGTCTGCGACATAGATAAAATATTATATGTAACCGTTCTTATTACTGGTAACCGCTTCTTGGGCAATTAATATCGATATATCGAAACATCGATATTTTTATGTCGATATATATCGATACATTTGATAAGTATCAATACGATATATATCGATATATTTTATGCATTTGCCCATCCCTATGAGTGGATACTGGATATGATGACAAGTCAAGTCAATCCATTATCTTGAGTGTTGTCATATCTACCAACAATTTGGTAGCTATGCGGTTAATCAAATAAAAGTATTTTAGTTTATTTAATAAAAACTGCTTTTAGTATTTATCAAATCTATTAACAAATATTTATTAATATCTATTATCAAATGATTGGACACTTATGTACCTAAGTGAACTATTTTTTAAACAACGTTAATGTTTGTGCTCATTTGGCTGAACTCTACGGCTATGACAGACTTATTACACGAAGAAAAAAAAACAACAAGTAAAAGGGAAGCGTTGTGATGGGAAATGCAATTTGATTTAATTTTATTTTATGATTTCTTCTAAGACGTAATATTGCTACTCAAGTGTTCAAATTATAAAATAATGTCGTCTGCACCGTCAGCCTCAAAGGAAGAGTCCTTTGACGAATTTTATACAGAGGTAATTTGATCTAACCACAATATCATTATAATTTCTAGTGTGGATCTTGCACTACTGGCATATATTTACGTAATTACGTTGCTAACTTTGTTTTGTTTATACTTTTAGGTGAAAGAAATAGAGAAGCGTGACTCATTTTTGACTCCAAAACAACAAATAGAGAGACTTTTACGCCCAGGTTCTACTTATTTTAATTTGAATCCTTACGAAGTGTTGCAAGTTGAACCAGATTCGTCACTTGATGAAATAAAAAAGAAATATCGAAGATTATCTATTTTGGTTCATCCAGACAAAAACATAGTAAGTGGTAAAGAATCTATCTTAACTAGCGTATGAGTGTGTATATGGGTGGAAATTACTTATTTCAATGGATATCTTTTTTACAAAATTAATATAAATTCATAGTCACTTCATTAAAACAAACACGTAAATTGAAATCAAGCCTATAAACACATTTGGAGATTAAACTCCTTTGTTTTGTTGAATTGAAAAGTTAATGGGAATTATGCATTTACTTACAATGAAAAAGTTGTTCATCAGTATGAAAGTTTCAGTAATGTAATTTTGAGAGACGACCTTCGTTTGTTTGTTTAGACGGTTACGCCCGTCAACATTTCCTTTTTATCCGCAGATGGGAACCATACCCCGATGAGCCGCATGCCGATCCATAGGTAAGGAACAATCCTGGGTGTGAGAATGAATGATGAAAACTTTTATAATCAACTCGATGTTTAGTATTTGATTTTATAACTATATTACACTGGAATTAGTAGAAGAAATTGAGTCATAACAATAGTTTTTATATGATTTCTACTTAAAATTTTGTATTACTTTTAATTACAGGATGATTCCGAGCGAGCTCAACAAGCGTTTGAGATAGTGAATAGATCATGGAAAACATTAGAAAACGAAGATACCAGGAAAAAATGTTTGGATATTTATCAGGAGGCTAAAGAACGTACTGATCACATGGTACCTGGACATTTTTTGTCATTTGTACATTTTTGTTTGAATTAATCAAGTAACTGATTTAATATCAACCACAAAAATACACATTTAACAGGATGGGTATTCTCTGTGTGAAGATTAAGATTTAGGTTGAAATTGATTTTTATCACTTTTTGCAGATAGAACAGAAGAGAAAAAAGTTTAAAAAGGATGGCCGTTTAACTGAAGGTATACCAGAAGATGATCCTGCCAAGTATAAACATGCAGTATATGTTATGACCATGAAGGTACTTGTTTTTTCTAACTACTTCATCCATGTCAAACCCTCTGACCCAATTTTTTAGATGCAAGAGGGTACAGACATTTCTTATATTAATGTGGACTTTGTCCAGCCAAATTGTTATACTGGAAGATTAAAAAAAAAAATTATCTTGACAATGGTTATTTGTACCTGGTCAAAATCTAGAACAGAGATACATTTGGTTCTTGATTGAAATTGCAATAGTACAGTTAAATTAATCGCAACCGACAGATTGAATAATACTGCCTAAGGGTGCTTACATAAAGAAACAGGTTTCCGGCACAGACAAATCTGTGCAGGTCGGTAGTTTTGATACATAAATTAAAATATGAAACTGTCTCTTTAATTTCCAGTTGTTTGCTGATATGGAGCGAAAGAGACAACATCTGGAAACGCGTGACATGGAAGAAAGAAAAAGAAAACGAGAAGCAGAAATCGAACAGGAAGAACAAATGTCCTTTGAGAAAGAATGGGCAAAAAACTTTGAGGTTTGGTATTAAGTATATAAATATAACTGCCTTCTGCCTGCCAAATGTGGTGTATATGACCTTATCATGCTACTTGTGTATAACACACATTGGTGATAAAATTTATTCTAATTGGTTTTGTTACATAATTAATTGATTTCAAAAAACTTGTTTTCATTTTATTTCATTTCAATATTTGAATCATAGTTACAAATCAAAGTTGGGTGAATTTGCAGATTTGAACTAGTGATATAAATACGTACCGTACATAGATTTGAAAAATGAGATGAGATGAGAGGTACATGCAGTTATGAACCCGCACCCCTCGGTTATAAGGCGCGTGTCCTTACCATTGAGCTGCCACTGCTCCTGAGCTGAACTGAAGTTTTCCTAATATAAAACTATACCATTTTCAGGAATCTCGACAAAACCGTGTGGATAGCTGGAAAACATTCCAGTCAGGTGGTAGTAAAGAAAAGAAAAAGAAGAAAATTATGGGCTTCAAACCACCGAAGCCCAAACCAGAAAGCAGATAACTAACTGCATCTTTTGTTATAGTTTTTAGCTTAGCGAAATGTTCAGATCTACGATAGCTGTAGTTTATCAAACAATAACATTATACAAACTCAGTGATTAGAGAAAATCATTAATTTAGTTTGAGATTTTAGATTTATAGGAATGGAATTGTGAATGGTATTTCTGTTTAGACACAAACAGTTTTTGGTGGTTCAGATTACATATCAATATAGATATGAAGAATCAATTTAAGAGACTTTTGTGGCGAGTGTTGGGTTGGGTTGGAACCTTTGGATTCAGATATTTGTAATTTATACAGACTGCAATAACTCCATCTGTGATTTATCAACCACTGCATGTAAAAAATTGTATGATTCATAAAATGTATTGCGTTATACAAGTGTATGTATAAACACACTAAATGGTGTGAATTCAAGAATTAACTGGTTTAGTATTATCATAAATTCTTTCTATATAAACAACTCATTGAAGTCTTTTCAATTTAATCTATTTCATTTAATGTCAAAAATTTAACATGTATTTGGTCCCATTGACTGTATTGAACATTCTAACAAAAACCATGCTGATAAAGAGGAAGAAATAACATGAATAAGAATTCATTTTATAAATGTTTTAAATTTGCTTGCTAGAACTCGGAATACCCACAAAGTTCTTCTATCATATTTTAGATACGAAGTGCTGTGACATTTTTTTGTTGTATGCCGCTTATGCTAATAAATTGTGATTTTGGTATGTAATAGTTGGAGAGACAGTTACTTAGTTCTTCCCTTGTTGTTAGTTATCATTGTTACATTTATTGATTAATAGCCGATTTAAGTTGAAACACTACACATATTGATAATGTATAATTCAGGTTTTGTTTGTTATCAATTCAATTTATACTGTTATTACGATATTTTTAATGATTGAAAAACTAGTGTTATTAAGACTTGGTTAATTTCGTGTTATTTATGTTACAGCTATCAAGGATCTGGAAATTCTCATAATTTTAATTATTATCTAAGGGTCCGTGAAGACCGTTTAGCCTTACTTGTGACATTAGGTTATGTTATTAATAATTATTTACCATAGTTGCATAACTTGATTGACTAAATAAACACTTGAAAGCGACGGCTATTTGATTTGTTTTGAGTTGTGTATCCCTCGTTTTAACGATAAATGCGGAAAAAAGTAAGTATACCTACTTGATGTCTCTAAAATTATTTACAGTAATTATGGCACCTCATTGTTAGACTGTCCATAAGTAAGGTGATAATTTTTTTAATTCTTTGGACAACCTCTTACGCGATAAATTATACGAAATCCTAAATTGCCTGTTAGACAACCGTTCTTGGAGGCAGGCGTCCTTGCCCATCCGTTTCGGGGGGTTAGTCACTCGCAAAACGTCCAGCATTGCTCTTTTTCGCTTACAGCACGTTAAATCTCTTTCACTCCATTATTAACCCGTCGGTGGCGATGCGGAGATTTCATGCCTTTCGGAAGCGAGAAATGCTTGGTCTAACGCCTGCCCCAATACTACCCTCATTTCAGCACTTACAGAGGCATTGGGACGCTTTGGTCTGGGATGCAACCTGCGTTGACATTTTGGCACCCTCCCACATCCACGCCACTTCTGAGTGCGCGGGGGCAGCAGCAGCGTCAGCAGAAGCTCTAGAACTACTACCGATTTGCTTCATTCGCGTGGAAACTCTTGGACCGCAAACTGTTCCAGGAGCTGTCCGCCCGGCTTATTCCAAAACAAGCTTTGTTTAAAGTCACAATTTATTTTCAAAAATGTGTTATTTACTTAGTTTCTTTTGTATGTTTGTTGCTTTGATTTGAAACCATTGATAGTTAGGCAGTTGATGGAAATTAACAGTGCGCGTTTGTGACATAATATTTGTGTCGCTTAACTTCAAACTCAGACCAATCCACTCTACTCTAAGAGATATTTAGAAAATAGTAATAATAATCATAAAGGTAGTTTTTCTGTTATCATGGCAACAATATTATAAAAAACTATTCTGTTTAGCAAATTTAAACTTATTCTTTCAAAAAATTAATAGGTACTTGGATTAGATTAACCATCGTTCGATATAATCACATGGAATTTGTCTATGTTTGAAAAAACTCAGTAAGGATTTATATACAATTTTGATTTAATAGATCTAGATTTAGTTATAGCCATGTTGAACAAATGCTGTGCGCTGAATGGCTCTCATGGACTTGTCTACATTTGAAAAAACTGTCTCATGGATTTATCAGAGTTATGTTATAGTAATAGATTTATTTGTTAAAATATAATGTTTCAATTCGATTTATTTCACAAAAGCAGAAATCATGTTTATTTATTAGGATTTATCCATCAAAGTCGAAAGTCAAATCGATCGAGATATAAGTACTACCTAGGTACATTGTATATATCTCGATCGATATATCCGAGTTCGAAAATAAGCGACACATTGTTGAGTATAAGTATATTCTATGCTCAAAACATTTAAACAAATAGTAATAGCAAAATATCTTCGTTTATTCACCAAAATTCAAAAAGAAGAAACATTGAATTAGTAAAAATCTATAGATAAATAGAATTTTAATTGAATAGGTAGTCAATTAATGCAAAATTTATGACTTTCAAAATATCGGTTAATTATAAATATTTTCTTTTGACTGGAAGATAAATAGGCTTTACAGAACTGATGTCCCTGATTCAAATGCCATATTCTGGGGTACAAGTTCACATTAGAACTAAACGTATGGTCGGATCGGGCTCGTATTTATGTTTGTGCGTTTCGAAGAGTTCCACTAGTTTCTCCACGTATTGATTGTGGACTTCTTCTATCTCTTCATTGGTTGGATGGAGGTTTTGCTTGACTTCAATAGGTTCACCAACTGGAAAAATACGTTGTGCTGTGATTAATAGTTTGCCTCTGATATCATGAAAGCAATCATTTCGAGATCGCGGTGACGATGTTTCTGAATTGAAGATCCTATAAATAACAATACCAACCCAGTATATTTTACCGTTTTAAAAAAAAACTCTTGATACATAGATACATATGTATACGTTTTATTTTTTATAATAAATTGAAAACAAAAAGCCAACGACACGCGGTGTTCCTAGGCGGTCACCCATCCAAGTACTGACCGCGCCCGACGTTGCTTGACTTCGGTGATCAGACGAGAACCGGTGGTTTCAACGTGGTATGGACGTTGGCGATTAACGTAATGAATTTTTTAAACATATTAAACAAGTTTAACAAAGTGACGTGTTTTCAAATTATGAATACTGAGTCTCATGTAATATTCCTAATTTTAATTTCAAATCTGTATAGGGTTTCATTTGTACTATCTAAGGATTTGGGTTATTAAGGACCAAGGACTTACCGACTACAGCTATAGGTTTGCGGAAAGCTATTATGCCAAAGTTGTATTGAAAGAATCCTCGCCCTCTAACAGCAATGGGCGCAATCCCCGTGATAGCTCTCACTTTGTTCTGCAACTTTCTCATCCAACTCCCTTCAGGATAAGGTTTTGTATTGAAAATTCTAGTTTCTCCAAAACAAAATATTGGGACGATTGACGCACTGCAAATGTAAAGTGTTAGTCGGTAACAAAGTGTGGGAACAAGTCCCTAGGTAAGTAAATACTTATTTACTATAACAAGCCCAAGTACGTACATACCTATATATTATACCATCGCATATGTTTGAAGTAAGTAGAAGTTTGAACATAGAATATATATCCGTTGTTTTATACTTTAGTATATAAAGTATAAAACAACGGATACGATGTTCAAATAAGCGTGTGGCCGGCCTAACGGTAAACGGCCATCGTAGTTAATATAGCGTTTGCAACAAAAGAGTACTTATTATTACTTAAGCTCGTTAGAGGAAAGCCGGGTAAATACGAACACCTAAGTGAAAATTAAATTAAATAGCTGATTTAAGACAAAGATATACATTTCTGGCTTTTTATGCAAAATAAACTATTTAAGTAGTAAACTCAAGAATCAAAAATCATATTTTCTAAATAAAAGTTAACATTAATAACAAAAAAACAAAACCCTTAACGTTCGGGTTTACGTACCTAACACTAATAATCTTTATTTATTCAGTCTTCAATTAGAGTTAGTGGCTTGCTGACGTTGATTGTATGGCTGTACCTACTTACCTAATTACGAATTTAATATTCATAATCATAAATTATGATTTATGGTGCCAAATAAATTTGAGCAGCATTTCCGAGGCCTATTATTTAATTTTGACTTCCCCGGTAGCTTTTGTTTTGTTTCTGTTTTCCTAACTAATATATCGAAGCATTTAAAACAATTGAAAGAAAAGATAGTGCGACAATAAACAAATTATAAATAGGTAATCCATTACGTTCGAATTTACCCCTCATTGTCCGCTCGCAATTGTCCAACAGTATTAAAAAATAAAAAAAAATGAAATAATCATGGGGTACAGTGCCGGATTAGCCATATAGCAGGAGGTAGCAATTGCTACGGGCCCCGCGCGATAGGGGGCCCTGCGTTACATTTGTTAACGGGGACTCCATTGAAAAAAAATACTAACAAAGGTATTTTTTTTATTAGGGGTATTGCAAGGTATGGCAAGTAAGATATGCTACGGGCCCCGCACTAGTTAAATCTATCACTGATAGGGTATGTTAGCATATGACGGTAGCATATTCGTGAGTATTCTGATAGAAAACGTTATAATTTATACTGTTAATACAAGTAAAGCTACGAGTTGTTTTTATGCAAAAATTACATCAAATACACATAAAAAAAAATTGAATTCATACTCTGACACGCATTTCCGCGTCACTGTCTGGCACTTATAGTGTTTTGATGGATACAAAGAAAATGATGCAAACTCTTTTTAACATAGTAGAATACCTTCGTATACCTTCGTTCGCATTACATAGAAGAAAATTACATAAAGTTATTTTTATAAGTGATATTAACTAAGTACCTATATGGTTTGCATTAATAGATATGTTTAACAAAAACTTCGAGAAGAGCCAGCATTAACTAAAAACACTGTCCTACCTAAACGCCAATCGTCTAAATTAAATCTAAAGAATTGGTAAACAATCGTAAGCTATTACTTCAAATCCAATGAAAATAAATGTAGGTAATAATGACCTAGATACATTTTGTTAATGTACGTTACGTGTAGGTAAATCTTACCCAGTTTTTATAGCAATTCTAGCATATCCTCTGCGATTGTTCACAACCACCTTGTAAACGTCGTGGCTCGCTTCCATAGCTTCCGCAGCACCTCCAAGGTTGATAGAGAGAAGGTTGCCTTTGTTTTTCTTGTCCATCAGGTACATAATGCTATCTTCCGATGCGGAGACTCCTCCGACCAGAAGATTGATGTCCCTTAGAAAGGGTGTTTTAAATCTCCCCGGAGCCATTGCTAGATAGCTCGTTATTCCTGGGAACATACTGGGGAAATTTGTTGCGGTCGTAAAGAAGCAGATGGCAGGGCTTATCATCGTCTGACCGTGAGGGCAGGTAGGTGCTAAGTAATTTTTGGACGGGTCAAGCTCCGCTGTTTTAACCAGTTTTACTGGGAAATATCGCGCCATGTAGCGATAGACTTCAAAATTTCTGAAATACTCCCATCTGAAAATTATAATCAAGTTATTAAAGAAATTCGATATGCCATCAGTAACTTTACATCTAGAAGCTGATAGGCCTTGGATTTTAGTACTTAACGTCAGCTCAGAAGCTCAGAAATCTTCAAAATATAGGGACAGACAAAACAACAATAATGTCTAAAGATTGATACAGCTGTGAAGTCACTTCAATTGTAAGTTCATGACGGGTGGAATTACTCAAATCCCCTAATTTAATATTAATTTGGAATAAATAAGGAAGAATCATACTAATGAAGTTACCTTCTTCCTCCATGATTTGGGGCTTCATCATCATTTACCATATAAAATAGGTATATAAGTCCTAACCACCAGAGGCGGCTATAGAGCAAAATATAAAACAGCACATAGGAGAATGTTGGTAGGATTGCGCCCCAGAAAGTGCACAGGAATACTGCTAGGGTCTCTAGTCGGCGGGACAGGGGCACCCTGCGGGGAACCCATCTCAAGCCTGGTACCCTAGAAAAGATAAAATGTGCATATACATATAGAAGAATAATGGAAGATATACATAATATGCGTGATCTTAAAAAGTCAAAAAGAACTGTTCGAGTTTACCAAAGAGTGGTACAGTCTATATATATATATAGATACATATGTATATGTAAGTCTGATGATAACTACGGACCTATATTCATATAACTAATTAACTATAAATACGAATATAGGCTAAGTTAGGTACCTAAACTATACTACTAAAGAATATCAACTCCCTCAGTCCCTAATTTTTACGTAAAAGAGTATCTTGTTCCAACTATACTCCCAAACCAGTGCATTTAATTGAAGGTAGGTAGGTAAGTAGGTATTAGTATGATCTTTTTAAAGGTATGCCAAGTAGTTAACAGTTTCTTTGCAAGGATTTTTTTGACTAGTCTACATCTAATTAGGCACAAGTAATTTAGTACAGATTAATAAAAGCGTGTTAATGATAGACACAAGAGGGAAAAGCGTTAAATACAAAAAAAAAATATTTGTTTTATCCGTTATACATATTAATGGTATATATTTTTAATTTATTTATTTATTGATTATTATTTATTAAAAAAACATTTTACAACGTCCCATGATAAATACTAAACTTATAAAATGTTTTAGTATGAGCGTCTTTATCCAAAATTTCCAAAGCCCAATAGGTATGTAGAACAAAATGAATCTCACCTTTCTCCTTTGGGTAGAATTTTATCTAAATTTCTTGTCATAAAATTTCTCATTTTATACCCGTACAGTTGTGCCATAACAAAAACGCTTCTTTTGCGCCTCCACAGAATATCGGCTAAGGTTGTTTTTTTTTTGACGCCTTTGCCTATGTTACTTGGCTTGCTTATACGAGTCAAACGCAATCTCCAATGTCTAAACCGATTAGGGTGACTGAGCTTCGCAGTGAAACTAATGAACATGAATATCATAATGTAAACACTGTTGATGAATTATTAAAGAAAGAAATGAGCAATCTCTATTGTAACCATCATTCCATCAGGCATAATATATGTTTCAGCGTCAACATATTTTTTTATTAACACAAAATTTTACTGGAAACTTTGATCAGATAAAATGATGTCGTATCATCGAACAGATCTAAAGCAACACATGAAGAGCGGATGGCTATTAACACATTAAATTAGTTAATAACTTATGAATCAAAGACTTACTTATTAATCGGTGGTATTTCAGGCATGTTTAAAGATTTTCAATACCCGAGTCACGTCTGTCGAACAGTTTCACAAAAAGTGTTCAAATGTGATATAACAACAGTGTTTTCTTTTGTCATCACTGTGAGGTTAAACTGTAAGCTCAAGGTTTTAAATGCCTGACCTTTAAAAAATTTTTTGAGGAATAGCTAAAGACTAAGATGATTCACTTTACATTAATAAATAAATCGATTGTTTGGGTGATTCTCTTTCAAAAGAAATATGTACTAAATAAATATTAAAATTTATTACTCATACTTACTTATATTTACTCTTTATTTCAATTTATAAAATAATAAATATATTCAGATGAGAAAGAACAAAGGCTAAAATTAGGGGTCGCAATACCGAACCATTTTCCCAAAACCGGTACCTATTTTCGGTATTTATCTCAAACAAATTCCGGTATTTTCGGTATTTCCAGAATTTTTAGGCAGTTTTAAATTAAACTGTATTTTTTTGTGACGAGGGATTAAATTCAACCCGGCCGGATCTGGTTGCATTTCCATCGATCCCGCCGGATCCTGTGGCACATAATTTTCAATTATATTAGGAATCAAGATTCGCAAGATAAATAAAATATATGGCATGCGTTCACCGAGGCCAAGTGGTTCTAAGCTAATATTACTCAAGTGACTCAGCCGTACCTTTGTACCAAGTAGTCATAGAGCCATATTGTATGTTTAACTTAGCCGCAAATGTATATTATGGTAAAATAATTGAAGAGAAAGAGGATTAATCCGTCTGATGATATGTTGTGGGAGGCTCAGAACATTTTCCGGGAGGATGCATGGATAAAGTCGTCAGCTTCGCAACACCAAGGAGATGGTTTTCTGCGGTTTTGAGGATCTAAAAAGATCTCTAGGACCCACCCCCTAGCATGGAATTGACGGCGCATTACTCCGTAGGGGAAGTCCGGGAGAGTTGAACCGCTTTTTGTTTAAAGTATCATATTTTCATAAAAAAAGAGAGTTAGTAATTCAATTATAATCGTAAACTGTAGCTTATTTATTTAGGTTTACTTATGCATAATTACTTTTTCTTTATTAAGGTACTGAAATATGTTATATATATTTGAATGAAAAATGAGATATGACTCAACTCTCCCCACCCTAAGGGACACTTGAACCGGGGTTTGGGGAGAGTTGAACATGGCTTTTTAAAGAGGAAAATAAAAACATTTTGCAGCTTAAGTCACAGATATTTTAAATACAACACCACAAAATGAAATTAAATTATTAAGAAACAGTTAAGTATTGCTCTTTATAAAGAAAAAAAAAACAAAACTTTAACATATTCCTTAACATTCTACAATCAACATAATTATTAAACATTTTGCTAATAAAATTAAATGTTTAACGTTTCTTTAATCAAACTTGTTGACATTTGTTTAAATTATATACTTATTCCAGTCATTTGGTATCATCCATCAGCCTTAATAACTACTTTCAGTCAGCTGATAACCAAAAAATCTAATTCTGGTCACATTATTTTCATAATTAATAGATGTTTTTCTTAAAGATGCACCCTTCTTTACCTCACGTATAGCGTTTTCTAATTCTGTGATGGTATGTATTTTTTCTTTTGCGTGTCGTGTCAGAAGGCTTGTATCGAAAAAAAATTTTTCATGTAATTAAACTGTGAGAGAAAATAAGATTAATTAAACATTAAAAAAATCTAAACACAAATAGGACTCGGGTTTTCCGAATTGTTTTTGCATTTATAATAAATAATAAATTCTTCAGATTGCCACACCAATTCCCTAGTCCCAAACTAAGCTTATAAGCTTGAGCTATGGATACTAGGTGAATGGATAGACATACTTAAATACGTTTATAAACATCCATGACTCTAGTACAAATATCCATGTTCATCACACGAAAAATTTGCCCCTAGCGGGATTCGAACCCGCGACCCTTGGTTTCGTCGCCAGGGTCTCTGACCACTGGACCAACGGGCAAGTCAATGTATGTAATGTAATTTATGTAGTCAAAAGCTTTTAAATTTCTACATCTATAAAATAAAACTCCAAATATCCTCATACAAATACTATAGAGGGAGACATGAACCACTGAGCATATCTCCCGCACCCAGCATGGTGCAAGTCTCCCGCATATACTACTTTGACATTAAATTTTACTCACCGAAAAAACAATCAACCTGAGCGAAAAAACACTTAGCACACGTCAAACTACAATAATCAGGCAGTACAATAGTAATAACATACAATACGTACCTCAATAAACACGGCTGCAATCTCAAAACTAAATAAATTATTAAAATTTCCTCCGCCGTAACAAAAACACCTTTCCGAACCTGAGAGTCAAACAAACCAGCCATTGTAAAAAGAGGTGGTGTGATGGATATTGGCCTCCCGTGCTTTACCTATGACCGTCTTGACGTTTCGTTAGCGCAATATTTACGATGAGTTTTAAAAGGTGGTTCAACTCTCCCACCTGGGCAAATCTCCCGGACTTCCCCTATAATATGCAGTCCGTCATTCCGTTTGACTTTAATATTGGTGTCGGGTTGCGTGCTGTCAGTTCCGGAGGATAAGAGGAGAAAGTCCTTCTTTTTTATTTTTTCACTAGCTTCTGCCCGCGGCGTTGCTCGCGTGGTACTTCGATGAAACATAGCCTATGTGTTATTCTAATGTACAAGCTATACTATTCCAAAGTTCCATTAAAAACCATGAAGTACTTTTTGTTTGAAAGAGTAACAAACATTTACACATGCATACAAACTTTCGCGTTTATATTAGTAATGCCAAAAATTCATTCAACGGATACGTTATATTGGTACTGTTCCCTATTTCCTGTTCCCGGATATTTAGGGGCTAGCCATTAAATATCCGGGGTATTCGGCAATGTTTCTGGGCCTGAACAACTGTGCCAGGTGAAAGGTTAACACTAAATTTAATAAGTAACTAATTAGACGTTTTGTTTTTTTGACTTGAATACCTTATCTACCCTTTTTTATATGACTGAAATTATATTTCATGATAAATTATTATTTATTTACTTATTTATAGTTCCATTCATATAGAATTAACTAACTAACTAAACTTCACGCCACTTCCCTAGCGGGGTAGGCAGAGAGAACCGAACGCCATATGGCACGATCCTTACACACCTCACTCGCCTCTTCAACATTCATAATCTTTTCATACAAGCTCTACGGTTTTTATGACTCCTAACATTACCTTCTTTTAATACACGACCAATCTGATCGTGGTAGGTGAGCCTGGGCCTTCCGCGGCTCCTACATCCTTCCACTTTCGCATTGTATATCTGTTTGGACAATCTTTTGTCATCCATTCTTTCCACATGTCCGAACCACCGGAGCATGCCTCTTCTTACCTTGACTCCGACGCTGTCCTTCAGACCGACTCTCTTTCTTACATCATCATTCCGAACGCAGTCTGTGAGCGATGCACCGCAGATTTTCCGCAGCGCACGCATCTAGACCGCGTTTATTATACTTTCATGCTCTTTCTGCCATACCCAACTCTCGCTTCTATATGTTAGCGTAGGAATCAGCACCGCATTGTGTATAGCGAGCTGGGTCTTCTGGCTTAAGACTTTGCTGCCTAGAAGTTTTCCTAACGCTCCATTCACCCTATTCCCTGCATTCACTCTTCTCTCTATATCAGCGGAGTACCTTCCATCTCTACTAAATGCAGATCCTAGATATACTTACAATTTCATTCACCTGTTCCAGCACTACATCGACAACCGTTATCCTTGTATCCGTTCTGGTTTCATCTCTTTCAAATTATTCTTTGTTTTCTTCGCATTCAAATGTAAGCCTCTCTCCATAGAATCATCTTTCAATGTTGTGACTAGTTGCTGCAGATCCGATGCCGACTCTGCTAGAAGTACGGCATCGTCCGCGTAAAGCAGGCAGTTCACAACCAAGTCACCCATACGCACTCCAACATTCATAGATCTAATCCTCTGGAGACAATGGTGGAGATATAGGATAAACAGCAGAGTAGACAGCACGCATCCTTGTCTTACACCAATATTGAAATATAGAATTATTAAAAGAAATAAGTAGAATATTGTTTTTCATTAATAATAAATTATAATATATATTAATATATAATATAAATTCCCAAAAATAGCAAAAATTCCGGTTTTTATGAATTTTGGTCCGGTATTCCGGTATTTTCGAGATCCGGGAAACCGCTTTGCGACCTCTAGCAAGTCACCCATACGCACTCCAACATTCATAGATCTAATCCTCTGGAGACAATGGTTGAGATATAGGATAAACAGCAGAGCAGACAGCACGCATCCTTGTCTGACACCAATATTGAAATATAGAATTAATAAAAGAAATAAGTAAAATATTGTTTTTCATTAATAATAAATTATAATATATATTAATATATAATATAAATTCCCAAAAATAGCAAAAATTTCGGTTTTTATGAATTTTGGTCCGGTATTCCGGTATTTTCGAGATCCGGGAAACCGCTTTGCGACCTCTAGCTGAAATGTGTACGGCGATATTTTAAAAAAATTAAGCAAATGTTTGCAACAAATTTACACATGTATGTACCTATAGAGGTGCGTGGTATTCTTACTAATACCTACCACTTACTTACTTCGAAAATAAAACTGGTCTAATAATGTCTGTAAACTCTTTATTTCAATTTGTTGTGTAAAATAATTAATATTAAGTTAAACAAAAGCGGAATCACTCGATATCCTCGCATTCCTCCACCATGTCGCTGGGCGGGCCGGGTTGCGCAGGAGGGCCCCAATTCAGATATAAGGACTCAGTATAGATCAACATACCCAAGGAAAAACACCACCTGCGAATATGATTGAATAATTACATTGTATCTATATATATATTGATTATATATAATTATACTTTGTTGTTATAATTGCACCAATAATTCACTATCTAAACTAAGCATGTATACTATAGATCCTAGACAACGGATTGAACCACTTACCTACAAAAATAAGTCCCATGTTAATATAACACTTAAAAATAATGTCCTACCATTTGTGTATGTCGTAAAAGTAGACTAGTATTGAGTGTTGGCTTTGTGATTTTGAAGGCGACGCGTTAAGCCACTTGTCACCTACTTCTTTATACAATTTTCCATCTAACCTAAATCAATTTTGAATTTGGACATGGTTTGCTTTGGAAGCTTATCGCTTCTCGGGCCCTGCCTATCCCTTCAGGGATCGCGAGCGTGATGATATGTAGATACCTGTACCTTTATATACATACTCATAGTCCGGTGCGGTGAGTCGGCAATTCGACTTGACCGGAGAGAGGTCAGGCGCAGGACCAACGGCTTAACATGCTTTCCAAGGCACGGGGGCAATTAAACCACCAACTTCCTGACTCCAGGCCGTTACTGAGTAATTTTAATATTGAAATACCCAGCCACAATTTTTTTGGCCCGACCCGGGATTTGAACCCGGGACCTCTTGGTTCTTAGGCGGCGTATGCTACCACTAGACTAACGAGGCAGTCAATACAATATTACAGTGGGTGGATCCATTAATATAAAACTAACGTTTCGGTTGGCACCTACCATAACGCGCCAAGCACCAAAACCTTGTTGTAGATGCTCTGCTTGTCTTTGTACCATATATCCCACGGGCCGCATGGTATCGGCAGCTCATTCATGTGAGCATCGCAGCGGTCTGGTAATTTAAACAATAAGGTTAATAGTATTGTCCCTATATCAATGGAAGTACCCAGTTTTATTTCTGGCGAGGCGGAAACACTATTAATAAATCTTGCCTATAGGTATCCCACACAATGGTGAGATACTAATCAGAATCTCAAGAAGCGAATTAGAATAGGTTATAATCAGTTCTGGCTCTAGGACTATCGGCTGATTGAGTAACATTGATAAAGTACTTATCCCAAAATGTACTTAGGACCAAATTTAATGTTCAAATTTAAATTTAATTAAATGTGTACATACCTATTTCCAATATTCCTGGCACTAGTTAATTTTTTTGAAATTAGCTGTAGCAGAATTACAACAAAAATTTAATCCGATTGTCAACAATTCTCTACCAATGAATATGCATTTATTCTTAGGTTTTAATCTATTGTTCGTTTTTTGCTTTAACCTTAGACTTTGGCATAAGTAAACACACAGCGCCAGCCGCCACGGTCTTATTTGGGAAAAACAAAGGCTGAAATACGTACGGCCATATTTCACAAAATTAAGCAAATGTTGCAAAACATTTAAACATGCCAATTTTATATAAGTACCTACTCTTTTACTTCTTTTGGAAAAAGTACAATTAAAAGCCGTGCTTCCGATCACAGCGGAAAGCGGAATATCTAGCTGTGTTATAACAATAGATACCAAAGAGTAGTTTTCTATGCGCTTGTCTCAATAAAAATATAAATAAATGTTATTGTCGTGGCGAGCTAAATTGGTACTGAAAAGTTTTTTGACTAAAGTTGGCATTCAATGAATGATGGTTAGCAATCAGCTAATAATATTTGCAACAGTATCACAAGTGTGTGGCCTACCTAATTACTACCTATTGACAAGCTCGATGGCGCATTCGGTAGTGACCCTGCCCCACGCGCCAAGAGTTGTGGGTTCGATCCCCACCCAGGACAAACATTCGTGTGACGAATACTTGTGTTTGTTCTGTGTCTGGGTGTTAATATACAATATTTAAGTATATATTTGTAATACCACTGTTGTTTCTGATATCCGTAACACAAGTGCTTAAGCTACTTACCTCGGAATCAGATCAATGTATGTGATGTGGTCTGATATTATATTATATTATATTATTATATACCTAAAGTCGCCTATATGTTGGCCGCGCGTAGGCCAACGCGAGCGTCGGTAAATCAGGTACAAGGCAAGTGCTAATGCCCACACGTTCGGCAAGACACATTGGTAACTTTGGCCGAGCGCAGACGAACGCCTTTGGTTTGTTCACAAAAACCGACAGAGGTCCGAAGTGATGCAAGCGATCGCGAGCGACGGCGAGCGAAGACAAGTTGCGCCAAATGAACTTTACACACGTTGGCGCTCGCCAACATTCGGCCAACTAGGCGAGCGACACCGGCAAGGCAAGGCAAATAGGCTGTCTACATTTTGGCGGTGGCCATCGCTCGGCCAATATGTATAGGCGACTTTACAGGTTTACACATGTCGTAGTGGGGAAACCGTTGACACTTATCCATTTAAACGTGATAAATTGTACTAACTATACTTCACGCCACTTCGCACGCACGATCCTTACACACCTCACTCGCCTCTTCAACATTCATGATCCTTTTCATACAAGCTCTACGGTTTTTATGACTCCTTACATCACCTTCTGTTAATACACGACCAATCTGGTCGTGGTAGGTGAGCCTGGGCCTCAGGGCGATAATCATTTTCAGAATTCCGATTCGTGATAAATGGTAATAATATAATATCATATATCGTTAAATCCCATTACTACTGTGCCACAGTATTCTTCGCAAATTAATTATGAGATCAAACATGGACAATTCCATCACAGTAAGGATTGGGGTAGAGTTGGTCGAGATGTTCGCAAATACACGCATGCAGGCTACGTAACCTACTTATTTATGCCTAAAATTAAACTAACTATTGAGAAGTACAACTGTAAGGATTTTTCACTCAAACCCGCTACCTCTTTCCTCTCCACTATGATTAAAGACATAACCTTAGGCTATGTACAGAATAGTTTCCGTGATGTACCGCGGTTATCACGTGGGCTTCACACGCACACAAATTGCTCGGTTTGATCCCGGGCGGAAACATGTGACTCTCCAGGCTACGCTATGTATATAAAAGCAACTAACTCGCGTGCGAAGCATAATTTCTTACTGGAACCAGCTTATTCAGTCCTCTCTTCAAACCTAGAAGTCTTGTTGCCATACTGTTCGCACTGATCAAATATTATTCATCTAAGAATTAATGGAGGACTTGATTTTTCGATACAGCTGTCAATTTTATTTTTACCAAACATTTTTAATTTTTAATGTCAAAATTTTTATCACCGGTCTGTATGAGATTGGGTAATAAGTATTTTACATACAACGAGTTCGCATTATAAAGAAAATATCTATTACGTAAATAGAAATAAAACCACGGAACAAATACCAAGTGGAAGTTCCAAGTAGACGTGGCAGTTAAGCGACAATACTGCATTGTAACGCAAGACAACGAGTAGACTGCTTGTGTCTAAATGTACACCTTATTCCTAACGACGTAAGGGTTATAATTGCTCCAATAAAAATACGCCGCCGTCTATTAACGACAACATTTTTTTTCTTAACAGTTGAACTTGGATTACGAAAGGTCTTAACTACTTTTTTAGAAGTATTAAATTTATTAAACCGTTTTTCAAAAGACTAAAGGTATGTTTTCTGATGTAGGACGAAATGAAATAAATAAGCTGTTATTGACTAAAATAAGAATAGCCAATCCTGCTCATTGTTTAACTGTAGTATGTATAATAAATGATAATTGGCGTATTTGTGTGAGTTTGACTTCATCGGTTCTCATAGTACTAATTTTGTGACATGCCCCTTCTAGTAGTTTTTTCTATTCTGTGCATAAAACGACGACTATTATCGAGCTTATTTTTAAGGGCATAATCATACTAACTTGTAATACATCACATAATATAGTAGTCTAGTAAATAACCTGAAGCAATAATTAACACCTTTAATTTATTGAAGACACATACTAGCTACTTGGCTATTTCAACCAGTAGTATTCCAGTGGGATCATACGCAAGCTTTATATGACAACTTTATTATAAACTGATGACTTTGAAACTGCTGAAACTCATATAAAACCTTTAGAAATAGCTCTTGGCGTAATAAAAACTTCACCCACTCGTAATAAAAAAATCCCGTTACATTGCGTTAAATATTCCAAAAGTTTCATAATAAAAGTGTCCCTAGAGGAACTAATGTGCTTTGTAGGGTAGCGGCATTATCAACTTATCAGAGATTTCATACTTATGTAGATTATGTTTTTCGTATCTATGGGCCGGAACCGTAGCAACTCAGTGGATAGAGGTGACATCTATAAAGAGGGGTGCTGATTCAAATTTAAGCACATATCTTTGGACGTTCTAAAATGAAAGTTCGGGTCTATACCAACGACTCTATGAATGTATTATGATGAAACCTGCTTTTTTGCAATTACACATTAGGAACTTAATTGCTAGTTGTGTGCTAGATGTTGTGTTTATTAGGTTCATATTTGCAATTGAACAACTTAATACTTTGCCCGATTTGGAGGCAATAAAGCCATTGATAGTAAAATTCGCATAAGGTAATCTAGGTAATAGGTAGTGTAGAATCTGTAGACCAGATTAGTATGTAATAAAACAACCAATTAAATTTTGAAAACAATATCAAATTTAATACATAAATAATATTTATGTACTTCTACATACATGTTTTCGTCTATATATTTACATTGAAACACATAATTTCTCCTAATTTTAACTAGGTTTTCACATATTTCGTCATAAAAATAATAAGCAACTGAAAAACTCAACAAATTATTATAAAATGTTACGCAATAAACATAATAATGCAAACATAGAAAAATTTAACATTATACAAAATAATTTACATACAAATATTTTCTGCTATGGGCGCTGACCCGACTCCTATAAATACATGATTATTGGCGAAGCAATGAATCATGGACTAATATTAAAATATATTATCTATTACAATCTATAGACAATTCCCATGAGCATCGACGTATGGGTTTTCCTACAGATATTCATAATTTATTACTAGACAGTATATGCCGCGCCTTCGCTGGTTATACAACATTTAATTGGGGCACAAAGTTACTAACTGGAATAGAAATCGTAGAGGCAGATCATTCGTTATACGACTCTGAAATCACAACAACTTTAAAAAATTATAATAGCACACCTTGGACTCAAAGTGACATTATAATAAAATTGTTATATGAACATTTTGCTGTCGCAATTTGTCAACAATATTTTTTAGAATTTTAATTAATCATGACAGTAGCTATCTAACTAACTATCTAACTAAAACTTTACGCCACTTCCCTAGCGAGGTAGGCAGAGACAGTAGCGTACAATGATTGTTTGCGAATAATGAATGACGTGCTACTTTAAATTAACTGGTCTGTTTTACCGTGCAACAATGTCATTCGCGTAATTTAGTATTTTTTATTTTTTTACAAAATTGAAGTTGGTGCTAAATTCGAGTCGTTTTACAAAATTCTATGTAATTGTAGTGTCGCTGTGGGAGTTAATGACAATGTCAGTTTTAGCTACTTGGACCATAGAAATAATAAAAAGATCTATGTATAACAACTTGGGGATTACATAAGCATTTCTATTAATTTTAATAGGTATTTGCTTCGCATCATCTTTAAATAAGACAATTTTCAGGTTTGTCTGCATGATTTTCAGTAAAAAGATAAGAAAACGAAAAATACAAACATTACGCATCAGAAAACGATACACCAATAAACAATTAAACAATTTACAATATATTATATTTGCCGTAAAATATATTCCATTAATTATAGCTAAACATTTTACTAAGATGTAATTTTAAAAATATTTACACGTTTCAATGTCATACGAGGGATCGCCTACCTGAACGATTTCTTTGCGCTTGCACACCCATAATTTGTGCCTCTAGTCAAAGTTTTATGCACGTAGATGACATTATCTAAAGGAGCTCTACTAACAGAAAAGTAAACCTTTACTGACCTTCGCTTTGGTACATTACTTATGTTGCAGAGTATCTATCTACGATTTTAACATCACTTTGATTTAACATAAAATCGTGAATAGATACGTATAGAAAATAAGCAATTGTAGGCATGGTCAGATTAATTAAGTTAGAAAAGAAAAGGCCAGGGTCGTAGAATGCAACCGCTTTAATCATAGCACTACGACCGAATTCTACTGTTCTAATTGACTAAAACCACATTAGCAAAACCAAGACTAAAAGCACATTACAATATAAATGTACGCTCTCCACGTTAACGCTAGTACTTAACGGAACAGACTTAATTCGGTCCACACATAATTGACCACATGGACTGACATATACGCACATCGTCGCGTCTTATATACTCAACACATTTCAACAACCAGGAGATATATTAACTAACATTCTTAACTAAACATGAGATACCTCCGAGGAGCTCAAACATTCTACAACACTCATTTAATACAACTATCGATTTACATTTCGTTTTTTTTATACATATAATCGAATAGTTATTGGATTTTTACGTATGTATATTTGGCAAATTGTTTTACATTAAAATTCCCGTCACCTAAGTGAAGGGTCGATATAGTACACTCAACACAATCATGACTTTTAGCCAGCTCACGACGAAATAAACCTATCATTTATCTATCTACATAATAGAATAAAAACTGTGTGATCACCACTCGCGCCCCTTGCAGCAACGTAAGTACCTACAATGTATATACACTTAAGTTAGGTACAAATAAATTTACTAATTCGTTTTTCGAATTAGACCTCTTTTAAATAAGAGGACTGATAAATCAATTGTAATGCGAAACGACAGAAATAATTTATTGTTCCAGCCCTATTCGATATAAAACACTTAATTATATATTATTAACCAGATTTGATTATGAATTTAAATTTTCAGCTTGAGAACGAAAAACTATAAATTCCACTATAGCTTCGCGTATCTCTCTAAAATGTATATAGTTATATAAAACCTGACATCTTATTTGTGTAATTGTAGATAAAACTTTGCATAAAACCAATAATTACAATCAGATTTTAAGAGATCTAATTAGAAAAATCCAGCAGTTTCATATCTGACTATGGAACGCATCAATATTAATTCGTGAATTTTCAAGTGAGAATTCAAGACTATACGTTCGATCAATTTTTAAAATCAAAACTTCATTTAAAATGCTGTATCCAAAATAGTATTTATAGCACCATTATCAGCTGCAAATATACGTATTGTAGTATAAAGCAGTGAATAATTGAACATCGTCAGCATAAAGAAAAAAGCGATGCACGATAAAATGGTGTCTTTAAAAATATATATAAATGGACGCCAAATGTACAAGAATTGACTTATACGATAAACGCACTAAATTGAACACTTATTGGCTAAATCTATCACAAACAGTCCATTGAGGTAATTCATAGAATGAATTTTTGTTAAAGTTTCAAGGGCTAGCCCTTAACACTGCTTATCTATGAGTAAAAGTTCTGCACTTAGTTGACATAGTAGCTTATTCAAATAATTAATATCTGGGACTAGAGATCTGACTATAACGGATATTGTTTGTGCGTCAATTCTTAAGACTGAACTTAAGGGTTGGATACAAAATTCTTTGAAATATGAGCATAGTACATATTTACACTTCTCTCTGAATATACTAGTAGGCACTGTTCAGAGTTAAATTTAACAGTTACTTTAAGTTTTTGTGCATTGTTTCAAAGAATTGTCAGTTTGGTGTTGAGCAATGTATAACAGTGTTTTTGGTTATAAAATGGCTTGTGTTTGTGTTAACATGTAAAAACTAAACCTATATTTCTATGGCGTATTATTACAATGATCTTTAAATTACCTATTTTAAGTTACTGCGAAAAAAAATGACATACAAATGGATATTGTATGAAAGTCACAGCTACATTTATGAATTTATAAAATTTACCATAGAAGTGTTTCCAGATATTAATATTTAATTGGCCCACACACAATACAATATTTAATGCAAATGACAGAATTGTTGTGGTGCATGGTTATGGCATATCTATCTATGAAATTATGCTACGAAATAAAGATGGCAATGTTCCATGAACTAGAATAATTCATAAGCATTCTAGAAATATGCTAGGACCGTTGAGAATGTCGAATCCTTTGTATAGTCAGCGATGCAAATGTGCATATCGATAACATTGCTATCGTTTTCATTGCATAGTTGAGACTGAAGCAATATATTTTATTGCGATTCAAAAGCATATGCCTTAAAAAAAAGCATATGCATACAATGAAAACGATGGCGCTACTCAATCTGTGTGTCCTGTAAAAGTTCGCTCTATAATATCGAGACCAGTTTAAAACGTCATATACCTTTTACGTAATTGAACGTTAAAGTTAACGGAATCATTTAGTGACTATTTAGAAACATTGGAATGACTTTTTCTCAGAACACACAGCTCACAACGATGAGTCTTGTGTAGACAATATTGATACTCCGTTTTCTAAGATTCAGGGGACAGCGACACGATGGTCATTTGGTGACAGAATTTCGGGCCTCGCGCGTAGCTACATTATATTCTACGACACTTAAAACTAAAATTTTAACGTCCAAAATATCACTTCAATTATTCAATCACACACTTTGATCGTCAATTTTGTTTGCCAATATCAAAGTAACACTAGTATCAGTCTCCACATTAACTGGTCTTCTTGATTTTGGTTCATTATTGTGATGATCACTTTAATGCTGTCTCGACGTCGCTCCCGAAGCAGCTAAGTAGCGCTTGTTTAAATTCCGTTTATTCGTAGTAGTGGTTCTTACAAGCTTCTCAGCTGAGCGCAGCTTTGCTTGCAAAGATTGCAAACAATTGCAAACATCGCTAACTCGATTAATCTGTAACAATCATATAACATTTTTATAAGAATACATCATTATAAATACATATCACATGATAAGTGTGAGTAAGTATTGGAATTAAACATAATATTTTATTTAAAATCAGAAGCTTGCTCCTTTTACGGGTAAGCTTTCATCATCATTATCATCAGGCTATCCTCGTCCACTGCTGACATAGGTTTCTCCCAAAACACTAAGCTTTGCATAATCTAAATTAGAAGTTACATGAAAATTACAATACAATACAGGTATCCAGGATACCTACAACGTGTACCTGGATCCTACACGACTATTCCTCCATTAAAACATAATGTACTTTTTAAAATCCGTAAAAATAACATGAAAACACATTGTTGTATTTATGTCAGCTGTCTATTCAAGATTTACCCTAAGAACCAAATTAAAAAATTGTTTCTATTGACTGAGGACACCCTATATTTCCTATTGGCATCTTTCCTATAAATATCCATAGGAAATTCAGATTTAGGTATCCTATATAGTAATATTCCGTTTTCTATTAAAATTACATCATCAGTCATGTAGCCCCCTACATTCTAGAGAAATAAACACAACAAACGTCAAACTACTCCGCGAATACCGTAATTAAATCCGTACACGCAATAAAACCTTCGATGGCAATACCATAGTAATCTCTATGTAATTCTCGCGAGCGTCTGTGGATGTGGATTATCAGCGTTTCTCGTCCGGACAGAGTTTGTGCTGAGTTGGTGGTGTGTAAATCGTAACCTGCCCGACGTAGCGTCGCCAAGTCTGTGGATCCCCCCGCGTCCGCCTCCCAGGTGACGGTAGGGGCGAGGTGCGTATCGATGTCACCACGAAAACTGTGACAGTAGTTCGTACACCGATCTGCTAAGATCTGCTAAGGGCGTTTTACAGCGCCTCGTTACGCATAAATGTTGTCACCACGAAAACTGTCAGGATAGTTTATACATTGATTTACTGAGGTCTTTGGTTTAATATTCTTATTTGCGTATGTATTTTTAGATTTTAACCGTTATTAAAAGGTGGGGGTTCTCTTTTCGTCGCTAGATTTTTGTATTATAACTAAAGAATTTGCTTCTTTTCTACTGTCTGGATCAGAAACAGAGAAACTTGTTAAAGGAATACCGCGATATTATGTTGAATTTATCACTTTTTAAAGTTTCATCAATATGTAAAGAGCGAGCGAGTAAGAAAAAAATTAAAGATAATTTCAATTTATTATTTTAGTTATCTTCCTACATATGCGTTTAGACCTTTATTGAAAGAAATATTTTATTTTATTTTTAATAAATGGAAGTCTGAAGAATTCTTATTTAAACCTGAACCGTTTAGAAGCGTGCTTAATTACCATTTTTGATGCTCATGACAAAAAAGCATTTGCAAAATTATTCTTATTCCAAATAAGTCTAGCTACGTATTCTAAAACTGCACTCCCGTTCATCGACACAACTCGGCCCGCCCCTATCAAACCGCGATAAATCTGTCGCATATTCAGCGATGTAACAGACTTTCTCTGCGTGACTCATTGCTCAGAATAAAGTGAGTTGCTCTTAATACGCTATGTAGATAATTGGCATACTTATCCCGAAATAACACCGCCGTAAAACTGGCTTACGCGAATAAATAAACTCAAGAGTACTGCGGATTAACTACTAGTCTATAGAATTTATTGCCGTGTGAAAGACCTCGCCAAGTGTTATTGGTAGGTCACCACATAGGCTTAGGATGTTAAAAAAGGTAGGTACTTAGAGTTTGAATAGTTTCAGAAAATAAGGTTTTGGAGACAAGAGTTTATCAGAATTTGTTTTTCTTTATGATCCTGGACTTTATTGATCGCTTGCTGATCTTCATGACCCATAGAATTAGACTTTGAAGTTAGTTTTATACATGTATGAAATTCTTTTAATAACAGGTATAATATCACATAATATCTCATGTGGCATCGTTGTCTGATGAAATTCTCTATAAACCCAACTTACCTTCTAAAAGATAGATGAATAAATCTAGATTCATATAATGTAAATCAATTCCTTGATCTCAAAAACCTGTTTTGCCCAGCTAATACATATTTCCATTTCTGTGCTGTCCCACACAAACAATACGTGCTCTCCCATGTTTATATACAGTTACCCATGATTTGTATATAGATATTAACCAAATAAAAACATAAAGAATAGTGCATACCCTTTTCAGGATACATTTCTTCTTTTAATTTGTCAAAACTTGGAAAACTGACTCCTTAAATTTCAAAGACCAATATAATTATTTTTTTGTTCCAAAATTAAACTTTATCAGAATTGCATTAATAAAGGCAAGATTTAACTGATTAAAATAACAATTAGCAATTATTTTAAAATCATAATCATTTTAGTCATAATTATTTTGATTGGAATTAAAATGACGACATTTCTAATTGTGTACCTACATAGTTATTTGATACTAGACTTAAAATAACACATATTATCATCGCACCTGCAATCCCCAAAGACAGAATGCAAGGAATAATATAGCCAAAAATAAAGTGAGATTAGTTGAAAATTTTGAAAAAAGTAGTGGCTAGTCCGTGGGTGCTCGTAGGTGAATACATAATTACAAACATAACATTCAATGCAACATTAGTCGCCTTTTACGACATTTTATAACACACTTGTTTCATTATTTTGAATCCTAGTTAATCTTAGATCAACATAGGACGCGTGGCTTAAAATTAACTTCATCATCTTCCTAGCGTTATGTCCCGTGCTTAGACAGGGTCCGCTTAGACCACAATCCAGGATTTTGCAAGACTGGTAATTACATTGAAGCGACTGCCCATCTGACCTACGTAACCCTATGGTAGGGGAACCAGACAATTTTTGGATTATGGTTACAAATCCAATGTTGTCTGAATTTGCAGGTTTCATCACGATGTTTTCCCTCACCACCGAACTAGTGGTATAAATACATACATCGATTTGAAAAAATCCAGAGGTACATGCTCGGGTTCGAACCCGTACCCCTCGATTATGAGGCGCGTGTCCATACCATTGAGCTACCACCGCTCCCTTAAAATAAACTTACTTTATGCAATAAGGCCGCAAAAGCAAAAATAGCTCAGACAAATAATTAATAAGACTTTTCGCCATTAGAAGTAGAAGCCGCAAATTAGCATGTTACGCAACGCAGCCTCGAAAAATTCCTCCGAAAGTTTGCCGATTTTTTCGTGCCACAAGACAGTGTGACGATAAATCCAGTTTCGGATGTCACGGGTTATAAAGCATAGGCGTTGTCGGTTATCGAGTGATTCCGGCGAGGCGGGGCGGCTCGTGCAAATTTATTCATACAGGGGCATTTCGACCTCTCAACAGTCCTGTTATTTAGGGCACACTTCCTTTATAGCCGCGATTGCTCGACGCGATCTGTAACACTTTCCTTTTAAATGCCCCGGGAAAAACGATTGTTACGGCTTATGAGGATTCGAGAAGCCGAAATTTATATGCCACTTCTAGTTATTTTATTGGGCGAGTAGGCAATTGCGGCTCGATGATCGAGGGGATTTGTATTGTTAGGTTGACTTGGAAGTAGACCAAGTAGTGTATTTTTACGAAGTGATAATATCGAATTGTAACTATTTCCTTAGGTTTGTGAATTCCGAAAGAGGACTAAACAGGTTTAATACAGACGAAACATGAGTTCGTTTACTCCCGGGTTTAATAGGAACTGTTCACTTGAAAGGTTTATTTGGTGTTGAACAATAAAATGTTCCTCGTCTGTCATACCATTCCTAAATGTGCGATTCTTTTGGGAATCTAATTCTAATGCGTTACATATGAGTGATATTAAGGTGTCGGTAAAATGCTTATTTAAAAATCGCTGTTGTATTTTATGAAACATTTTCTTCCACAGTGTGAGATACACTGTGGAAGCAAGATATGTCATAGAATATCAAAAGCTTGGCGCACAGTCTCCTCTTAAATGCCTAGCGAGAATCCAATTGGTTCAGTTTACGAGGAAATATAACGTAGTCTCAATTTATATGCCGTTTTTAGTACATATATCTATTGAATGTAGTCTATGAGTACCAAAATTGTATATATTATATTATATACGTTCTTCTGGTGACGTAAGCAGAGTATTTTTTACTAACTCTAATACTATATTTTTACGACTCAATTGTGGATATGGTTCAGAATTTAGTAAAAACCTCTCTTTAGCGACCGCAATATACTCGTATGACTTATAAGGTTACATACGTCATATATCTTAGGAGGCCTTTCATTACTTAATTTGAATACCCCTTTCTCATTTTTAACACTCGTTAATGCAAGCTCGTTGATTTAGTATAATTTTGACCTAACATTAAACTCTACTACTTTAATATTGATTGGTTTTACTGTTTGACCTTGTGATCATCATCATCTTCCTAGCGTTGTCCCGTGCTTAGACGGGGTCCGCTTAGACCATGATCCAGGATTTAGAGAGTCTGGTAATTACATTGAAGCGACTGCCGATCTGACCTTCGTAACCCTAAGATGGGGGAACCAGTCAATTTTTGGATCATAGTTACAAATCCAAAGTGGTTTGAATTTGCAGGTTTCATCACGATGTTTTGCCTCACTGACGAGCTTGTGGTATAAATACGTACATAGATTTGAAAAAAAATAAGAGGCGCGTGTCCATATACGCGTATAACATTAAGCTACCACTGCTCTCGCTGATTTGACCTTGTGATCCAATCAGAAATATTATCTAACCGATTTACCATAAACTTACGTTACTTACTTAAGCGTGCGTTATTTATAAGAACGGAACAGATTATAACTAGTAACGGCCGATATCAAATATTAACTACCATTCAGAATCAAACTGCATTCTTTATCACCGATTTTCGTTTACTTCTACATAATTAACTTGGAATTTAGTTGTGAAGAACGTAATAAGAAGTCTTAAGTCGGTATATACGCACCGATATATTCATCAAAATATATCGGTCCTTTTGTTCGCAACTGCATTTACCACGCGTGCCGTGACATAAATCGAGATGTCAGGATTCCGAGAATCAGGATTTGGACTGTGACAGTTTTACGCGGACTGAAAAATCCGACATACTTACCTATAAGCTTCGTGGATCTTATTCTTATCGTGTACTTAAAGACATATGTTCAGTCACTGTCACTTTACGCGACAGAGCGATTAATAATTTCAAGATGGATTTAAATTCCACTAAGTTTTTTAACATTCTACGAGAATAACAATTCTTGCGGTGACATTATCGTAACAAGTTAGACTAAAGTCATGCAAATATATTAAGAACTGTGACAGTTAATCAATAAAAATAATAAAATTCAAAACGGAGGTAGTTTGGGTTTCGGGTATCTACTGGAGTTAGATCCCTATCCACTAATATTATAAACGCGAAAGTTTGTAAGTATAGATGGATATGTTACTCTTTCACATAAAAACTACTGAATGGATTTTAATGAAACTTTACAATAATATAGCTTGTACTCCCGAATAACATATAGGCTATGTTTTATCGACGTACCACGTGAGCAAAGCCGCGGACAGAAGCTAGTAATGATTAAAGAGGAATAAGTAATTGTTAACGAATTCATCTTGTCAACTAGACCGAACTCATTGCATAGTTCTGTTTCAGTTTCTGTTCGAGATCGTTCTGTTATTTAGCTTAGTGCAAGTTACAAATCGTTAAGAAAATTTACTGGTTTCTAATGTTAGTTAACATTGAAAATTAGGCTTTATGTATGTAGAATTGCTACTATCTTTGACAAATGCTACTTTTAAGTCTTATGTAGATGATTAAATTAGTTCCCATAACATGTTCCTTTTCCATCTTAACAATACTTAACATTCTGTAAGTATAGTTTGGATCATTGTGCATCGTTCTTCCTTATTTAGTACGAGCAAAATCAAGTCAAGTCTATTTGAAGCATCAGTTTTAGAGTGCTTTCGTCTAACTATCTTCTTCTCTGTAACCGCCTGCAATATTTTATCAATTACGAGATTTTACTTTCGAAAGTGATTGTCTACATTTGTCTATCCACTTCTTACTCTAACCGCTTTGATCAGATAAACAATGCGAATTGGAATGATGCAGGTATCACGGAAGGCCCCGACTCAGCTACCGCTATCAAGTCAGTCACAATATTTTTTTATTTTTATAGGTTTCAAAGAAAAACTTATAAATATCGTCAAATATGATTCTACCACCGATTCGGAATGTTGTTCCTACCGAGAAGAATCCAGCAAGAAACTCGGTAGTTACTCTATGTTAAGTTGAGTACGAGACATTATGACTATGTTAGAGTTAAGTCATTGTTGACTAAACCCTTTAAGGCTGAAGGCTCCGCTGCAGCCGCAGAGCGCGGGGCGCGCCGCACCTGTTGCGGAGGGCGGGGCGGCGCCGCCCAACGCCCCGCTACCACGTGCACAAAACTTCGCTGCCAAAGTTTTGCGGCATAAGGCTTGGTGCAGAACAGTAAGCTAAGGCTTTGTCGGAACATTCGGTATAAAATATTCTCTGGTATTAGAAATGTCGGAGTAACTCCGTCTGTTACGTTTTCCCGCTTAAACTATTAGATTGATTATGATAAAATTTTACCATCTACATTGAGTCCTCTGAAAGCGCATAGGCCAGTTTGTACTCCGGACAAACAGATAACCCGGGCACATACCCGGATAGAATCTCCGTAACAGACCGATTTCAAAGCGGATGAGACAAACGCCTGATTACAAACTTTTCATCCTGGTGCCAGGATTGCACCTGTTCTACTCACACTGACGTGAAATCTGACTGTTGCATCAAGGAGACTATCAATTAATTAGAAGTGCCAATGCACAGGATAAGCATTCACCCTTAAAGATTAAGTCAATCTCAAATATATTTTCTGTTATAAGTCGATCATCGAGCCGATCAAATCGAAGATAACAAGCTTGGTACTGTTATTACGGCATTTGTTTGAAAACGATTAGTAAATTGAGAATATCTTAGGTACTTCTGAAATATAATCAGACTATCATTTAATCAATTGATTAAGCTAAACAAAACAAGTTCGGCTTATTGCATCTAATTTCCTATCGCTGTTACGTATTTTAATTTAACGGTTAAGTCTTAGGAGTAAAATCGTGATGGCTATTTTCCAAACTTCATAACAAACCATTTCTTTTACCGATTAAGAAGTAACCATGTCGAAGTTATTTACTTTAACTTTTAAACAACGAGATTATTTCATGGAAAAATGTATTACTAGAACCAACAATAATGTTGAATCACAACTATTGCCAAATTAATAAAAAAAACTTGTAATAAATTGATAAGGATCTAAACAAGATTTTATATGTTTTTGTTTTAAAAAAAGGTTTGATAAATTTTCAATTTTTTTTAAATTCAAAGTAAAGTCAAAAGTAAGTCTCATTTTATTTGATGGTTATTATGGAACAGACCTAAAAGAAAACGTTCCCTCTCTAGCACAACGGATCGTATCTATTATCTCGTTAAACAAAACAATTCAAAACAAAGATTTCAAGGGTTTACAAAAGCTACTTTATGACCCGAATCGTTAAAACGAAAAGTGCAGTCAAAACTCAACATTCAAACCACAAATCTCGTCAGCAACTTCGCAATCCTGAACTTAAGCCTAATTTGCCCGAGTCATAATCGCGTACATTTGGGGGCCCGCAATAAAATCATAAAATCGTTAGCAGTGCGGGAGCGTGCCCAGGCCGACAGTTAACACGTAATCCAATTTAGGAGAGGCCGACAATGGCGAAGAATGCTAAACCGCGCTCAACAAAATTACACCAGTATGCCCCACGATTTGCCCGCGACGTACAGAAATTTCCGATTTTTGGGGGTCCGTTGCACCGTAGCCTGCCTTTAAGACGATTTTTATTAAACCGTAACTTTTTAAAACGAGAACACAAAATTTATGTTGTTTAGATGACTTTTTATGATATTAGGATTATGGTAGTCGATTAATAAAAAATATATGTATATCTTAAAAGTATATCTTATATATTTATATTAGTAGTTAGTAATTGTATATTATTAGATAATCTGTGAAGCAGAGACGATGACAAAAACCCCCACTCCAAAACTATATTTTCATTTTTTTTATGTATTTGGAAAACCAAAATATTTGTATTACTGGTAATATTCCTGACTGACCGAGGTCACTTTATTTTGTGTCTCCCAGGAAACATCCCTAAAACGCTTTCTAAAAGTACATAAAAACATAGCAAATGAGTACATAACGAGTTAAGTAAAATTTTTAATTTTATTTTATCACCTATAGCTAGCTCGATGGCGCATTCGCTAGTAACCCTGTCCCATGTACCAAGAGTTGTGATTTCGATCCTCAACCAGGACAAACATTCGTGTGATGAATACTTGTGTTTGTTCTGTGTCTGGGTGTTAATATCCAATATTTATTTAAGTATATATTTGTAATACCACTATAGTTTCTGACATCCGTAATACAAGTATTTAAGCTACTTATCTCAGAGTCAGATCGATGTATGTATGTAGTCGGATGTTTATTTATTTATTACTAGCTGTCCCGGCGAACTTCGTATCGCCCAGTAAATGAAAATTGACATTGATTTGTCGATTGACATTTAACATTGACAGATACGAATCCCACCGTTTTATATGAGAAAATACTTTTGCTTTTATTTTGTTTTTTCGTAATTTTTTCAATTTTTTTAATAGTTATTCTGTTATTCTGGACGAAGACAAATCCAACAAATCAAAAACAACGTAAATCGGTTCAGCCGTTCTCGACTTATAAGTGGTGTAACAAACACGACTTTGTTTTATTTATATAGAAGATTATTATTTATTTTACCTATGTATAAGCTATTATAAAAATTCAATAGAATCTAAATAAATTCAAACACCGCATTGTTTATTATTAAGTTATTTTTGTAACCTAAGTAAAATCTAGTTAAATACCTATTTAGATTAATTATATTTTATACTTAGTTAAAGTATGTTTCGAGTTTGGCGATTTGAATCACGCATTGTTCGTACGCCGGTCAAATAAAACTCGCAGAATATTAATTAGGATGGTAAATTTCAATCTCTATAAGAAACTTATTTTTAAACGTTTTTTTTAATAATATAAAAGATAAAAAAGGCAACAAGGAAAATTATAAAGTAAAAGTCACAGTCGAAGTAAAAGCGCAACTTGTATTTTTTTTGTCTCTACCTTCATCAAAAGTCCCTTGAAATTTCGTAAAAATGCACAATTATATAACTCACATAAAGTCTAATTATGTCATTAAAAAAAACAATTAAATTTAGAACTACTGATACCATACCATATTGATATGCAATGAAAAGCGGTCAAAAATTATTTTAATCATTGATCAAGAAATAAATACCAATTAAATTGGGACCTACTTTTTATTTCTACAAGTGTCTTAAAATCATTAAAGACTGACTGAGTCATGTGACATTATAAAGCCGCAAAGTTATCTAGCATATCTTTAACCAATTGACTGATTTATTTGATATTGATAAAAATGATAATCATTCTCGAATCATCATGAGCAGTAAGTACGCTTTGTGATCCTTTTGATCAAAAAGTGAACTTTAGACCAACATCTTTTCTTGTTTGTCAGGGAAATGTAATAATCTTGTTACTTACATATACAATATTAAAACTAGCAAAAGTACTCGAAACAATGATGGGAAATTGACGGGAAATCTTAACAACAAAAAATTAATATAGACATTTTCGGTTAATATAAGTTCTGGGATGGTATTTCTGAAAATACTATCTATCTTTAGAACGGTATAAAGATTTTAAATGAATTAGGGCTTTATAATGATTACCTTATTAAATAACTGTGATCTTACAAGGACATCAAAAACAAACGCTTTAGACGTCTCGCAAAATAAAATAAAAATTTAACATACATTTTCCATTAGGAATTTTCCTACGACAACACAAACCAGTTATAATATTAATAATTGATTTAATGTTGACGTCATTCTGAAGCATTAGGTTGTAACGTTCAAGTCTTAACGCGACAGGGGACGTGATAAAAATAAATATCATCGGCGACGTACAAAAGTCACGTAAGAGCCAAGAAAAGTTGACAGCCCTAACTATGTTGGCCCTCATTTAAATAACTGATCAAACTCAATCTGTCAAACAATAACTGAGGCAACTTATTGGATATGCCGCGCTCATCCGCCCGACTTATATTGGATGCGAAAATTGCGAAACTTTTGAATTGGCATTTGAAATTTTTTCACGGGGCTAGATGGGAAGCGGCGGTACCTAAAGCGCTAATGTTTTTAGTTATTTTATATTTCAGGACGTTAGTTGTTGCTCAATTACTGTAAGATAAAGATGAATGTGTAATAATTTATCCTTATATACACGGTGGAATTAATCCGCTAAGTATTAAATAAGCAAGAAAATTTATTACATAAAAAAAATTAAATGCAAATTATAGTTTTTCATAAGCATAAGCAAAGCAAAGACACTCTCTTTATCTTTATAATACTTGCTATACATTTTGATGTTACGAATATATTAGTATTTCGTTAGTCCCTATCTTTATGAGTAAATATTTATAGTATGTCAGTACAACGAGGATTAGGCTGTATCAAACGAAATATTGTTTAATTTTGAGGAAAAACAAATTGCTTCTACAAAAGCCTTCATCATGATTACAAAGCTTGAGAAGCTTGAATACAAATTAGTTCAATCTAAAATTTTTGGCGTAAATCAAAACCGACCGGTATATTCTAGACTTGTAAAATCAAATAAAAGTTAGAGTATCGGTGAGTTGTAAGATTAATCAGCGATACAAAATAAAGAGGGCAACGTAGTTGTGAAATCATCTAAAAGTAAACAAAAACACTTGAATCATTGCACACATTACCTACAAACAACATCGAAACTGCACCCAAAATTTGGACGCAACGAATGTATAATGCCGCTCATCAACTTTGTAGGCGGCAAATATTTAAAGTACACATACCTCTAAGGCTACAGAACGAGGAAATAAAAAGAGCAAAGGAGTTTTTTATTAAGCAGAAACGAGGGGGCGAATATAATGAATAAATTCCGCGTAAGGGTCCCTCCTAACGCAATTGAAAACTTTTAACAAGTGCCGAGAAATCGTGTGTAAAGGTGGGTCGCACCTAATTACGAGGCTAGCTGAACGGAATACAGGATGAGTTGAGAGATTTAAACGACTCCGGCTGACATTCGGGGCTCTTTATGAAAATTAGCTTGTTAATAAAATCTCGGAGTGTTGACCGATGACGCTGGGCGAGGACGAGAGGATTTATTTAGCGAAAGAAATTGAATGTTAAATTGATAAGCGGGGCTTTTGGTATTCTTTATTATTATTTTTTTTGCTACAGAACTATAAAAAATAATTGCTAGTTAGTGATGCATTTTTTATTTAGTTTACATGCTTATATCATACCGGTATGGAATTTCAGAATATTAGTACTAGTAGCTTTACACTTTTTAACCGATTTCAAAAAAAGGAGGAGGTTCTCAATTCGACAATTTTTTTTTTTTTGCAAAATAAAAGCGTCTTTTGTCTATAAATACCATTCACCAAGCCAAAATCTAAGCTAAGAAAGAGAAAAACTCTTAGAACCATCATTATTTATTTTCTTTGACTATAATTGATCCTGAACGACCCCAACTAGCAAGGTCTCCACATGCCTCCTTATCTTAACGGCTATTACAAAAATATCAAGTTTCTCGAAAATGAAAAATCTTTAACGACCATCCCCCATTAACTTTCCAACGATTTAGTTTACAAGTATTAAAAATTAACAGGATTTTTCATCCGACTCACCGTCTGCCGAAGACGTATTCATTCTTTTGTAACCCTAAAAAACAAGTCATTACACGAACCGGGTTTAATCTAGCGTTGTACTTGGCGATTTTTTCGTGGCGTTCCATTATTCGGGAGCGATCGCTCGGCTCGCCGCGGCGGGCACCGTTTACGCTAAAATGATATGATTAATTACTGCGACCGGTCTCCCTCATTAGTGAACAAATAGGATCGCTCATTGGTGAAATTGAATCAGGAGCTCCGGCGAACCGCGCTCGATCGCAGTCTAATCATAATAATTATTATTCATACGAACAAATGGTTTGGATTTCTATAGAGATTTTTTGTCAAACTATGCATTCGATTTAATGGAAATACGGAACGACTTCCAATTTACTATTTGAAAATACCGATGAAAATTCGCATTCGACGTGCTATTTTTATACTACAATATTAGTACCAGTACAAATCTCGGAAAAGATTGCTAGAGAGAAAAAACGACAGCCGTATTCGGTACAAATTATTCATGGGATAATATAATTTGCAAAAAAATACTATTGGATGGTACATCACCTAAGGCTTTTTCTCTAGGTTTACATAAAAAAGAGAGCATCACGTCTCATAATCCACGTACAAAGAAACATAAACATGAGTGACGTACTTATCTTTTGTAATACCTAATGTCGTAAAGCTGAATGACGTAGGGAATTCGTTGCTTCGAATTTTTGGAGGTCGCGGGAAAACTGGCGAGTGATAGAGAAATTCTAACATCAGATTTTCGTGTCGTTCATTTGTAGGAAAATATTTTGGCCCGAGTCGTATAAGTGTTGAAATATGTACAAGAGACGTTCAACTTTTAATTGACTTCAGTCAGTGTGATTATATCACCATCCTCTCTGAAATATGTCCTTCAACCGATTCTGTCAGGTACTTTAAAGAGTTTTGGAACGATGTAGATTTTGCTTGATATATAAGATAAAAAATCGGTTTACTTTAAAGAGTTTTTATTAAAAAATTTGAAAGTCTTTCATTCCGGACATCACCCACAAAAGTTTCCCTCCGTTTCTCCTAAATACCGAGAACGAGGTCAGATTGCCGCTTACAGCGTTTTCGCAAAACAATAGAGTTATAGTTTTGTTGGGCCAGCGATACAACTTATCGGACACTACAGTGCAAAACTTTCCGCAGATTATCGCTGATATTCGTCGATTTATTGCCGAGAGGTATTGTTAACCATCCGCTAATATTTCACCGCCCCAAAGCCTTTTGTTCATATTTTTAAGTTTGTCCAAACGGTTCTTTTAAGTTGGCTTCCTTAAGTTCGGGAGAAACTCGCCTTTTGATATTGGATTTTCCTTTTCTGTTTATTGGCTTTCGGACAGTTCCGAGCTTCGTTTCTTTGAATTATACCTTCCGAGAATATGAATTACTATGTGAGGCGAAGACAGTTGGTGATGTATTAGGCAAGTTTTTGGACGTTTTTGGGTTACCAGAGATAGTGCGAAGTGCGAGTACGAACCTATCCTTTTAGGTAAAGGTGGGCGTACAGCCAAAGTCTTCGTGCATGGTAAAGTAAACGCTCTGACGCTTTCGAAGTGTTCAGCGGAATTGTTTACCAACATTCTTATAGGAATATTTTAATTTGAACAGCTTTTATTTGAAGTTTCAATGCCTGATTATGGTGAAGTACTTCCAGTACTTAAAAAGTTATGAAACTGGCAATTATTTGTGTTGTTGTGTTAATTTATAGAAACGCTTTTAGGCGTCTCAGCAATGTTATCATAGACGAAAGATAATAAGATAATACTAACCTTATATTTCAATCGTAGTGTGCCACACATAGTCGTCCCCGCGCCCCCTAGGTCCAAACAATAATTCAGATTACAATACCCTATCTATATCACAAGCTTCCACCTAGCTTAGTACTAAAGCCCTACACTAACACAATTGACACTTCAACAACGATCGGTAACGGTCCACTTAACTTAACGCTAAATAAAAATCTAACATTAGTTAACATGATAAAATGAACAAAAATCTCGACTACGAATGCGAAAGTAACAAAAAACTTAAACAGTAAATCCGTTCGGGTCATATTTACAATAGGAAAGGTCACGTGGGTGACGTGGAACAGAACAACCTAAGTAGGTAACTAGTCCGAGAGTCGGTCAGGGGGTTCAGTGGACCCAAGAGGGGGCGGCGGAGTAGGTGGTGCGGGGCGCACCGCCGCCTGAGAGCGTGGTGGGCACGGGCGGCGCGGGCGCAGCGAAGTGGCTCTCGGCCTCCGCCGCCATCGCCGTCTGCTGCTGCGGGAAATTGAAATCCAGCGTGCCGTCCATGCTCAGCTCGTGCTTTATCACCTGAACAACAATGGTTGTATTGTTGAAACAATTCTATAACTTATATTATGCCTATACGAGCATATTCAAAAAATAAAAGTTTCTTTTTCCTATTTTATTCCAGTTTTGAAAGGTGATTTCGATATCAGACATACCCATTTCCTAATACCTCCCTTATTATTACGAATACCAAAGAGTTGGAAATCGAATAAAAAAAAATCTTTGATCAAAGTAACTCGTCAGGACATACAAAAACATTATGCTCCCTTTCTGTAAGTTTCAATGAGCTCTAAAATGTAAAAAAAAGGTTATGGAAAACTTGCTAACTTTCCTTAAGATTTTAAGTAAGTTTATTATTACATATATCGCTTCTGGCGAGCTCACCTCATCAACATTGCAGTCAAAATGCTCCAGCGCCTCTATATTCAAGTCCTCCGCGAGGCCCGTGTTGAGGGCCCCCATGATCTGCCCCATGACCGTCGTGGGGCCCATCGCGCCCGCCTGCACCATCAGCCCGCCGTTCATCAGCGTGGCGTCTGACGTCGACACCATCTGCGATTGCGCATTTTCTGCAAATAAAAAAAAATGAGCCAAAATGCCGGAGAAAATGAATTTTCAGCTGATATAAGGCGGTTTCAGGAGGTCTTCTATGTATCTATGTCTATATTTGTAGCCAATTCTTTTTATTTTGATATATGTATACGGAATTGTCACTTTTGTTTTTGAGAATGTTTCGACGAGACACTTGAAAAACTTATATATTTTTTATAAGCTGTGGAAAAAATAACAATTGTTGTCCAAACGAAACTGAACTAAACATTCTTCATCTTGCTAAAAAATACATACATCATAATAACATGAATACTTTTATTTTTGACTAGCTTACCCTGCGCACGAAAAACCTTGATTTGTTTTTGCATCACGATTAACGTACGAACATTAATAGAAAATATCATTAATGTGACTTCTGTAGTCGCGTCCGTGGCTCCGATAATAGCGATTAGCGACGCAGACACTTTACTTCTTTAATTTGACAATGACAAATTTCACATTTACATCGAGCTGTTGCGATTTCGTTTGCGTAGAATTTGGTAAAAATGGTAATTATGTATAATACTAGCTTCTGCCCGCAGCGATACCCGCTTGGTACATCGATGAAACATAGCTCATGTGTTATTCTAATGTATAAGCTACACTATTGTAAATTCCCATTAAAATCCATGCAGTGCTTTTTGCGTGAAAGAGTCACAAACATCCTCACATCCAACCACTCATACAACATACATACTTACATAACATCATGCCTATAATCCCCGAAGGGGTAAGCAGAGTCGAAAGGGCAGCAAGCACCTTTAACCACATACAGCCGAAAAATAAACCCATACAAACTTCGCGTTGATAATATTAGTAAGATTTTTCAATAGAAAGAAGAAATAAAAGTTACTCCTTATAAAAGGGGCTAATTGCTTTTCTCTTAAAAAAATACCTTTAAAAAACACTTGAAGTCTAGTCTTAGAGACTAGTTAATAGCTCAGAGTTACTGTTGTCAAACCTTGTAACCCCGTTTATAGGTCAACCAGGGACCATAGCAATACACTTGTAGCGATTAGAATGCCGGACTATTGAAGATGTTTTCCCTCACCTTTGAGCTGCAGTGACTTTCGAAATGAGTTTTAAAAAAAATCAGTAGGGGGTCTAAGTAGCTCACCATTGTATTACCTCTCACGAGTGAAGTGCGTGTCCGTATCCGTTGGTAAGGATAGCTCATTAAGACCACTCTTTTAAAGATTCTTTAATATAATTTCGAAATTAAACGTCAGTATCGTACCTGTCTGCATGATGTCAGCGGGGTCGGCGGGCGGCGGGGGCCGTACGAAGTGGTCAAGCGCATGTTGGTGGGGGTGCGTCGGGTGCGCGGGGTGCGCGGGGTGCGCAGGGTGCGAGTACAGGGGGTGCCTGGGGCACGCGCCGTACGCGTATCGGTAGCTGCCGCCGGAAGACGATGACGACGTTGTTGGGACGTACCTGTGTGTTACGTTTTGTAAGAATCAATTTATTGATGTACTGTTTACATACACGCGTGACATTATACATGCCATGACATTATATTCCTGTTAGGTAGGCAGATATGACGTCCTTCCGTTTGCATTTTTTTGTGAGATTGTTGACTTCTTCTTTTCATAGTTGGATCCTCTATTTCTTATCATATATCATACCATATCATATCAAGTCATATGTAAAGGGCGTTCAATAATAAGGTGGGATAATTTTATTGATTTCTTACTTCTAAGATCCTAGTTTTTTCCTATGAGGATTTATGGTTGCTCCTACTTAGGATTTTTATTGTATACTCGTATATCCCAGTCCCATTTACAATTGAAGAATTCAAGCAACATTATTGCATTTATGTTTTCAGCTCCTGATAACAAAACACTAAAAAAATGTATTAAAATTTTCCGACTCTAAGTTGATATTGGTGATCCCGAAGTCGAAGAATCTTCATTTTCCTCAGAGCTTTACTCGTTTACATCTCATTAAACAAAATGTAGGAAGTTTAAATGTTGCAAAACCTAATTAGGAATTAAAATTCCATGATAACAAAGTTTCTAAGGAAGCAAAGCGGACTAGGGCTTGACAATAGCATCACTATTTAATACTTCACGGTCGAAGCAGTAAGCAGCTTCAAGGTACTTTATAATCTAAGCATCTTTCTAGATGTTGTAAAACGGTCCTAAACTAAAGCGAGCTAAATCCATACTCACGTGTTAAGGAATGGATCGGCGCCTTGTAATTTCATGGAGTCAGCTAACGTGCCGGCTAACTGTTCCTCTTGGACGTAGTCAGCTTGCGAGAAATCTGTACTCGGCGTGAAGTCTGCCCCCGCTGTATACTCCGAAGCCCAATCTGGTTCCGTCGCAATCAACGAGGGTATGGGAGACAGTCGCCCGCAGGAAGACGCGTTGGACGGAGCCCTCTGGCGGAAGTCCGGCGACAACTGGAAACTGTTGCTACGCGCAAGCAAACAAGCGTCAAAAACAAAATCGACCTCAATCATCGACGGCGAATCACACGATCGAATCGTGGGAATAACATAAAATCATGCAAATTCCAATCGCACAATTCAACCGTCGACATCTAAAGGGCAAATAATCAAAATTTATAGCAGAAAGAAAACTTAAAGCTAGTTGATCTAATAGGATCTTTCTAGACAGTATAACATGGAGTGTAATGGGAAACATGCAAATCTAATGTCTATTTAGAGGCCCGCTAACATATAAAGTATGCTAAATGAAGCGATCACCATAACGGGTTCAATGGTCAGCGTAGAAATATTTTTATTGCTACAAACAATGACAAAAATGCTCTGTAAGAAATGTGCTATCGGCTCGTACGTACAGCATCCGAGGACGACTGTCCAAAATAAAAGTTATACCCGTAATCCCGATAGATATTCGGCAATAAAAATGTTAAATATCGGCGAAATGACGAGATTCAGCGTCCACATAACTCATCATCTAATGGTTGTGAATGATTTAAAACCTTTTATCATAAAGTAGCAGTGTTGCAATAACTCAATTTTATTAGTCTGGTCAACGCAGCTTTATGTCGATAGTTTTATTATAGCGCTGTATCATCGCACCTCAGTTTGTTTCTAGCACTCGTAAAATTTCAATATTCCCAAGAAGCCGTATTTAAAATGTATTGGGGGTTTTCGCGGATTTGGCAAAACTCACTATTGTATTACCCGTGTAGGTAAGTTATTATGCCTTTAAAGTCGAATTAGTATCGCTATACACTACATCCGTTCGGGTTGACACTCTTGGCGGTGTGCCACGGTTCTTTTAAGTTTTCTTACATCTGTAGCTTAAATCTGACCGTGGAACTATTCTGGTAAGACTATGTCTAAGTATCTATGCTAAGCTTCGGAGATATGACTAGTGTTGGTAGTTACCTGTGCAACGGTGATTCTGGGAACATGTCTAGGCTTTCTGAAACCGAACTGCTAGGACTCGGGGTTGCGTCAGCTGTTACACCGTTCCTTAATGCTTCGGCCTGTAAGGTTGATAAGAAAATATAACTTGTTATGGGAATCTCAGAGGATTAAGAGTTTTGGGCACTCTAGAGTTGTATCTGTTTCGACAAAATGTATGCTGATATTCTTCTCATGCACATGACTTATGATTCAGCGCGATCCTAAAAGAGCACTACGCAGTGAATCGTGCTTATTATTGACGATTTCATGCCTATCTCTAATAATGTAGAGATTGGTGGTAATTTAGTATTTTAACAATATTATATTTGTTCACACAAATTAACTTCATAGGCTATTTTATTTTATCTTTGAAAACCAGAACAAATGAACAAGATTTAATATTGCAAAGTCATTATTAGATTGTTTTAAAAATGCATAGAATAGATATTTGATATAAAATGCATTAATTTTAATGTGAACTTGAAACATTCATTTAAATTCTTTTGCCTCAATTGTCAATCTAACTATGCAAATATACCTCAAATGACAATACGTAGGTACCTTTAAAACAGTTAGGATGACATTATAATGTGATGTTACGTGCGTCATAATATAAAAATTACGCAGTTACCTTTGTAAATGCATCTTAGTCGCTATCAATGCAATCCTTAAGTGTCATAGAAAGTGACATTTATTTTGGTATATTTATTGAAACTATGTTAAGTAGTACCTACATACATACATAACATCACGCCTATACCCCGATGGGGTAAGCAGAGAGTCAAAGGGACAGCAGGCCCCTTTAGCCACATTCAACCAAAAATTAAACTGGGTTTGATTAGATGGAAAGTTGTTAAAATGTAGTGACAAGTGGCTAGCTCGTCGCCTACACAATTACATACCCAGACGGCACTACACAATCATACACACAGAACCCAATATATCGTTAGTCGCCTTGTACACATTATGTTTAAGTCCCAGACTAATATGGGACAATGGGCTGTTAGATGGAAAATGGTGAAAAAGTAGTGACAAGTGGGTAGCTCGTCGCCTACACAATTACATACCCAAAACCCCATATACCGTTAATCGCCTTGTACGACAAGGCAAGCAACACAATTAGCACATTTTTTTAAGTCCCAGACCAACGTGGGACTAATTTGGTACCTATGTAGTACCTATATGTAATTAAAAGATAATTGATGATTAATTTATCTTTAAAAGGGTCCGCATAGCAAGACTTATCATTTGGTCCGTGGAAGACCCAAAATGTTATTAGATTTAAATTTAAAAAAAAGTTATTTAATTATAATAAATAATAAATTTAACAATAAAATTAACACAGTCCACTTTCGACATAGTGGTCCCTGACAAGAATAATGAAATCAAATTGATTAGTTAGTGATACCAAAAGGTTGTGAACCTCTGATATAAGCTCTGAGGATGCAAAGCGCAGTCTACGGGGGACCTGAGGTAATGCGCTCCTGTTCCATATGTCGCAAGAAAGATGAATCCTCAACAAAATCTTAAAATTAACTAAGCATTGACGACAACTAATATTGGTAGTAAAGGGGGTAATACATTAAATCAGCTCGAAGGTTTGTTAAGGCTAGAGCGCACGGGTTACCTTCGGTACCGTAACTGTTTCGATAATTTGATAAAGTCCTAGAATATGTATAGAGATGCATGCATGAAACGACGTGACAGCTGGATGACAAATACATAATCGCTTTGGAGACGTGATGTGACAGTGAAACAAACTTTTTGATCCTGACAAAAGAAACCTCCGCGTGCTAGCCCTTACAACTGCTCCAATCATTACTCAGTTTACCGTATGATATGGCAGGACGACTCAAATCGAATATTTGATTGCCACTAGTGCACAACTAAAGTAAGTGTATGTAACTCACCTTTTTCTTAACCCTCCCTCTTCTCTTCTCGAACTTGGACGTCTCCATGGAGGCGGCGCGTCTTCGCACTGACTTGCCGGGCTTCGCGTCGGGGTTGATCATCCACCAGGAGCTCTTGCCCGTGCCCTCGTTCTGGACCCGCATGAACCGGTTGTGCAGAGACAGGTTGTGCCGGATCGAGTTCTGTAAACAACAATCGGCCGTTAATACCGATTTCGTCTCACTGCACTATGCGAGTGAAGGAACAGAGAGTGCACCGCACACACTTATGCACTATAATATCTCCTGCGCATATGGCTAATCCTCGTTGAGATTTGCCGCCGTGCCCGATATCGGTTAGGAGGACATTAGTCTACTAGCAAACATACCCAAATACCGGTCTAACATAATAGTGTAGGGTAGAATAGCAAACATAAGTGAAAAAAAAGTATGTCAATTGATTTGTGACGTCATCAGTTTCTAAACCCCTAATGACGATCTGCCTTCCGATTTTATCATAATCACAAAAACGCACCGTGCCACTCAGATAATTAAGCTCATTTTCAAGTCAGCTTATTCAGAGCGAAATGGGATATTAATTCAATAAGCATTTAATGTAAGTAGAACGTTAATGATATTAAGAAAAATTATGGCTACAAGATAAGATCGAGCAGTTAACCGGCATAAAACACTTTAAAGTCCATCAAGATTTTAATTGAGCTGTGAAACGTTTCATTGAAAGTACATCAACGATGCGAAGTAGATTCCGAAGTCTTGGCAGTGAACTCGCTTATCTACGTCAAAGATACAAAAGACCCTATGATTTGTAGTTTTAATAACCACTTCCTTATGTTTATAACAATTGTTATATCTTCATGCCCGACAATGAGTTTGTAAGTAATGGTCTCACGGTCGTTACTATACGTAACTAAACTGAGACTGCGACGTTTGAGGTAAAGCTAAAAATAGTCAGCCATAAACTGTGGAAGGACGTATCCGGGCGTTTCTGCGTCTGACCACAAAAAATCTATTTTAATTCCGTCTACCGTGCAAAGTTAGTGCAATAACGCGTCCTATCTCACACCGGCAATAAAATCTCACAACTTTTTCCCGTCGAAGGAATAAAAGCGACCGCAGAAACGAATGAAGTTTAGCAATAAAAGAGTCCATAAATAATTTCTGCGTGCCCACTGAGAGACGCCACTTACGTATCGCGTCATGTAAATAATATGTGGCTGTTTTCTGCAAAAAATCAGCGTTAAATTTTAACTGCTGTTCACGGGCCATTTAACAGGATTTGGAATGAAATTCCCCTCAATTGAAATGAGTTTTGCAAGTTTCTCTTATAATGTCAATATCTAACGGTAAGAAAGAGAATACATTACCTTAGATCAAATGTTGATAGAACTTATCTTAAACTTCAAATGAAAATATATGTAGATAGTAGCCTTAAAAATAGGTTTTAATAAAAATACCTACTTTACACAACAAAATTATTTGAAACTATGTACTTGACTGCGACTTGGTTTGGATGTAGGCACGCCGGACTAAAAAATCATATGTACATTGTATTATCTTTCTATATAAATATACTCAATAATATGTACAGTTGAACCTGGCACACTATGACGTCAGCAGTTGTCATTCAAAATCTAAGGTATCTTTGCATTTGGGCACTCATTAAAAAGTGAGTCAACGAACAATGGTGAACACAATGGAATTATCAAAAGAGATCCCACCTACCGAAGCATACTCCGCCGATTATGACCAATCGAGTAAACGTATTATACAACAATCGTTCGCGTTCATAAATCGAGTAAATGTAGACAAGTCCGCGATTTATCAAGCGTGAAAACACACGCAACAAATGGGCTGTCGACACTTTGATGGATTCGTCGCCAGCAGCCCTTACCACGGTCGCGGCTTGTGACAAATTAAGACGCGTCCGTGAATTATACTGTTGCGTCGAATCAACCGGAACATGACGGCTAACACTGTAATTTACTCCGTTTAACATTTTTCCGTCGGGATTTTATTTTGACTCCAGTTGGAGTCGAATTACAATTTAATTTCTCGAGAAGCTTTCGAGTTTGTTTGTTGCGAAGAGGAGTCTGTAGCTGATTATAAATACAAATCGTTTACACTAAACAAAAGTTATGATATGATATGATATGTATTTTTTTTAATTATTTAAACATGATAATGCATTTGATTTTAGATTTAATTAAACATGATTAATGCATTTGATTGAGGTGTATATTATAAATCGATATAAGATTTATAATAATTTAAGTTACAAATGAACAAGAGAATTAAAATTATGAAATATATGGAACAAATTATTACATAATTAGCGATGTATATGACACCAAGGTTTATTATTATACTTACCATAAAACGTTGATCATCTAATAAAATCAAAGGTCAGAAAATATCAAATACCTAACATTTTGAGAATAGCAAATTAGAGCTCAATATGTAACGAGTTCCATATACCTAGAAGGTTTTTCTTTTTTCAAATTCATTAACCTTGTTTTGATAGGACTGGGTCTACAAATAGTTTACAATGACAATAGAACTTTTTTCATAAGGTTACAATGAAGGAGAAACAACAAGGTGATAAGAGAGCGTGAAAACATGATACAGAATTTACAATATTATTATATCAGAGTAGGCAGGCATAAACGACAACTTTTACGATGCAAAGTAATTGGTCCTATCTATAGCCGTCAGGTTTATTTCACGAAGAAATCCGAATCCTCATCTAGATTTAGTGTACTCCTCGATTTATGGGCACGGCATTAATATTTATCCGCGAATTTCGGCCTGGCATAATTTCTCGAGTATAATTTATCGTGGAGATAGTGGTAGTATGCTGACTGGCAGTTAAGGTTAATCGAATTTTCTGGTCATGTGACGTCACGTTGTATTCTCGTAATTTACCTGTTTTTTTTTCAGGCCGGTATATATTATGGTTTACACGGTCGTATTTCTCTACGCCCCACTGGAGATTGAACGGGCACAGAATCCTGTAATCCGTATAGATACAACGTGATGTAGAATCTTGAGGGATGTGTCATTTTGTTAGGCATATTTTTATTTTACCGACGATATAATGTTGTTTATTACACAATCAGTGGATTTGTGATAGTGTAGGCAAGTTACGACAAGCTAGCCACTTGTCACTACTTTTTCACGATTTCCCATCTAACTTAGATCAATTTTATTTTAGTCTAAAAGCGGTGATTCTTGGACTCTGCCTATTTCTAAGCTTGCTAAATTGTGTAAGGAATATTGTGTTGAACTAATTAAATATATTGCTGTAGGCACAAAATACAACATTATTTATGGCCAGTTTTTAGAATATATAAAGAATCTCATAGACAGTAGACACCACACCGTAGGTGTACGCGACAACGCCCACTTAAAATGTCCTTTCGCCGATTCATCCTCATTCCGCGTCTTACTAACATTTTATGTTTATTTAATAACAATGTGTCCTATATTTTTATAGCTAAATAAATTCGTTGTATATATATAATAAGTACGTTGATACTGCAGCAATTAGAGAATGATAGGTTACGGGGGTGATGTTATGTATGTATGTAAATTGTATATTTTCAAGTATTGGGCTTTCATGCATATCTTTTGGACCTGAAATGGAACATATTGACATTTTATCAACGATACTTCCCTGAAAAGAGATGTAAAATGACTATTTTACTACGGTGTAATTTTTTTGTCAGTTCAAGGCCTATCTAATATAGGCGAGCATATAAAAACATTTGATTGTCTTCTAAATCCTTTCTTTTTATTTAGCCCTCCTCAAACCAACACCAAGAAGCAAATCTTACATTCTGTACACTAAGGTCACTAAGTTATCATTTTAGGGTCGAAGAGACTTAAGTACCGTGCCAGTGAGACATACAATACATATTTCGAAATTTGCGTTAAATATAAAAGATGTGGCATTCTTTCTTCTACCAAAGACTGGCTGGAAAAATCTCATTTAGAGCAACATGATAAAACATTAAGCATGTCTATTCCAGTAAAGGTTTCCACGGACGCAGCGTGGCGAACCGGGGGAAGACAGCGGCCCGCGACTCGACAAGACCGGAGCCGCTATCCGTACTTAGAAATTTGTCTACGGCAGGATTCGCGGCGCCACTCCGACCCTTATGGGGTGAATTAACCGTCTACCGTCGCACTCCCCTTTAATGCTTCACCGAGTTAAATTTCGTCGAATTTCCACCGTTGTTATAAACGTTACGCAATCGAAATGAATGGCTTATGATTCTCGATGTTTATGGTCGACCGTTGTTTTCTGAATGATTGAGTTCTGAGATAGTTTTGGGGAATCATCTTTTGTTATGAGGTATTTTTAATTTCAGTTTAAAAAAACACACCTTAAGACACACACAGGGTCACTAAATAATGATTTCGTATTCTTCTAGTCCTACGCTGTGCTCTAATATATTTTTAAGTATGTAACGCAGTGAGAAGAGTAACGCATTTATGGTTAAAGATTCACGAATTGATCGACGATCTGTTTTGCAAAAAAACTGTAAAGAGATTACTGTTTAATTTTCTAACTGGAACAAATGTGTTGGTGGTCGTAAGGATTTCTTCAAATGTTCTCGGATTTGATGTATATTCTGGTTGAATTTTGAAATTTTGTGTTTTTTTGGTTCACACCGTACACTTTCGACGATTTCTCCACAATACCAACATTTGAATAGTAGGCCGTCGAAATGTTATAACGACCGCTAAGAATATTCTCCGAATTTACTATTCCACCGATATCAATAGTATTGGACAGCGTAATAAACTGTCAGTTAAATTTTTGAAATTCAAATGCATCCGTTTACCTACCTGAGGCATTGGAGACAAAATCTCTACGCGGTACGTATACTCGACAACGGCCGAAGCCGTATTGAATTATTCAGGACAGTATTATTCTCTTAGGTTGACACACTGAGTGTACAACGGTGGACCTTCTGAATGAATTTTAATGCACCTCTACAGAACGATTCAGTTGTCATTTCCTATAACTGCTTAACAATAGTACCAAGAAACGTCAGAATGTTACAGGATAGCGGTGGGCGCATTCACTGAGTGAAGTTCCGAGAACGTCAGGATTATTTATGAATTAAGAACTGCTTGAACTTGAGAATCGATAGAGTAAAAACGAAATGCTATCGAGCCAATCGAATTAGAATTGATGCGCTGGAAATACAGTACCTACTTATAGAATATAAAATCTGGCAAATTGGCGCGAGAAAAACAGATGATTTTGCATGTTCGTCTAGGTCTAGGATTTTATTTACTTTAGTCTAATTTGTACGAATAAGGAAGGACACGTACCTAAATTAAATAACTTCATGACATAAATATAAATATATTATATTACTCAATAATAATTAAATTATTAATTTAATAGCTAAGGCCTTCTTAGGATAATTATTAACTACCTATAATATGTTATAACTTATTGATTCATTACTAGGAATGTTATATTTTGTCTGCGTATATAGAGATAATCGCTTCTTAAAGGACAAATTTCTTATAAAAAATGAGCTAAAACTACACCCTGTGATATCCCTGTAACTTCACAAAATGCGTCACATTCTAATGAATGCGCATACGAACACTTCATGCGGTATTAGATGAATGAAATTATGGACCTTACCGAACCTCGCTTACGCATTACTTATGTACATTTTGCTAAGCGGTTGAGTTTGTAACCTTGTTTCTTTAGTATTTCAACAATGTAATGAAATAGCGTTACGGAAAATTTTGTTACTTTATACTCGATGGTGACAAAGAACTGAGTAATAACAATAAAGAAGTATTAGTCCTATTAATAGCGTCCATAGGTATAAACCTATGAACGGTATTAATAGCACAATAAAGACTACATTTGTAAACATTAACAAATGAAGGAACGACCAAAATGTCCATTGTCATATAAAACGTTTGAATTGTCAATCACAGCGCATTCCGACGAATTCGAAAAACGAAATCAAATTACAATAAAAATCGGAAAGTCTTTCGACGAGTCTCTAAGTGCGAAATCAAATAATAAATAATTCAAATTAGAGAATCGCGATTACACAATAAGAGGCGGCGGGGTGTCGCCGAGCCGCAAAACGTGACGGCCTCGAGAAATTTGGAAGAAAATCCAGTGACGTGTCAACCGCCAGTGACAAATTTAATTATTCAACTTACCGAAACGTTAGCAAGATGACTTTTCCACGAGCCGATAACTAAGTAGGAATAAATTCACTTAGAACTGCCGAAGCAAAGTTTAACTTAATAAAACATTGAAATTTTCGTAATTCCATTTTACTGAGGTCGGAATCCGGAGTGGGCCTGATTTGAATACGTCATTACGCACAATTTTCTAGCCCACCTGTCGGCGAGCTGAATAACAGAGTAATGAGCGAGATAGAAACCATCCAATGTATTATGAATAAGTTATTCATATTCCGTATAAAAAGACTACCCTATATACACTTAATTGCAACAAGTTCACTTGGCCTCAAAATTTTACATACTTATGTCTAGCTATTACCTATTAATGCTCGTATAATTTTGACCCTCAAGCGTTTCTCCTACTATTTTGCCTCTGAAACCGTCCAAATCTCTAGACTTCCCAAAGCATTGCAATATTAAAAGTCACCCAGAGAATTTTATTTCACTAATAGGTGTAGTGACGATTAACAATACATCATTATACACATTTTAACTTTTCTAAGTTGACCTTTTAAATGCCAACTGAGAATTGGAATCGCTTGGGAAATTAAAATGACTTTTTTCATTGTTGGCACTGTCAACGAATCTTGTTAAATAAAGCAGTAATTTTGGGTTGATTTTTTTTCCCGTGCATATTTCAATGTTGTTACATTTTATAATGATACGAAATTTTTAGTATGCGTTTAATTTGATGTGAATAATGATTGAAGAAAAAGCTATTTGGATGTTATCAGGAAGAATTAGCCGGTGTTCAATTTATGCGAGGTTTTCGAATTATACACTGTTTTGATGTAATTACAATTTAGCCCACTTGGAATTCTTACCCAATTTTCGATCTAAATAATTGTTCTGACTGAAGATCCGTTCATAAAGATTGACTAGATGGGGCGTTGGGTAGAGGAGGTTGTTACTTCCAATCATCATCATTCTAGCGTTATGTACCTGCTTAGACGGATCCGCTAAGACCATGATCCAGGATTTAGCGAGTCTGGTTGAAGCGACTGTCGACCTGACCTTCGTAACCCTTAGACAGTGGAACCAGACAATTTTTGGATCATAGTTAGTTACACATAAACATAGCTGTTGGATTGGAATGTGCAGGTGTCATCACGATGTTTTCCCTCACCGCCGAGCTAGTGGTATAAATACGTACTAAATTAGAAAAATTCAGAGGTACGTGCCCGGATTCGAACCAGCGCGTGTTCTTACCCAATGGTAAGGATACGCGCCTCTTAATCTTATCTTAATAAAAGAGCGTTGTTAGCTTAATAGCTACCACCGCTCTTTGAGTTGGGACTTCCCTATTACATAAATTTAGTCAAATCAATGGAAACGCTCCTTTGCCTACAATGACAAGCATAAGTGCTACTTAAACGAGAATGGGGTATTTTATCGGAGCTCACACTAGGTACTTGATCTTTTATCGTATTGATAACGCTTGATAATGCTGTCCTTACAGGAGCTGGGCCCTGATCTCCTAGAAAGATAGCTTATCACAGCATCCGCGTGATTCAGAACCTCATTAATTCAGGTTAATTAAATCGTGTCGATATCGAGATCAAATGTCAGCTAAGTTTCCTAGGATAATTATGTGGAAGCTGGTTATTTTTTATTTCCGTGTAATCATCAGCCAACTAGCTAGGTTACTTGCAAATAGTGTTACTGAATTGTGATTATCTTTCTGAAACTATGCTTAAGCATAAATTTTTAAAGTATCATACTGACGTTTGAGTGGTGTTTAAAGGACAGGTAATTCAAATTACTGCTGTTGTGTATGAGTAGGCACGTCAATAAAGTAAATTATGTAAGTACTTAAAGTTGACTGTTGACGTCACAAATATTTCAAGGGTTTCAGTTGGATGCTACTTTAAATCGTGTAATGTATTGTCTTCATTTGAGACGATATGTAGACTTATGGAAAGTTTACATGTATCGTCTCGAACCAAGATGGCCAAGCCTATGGTTACCAACCGACCAATGTGGCACACATTGCCCGGAACATTATAGTGATTTATACGGCTCAGAGATATAAATCCCAGAATCTGGGAGCTGAGAACGCCTTCCCAGTTTTCCTTTCTCTACTTTCTAGATAGGTGCTTATTTACTGTGTTTAATGACTCTTTTCTCAAGTAGAATTGTTTGAGAAAAGGTTGCGTTACATGTGACATCCTAATAAGAATGACGACTGCATCAAAAAACTATTATTCTATTTAGTCCGTCAGTTAGATTATACAAAAATACTAGACACATATTTTTCTCTTTATCAAATTAACAAATAATCAAAAAGATAAAGAGCATAAAAGTTTTGGAGTGAGGGTTTGTGACGTCACGGGCAACTTGAATGCATTGTACCTTCGTCATGTTTGTTTGACAAATAAATAAAAAAATACTTGTTCAATATTTTTTTATAACCTAACTGACGGACTAATGTGACAATAGTGTATTAACTGACGGAAATAAATGTGACAATGTGCCATTATTGAAATTTACCTAATGCTCGAAATAAACTTTTTTATTAATTCAATTTAAAATTAAAAATTGGAATTACATTGGAGAAGTAGTTTGTAATCGTTTAGGATCTAATGATCATTAAACAAGTTACCAATAAGATAAGTCTTATATGACATAGACAAAATAATGTAATTTTCCATAAGGGCTATTAATGGATGAAGTCAACCCTAAATTGCTTTGAGGGTTGCTTTTGAGTTTGTGATGTATGAATCAAATTAAATGAAAGCAAACATCATTAGTAAAATAAGTTATTAAGTAATCATAATTGGGACTACTATGTAGGGTACGTAGTAATTTCGAAATGGCTGTGTATTATTTTGTAAAAGTGGCACACCGACCAAACACAAAGCTTTTGTTGCTCCAAAAGACTTTTTCCGCGTACTTTCTCTTATTATCAAAGTTGCTAAACGGTAAAACACCTAAAACGTTTTTCGAGATTCACCAATGAATGTGTATAAGTGAAATGTAATGTTGAACCTATTATCACCGTTAATTAGACGTCAGTGTAACCCTAACCTTAACTTGCTATCGAGTTATGAATCTCAAAATCCGACGTCAAACACCTTAACAATGCATTAATTTGCCGGTGCCGAAACGAAAACGGATTACAGAAGTTGGTCACAAGTTGATTTGCGAAGGTTCCGTCACCTTTGTCCTCATTGTTCTTCTAATTTCTACCTTTATTAGGTTTTCCTTAAGAATTTGATTATTGTTTTACCTACCCATAGAACTTAGTTACATGTGTTTATGAAGTCAAACAGCTTTTTATTTATTTTTAGACAGTGTTCCTCAATCAATGTGCTTATTTGTTTTAAATTAAAAAAATATATACACACATGGAAATTTATTCTATGGCCCTATTCATTCGTTTGTTATACATGCATTTAGCCTGCAGTGAACACGTGAACGTTAATGATACATAATATTATACCTAGACATTTTTAAGCAATTAAAAAAAATCTGTGTTTTTTTACAAGGAACGGGGAAATTTGAAAAAGAGAGTCTTCTTCAAATTGCCTCGTATCAAATATCGAGCACTCAGCTACAATAACAAATTTCAACGAAGTCAGTCCTGAAAGAGTTAATGAAAAATATTCCAAATTTAAGTTCGAAAAAGAAACTGCAGTGTGACTGTGTATATGTAATACGATCAATTCATATACTTTAATTAAGAAATGTATCAGATGCGTTAAGTTTAAGTGAACACGAGTTAGAAGTTAATACAAAACCATTCTAGTTCATTCTATATCTGAAAGATAACCGGACTCAATTTTACCCCGCTTCATTGTTATTGCGAGTTAAAGAAACACATTAAGAAGTATATCTGTCCCATTTACACTGTGCAGTGGAAAAAATAGGACTCGAAACATATGACATGTGTTTATCAATAACATTGGCCTCGCTAGAGTCAACTGATATCAAATTATAATTAGGTCTGATGACGTCACCACATAAATATAATCTCTGAATGTAAAATGACCAATACATTTTGTTCATAATTAATTTTCTGTTTTATTTTTTACGCGACCCATTACCGTTAACGATTGATTGATCTTGCAACGGTTGATATGTAACGTATTAAATGAAATAAATAATAATAATTCAGTTAAATTGTCGTAAATTACAATAGAATCACAGTAGCAGTAATTAATAAAAAATACTGTATATTTTTTTAAACAAAACTAGACACTCGTCTTTCACGGCTGCATATTATGGTTGTAATTTAATATTGAAGCATGAACTATGCTTTATTCACTTACAGATTTTATTATAGCAATTATTATTTCTAGTTAACATAATTAAAGTTTAGATATTAGTTACTAAATATTTTTGATAAAATTTTTTTGTCTTTATCCGCAATCCTCAACTAAATACATAGGAGAAGTTGAGTTCTGTATAAAACGTGGTTTCAAAGAATTTCATAAATACGTATTTTTATTCACCATATACCTGTAACTCTTTAGGTGATTGTATTTCTATTTGCAATGAAATCGTAATAGTATTTCATCATGATATATACGAAATGCATGCATGGAAGTTCGCGAGCCGGGTATGTGTAAATTTATAAACACTCGTATTATACAAATTAACTGGACCTAATTTTAATATACACAAACCTGCAGCCAGTTAGATATTAAAGGCATTTTACTATAGGTAAACCTGAGTACCAGAAAATTTGATCTGGACATTAAATTATTTTCATTCAACTCCGATAGTATTCGAGCGATTCAACCGAAGTAAACGGCCACTTTGACAAAGAAGCAATGAATAACACAGATGAGAATAGACCGAGAACCTGATACTCGAGATTGGCGATGCCGATGAGTCCGTAAAGAAAATGGCTTTGCATCGATGGAGAAGATCGTTAAACTCATTCCGGACGGTTTTATGAATAAGCCGTAATTTCGTGAAGCGTTTATCATCAGTACTATATTGGCAACGGTCCGCTTTTAAAACGAGATAAAATTTACAATCGACCGAACTATTCCCGTAACTTGGCATTTGACATCTGCCAAATTATTCCTGACGCACGCGGTTTAATTCATCAGGAACAAAACTAATTGCGAACGCTAGTAAAAAAATAAATAAATAATTTATGCAACGAGCCCGTGTGAAGTAGGAACTTGGCGCGATCCCAGATCTAAATCTGACGAGCATCGCTCTTGACCCCACCTAAGATCTCTTGCAGTGCGCAAATTTTAAGCGTTTTACTAAGAACAAATAAACATGTTTTGATTAGTTTAATTTTTGCAAAAAAAAAATACAGCTATATCTGTGGAGGTCAAGACAATGCTTGACGACCTATTGAAAGAATACTTTGTCAGCTCCAATGAATAGACTAAGATATTTAAGACTCGGAACGTTGAATTGTGTAGCAACATTAATCATCTAAAACTTTTCACCGGCTCAACAACTGAGTTACGTGTAATGTCTGAAAGGAGACGTTAGCAAGGGTATTCCGAATAAAATTTAAGAAATGGATGTGCATCAGACGCACCTCCTTAATGCCCCTTTCAAATCTCCTTTCAGTTAGAAAGAATGACTGTATAAAATTCGCTTAGTGAGTTCCATTGTCAGCGAATGACGAGGGAAGATTAAAACATTTCGGCGTATAATAACTATCGAAGCCTAAGTGATCCCGAGAAAAAAATCTTGAAAAAACCGAGGGGAGACCTATTTTCACGCCGCGAACGCAAACACCTATTCAATCCTTCAAAGGGCCGATGAGACGGTGGGAGCGGTGAAATACCAACTAGCGGTGCCAGTTTCTTAATGGTATTGTAAGAGAGCAAAAATACCGTGCTAGCGGTACAATGGTTCGGCGAATATTTGCAAAGGGAAAGATTAATCGTCCGTTAGGCGCGACGCACTCGCCGCGCCTCGCGGCTTCCTCCGCGGCCCGCGAGTATTAATCATTCCAACGCGTCATTGTCGCTCGGCCTCCTCCCACGCGTGAAAACTTCCTCTGCTAATTAAATTAAAATTAGGGGGCCGTTTGACGGATTACGTTCGAATTTTTCACTCGAAGATTTTTCGACATGAATTTTTACAACTGCCACGCGATCCGTATTCTTGATTAATAACCGTAGACGAAAGAAATTCTTTCTACTGCTCCCGGCGTACGGAGAAAGAAGAATTACACAAAGCTTTCAGAAAGTGTGATGTAATCTCGGCCGTCGTTTCCATAAACTTAATGGCGAAGTATCACAGAACTTACATATCGCTGTTATAACAACCTAACTTGGCATATTTGTTACTCCCTCAGTCAGCATATTCGCGTCGAATGACCGCCAATTTATGTGAAAAGTTCCACCGGTTAGAGCATGACCTATCTGCGGCAATAAAACTTTTCACTCGTCAAGCTATCGGTGTTTCGAGGAGAATATCTTAAGTAAATATGCCAGGTTAAAGTTTTCGCGCGAAACTTTATGGTTCGAAAGAGCTATGTGTCAATTCCGCGATTGAAATATGGCGCGTTGGCGGGGCTGGTGGCGTGGCGCGTCGCTTCCGCCGCCGTCGTCAGCGCGCTACTCGTAAAACGTGCATACAAATTCGTCTGCTCCCTGCATCGCTCGTATTTCACCTGCAAATGGACGGCGCGCTCAAAAATGTCCACCCGACGATTTTTATCGCGTATCTGCACCGAAATCGGGCACCTTGACAGATATCTGTCCATGTAACCCGATAATCGGACGTTCACCTATCACCTTTAGGCTCGTGTACTTTGACGTATTTAGCCATGAGCGTGTAAAGTTTAACCTTATAACTTGACAACACCACTATTTTTGTGTAAGATAAAAGTGTATTATGAGGAAGTCTATTAATGTGTGTAACGTGTATTACAAATTGGAACTTAGGGACTATTCCAGTTCTACTATTGTTTGTACCGTCATTTGTTTGCATGACTTACAATTTTTTTTTTATAAAATGACTATTTATTATGAGATTTTATTAACCCAAATAAGGTAAAAAAGCTCCTTGAACCCAGCGGTCAAGCTGTCACTCTATTAGTTCCACAAATGTCCAAGCTGGTCGCTTGACGTATGCGTCGCACCATCCCCCCCATTTGTCGGTCGCTTCAATACGTCGATAGTCTATTAGCGAGGTGGGTAATGAATGCGGGCGATACGTCACAATATATAAGGCTAAGGTGGCCGTGCCCCGCGCCGCCTCGCAGGGATAAGTAAATACGCCACTTAGCGGATTGCTCGAGGTGAATTGCCGTAATTAGAGTGTCAAAGAATATTGGTTTGTAATTTTGTGCAAAGGGATAACGAACAAGTAGCTATATGCGAATGAGCGTATGTTCGTTACGTTTTCGTGCCATAACCACTTAATTAAATATGTATAATAAATAATACGTCGAAATAAACGCTATGAAAGGACATGGACTACGGATAGAAACTAAAATTTCACGGGAGTTTTTTGATAGGTCGAATAAAAAAAATACTTTACACTACACTAGCACATTAATTCTTAAGCACACATGCCTACTTACGTTATGGATATTAAACAACGGATAGACGTATTTAATTACGTTTCTAAACATCCATGACTTGAGTATAAATGATCGTGTTCATTTACGATCATTTGACTCTAGTGTTAAACCCTAACCGAGTCTGACCACTAGACCAAGCGGCCCGTCAAATGAATGTGACAATTATCGTTTGCATTTAATGAAATAACATAAATTTTAAGTCATCACGAAACCGCAAGGACCATTGGAACGTTCAATGTTATTATTAATCATCACATTCGCAGTTGCTCGAGACTAGATGACGCAATGAACGTGACTTTGATTCCCTTACAGGAATAAATACATATTGATTAAACAATATACGTGTTTTTAAGGTTTGTAGGATAAATTAATATTAGAATTTAGGTGTTTAAATTTTTTTCTTATTATATTTTTATTTTTATTCTAAGAACATATTAGCACTATCGAGTATAGTCATTTAAATCTAAATAGGATATTACAAACTTAAATGTGCTTAGGCATTAAGCAATCAATTCCCAAAACAACTTATTGCAGTTCAGGCTACTGTAGTAAAAAAAAATTACAACGGACAACTTTAATGTGTAACAGATTGCCGCGTAAAACCCGTAGCACGCTACGCATTTCCGTAGTAAGACGTCTTCTTTCATTAACCAGCATTCAATTGGAGCTATCGCATTCCTTCGAGTCCTACATATGACCAATAAATAGACGGAAAACCTTCTCCGGAATTATTTCCGGAATCACGACGGGCTCTGGATGTCGCCAACCGGAGATATACGATAGCTACAGATATAGATAATACGCAACTTCTATACAAGTTAACTGGAGTAACGTAGGAGCAGTTTTGTGAATGGAAAGATAAGGGAGGATTTGTAGCAACGGAACTAACTTAGTTTCCTTGTAAATGTAGAAGTAGTATCTGGGTTAGTTGATTCACTTTTGTGCGATTCTTATTAACTTAGGCTATATCTAGATATAACCATTCTAGAATGGCGGTCATAAAAAGATACGAACTGTGTGAAAAGTTTAGTTTAATTCATAAATGGAATAAATATGAAATTAGTAACTGTCTCGTATTTTATCAGTAATTTAAAAAAACAAATTTAATCTATATATATTTATAAGGCAATCGACAGATTGAAACAGATAAAGCCCATAACATTTAGTGTTTATGTTTTTTTACAATCAACAAAATTGGTCAGACCAGAAAATATGGATTACGCGAAATAGCTAGTGAATCGAATTAATCAATTAATTCCGGGCGGTCCGTTTGTGATATCACCTGCGTATCAACCCAGCATCACTCGTGACGTCAGCATGCCGAAAATCAACAATCGCCAATCCCGTTCATACATATTCGCACATGTTCAAAATGTACGATCGGTGTCGTTAGGTAGGCGTCCGCGTGTCGCGTCGCAGGTATGTCGCTGGCGCCACATGGGCTTCTGCCAGATTAATGGATCATTGCCCCCCCACCCCCACTCTGATGCGAAACTACTGTTCGACGACGGCACTCCTTCCTTCGCAAGATGTATCGCCGCAAGTTTGCGTTACACGCATTTTAACTGTTTAATTGGCCGATGTGGTACGTTGGTACGGGATTAGGAACACATTGAACAATAATTATTAGTCTATTTTTAGTAATAAAGTTTCGGGATTATATTAATAAAAGTTTTAAAATATACTCATACTAATAAAATAAATAAATAAAATACTAATAAATTAAATGCCTAAAGATTATGTCAGTATTAACAGAAAGTTGAAAGGTACGTACGTTACTGATTCTGGAAGTCACAACTACATATGTAACTACATACTTTAATCCATTTGCAGTGAGTTTATTAGTATTTTGGTGAGAAAAGTCGAAAACTATATTTATTGAAGAAAGTGATTAGTGAAGTTTTACTGTTACATTTCGAAATACAAATTCTTGATACAGAATCGGTAGTAGGTTATATCCACAAGAATGTGTTTACAAGATTTTGCCAATTGGCTTATAGGCTTGGCGTGAGATATAAGATCCTAAAAAACTTTTAAATTTTTTTTAAAGAACGCCTTGAAATATCTTGAGGCCTCCAATTATCATTTGTAAGTCGACAAGATAAGTATCTCTCAACTTTACTCAAACAGCGGTCATAAAAGTGCCTCCGCTGGAACTAAGCTGTCTACAAGCCAATAAACTAGTATTAAACAGAAACCAGTGGAATGAGGTAAGAAAGTAAAATACCAGACTAATTAAAGGTTAAAAGTAAAACGTTGACTGACCCACTGAAGGCGCGCCATAACCTTCAATCTGAAGTAGCGAACTTACATTTATGCTCGATAAAACACTTCGGAACGGCGTCTCGTAAATCACGAAGACATCGAAAGTTACGCGGCTAGCACTTAAAGTTTAACAGACAATAATAACTGACGATGAAAAAAGACACGGCCTTCGCTGGTGGGGAATAAAAAGTAATGTGGCAATAGTGGTGCTCAGAAAGGGCTAAGTTGGTGAGTGGGTAAGTTTTGAGGGATGTTGTAATGAGGCGGCGGGACAATCGATAAATTTGAATGTTCCCCGGCGCCGCCCAGCGACTTGCAACTTTTTTCGGGGAGGGGGGAGCTGGCGCCAACACGACGCCACGGGGCTAAGGGCTTTTCTCCATCGGAGGTGCGACGCGGAGATTTTTTTTTGGGAGAGGACTATCGGTAATTCGCGGCGGCCAAGGCGGCCTTTACTACCTACCGGGCTGGCCGGAGAGCGGGAAGCTCTCACCCCTAAAAATTCATGCAACCGACGCGGGGATTTGCGTACACACTATTTTTGTACTATTTCGATTCAACTGTGGGAAACAATTCTATACAAATATGGGCACAAATTTTTCTTCAGTTATCATTTTATATTTAGTTTTAAATATCTGTAAAAATTGCTGTGCTAATTCAAAATGGAAATAAAAACAATTTCTGTTTGCATTTATCCTTTACAAATATCTCTAATAAAAATTACATAATTTTTAATAGAGATGTAGAGGATTTTGATGCGATGCTCATAAACAGAGAATTTGATTACAAACTAATTAATATAATATAAACATTTCTTCAAAATCAACGGCTAGTGGTTCCAATCAAATTAGGTTTCCTAACATTTCAAGATAATAAGAAGATATTGATAGTTTTACAGAATAGTGGGTAGCATTTTATTATGGCTAATAAGCCACTTCTGATTTATAAGAGATACATACATGTACGTACACCTTACGTACACAGTCATATAACAGATGACATATATAGAAAAAACAGTACAATTAAGTATTTATTAATGAAGCTAAATATTAAAAATATATTAACTAAACTCCGTCACGATACCTTGGTCACAAATTATTCCATACTTACAGTGTGCCAGTAAAAGTATATCTTAGCTACGAGCGTTAAGTGGAATGCTTTCCCGATACAGGGCTGTCTAACGCCATTCACAAGATTAGATAGCTGCATCTATAGAGGTCTTTAGGTGAAATAATTGATTCAGTTATATAACGTACTGGAACGAGATTGGGAGTAGATAAGTAATCGCCAGCATAGCAATTGCACGAATGACATTATACTACTCGTAATTTTAGTAAAGTACTGGACAATTAAACAGTACTGAATTGGAATCATTCGATTTTGATACTTATATCAACAGACAAGCAATTTAGAACCCTCTTAATAGTTTTCAGTATTTTTACGAGTATGAATTGAGAGTTTATTATACGCGTACATTGTTTGCAACTTATTAATATATTCAATGTTGTGAAGGAGAAAGTTGTTATATTGAAGGAAGACATCGTGATGGAACCTGTATATTCAAATATCTATGGATGTGTAACCATAATGGTTATATAGTTTCGCTCTTTACCAGTAACGAGGACTGATCGACAGTCGTTTCAAAGTACACTAGTTAAATCTCATTTCCTAATGAGACCCTAACCAGTAAAAGCAGTACATAATGCTATGCGCTATGATAGTCTTTAACCAATTGGTCTACCAAGCGATGTGTCAAGTTACATTTTATTATCAATGTCTAATACCTTGTTTCGTTACTCGCCAAGAAATTAATAATATGGCACAATAAAACCTACGTTACAGCCCTATAAATAAGCAGGTAAGGGAGCCAGTAGGCGAATACGGAAGTGATAATCTTAAAAGTTAGATTGACATAGTTCTGACGTATAAAACCGTAGGGAAGTTACAATGTCAGACTATGAATATCCGTATACTGATTTATTGGCCCTGGCACTCTCTCAACTGGTAATTGGGATGAAATACGTAAAATCGGCGGATGAGAGAAACTTTTTACGGCTTAGTACCTTAGGGTGTCTTAAAGTTTTATTAGGTAACATTCTTAAAGAGTGCAAAGTTGGCTTAGATGGAGAAACGTACATTTTGACTGAAAGTTGGTTAGCATTTCCGTTTGTCGTTATGGTTTATGACAATTTGGGTGACATGGGCTAGAAGTAATATTAAGACCAGTAGACAGAGGTCCCAAAATAGATTTTTGTATACGTAAAAGGTTTTAATTGAAAGTTTTTCAAAGAGATTTTCGTTTATTACCACTTTTGCGGTTTTTATTAGTTTATATTTTTAAACAAGCCGTGCATGGAAGTACGATAGTATTAATGTAGGTATGCAATTACTGATATTATTCATTTTAGAAAAGATTAAAAAAATCGAGATTACTATTATTTAAATTTTAGATTCATACCTAATTTAAACTATTAGGTATTTCTCAACTACCCAGACTCACCAAACAAACAGTCACATAATATTGTATGACTGTCGAATTCATAAAGGCACACAATGATGTAATAAATAGAACTTATGCTTGTAAAATTAATACTCGCGTTAACCAACAATTGTATCAAGAATAAAATAACTAAAATAAATTTTCTTATGAAAGGTAAGCGCAGATAACAGTTGTTTATTAAAATATCGATGACGAATCTTGGAACACTGAATACTGCTGTGAAAACAATGGATGCAAATAATTAAAAGTAAGTATTAATAGTGCATAGTATTACTAGCAGAGTAGTCTACAATAGTAGTATACTTTATGCATGTGTCTTGTATGTCACGGTATTAAATAATTAATTGTTTTCATTGAAACATAAAATTAAATAGTTAAACGCTGTTTCCTGACCTGCATGCGTTAATAAACAAATTAATAATAGAATGCGACGAAACAATTACAGAATAAGTTTATTACAAAAATAAACTAATAGCACTTAATGTCATGATAGTCTTAAAGTTTTATATTCGTCATAGATATTTAATTTTGATGAGAATTAAGGTTTCTATCACATCAAATTGGCAGCTATTTTGGTTTAAGAATATTGGGACAAAGGTCAAAGTTCACAGAAATACTAAGTAAACAGTTGTCTAAAAATGGCATCAAGTAAATGCGATAACTTCTGAAAGTATTGTTGGTAACTCCCAAAGACATGCGGAGGAAAGAGATCATACATAGCACTAAAACGAGATCGATTTAATTTCAGATAGAACGATTACATCAGCGTACGTGAAATAGGGGTAAACTTTTGTATATCTAGAAAAGTCGGGACGAACTTACCACTCACAATAAATTACAAGTTCCCTTCAAACGAGAATGGATTAAAACTAGTTGGTGAAGTGCGGCCCTGGGAGCGAAGAAACTTTCAATTTTTATGACAAATTCAATTAGGACGAGATTTATTTGTCTCTGTCGCACCATTAAGCCATTACTCACGAGTGAGGGAGACAGTAATGGGTCCACAAGCTAAGCCTTTGATTACCAAGTTTCGGCCGTAATTTGTAAATGCATTTCGTTCAGTAACTAAAGTGACATTAGCGCTAGTTTCACTTTTGTAATTTGTATTATTTATAAGTGAATACTTTTTCACTTTCGTTAATGGAAAATGTTTTATCAGTAATAAGGTGAAAAAGAGGGAAAAAATTGTGAATTTTCGTTTTCGACGCCAGTGTTGTTATAGCCGTAAAAAATATATTTCCCACAAATGTAAAACACAAAAATTTTTAGAATATAATACACTAACAATGAAATAAATGTACAACACTACCGTTCATTAAGAGTTAAGTTCACTTGTACTATTTGGCTCCTAAATTTTACCTACTAACAAAGGGTAATAATTTACATATGTGCAGAGTAAAAATAAAGTTAAGACCTTCAGAGCATCCCCAGACTGAAACTTTTTGCGTTTTATCGCAACAACGTTGCAAATCCAACAATTCGCGACTAGTCTGACGTTTTAAATTCCAAGTCGCCGGTCCAGAGCTCGCGCCACCAAATCCCATTACCGATAGAGATCTAGCGACATCGGTGGACAATAAAATGGTTCCATCATATCTGAAACTTTGCCCCATAATGAAGCGTATGGGGCGGATGCTTTACGACAGCCGTCGGCGAATCTTTATTGGTAGCGGACCAATTTAGATAAAAGGAAAGAGCTTTCGCCCTAAAACACCAGAGATAGCAGTCTTAACTATCGCCAAGTTAGCGGTAGTTAATCCGGTCGGTTCGCGAATAAATCAACAGTCGAAAGCGATAAATTCGTTCGCTCACGGTAATAGGTGAAAACTATTAGGTCCCGGGCAATTTAGGTGTAGAGCTGAAAAAGTATGAACATGCCTCCGTGGCGCCGGCGACTTACAAAACTTTCGCTATGTAGGTTAATTTTGGGGGAAGTTTCTGTCATGAATTACGACTTTTCCATTAAATTAATTCGGCGCGATATTTTTACTACTCATTTTAATGTAGTAGTCTTTTGACATTTGAGTAGGTACGTAGGTTTTTTAATTTAATCATTAGGTGTTACAACATATATGAACGTTAGAATATAAGTAAAATAAAAAAATAGTAAATCATGATTAGTTACAGAGAATGAGAAAAGTTGTAGAAATACAATCGCCACGTTAGACATTACTAGATGTAACAAAGTAAAGCAGTAAAATAATTCTATATTCGGTCTATAGGTATTTTGTTAGAAAATCGAGTAGTAAAAATTCCAAGATCACCATTTTTCGCAAATGCATCACCAAACAAAACGACTTAAAATGCAATGGCCCGTGCAGAAATAAAGAGAAATCACGAGAATGAAGATGTCAAACCGAAGTAGGGGATGCGAGAATGGAACTATCCGGGAAATTCTCACCCCATAGAGATATTTCGCGTCCCGCGCTCTCGCATTACGGAATCAAACGCATTAGTCAATGAACCAATGACTTAGAAAGTCGATGCGTTTTTATTAATCCTTTGTAGTTCTTTTTATGAATGCCGGGTTGACGTTTAGGGCCTCCGATGAATTCCGCGAAAGTGAGAAAATAAATTGGAACAAATAACGAAGACGAGTGTCATTTGTTTTTATCAAATAAAGTGAGTAACTTATCAAGTGTTTAATTTAGAAGTAATTTAATTTCTGAGGCTCTGTAATTGAATGCCCTCGAGCAATCTTAATTTAAGCGATCCTAATCACACCAAGTGACTTTTAAAAAGGAGTCAATAAACGTGATGTATTATAATTACGTCAATACCCTAAGAACCTTAGAACTAAGTCAAAGTCAATACTTTGACGATGCTGTCATTGCCCTTTTCCGAAGCACATTTTTCCTTTGGATATCGGTGTCGCGGAATCAAGATAAAATCCACTTATAATCTTGTGTTACTTCTTCCAATTATACCACGACCGGCATGGAAGAGCTCCGTTTATTAGGTACTCTGTGAGTAAAAGAGGTCTTGGTATGTTGGACAGCTTTGTCGTAATAGTAGCTGCATGTCGTTCTTGGGCGCCTCCTCACTCGGCAGGCGACGGCCGCCGTCGGCAGTCGCCTCCAACTCTTTCAGGATTCTACGTCAAAACTTCGCGAATTTTCGACAAGTTGCGCTCGGAGAACGATATACCGATGAACGAGTTGAATGCAGACTGTAGTTTTGTAGGAGTATATGTAACATGATCTTAATAATTTGAGTTTCTTAGTATTCTATATTATTTCTGCGGTTAGAGCATTTTAGCGCCAATAAAAGACAATATGCGACGGTATAAAATTGTAGTTCAATACAGTTTTAGTAAATACCTACTCAATGTTTAATAAAGTCTTTACTTTAACAAGTAAAATGTAATGATTTGATAAAACACCTAAAAGTGTAGAAAGAAACTTTCACATACAAACTTTGGTGTGGCGTAGAAAAAGTTTTACGAACAAATTATCGTTACAGTTAAGAATATTTAAGAATTTACCAAATATCGAGTTCCGAAACGCTTCCTTCCCCGGAAGAAATAACGTAATCCGCCCATCTCAAAGTGGACTTAGCCAAATCGGCGTCTCCCTTTCTTAGCTTGTTATCTCATATCCTAAAAGTTTAAAACGCAGGAGCCATCGAAACGGGAACTTATTAACTCGATGCGATCGCCCCAGTAGAAACTGCTCCGCGATAAAATGTTACAGGAGGCGAACTTTCGACAAACTGCAAAAAGAAACTGAGTGAAGTTTAAAAAGAGAGCCCTAAATGCGTTTCTACTTAGTAGCACGGAGCCGCGCTAAACGCTCGGGAACAGTTGCTTTCTTTCTAATCAGGTAAATACATTTTAGTTCAGCGATATGGGTGAAAGGAATTTATAGGTTTGAAAGGCGTTCCCTTGGGCATAATTAAGGAATCTGTTTCAAAGGTAATGCGCGGAAACTTTTCTGAAAATAAGTTTAAAGGTTTCGTATTCGCGTGCATAAAACTAAAGTTGGAAATGAAAACACAGTTTTAGCGTCCCGAAAGTCGCGTGTAAAGATCGAATTAAGTTTTGGGTCGTGAAGCACCCGTGGGATGCGTCAGAAATTTACGGGTTGCGCTGGAATTTATTATATTTGTCCGTCTATCGGACGCATTCGGAGTGACGTTACATATACGATTTAAAAGTTTACACAATCACCGGTGTTCATTCGCTCTCGCACATTCGCGCTCGTAACAACTTAGAGACTTGGCGAAATATGACATCTCCTTTTATTGTGCTCAGGTACGATGCTTCGAGTTTTATTCTTGTCCCGTGTAAATTTTTATGTCGACTGACATGTTCTCGTACAACTGATATGCGAAAACTTAAATTGAACGAATCATGAGCGATCGTAAAGTGAGGAAATTAATTTTCCTTACCAATAAGTAATGAATATAAATGCGGATTGTTGGTTTCATTGCGTTATTTTATTGCTGGTACTAAAAGTTGATTGTTATCATATTGATGACATAACAAATTTTATAAGTATACTTTTAAACACAGACAATTTTAAATTTAATCGAATCCTGAATGACGCACAAGATGAAAACTTCGCGATTATTTTCTCAGAATAACTTAGCACACAGAAAAAAATTTTTGACAGCAATAGCTCCATCATCCATTAGGTAATCTAGATTCTAGATTAACTATACTCTTGACATGAGTATAAGTGCTGTAAAAATTCGATCTGCGTTGACACTACAGACCGCGAATAAGTCTATAAATCATTTGGTACTACACGTTTTTCCTCGTACCTAAATTGGCAGGTACTCAGCTATTTCCGTGATAGACGATAATTTGCGTATCTAACCCAAGTAGCCGGCGGGGCGGCCATCGCGCAAATTGACTTCGAGCTTACAAAGAAACGTTCAATATTGGATGCGGCATTACCATGGTATCATATGAATGCGGGCTGAATGTCGTTAAGGAGGGCTACCTATCCCTTTGACTCTGCCTGCCCCTTCGTGAATTACGGGCGTGATGATATGTATGTATGTATGATATTTTAAAACCTTCTCTTAAGCAAAGCATTATTTGAGGATGGATAATCCCTTAGGCTTAATTTTCATACTACTAATTTATAATGCAACAACGTTTATCTTATCACCACGTGTACAAAGTGAAAATTAAGATAGTATAGCTGCCAAAACGCAATTCCATAGAGTTTGCATAATATTCTAATGAAATGTCGTCACGGCGCGCCATACTAACTACATATTTAATAATATCAAATCAATTGTGAATCAAAATTTACAAATAACTGAAAACGATCAATAAATGTCTTTAATTAATTATTATTTAATATTATTTTGCTAAACAATTTTTTTTTTTATAGAATCAATATCCCAATCCATACTACGACCGACATCAGCTTTTGATTTCAGAAAAAAAAAAATTGTCTCTTTGTAATTGTTTGACCACCTCCATATTTCGTCGTCGCATTGAAATGGTAATAGGAGCCCGGCCGGTCACCGCGGTGCAACTTGCATGAACATGCATTACTAACCGCGGTTCACGTTAATTGTGCAAATTACGTCCATTTCATATAAAAACAGCCTTCGCCCCTCGGCTGAATTATTTAAACGGCCACGGTCGAGGCTCCATTGCCAGCGGAAAAAGAAAAGTTCCTGGAAAAGGTTTAGTTCATGCTACTAAATTTTTTAATATATTTAAGAACTTTGGCATTGTTTTGAAAGTCGTTATAACAGTTTGATGCTAATAGGAATAAGGCACAGTATGTAGTATACATTTTTCTTGCTTTCTGTTCGTATGATCTACCACTAGAAGGGTTATAGATTTGGATTAATATGGCTAATTCGGATTGACTATAATTATTTTTAGGCATCTATTGTGGATTAATTAATGACTGCTTTCTAGCGAAAACAATGTTTCAATGGAATCAGCAATGGTATATAAAATAAGTCAGATTCTAGACCGCAAAGAATGATACTAGACTTTTATTACCGTAAGTCGGTTGCGATAGTCAGTACTCCACTTAGAATCTCATAACTTCATGCTAGCTGTACTTATTCCAACTTTATCCGCGAGTTTCAAAATAAGGCCAGTTATTTCGGGTCAATATATGGATGTGAGTACTTATCAGTGTAAATTTCCCGGACACAATAAAACAATTATTTTCCTTATTAGTCTGTGACAGCACTATTGTTAAACATTGCCAGTTGTGTTTTTGTCTGCTCTGTAATAGATAAAGGGTTAATACGCTATGGATGGATATACCAGATTCCTTCGAGTAATTTAATTAGCAGCAGTATGAAACTTAATTTTGTTTTATTGTGAAAGTTCATGTTGTATAATTTGCAATGTTTATACATTGAAGATTTAATATTTGTATTGTTGAAATAATTATATATACACCTTATATTTTTTGAAGTGAGTATATCAAAAATTTTAAAAGTTAAAAGAAGATCATAACACTGAGGAAAAAATGATAATTGAAAAGATTGCTCTTTGGATATCCGATTTACATAGAGTAATCTTTTTAACGGTAGAATTCATAATTTAGATATATTTAACATCAAAAATATAAGTATATATAGTTTAACTGTCACTCAAATACAAAAGGAGTGTACGTGCAATATATGAGACTATTGATAAGTTAATTAATAATGAACACTACCAACGTTTAATTTTACACCACGAATTATTAGTAATAACTATTGTGCAAAGTAAATATCATGACGGTATTTGACTTGCCAAGCTATCGGTTCAGTGGGTAAAACGACAACTCACATTTCTCTCAGTAATAAACGAATCTCTAGTATATTTGGTTTAATAAAAAAAAACAGTTCAAATACTGACCAACCAGATGTTTACATTAAGTCATACCAGTTATTTAAAGTATACTTTTTTATTCTAAAAAACCTGATCAAGTATCTATGCACAGAAAAAGGTAAAAGTATTCGCAGAAAATTTCAATTGAAGAATTCGCAGACGAGTCTCGAACGACATCGAGAATGCGAACATTCACGTTTTTAGAATATATTTGTAAATACCGACGACATCGCACAGACGAAAGCTTTTAACCTTTGTTCCTTTTACTTTTTATGGATTTTATGTCTTTATTGGGAGGTAATTATCTAATAATCAACTCAGTTGACACTCAGTAAAGGTTGACGAAGTTTCAAGTGAAAATGTATTAGTAAATCTCGATCATAGAGATGAGACAAAAAACACCTGTGTGTGTTTGGCTAATCTCAAAAAGTGGTACAGCTATCTTTATCCAATTTTTACTAACATATATACCTTAATATACATGAAAGCTATTGATTCAGTAATCGTACATATTTGTATTGTTAATAGTGCTTGTAGGACTAGATGTTCGAAGTTATGGTATTTAGGTCGCTTACAACTATCTGAAATATGACTGTTATGCTTATAGTGAATAATTTATTTATATAAATAATAATAATATTTAGGACAATGTGTGGAAGCGACTTCATATATTTTTTTTTGCACATTTACGCATGTACTTTGAATATACAGGTACAATGATCTTGTTTTGTATTTATGTTTACATCTATTGGACATTTAGCTCTTCTTTTACATCATCTTTATAGTATTACCTTATTCTAGTTGATTATATTTTAATTAATGTCACAACTTTTTACGTATTCATAAATCGGTTTCAATCAAACACTTCTTAAGAACTACGCAGTTACGCGCCTGATTGCAGACGATATATTGAAATTAATTTGATCCCATAGTAGCGTAGAACTCTAAGAAGCCAGAAAAGCTAAACGAACGACCTTGACTCACTGGAGGCACGTGTAATAAGCGTGCAAGTCCCTCCTCGAGCGAGCAGGAAAACTAAACCTTATCTTCAAATGTATAGATGTTAATTTACAAATTAAGAGCAACTTTAAAACGTCAGGCCAACCTAGCCACTAAAACATTTGGCATTCCCGTAGTAATTACAAATTTAGCGTGCAGCTCTCAATCTGAATATTCAATTCGAGTCTAAAACGTCGGCATTAACTGGAATGAGACACGGTTTTGGAGAGGAAACTTAATTCTGCCAAAAAATTGTCGCGGTTCGGAGCGGAAATATTAAACTTAGATAATGTCGCTTTATGAATGTGTCGGTTGCAAAATTATGACGGTGATTCGATAAACATAAACTTTGCATACATGACACCATTAAATATTCATAGCTAAGTATGTCTATTAATATTGATTTTTAGTTAATTTGTAATACTCGTACAACTGTTATAGATTGACAGTAACTATGTTTTAAAATGTTGACAGGAAATGAGAAATTCCCAAAGGCCTTATTTTCCGAAAATGAAACGTGAATTTACACAAGTGCATAAAAATTTAATTAATATGTTATTTTTCGTGATTAAATCATGGCTCAAAGACAAGACCAATAAAAATTGTAAATATTATCAAATAGTTTTATAATAGTGGTAGCCTAACATAGGTATGTATGTGGCTTTATAACGTTATGAATTTAACTAATGGCTGATTTTGACGAAACAAGTTGACATATTTATTAGGAGACGACATAAAATGTTTCATTATGTACAACCGAATTCTTTAGTTGCAACATTATCGACAAAGCCTTGAAATATAAATTCGCGATAAAGGTTTCCGAACAAGAAGTTTAGGCAGAGCTGCATTCCGAATTTCCAAAGCCCGATAAAATAAAAAAAAATCAGTCGAATTGAGAACTTCCTCCTTTTTTTAAAGTCGGTTAAAAAAAGATAAAGTCCCATTTCAAATACTGAAATGGATTATTGCAATGTATGTGATTTTTCACTTTCAATATTTATTTTAATGTAATATTATACACAATACAATACAATCTTTACTAATATTATAGCTTTAGATTAAGCTGAAGAGTTTGTTTGGTTATTTGCTTGAATGCGTTAATTTCAGGAACTACTGGTCCGATTTGAAAAATTCATTCCGTGTTAGATAGCCCATTAATCGAGGAAGTATAAAGGCTATATAACATTAACCATAAACGCGAGTGAAACTGCGGGCACAGCTAGTTACAGATATAGTAAGGCTAAATAATAAAAAGCTTTAAATCTTTTAAACTCTTTTTTTCTACCTTGCTAGGTAGGTAAACTGTTTATAGACTCTGAAAACCTTCGGAAAATATGGTTTTAACGACGTAATAAGCTGAAATAAGTTGATAATTATGAGGTGACCTATTTTTTTTTTAATTTTGACATTTATTGTGTCAATTAGACAAGAAAAATCGCATACAAATAAATACATGTACATACGTATTAAATGTTTGCAATATTTTGATGCAAACACGCTTACATATTCTAGTTGCGTACTCTTTGTGTACGGATATCTAAACAAGTAAATGCTATTACAAACGTGTAGTTATACAGAGGCGACTGACCGCTTGTTTTATGTCTGAATAACTTAGGTTCTAAATTGAAGAATCCTTCTTAGATTTGGTCAACGTCCTAAAGATTAACCTACGCGGCAAGGTTGTGGAGGTGACATTGCACCCAGCGTGCGCAGGCGGCGATGATCTGGCGCGCGCGCAACGATAGCTCCGGAATGAGTAGTAGTGATGTATGCGGGATTCAATCGAAATATCGATATCGATTATTTGAAATTCTTGATAATGTTAGTGTTTAGATATGTTTGTATCGGTCTGCTTTGGTGAATAGTAACTGTACTGTGTCTAAGAAAAAAAATTAATATGTGCTTTCTCACCATCTGTCTTGTTCGATTCCTAGGAACATACTTTTAAGATAAAATTTAGCTCTTATATGATTTCTATATATTTTTTTTCAATTGAGCTAGTAAATCAAAAATTACAAACACTTTGAGTTATAGGTACACAGAGAGCCACGTAATAGATATAGAAATCTCTACAAGGCTTTTAAATTGTGTTCAGTATTTCATAAATTATATTTTATCAAGTAGCATTTTAAAAAACGTAACCAATCCATTATCAGATCGTTACGTTACTCAATGCATTTTTATTATGTTATAAAATTTATTGCATATTTATTGTTATTTAAATAAGTTATTGATGATTACATAAGTAGGAAAATATCAGCATTTAGTGGAATATTTGGATGAATTGCTCTTATCAAGTCGGGGATTGCCGTCCAAGCATTTTCGTTTTATAGACATCGATAAATCCAAAGTCTAACCGGCGACAACTTTGTCTCGCGCCTGCACGCTGCATAGACGCGTCGTAAAACGTAATGTTCTTGTTACAAGACCGTAAATTTTCATAATCATAACTATTTATTTTTATTACGATAGTTTTTACTGTCAATAAAAGTGCGCGAATGTCAAGTGCATTTTTCTATATTCGGTGGACGTATTCAAGGTCGGGTGTCACGTGCAACGCGGTGCAGCACGCGGAACGATGACTCGGCTTCGACAAACATTCCGAATTGAAGTCTAGGTTAAACTCGGTTCACAACTAATAAATCTCGTGTTGTGTTGATATATTGGCGTTGTAATTGTTTGGGGTTTGTTTACATTTCTTTTTTTTAAATAATCGTCCTCGACTATGTGGCAATTGGGTTTAAGAAGAGAAATGTTTAGCTTAAGGAATATCCGGAATTAGCCTTATTAAAAAGAGATAATGTTCGATTATTAAACACTAAGTCCGCCTTTTATACCCACTACTCAGAAAAATATATTGTACACCGACTAGGTTTAGCAAGAATTTGCTTTTTTTCATTAAACTTAACTACGATATAAACTAAGATAGTAATATTGACATAAGACATACTATCTATTGTCTACATACATACATACATAACATCACGCCCATAATTCCCGAGGGGGTAGGCAGAGTCAAAGGGGCAGCAGGCCCCTTCAACCACATTCAGTCAAAAATAAAACTGGGCTGGGTTTCATTTATAGTCTGTTAGGGTTATTATTTACAACACTATATACACTAAACGCTAAACTAAACTAAACTTGTAATATTTTTGTTTAAGCCGACATGTGCCGCCGACGCATGTCAATAACGAAAGAACACCTCTGAAAGTCATTTCAAATTATGTTTGAACATTCCATAATTTCATAGTTACAGTGAAATTATTGTCTGTTAATACAACAAGCTCGATGGCTCATTCGGTAGAAACCCTACCCCATGCGCCAAGAGTTGTGGGTTCGATCCCCACCCAGGACAAACATTCATGTGATGAATACTTGTGTTTGTTCTGTGTCTGGGTGTTAATATCAAATATTTAAGTATATATTTGTAATACAACTGTTGATTCTGATATCCGTAACACAAGTGCTTAAGCTACTTAGCTTGGAGTCATATCAATATATGTGATGTAGTCTGATATTTATATACTTATATAAAAAAAAAAATAAGTTAAGTATATGAAAACTATAAAAGACAACGAAGCCTTAATAAAAACATTTACAGAAATATTCGATAACTTTAGACAATGTGCTGGGATGTGTTTTTTTTAAATGTGTTGCCTTAACTTTATTTAAGCACTAGACCACACCTAGTGTTGGACTATCAATCAAATCGTCAATGGAATCACAAATGATGACAGATGATTACCTGGACGAGGTCATCGACCGCCGATGAATGATTTTTGGACCGTCCCATTGTTGCGGTCGTACGTTTGTATTCTGTTGAATTGTTAGACAGGTATTAGACAATCTTGAGCTTAGAACGGAGGTCAATGAACTCATTTTGAAATATATTTACAAATGAATTGACAAACGATTCATGTCGCAAACCTGAACGGAATGCAGTCTAGAAGAGAAACGTAAGACGTAAGAGAAAAATAAATAAAATGGTCAGACTAGCACATCCATTCCCTAGTTCCAAAATAAGCCTATTTACTTGAGCTATGTGTTTATACGATGGAAAGATCTAGAATATAAAGATGGGTTTCTAACGATTAAACCAAACGACCTATCATGAATTAGCGTATTAATAGCGTTGAAACAAAATGAGATAATTATTCTCACTTTTAATCGAAGAAAAATGTATTTAAATATTCTAATAGACAATTCAAAAAAATCGAATGCTATCTCGTTCCTACTTATAAAACATTACAGTGCAAGTTTCATCAAATATGTATTAAATTATCAATAACATTAAATAGCTATTATTAATTAACCAAATGTTGTATACCTAAGAGACATATTGGAAAGATTATATAGTCAAGTCACTCAGTGCCGTATATAAGGGGTTTTGGCCAATACGTAACTACTTAACTTTCACGCATCAACATTTAATGTTTTTATTTTCTTGCCTATTACATTTATACATAGGCCTACATACCATCTGTAAACCTTGTTCAATAATAACATTTTCACAGAAACTACAGATAAAAACCATTATGTTAATATATTTTTTATTGCGCTAAACTTTATGACTTGCCGCGGATAGGTTACGCTTCACGGAGCCATTAAAAGGCAAAATGTAAATAGTATAGGCGTCACAGGGAATATCAACATAAATTTTAGAGTTTTCCATGATGCGGTGTTTAAACGGAGTTGGATATCACTGTGAGATTGAAGGAATCCCGTGAACGTGGAGAGATCCGTTTTATAGCTTCTAGCTGCATAATGTCGGTATCTAATGCTTGTCGGAATTTGGCGTACAGGCGTATTCGTACGAATATGGTAAGTATAGGGCTAGATTGAATCGTGGGGCATTATTTGCGATGTTTTATAAATAAATACCTTTGCCCCTGGCTTTACACAAGCAGCAAACTTGCCATGATTACTATGCCACCATTTTACCCTTTTTAAATGTATGATATAGCCTTTCTTTGTACACAATAAAGGTAGTTTTTTTTTTCAAAAATCGTAACTTTATAAGTAAAAAAGTTCCAGCCTGGATATAAATGGATGGATGGATATAGTGGGTCTGGACTTTACGTCGAACACATATTATATTTTGTAGTTTATGAAACACAATAAAATATGTAACTACTGACCTAAAAGTGTTATTTACCCTTACCCCATTTGAAACGTAGCCCCGATGTTATATGTATTGATTTTTGGGAAAGTAATTGACATTTCATGATGTGTCACAACGATAGGACTAGGACATCGCTGAACTATACTGACTCTATGCGTATAGAAGTTGTTAGTAACCACAACGTCAAACAAAATTTGTTGTATGTATAATCCTTTAGTGGTTATCAGGAAATTGTTACGATTTCAATTTACTTTACCTTCATACATAATTCATCATCTTTTTACCTAGTTTCAGTTAGGTAACATATGGTAGGTATAGCAAAATGTGAGTCTGTTTAATAAACCAAATGTAATAAAGCATATTGTCCAACATACTAGGATAATTATGTATAAATGCCTAATTGTGTAAGTACCTAACGCGATGGTACATTTTTGTATACAATACGGTACCAGTATAAAAATATAACTACATACGTGATAAATGTACAATGTGTTGAATACAAATCTTTGTTAAATATAGGACTTAAAAGTATAAATATTTCTACTCTATATCAAGTAGGTCCTTAATTGACGTTATATATTCCATGGTAGTACACCAAATGTCCATTATCACTTTGTTCCAGTAAGCGAGTTATTCAAACAGTAAGGGTCATACAAACGGTGAATAGTTAAAATATTCCTCATACCACAATCATACCGTACTTATTAGATATATTACCTACTGATGGCTTTAAAGTAATGAAACCATTTTATACACCGTAAATTTTGCAGAAACAACAAATATTTGAATAATGTAGGTACATTATTCAAATATTTTGCTCGAAATTATTATCACATATATACCGAAACTATCTGACCGACCGTCAAAACTCCGAATAGACATTACGCCGATTCGTTTCACCGTTAGTCGATTTGGCGATAGTATGATCCTGCGAGCTTTATATATTATTATTATATTATGTTTTCACTTATGGTCAATTGCTTTTAAATAAATACAAATATTATAAAGCTGAAAAGTTTGTTCGTTTATTTGCTTGAACTCGCTAATCTCAGGCTACTGGTCCGATTCGAAAAAATATTTCAGGATTAGATAGCTCATTTATCGAGGAGGGCTATTATAGACTATATTATAACATTATCCATCCATTTTATAAATCAGTTCCGTGCTAAGGTTGTGCAAATTTTTTTTTAATGTTATGCACCCTATCTTCATTTAAGAATGAATTCCCATCTTCATCTTCCTAGCGTTATGTCCCGTGCTTAGACAGGGTCCGCTTAGACTATGATCCAGGATTTAGCGAGTCTGGTAATTACATTGAAGCGACAGCCGATCTGACCTTCGTAACCCTAAGATAGGGGAACCAGACAATTTTTGGATCATGGTTACAAATCCAAAGTTGTTTCAATTTGCAGGTTTCATCACGATGTTTTCCTTTGCCGTCGAGCTAGTGGTTTAAATACGTACATAGACTTGAAAAATTCAGAGGTACGTGCCCGGGTTTGAACCCGCACTCCTCGGTTAAGAGGCGCGTGTCCTTACCATTGAGCTACCACCGCTATATTTAAGAATGAATTCCCATCATACTTATAAAAATATTTTTATCATAACTTTGAGTACAGACAAAAGTTTAGTGGATTTTTCTCTCAAAACAAGCGTAAGTGAGCTAATTAGAAACTTATTCCTTAAATTAAATCAAACCAAAAATATCTCATGCATTTCCGTGGATCATAATTACGCATGTTTGACTTGATGATGTCAAATATATGGTCGAGAATAAGGTCGACAACTATATATAAATATCTAACTATATATAAATTTAGAGACTAAAGTAATTAATATACTAAATATTATATCCAAATTACGTATTAAAGCAACGAATAAATTGATCTTATCAACTCGCGCGTACCTTGGCAAGCATTAATAAATCAACAATGAAACTGCGGAACGCATTTTCAAATACCAGGGTCAAATTTTTTGTCGCACATAAAACCTTATGCCTTCCTAGTTATTCCGAAGGGCTATAATTCGCATCAGTTATATAACGCACCTAATTATTCTGATTTACCGGTTCAAAGGCCCTTTAATAGTGGTCAGCCTTGGTTACTTTAAGTCTGCCTCGAACATATTTCCGCATATATTTTATCTTTGTTATGTTTTAAGGGAACATATTAACACGAAACTTGATTTGTTCCTAGTACCTTCAATCAGTTATGTTTTTGCCCTTAGTTTTTAGTCAGTAGCTACTTTGATTCAACCTACTTCTTGTGTCTCGTTCTGAAATCAGACCTTGAGTGTTCGTATCTACGAAATTGATGTGATATGTTAACCTTAACTTTGGTGCTACAAACTAAGTATTAAAATGGCTTCACCAATAAGATTTCGATTTCAACTTGATACAAGCGTGATATTGAGCGAATGTTCAAAGAGATAAATCAAACCGGCCGGGCCTATGGAATTGTACTGGTACAGTATACAAAAAATACACATGCATTGTTAAGTATAGCAAATTACATCATGTACTATGGCGGTGAAAGTTGGCCGATTGGTATACCTTGTATAAATTTGTAAAGTACTTGTGGTTGGAAATACCTTCGTTATCTATAATTATATAATTGTATAAGATGATCACTCCATAAACTTCAATTTAACGTTTGTGTTTATAACATTTCAAATGAGGTTTGAGTTTTAAGTGCTAGTTATAGTGTTCAAATATTAGACCAAGTCTACGATTCTCTAAAAAAAATTAAAAGAAAAACTTTTCTCGCGAATTCACTTATGGGTATAATTAATATATGCATCAACTAATGCTTTCATTTTGGTCAAGTGCATCTTACACTGCCAAACATAACAGTCACTCTAAAAAAACCCTTTAAAGTGACATGCATATAAAAGAGCTTTAACTCAAACCCAAGCGTTCAAAAACGAAGCCAATATAACCAATTCGTCTAAGCAGACTCGCGGCTTATTACAGATCATTAAGACGAACGATTTAATCCGATTTCGATAAACGTCCGCGCCCTATTATCCCGGGCTCCTCTGCAAAATGGATATAATTTTTACCCGCTCATACTTTTTTCCGGGCGCACGTCGGGGCAAATTGAATTTTTTCCTATGCCTCAGCGGACTAATTCGACTAATGCAGTTAGTGCGATGCATGCCCCGTATAGAAGATAAGTCTACCTTTTTGCAGCAAGGAAATTCTTTCTATAATTCGTCGGGATTAAACCTTGAGGAATCTGATTTATGGTATCACGGCGGTAGTTTGTTTCTCATTAATTCGCTTTACTAACGAGAACTGGGAAATTAAAACTTACAACTAGTAAATGTGTAATTATTTTTAGTTAGTATGCTACAAATAATATTATTTTTTTAATCTAGTCGTCGGTACTAATGAAATGTTCATGTAGTAACTACTAGCTTTAATCTAACGTAATCTAGACATTAACTTTCATTAGATGTTTTTTTTTAAGTATGGCATATTTACCTCAATTTAATGTTTAACGTGAAGAATAAATTTAAGCATCAAAGTACGAAATATTTCAGATTAGGTAATAATGCAAATCCCAACTTATACCTACATGCTAGTTATTAACATACCCAGTTAATAAACATTAGTTTTAAACAATATACTATACATAACTGCATTAAGAATTAGGTCTAGGGCCAATCAATACAAACAGCAATAATACATAATCCACAACGCGTAATAATATTACTAGGAACACAAAGGATATTACTTAAGCATTAGCTACAAGGAAAATTAATGTATGTATTGTATATGACGAAGAGCTTAAGTTAAAATCTGGATTGGTTACTACCAACGTTTCAGATGTCATTTAACTTATTATTTGAAATGTAATCATTAGGTGTGTCAATAACTTTTTTTGCTAGACATTTTTACTAATCTGTTTTTTTTTGTATCTATAGTTTTAATTCATATTCATTTTCTGGTGAGTATCCTTTAAAAAATCTAGTAAAATTATTGCGTTCACCGATCGAGAAGACATCGATTAACATTAATACCACAAAACCGTTATAACCCATAATGTCCACAGGTATAGTAAAGTCAGTATTTAAAACTTCACGTAATAAACTTTCGTGACATTTAAACAAAGCTACTATTAGGCTTACAATTTACAACTCATCGTTCAAATATTCAGCCCGACGGTAATTGAGCCATTATCGCGTATTCATTCATTTTCCAACATAACTGGCAGGACATAATCAATGTTAATAACAGGCCCGTAATAATGGGCCGGCGGTATCGTCGATATCAGCTGTACGCTTCTGTTATGAAGGCACCTGTAGGATCACACGTGGAGGGGCACACGGAAGGCGGTTCTTCACTTGAACTGGCTAAGTGTTCCTTGCGCAGTACGTGTACTGAGTTATTTAACGTTACAAATTGTGTAAACAAAGGCTTTGTGGTAGTAAACCTTTCTCGCAAACTAATTTTGATAAAAGGGTGTCTGAAAATATTATATGGCTTGGCCACTGCCAAAAGATACTTATTAAAAAGCTTAAGAATAACACTTTATTCTTAAGCTTTTTAATAAGTATCTTTATTTGTAATTTGACATTCAATTTCATTACAATTATTGAAGTAATTTGAGCGTAAGAATATAACATGTAAACAAACATACATACTTTCGTATTAGTATTTACCTATTATTAATATTAGGATAGAAGATGTGATATACGTCGTATATTAAAACTGAAATAAAACGAACCTTATAAGGACATAATGGCTGTAATATTTTCAATAATTCAAGAAAGTCCACCATTTTGATTAAAAAAATAGATAATCTAAAAATCGAAGTAACACAACAGTTTACTATTATATATCTTTAGATATCAATTCAAAGTGACTAATTAGCTGATTGCGATAACAGATCTAAATTAGCTTGTAAAAATTTTCAATCTTTTTGTGCAATTTATCGCACTGTAGAACAAAATGAAATAATAGGGATTTCAGCATTTATTTGCGATAAGATAGCACTGATAACCTCATTGATATTAATATTCCCATAATACGTTGTCTTAGGTGAATATTTTTTTGCACTAAATTCGAACGTAAATCCAATCAGAATACGTATTTCTAAATAAATTTGACACCACGATCAATCCAATTACTTTTTATGAACTGCTAATAAAAATGGTTCCACCCAAAGTGTTATATATGTTATATTGACTTAAGATCATGTCACATTTTTGTGAAAATAAAACTTATATTTTAACGTATGAAGACGTGCAAGTGGAGGGCAGCCTGTCACCCTGGTTTGACGTCAATATTGGTGTCAGACAAGGATGCGTGCTGTCTGCTCTGCTGTTTATCCTATATCTCGACCATTGTCTCCAGAGGATTAGATCTATGAATGTTGGAGTGCGTATGGGTGACCTGGTTGTGAACTGCCTGCTTTACGCGGACGATGCCGTACTTCTAGCAGAGTCGGCATCGGATCTGCAGCAACTAGTCACAACATTGAAAGATGATTGCAAGGAGAGAGGCTTACATTTGAATGCGAAGAAAACAAAGATTATGGTGTTTGAAAGAGATGAAACCAGAACGGATACAAGGATAACGGTTGACGATGTAGTGCTGGAACAGGTGAATGAAATTGTATATCTAGGATCTGCATTTAGTAGAGATGGAAGGTACTCCGCTGATATAGAAAGAAGAGTGAATGCAGGGAATAGGGTGAATGGAGCGTTAGGAAAACTTTTAGGCAGCAAAATCTTAAGCCAGAAGGCCCAGCTCGCCATACACAATGCGGTGCTGATTCCTACGCTAACATATGGAAGCGAGAGTTGGGTATGGCAGAAAGAGCATGAAAGTAGAATAAAATCTGCGGTGTATCGCTCACAGACTGCGTTCGGAATGATGATGTAAGAAAGAGAGTTGGTCTGAAGGACAGCGTCGGAGTCAAGGTAAGAAGAGGCATGCTCCGGTGGTTCGGACATGTGGAAAGAATGGATGACGAAAGATTGACTAAACAGATATACAATGCGAATGTGGAAGGATGTAGGAGCCGCGGAAGGCCCAGGCTCACCTACCACGACCAGATTGGTCGTGTATTAAAAGGAGGTGATGTTAGGAGTCATAAAAATCGTAGAGCTTGTATGAAAAGGATTATGAATGTTGAAGAGGCGAGTGAGGTGTGTAAGGATCGTGCCATATGGCGTTCGGTTCTCTCTGCCTACCCCGCTAGGGAAGTGGCGTGAAGTTTAGTTTAGTTAGTTAGTTATGAAGACATACAATATAAGATGGCTAATAGTACCTAATATAAAATACATTTTACTATGTTAGTCCTCTTTATTTTTAAAACTGATAGCACCAAATACCTAGTTATACGCAAGTGCAACGCGATGTTAAATTGAGTCATGTATGATATTGCTCAGTTAGTTTTGATTAAAAAAGAACCCAAAGGTAACTTAAAAGTTAAATTATCTCTGTCCTAGTTTTCCTTATGGAGAGCGATAATTCTACACCCACTTATTAAAAGACTTTGAACTATTTCTGGTGCTATTAGCATTGCCAAAAAAGGTAAAACGATAGTTACGCAACCGAATTAGAAGACCACATTGAAGATATTGTCCATTCTCGTAGATCAGTTTAATGGGATCGCAATTACCTGAAACAAAGACGTTTTATAGTTTAGTTAAATTAACATAAGAGCAATAAATTTAAAGTGGAGTTTATTCATCGATAGTCGAACCATAATGGACTTGGCATTTTCGTTGGACATTAGCCAAAACGGGTGCAGACGTTTGGTGATATCTGCATAAAACTTATTCCCAAACGCATTTGATGAATAAAACACCGTCATGGGAAGATCCCGACCTTTTTTCCGGCGAAATTTATCGGTGCAATGTATATTTATAGAACAGGAACCAGTTGAAACTGAGCCAACGTCTGCCAAGTTAGAAACTACTATTCGAAGACACGAAATGTGGTTTTTGAAACTTTTGTCTTTACTGCCTTGACTTTCGATTTTGATGTTCCTACCTACGTTGTTAGCGGTCATCTGGGATTGCGCAACGTGAGCCATGATGTCATACTGATTGTCTTGTTATCGAAATTTCTTTTCAATTTCAATGAATACTCATGTTAGTATCGAAAGTAAGTGCTAAGTAATTTAAATTCATCTGTGCCATGGTCGAATATATCTTCGCCCAAGCACTGCTAACAATCGTTACAGGAAGGTGTTTGGGGTAACTTAGTACTATAATAATAATGATTAGGCTTTTATGGCATTCAGGAATTTTTAGCAACAGAAAGACCAAGCTCAAATCAGATGAGTTATTTCACATACTGTGCATATTTTTGTCCGTCCCCAAAATGGCTATCGATTCTGTTAAAAAAATTCGCTCCAAATGTCACGCGACTCATTATAAAATAATAAAGCCCTATGAATATCAACTCCATCTACACCAAAGGGCCCATTCATGTGGCTCACGAACTGGCACAATAATTGTTTGCATTATACATGTAGATAGGATTCCACACGGAAGTCGTTAGCTGTTGTGACCTTCGCTCACGGGACCGAAGTATCGCCGGTGACTTATTTCCCTGATGATGTAATTGCTAACCTAATAATCGGAGTCTCTGTCCGGATTATGAATATTGACCCTGTGAATTGCTACTAGAGTTTGGGTCAGTAAGTGAAATTCGTGGTTTAAGAAATACTTATGATTGGCGACGTATTAACCTGTATTTATTGCTGTTTCGATAAAATAAATTAAAAATAAATTTTGTCTTCTAAATCGTCCCAATAAAATAGTAACATATTTTTTTTGCTTTTCAAAAACAAAATAGCGCCATTTGGAATTTGCATTAGCAGTTGAATCATCTAGTACACAACATAATAACAGTAGCTTTGATCATTATTACATAATTTTATATACTAGGTACGACTAAAAGCACTAATTCAGATATTTTTATAAGTGGCTTCTAAAAACAATTTACCTATATATGGACGGATGGCTCTAGTAAACAAATAAAAAATAACAGAAAAGAACTCATTTTGTTATCATTCCCTGCGTATATAACATGTACTTGTCAAGGTCAGCTGACAACCACCGTATTTATTTGGAGATATAACAAAGCGATATGTCGAAAAACAAAACAATGATTGAATACCTACAATTTATGTGTATGTTTACAAACATGAATGGGTGCTTGCCTTATTTGTAATGTAGGTTTTATAGCATGTAACATCTAAGGAACTAAATAAAGGTACATATTTATGTAACACAACGTCGGTGATAGTGCAATACCGCGAACTAGAATTTGATCTAAGAGCCTAATTTTAACTAACGATAAGAGACTTGCCCCAGATTTGTACAAGAAATAACTTCTTCAACCTTACACCTTAAAGTTGAAGTTTCCAAGTTAAATTTTAAGATCGCATTATAAAATAAAAATACATATTTGCATATATCCCAAATTACAGCTTAGTGAACTTGGTAGTATTGGTTGGCAGTCCATCATGCCGCCTCAAATCATAATCAGTGGTTTCTGATAACAATTGTGCTGATAAATGTTTGTTGTTCTATTGAGAACGCCTAATACCTAATATTCGAGTGTATAATTAAGCTAATTAGTCAGTATTACAATTACTTAAGTGCAAACTTACATGTAATAAAACAAAAACATAATTTTATCGAGATAAGAGTATTACGGTAAAGTGTGCTAAATGACAAATATATATATAGCTTTTAGAAGAATATGTTTCAGATATATCAATGTATTGTCAGAAGTAGGGATTGCAATGCTAGATCCAATAATCCAGCTGAGCCCAGTACAATTTTAGCTGTACTTGATTCAGCGACATGTGTTGGTTCAATGCCGCTGAATTTTAACCTCTAATAAAGATTAGAATGCTGGATCAAGCACTCCAGCTGGGCCCAGCACAATTTTAGCTGTACTTGATTCAGTGACATGTACTGGTTCAATGCCGCTGAATTTTAACCTCTAATAGAGATTAGAATGCTGGATCAAGCACTCCAGCTGGGTCCAGTAAAATTTTTGCTCTGCTGGTTCCAGCAAAAAATGCCGCTGGATTGCAATAGCTAGTCAGTAGTGATTTAATCATACCTTAGTTTTAAATGTGAATGTTTATCAGTCAATAATGCAAGCACGGCTAAACGATTCGAAATGAAATTTTCACACACATCATTTAACTCAACAATAGTCAATGAAATGAAAAATTTAAATAGATAGATCCCACGGAGCACAACAATCGAATGATCGAATTGCACTCGGACATAGCCAGGAAAGAACAAGTGCCTAATATATACATAACGTAGTATCGATATATTTCGACAGTCGGTCTTAAGACTGTGACGATTTAAACCTGATTTATCACTATGGTGCCCTTGAACGTTTATCGATTGTTACGCAAACCGAACCGCGTGGTTTGATTAATTTCTTAGATAACTTCACTAGAGTTCCACTTCGACGAATCGGAAACTATTTGCTATTAGAATTCAATAACAGAAACAGGTGATTCCGAGGAAATAAGATCCAATGTTGTTGGCTATATGGATTGAGTTTCCTTTTGCTCCAAACATAAAAAAAAAAACTACTTTAAAGCTTGGATACATTTCTGAAAAGCAAGAACGTGTTTACCAACATTCTATGTTACATTGCGACGTTGCCACATCGCACGTAAAATTTTCTTCATCTCATCAATATAACACTACGATTTCTAGACTGGATATGCCTCCTAAAAACTTTCACCTTTATTTGTTTGTGGTTGAGGAGACTCAACCAAGCATTTTTTGTTTCTTGTCCTAGGTTTAGTCTTCATAGTTAATGTCAAATTAGAAAAATCTCGTGAAGAAAATGTAACAGAAGGCTGTGGAAAGCCCGAATCGTCCTCAGATACACATAAAGGGTCGAGAACGCTTATTTTGCACGTGAATTACGGGACACGCAATCGATTTTCATTACGTTTATCGTGAACCATGCGGTTTGGAGTAAGTGATTAGAGGTTGTTATCTAAAAAAAGGCGCGAAGCTTCCACCGCGGGTGGCAAGGCCGCTGAGCACGTGGCCGAGGCGCCTGTTGCTACGCCTCCCCCAGCCCCCTCGCCCCCCGCGGTGCGACGTTGCCGCTCTTATTCGCACTCGGCGGCTGGCAAGTGATTTGGCTGTTCTTAAATTTTTACCGACGACTAATCGAAACGACGTAATTATGTAAAAACTGAAGTGTGCACTTTGATGAGTGCCTTAGTGTATGTTGATTCCGTCAATGAGATTCATTTTTGCGAATATGAGACCAATACGTTTGTTATTGTTTCCAACAAGTGTTTTACGTCTATTAGCGGTTTTAGTAAGTGCTGTATGCAAAATATGCTTGCTCCGATTTAATACAACATTCCAGAAACTCGATTTCAAGACTATTAAAACCTTAATATCTTTGCAATCAAATCTTAGTAACACGAGGAAAAAATTACATCATCGTGCGTAAGATTTTAAAGCCGGTCAAGTACAAATCAACCTGCGCGCCAAGGATACCTTCTACGGAAAAGTCTAGAATACCACAGAATTATTTATAACATTCAGAACAGATTTATTTTAATTTTTTGCACTCGCAAAGTTACGAGCCTTGAACTTTGAAGGATCCCTATTGTTGTTGGAGCATTGAGGAAGCACTGTTGATGCTGTGTTAAGATTCATAAACTAAAGTCGATTGTTTTTGCATTCATTTAAATTGGTACGGATGGTTTGGAACTTTAAAAGGAAGAATCAATAAAAGTTGAGGTCGCAATTGGAAGATATAATAGGCTTGGTGAAAATATTTATGAAGATTATTATTATCCAATGATAATAGCAATTTATAAGATTAGCACTGATCATTATCGTAATCATGATAGAAGTAGAGCACTTTATATGATTAACACGGATCAGTATTTATATCAAACAGCAGAAGTCTAAAAGTTATCAGATCGATCAGTTCTTCATCGGTTAATAAGTATACCTTAACATAATTTCTATAAACAAACTTTACAACCACTTCCTCCTAAAATTAAAAAGTTATAATATTTGGCTTCCCCGGCTCGACTACGCTTTTTTTGAGTCACCTTACCCATTCACAATGTCTGATGAAACAGTTTTTATTTTTATTTTAGCTGGTTGTAAAAGGACGTTAAAAAGTGCGTGTCAAGAAAGTCACAATTATCGTAATGGCAACATTCCATCGCGTGACATGGTCCGTGCCGACATGTCAAAGGTTTTTGCTAAAAATAATCGAGTACGCCACGGGCGAGTGTTTATAAACATTCCGTGACGTAAGCCATTATAAATACCCTTCAAACGCCATTTCTTGTCGCAGCCGTTCGACTGTTAATGATTATGGACGATAAAAAAAATATATTTCCACGCTTAGAAAGTTGTTTAATCTCTGTATTTGGGGTAAACTTTCAAGCAAGTGCATAGATAGATAGTGATAGTATTTGTGATTTCTTCTTTATTTTATTTCTTGCTAAAAAAAAAGTTGGATCGCTATAACATTTATTTGAATAAGTTTTATTAAATTTTACCTTCATTGCATAAGTAGAATTGAAATTGTAGAAATAATACATTCAGTTTATTTGTAATCGATTCTTTTGCCTCATTTGATAATGGGAAAATTACAACTCAGTTCATTCAGCTACTAAACAAACGAAACACTTCTAGAGATTTCCAGATTAGAACTGCTTTATCACAAAAAATAAAAGTTATAAAATTTACTGATAAGCAATTCAAATAGGATTTCCATGAGCATTTTAGCCGTAGATAGATAACACTTCCGCGCCAAGGGCAAGATAAGGAATTATCAACATTCTATAGTAACATCTATTTTTAAATCTACTGAGCATTCTGACTTGATGCCACTAATGGTGCGATAAGTAATGACCTATTTATAAGTTCGAATGCGTGTAACGGGAACAGCCATTATTTTTCCTGATCATTCGATTACTAATCTCTCAACATATGACTGCGTACATACAGGAATACAGCAGCTTGTGTGCCAATAAACACTTTGTAGTTCATGTTTCTATGACATAACATGTTTATAGGTTATTAACTCTGGACATATACGAGTATAGGTAAGTACTTGTACCATTTTGCAGAATTCAGCAAAAGCATAGCAATGAGGTTAGGCAATATTGTGCAACAATGGTCTAAAATGGTCTTAACTGTGAAACCGAATGCTGAAAGGTTGTCGGTTGATCATTAAGCACAATTCGAGTCACACATCATTAAACGGCTAATAATTCAATTACTGGCTGATAATGACTTCATTAATTGGAATCAGTCTCTTAGGATGGGATGATATTTACTTTATTTTAATAAGTTTTAGTTCGGTATAGTGTTGCCGCTCGATAGGCAAATATCGATTGTCTATCGATAGCCTATCGATAGTTGAAGAAAATGTATACTATCGATAGTCTATACGATATTGAAGAGCAATACTATCGATAGTATCGATACTATCAATAGTTCATTGGTTGGCAGCGATGAAAAGTATCGATAGTATTCCTGTTTACCGATAGTATTGCACTAACAGAGACATCGATACTATCGATTATATCGATTGTCCTATTGATCGTATAGTTGATTTTAGCATTTAACTATCGATTTTTCGGCAATAAGTAGTTCAGTACAATATTAAAGGCACCGATTCTTAGAATGACTTGTTAATCAGGTCTCCAAGATGATAATGATATTAAAAATAATATCAATATATTATTTAAAAACAAAATTTCGGAGAATGCCAATGTTCTTAGCAGGAATTCCCAATGACATTTAGTAATTAAAAAATTGTTTCATTATTTCAACAGTTATTGTTTTGTTATCAGTACGTTCTAGCCACTTGTAGCCGTTTATACGCACGCAGAGTGATAAACTGTTATCAATATTGTTTTAGTGTTAAAAGATCATCATTGATAAAAAAAATGTATCATATAATATTAAATGTAGTATTAATACTTTACTACAATGTTTTACAATTACACACTTGAGCTTTCAGCCCAATTAAATCATATCAATGATCTAAAGAGCAACGATAATTTTCTACAAAAATGACTATTTAGTTTGATATTCAATCACGATTTTGTGGTTCTTCATTTTCCTATATGTAACGAGCGACATGGTGTTTCTCTCGATCTTATTATCTCCGACGCGTGTCCACTGGCGTGGGTAATGTCACTTGACAGATGTCAATAGTTTCCGTCTTCGGCTTGTCATGCTGATCCACGCGGACGGGATTAAGCTCGTGTTTAGACTTCCGTTTAATAAAAATCGAGATTAGTGGTTTAGTAGAAATGTTCGATGGGACTTGTTGGGACTTCAAAAAAATAATAAGCCAACTGTGTTCCTTGCCTAGATGTCGTAAATGTAAAAGGTGATCAATGGTGTATTGGGTTAGTGATTATGAAGGCGGCGAGCTAGACACTTGTCACAACTTTTTAACAATTTTCCAACCTATCTCAATTTTATTTTTGGTATCTTTATTTAGTTTAAGTAACGTTATTCCTCCTTGGACTCTGTCCCTATAAATGTAAGTATCAGATCTTCAGAAATAGCCTACCGTTATACGGGTAAGCAATTGATATCACTGTTGGTCGAAGTCTGATTGTGAAAAATAATGAGTATCCAGCAGCAAATTAAGATATTATATACCGACAAAGTATAAGAGCGGTGGTAGCTCAATGGTAAGGACACGCGCCTCTTAACCGAGGAGTGCGGGTTCAAACCCGGGCATGTACCTCTAGATTTTAAAAAATCTATGTACATATTTATACCACTAGCTCGACGGTGAGGGAAAACATCGTGATGAAACCTGCAAATTCAAACAACTTTGAATTTGTAACCATGATCTAAAAATTGTCTGGTCCCCCTATCTTAGGGTTACGAAGGTCAGATCGGCAGTCGCTTCAATGTAATTACCAGACTCGCTAAATCGTGGATCATGGTCTAAGCGGACCCTGTCTAAGCACGGGACATAACGCTAGGAAGATGATGATATACCGACAAAGTATGTTAGTGTAATGGACAGTAACATGAGAAAATAAAGCAATTTTTTGTCCAAACAATAATGCTCATGTTCATATTGCGACCGATAAATAACACTGGGCTGGGATTTTGAACAATTCCAAATTCTCGTGAGGCTACGTGTAAACGTGTCATTGGTGTGACAATTGTAATGTCATTATATTTTTATTGATCAGTTAGTGGACATTAGGGGTTTAACACCCTTTGCCTGTTGACTACAGATACCTATCAACAATTTGGATTTGATAGTTGTTGACCACGCGATACCAACATCATTGACATTTGTCTCGATAAAACAGTCAATCAGAAGCTATGGAAAAATTTTACCCATCGAAGAGATTAGACGGTGATTTTGAAATTATGGAACTAATTATTTTTTAATGTTGATCCATGATAGACATGATTTAAAACGCAAGTTTGTAATTGCCTTATTCTACTTTTTTTGGAAGGATCAAGTATTTTTCTTCTCAAATATCCCCAAATTGACGTAAACGTAATTTAAAGTAAAGGTCTTCATTAATTTCTATATTTCATTTTATAGAAGTTGAAAAATACAAATCATTTAAAGCTGATCCGATTTCAATATTACTTAAGAGATTGCCAAAAACTAATTTAGTTTTAATTTTTACAAATTGCGGTGTAATGTTCAAGTTAAGGCTAGCATAGTGGACATTATAGGTCATGAAGCACACCCGACGACTTTTCAGCGAAGCTAATGATGTGATTTAGTACAGATGCAATTAAGCTAATTTGTTATATTATGTTCCTCACATGAAAAAAATCATGTATCTTGAGTTTGTTTCGTAGAATAACTATGTGATTCTAAATAAAATTACTGAAAGTGGGTACTGGGTACTTACATGTGGGGATCACTGCTGTAGGGCTGCTATTTTTGACTTGGCATGTTAAAATGTCCATGACACATTAAAAAAATGTTATAATTTCGCAGTATTATTTTTATTAGTCCTCAGTCAGGGTTGCTATACTGGAATTTTAATTTTAAATTTCCGTGTTATTATGACAATTAATACTTTTATCTAGACCATATTATGTGTCTAACAGATCGTGAATATGAAGTATCACTTGTCTTGTAAATTGAATTAAAAAAAATCTCAGGTAGGAGCTGAAATATATGTTTATAATGAAATGTGTAGTTATTGATAGAATAATAACAGAGTCGACAGAGAGAACATTTACATTATACCGAGTCAAAGGCCCTGATAGATAAAATATATAAATATGATGTAACAAAAACAAATATAATGTCAACAAACGTCATCACGTGGTTGCAAAAGTTAAAGAACATAATATTTTGCTGCATAATCTTGCCCCTTAAAATTTTATGGCGGTGTATATCTATACTATTATCTAGCTAAAGAGTTTGATTGATTGAACGCGCTAATCTCAGGAACTACTGGTCCCAATTGATGATTATTTTTGTGTCGAATACCTAGTCCATTCATCGCGAAAGGCTATACGCCGTGCTTTTTTAACCGTTGATTCACAGTTTTATTGAAATATTTATTTTATTTTGCCGTAGTATAATTTAAAGCGATAAAAAAAATAACACTGCCAAGATGTTCTACATGACGGGTATATAAAGTGGGCTTCGGATGTAAGACGGTTAAAAAAGCACGGTGTATAACATCACACTACAATACAAACGTGGGTGAAAGTGCGGGCACAGCTAGTACATCAATAAGGCGCACTTTAATATATGATGCAAATAACTTTGAAAGAAATTAATATGTTGTAAATGTACATTACTTTCCTGTACGCAACAAGATGACAAGGATAGGTAGTTAGATGCCTACAAAGTGTATACTATCGGTCAACTATTGTACATCTACACTTATATTATAAAGGGGAAAAATTTGTTTGTTTGTTTGTTTGCATTGAATAGGTCTCGAAACTACTGAACCGATTTGATAAATTCTTTCACCAATGGAAATCTACTTTATCAGGGAGTAACATAGGTCATATTTTATCCCCCTATTCCCACGGAAACGGGCACTACGTGGGTGAAACTAGGGGTGTTGCTAGTTTGATATAACTACAAATGTTCGTCATAGACTATATAGTTTATGCAGACTGACGTGCGTTTGTCGCGATATACTTTCGTTGCACGCAATGTGTTGTGTCAGTTATCTCGAGTTCATAGTTATGACGTTATTTATTTACAGTAAAATGTGGACTCGTTTCAAAACATTAGGCTTACATTTTAAATAAACAAGATTAAATTAAAATTGTGTATTTCCTTATTATGTACAAAAAAATCTCCCAACGAAAAACAAAATCAAATGTTGGATTTGCACTGCTAAAGACTTTATCTAGTCTATGAAACAACATCTTCTGTCGTTTAACAGAACTCCACGTACTTTCCTATTCATAGTTATCAATACATTTCCTGTCTTTTTTGCCTAAGAAACGGTGAATAGCTTGTCTGGTAGGCGCCAAGCCTCCGTCGCAAGTCAACTGTGCCTCCGTCACCATGGCAACGAGTTGACCGAGTGACGCTCCAATTCTGCGATACGCATTGGAAAGTTGTTTAGTTATTTTAGCTCATTCCAAGAATTTGGCACTTTAGTACTTACGTAAAAGACTGGTAGACTTACACATTCGACTAGACGTCAAGTCGAATGTAAGTAGATACTAACAATAGGTATAATAAATAATTATCACACTACATCACATACATTAATCTGACTCCGAGGTAAGTAGCTTAAGCACTTGTGTTACGGATATCAGAAACAATAGTGGTATTACAAATATATACTTAAATATTCAATATTAACACCCAGACAGAAAAAACACAAGTATTCATCATACGAATGTTTGTCCTGGGTGGGAATCGAACCCACAACTCTTGGCGCATGGGGCAGGGTCACTACCGTATGAGCCATCGAGCCAACATTAGGGATGTTGACTGGCAAGCCAATTGATATACTTTTTAAAAGCTGTCAAAACGCAATCACTTTATAGATTTTGTATGGGCTTGTCAGTTTTTGACGTCACTAGTTCGTATATATCGTCAACTGACTATTTATTGAGCAAAATTTTAAATCGTAGACTCAATTTAATTTTAAATCTATAAGGTTTTGAAGAATAATAAATGGAGATTAATAATTATTTTTTACAGGAATGTTAGAGTATAAAGTTAAATATGTTTGAAACTGAATGTTTTGATTCGTAGAAAGTACGATGCATGAAAAGGAGTATTGACACCTATCATGGGCATCATCTTACGTGAAATGGACTATAGTGCGTTACTCAGGATCTGTTGATATTTCAATACAATGTTGGCAATATGCTTTCTTAGGATTTTTTTTTGTGTAAATATTACATTTGCTTACAATCGAATGAGTTGTCTATAATATCAGCGTGGAAACGTAATATGCAAAGTAGGTATGACTGAACGTGGAAGACGATTTTGCATGAATAAATATTAGTAACGATAGCTTACATTTGTTTTTAAATTTAAACAGCACGTTTTATTTTGTTTGGGCTTAAAGACTTATTGAGCAGACGATAGAGATACTTGATACCTTGTCGATTTTATTGATATACGCAATTTTATTAAAATTTAAAAAAATATTATAGACTCACTTAAACTTAGTTGTTAGTCATAGTTTAAGAAGACTTTATCGATTGAGGTCTACTTTATATATATGTAAGCTATTTTAATTTTAAACATAAGCTTATCATTTCTCACAAAAAAATTATTAAGTAGTCTATGTATTTTTTATGACGATCGAGTTGCAACTCTATTGTAAGTGTTATAAGTATCACTTAAGAAGAACTCGCCCTACATTTGAATATTCGTATTCTTAATTGTATAATTTAATCTACGTTAACATTCCTATTATCAGTAGGCACATGAGTGCCACTTGTATTGCACTCGAGTGCAGTAGCACTTATTGCACTCGGCATGTTCTAAACATTGAACACATGATCAACGGAGTGGTAATGTGATTAAGTTTGTTTGAGAACAATTGCTTCAAAACGATGTGCAGACGTTGATCAGATATTATAGACAATCACTGATAAGTTGAGGATTATTTAGTTTGTTTACTTAATCGAAAAATAATTTAATTGCAGACATTATATACTATGCATTAAAATATCATGCAGATAGTATTTAGATGATCAAATTTCGAAATAATGAACACTTTTTAAAGGTCAAATAAATTAGTGATGGTGAGATCTTTAACGATTATGTGAAATATAAACTTTTGTGCTTTTTTATTTGACGGCGCCAACATAAGTTTTAAGACTATAGCATAGTAGTATAGTAATGGTTTATTTACATTTGCTATCTGTCGTTTTGTGTACAATAGTTTAGTCTTCCAGATTGAAAACGTGTATTTACCGAAGCGAATTCCAATCACCATCATGATCCAAACAAAGGTGAAACGGCGTGAGACACGCTCCCCAAGGCACTCGCTTAATTCGCACATAATTCGGTGTGGGACGGGATTGAGGGCTTAATTACATGGTGTTTACACGTCACTGGGCAATCGTAATAGTCCAGTAATTGCTCCGAGCCGTGGGGCCGCGACTTCAAGTACCTACGAGAAAAAAGGATTCGTTTCAACGACTGTTATTAGCGCTGAAATAGATACGTCCAAGGCTGTAAGGTTGCTAGCGAGGTGAGAGTGGTAGGTATTTTGAGCTTACTTAGGGAATGTATGAAGATGGATCGTTATGAAGGAAGGTCGAGTATAACATGACTTAGACTGTTTATTGTAATTGGCTTGAAGCACATTATACTTTTGTTTTTAAAATAACAGGTTATGGCTAGAAATTATTATTTTAAACATTTTAAAAATCTGAAAGTACTGTAAGGAATTGAAAGTATAATAATATTTACATGTGGTAAATATGCGTTGATAACAGTTTATTTTTACGTAGGTACATATGTGCTAAGCTCACTAAGTAATATAAAAAATGTGTACAAAAATAAAATAGAAATAATTCTTGACCAAAAAAGTTACTTCTTTTGATAGTATCAAGTCTTAATCCAATTGATATTAGCGGAATTAATAGTATCTGCAATAAAAGCAGATTAAATGATAAAGACTCCGTTAAAAAACCTAGCGGGTATTCACCATTATAATTCTGAGTATGAGCACTCGAGAATGCAAACGCCATGAAGAGTAACGAACTTGTACTTTCTAAGTTATAAACGTAAATCGTCTGAAGCATACACTATTATAATAAAATATATATTATTGTGTTAAATAGAGTCCAGTTTGGTGCCGGTCCTCGGTTCATTATGTGGAATGAAACGCACTGCGACTTTCTTGACAGATTTAATGGGGTGCGTCAGAACTGGTGTGCTGGTTACTTTATGATGTTTTCCTTCACGATGGACAAACCATTTTGAGACCTATATATGCAATTAAATTGATGAAGCTTTGTTTTTTTTATTATTATTATTTGTTTGAATTGTTACCATTATGAATGATAAAAGGGTTGTATGACCTTTTTTTTATTTATTTTATGTGCGCTTTTTGTATATGTTTTGTCGCAAAATAGAACTTATTATAGATATAAACTACGTAGCGCATTACTCTTAATGGTTAGACACATATAGCTGGGATCTGTTCTCGAATGTAACCGAGCGTATCGTTATCTAACGTCTCGTGTTGTATCCGTATGTTTTCAAGTGTTCCGAGGAAAACCTTCCCACAAAATCGTACAAACGCTCCTACGCTTATACGTAACACCTACTTCCCAAGGTCGTTCGTATCGAGATGTTTGGAAACAGAAAACAATGGGTTTAGCGTCGCTTCTTCAACACGTGTTCAGAAATTGTTACACAATTTTCATGTTTCATATTTAATGGTAATCGCTAGACTCACTCGCTAGAGTTTTTGTTAGGCTCTAAGATATGTTACTGGTAATTTTATGTTTGTTTAAAGATTAATTATCTGTCTTTTAGTGAGACGTTTGTTTTTTGGTAATACTATAGCTAACTAATCTAGAGAAAGTATACAATAGGTAATATAACGGCATTTGCTAACTTCAACGTTCAACGAATATCAAAAACTATCACTTGGGTTTGTAAATAAATTATAGTATTACATCTGGTAACGAAGAAATGATTACTAATGTAAAAATGAATTTCTAGACAGCTAGCTATCCAAGACATTGAAGATAAAAATATGATTTTCAAGTAAGTAGTTGACTTTTAGTTTAAAATTAAATGAACAGGTACAAGGTACATGAACAGAACAAGGTAGACCACACAAAAAGAGCCTATTTGATTTACCATACAAACGGATGTGTATATTTATTTATTTAGACCCATCTATTTATAATTTTTAAAACGTTTTACCTCTAATTTAATAGATAAATTATTGATTTACAGCTTAAAAGTCACAAGGAAAATCTCTGGCGTGTTTCCCTAAAAAAAGGTTTGAATCAAAAATTATATTTATAATGGAAGAATTTTACTGTCTATTTGAACTTGGGAATATGCTTGATGCTTTTTCCAATTAAGGTTCACCAGAAATAAGCATCCAGCATCCGTCAGTCATTTTCCGCATCCCAAAGTCAGTCACAAACTTTTAATTACCCATTCCATTTCAGTATTTATACCCATATTATCCATGCATTTCTAGAAGCGAAACGTAATGGAAAAGTACGCGTACGTCTGTGCGGTTTCCGCGGGCCCGGTGGTCGGTGGGTGGCGGGCACTGCGCATGCGCGGACGGCACTTGTTGAGTCCACGTGGCGGTGCTGGGCACAGCTGACTCCTGTTAGCGGATTGTTACGACTCCACCGTACAGTAGGAAATTGCCGTGTTAACTTTTTCGGGCGGTTTTTTGGTAGTTAGTAAGTAGTGAAAAAGCTATATGTAGGCAGTTCAATTCATAACAATTAGTAACGTATTAAATTAAATAAGAGTCGGTTTTGAATTTCCGAAAAATTCAGTAAGTTATTATACTTTGCTGGCAGTTAACAATATAAATATAGGCGGGAAACCATGATCCAATTTTTCAAGTTTCTCTAAGGGCTAAGGCTGCCTGTCCACCGGAGCGGACTGAGGTAGCAGAGCGATGTGCTAGTTAAAAATCGACCAATGGAAAATGTCCACTAAAGAGGAGCGGAGATTTTGTGCAATCCTATTGTTTGATATTTCTCCGTTTCTTCGCTCCGCTGCCTCGCTCCGCTCCGGTGGACAGGCAGCCTAAAGGTTACGAAGACATTTTCTCCGCTGCTCAATAAAAGATCCAAAACTGCGAAGTCTAGGATAACCTATCGACCCTGAAGAAAAATATTTAGAGTATAAGCTTGAAATTCATGGAAGCTACGAAAATAAAAGATACAGATAACAAGTTGTATTTTAAAACATATTTTTAATTGAGATGAATGTGCTAATTAAATACCGTATGTTATTGTTTTGAGTCCACATGTTTAAGCTGCGGGAGGCAGCCAGGGTGTGGGAAATGGCTCCGTACAATGGGAACCTGCGTGTGTTTGTTTGTAAACGTTAGATATTGTCGTGTTGTGTATCGTGATAAACACGTAAATGAAAACTTCATTAATGAAAACCGCGAAGAAAGTTAGACACGTTGTTTTAATTCAAACGATCCAGCTAGATTACAATGTTTTGTTACGAAAACGCTATTGTTTTTTTTAGTATCGAAGTTTTGATGTCTGTAAATTAGTAGAAAATTTAAAAGTAATAAATAAGGAAAACGTACCCAACTTTGAGTAAGCGCTTGAAAGAATAAATCTTTATCGATATTAGGCTACAGTCATAAAATATCTGTGATGTTTATAATTTCTTAGTAGGTACTTTGTTTAGCGGTTATGACACTTGTTATGACTGGGTGCTTAGCCAAATGCGCGCCAGCGATTCGATAACGAACTTCGCTATCGCTCGTATCGCGCCAAACTTGTTTACTAAGAACTCATAGTGCGGAACTCGGAGTTAGTTCCCGATTTGTCCACCCGAATAAGACTGTGGGGCGATACGAGCGAAAGCGTAGTTCTTTATCGAATCGCTGGCGCGCATTTGTCTAAGCACCCAGTATAGCAAATAAGTAGGTACATGTATTTATATGCTACCATTTTTTAAGTGAAACGAATACATTTCACAAAAGAACAACGGCCACTTAATCAGGAACGCCATATTTTGTAAACAACCAAAGAAAAACATATATCAAACCAAAAAATGCAATTATTAACAAAACGATTATCTCGAACAAATCGATTAAGGATGAAAAAGAATTGTTTTCACGGATCCACGGATGAGCAGTGTGCCACAAATAGATAGGGTAACCAGCATGGCTATGGTTGCCAAATTTTATCAAGAAAATATAATTTCATTTAATCATTAGACGATACATTTTCTTTTAAAATATAAAGAATAAAGTACAACATCCGTAAAATATTTTTTTATTATTGTTTGAACTAATTTTATTCTAATGTGTGATGCGTTAGATACAAAAAAATCTATAAAAATTCTTGATCTTTTAGTACATATTAAAATTAAGTCATAATCTATGAAAAATATTTTTTTAAGTGCGATATTTTCAACGTAAAGTACGCAAACAGTACAATACTTTATGGCGCTCGTAAACATCGGGTGTCATCCCTAAGCATGACCGATGCAGCGACGTACTTTGCTCACTTTTTGCCAGCCATCCACTGTGTTAACCAGCTTGTGTAGAAAAACTGGGTATGCGCAAACGCACCACTGATGAGAGGGTTCCGTGCAATGTTAACAGCGTTATTATAGTAATAAAAACACAAGACAAAATTATACGAGAACTTACATACATACATATCATCATGCCAGAATCTCCCAGAAAGGGTAGGCATATTCCATGGAGCTATAAGTTGCTTAAATCACATTTACCCAAGAATAAAACTGAATTGGGTAAGATGGAAAATTGCGAAAAAATTATGTGTCTCTAGCTCATTGCCTACGTAGTCACTGAGTCAAATCCAATACACCATCATCTTCCTAGCGTTATGTCCCGTGCTTAGACGGAGTCCGCTCAGACCATGTTCCAGGATTTAGCGAGTATGGTAATTATTGAAGCGACTGCCGATCTGACCTTCGTAACCCTTAGAAAAGGGAACCAGATAATTTTTGGATCATGGTTACAAATGCAAAGTTGTATGAATTTACAGGTTTCATCACGATGTTTTCCCTCACCGCCGAGCTAGTGATATTGGATATTGGATATTGGTAAGGACATGCGCCTCATCACCCAGGGGTGCGGGTTCCAATCCGAGCACGTACCTCTGGATTTTTTAAATCTATGTAGGTACGTATTTCACAAATACAAAAACCGCCAGATGGCACGAGGGAGTCTCGTGGTCTTATCACTGTCACTATTTGCTCTTTGTTGACAGCATGTCAGTTTGTTCTAAAAACTTACCAATGAGGAGTACCAGTGAATACTCATTGAGATACTTTTTAAAAGCTGTCAAAACGCAATCACTTTATAGATTTTGTATGGGCTTGTCGTTTTATGAAGTCGTTAATTTGTCTAGTCAACTAACTAAATATTAAATAGTTTTTGTAGAAAAAAATCGTATATTCAATGTATTGCAAAATCAATAAGGTTTTACCACATACTACGATACTTTCTTTTACGAAGTTGATATTTCAAACTTAGATATGTATTGTGTCAACATCCCTATTATAATAACATTGAAAAATATATGCGAACTGCGTTTTTTTTTTTTTTTTTTTTTAAAAAAAAACCGCGGGCCAAAATCGGTCTATTATTTTAGAAGCTACGATGCCATGTAAAACTTATAACACTCCGTCATTTTTGCGTTGGGTATTAATAAAAAGAGAGAAAATTATTTTAAAAAAGAACGTAAATGCCTCGTTTTCTCATTGCACCGCTCAACGCCGAAAGGTGCTTCGCATCGCCGGCCGAGCAAGGTTGCATTCGTCACAAAGTTAGCGCTCAGAACTACGGTTCAATGACCCGCGAGTGCGTCAGCTAGCTTTATAAAGAGCAAAGCGAGAAAATAAACGCGATAACCGCATCTGCACTACACTCCTCGAACGAACGGTGAACGAACCGTTCTAAATAGGTCGTAAACCGGTCGTAAGTATTACGGCAAGGGTACGGCAGGGTTAATTGGAGGTGGGGTATCGGGTCAGGAAACCTCCTCGTGCGCCTGGCTGTCTTGTCGGTCCCTCAGAATCCCCTTCTGGGGATTAGGGGGGAAGGGCAAGCAGTCGGGCCAGGTTTACCCCGGGCAACGGCGGCTGGAGACGTCCTATCGGATCTCTCCAGTCGACGGCAATGTCCTGACACCACTCCGTAAGCCCGCATTGCACTACTTCGCGGGCCCGGAAACTCCTTCCCTCCCCTTTCGGTCCACAATTCCCCTCCTATTCCCTTTCCTTGTTTTTCCTTTTCTTTTCTGGCCTTTTTCCATTCGTTCCCTCTACCTCAGGAGTCGCGTGGACACAACCACTATAAAAAATGCCAACCCTAAGGTCTAGCGTGCCGAGAGGGTGCATGGGCAGTGGAGACTGCTCGCTAGCGCTGGGGGGGCGGGGATAGAGGGAGCTCTCCCCTCTTTAAACAAAGAGCCTATCCGCCCTTCTTAGGGCACCCTACAGGGGAGCTCACCCCTTAAAAAAGACGTAAAAACAAAAATGGACCAACGCATTTGTGATAGGACTACCCAGGTGGGTCCCCGAAAGGGGGAATCCCACCCTTCCACTTCGGTGGGAGGCAGCCCCACGTACTCTGGGGGGGGCAACAAATGCTCCGGAGGCAGGCGTTCCGCCCGTCTCCGCACCGACGACCCTTGCTTTTCTCGTATGGACACCGATTCTGCACACGATTTGATAGTAGACGAACTTGGAGTGAAGGCGCGCGCCCCGAAGGCGCACGTCAACACTAACGACCTTGGCGTTATTGTGGAACCCCGAGTTCTGCTGACTCGTCCCTCGGAGTCAGACTCGGATAGAAGCAGCTTGGAGACTGTAGTGTCAGAGCCTCCAGTTGACGGCAGCCGTCGCTTTTGGCGTAAAGGATCTGGCCGTGGCGAAACTGCCTCGGACTTGGACTCGGATGAATCCACCACGTCGATCCCGAAGGTGTTCAAGTCGAATAGGGGACGAGGACGTCCCCCTACCACGGGACAGTACATCGGCATGACTAAGGCGATTAAGGCGCGGAATTCCGCTCAGCGCGAGGAGTACCTCCTCGATCTCGCCGATGAGACCGCGCAAGCTGTAAAGAAGGTTCAGCGCGCTCGTGATGCGCGCCCTTCGAAGCTGGACCAACTCAAGGGAGGTGACATTGACGACCAACTCACCACCTCCCTAAAGAAGCAGGTGAAGGATTGCGCCGAAATAATCCGCTCGGTATCCCGCAAGTCCTCGCGACTGAGTGGGCCATTCCAAAAGGCCCTAAACGACTGCTCGCAGTACATAGTTGAGGCAGTCGAGGTACTGAGCAGACGCTCCATCACCGAAGAGACTACTAAACTTCTCGAGGAGAATGCGCGGCTCCAGGCTGAGCACGCGGTACTCAGGAAAGAGTTCGACGATCTGAGAGCGGAGCTGTTGCAGAATAGACCCACAGCGACTCCCAACGAAGGCATCACAAAGTCGGACTTGGAGGAGTTCTCCCGCACTATCATGGTCCAAGTGGGAACGATGGTCAACGCCCGCTTGGAGTCCATGGAGGGGAGACTCCTCCCCGAAAAGCGGCTGCGGCCACCTCTAGCCGCAGACAGGGTACCCAACCCCACGCCGACGGCGGTCAGTAGCCCTGCTATAGCTGACCCTCCTGCATCAGAGGCGATCCCATCCACATCGGGATCCCAGCCCCGTCCCGGCCGGTCCAAAAAGAAGAGTCTTGCCGCCCAGGAAGCCGCTTCATCCCGGCGCGAGCGGTCTCTTCCCCCTGCTCCTCTGACCCTAAGCGAGGAATGGCGAACTGTTGCCAAAAGAGGAGCCAAACCTATGGCTTCCAAGGCCAACAAAAAGACGCCCAACGCTTCTGCGCCTTCAACTTCGGCAAAGAAAAAGAAGAAGAGAAGGATACGTGCCCCGAACACGGCAGTGGTGACCCTGACTCTCCAACCTGGCGCCGAGGATAGGGGAGTCACTTACGACTCAGTAATAAAAGCCGCCAAGCAGCAGATTAACCTCGAGGAGCTTGGAATCGAGGAACTGCGTTTCCGGAAAGCGGCTACCGGCGCTAGGCTGTGGGAGATTACCGGCAGCTCGGGTGCAGAGAAGGCCGACTCCCTGGCCGAGAAACTCCGGGGAGTTTTAAGCTCAGAAGCCGTGAAAATACAGCGGCCTATCAGACGCACGGACATACGAGTAGCTGGTCTTGACGACTCGGCTACTCCTGAAGAGGTGGTATCGGCTGTTGCAACCCTGGGTGGCTGCGCACCTGACACGATTAAGGCCGGCGTCGTGGATCCCCGAGGGTCCATCTGGTTGAGCTGTCCTATCGAGGCGGCCGTCAAAATCATTGATGTCGGTCGGGTTAAGGTCGGCTGGACATCAGCGAGAGTGATCCCACTGGACCCTAAACCCCTGAGGTGTTTTAGGTGCCTCGAGGCCGGCCACGTGGGACCAAAGTGCACGACGGGAATAGACCGCAGCAATACGTGCTACCGCTGCGGCAATTCTGGCCACCGGGCGCGGGATTGTTCTGCCGAGCCGCGTTGCGCTCTCTGCGCAGCGGCTGGCAAACCCGCGTCCCACACTCTTGGTGGAAAGGGGTGCCCCGATGCCGGAGCCAATCGTGGCAGGGGCCAGAATAGGAGGGGGAAACAGAAAGGGGTCTCTAAAGCCCCCGATCAGCCCCAACGTACGGAAGAGCCGATGGACGCCACCTCATAATGTCCCTCCATGTACTTCAGGCGAATATAAACCACTCTGCCAGGGCCCAAGACCTCATGGTCCAAACCATGGCAGAGTGGAATATCAAGATCTGCGTCGTCACCGAACCCTACGTCGTTCCTGCCCGTGATGACTGGGCCGGTGACCGCAATAATTTGGTCGCCATAATTGCCCCAACCGCTGCAGACTCCCCCCCCTTCGATAAGGTAGCGAAGGGCCGGGGATGCGTGCTTACCATCCTAAGCGGCATTGCAGTCCTGGGAACTTACATCTCTCCCAACTGCTCAATCTCGGACTTTGAGCGGCAGTTGGCTGAAGCTACCTCGCTGTTGGTCTCAGCATCTCCACACCCGGTGTTGGTTGCTGGTGACTTCAACGCCAAATCTACGGCGTGGGGGTCTCCAGCAACTGATGCCCGTGGAGAATTACTCGAAGAGTGGGCGGCCTCCATGAACCTGGAGGTATTAAACTGCGGACACACCAACACGTGCGTGCGTCGAAACGGGGGCTCGATCATTGACATCTCCCTGGCTTCCCCCCGCCTAGCACGCCGTGTCGCGAATTGGAGAGTCTTAACGGGCGTGGAGACACTATCAGACCACCGCTACATCCGGTTTGATGTCTCCACGTCCAACAACGGTCGTTCACCAGCCTCCCACTCCCCAAATTCCGGAGTCGGCCCTCGCTGGGTTTTAAGTCGTCTCGACAAGGATCTTGCCCAGGAAGCTGCCACCACAGAGGCGTGGGTTGCCGGTTCTGGCCCGGTCATTGATGTCGAGCAGGGAGCACTTCGCCTAAGAGACGCCTTGACTCGCATCTGCGATGCTGCGATGCCGAGAGCTCATCCCTTCTCTCCTCGGCGCCAAGTCTATTGGTGGCGTCCAGAGATGAGAGACCTGCGCAAAGCCTGCGTAGCAGCTCGGCGTCGTTACACGCGCTACCGCAGAAGACGGCTCCGGGATCAACAGACGGAGGACCAAATATACGAGGCCTACAGGTCCACCTGCAAAAACTTGCAGAATGCCATAGCGAAGGCAAAGGAGGAGGCTTGGGAAGAATGGATCAGCGCCCTCGACCAAGATCCCTGGGGGTGCCCATATCGTGCCGTGAGGCAAAAGCTCCGTCCCTGGGCCCCTCCTCTCACCAGCAGCCTACAACAAGAGCTCTTAGAGCATGTCGTACAAGCTCTGTTCCCTCATCGCGAAGCTTGGGCGCCTCCGCCTATGGCGAACCCTGTCCCCGCTCGCGAAGTTTCATCAGAGGTGCCTCCTGTGTCGGATGATGAATTCGACACAGCTGTCCGCAGGCTTCGGGGAAAATCCACCGCCCCCGGCCCCGACGGTGTCCCTGGCCGTATTTTGGCCCTCGCACTCTCTGAGCTGGGGCAACACGTTAAGGCTCTATTTTCGGCGTGCCTGACCCAAGGCTGTTTTCCGGATGCCTGGAAGGAGGGTAAGCTGGTCCTTCTTCACAAAGCTGGCCGCTCGCCTGAGCTTCCGTCGGCGTATCGCCCCATAGTTTTGCTCGACGAAACGAGCAAACTTTTCGAGCGGATCGTCGCCTCTCGCCTCGTTAAATCCCTGGACCCAGATCTTCACGACGCTCAATTCGGGTTTCGGCGCAACAGGTCTACCATAGGTGCTATCGCGAGGGTCAAACACCTAGCGGAGGAAGCAGTCTCCCGGGGTGGAGTGTTGTGGGTCGTCTCATTGGACATTTCCAACGCCTTCAACACTCTTCCCTGGGAAACAGTGAAGGCGTCCCTCGTATACCATCACGTTCCCCAATATCTGCAGGCGGTTCTGTCGAACTACTTCGCCAACAGGGCGGTTGGTTACCCGACGAGAAACGGACAGGGCAGGCGCACGATATCCTGCGGAGTTCCACAGGGGTCGGTCCTTGGGCCGCTCCTGTGGAACATAGGATATGATTGGGTGCTGCGCGGAATCACGTTGCCGGGTGTCTCCGTCATATGTTATGCGGATGATACCCTGGTGGCGGCCCGTGGTAGCACTCACAGGGAGGCGGCGCGATTAATAACAGCAGGCGTGGCGGGAGTAGTCCATCGCATTCGGGCTCTTGGCCTTAAGGTGGCTTTAGAAAAATCCGAGGCCCTAGCTTTTCATGGGCCTCGAAACGCGCCACCCATCGGCGCATCGATCATGGTCGGGGGAACTTCCATCGCCGTCGGGTCGACAATGAAGTATCTAGGACTTGTCCTCGACGGCCGGTGGAAGTTCGTAGAGCACTTCCGGCGCTTGGCCCCAAAGCTGGTGGCTGCAGCCGGAGCTCTTTCGAAGCTCCTCCCCAATGTAGGGGGACCCGGCGCGGCGTGTCGCCGCCTGTACATGGGCGTCGTCCGCTCAATGGCGCTCTACGGCGCACCGATTTGGGCGGATGCCCTGAGCGCGCGTAATGTCCCCTTTTTAAGACGTCCGCAGCGGGTGGTAGCCCTTCGGGCAGCACGGGCCTATCGCACCCTGTCACACACAGGTGCTTGTCTTCTAGCCGGAAGCCCGCCCTGGGACTTGGAAGCGGCGGTCTTGGCAGAAGTTTATCGCAGGCGAATTGAGGCGCTCGAGTCGGGTGACAATCCAAACCCTCACCCCCGCGAAATTGAGCAGTGGCGCGACATGGCTCGCGAGGGGCTCTTTGAAGTCTGGTCGGAGCAACTCAACAACCCGGGAGCTAGCCGGGAATTAGTGGAGGCGATAAGGCCAATACTCCGAGAATGGCTACGGTGCAGACACGGAGAAGTAACCTTCCACCTGACTCAGGTGCTCACTGGCCATGGCTGCTTTGGCAAGTACCTGTGTCAGGTGGCAGGCCGGGAACCCACTGCAGAGTGCCACCACTGCACCAACGGAGTCACGGACACAGCTCAGCACACCAGAGAGCTGTGTCCGGCCTGGTCGGGCCCTCGTGGGCAGTTGTCCGCGATCATTGGAGTGGACCTCTCGCTGCCGGCAATTATTCAAGCCATGGTCGGCAGCGAGGAGGCGTGGCGGGCTGTCCTAGATTTCTGCGATGCAGTTATGGGGCAGAAGGAAGCGGCTGAACGAGAGAGGGAGACCAATCCCAACTCGCAGCCCATACGTCGCAGCAGGCCCGGCCGGCGCCGCGCGAATTTTGTCGCGCGCATGCCGCCATAGCCTTGGCTGGCTGGTGACGGATCGGGGGGTCCGTCACCCGCACTCTCAGCCTAGCCGTAGGCGACCCGACGTGTTCCCGGGGCGCCTCGGAGACGAAAGCTCTATGGAGCATCATGACGAGCCCGATGGGGCAGCCGCACAAGAGGGGTGTCGTTGGCGCGCGATGCGAACCCAGGCCCCCTCCTATTGCGATGAGACGGAACACCGCGGGGTTTTAGTGGGTATACCCCGGCCACTACCATCTTGGCCGGAGCAGGGACCTCCATTCTCCTGAGGTCTCCGGGAGTCCCACACACCACCCTACCCCCCCCCCTGGGTAGGGTGACGGTGCGTAACGCATTTCCCCGCGTAAAAAAAAAAAAAAAAAAAAAAAAAAAAAAAAAAAAAAAAAAAAAAAAAAAAAAAAAAAAAAGGGTTAATTGGAGGTGGGAGATGACTAATCAATCTCCATTTGGGTACTAATTTAAATTTTTAACTGGGTAAGGATTTAAGAGTCCATTGTTACATCGGCCAATTAATAAACGACGTCAATCTGATTAGTCATTTTAATCATCTCCCGGTTTAGATTAACCTGTAAAATAACAGATAAATAAAATTATCCGCTCGAATTTGGGTTACTAGTTATTTATCCCTTTTTTATTTGTTCTAATTTAATTTGCCTTAACGTCTAATGACTAGTTAAGGAAATTACTGATATTCAATAACCATGTCAGTGTTTTTTTTACTCGGCCATTGCCGATATGAGCTCACTATGTCAATTTTGTTAAACCTAAAAAAAAAGAATGGTTGAGGTCAAATGACTAAAAATAAAATATTTCACTGTATTCAGAGAAACCACATTCCTGATTAAAAGAACCTATTCTATTAAGAAAATAATAATACTTAATGCCAATAGTATTCCCATTGAATTCAATTAGTTTGGTAAAATAAATACATAGAAACTTATTATATCATATTCACACAAGTAAGTAGTCTGTCAAAAGATCATAGGGCTAAAATGAAGGTTGAAACAGAATCCCAATCAAACGGTCAATCGCAAACGGAAACTAGTGTAATATAAAATGATTACGTATTAGGTAAGTGGTAGTAAAACTAGTAATTTACTAAGCGGAGTGGCCGTAGTACAAGGTTGGTTGGTCGGGCCGCAAATGTCAGGCGCAGCGCGATAGAAGCGCAATGTCAGTAAAATGTCATAGTTTACGATTGAGTGCTCTTGCGCAGAGTTCATGGACGCACGCGTTTAAGTGAGCCTGGCTTGCCACAGTAGGGCTTGCCACAGTGAAGTAGCGTGTATTATGATTGTGATACCAATGAGACTACAGTGACAGTTTGCCTACAGTCAGGCTGTACGCTTGTTTATCGCTTTTAGTGATACCTATATGGCCCTTTGGTCGAGTGGTCAGAGACCCTGGCCTCGAAAAAAAGGGTCGCGGGTTCGAATCCCGCTAGGGGCAAATGTTTCGTGTGATGAACATGGACATTTGTACTCGAGTCATTAATGTTTATAAACGTATATAAATATGTCTATCCGTTCACCTAGTATACATAGCACAAGCATAAGCTTAGTTTGGGACTAGGGAATTGGTGTGTCAGTCTGAAGAATTTATTTATTTATTTATATACTACAGGTAAATTGAGGACTAGACGTTATACTAAAGAAACACTAGTTGAGCTATCGAGCTCAACTGCATATAATAAAATAGTTTGATATTATATACATTTACAATAAATGACAAGCCCTTCTTTGTGAATGTGAGAATATTGTAAAGAAGTTTTTTTTTTGTTTATAAAGGAGGCTTTTAGGTGTATTTGTTTTTTCTTTAGGAAATCTAGCCTCTAGTTTACAGAAAACAAATCTAGTGAGTACTTATTCAGCAAAAGAGAAGAAGATACATATTATAAAGAATAAAACACTACGAAAAAATGTTAATAGCTTAATTTTTTTTCTAACGTCTATATCATTTACATAATATGTAATTTTATCCATGGTTTTACTACCTTTTAACTGGTTTACTTGCCGCAAAATAAAAAAATTGTCTTGCTGCTATTCTCGTATTTAAGTTATTCCTGTAAAGACCTGCAGCATTTTTGAGAAACTCGATACGAAGTAAAACGACTTTGACAATGTCGATTCCAGACTTAATCTGCTAAAGCAGATTAGTGGCTGACTGATAAGATAATATCTCGCTCATGTTTCATGACGGCGAGCTATCACATTTATCACCTTACTTTTTTATAACTTCAGACGTTTAATGAACCTTTTACTACCAATGTCAAAGATCGTGACCTTAAGACGAGCACTGGCCATTGTTTTGTAATTGTTACGTCTGTTTATAACTCTTACCATTGTCAGCCAGTTTCTAAGTACAGCTAAAGAAAATGTTATGAAATTAATCTGAAACTCGAAAGAAGTTTATGTTACGCAGAGTTTTGTATGAGATGTAAACTTTTTGGAGGTATTAAAACAAACAAAATAGTTTTTAACTTTTGTCATTTGATATTTTGGACATTGAATAAGAATTTACGGTTGTTGAATGTGTGAATTATGTTGATGAATATATAGCTTTTTTTTTAATGACGTGAAGGAGAATTACAACTTTGTCTATGACAATAGATATAAGACAAAACATCTGGATATCACGACAATAGATTAGTTAATAGCATAAATATAAATTATCACACATTTTATGAATGTAACTTTATTTCGCACCAAGGCACATTGATGACAAGATGCATATATTTTTAAAGTTGTGAGAAATTGAATCACGTGTTGACATTCTAATAAAAATGTAGTTGCTAACTGCCCGCTTATTAATTCAAAATCGCCACTAAATTCGAATGGCAGTTAAGATTTAAAGTTTAAGAGTTTTTTTTTAAAGTTGCAAACTTATAATATTTTTTTTTATAGTTGCAAACTTATAATACTCGTAGTTGCAAAGAAGGTGCTCTCGCTGATTGAACTTTGCGAAAGGTTGAAATGCCCATTTGTCGTCTCTACTGATACAACCGCTCTTTTCTCTTGATTGTAAGTCGGTGTTTTTGCACACTCTTTTAATTATGACCTGATTATCAGCAAAAAAACGGTCAAGTGTGATTGGGCTTGTCTCTTACTAGTTCCGTTGAGTTGTTTCTAAGTCTAAATTCAGAAAAATCTTATAGCCCTTGACTTTTGATGACGACATGAACCACTTATTTTATGATTTTTTTGTTGCTATTTATATTATTGATTATTATTTACACATAGAATTACAACTTGAGCTTTCATTTTATATTCTGAAAGTTCTAAATGATATCGATCAGCAAAATATATTATATGATTAAACACGCCGCGTCTGCATCTGTACTTAGACGACCAAGCAATTTTACGAAGGCGCCGATTACCATCTTCTAGTGCGGAATTCTAAAATTCGTAACTTGTTTAGAACCAGTAAATTGCGCAAGGTTCCAGATCAACGATCAACTCAAGCGCCCACAGAATGTCTCGCTGCAAACTTATAGACTTCATTATTAAGACAAAAAGCAACTTGCGCTCGAGTAAAAAGCGAGAGAAAAAGTTGGCTACCGACCCTTTTCAATGCTGTAACATAGTTTTAAATTAAAAAGTTACAATGACACTTGATACAGTTACGCCGTCAAGGCCACACAATTACCGATTTATGAAGGTACGGCTGCATATCGGTAAGGCCAACAGGATCTGTAAAAGTATTTTTACCGTTAAGCATTCGGAAAGTGTGCCGAAGCCATAATATACAGATTTACGGGATCAGCCGTGCCGCAAATACTTAATACTGCATTTAAAATACATTTCAACTTGTCGACACTAGGTTATTGACATACGCTACAAGAAATAAGTAAATTATAAAGACTGTTGATCGAACTGTTCAACCTAGTAGCAGATATCTTTTATAATTTTATTGTGTACTTAGTTGTTGTTACATGTAATTTAATTGTGTAATATTCAGATAACTATGGATGTCGTTTGGTTTTTGTATAAGACAGGTAACTTATATTATCTGGCATTCTGGAAAGTCATAACCTTCCACAAGTTCATAACTCTTAGAGGTTAGTAGTCACTTTAATTTCATAACCAGATTTGCTCAATCGAGGATTAAGGTCAAAGCGAAGCAGTTCTAGTCAACTTGCAGACGGGATATAAAACAAGGCTCCCTAGCGTTGTGTCCCGTTCCCAGCTGGAGACTGGTTAATAATATCGATGTCGGAAGCAATTAAACAATTGTGTATGCAATTGGCGAAATTAGAGCTTCATAAAAACGCAACATGACACAAATTAGTGTCAATTAAAAGAAGATTAATCCAATATAGCAATAACACTTACATGAGAAGAGACGAAATAATGTTTAGCTAAATGAGTCAAACCAGTAGTGTGAGATGCGTTAAAATCTATAAGCTGAAGACTTTGTTTGATTGTTTGTTTGTTTGCTAGAAGCGCTAATCACAGAAACTAGTGGTGGTTCAAATTGATTTTTTTTTAACAAGGCAAAGGTATTTTTTTTAGTTTTTGTACATTTTGGAACCATTTTTTCTTATAGTAAAGGTTGCAAACAAGCGTTCGCCTTCCCTGATGGTAAGTAATCACTAAGCTACGTGTATATGCAACACCATATACCAATAGGGATGATGACTGCATTAAAAAACTATAATTCTATTTAGTTCGTCAGTTCGATTATACAAAAATACTACACATAATTTTCGCTTTATCAAATTGACAAAAAACAACAAAGATAAAGAGCATCAACGTTTTGGAGCAAGAACTTGCGACGTCACTACTTAGTAAAAATTTTATGAAAGCGTGACGTCACGCGCAATTTAAATACATTGTATCTTCGTCAATGTTTGTTTGACAAATAAATAAAAAAATACGCCTTCAATATTTTTTTACAATCTAACAGACGGACTAAACAGAATTTTTTAGTCACCTTGCCTATTTACATCAGACATTATGACTGCTTTTTAATCGGTGCTAATAAAGTTTAATATAAAGTGCACACTTGGGCTCGTCACATTTTCTTTATTTTTTAGGTCGTGCTGATAACGGTGTAGCATGAATGCATTATATTTTCCTAGCATAACATATTGTGCCTAAATTCTAATATAAAATATAAGTGCACGACAGAAATAATTTTATTTCATTGGTCCTGATGACCATTGAAATAAAATTTATTATTTTTACATTAAAGGTTTATTATTTTTACATTACATTTATTACATCATACTGAATGAGTCTGGCGACATACACCGTTACAACTAATATAATTCCTTGTGTAGGCTAGATAAGGTATATCTTCTGCATCAATATTGTTAATGTAATCAGTAGTAGTATTCATTAAGCATTTTTTATTATTACATTGATCTAGATACAAAGTAAATAGCTTATGCATTTGTGTTAGGTATGCATTAATTATAATTGATTGTGTGACCATAATTATGGTAACACAAACTCCCAGACCCAAGACATCTACATACATACATAACATCGAGCCCATAATCCCCGATGGGGTAGGCAGTGTCAAAGGGGCTGCAGGCCCCTTTAACCACATTGAGCCAAAAACAAAATTGGGCTGGGTTAGATGGAAAATTGTGAAAAAGTAGTGACAAATGGCTAGGTTGTCGCCTGCATAATCGCATACCCAAAACCCGATATACCATTAGTCGTCTTTTATGACATGCTAGGCAAGAACCACAGTTGGCACATTATTTTTAAGTCCCAGACCAACATGGGACAATGGGCTAGGTTTCATTGTTTTATTTTATTTCAAATAAGTATAATCTGCGGCGCTTACCCAACATTTCCCCGCAATCAAGTTATGGATACGTCGACTTTTTAACTTTACGCTTACTTTCCCATGTCAATTGTACTACTGCATCATTCGATATGCATGGTCAATTTATAACTAGTGGAACCTTATCTACAATTTTAATAGTAATAAGATTTCGCACGGTGATTTGGTAATTACACGGTAAAGTATTCACTGTAACTAATCTGCTGAGTTCTAATCAAATTGCATTTTATAATCAACAATGAAGGCACCTCTCTTGCCATGCCATTTAAATATTATAAGTTTTGTTTTTTTATTCATTTATAAATACTGTGAAGTTCATTGCCATGCCATATTAAAAAGATTATGAGATTTATGTTTTTTTTTTATCCAAAAATAGTGAAAAGTTTATTAAAAGTGAATTTAGGAACAATAATTAAGGTAAGGTGTAGATATAGTAAATGTAACAGATATTTATTTATGTTGACTTGCCTTTGACTGCCTGGTTGGTCTAGTGGTAGCATGCGCCGCCTAAGGACCAAGAGGGTTCAATTCCTGGGTCGGGCCAAAATTTGTGGCTGGATATTTCAATACTGAAATTACTCAATAAGAGCCCGGAGTCAGGAAGTTGGCCCTGCGCCTGACCTCTCCCCGGTCATGTCGAACAGCCATGTCACCGGACTATGAGAGTGTAGGAACAGAGAGTGGACATTATTATTATAATTCAGTTCAGATAAGTCTAGTAAAATAACTTGCAAATCAAGTTTTGTTTAAATGTTTTTTCTTTGACTTTCTACCAATAGAAATTATTAAAATTTAACATAAGATTTATAATGAAGAACACCTAATTTATTGGTATTTTAATGGAATGTTCATTCTACATAGACAAATACCTAGTTAATTTACTGAACTTCGCACAGGTAATGTGATTTATGAACAGAAATAAACTAATGGAGAATATTATATTAATGAGTTATATCTATTACTAATATTATAAAGAGGAAAGATTTGTATTTTTGTGTGTGTACACACACACACAAAAATACAAATCTTTCCTACAAACGTACACACGTTTGTAATGAATAAACTAATAAACTACTGTGCCGATTTCAAAAATTATTCCACCATTGGAAAGCTACACTAACCGAAATTAACATAGGCTATATTTTATCCCCATATTCCTACAGGAACGGGTACTATGCGGGTGAAGCCGCGAGGCGCTGCTAGTAATTAATATAATAACGTAATACTCATTGCTGACAATGTAGATCAAGCAGTTTAGGCATTTGCGTTATAAAAACCAATGAAAGTTAAATCAACACCTTGAACGAGTCGGTAGCTGATATTTGTTTTTGTACATAATAATCTTTAGCTACGTATAGTTTTTGACTTTAACATCATACGTGTATGAGCTACGTCTACAAGTCTTCTAAAGTTGCATTTATATATAAAAATAGTATGTTCCTTGGCAAAATAATTAAGTCACATGACTGTCCAATTAAAATTGTAAATAGAAATTCGAAATTTTCGCTAGTAAAACTGTTACCCAAATAATAACAGACGAAACAACTTGTGAAATGAATTTGAAACACCCAACTACAGAAATACGACATAAAATTACTCAACGGACGGATAATGTGTACATAAGTGGCACTACAAACACTTGAAAAACTATAGAATACGAATAAAAGACACGCGTTCAATAGCCAGTTATTCTACTGGTAGCCCTGACCTTGGAAATCATTCCACAGTGTGTTCATCACGTAAGAACAATAAACTACGTACACTTGTGTACTACACCTTCAGTGTAACTGTACTAAAGGAATTTTCCAACAAATTAACCCCAGCATGTGCAGATTTTGGCTATAACACCAAAACAATACAAACATTAAGAATTCTTACTGAGATTAGTTTGTAATTAGACAAGTCCATCAATATTTAATTTTATGCAAAATGTACATAATATATTATGTACTTCTCATCAATGCACACCTTTAACCATAAATATATTCACCTCTTGTATCGATATGATTCATTCTACATTAACAGATATAATACGACGATAATAATACTATTTACGTTTCTCAGTCGTCTAATAGATTTTTCAAATAGTCGAGCAGGCTCAAGAAAATGACGTCAAACGTGCATTGAGTTGACCGAGAAATAACTTCATAGACGAACTTTTCGCCCACTGTTAGAATTAATATTATCTTATGTTAATTGCAAAGACTTAAAAATGACTTATAGAAAAGTATTCAGTTTGATGGCTGTAAGTTTTTGTTGCATCTAGTCGTACTGAGTTCGTCGAATGCGTGTACCCAACGGTCCGTAAAAGGTAATGTAATAATCATTACTAATCATGCATGTAACTGCATAATGATAGTTATTAATCAAGCTGTTTGGGTTTTTATAGACTCAATTGTGGTGTGTCTATATTAGCTACCAAACTGTCTTCTATCTTGTTCAATTATAGTGTCGTAATATTGTAACGATGCTCCTAATATCTGTGATTATGGTACTTACATTTAAACGATTGTCTGATTTTGGTCACCTTTAGTAATGCATACAACCACGCACATCTAAATACGTTGATACTTAGAAGAAGAGAACACATTATATTATGATATTGTCACTCCGTTGAAGGAAAACGTCGTAGTGAAACCTTAACATTAAAGTCACGGTTAGACCCTAGGTGTAGGAGGATATGTACATAGATGGAAGTAAAAATGTTAAATCAAGGTCTAAGACCTGTCATCCGTTCATGCTTATGACAGGAAAAAACATGGTGGCAGGCCAATGAACCTACGTTTACATACGAGTATATACTCCATATTGTATTGTCGTGATTTAAAGTGCTTAGCGTTCCTTGGACTGCCTAGCTATTCTGGGCATACAGGCGTGATGTGATGCTATATAAGTAAGTTAAAATTATAATTATTACCTACTTTTATATTGTTATTAATTAGTCGTAAAATTGTAGGTCACGCGTAGTGTAACGAATGTACGTCACACTGACGTAGTAATCGACGATATACGTTTGTACTAAATGACCCCCGGTTCAATTATTCAAAATAGACTAGTGATAAGTAATTTATATGTTGTAATAAAGGTTAAGTCCCTAGTTCAAGTAAATTGCAATCCATATACGTCATTCAACGTCATAATTGTTGCAGGTGACGTTAAAAGTTCACAACTGCGACCCCCTGCTAACTTTAATGCGTAGATAGGTCACAATGTATATGAAGTTATGTAAGTATATATAAAGTTTAGTATCATAGTGAATCAGTCTAGCGGGTTGTTTGCCACCCTCGGGGGATACAATGTGCCCATTTGAAGAGGATCTTGTCTAACAGACTCTATAACAGTTTTCTAGACTTCTTCAATCATCCTACTAACATAAAAAAATAAATTGCAGACAAATCTTACTGGGGTTTACTTTTCTCGTTATATGAAAATGCCAGTCACTGACTTGTAACTTAAATAAGCTCTTTAGAATGTACATAACTGCTGCTTATGCCAAGATATCCAGCTCCAAGACCACTTATAGCAAGTATTGCCTCTTTGCTTATCACGCTATGATAATGTTAGTCAACGTCATTAATCCCTTGACATGAATGACCACATATTATGCATGCATGAAGACTTAATAGCGCGAGTATGATGATTTATTAAGAAATAGCTGTTGCCTGCGGCTTTGTACACACCGTTCGAAACATTTTCCCTATGGAAAACGGGAAAGGACATATTTTCTGGGATAAACAGCATATGTTAGTACTTTAGCCTTTCTTTGCAAAAAATCTCGTTAATCTGCTAATCTGTTGTAATGTGAAATTCGGAAAAACAAACGAACACACTATTGCATTTATTATATTTATCTTACAATAAAATATACATGAATCTCCGTCACGATTGCTAGTAATACTTCCCTATGGAGTTGTATTTACGGCTCGTATTGCGCATTCCGACAAATTAACGTGCACACAAACACACAACCAGACCACATTAGCGCCAATTTCCCAGGCGTACAGACAACAACATAAGTTTTTATAAGTACTAGTTGTACTGGCATATAAAAACGAAGACAAAACTGTAAGAAAAGTGGGCCTTGGCACAAAATTAAAACGACAAAGGTCTTAGTTAAAAAAAAACCTTAGCTTAATAAATAAAAAAAATATTTAATATAAGATATATTTATTCAGCACTGGCTAACAGAACTCTACCTTTAAAACTCCTTTTTTTTATTTAAGAAGTAAAATTTTCAAATATTGTTTTTAACACTCGCCAAAACATATAAAGACGGTCTAGAGCTGTCTTTTTTTTTTTAATCTCTAGTAAAGATCTTTTGTGCATTAGATCGTTCAAATTAATTTAAATAAAAATCTCGCTGTCGAGTACAATAATGTGTTTAATTTATCTTATTGCAATGACGTGAACCGGAGCTAGCATTGCATAATTGTAGTAGGTACTTACGAGTCATCAGCAATATTTTATTTATAAATCAATATCACATTGCATTGGCGCTATGCACAGAAAGTTGATACGAAATTAAATAACCATAAATGTATATGTTTTAATACAAAACATATATAATATCTAATATATAGAGTTGTGAACTGATTTGTCATGCCAACTTGCTCGTTGTAAAATGAATGTTATGTTTCCTAAACATTTAAAGTAGGTACTTATCGAATACACGATATATATCAAATATTTGTGTAGTTAATTAAAACCTCAGAATTATCCAAATGAAGTAGGTATCTAGAAAAAACTTGCACCACATTCAAATGTCTTTGGATAAGTAATGATGACTATATGCAAAAAAACCCTGGTTCCCGTATCTAAAAGTTACGAAGATCGCATGACAGTAACTTTACTACGGTTGCAAAATTCTTTAGTTTTAATTTTTTTTGTCAATGATGACGCTAACCTCTATAATAGATTTAAATTATAACTTATAAAGACTACACTTACGTGATACAACCACAGAGAAATCACAGCTTTTTAAAAAATTCAAAAACGTACCTGCAACGAAAACAAAACAAATTAATAATTTGATAACATAAGCTATCTACTTCTTCGAATTACGGACGGACTAGTAAAAAAAGAAGGACTCCACGTCATACTACAGCGTGAAGTCACGTTTATGCATTTGTGAGTAAGATACTTATGGATACCAGATATTGGATATCTGTCATTTGGAGCGATTATTATGTCAATGTGTGACGTAAGTTGCGTGTCAAGTTGGAGCGCCTGAGGAGCTTCAATGTCTAGTTAGTGGCGCGGAGTCCTTCTTTTTTTACTAGTCCGTGGATTTAAGATTAAAGTACCTAATAATAGATTGTGGCTCCATCTATTCTAAGCAGACGCCTTATGCTCGATAGACATTTCGATATTTTCTGATATAAGCAATTATTCTACGCAGTCAACACATTTCTTGGTGAAATACAATTATGAGTTTTCAAGCAACACAAAAAAAACAGGAGGATTACCTACATTTTAAACTGAGATACATATACATATGCCACGTTCTTATCATGGCCATTGGTAAAGTTATTATAAATAATGTAAACTCAGAAGTAAGAAATTAAAAATATTAAGATAATAGGTATACTACACTTGTAGTGAACGTGAATATACTTTTACCAAACGTGGCAAAATGTATAGGCACAATGACCTCAAAACCGCATATCGAAACTTACGACGTACCAAACTTATGGCCGAATACCGCCAGGATCGAGTCAAATAGCTTAATACGTTTACGCTAAACTAGTGATGTCAAAAATCGATGTTCTAAATTAACAAAATCTATTTTAGAATAATCCATAAGTATTGAGTCTAAATTTCGAACGCGAGTGTATGCGATTGCCATTGCCTGTAAACTTGGTCTTTATTTGTTATTATTACGTATAAGAATAAGTAGTTTAATTGTCCAAATCAGATCAAAAATAGCGCATAAGTAAAAATACAGCTTTTGTAAATATGTATTTTTTATTGCTCGGTCGTGATTCTAATTACTTTACTAAAGTCGGTTAAAGACGATTATAAAAATAATCCATTTTGATATTCGACTATCAACAACATTAGTCATAGGCCAATGCCCTTAGAGAATTTCTTGACGACTGTACCCGTCCACACTCCACACTATGTTACTACTCAATTATGGTCGCGGATGTAGCGTGGCGCCGGAGCAGCGTTGCCACACGTCCCGCGTTTGATGGAACGTCCCGTATTTGGTGGAACGTCTCGTTTTCGATAGACATCACCGTTTTTAACAATTTAATATCCAATTCCCAACTAAACATACTTTTTTTATTTTTTTAATTTTTAAATTCCAAATTTGGCATGCCCCGCTTTTGGAACACACTCCCGCAGGAGAAGGCAAAAATTTAGAAATGTTATTTTGGATTTCCCAATCCCAATATGCCTGCGCCTGAGTCGCAGTATTAAAATGTTACAATTGCTCCGACGAGCAGACTAACTAACAGAGCAAAACTAACGCTTCGCGCATAAAAAGTCTCTAGCATGATTTTATGTGTCGGACATAGGTGTTATTCGGTTGAAAAAAAAACCTGACCACTGGTTAACTGACGTTTTATTATGTTAGGCTATTTGTCGAAAAACTTGCTACATTGTTAACCAACCAGTTGTGGAAATATTATCTTCTAGAATTGACGTAATATTTTCCTTGTCGGCATAAGATTTTAGGCGCGTTTACAAACGTGTTAATTATCTAGATATACACAGTTTAGGTTATCATAAGGCCTAGCATAACAATTCGTATACAATACTGAGCCAAAGATTTAAATATTGTCTCTAATTTTCACATTTAATACGAGGTAGCTAGTACATTGTATTAAATTAAACATTTTTGTAGATTCAAAGATAAGAAACGAATAAATGCGATTATTTAAAAAGCGGTATATCCTGCTCGATATATCTTGTCGCCATGACTTAAACGACAAAACCCCGCACATCGCGTATAAAACAATGTGGGCTAACTTGTCAAAACTACGTATTGTTTGACAAAACTTGAACAACTGGTTTCAAGAAATAAACGGTAATGGTTAAGACTCGGCGTTTTCTGCTGAGGCTGTGACGCCTCGGGTCGACATTGAAATAATATGGATATGTCGATTTATGTTCCCCCTCTTAATTGTCTGTGGCACGATACGCTCCGTCGCGCCTCGTGACGTCACTCGCTACACTACACACGACAAATAGTAAACCTCGGCATTGTTTACTATCGACGTAGTATAAACATGTGCGTAAAAATATTTTAAGTTACTTTATTTAGCGGTTCGGGCAAAATGGCGTTCGCGCACTCGTAATTTATTCATTGATACATGTTTTGGAGACGGTGTGCCCAGTGACAAGGAATATAGGTACTTTGGCAATGATAAAACAGAATTGTCTGTGAAGATATGTTTATCTAAATTAAAGTTAAGGCATGCTATTTTGTTTAGACATCATTGAGGTCGAATTACCGATCATTGATTTTTCCCGGCACTTCCTTTCCTTAGTAAACTGAATTATAGGCAAAAATTACTAACTAACTAAACTTCACGCAACATCCCTAACAGGGTAGTCAGAGAGAACCGAACCGAACCGAAATTAATAGTCTAAGAAAACCTTTAGTTTCCTATTAAATTTCAGGGAAGTGAAATTAACATGTTGGATAGTAAAATACAAGTGTGTTTATTCGTTTGTTAGCTCATCATCCTGTAAAAATAATAAGTTAATGTCGATGATTCAATTTTATTTATCTTAAAAAGTATATGTTGCATCGCTATAATAGCGAAAACGGTAATAGTCAAAAATAAAAATAACTAAATGATATCATATCGCGACGATTATTGATGAAAGGAAGATGTCTAAAAAGAAGATGAATAAACGTTAGATGATGATAATGTCATTGACGTCATTTTATACACATTTAAATATATATAAAACATTTCCGTTAAGCTGAGCAATTACCCTTTGAATATGATTAAACTTGACTAGAATGTAATGTAACGCGATACCTTGAAAACGTTGTTAGAATTAACTTTTATGATAACTTTATTAGAACATTCGCAGTTATAGCCCGTGATGATTAATTTAAATATAAATTTGGGAAAAATATACATATCTTAATTTGAACACGTTCCAAACGACATGTTTTGTAAACTTGTTTAATTTTGCTCGAACATTAATAAGGAATGAGGTTTATTGGAAGCGGAAGATAGAAATTAGAATAGGCTATTGTGAAGAAATTTCATTAAACGATTGGATTAGGTACGTGTAATAAGCAGAAATGTTATATTTCGAATATAATTAATCCAAAAAAAGAACAATTTATTGTTACATTATCTTTATACTCAAAAAACATTTTACAGCCTTATTATAAAAAAAATCATGCTAAATTATTGTACAAATTCGCTTCCTTGATAAGATTTGTTTTGGCGGAATGTCAAGACGAATGTTTGCGTTGTACTTGAAACTCAATGATGCGTCTTCTACCCATTACGAAAAAAAAACATCTCTATAGAATCCATGTAAAAAACAAAACACCTGTTCTAAAGTCCAAATTAATCATACACTTCTCGATATTGGCAGGTATAAAACCTGCAGAGTTTATGTCCTTAACGAAAAAAAAGAAAACGCTTAAAGCATTTCGCGCAAAATTAGGGGGTATCCAGAGTAAACGGTCGTCTCAGGCGCGCTCGCACCGCCACAGATTGTCGCCGATGCACGCGGCGCCTCTCAAGGCCAGCTGCCTTTCGAGCGCCTGAATTATCATAATATAACAAATATACACGTACATACACATAGATAACTGGCTTTTATAGGGTTATCGACTGCGTTTTTGCTAGGCCTACCTATTACGCCGTGTTTTGAGCTCTGCGTTCTTTACTCATTGTTCAAGCTGGCAAGTTAGTAGCAAGTAGTAAGCAAAAAGTATTTAAAATATGATTTTTTTATGTGAACGAAGAAGTTACATTTATTTCTTACGAAATTTTAAAACTAGGTACCAAGGTTTTGTAATTACGTTAGGCAAAATAGCAATTGCGACTATATTTTTTAGTACTTTACTCTACGCATATTTTTAACCTAAAAGTTTCGAGGACGTTGTAATTTCTGTTTACTTATACATATTTTTTTTTACTATTTGTAGTTTTTCCATTCTATTGTCTATAATTATTGAATTAGTAGGTGCTAAAAGCAATCACACATTAGCACGAAGTCAAAAAAAGTACAAATGGGAATTTCGAATTGCAGTATCTGTAATGGAAACCTCCGTACCGAATAAAAATTCCCGATTAATTAATAAATTAATCCAGTGATTTAATTTAGTGAACACTCGACATCCCTACAAACTATGGCCGGCTCGGAATGTGTATCTTATTTTCCTGCTGTGCAAAACTAAAGCCGCCGTTTGTAACGCCATAATTATATTGATAACCCACCGGTTCGAGTCCGGGCAGTGACGTTTTTCTTGAATACTTGTTCTCGAAGTCAAGACTTTACCGTTACAAAGGGTGGTTTCGTGGAATCTCTTTGCGAACTTCGCAGGTTGTTTATCGAGCCGCCTTCTGAGCAAGATTAGTTCACGGATTGATAAAAGGGTAAAAAATATCTGTTGTTCTCATAGATGATCAGATAATAAAAAGTAAAATCGTATAAAAAATCAAAGAAAATAATAAGTAATAAATGTTAAGCGTGTAAGACCGCGTCATATGGCGTCCTGTTCTCTCTGCCTACCCAGCCAAGGAAATACCGTGAAGTTAGTTGGGATATAAATGTTATTGACGTAAAAAATCTATTTATTAATGTTAAAGATTTGTATAGTAGCACATAATAACTGATTAAAACACATTTGTAATCTGTATACTTACATGGGTTACTTTAAACTTTACTCTATTAACTTTTATACACCGCTTAGAAAATTTATCTGGTAGATATAATTGAAGTCAGGTTTTATATAAGACCCAACTTACAGCAAAGGTAATAAGGGTATCATCTATTTATTAGATATTTACAAACCAAACAATGTGATGTGTCTTTTATTATTATAATTAGTCACACTATATTATTAATATTATAAAGATTATCCGATTGTTTGTTTGTATTGAATAGGTTCCGAAACTGCTGGACCAATTCGAAAAAATATTTCACCAATGGAAAGCTACTTTATCAGCGAGTAACATAGGCTATATTTTACCCCCGTATTCCCACGGGAACGGAACAACGCGGGTGAAATCGCGTGGCACTGCTAGTATTTAATAATTACAAAACATTTAATAAGGTGCACGTGTGTATTATGGACTTTTTCAGAGATACGCTACGCGAAAGTAGCCGTGGACGGCCACTAATAATACTTTAAAAAAATTAATAACTCATATATAGTTATAAGTTAAATCATATTAACACTTTGTATTCGGTTACATAATACACAGATACGTAGAATACAATCTAAGTACAATCTACGTTTTACAATAACAAATTGTATTTGCATTTTAGCGACTAGCTACGACGCAGTTGTATAACAATAATAACTATTGATTTATATATGTACGCTCTTTAAATGAATAACGTTCATAGCGCTTGTAACGATCTTAAACTTGATATATTTATTGGAGGTGTGTCGCGTAGTACATAATATACATAGTACATAACACATAGTGCATATTTAACAAAGCGATATATATATGTACTATGAATCGTAAGACTTTTACTCAGCACAATCATCCGAGCCAAAAATAATATTCATAGATTGAAAACATAGCTTCCGCAAATTAAACTATTAAATATTAATTTGATAAATATAGAAAAGTTTAGGTCAGGTTAGTAAGATTAATATAACATTATAATAGAAATTGTAAAAAAAAATCGGTCCAAATTTTTGCCCTTACCGATTAAACATTGACAAAATTTTAAATCCATGCGCTTGGAACCTAACATTTTCTAACAGAATAGGTAGGGATAGAAAATATTTTATTTTATTATTAATTTTAGCAGAGATTACAGACATCAGATTTGCTGTGGCAAATAACGCATTACCACGAAAGACAATACTCAAAAACAAAATTGACGGAATGATGCTGACGTATAGGAATCTGGCAACAGAATTATCTACCTACATCTTAAAATATACGCGGCATAATGTTTTAAGTAGGTACATGATTATCGGTGAAGGCCAAACCACGGCGACTACACAAAGTCGGGACCTTGAGTCAGATGCTGCCATCACGGTTACTTCTTTAACTCTAATTAGTTTCTATGATTTATCACTGAAATTATGTTAAACAGGGCCGTAGATATAGCTTCTATTTCTGCAGGTATTTACATACAGGACGGTAAGCGTTTGAAACTTATTATGCGTATATTTGATGTTATATAGAGCCGAATACAAAAAAGTACATACAATATTTACACAATATTTTTAAATCCATATTACATGAAGATCAGTGACATCGTTTTACTATACCGAATTGAATCTGAGAAAATACCTATTAATCAATATCTCGAAAACTTAAAATGGATTGAGAAAATTCGTGAAAAATTCTTATGCATACAGAAACTTCTAGACATACAATATGGTCCAATTTCTCCACCTAATAACTTACTCTATAAATATTCAAAGATAATTTGATTTGTCTCTTGCGAGTGATTTGTTGACGATTACATAATAGACTTGTCTCATACAGTGCGTGCACCTCGAATTATTGGGTTCATTCTACATAAAAAATACAGGACTAGAAACGTTTTAGTGGTAAGCCAATTAATTATTAATTAAGTTCTATATACGATAAAGTTTCATAAAGTTATTGGGGACACAAGTTGGCCTATATTTTGACTTTATTAATGATGTTTCAATTTGTCTTAATTAAGAAGAATGTATGTGATGTGTCTTTACTTTGTAGCACTTTTATTTTCTGTTTTAGTATTTGATTCATTTAATTTCTATATGTAGAGGTTATACAGTAGCTAGTAATTAATTACATTTCGTAGGAAATTAACCTAATAACTAAGTTTTTTAATTTAAAATAAACAACTTAAAATGCTACTTAATCTTTTTAATTGGAGAATGACCCTTATTTCATCCAATATATGTATAGCTTTAAAATGAGTATATTATGTATATTGGTTACCATGTAATGTATATATATAATACTATATACTCTAGTATATATACTCTTGAAAATGGTTAGAGTAAGCAAATTGGTGCGTCGTTTGTACGGAGCGATAATATCTAATGTCACCTTGTCATTTCAGATTGAACGAATGACGTCGGCGGTACAAATGTGTAAGGTCAGAGGACATTAATATTCGATGACGAATTTTATTCCGTACCTCACTAATGGACAGTAGTTACTCGTCGCTGGAATTAAAATCTTTTGAATGCCAGTAATAACATTTTAGTTAGGTACTTCTTTGATCAAAGAAAATCACGGTTCACGATTTTAAAAGCATTATTTTTAATGTATTTATTAATATTATTTATAACTTTCAATTACTTAAACGTTTTTATTAAACTTTAATTTATTCTATAAAAATCAATATCGTACGATTCATTGTAATGTTTTTACAAAAGGATTGTTATGTAACTACATACTGACGTCTTGAATATCGTCAGGCATTAAATTTGAATTTTGAATTCAATATAAGATAAATTTTATTAATTTTTTGTAATTTAACTGAGATTACATTTATCAATAACAATGAACTACATTATCTTTCTGAAAATATGATTATTTTGGTAAACATTTTGCTTGTACTATTTATATGAGCAGAGCCACGGGAAAAGTTAGTTCTCTATAATTAGCCCAACTTTGATCTTTATTTACGAAGCACAAATACATGAAAAATCACTCTAAGTATAACTCGTTATACTATGTTAATATCGCCAGACTTTACTAGTGAAAACGAACACAAATATTTTGTTGGTATTCATAAGATGTATTCTAGACATAAAAAAGACTTCATTATAATTTACAGTTGAACCTACGTTAGAACCTTCAAGGGGCCTCTTTCCACGCCAGAATCCTAACGTATAAATTACCATAATTTACATAGAGCTCTTCAGACATCCTAGGCTGGTACCGTTAGCGGTCGTCTAGGTAAATGACAAGATCGACTCAAGACGAATGACGAACTCAATTCTTTAACAGTGTTACAAATTTAAGAGGAATGTCCAGTACACAGTTATGTACATATTTGTGTTGAGAACTATTTAAATATAAATTATGCCGAGTGTTATATGATGCATACTGGGGAAAATGTGTTTTTGCGGACCTCTTCTCGCTGTCTAGTAATTCCCGTTTTAAGAGTTTAACTTTAATAATAATAAAGTGAAAGTAACTGTCTATCCGTCTTCCGGTTCCATTTTCACACTAAAACACACAAAGATAGACTACATGTTATATCTGAGATAAAGATCGGTACGATAAATTGTCTGTTACCGATCTATTTCTCCTATGTGGACGGAGCTGTATGCAAAGCAATTATTAATTGCAATATTAATTGCAAATATTAATATATTTTCAAGTGGCTGATGATATTTTGTGAAGGGCTTAGCCATACCATACATTATAATAGTGCATTAAGACCAATAAAAATACACGTGCCATTATCACTATTGACTATTGATTATTAATAAATTTTTCAGACTTTACATTATTCAAACGCCCTTAAGGAATTAACCCTGAATTGGATGTAATAGATAAATACAATTGCGTTGTACTTGTAATAGACATATTTACTCGTTAGATAAAGTTCTCAAGCAGTTGTATGTTTGTTACGCATAGAGATGGATTATTATCTTGTACAATGAATTCAATTAAAAATATTCATATTCTCAACAAAGTGCGTATTAGCTTAGAATCAAACGCAAAATATGCGAAGCCAAGCAAGCATGACCACGACTCGTCAAAGTTAAGCGCACAAAATAAGATTACATTTTGTCCATTTGAATTTATAATAATATTAAAAAAGCAACCGAGATTTGTACAGCAATTGAAAAGCATTACCTAAAATAAGGCGCTTTTGATTCATATTATACTGGTATGAACTTGGTTGAAGCAGATTCAATAAAAGTATAAGCTACCGCCCTATTAAGCGGAAAGAAATTGGTTTATGCGGTGTCATTTTAATAAAGGAACGCTCATTAATATAAAAAAAAACTTTTATGAATCAAGTAATTTCTCGAGGGAACAAACTTCTTAAGCGTAATGAATAGATACTTTAATAATTAAAGAATAAAATAGATGCTTGAAGGTTAATTTTAAAATAGGTACTTAAGTAATACTAACAGATTTTTATAATTAATCTGAATAAAGAAAATTAAAGATTGAACATCATTGATTTCAAAAATAAAAACGGGCGTCGACATTCAAAATTTAAATATTACATAAAGACTATTTATTGATAACGAAAGATTTTAAATTTCAAATATAAAATATTTCTATAAAAACGAACACATCTCACAAATGGTCTATTCTTATCGCTAGCCAGTGTCGGTGCGAAAAAAAAACCCGCAATTGTCGGCCCGCAATTATTTAAAAGACGCAATAGAACTGGATTGGGCGGCGGGAGCGGCGTGGCGAGTGACGCCGCGTGACGTGGCGGGTGACGCCTGCAGCCAGCGTAAACAATTTGCTGTTTGTAAACAAGCGAGCGTAAACACAGCCACGCTGCTTAGATGTCAATGGCGATTCACGGAACAGCCAGTTCGTTACGCGATGCGGTTAGGCCTTTTCGCGATATTGGTGAATTCGCGTTGCCCTACAGCAAGGATTTTTAACTTGGAATTTATTGAAATAGAGCCTTAAAAACTCCGTGATATGTTATGATATGTCACGTCATCTTTACTATCTCTATGAAAATATCATCTTCTATCTTAGATTATAATAGCCTCGCGGTTTCTTCCGCTTCAAATTATGGGACCTTTAAACATATAATGATAGACAAAAAGTCATATGGCCAATATTGGTCTATCTGTACTCCGTGTTTCATCGCAAATTTAAACATCTTCACTAAATGAGTAGAATATAAAGTTTGTTATTCAAAGTACCTTGAATTCTTTCTCTGCAAGTTACAGTACAGTGTGAACTTCGGCTGTACAAAAGTTAAAAATCCCTGCCTTGGAGAGCGCGAGACTACATTCGAGAGCCTCCACGTTGACGGACAATAAGTCACAGACAGGTGTTGGACACATAATTTTTGTATAAAAATTTTAGAACTGTTATAAACATCTTCGACCTATTCTAGGTACCGTATAGTTTTCAATGTTACATTACCTGCTATTTACCTAATTATACCTACGTCGATCAAAATATTTCGCCAATATTCGCCAAATCGATCACCTATTGAGTGTTTACTCCGGCGCAGTACCTTGCCGAGCGACTGAAGGCCGCGTCAAACAAAGACAGATGCTATGGAGTTCGCGTCCGTGTGCGTGAGGGAGGAGTGGGCGGGGAGATATTTTTTATATGTGTGCAAAAACGTCTGCTAAACGGACACTATTAGCTATGAGATCGAGTATAATGTGACACTAAACTTGTAGCTTCTCGAAAATATACGGGAAATACGGGTTTTATAGCGCTCTGGTCTAAAATGAGCAAGTAAAGTTCGAATGCTTAAGAAAGCCCGTCACTACGAGTAGTGTGGACTCGAATTCCTGTGCTTTCCTGTTTGTCAACGTGTTAAAAAGTTCTTCTCATAGGACCGCTGACAGGCGATAAGGCCGCCTTATCCAACAGCACGCAGGCTCGTGTCATCGATCATCGCCGGTATCCACAGGGCATGCGAACTCGTTGATAACAATATCGGATCATATATCTACGTTCTAGATTCCCGATATTACTGTGGCCTTCTGAAATTCGGCTTGTCATTCAGATTGGTTTCGGTATACATATATCATCTAACTGTTTACTAAACTTTTTCACAATTTTCCATCTACCCCAATTCGCCTGTTTTTTGGCTAAGTGTGGTTTGAGGAACATGCTGCTCCTTGGACTGCCTATCCTTCGGGGATAATATATGTGGTTTGTATGTAAAAAAAGGACCCCTTTTTTCAAGCATATCGGAAGAAGTTAAATTTAAATTTATAATCGAATTATTTTAAATTTCCATGAGATTCAAAAATAATCTAACAATTGTCCTTACCTATCATAATATCGAAAAGGGGACTAATTAGGTTGAGTTCGACATGGCGCAGGCGACGACATAGACTTTTGTTACTACATTTTCACAACTTTCCATCCCACCAATTTTATTTTTGGCTACAGGTGTTGGGAGCTTACTGCCCTTTGGAGGCCCTACCTACCCCTTCGGGGATTACAGGAGTGGTATTATGTATGTCTAATTAAATATTTCTCGCGAAAAGTGAAGTAAACATTACACTCGCGATCATAACAACACACAAGGTTGTTATTGGACAAGGTCACGATACGGCACACAAATACAAGACGTTTATTTTTAGACTTTAGTCTACCTGTTTCATATATCTACTTACAATAATTTTTACTATATTTTTCTGCTGTAAAAAATGTCAAGGGTCGCAACACGAAGGTTGATTTACAAGTATTTTGATATGTATATGTCGTGGCCAGATCGTAGAATCGAAAATTTCATGATGTGGCCGAACATATCATGAAATTGTATTTCATGAAATTAAAATTACCTGCCGCCCACATCATGATATGACTTGACCAAATCAATGAATATTATTTTGACGATATGAACAGCTAAACACCTATGTACATCATGAAATAGTCAAACATTAGTGATCATATCGTAAAATAGTTACATTATCTACCGTTAGAGGCGCTACTATCGTTTTGTTTTTGTTACGCATCATGGCGGCGGTTAATTTGTCTGTTAAAAATGCTAATAATGCAAATAACAGTTCACTTATTGACGATGATAAAAGTGAAGTAAAATGTCATGACGACTCAAAACTAAGTGAATTTTATGAAAACTCAAAAAACGAGCGCAACGTCAAAAAATCTTGGAGTTCGGAACGTATTTCACAGGTTAATAAATTTTTAATCTAAAACTATATATTTTAGTGGTAACGTTATAAAATTAAAACCGTTTAACATGTTTATTTTTATGTTTTATGTAATGACCAAGATAACTCAGATTAAACAAATTCTAGTGATTTTTAAACGTAGTTTTATTTTTAGGTTATACAACAAATAAAAGAAAGTAGGGTGACCACGCAACGAAAATCCATGGACATTAATTGTCTAAGTACGATTACTGGAAATAGCGGGAGAGAAGATATAAATTATTAATGGATTAATAATTTATATCTCTTTTCGTTTGGTGGTCAAGGTTTTCAGAAATGCTCATGCAACCCTTCAAAAAATCAATGCCACACAAACAAGTGTGCATGCTTTAAAAATAAATCACTTTGTAGCTTAAAGTGCTACCAAAGTTTGACATGCATTAACAAATAACTGAATTTGTAATTTTCTTTTTTTACTTATAACTTCTGTAGCTTGTGTGATAATTTGTGCCATTTTTAGGTACTACGAAACTGGCCAACTTTGCCCACGGCGGGTATAAAAATTAAAAAAAAAAGTTTAACATTCTATTTAAACCTGTTTTTTTTACTTTAGGGCAAACCGCTAAGACCCGCTATGTGCAAAGTTGGCCGGTATTACAGTACCATTGCTAAGTATTCTTTTATAATGCATAAAAACTTTTTGATCTCATATTTTTTTCATTAAAGATGCACCGCGTAGTCGGTTGTCTTTAAAAGATTTTTATTAAAATAAGTTAATTTAAGTAACATTATGATATTTAAATTGCAAAACATTATTTTGTACATACTTATTTGTTTTTTTTAGTAAACCTCATATTAATGTTATGGCCAAACGTGGATTGAAATATCATCAAACGTTGACGTTTAAAGGATACGGTCAGTTATAGCTGGCCATATCATGAAATATAACTATTTCATGAAATGCTGAATTCTAAGATCTGGCCACGATATAATTTATACACGTTGGGGTATGACTTGTAATCAAACTAGATTTTCAATTAACCGTTAATATATTTTTTATGTAGGTTTACAGTCACGTAATGTCAAAAAAAATGTTAGTAGATTTAAACATAGATTTGTTAATTTTATTAGATATGTATTTTAAATGAATTATATAATCAACAAACTTATATCTCTTTATCAGCATATTTAAGTTAATAACATGCATTTCTGCCATTCAACTGTTTTATCTACCCTAAATACATTACAATTTACGTAAGGTCCCATAGCTCAGTAATAATGCGAATATATCTATAAATGAAACGAATACTTAATTAAAACGATTACATGTTCCTAGAAAATGCGTCATTATATTATGAATGTATGTAAATACCCCATACAAAATTATTTTTCAATACACATTTTGACGTAAGTGGGTCGAATAATTACGTATGCACGTACAAAACAATGTCGTGACTTATCATTTACTATAAGCCAATGTGAAGTATAAACGTCGTGTAATTGATAAGATACCTAGGTACCTCGCGAAGAAATTTTATTCCACCCATAAAAATGACAAATATAGACATGAGAAAACGGCTCACGTGTTTGCGTTTATCAGTGTGCCAACTCACACTATGAGCTGATCGTTATGTGTGTGCATTAGGAAATGATACAAGAAGCAAGACTGATACGATACACAGCAAAACTATTTGATCCAACTTAAATAGGGAAAGGTCCCGACATTCATCTCTACTATATTTTTTCTACGTCTAGACGATTATTTTTTACCATGTTGAAGAATAGATAATTTTTTTTTTGAGACTGGGGGCCTTACGATGTTCTTTAGTTCCTTGAACATTTAGAAATTTCTGATAAGGGCTCTTTTTATTCCTATTTGAATTCAATCAAAATGTGAATGACTGAAGTTAATAAAATATAACATTAATCATACATAACATATTGATTTACTGTTTTATGATCATAATATTGGATACGATATACTTTTAGAGATACTATTTGCAATGTTTATTACAAGAAGTGTAACGTAGTCAATAGAACAATAAATAACAAAACTGCATGTTATACGTAAATAACGTATCATACGAACGTTAGGAATAGATTTGCATTTCAAAACAGTTATTATTGAGTACTTGTCTTGGGTTACCTGTGTAGTACGAAAAGGGTGATCGTAAAGAGTGCGGAAATACCCGTGTTAGTAGGCGACATAAACATCCGTCCATCATATAATTGAAGTTTTAATGTAGACATTTGTTGTTAAAACGTCTAGACTTTTTTATCCGTTTTCTACATTGGACGTCTTTATTGACGTCCGTAGCATACCTACCGATACCTACCCTGTAAGATGAAGACCACCACCTTACATTTGTAACAGTTTTTATGAGCCGTCAAAACGGAATGCAATTGTTTACATACAAAAGACTATAGAAATAGATTTTTAAATAAATGAATGATGCAATTCTGTGTCAAGTGTCCAATTAACTATATAAAATTAGAACTACTAAGTTTGCTATTCTTTTATCTGAGCTATTAAAAATAAGTACGCCTAAATTGGTTTACAAATTGCATATCTTTCGTTGACATCAACTATCGTGAGGATCTCACCTCAGAAAGCGTCGCTAACCACTATAACTCGAACTCGCCGATGACTAATCTGGGTCAAACATACATAAAAGGTTAGCAAGAAAAACACATCGCCGAATTCCTGGGAATTCCCACCCTAACGACACCTGTAGTCACTTAATTGGGGAAGCTGCTGGCAACGGCCGGACAAGTTACGTGTCTCGCCGGGGACATCGATCAACTTCGATCAACTTTCACTTACCGAGCCACCGGCTACCGTGCCTGCGCGACCTCAAAACTTTTCGATCTTGAACACATTTCAAATAGAAATTGGACGAGTTGGTCGTAAATCAACTAAATTGATTCTATTAATCGCTTCCAGCTCTTAGCTCTCTTCTGACATACGCGATGGTCTGGTGGAATTCCGCTCCGCCTAGCAACAAATCAAATGAAATGCCAGATACTTTTATTTCTATGCAATTTGTAAATTACGGGTACCAATTTCAAAAGAACTGTTGTTAGTTTAAAGTGAAACTCTTTACAGGGAATATAGTAAAAAATAAAGTTTTGAACGAATTTTGAACTTCATAGTGGCCTTTTTACAAATATATTTTAAACATGAACATTCATCATTATTTCCTTTAGTTAAAGTATGTACTATACGTAATTACTGATTATTTATCGTTTTAGATATTACCATTTAAATAAAAGTATGTTTAAGGTTGCATAAAGAATTTAAAAAAATCTAGTGTGCTTTTGATTATAAATAAAAATCAAGGTCCCATAATTATGAAGATAACCCAAGATTTTTTTTATATGTCGAAACTGACCTTGTACCAGCTCTATAAATTAGTCATTTTACTTACTATATGATCTTTATAAGACGTAATCATTAATTAGCATAAGCGCCCACCGAGACCGGTTTTAGCCGTCATTCTCAAAGTGGGCGATGACGCCCTCTTGTGGGCGCTAAAAATTTTGATCGCTTCAGTAAATAGCCCACAAGGAACTGGAATGACGAAGTTGATAGAAGCGTGACGGCTGATTTTTACCTTACGATCGTCGTAACCTCATATCGTAAATTTGAGGGCTACACAAATTAATTAATCGGAACGACTTCGGACGGAATTACTTGAGAACCTATAGCTTATAGCGACGCAGCGGAGTGGTACAACCAACGTAACTGTCCTGTGGCGTCTTGCGTTTGAGGAAAATGATAGATATATCTAATTAGTTTTAACTCAGTTGGAAACGCGATAACGTAACAGGTAGACAGAATTGACGAAATAAAAAAAAAGCAATATGACTGTATATTAAATCGCCATGCCGTGGCTATCGCTACCATTGTATCTTAAATTGGAAAAAATAAACAAAAAAATATTAAGATCTCAAACTTTCGCGGTACATTATATCTGATCAAAATGCAAAAAAAAACGTAAAATTTTTAATACATGTAAATAAATGACATGCGACTGCTATTAATTGAATCAATTCCATCAATCTTAATCACGACACCTTTCACAGCTATTCAAATTTTGAATAGTTAAGTGAATCGAATAAATTAAATGTCAAAACATAATCGCCAAGCCATATTAAAGTTCATGACCATGTCCAAGAAACTTGACGAGTTATTTATTGCGTTTTTTTTTTTTTTCACTAGCATATACTAATATTTAAAGAGGCAAATTCTCTCACAAATGTATTTTTGTGTGTTTATAACGAATTAACTTAAAACTGAGGAGTCCTGGATGAAATTAGGCACCGACATTGATTACAGACTGGAATAGCACATAGGCTATGTTTCATCGATGAAATAATATTATTAATTATAAGTAATATTGAACAATTATAAGTAATTATAAGTAATTTTAAAAATGCTTCCGTTTTATTTAATTATCAAATTTCATTTGCAGAAGTTACTTAACCTTCGTTTTATCCCGATTCTCACACGGGATCGTAAGACGCGTGTAAATTAACTCACGCAGACAAAGTCACTAGTAAAAGTTATTGCATATAATTAAAATTCTATTATTACTGCAATACTGAGGTAATTTTAACATCAACTAAAAATATCTTCTGTTAAAAGTAACTAGTAGATTTGTTTATACTTCACGTTAAAATTACAACTCTGACTGTCCCCGTACATCTGATTGTCCGCGAACCCAGGGCGGGTCGCTAGTCCGTCAATAAAAGCATAATCGAGCTATAAAAACGTAATGTGTCTGGTTTGAGTGGTCTTTTTACCGTCTGTAAATCAAGCAAAGGTCACGATAGCAGGCGGCCCGCGCTCGGAAATCCACTATCATCGCATTCATAATTTCATGATTAAACGTTATTATTAAGACTCTTTCGTCTAATTAAGGTCGCGGCCCTTCAATTACTTGATTGCTACGCCTCTACAACTATGACTTTAAGGTTCATTATTGAATGAAAATTACGGTGACGTCAATGATACGCGAGGAAATGTTTCATTGCAATCGCAATTAGAAGTTAATCGCTTAGAATTAAAACTGAGATAAGCCGTAAGGGTACTTACTAATTTTATCTTTGAATGATTTATAGAAAACATTTTGTGACGTAATACTAGTATACTATTGTAACTATTCCGGTGCTATTCAAGCGATAATGTAATTGAGTATTTAAACTGAACTGCACAGATTTTTTTAATGTACAATGGTCATTTCACTATCGGTCATTCTGAATCATCAGTCAATCTCGGTTCATAAATAACGAGCCAATGACGATCGCATTAATAAATTGACAAGTTACGAGTTAAATGTTACAAAGTCTAAAGTCATCAAGGTTTCCTTTGTACGATATCTCGATTTGAATATGTAATTTCTTTGGTCATTATAAATTATTTCTGAGGTATTTGGTGAAGGTTTATTTCGTCCTTACTATCGAATAAGCTAGGATTGCTTCAGAATTAAACAAGCGATAGTATCAATGACTAAGTAAAGAACATCTTTGGATGTTCTTTGAGCCTTGTTCTAAACTTAATTTGTGATCGAATAAGGGCTGGTTCGAGGTAACTGTCGTCTCTGGCGCCCTACGCCGCATTTTTATAGATGCAATAATGACACGTTATTATCTGGAATGAATTCGTAATGGAAACGGAACTGGTTGCGTCGGCTTGGTGGATGCGAGACGCTACGGGTATGAAACGACGTGCTATAATAATATCCACTCATCTACAGTTTAAATATAAAACCGGTCTCTGTGGTGCGTCGCTGTGGAATTTTTCGCTCGGCACAGTTATACTGAGGCGTTATTCTTGAATCGCAGTACGTAGATGCATCTATCGATAATGTTGGCCAAGCGCGAATATTTTGTGTTATCTATCGCCATTGCTGCGTCAGCTGCATTGTCATGTTGTACACACGTAATGTCGTGTAATGCAAGCAATTGGCGCTACGAAGACGATACGATACATCAATTGTCCGTGCTATGTAGAGGGTGTTTCTTTGACAATACTAACATTTGATTACATTTCAACAATTCCAAATCTGCATTTGATTCTTGGCTATTGTGTTATTTTTTTAGGCTACAGTCAATGTTGCATTTAAATGGCTTTTCAATTATTTTCAATTAGCAATATTATACGGGAAAGTGTTTTGTATTATCTATACAGTAAAATTTTTAAAGAAATATTGATAGGGCAAAATGGCAGAAAATTAGACATAACCTTTCTTAAATATTTCAATTTAAATAAGGAAAAAATATACAAAAAGAATTATATTTTAGCTTTTTTTGATATCACACGTAATAATTACGAATGATTGCTTAATTGTGCTCTGGTAGCGTTAGTTTTTTTCATTTGTTCGTTTTATTAGAAAGAGTTGATTGCGTTTCTAGTAACTTTGATCTCACTCGTATTAATTGTGTAGAACATTATTTACTACAACCGAGCTCACTAGACCGGCGCCTTGAAGACTAGGAAATATTGCATTGAAGGAGAAGGAGAACATATTGAGACTGACTTATTTCTAAAATTCTTTGAGGAACCCTATTTAGTAGGTCGTGTTAGAACTACCCTATTAGCGTGTCACGTCATTTAGCATTATTCGAAAAATATATTTTTTTAAACCATTTGTATTTAGAAATCTTGGAACCTGACTAAGGATTCCAAGATTTCCAAGATTGTTAATTCAAACAGTAGGCTAATTTATGGCATTCAAAATCGATTTATTCTAATTAGATTCCTATCTTGATTCCAAATCAAATATCAATTATCTACGACAGAAAAACATGTTCAATCAAGCCCCGTTGAATTTATTCGCAATGCAATCCTTTGAATGTTTTCCCGTCACGTACTAATTTACGTTATATGGCAACCCAGCCATTCGCGTGTCGCGAGCGAATCGACAGTGTGCGATCGGTCCAAATCAGTATAGCAGTAATGCGGAGGAATTTTATATTTCCGCTATAAGCAGTTTGGGGCCCAACACTAAACGCTCGGCGATAGCGCGAGTCATTTCACTAAACCCAATACATTTTTTATTCATGAAACGATTGACGTTTGTATGTTAATTCGGCGAGGTCCCGTCCTGAACGGATGAAATATTGAATTATTGCCGAAACTCGGGGATATATAGAGGAGGTCTGCTCGATATTAATCCTACTAGAGCCCTGGCAGGAATTCAAATAAATCTGCTCCGTGACAAACAAGACGTATAAATCAATCAGGGCAAGGTGGTGCAGTATTGCAACCGCCCCTATTCCTCTTTATATCAGAAGTGGAACAAATTTGTATCGGCAAATTTATGGCCAAGGTTAACTAAACTCGTTATGAGTTTCAGGTAAAGCTTACTTGCAAGTTTTGATTTATATTATTCTTTTTTTTTTTCTTCTTTTTAAATGTGATGTCGAAACAAGGTGCGGTGATTTTTGGATCAGAATTTAAATTAAAATGGTCTGTTCCGCGATTTATTGATGTGATATATCTTTTTTTTATTTCGTTTGTAAGTTATTTAGTCTGAATAGTAATATTTCAATATACACCTACAGAAGAGATGTCCTGGCTAGCAGACAAACTTATCAATTTCTGATGAAATACTAATTTATGTTTGTATTTTTTTTATAATAGATTTTATAATGGTATATGGGGTTTTGGGTATGTGATTGTGTAGGCGACGAGCTAGCCACTTGTCATTACTTTTTCACAATTTTCCATCTAACCCAGCCCATTGTCCCATGTTCCATCGGGGATTATGGGCGTGATGTTATACATGTATGTATGTAGATTTTGCATATTTGACTATAATTAATTTTGAATGGATTTCTATGTAACTCACAGATACAAAGGGCATTCATTTTTTTTTTAAAGTTAGTTTTAAAATATTTAACGTCGTATTAAAGCGTAATAACGTCTTCATAAGTTGATTTTGCATATGAATTGTAAGAAACATGAATATTTAGTTAAAACCAAGGTGGAAACTGCAAGAGCGTATATTGAGTGTGTCTAATTTTTCCGATAAAACAAAACAAGCGACTGTTAAATCCATCCGACAGTTCCCAAGATTGGCGCATTCAAACATAGTACAATACAAACTTCCGTTCCATTAGATAATGTGTTTTAATGTACAAATAACACTGCTCATGTTACTTACTTACTTAATAGTACACGTGGACTATCAGTCAAATGCGTAGGTACTTTACGAATAAGAACTGACTTGTAATGTGCACACAAGTCAATGGAAGTTGCATCGTAAAACACGTGTCGACTCATAATAACGTAGTAAGTTAAAATTGTAGTGCGTTCTGCGAATGTCAGACATTCAAAACAGAGTGTAATGTTTCACGCGTAGGGTCGTACATGAGCGGCTATTTGTGAAAACATGACTGTTGTTTAAGTTAAGCATTTCTTTTTATGAAAGACTGTCATGTCAAAAAGTAAAAATAATATTGTATTTTTTTTTCACAATTATATAAAAGTAAACAAAAATGTGTACATACATATCAAATCAATACCCGCAAACCCCGAAACGGTAGGCAGAGTACAAGGAAAATATTTAACTTATACGTCTGTTAAATTATTCTTCATTCATATACGTAGTGGTTTGTTTTTAAGTATCAGTTTTAAAAGGTTACGGTTTCATTTGTGACAACCCTTATGTTTTAATGGTCAATTAACGCTTAAGTGATGCGTAAGCTTAAGCCATCGGACATAACAACCAATGAGTGAAGAGAATAAAAGTGGATTACGTTTAAGACTTATTTCGCCAAAATGCAGTCGCTGCGATTTGATTGGTTAGTTTAGACATCCGTTGACATTTTATCTGGTACAAATCACTGACGTATTTCAGAATTTTATCATAGGTTCACCCCATCATAGGTTTATGTGCTCGAAGTCATAGAATATTCAGTGGTTTATTTAGAACACTAAAATAGGATTTAAACAGACTGAAAGGGCAAATTGGATAAAGAAAATGATGCTTCAAATACCAGGATATCGTAAGACGTACCTACTTAATATAAAGATCAGCCCAATATCAATACTACAGCAGTCAAATCCGTAGAAACTCATAAAGTAACAAGTACGTTTCCATATCTTATCGCGGCCGCTCTGCCCTAAGACATTGCCACTGATTTCTGTAGCCGACTGTCCTCCAAGGTTTATCTACATCGCTGATTTAACCAATTACTATGCGAGTTCAAACCGCATTACAGCGGCAATGGAATACGAGCTATAGATTACTTTTGCTGTGTTTATGATAAAGTAGGGGCGTACTCTGTACCATAATTACAATGTAAATATTGAAAGTGATCCCTATGCACGGTGAGACTTTGACATCGGTTAATGTAATGTATCCATGCTTCTTCTAATCGTGGTACATACACAGCTAATATTTCTAGTTACCATGGTCGTATGTAAAGCGAACAAAATTAAGAGGTACTTTGGCAATTCATTTTATTATGCCCGAAATTTCCATTGCTATATTTTCATACAAACATACATAATGTCACGCCTTTTTCCCATGGGGATAGGCAGAGATCATAACCTTCGATTTACTAAGATCCTGACACATACTTGTTCTAATAAGTAAGCAATAAATTATCCAAAGATACTTTATATTGACATCGACCCAGGGGAAAGTTTTTGACATTCTATTTTGTTAACGATAGGGCAAACTAATTTGATGCGATAGCGCGGTTTACACACAGATAAACATTTATAAAGTTTGTTCTCCGCAGGATTATTAACAGACCGATCTACTACCTATTCAGTATATTTAACCTACTTAACTATAATGGAGTTGTCATTAGCTATAATAAAACTAATTACACGTACTTTCCGCTTGCATTGAGATAGTCGACTCGGGAAGTTATACATTTAGTTCAAGTCATGTCGTATATATGGACATACATTTCCTTTGTATTCATTCGCGTAATTATACTGTATCGAGTCCATATTCAGTACCGTCTTTACCACAAAGGCATGAGGGGCCTATGCGCCTGAGGGCTCCGGTAGACCAATATATTCACTTACTACAGCAATGATAAATATAGCTTGACTAAAATATTTAGATAGTGAAGTAAAAGTACCATATTATAAATAATATATACAAAGCTCATATTTTATATGCATAGGACCTTCAGTGGCTAAAGAGGATTCCTGTAATACATTCATCGGATGGAGCCCCTTTCAATGTAACTAGAGTCTGATCATGAGGCAACTTTGATTAATTTTGAATAATATTCTTGTATTTAGAAACTGTTGTGGAAAATTATTTGCTACAATCACAGAATACTCGTACATACAGTAATTGATGATTCATTGAAATCGGATGGCAAATGAATAGTGAATCACTGCTTAGGGTCACTCTGTAGTAACGGCGACCTACCTAATGTATTAAAGTTCGCTTTACTTACATTAGGTACTATGCAAAATAACCTTTATTTGAATGTATTAACAGTTCAGAAGCAATAGAATGATATGAGATATTGCATCATTTGCCATGTTTGTAATAAAACAAATAAACACCTAAAAAGATTCTTCTGACTCTCCATATGGTCAGTTTGTAACAAAGCCACAGATTATCAACCACTTTCCAGACGGCATATAGGTATTTTAAAACCACAAAGGCAATGTTTAGGATAAGCTCGTATAATGTAATAAACATAAATTCACGCACAGTGGCCATGTAAGTAATGCTGATAAGAGATTCAAATTTACAAATTAAAATATACACTAAGGTATTTTCCACAAAATAAATTAAGGAATAACATAAACATGTGACAATTTTATATACAACTAGTTACTCGCCTCAGCTTTGTACGGGTAAGTATAATATGCGTATCTAAACCTTTCTTACAAATTACTCTGTCTATTGCACAACTGTATGAAATCTGTTCAGCAGATTTTTAGTCTGACATCTTGAGATACGACACAAGAAAATATATGTTTTATATGTACATATTATATATATATTTTACATTAAACACATTGTAAATATAATTTTCTTGAATGAACAATTTTTTTTTACTTCTATTATAAAACAAGATTCTCGCCAAGTAACTTGAAAAAAAAACTAACTTTTTGAATTTTGCATGTATCTTTGTTGAAGTTCCTGTTCAGCCATTATGACCTGTAATTAAACTATTTTAGTCCAGCTATTAACGCGGGGGTGTACGGTAAACACGAAACGTACAATACAGTAATAATGACGTCACTCCTTACATGCGCGCCATAAAACCAGACACTCATTTCGCTGGAGTGAACAATGCATCCCATTTCAAACCTACCATGAAATCCTAAACAATTGCAACTCGCCTTCATTGAGAAATTCCAATTAATAACACAGGCCAACAAAATAACACTTTTTGTTTGGTGCCGAAATCATTCATATTTTTTTTAACTGATCAGTACCAGCCTAATACAATTCTGTTATAAACATTTTTCCATCACGTCAGATTTTTTAGTAATTTGACTACAAACTTTAAAAAATAAGCTATTTTAACGATTTTTGTCGATTTATTTAACAGCATTGAAATTATTGATGTTTAAAATTAATAAATCTCTTTAATAGTGAAAATATTTAATATTTTAATGCTTTTTAAATTAAAATTGTATTATTTTTCTAAGCAAAGATATGGCTAGATAAGATTTTCTATTTTTTTTCATAATTGTGAGCTGTACCCGTAGTATGGACGAATTCTTTATAGCATTCTAATGCGTATATTTGGTCAGGCATCAACATAGCAATATAATTTATACTATTAATAAAAACATTGGAATTATTACTTTTTATAAAAGATGACAAGTATTAGATATTTAGTATTAATGAATTAATTTATCAATACTAAAGCCAGGCCTGATAGCCAGATTTCATAACTTTGTTATCAAATATCTCCAAAATGTGACGTGATAGGCAAATTTGGATAATTGTATCTGGGTCAACTGTTACTGATTTATCAAAAAAGCAGTGAGTTGATTCTGCACCAAAAACACTGTTGACCTGTGTAATTTGTCTTTTGAATTATGTATACTAATCGTATAATTTATTAAGTGTCTTATTTCCAATAAAACGTGGTCAATGATCTTATTGCTACGTATATTATGCAGTACCAGCTGTGCTCGCGGTTTCACTCGCGTATTTGTTATATATATATATATAGGCTTATAGCCTTCCTCGATAAATAGGCTATATAACACTGAAAGAATTTTTCAAATCGGACCAGTAGTTCCTGAGATTAGCGCGTTGAAGCAAACAAACAACAAACTCTTCAGCTTTATAATATTAGTAGTAAGTATTAAGTTCGGAGTCATTGTCCTAGAATTACTACTGCTACTGCTGTTTTAAGAAATTATCCCAGTAAGGGTAAAACAATGATTGTGCAGGACCGACTTAAAAAATTATAGGTATCAAAATACATATTTATTATTTTGGTCTGGGTGAATTTATTCCATTTTGAAGTCGGTTTTTTTTTTATATTTTATTTTACGATTTTAAGTGATGGGAGACCTAACCTGTACGAACTGAACCTTTTTGTATATTGAACCGTTTGATGTAAGCCCAAAAAAACGGTAACTGCTGTGAATCGTTAAGGAATTTCCTCGCCTGGCTATGGTCTCCATCATCAGACGTGTAATGGCACTTATTACCCATATGGGTGCCAAGTTCTCATCAATATAAATGAATTAGGTCCAAACACAAGGGAGCTACTGGAAACCGTTGAGGAGTTCCCTGAGCTGTCCTTCGTCTTCATCATCAGACTCCTAATGACAGTCAAAAGCCATGGTGTAAAGTTCTCGTCAATATAAATAATCAAGCCCAAACACAAGGTAACTGCTGTAAATCGTGTAGGAGTTCCCTCGACTATCTTTAGGCTCCATCATCAGATCGACCTTATTAAATTGCAGTGCTTTAAAATACTTAAGGAAAAATTAACAAACGCACTAGTCGCCCCTAAGATTTTCGAAGGTTCCCCTCAATTTCTCTGGGATGCCATCATCGAATCCTGGTTTCCTTATCATGGGACCACCCTTGGGATATCTGCTTTCCAACAAAAAAAGAATCATCAAAATCGAACAGATTTTGATGACGACGAAGTGAACACACATAAAAATATGTATACTTATATAATATATACATGTACGGTCGAATTGAGAACTTCCTACTTTTTTTGGAAGTCAGTTGATAAAAGGTTAAGAACCTCTGATCTAGAACATTCTTAATCGAAATAAATGTGAAAAAATGATGGATATAGTTTGTGAACTTTAGACCGCGTAAGACAAAATAAATATTATGCATATACAGTTAAACGCGGGTATTTCCAAGGTTACGTCTGTTGTGCCATCGCTATTCAATACGATGTACGGCTAAATAAAAACATTGTTGTGCTAAAATTCCGTCCTTAAAAGCTTTGACTAGTATCATCTTGTCCCATGTTGGTTTGCGACTAAAAATAATGTAAGTACCAATTTTCGTTTTCTTCCTTTCCGTTTTCCAACTGGTCCTTAGCCAGAAAAGGCTAAACCAATCAAATAAATATATTTTTACAATCGATTTATTTAAAGAAAAAAACATATAATACGGTCGAATTGAGAACCTCCTCCTGTTTTTAAGCCGGTTGATTATGTTATAATATTTATTAGATTAACATAAAATGTTATAACTGAATATAATTATTCTTAATAAGTATAAGGGAATATACAGAAATAGGTACATTACAGTTTCTTATTAAAATGATGAATTAATATTTGAATGTATTAATAGCTTATTTTAAATAATGCTCTTAATGTAAGATTATATTAATCTTCACTTAGATTGTTATTCTACTAATTAATGAATGTGAAAGTTTCTAACCATGTTTGTATCATTATGACTCAATTATAAATGGCTAATTGGACTTAAATATAAATTGGAATACAGATCGGTTAGCAAAAACTCAAATCTTGGCACTCTTGACCGTAATTAATATACAAACTACTTTTTACCTCAAGGACATGAAGAGTTTAACAAAGAAAAAGAAACAATTTTCTATGGCTATGCATGTGGATTGTGCAAAGGTTATGCTTATTTAAATAAGATGAGTAGATGAAATATAAAAAAAAAGTTTGTAGTCTTTATGTTAGTACATAGTATTAGTATATTTACAATACTTTTCTCTAGATCCCCTACCACTTGTAATAAACGTATGTACATTTTAGTTATATATTAAGAGTAGTTAAGACGTATTATGTTATAACGAAACTTATATTCGCGTTTATAAATAAGTCAGAATGTAGGTACATATGTTTGATAATGGTTCAGGCGTTACGTACTGTTTTTAAAGAAAAACAACAGTCATATCTTTAATCGTTGCAGCCACGCCGCATAATACGTAAACATGAATGATCGTCGTCACTATGGTTTTGTTATCGGGTTCTTACCACTGTGCAAATATGACATTCCGCGTTATCAACACAAGATGGCGCTCGGTAAATCAATGTAAGTAACCTCAATTACTTATTAAGAAAGGTCTCGTTTGGAATTTTCCAACGATTAGGTAAGATATAGAGATTATGGTATTAGTACATCTGGAATCGTGTTTGCGATGTCGTCTCTCTTATGAATTAATTGGTTGTATCAGTTTTGCGAGAAATATTTTTTTAATCATTGTTTCGTTTCGAAATACGAATAAGAAAACTTATAATCAATTCACATGTGTGTTTGTTTAATCGGTCTTTCGCTTGTCAAGGAGGGGCCCAGAGTGAAATTTTGGGCCATCATGTGACAAAATATGCATTTTTTTATGACCGGATGAATAAATTCTCGCATCGCATTTTGAACTGGCAAATTTACGTGTAGAAACATATGTTTTTAATATCGTCATATGTTTTTATAATAAAATACTGATTCTATATTGCAAAACATATTTTTTTGTATTTCTTTGAACTTAACATGGATTGCACAATATTGAAATTTGTAACTTGTTGCGGCTTTTTAATCTTTACCTGCTGGTCCAAAATTTGGCAGATGGAATTATGGATAAGGATCGAATCGACTTATCTAATCAGTATTTGACAGCAAGATTAGCTCTGATATAAGTTATATGTAGACATACACATAGTAGAATCTTATTAATATTATTAACGCAAAAGTTTGTATGGATGGACGGATGTGTGGATGTTTGTTACTCTTTCACGCAAAAAGCACTGCATGGATTTTAATGAAACTTTACAATAGTATAGCTTATACATTAGAATAACACATAAGCTATGTTTCATCGATGTACCACGCGAGCAAAACCGCGGGCAGAAGCTAAACAAATCTTTTACGTAACAAATATAAAATACAAAATATTGACACAAAACAAAACAGAAAGTTACATTAAGGAAACACTATTGTCACATTCCTTTCCTTCCGGACATTGCATAATATGTGCATAGCACACAATATGCCCACGCACATTTTTAATCAATTGCGTCAAATTCAATTCTATTCTGGTTTCTGGATTGGAAAGTAAATTGGCCGTGAAAATTTGTAACGGATGAACGATCAACATGAATCTATAACTTTTTTAGACAGTGAGTTAAGTATTTACGGCTTAACTGGCCGACTAAAAATAAATGATTCAGATGCTTTATATTATATTAAGTAAGTCAACTTGATGATATGGTTTACTAACTTTTCCCGCGGCTTTGCTCGCGTGGTACATCTATAAAACATAGCCTATATGTTATTCGGGTGTATAAGCTATAATATTGAAAAGTTTCATCAAAATCCATTCAGTAGTTTTTGCGTGAAAGAGTAACACACAACCATACATCCTTACAAACTTTCGCGTTTATAATATAAATAGGATTACAACAATCTGACAAGCAATGCATTTATTGGTTAATCATACAATTAATTAAAGAGTAAAATGGATAATCTTCGCTCCTCTATACGCGATTTGTAAGGAAATATTTGTGAGATGAGTACAAGGAGACGGTTTTAGAGAAGGTGTCCTAACGGCTCGCGTAACGGTAGCCTTCATTTGTTATTCGCGTGGACTTACCGCCGAATCCATAAGGCGAATACGAAAATGTGCGCGCGCGCTTCGAGGACACGGATGTTGTTTTAGTTTAAAGAAAAAAAATATTGGAATCTTTTTAAAATGGAACGACTCTTCCCTTGCAATAAAGCGAGGCACTAGCGTTCCTTTTTCAAAGTTTGAAGTCAGATGGTATTTTTCAATTGCATATTTTGTTTTACTTTAATCAAATCTTGATACACGCGCTCTTATCGATGTACGCTAATCTAAGGAAAGCACTACCAATACACAGGTTATTATGTTACACGTATTTATAGTAGGTACATTGATCCACGAAATGGGCCTAGTCATCGTTCTACCCACGCAATCCCAAATTATTTTTTTATATTTCATTAACAAACACAAGATTACAGACTGATGATTATAAAAACGAAATAATCTAAACTTACATATAATATGATAAAAAAAACAATTGTAAATATTATAATACCTGGTAATAATAATATTGCGTGACCAATTATTCGGGAAAAGGTGATATTAAAATTCAATTCGATCACATCAGGAAACTAAATTTTTATTGACAACCCAAAATTAGTGAGCACATGTTTACAATTCACGATCATTCACCTCCATAGGCGGGGGCACATTATTCGTCTTTTTCACGCGCACCGATGTTCTGTCACGTAAGAATGCGACGCACTGCTTCGACACTCCGCTAATTAACTAAGCTTACAATGACAACGTACACTATGAATAAAATCTAGACTTTATTCAGTCGTGTTTGATTCCAATTCCGAGCAGCAGTTCGCGGCAGTTGAATGGGCATTGTATGCGTAAACATTAATCAATGCCATGGGTACGCTTCCGAAGGTCGTCGGGTTCGTGGCAATACGCAAATCTTCAATAAGCTAGATAGCTATTTCAATTTGCCGCGCAAAGACGTAGATAGCACGCGGTAGGCGATTTTTTCAGACACGTCATGTGATCAGGCACAGGAATAAAGTGGGGAGTGACCGTTGCATGGTTACGGTCTATCACGCCGAATTTTGCGTAAGACCGTGGCGGGTCTTCGTTTGTGGATCAAGATTTATTAGCATTTTTATTATCAACAAGCATATCGGCAACGTTAGCATGGCTTGAGATAAGGTTTGCGAATACGCAATTGTAGCCGAGAATGCGTAGTAGTTCGTAGAAATTATGCTCAGGGTACTTATGATTTAACAGACACAGTTTCTTGATGTTAATAAATGTATGATTTGTAGCTATCGTAACTGAAACATCGCTTAGTTATTATTAGAAATAAAGATAATAATTGTAAAATGTTCTCCTCATAAGGTAGGTAATTTTATTGATTTGTATTTTACCGTTATCCGTGTACTAAATTCTTTGACGCAATTAAACTGCTGCAATGATGTAATTCAAGGAAATGAATAACGTTTACTATAGTAATGTGTACTAAAATTAACACTGTTTTAAGACAGACAATAGAATTAAGGAAAATAAATAGAACGTTAAATTATAATGCAAAGGTAAAACCTAATCATAACATGCATATCAATTTAAAGTATGAGTAAGTACATAAAATATTCTCATGAACACATAACATGATTGGGCAGTCTGAAATGTTTGGTGAAAACTGTAAAATTCTCTTTGATCAATCACAAAAGTATAATCATTTTATATTTGGATGTTAAAAGTTTGATATCACGATTCGCTCGAATAGTGAATAAAAAATAAAGACGCCGTGAATAATGTGATGGCACAGTCTTGAAAGATCATTCAGATGGACACCGGCCAAGAGAATCATTTGTGGAATGCCCTTAAAATTTTTTAAAAGATTCGCTTCGTTCGTTTTTTTCGCGGAAAATCGACAGATAAACAAAATGTAAACACATTCAAATAGCAAACAGTCTGGTAAATAGCGAATTTTTTGAGAAATTTTGCATAGACAAACTATTTTACCTTGTGTTGACATGCATTATTGATTGTAATGAAGTATGCTTTTTCTATTCGCTTTAAGTATAAGCTGATGAATAATAACACACTAACACGTTCCAAAATGTATGGTTATATGATTTTTATTTTACTTTAGACGAAAATACAATGACGTAGTCACACGACACGATCTGTTATCAGGTGTTAGAAAAAATAAAATTTAAGATAAGGTCGACGTTAATAGAAATAAACATGGATGTAAGTCTTGTCTCAACCACAACGGTCTGTAGTAAAATTCGATTTTACCATTTCATATAAATTGAAAAGTAACACAAATCTGACAATGCATATCTAGCTAATTGACATCATTATGCACAACTTCAACAGCAGAATAAGAAAAGTCTAATTCTACGTCTTTAGAATCTTTAATTGAGAAAGGCCTAAACCTTGCCTAAGTATATTTATATGTCAAGTATCTGAGAAGTTCTCAACTCTTTTCAACTTAGAATGTTCGTAGGACAGTGCGTAGGCTTCAATAATTTCCATACTGCAACTACTTCATAAAACCCCAAGTTGAGACCACTTCAGATATTCACTAATGCCGATTACGTTTGTGATAAAATTGGCCTTATGAACTCATAATAATATCTACTTTTTATTTTAGCTTAGCTATACTAAAAACACTACAAAGTGTACCGTAATGCACTGTCCTGGCCCACGCTCAACTATAAAACTTGAATGCAATTTTTGCAATGTAGGCAAAACAACTCATAATGACCTGGAATTTATTCCCAAAAATGTTGATTAAGAGATTTTTTACTTTTTTATAGATGTAGCCAAATTAGAGGAACCTGTTTGGTCAGTATCTTGATTTTGGGTTATTGGAGAAACAGAACTGTGAAAGACCGTGGCCTAATTTACATATGACCAATGATAATTATCATATTGTTATTTTGCATTGAGATATTTAAAATAAGCAGTTCTCTTTTTTCAGTCTGCACTGAAAATAAAAAAATATTTTAATGAAGGAAGTTCAACCATCTATTATCTATAATATGTCACCTCTAAAACGAAAATAACATTGTTTTTGCGTGAATCGCTGTAGCTTAAACAATTATGACTATGTAGTATTTAATTGCGTACCTCGTTGAGGTAATCTCAAACTGTTCTCAAATTATTATTTTTTTGACAATTTATCAATTCGAGGCTTTTTCAATTAAAGACTTTCGAATAAAAAAAACAGCTCAAGCAGTTATTCACATAAATTCTAGAAGACAAAAATATTAACAAGATAATAATTACCTTCCATCCTGCCGATGAATTGCTGTCCCCCTTATCCTTAAAATATGGCACATTTTGGACCATCCACTCGTATATCTGTGACAACGTCAGCCTGTTGTCCTGTGCGGAGGTGATAGCTTGTGTGATGAGATCAGCGTAGGAGAGGTTGCCCCAAGCGTTGCGTCGGGAGGAGTTCTTTTTTGTGCCCACTGAAGGTAGTGGTGGGGCTCCTGCAACACAACAATATGGAAATTAAAGTAAGACTTGAAGACCTTATGTCAGCCATATTCAACCGGGTTCCCTGTATTTCTGGTATTGAATTGGGCAGTACCTACAATTTTCTGGTTTTTGTTTACTTCTCAAATTTTGTGGGCACTTGATGTGTTTAAAATGTAGACCATGTTCAGTATGGCAGCTTTATCTCGATCAGAATTTAGGACATCATCTATATAGGGATATTCAGAGAACGTCATTTAACAGGCATTGCATTTCAACATTGTTTGTTAAACAATTATTATTATGTAGTTTTGGATGTCATATACAAAAAATAAATATTTCCTTCTAGTTTCTTATCACTTCGGCGAACTGAATTGGTAAAATCTTTTTTTGCCATTATAATAAGTTTTTTTGAAACCTGTCCTTATTTTTAGATCCAATAATATTGTTCCTATGTTCCACGTGAATTTAAATATAAAAGTATTTCCTTAAAAGCCCTTTTGCTTTGACGTAGTAATGGACATAAAAAATCGTAATATGAAGTTTATTACATGACTGTATTAGGATATTAGTATTCACAAGCAATTATTGATTATCCTAAGTACATACTACTGTAACGCTCTGTATATTTCCTTTAATGTCAGAATCAACAAGAGGAAAACTCGTAACTTTATCAGAACTTACAGAGTGCCGAACGTCATAAATAACATGTCATTAAGTAAAATTATAACCGTAGACTGTCGTGACACCTGTTGTCTCTAATTAGCAGTAATCATTATCTGACACAGGTCAATTACATCGGCTCGTCGGGTTCCTTACGCCGCAGGGACTTGTTACAGTTATACCGTTAGTGTGTTGACTAATCCTTGCGTCTTAGGAGAACTGTTATGATTTGGAATAAATTATGTTATATTTTGTTTATTTTAAATCAACTTCAAATATTTTATAGCAATCACGTTGAATATACAGGTCTTGAGTTTATTTTTAAACTGATACGCATAAATACTGGTAAATTATTTTGAGTCCAATTTCTTAAAATTGATTTTTAAGATACAATCAATTAATGTTATGCGTTTGAAATCTTGTGGATTAGAGGATTGTACAAGGGCTTGTTATTGGTTCCAATGCTTTCAAAATGTGAAATATAGTATCTTAACTAATTAATACTATCCAATTCCTATATAAACAGGCTTTTCTAAATAAAAAAATTCAATTAATGTACATATTTGCCCATATTACAATCTCAAATTCTTTAAAACGTTTGAGACGTTTCGTAGTTTATTATTTTATTTGACTATTGATATACAAAAGTATATTTAAACTTAATATTGTATAACTACATAGGTACAAATTTTAATTGCTGACGCCATCATTATTTAAGTCAATGACCTTTATGCGTTAATCAAATTAATAATGAGTTTGTGTGTATATTTTATTACCTAGTTTTCGCCTACTGAACTAGCAAAGCATAGCTAATGATAGCAAAGTCCGTGCACTTTATCTTTCTAGAGTTTTCTATTAAGTTGTTGATGACATAATTGTTGTGCTTTCGTCTCTTTTTAAATCCGTCTGTATTTATTGTGTTTTGATAGAGGAATTTTACTTAGCATAGTGTGAAAATTAACACAATGTACTTGAACCTTGTTCCTCACGAATTTTACGCATATTCTTATATTCTGCTGCCTTATGCAACATACTTATAGAGGAAAATATACAATGATTTTAACTTTAACTTCTCTGGCGTAAAGCACTTTTAATAATCGACTGGAAATTAATATACAGTAGAATCCCGATTATCCGAACATCGATTATCCGAACATCCGATTATCCGAAATCATTTGTCTCGGCTTTAACTGTCAATTTAAAAATGTTTTGACGGTGTAACGCGACATGTTACGACAAGTTTATTCCCGCCTCCGACCGTGTACTCCCGCTGTCATTTGTTTGCAGGATAGTTTTGGTTATTGTTTCAGTTTCTTTGATAGCGTTCAACTGATAGGTTGTTTTTTTATTTTTGTGTCTGTTTTGTGGTGGAAATTTAAAATGTCCAAGCGAAAAAGAGTAGTGTTGTCTCTTAAAGATAAAGTGAAGATAATTGAAAGTTTAAACAATGGTGAATCTGGTAGTAAGTTGGCACAAGTATATGGTGTAGGAACTTCTACGATATCAGACATTAAAAAGAATTCTGATTCCATAATGAAATTCACCTGCGCGCTTGAGAAAGAAGATGGAAGCTCGCAACGTAGTCATGAAAAAATCTCAAAATGAAATTTTAGAGAACGCAGTTTTTACTTGGTTCTTACAAATTAAAAAGGGCGTGGAATAAATTATTAAAATTAACTCTACCTAATTCTTCAATTCATCTGCACGACGATTTTAAAAAAATAACAGAAGCAATGAAAATTCTTAGCATTGGTGAAGGGTGCGATGAAGAGAGCATTAAAGAGTGGCTGAACTGCGATAGTGAAGACCCTGGATTCCAAATCTTAACTGATGAAGAAATCATTAAGGATTTGAACAGTAACGAGAGAGAAGATGAAGAAGAAACTGAAACTGGGGAAGAATGTCAAGTACCATCTCACGCAGAAGCTTTTGAAGCTCTACTTAGATGTTGCTTTTAAGTGGCTTGAAAGACAGGAAGAATCGGATCCTATACAGTTGCTACAACTGAAGTGCATCAGGGACTTGTCTGCAATGAAAATATGGGATTCATTACGTCAAAGATTAATAACAAGCTATTTCCAATCAAAATTTTAAATTACATAGGTATGATGTAATTTATTATCTATTGTTAAACTCGTTTTTTATATATCGTATTTTCTAAATGACACATGTAAAATCCGTTACATAAAAAAAAAAATTAAAGTTTTAATATTGTTTGATTTGCTTTGAAATCGATTATCCGGATTTTCGATTATACGGACTACCCCTAGTTTCATTTGATCCGGATAATCGGGATTCTACTGTATTTGTAAATATTCGCCGGCAGATAGGCGAAGATTGATATATTTATATTTGTAATATTTGCAATATTTTATAAGGGGAATACCTATAAAAAAAAAACATGTTCTTAGGTATTTAAAGTTTTTAAACGCATAAGGCAATAAACAAACATGATCGAGAGTTTCGGGAATGTGTCAACTTTCCTTGTTTTCATAAATATTAGTAATAAGATGACTAACTTTAGTCGTCTAGATTGACTGACTTTAGTCCGTCAATTACAATATAAAAAAAAAATTGTCAAACAACATTGACGAAGATACAATGCATTCAAGTTGCGCGTGACGTAACGCTTTCGTACAATTTTTACTAAATAGTGACGTCACAAGCCCCCACTGCACAACTTTGATGCTCTTTATCTTTTTCTGATTTTTTGTTAATTTGATAAAGAGAAATAATGTGCCTAGTATTTTTGTATAATCTAACTGACGGACTAAATAGAATTATAGTTTTGAAATACAGTTATCATCTCTATTAAACTGATAATAAAATTTAGCATCGAATGTTTTCTATGTAATAATTAAATTCAATCAGGCTTAATTTTTTAATTATTTTAAATTAAATACTATACGTTTACTGTATTAAAATATGCAATGTTACTGCAAGCCACGTACAAATATTTTCCGGTTCAACTTTGTAGGTTGTTTTATGCGCCTACTTATAATTTAATTGTATTTAAATATATGTGCGTTTAGGTTACCTAATAATTTAATGCCTTTTACTACTATAGTTGTTACACTTTGATGAGTGTTTAAGGATTAATTTTATTCTGATTGGTTGCTCTTTGTTTTAAACATGGATTCTTTCGTAGTGTAGTGTGGTCTGCGGTTTTGATGGGCTTAGCAATGTAGCAGATAGAAATGAATAGGTACAAAAACGATAATAACTAACGATTTAACCTACACATGACAAATTACTAAACTAATAAGTAAACCTCCTTATTTTTGTGAGCCAGTTTCTTTTGCTTCATCGATTCTATTGCCAAACGTTCAATAAAGGTAGATACAATTATAATCATCGAAGGTCTTTCTCAGGGTTGCTACCTTTTTTTTGTGAAAATAAAGTATATTGGCTATATAAGTTAGGAAAAAAGTACATTCTATCTAAACTTACGATTTATTAACTTCAAATAGTATATTTCATTACAAGTACGGAAAGGCTGTCATTGCAAAGAGTTCCGACAAATGTCTACTTGACAGTCGGAACAAGTTGCAATGACGGTTCCGTACGTGTACTGAACGACTATTTTTAATACAGTTGCAAAAAATGAAGCAATTTAATAAAATAATAAAAACACCATAAACTCAACTAACTAATCATTTAATTCTTATAAAAGTTATAATTCACATATACATTGACATTGGTACAGTTTTTTTCTTTTTAATAGACATTATTTTGACAGTTGGGAAAGAGAACGCACGAGTTCGGGAAAGTTAAAAAAAAAAGCACGAGTATGTTATAGCCCACATCCCGAACGCTATACGTCCCTGCAATACGCCACTTTTTGAGCAACTGTATTAAAAATATTTTTTGCATTACTTTTAACAGGTAATTATCACTGCTAATCAATCCCAGTAATAATATAATGTCTGCCATATAATTTTTCACAAATATTCTTACAATCAAAACCAACTCCTTTTTTACTGTAGGTTTGTTGGGTATTCCTACGTAAAATTTAAGAGAAATCAATGCGTGCGAAAAAAAAATATTTTCGCGTAGGTACTTTATTTTCCTTATAAAGTACAGAGTACAATTGTCCTAAATAACGTACAATACTTAAAGTACGGTTGGCAACCCTAGTCTTTCTTAATAATCGTAGTCACATCCAAAAAGCTTTTTTAAAGCCGTTAATTCCCAATATTTTTCGCAAAAATATTATTTTTTCCTTTAGATATCATGTGTTAAGACATCTTAAATTTCCGAATAAAAACTACCTCCATTTTTCTTTTATTTGATGGATTGCGTCTTTTACGGGTAAGACATGTTTACTAGGTACCTAATTTGAAGAATGTAAACGTTCGGTACAAAAAGGCTTGCTAATAATCTTAAGACAGTTCGAGAAGTTTCTAATGCTATAGCTAAATTTATCGATTATATTTCGACTTCAATGTCGGTAACAGGATAACGGTTACGTTCGTCTTGCAGAAAATTGTGCCTAATTAATATGGATCAATTATCACCTTCTGTCATACGGCTGCGTGTTTTAGCACTTTAGTGGTATGATCATGTCGTGTTATTCGTAGCTCGAGTTTGTTTACTTCTTTCGAGGCTTAGTGTTATCACCCAGCGATACCTAGATATTTTTGTTGACTTTTATCGTAACCAAATTTTAATTTGTAAACATACAGAGTTCATCACATTTTCCTTTCGGACGTTGTAACCAGCTATAAGCTTTATCATTTCCCTGTTAAATATCGTGACTTGTTGACTTGAAATTCAATGTTATTTTGTTATTGGTCTCGCACACGAACGGAGCGCGGGGGCTACGTGGGCGACCTAAATAGCCGCGCATATCGCGACCGCGACCCCACTATCGCGTTGGACAAGTGATATTTACCGGCCAGATTTTGGTTGGAGTTCTTCTTGGAGCCTGTCTCGTCGATCGGCTCCACGTAGTTGTCCGGCCGGGGCAGCGGCCACGTGTTGGAGCGCGCGCGCGTCTGCGGCTCGAACCCGACCTCGGTCAGCTCCCCCAGGGGCTCCAGCTCGCCCATCGTGCCCTCCAGCTCCGCCAGACCCGTCTGCGAAGACCACGGGCTCTGAAAGCCGCCGCTCCCCTGTATAGACATCTCGCCGCCTGATTTCAATCAGTGGAATTTTTTGGAAGGTGTGTCGGACGGACCGCTCATCGGCGCGTGCCGACACCGGCCATTAGCATCTCAGCGCGCTCTCCTTTCTGATTTTTCAACAGATTTATTTATACTTCCAGAACGTCGCCGGACCCGAGCCGCGATCCGTAGAGGTTATCTGTCTTCTCCTTATCGGCTCTGTTATTCGAAGCCAATAACATGTGGCGTCTCGCTGTTCATAAACAGCGATGTGCGCAGAGAGCTTCGGCCGTCGGGCCGCTCCAGAGAGGCGATTTTCGCTAAATATAAGCGCGGGTGAGGCGGGGGCGGGGCGCGACCACGTGAGCGACTACGCGCCGATTTTCCAATTCATCACTGGCGGGCTAGAGGCGCGATAACCTTGTAACGTGGCTTGAAACGACGAAAAAACACTAAAATTACTCTAACGAGATAGTCACAGGGGTCGTTAGGCCCGATGTCAATGTTGTCACTGCGCAAATTCGGCGTCCTTCCTAGTTCGGCTGGCACTTTACAACTTTTCCACACTGATAAGAGTTATCACTGGTCGTGTTTATGGATCGCACACTAGTTTAGTGGGGTGTGGGAGTTTATTTAAGGGTTGGGAGCACTGTATGTTCGTTCATAAGAGTCCACGCGGTTAGCGGTTGTGGCAACTGCGTAATAAACAGAGTGGCGCGCGTAGTGCGACGATTCGTCCTGGGCCGCTAGCGGTCGCACGTACACTGAACTACGTCGCGAGGCGCGCCGTTTGGTGCGAATTCCGCTCGGCGGGCGCCGTGCTGGCCGTGGGAGGCGGCAGGCGGCGGGAGGGAGAGAGGGCGCTGATAGAGAAGTGGCGTTGTGTGACCGCGCTCGGCCGCGCTCGCCACCGTTCGGCTCGCTTCGCGCGTTTATGATAGTCCGAAATTCTTTTCACTGTTTATCAGAGCGTGTGTAGGCCCCGCGGCGTCCTTGATCCTCACGCGCAGGCTGCACCGGCACGTGTGGCGCCCGTTCCCCGCTGTCAGTTTGACGTGAACTGTCCCTGCGTTTGGGAAAACTTTTCCCGCTACAGACTCACTCGTGCTACAAGATTGTTAATGCGCACGAGTCTCGAAAGCTTTGCAGAAAGGCTCCTGGAGAGTTTCCATCGAATCGATTGCGATTGGTAGAATTCATAATTCCGAACTAGATTTAAAAATACAATCCGCCTTACCGAAAAAAATTATAAGTGGAAAATTTAACTGCATTTAAAGTTGCAGGCGCCCTCTTATCAAATCTTGCTCGATGGGCAAACCTTCCCTAATCAGACTTTGAAAGGTCCGTATTAATATTATGGCACTAATATTATTATACTTGGCCATACATATGGCCTGGGACTTAAGAAGAATGTGCCGACTGTGTTTCTTGCCTAGCATGTCGTAAAAGGCGACTAATAGTATAGGAGGTTTTGAATATGTGAGTGTAGGCAACGAGCTAGCCACTTTTCACTAGTATTTTACAATTTTCCATCTAACCAAGCCCAGTTTTATTTTTGGCTGAATCTGGTTAGAGAGGCCTGCTGCCCCTTTGACTCTGCCTACCCCTACGGGGATTATGGGCGTGATGTTATGTATGTATGTAATATAATTAATGAAAAAAAAACTTAAGTTGCATTGAATTTGTAATCTTCAACTGATCGTTGTTGCATTCCTATAATCCTAATCCTAATCCTAATGTCCTAATAATATTATAAACGCGAAAGTTTGTAAGGATGTATGGATGTTTGTTGCTCCTTCACGCAAAAACTACCTAACTAAATGGATTCTAATGAAACTTTACAATAACATAACTTATACACCCGAATAACATATAGGCTACGTTTTATAGATGTACCATGCGAGAAAAGCCACGGGCGGAAGCTACTGGAAAATAAAGTGACTATGTTCTTACTTACAGGTCCTGTATTATGTCAAAAAACACAATTAAGTATCTCCATAATATAATAATTTTCCCCATAGTAAATAATAAATAATAAATATCAGACTACATCACATACATTGATCTGACTCCGAGGTAAGTAGCTTAAAAGCACTTGTGTTACGGATATCAGAAACAACAGTGGTATTACAAATATATACTTAAATATTAGATATTAACACCCAGACACAGAACAAACACAAGTATTCATCATACGAATATTTGTCCTGAGTGGGGATCGAACCCACAACTCTTGGCGCATGGGGCAGGGTCACTACCGAATGCGCCATCGAGCTTGTCAAATAATAAAGCATGGGTTTAAGGTTTCTAAAATAAACAAAATTTTTGGTACTTTTCTTACCATATTAAATGTTAATAAAACGACTTGACATAAATATGATTTTTTACTATAATAATTTAAATAGGTATGAGCTATGTAGTATTTTCTATTGGTCAAGTAATCCATAATACATCGTATTATATTATATGAAAAACTTTATTCGAGAAATTATATTTGTAGGTACCTAGGGTAAGATGGGGGAATGGCGGTCACTTACGCAGTAATCCATTTTATATTTTATTTATGGGACTTACGGTATAGGTAACTGACTTTTTACATAGCTTATATAGTGGGCTATAGATATATATGAGGCAAATTATCAATCTATTACGCGTTTCTTATTTTTTGATTATCTTGTAAAAGCCTCTGTCGACCGGCATTACCCGCAGGTGCGGGTAATGCCGGTCTAATGTTGGGGTATGACCGGTCACTAAAAAATAACACACGGTTACTTTTAAAATGTAAACAAAACATAATAAAACAACATTTTTTCATATTATTAAAATTTTTAATATTTTAACTTAAATGAACCCAAACTTTTTTATATTTTAACAAAAAATAACATCACATAAAAAAAAACAAAATTATTACTAATTATTAATATTTCTTATCTTAAAATCACAAACTGAGATGCTAAGAACTCTCTTTGACTTAGATTCAAACTTTTTTATCTTTGTACTAAAGTAAACTCTCTTGTTTAACCAAAATAAAATAAAACTCAATAAACAAAACAAACTAAAATCAAACATATTATTAATTATTTTTTCCTCTCCCTGTTGAAGTTGTGCTTTATGTTATGTTTCTCGGCATAAATGAAAGCTGCATTACGAACTTGCAATGGACTTAGGCCGTAAAAAAGTTTGGCTAGAAGTTTTATATTCTCAGCCATACTCTTTTCTACTTCTGGCGAAAAAGTAGAATGTCTTCCTAGAGAAGGACCTGTAACTGGAACATTCTTCTTGATGCGCTCTTGTAGCGTACTGAAGGGGATGCTGAACTTTTTGGCAGTTGACCTTAAAGAATTTCCTGCACTAACGGCTTTAAGAGCCTTTGCTAACTCTTCTTTTGTCCATTTTCCTTTCGCTGTGTCGCGGCATCTGTTTAAGTATAAAAATAAGACATTAAATTAACAAAAAAACAAATAATAAATTGTCTTATAATTCGATACGGGGTAAAACCAGTCACTGACCGGTATTGCCTGCTAAGAATGATTGCCATAACCCCAAAATACAACAACGGTGTTTTTGGTTGATTACGAAAAACGTAAGTAGCTTTCATAAAATTCAACAAGCACATTCGACACACTAGCAAATGTATAGTAATTAACTTTAAGAAGGATATTGATTGGTATAAATTACTTAAAGCTTACCTTTAGCCAAATTTTAAATTTTGTTACAACAAAACATGTCCAAACATTTACACAGCTGTCACACTCACTGCGCGCGAAAGAAAATGGCGCCGCTTGGTCAATAAGTTTACGCGGTCGCATACTAGATGGCGACACTAGTACCGATGGCAGAAAGTATTTGCAAGTGTCAAATTTTGACGTGACTGGCATTGCCCGCTGACCGCTATTCCCCCATCTTACCCTACCATGATTTATTCAATCAAGTTACTCACATTAATGTGTGCCTATATAATTGATCAGGCAATTTGTTTAAGTAGTTTTAGGTAAGTATATTAGGTATTTGCAAATTAACCAATATAGTCAATGCATATAGTTATTTAATCAATAATGCAAAACAGTTTCACAATTTTCCGTCTAACTCGGCCTAGTTTTATTTTTGGCTGATTGTGATTAAAAGGGCCTGCTACCCCTTTGGGGATTATGGGCGTGATGTTATGTAAGCAATATAGTAGGTATGTATATTACTATACATACAAAATGTATCTATATAACATAGAAAGCTAATATTTCCTGCTCAGTATGAATTTTATGTATAATACTAATCTGTATTTTTATATTATTAATTGTAAATTATAAGTTGTGTAGTTGTATTAAATGATTGTGTGGGCGACGAGCTAGCCACTTGTAATTACTTTTTCTCAACTTTCCATCTAACCCAGCCCAGTTATTTGGCGGAATATGCTTAAGGGAAAACTAAATTCCGTGCAGATTAAAATTCATCATCATCATACTACACTCACAATCCCAAAAATAAAGTTAATTTGGGTCAGGCGGAAAAATTGTGCCAAACTTGTGACGAGCTCGTCACTTCCCCAATCCGATACCTTAGGCAAGGACACATTTAGTACATTATATTTAACTCCAAGTCTGACAAATATGGGATTTAAATTACCGCGCAAATGATACAACTTGTAGCGGCACCCTTACTACGGGGTGTTTTCGTAGCAAGATCCGTAGTTGATGTCTTTCTTTCCATTTTGAGAAAAATGTTAATGTCTTCCAATGTAAAATAATGGCTTACTCCAATATGAAGAGAGAGAGAGAGATAACTTTATTTTAAACTGACTTAAAGTAAGGAGTCCACCGATTTTATTTACCTAATACTAATATAATACTATTTAGGTTTAGATAATTATAAATATACTTAAAGCGTTAATATTTTGCAGCGTTGACTGATTTTGCCGCTTTTTTTGCAGGATATTATCGGACGTAAGCCTTTTATGCAAAAAAAAAACAATTGTTAAGATATATATATATATATATATATATATATATTGTTAAGATATATATATATATATATATACATATATATGTATATATATATATATATATATCTTAACAATATATATATGTATTATAAAAAATACTTCTTAATGAATGATAATAATTTGAAGTAGAATCGATTCTCAAACAACGGCTTTGACATTTTTATAAAATACAATGTTCCATTGGAACAAGGAAAGTCATTCGTACACTCGTGTTTTTATTTTTAACGTTATTTTTAAAGGTGCTAATTTTCTTTCGTATTTTACTTTGATTTTTTTACTTTCCTACAATTTTAAAACACTACTATACATTTTTTTCTTTTTTTTAAATACCTACGCATTGCGTATATTTTTGTATTTTTTGGCAAAGCCGATTAGTAGTTACACTTTAATATCCAGTTTAACAAAATAGCTAAGTTAATAGAGCACAGCCAGAGGAAACCATTTAAGGCAATTTACCCGTATTAAGAGGCAGCCGACTGCCTACATAATTCTACTTGCAAGATTTGTATCAGGTGTAAATGATAGGGCAGCTAATAGATTCTTTGGTGAAAGCGTAGGGCCACAATTAAAAGGTTCGGAGGAGCATTAGGGGAGATTAACTGAGTGCACATGGCGGTTTCACTTGACGCCGTGTGCAGTTGGTAATTATTACTTTTGCCTCAATATGTGCGGTGGTGATTGAGAATTTGTAATTTTTGGAATACCTCTAAAGTAGATATCTATTTAAAAAAATACAAAACGAAAAGGCTTAAAAGTCAAGAAGGTATGCAATAAAAAATGAATTATGCGTTTCGCTCGCGAGTAGGTCTTTATAGTCCACCTAATATAAATATCAAGCAAAACATGTTTCTTGTATGTAGATTTTAAACTTTTATTAGGTATTTACATCCTGTGATTTTTTTTGTACAAATCTATAAGATTCAAGATAAACAACTCTGTATCGGACTGATGGATAGACGGCGCCTTCACAATAGGGTTATGTTGGAAACCCTTACTAACTAACTAACTAAACTTTACGCCACTTCCCTAGCGGGGTAGATACGAAACCTTAAAAAGGAAAATAGTATAGGTATTTTTTTCTCGGGATGTTAAAACTAGTAAATAACCAATGTGATTACTTACAAACTTCGTTTAAAATACAAAGAATGCGTTGATGAATTCTTATGTATGAACGATGTTATTAATTACATACTCAAGCTTATTCCAAATTATCTTGATTCAACTTCAATGTGTACTAACATGCGCATTATAAATATACTTAAATTAAGAATATTACATGATATTTGCCACTATAATTTTATATATCTAATTGTGTTAAACTTGTACAATAAGTATACATAATAGCGATGTAGCGAATGTTGGATTTTCATATTCGCTAATACGAATGCGAATACGAATATTTCACTTCAATATTCGCGAAATATTGACTTTGATATAAAGCGCGTGAAAAATTTTAGACACGTTTGAAAGTTCTTGTTAGCCATGTTTATCCGAATTTAATCGAGCCGATATTGGTTGAATGAACGAAGTTAGACACTAAAAGTTCATAAAAAAAATGATTGTTTTGATTTAAGATTAGTTACTAGTCAAACGTAATGTACGTTTGTTATCTCTAAAAAACAATTGTAAACTTTACTTAAATAGGTACCTATATTATTTTTAATCTAGTAAATTATTAAAAACTTTACTAGTAGAGCGCCTAGAGAGTTAAAATCATAAAAATCTCGGATTACAGTAACAGTAGATGAAATTAAAACAAAAAAGGAATGCTTAGCTTCATTCAAATACTAGAGAAAACACGTGATGCTGTTAAATGTCTTTGTACATAAAAAATAAGTTTACGCTCATTTTTCTTTAAACAGAGGTAAATTGAGGATACGCTAAAAAAAACTTCTTTTTTTCATTTACTCTTTACGTTTCCTTCAAATATTCTCTTCAACTTCAGTTATTTGAATTCTGTTATCGTTGCACTGTAAACATATTATTTAATAATATATGTTTAATAAACAAATTCAGTAGGCAAGTGTGGTAATAATCGCCTTATCGTACCATTATCAATTTGTTGTTTCAATTTACACTTTTGGGATGCGTGGAACAGGCATTTACTACGTTTATGATCACACTATACACATACTATAATATAATTTTCCACTCACTCAATCTCATTAATTGTCACTTTATATAAATTACGATACTTACATTTATTGTTTGTTGTTTAAAGTTGGATACCCCACCTACCTCAGTTAATATTCACATCGTAAAAATAATAGTACCTACCTACAAATATTTTCAAATCAATTAAACATGTTGACATGTTTAATCTTTTGTCAGACCTTGATTATATATCTGCTGTAAGTAAGTCAGGAAATGGGTATCCTGCTGACCTCGTGATGCCCCAGCATCATGTCAACGTTATAGTAACAGCAAACGAAATTGCAAATCAATTGATCTAATCAAAGTGGCTTGAATCCCCTCACTAGGTTTTATATGAGCTGATGATCCTCAAACGGCTGGACAGATGATTTAATCATAACTGAAAGCCATCCCGCCCAAGTAAGCTCTTTAACAAAAATCTGCATCGTAATCGGTCAAATCGTTGAGGACCTACTAGCCACATACAGACACAAATACGCACAGACATGGTGTTGTAACACCCCTCTTTTTGCGTCGGGGGTTAAAACAATAAAAGGCCTTTAAAAATAAGATTATATGCTGAAATATATATTTTTTTAGATGTTTAATTATACTAATGTTAAAAAACGGAAATATTTGATAGCTTGTTTATTTGAATTGAATTTTTGTCAAGTTATAGTATAAAAAAATTGTCCCATGTTGATATGGGATAAAAAAAAGAATGTGCTAACTGTAGTTTTGCCTAGCATGTCGTAAAAGGCGCCTAATGGTATATCGGGTTTTGGGTGTGTGATTGTGTAGGCGACAGGTTAGCCGTTTGTCACTGCTTTTTCACAATTTTCCATCTAACCCAGCCCGGCTTTATTTTTGGCTGAATGTAGTTGAAGGGGCGTGCTGCCCCTTTGATTCTGCCTACCCCTTCGGGGATTATGGGCGTTATGCTATGTATGTATGTATTGGGACCTTTATCTATCTTCTTATATACAATTTATTTTTTAATATCGACTTGATGTCTGTTTTTATTTGTACATACATATGCCGCAACCACATGATTCATACATTGTATGTAACTGCTTCTTAATCTTGTTTTGTATGTATAAATATAATCAAATAAATATTATAAATCTCATCAGTATTATAATTCCATAACCATCCACTTATCTTTTATTTTTTGTTTATTAAAAGCATTCGCCATTCGCATATTTTTTTTGCGAATACAAATGCGAATGTCAAAAAAATGCTAATATTCGCGAATGCGAATGCGAATGCGAATATAAAGAATATTTTAAGTACGTCCATACTACGTTGAAAGCATCGGTTCTCGTCCGATCACCGAAGTTAAGCAACGTCAGGTGTGGTCAGTTCTGGGATGGGTGACCGCCTGGAAACACCGCGTGACATTGGCTTTTTGTTCTTTTACATAATTTTAAAAATAAGATAGGTTTATTATTCAGCTTTAAATATTACATTTAAATACCTAGGTATGGCATGACGTCTATATACATTTCAATTCCTTTTTTACAAAATTAACCTTGGCAAACTTTATTAATTTTGATGGTAGTGGCCTCTCCTCTCCGCGTGACGTGAGAAAATGTTCCGACTAGGTTCGGAACATTTTCACGTAATAATTAACAGCATCTTATAGTGACGCATATCAATATTAAAAATCTTTAATGTTTTATATAAATAATTAAAATAAGATGCTGTTAATTATTACGTAACAACTTAATGCTTCGAGTACAGAGATTCCAGACACAATTGATTTTCAATTGTTATGGACCACGATCGTGGTCTTAGGGACTGGACGTATTAAGACAGAAAGTTGCTTAAGTAGAGACTGAATAAATTAATAAACGACTTGGTATTACATGGATCTCACAACTTTTTACCGTAGAACAACTGAGTTGCGAGACTTGGTTTTTTTGACAAGTATTGTTTTTGATGGGATACTATGTATATTTGACAACATTGATAAACTAATCAAAAAGGATACCATGATTTTAACAGTATTTAAAAAATACAGTAAGCGGTTATCACATCATGCTTTAATGAAAACAAGTGTCCCCTAAGACACATACACCAACGTCCTTATTGGGTTGAATACAAGTCTTAAAACCGCGCGCACATAAGACATATCTGCATAATATTTATACCAGTATTAATATCATAGTTTTATTTTAACTATTTCTCATTTTAATCAGGATTCAAAATAAAATAAATAAGTCAAATTCAAAGTGTCGCGGAACTCATCGTATGTGAAATTGACTAGACCAATTAGACCATAGAGCCTGAAGCCTGAAGACTTTGTTTATGGGTGTTTCAGCTGTGTCTACAGAGTGGCATAGGTAATTAAATAAGTGTTATATCAAACGTAGTACGAGTATGTATTTACAAAACACTAACGTAACTAACTAACTAAAATTCACGCCACTTCTCTAGCGGGGTACACTAACGTAAACTTTAAAAAATAAATAATGCCATTAAAATAAAATAAATAATGCCATTAATATGGGAGCCCCCCTAAAATAGATATTTTAGGGGGGCTCCCATACAACAAACGTGATTTTATTGCCGTTTTTAGCTCGATATTGTTACAGAACCCTTCGTGCGCGAGTCCCGACTCGCACTTGGGCGATTTTTACTTTATCAATCACACCTACTGACTATGAAAGTATAAAAACGTAGCATGCCTACTACGTACAAATAATGTTATTATTTTGTAAGCGCGCCCACGTGAATACCATCTGTTGACTAGTCTAAATTGTACACGAGCACTGACATACTACATGACATAGATACACTTAGTAATATTCAATAGAAATAAAAAATTCGCAATTCTTAATGCCAACGTCCATACCACATTGAAAACACCGGTTCTCGTCCGATCACCGAAGTTAAGCAACGTCGGGCGCGGTCAGTACTTGGATGGGTGACCGCCTGGGAACACCGCGTGACGTTGGCTTTTTGTTTTTCTACATATTTTTTTAAAATAATATAGGTTTATTGTTCAGCTTGTAATATTACATTTATATATCTAGGTATGGCTTAACGTCTATACACATTTCAATTAATTTTTGAGAATTTAACCTTGGCTAACTTTATTAATTTTGATGGTAGTGGCCTCTCCTCTCCGCGTGACTTGAGAAAATGTTCCGAACCTAGTGACAACACATAAACACTTTTTTCTCTTAATACTATGTATATTTGACAACATTGATAAACTAATCAAAAAGGATACCATGATTTTAACAGTATTTAAAAAATATAGTAAGCGATTATCACATCATGCTTTAACGAAAACAAGTGTCCCCTAAGACACATGTTACTGAAAAAGCCCGTATATTGGTAAATCTTAGGATTTACCGAAATGAGTTGGTAAATGTAAACATTTCTAGGTTAGGTTATATTATGGGTTAGTTAGGTTCCCCCCCGCCGGGGTCCTCGGTTTGTCGTACCGGGGGGGCTCAGTAGGCCCTGCCATGGCAGGGCTGAAGCGAAGAGGGACCCCGAGGTGAGCCGCGACTGCACAAATGGCATACGGGCAGTTGCGGCGGTCCGGCTGTAACCTCCGCAGCCGGACCAGGGTTGCCGAGGAAGAGGAGGAGCGGAGTGTTTTCGTTGCTCGCCTCCCTATCCTCGGCAACCCGACAGGGGCGCGCTGGGTCGCGTCGTGGTGGGTCGCGGAGGGATTGAGCGTCTCGATGCTCTCCCTCCGCGACGACAGGGCTCTGCCCTCAATTTGGGTCGCCGGGTGGAAGGCGGCCCCCTCTGGAGAGACGCTCTCCGCGTGCCCTCTGACTTAGCAGAGGGCACAGCGCGAGAGTGGGCCCACGACGCCGGTCTCGGGGACGATCGGCGTCTGAATCCTGGGCGGAGTAGTTGAGACATGCTGGGTGGCCTGGCATGTCTCGACGCGCGCGCGTGCTCGGTGCTGTGCATCCGACGACTGATGGCGTGGGCTGCACAGCATCGACCACCGCCGCGCGAGGTGAGCCGCGCAGCGCGGCACGCGCACTACTGGAGGAGTTGTTGTATAGTCCCGACAGTGGGGATACCGGCTCCTCCGGAACTGCGCCGATGGAGGCCACCTTGGGGTTTAGTCGGTTCGAGTCCGACACACCGCCCTCTGGATCCCCGTCCGGAGGGTGACGGCTCGTGGGAGTTCCCCAAGTAAAAAAAAAAAAAAAAAAAAAAAAAAAATAAAAAAAAAAATAAAAAAAAAAATAAAAAAAAAAAAAAAAAAATGGGTTAGTTAGGTTAGGTTTATTAACCTGATTGAAAAAATACCTTACCTAACCTAACCTATAATATAATCTTATCTTAGTTAGGTTTGGTAAGGTAAAATTTTCCAAGTAAAGAATCCTAAGATTTACTTAGTAAATGGTGGTAAACGTTCGAATTGTACACCTGTTCGGACTTTTACCGTTAAGAGTTGGTAAATCTTAGGTTTTACTGGAAAATCTTAGAATTTACCATAGTTCGAGCTATTACAGCAACACATACACCAACAAAACGTCCTTATTGGGTTGAATCCAAGTCTTAAAATCGCGCGCACATGAGACATATCTGCATAATATTTATACCAATATTAATATCATAGTTTAATTTTAACTATTTCTCATTTTAATCAGGATTCAAAATAAAATAAATAAGTCAAATTCAAAGTGTCGCGGAACTCATCGTATGTGAAATGGACTAGACCAATTAGACCATAGAGCCTGAAGCCTGAAGACTTTGTTTATGGGTGTTTCAGCTGTGTCTACAGAGTGGCATAGGTAATTAAATAAGTGTTATATCAAACGTAGTACGAGTATGTATTTACAAAACACTAACGTAACTAACTAACTAAAATTCACGCCACTTCTCTAGCGGGGTACACTAACGTAATAAAAGAATGTATACAACTATCTAAAATAAAATACAAAACAAATCAAAAAAATATTCCGTATACGTAAATGAACTTTTTATTACGATCTATATTTCATATACATATATGTATATGTACTTGTATCTTAAATAGCAGCGCCGCGGTATCACCCGCGTAGCTCCCGTTCCCGTGGAAACGTGGAGATAAAATATAGCCTATGTTACTTGCTGATAATGTAGTGGTGGAATAATTTTTCAAATCGGTCCAGTAGTTTAGGAGCCTATTTAATGCCAACAAACAACCAAAATTTATCCTCCTTATAATACATATTAGTATACTTAGATAAGTAACGTCTCTGAACACTGTCATATCAGGAAACTACATACCTACAGCACGCCCGTAATCCCCGAAGTCGTGGACAGTACTGAGTGAGGTTCATTAACCATTAGCTAAAAGCGAGTCAAAAACAAAATACTGGATTAGATCACGGACTAGTAAAAAAAGGAGGACTCCGCGCCACTAACTAGACATTGAAGCTACTCAGGTGCTCCACCTTGACACGCAACTTACGTCACACATTGACATAATAAGTGCTCCAAATGACAGATATCCGATATCTGGCATCCATAAGTAGCTCACTCACACATGCATAAACGTGGCTTCACGCTATAGTATGATAGCGTGGAGTCCTTCTTTTTTTACTAGTAGTCCGTGGATTAGATGAAAATTGTGGAGATGAAAGTTGCTACAAGGTCAACAGTAATACTTTGGAGTTAATACAAACATGGGTGAAACTGGAAACTATTAGGAAACTATTGCCAATAGTTAGTATAAATTTAACGTTAAATAATACGGCAGCATTTACTAACAATAAATATCTTTGATAACGTATGTAGATATGTTGTCAAAATTTGGATAAATTACTTATCTACTTCACAATGATGACGATGTGAGTGAAATATTATCATCAGTGCTAAGTTCTGCTTGTGTTATTCTTTTCTCATTACTCCAAACATGGCTTACCGCCTTTAGCATTCACTTTAACTAGGCGTACACTTGCCATTTATTGTTATTTAAAATAAATGCTGTTTTGATCAAATTTTGTCTTGTACCTCCTTAGGTTGTAATTATGTTACTTTGGAATGAATCGTGATAGCTAGACAGTTGACATTTTCATAAATGATGTATTTCTTTTGGCTCTATAATAACAAGTTGTATATTAACTTTAAAAATAAATAATGGCATTAAAATAAAATAGATATTTTAGGGGGGCTCCCATACAACAAACGTGATTTTAATTCCGTTTTTAGCTCGATATTGTTACAGAACCCTTCGTGCGCGAGTCCCGACTCGCACTTGGGCGATTTTTACTTTATCAATCACACCTACTGACTATGAAAGTATAAAAACGTAGCATGCCTACTACTTACAAATAATGTTATTATTTTGTAAGCGCGCCCACGTGAATACCATCTGTTGACTAGTCTAAATTGTACACGAGCACTGACATACTACATGACATAGATACACTTAGTAATATTCAATAGAAATAAAAAATTCGCATTTCTTAATGCCAACGTCCATACCACGTTGAAAACACCGGTTCTCGTCCGATCACCGAAGTTAAGCAACGTCGGGCGCGGTCAGTACTTGGATGGGTGACCGCCTGGGAACACCGCGTGACGTTGGCTTTTGTTCTTCTACATATTTTTTTAAAATAAGATAGGTTTATTGTTCAACTTATAATAATATAATACCTAGGTCCATATACCTAGGTATGGCTTGACGTCTATACACATTTCAATTCCTTTTTGTCAATTTAACCTTGGCTAACTTTATTAATTTTGTTAGTAGTGGCCTCTATCGGAATAACTACATAATATCATATACGCGTTTATGTGCTCAGAAAAGTAGCAGATGTCGTTATGAAGTAGTTAATTCAAGAAAATTTTAACAGATGGCGCTGAATAGCACTTTCCCATCCCTACTGATTTTCACCAATTTTTAACCAAGTACAACAGATGGCGCGCATTAGATGTTTAGCAAAGGCTTACTTATGGTGGTGTCCTTCGCCCCTTGCACAGCTTTCATAGAAAATGTGAAATCGGGAAAAGCCTTCCTGGATACGGTTCAGTCGCTTCGGGACTCTCAGTGCGCGAACTTCGCTTTCCCCCTAATAGGTATAATTTCCTTGCGATTTCATTTCAAAGGGTTTATTTTCGATCGAAATTACTGTTCCGGTCTTTTATCTCGTGTAAGAATGTTATTTTGAATTTGTACTCGAATGTTGCTGAGTTCGTTGTTGCTCGGTTCGTTGAATTTTTTGAAATCGTGAAAGAAACTTTTAAACTATTATATAAGCGGTGAGGATTTCCGAAGTCGATTGAGGGATAGAATGATCGGTAAGTAGAATTGAGTTTTGTTTTTATTGAATTGTCTGAAGTTTTGTCACAGAAATTTAAGGAAGTCTTCGGCGGATTTTGGCGTCTTTGTTCTCTTAATTCACGTTTTAGATTGTTTAATGGATTAAATGTGTGGCGTATAACTTGTAATTAATACAATATAAATACAATTATAGAATTTCTAATACATTTTACTCACTTATTGATTAAAATTCTTATCATCTTAATAACGATCGGAAAAAGTAAAATTTTAAACAATGTTCTAAGATTTTTTGATACAGAGTGAGAATTAGGTGAGTCCTAATGTTAATGTTATTGTCTAGGTAAGGAAAAACCGAATATTATTTAGGATATTGAGATTTTGAGCGTCAACATTTTGTTTAAAATAATGAAAATTGTTAAAATCAGTCAGTTGTTCTTTCAGAGCTATAGTGGTGAATACATGAATACCCTCATTTTGTGAGGTTTATAATAACTTACCAAAACAAAAAGTATCTAACATATTTGTTAATTTATGAGAATACTTAAATAGGTAGGTACTTATAAAATAACTTTCATACAAATCAGTTCAATTTTCTATTTATCATCTCTTAACCTTTGACGTCCCGGTCGTCGCGATATCCGGTCCATAACAATTGAAAATCAATTGTGTCTGGAATCTAATCTAAAAATATCTTTAAGAAGATAATTTCAAATGTGCAATCAAAATTATTTAGTTAATATCAAATTTGAGTAGATTCTTGTCTCTTTCTCATTTCAAATCTAGGGGAAACGATAAGTAGGTAAGTTTCTTCCATTAACTGTTTCAGAGATATTGTAGGCTTAACTCTCAAAGAAAAGTACTAGAAAAAGAGACATAAAGTGAAACCAAACGATCACAAAACGGAACAGTATCATTTTCAACTGTGATTAAAGAATCTTCAGTGGCGTCCTGCCACAAAGAAAAGGTGTTCGCTCCAAAATCATTCCGTGACCTTAAGACGACGCGAATAAAGAAATAATAAAAGTAACTTGGACTGGAATGAATGAAAACTCCGCAGCTCACGTTCGGACATCAATTTTTGTCTCGCTTTTATGGGGCTATAAAAAGTATCTACTTTTCAAAAGGTCTGTCTAATCTTAAGGAGAAACTGCTGATAACTTTATCGTAGACACGACCGCAGCCTCGGGTAACTTGCTGATATTATAAAGTAAATTATATCATCGGGATAAAGATACGTTATACAGTTTTGTTGCGAAATAGACTTCAAAGAAAACTGGATCAGATTTGTACTTGAGTGGGTACGGAAATAAAAGTAGTTCGAAAGGGCAGATCTATTGAAGTGTGTGGATTAGATATAAACTTGATATATGGTTAGATGTTTTAGTTACTTCTATTAATCCATTTAAAGAGATTGGTAGTACTGGCGATTTAAGTTAAACTTATTTCATTGCTTATCCCTAAAAGAAAGTATTTTCCGGAATTTTCAAAATTTAGTGAATACCATACTCATCGGTCTTAGTTAGATTTTCACGTCTGAATGGATGACTATAAAATGATAGTTACTTCATTCCAGTTATTCTACTCCAATATACCTACATTGCAATGTTGTCATATTAATACGTCTTCAATTATTCTTTATTCACAATAAATCGTATTTTAATTAGCGTTGCTGGTCAACTGTTAACAAAGTCTAACGGTACTTAAAAACAAAAAAAAGTATGAAAAGCTGAGAATAGTTTGTGAACGGCTAAGAATATAATAGATGTCACCTATACTCACGTTGTTTTTTTTTTATTTGCATGTAGCAGTGAAGAAATGGAAGCAGCTAGAGTTTTACATTTCCTTAATATGAATTACGCCCAATACAAATAACTAATTACAATACTTAACCAAACCAACCAATAGGCATTTATATAAAATCTAGCTGCACGTTAATTTCTAGAGGTAATCTTCTTAACTCGTATCTCGGATCGACAATTAGTTCTTAGTTCTTAAAGACTTCCAGTCTTTGTGTAACTAGTTACCTAATACCACGTTGAATAAGACGGGCTTCCTTCCTGTTGGAATTGTAAAGATCAAATATGAGTTGACGGTAGTTTGACCGCTCCGAATACACATCTTTATCGCGCGGTAAGAAGCACTCACCCAATATCTCCGAAGGGACAACAGGTGGTAGAGAAATATCCCGGGGACTTTACAGCCCCTTTGTCCCGGGCGGCCATCGCCCGTCCAAATAACTCCGGAATTTCGTGAGAAAACTCCGGACAGAGGAATAAACGCACCGGAATAAGATCGATAGGCGGCCAGGAGATTACGGGAAATCGCTTACTTTCTCTCCATCGGTACATGTGTACCTTAACAGCCGTGATTGGGATGTTGAGGAGCTGACGAATGCGAATTCTGAAATATTCAACTGAAATATGGTGACAATGTTTTGACTGGCTCGATGGCGCATTCGGTAGTGACCCTGCCCCATGCGCCGAGAGTTGTGGGTTCGATTCCCACCCAGGACAAACGTTCGTATGATGAATACCTACTTGTGTTTGTTCTGTGTCTGGGTGTTCATATCTAATATTTAAGTATATTTTTGTAATACCACTGTTGATTCTGATATCCGTAACACAAGTGTTTAAGCTACTAACCTCGGAGTCAGATCAATGTATGTGATGTAGCGGATATTTATTTATTTATTTAATGTGCGAGTCACTTTTGACCACGACCATGTGGGATTTTAATCGAAACGCTTGCAAATAATGCACCTACTGTATAATTAAGTTAAGTATGGTAGGGATCATTTAGGTTCAATAGCAATCTCAAAATTCAGTAAAGTAATGGCTACCTCTATTAAGATATTTTACTTATACACAACAAAGCAATAATCTGGAACACATCCAACAAATGATTCATTTATACTTTTAAATCTGCAGTCAGGTACTACTTACTTAGTAGTACGTCCACTGCAAAGTATGCAAACAAATATCAATTTAAATAGTTTCACAGCTAAGTGTTGATCGTGAAATGTAAAATTACATAGGATTTCGTACACTAAAGTAATTAACGTCCATAGAATTCGTCTTAGGGACATATATCTTCCAACTTAATGCCTGGAAACTAAAATACCATAAAAATTTACACTTTTGCGACTTGGAGGCCGTTTAGAATGACTTAGTCCTAAATACATAATGGCGTTAAATATTAAAAGCATAATTAATAAAAAAAGGGGAATACTGAAACAAATATTCACAGACAGTCGGTGCGTTAGCTTTAAGTTATAATTTATAAGTTTATACTTTTAAATATAATATTTATTAATTACAAACTAAAATCAGACAATGAAAAAAGGTTCTATTCCATTTTTTTTCGTTATAAGTGTATGCTACTTGTATTTAACTAAATAAACCCTTTAACCACTTTCAGCCAAATTAAACTGGGCTGGGTTAGAAGGAAAATTCTAAAAAGTGGTGACAAGTGGCTAGCTCGATATACCATTCGTTGCCTTTTACGGCATGCTAGGCAAGGAACACAGTGGGCACATTATTTTAAAGTCCCAGACCAACACAGGAGAACCCAGTCTAGTTTAATTCGGCTGAAAGTAGTCAAAGGTGTTAGCTGCCCCTTTCACCCAGCCTACCCGTTCGGATTTTACGATGATAATGATTTAACTAAGAATAGACTGACACTTCATTAATTAAAATCGGATATGAAATTGGTTTATTATTTACATATGTAACATCATAGCGCCTAAACCAATTTCATATCCCATTTTATGACTATATAAACACAAAACCGCAGTTTCATTTTTGGCTGTATGTGGTTAAAGAGGCTTACTTAGGTGTGTATGTAAAAAAAAATAGTTTCATTTGGTTTTTCTATAGACGGAAAAAATTAAGGTTTGCAAAAATTATGCTGGTTTTAGGATCTTTGCACAGAGGTCAGTTACATAGTGTAAGTAAAAACTAAGAAGGTGCTTTTACAAAATCAACCCTCAGGAGTGAAATGTTGTTTGAAAGGTCGTATAAGACTCCGTCATATTTGAAGATACAGTTGTGAACCTCAAAGTATGTATAAAGCAAACGGGCACTTTCCTATGCTATTAGAACGATGTTTACGCGAAATATTTGGTGGCTGCGAGTTAAAAAACAGTCTCGAATTTTCGTCTATGGCGGCAATGTACCAATTTTCTGTTTAACAATTAGATTTGTGGCCGGACCTGCGTCACGAAGATACAGAAAGTAAATGGGCATTTACACCCCGGCTCGAGATAACACCGAACTCAGCTTATCAATGCAAACCAGTAAGAATTAGCTCCCGCCTTGAGACAACTTGACGAGGGATGTTTCCTAATAGGAAGCGAAGAGGAGAAAATGTTGGTCTGGGACTTAAAAAGAATGTGCCAACTGTGTTTCTTGCCTAGCATGTCGTAAAAGGCTACTAATAGTAGGTATATGGGGTTTTGGGTATGATTGTGTAGGCGACGAGCCAGCCACTTGTCACTACTTTCTCACAATTTGCCATTTAACCCAGCCCATTGTCCCATGTTGGTTTGGGACTTAAAAATAATGTGTCAACTGTGTTTCTTGCCTAGCATGTCGTAAAGGGCGACTAATGGTATATGGGGTTTTGGGTGTGTGATTGTATAGGCGACGGGCGGCCACTTGTCACTACTTTTTCACAATGTCTATCTAACCCAGCCAAGTTTTGTTTTTGGCTGAATGTGGTGAAAAAGGGGCCTGCTGTCCCTTTGACTCTGCCTACCCCTTCGGGGATTATAGGCGTGATGCTATGTATGTACTATGTATATATGAGGAGAAAATGTTTAGTACTAGTTCTGGAATGGGAGACTTGATACGAAGGGTGTTGGTTCAAATCCGTTTTATTTTTATCTACTACCACCAACTTAGTGGTTAGGGAAAACAAAGAAAAACATTAAAATGAATTCACCACGATCTAATTTGTTTGATTGGGCTGTCTAAAAGTAAGTTATGAAGAATATTTAGCAATCAGAATTCCGTTCAATTATAATACGTAATGACTAATGATATTATGATATACTTTTCATCGCGATGCGCAAATTCAGGAAATATTATAAAGCTTTTGAATACCTACTATTTGAAAGTATGTTTGTAAACTTCTCAGTACATTATTTGTTCTCTTATAGGTATTTTCAAGTTTGCCCCATAAAAGTGCCACAAGAGGTATCTGAATCAACGTATCTTATTCGAGCATCGATATTGAAATCATAAAAAGCTTCAAAGGAGCACATAACGAGATCCTACCGGCTTAGGGCTGGCAAATTCACAAACGGAATATTAAAACTAACTGCTATGCTTAGGAATTCAGTCGTGAACCAATTGGATAAGTAGACGATACTTTACGATCAAATATTTTATTAGATACTTAGGTAATGTATGTATAGATTTTTTTTACACTTGCGTAAACAATTAAGCACTAATAGAACTATAAAAGACATTCATGTCGATGTCTGATTACTAAAAATTCAGTGTCTTTAGTTTAAAGCTTTTTTAAGAGGCAATACATCTCAATCGTTAAATAAATTTAAAAAAAAATTGGAAAGGCTTTATCAATAGTGTACACGATCAATAGTGTCACTATAAACAAAGTTTATAAAAATACTGGTTATCTTGCATTTGGAATAAAATAATACGAATAAGTGATGAGCTTTTACACCAAGTGTGACATCCCTACTCTATCGGCTAAATGGGCTCAGCTTACCTTCGGGGTATCGAGTGTCGAAAATATGGGAATAAGTAGAAAATCATCCTATAAGTTTGTCGACGTGTGTTACAGCGTGTCGGGATAAAGTGTGGGAGACTTAGAGTAGTTAAAGTTTTAACTATACATAAGTCGTATACTTATATTTATGTGTATCCTATTTACTACCTAGTATTTTCTTCTTACTTATAATTATTTATTTTTAACGTCATACGCGCGTCATCACTAGGTGCTGCCAGAAGACCAGCGCTGCAGTAGTAACGAACCCGTTGTTGCTGTAGCATAAGCTGAGGCAGGCACCTTATTGACCATTTCTAATAGTGTTTAGTTTATCTGTGGTACTCCTGAGTTTTTTTACTTTTTTTTTTTAGACGGCCTTTTTCGGAAGAGATGACTCCTGTGACAGATGTCAAACTTTTCATAACTTATGTCAAACTCGAAGTGTCACGGAACTCATCTTGTCCGAAATGGATCTTAACTTTACTGTAATATGTTGTTAATTTTTATCTATTAGTGTACTTTCTTCTCTAAGGTCAATAAATGTTTTTTTTTTCTTCTTTCATTCTTTGTTTGACTATTTTGTAGAAGACCGAATCTGTATTATATTTATAGTATGTATGTAACATTAGAAGCATACACATTTTGAAAAAGTATTTATTACATACCACAAGTCAACTTTTCGTTCTTGTTACTCCTTATTCCCTTCCTACCCTTTGGGGGATTAGCGGCGATGGTATTCTGATGGTATGATTAGGCCATCTCTCTGATAGATTGCAGGCAGCACGGTGGTAACTTTCTTCATCTTATGAGACCAAAACTTTACTTTGACACTGTTAAACATTAAGATGTCTTGTAGGACTCAGAATGGAAAGGATCTGAATTAAATGACCTGAAAAGTGAAACCAAATTTTATTTTAAACACAAAAGCTTTACTTAGTTAGTTAGTACATTTAAAAGTGGTAGATTCATCCATATTACATTTGTGCCGACTGTGTACTTCTCGAACCTATATCGTTGGTCTGTGATAGCAGGGTGACATAGGAAAAATTCAATTTGCTATAAATCTGGATGTGGTTGAAATTTTAAAGTGTTCCGATTGGCTGTAAAAGGTAAGCCGATTTTATCGAGAATTGAGCCCTACAAGGACAACATACAATGATATTTTAAGTTTATGCGAAACCACTTACCTATTTATTAAACTCATTATACTAAGGAAATAATTTAAAGGATTTTAGAAAATGCATGAATTTTTATACTTAACTTCAATGCAATTGGTAAACTTCTTGTTTTTATCTAAGTCATTGTCTTGTCCCATGTTGGTCTGGGACTTAAAAAGAATGTGCCAACTGTGGTTCTTGCCTAGTATGTCGTAAAAGGCGACTAATGGTATATGGGGTGTTGGGTATGTGATTGTGTAGGCGACGAGCTAGCTATTTGTCACTACTTTTCACAATTTTCCATCTAAACTAGCCCATTGTCCCATGTTGGTTTGGGACTTAAAAATAATGTGCCAACTGTGGTTCTTGCCTAGCATGTCGTAAAAGGCGACTAATGATATATCGGGTTTTGGGTATGTGATTGTGTCGGCGATAAGCTAGTCACTTGTCACTACTTTTTCACAATTTTCCGTCTAACCCAGACCAGTTTTATTGTTGGCTGAATGTGGTTAAAGGGGCTTGCTGCCTCTTTGACTCTGCTTACCCCTTAGGGGATTTTAGGCATGATGTTATGTATCTATTGTAATCTAGTCAACGATGGGAAACAGATGTTCACTTGTGCCATAATCCAGTTAATCATATAAACATAGAGATTTTTGTCGTCAATACATGTTAACTTCCAATTACAGTGATTTCATTTTCACTGCAAGGCGACAGAGCCCTATACAAACCTATGCGATGAGGGGTAACTACTAGAAACACAACTCGAGGAAAGTTAACGTAGTTTCAATGTTGACTGAAAATAATTACTAGCAAACAGCCGAGACTAACTCGGTGCGAAATTAATTCATACCTAGTTCCACCGTTCGTGCTAGGGCGGGGCGGAATTTCACAAATAACATGTTGTTAATTGCTCATCGGTGAACTGTCACAACAGTTTGTCGAGTTTCGTACAAAGAGTTCGCCCTGAGCGGGACATCCGCGCCCCGAAACGAGTTTTGAAAGTAGATTGTGACGGATCTCGGTGCGATACTGTTTTTAGATCGGATTTGTGTTGTTTCCGTTTTGTTAACGTTGCAGTTCCAAAAGGACAAACTTGCGCTTTTTTGATGTAGAGAATGGTTTGATGTTGAACAGGTTATTTTGTGAAAATGTTGAGACCAAGTAGTGAAGAATTAAATAAATAAATTCTCTAGACCTACACACCAATTCCCTATCTGCAAAGTAAACATGTGTGCTTGTGCTAGGATACTATCTAGGTAGATATACCTAATTAAGTATTTTTTAAGAACCATTCAAGACTCGAATGCAATCATTTGTAATAACATGGTCATCTATTATCATTATCATACGTCTATTATCATGTTTATAAACATTTGGCTTTTTAAAAGTCAGACAAAAAGTGCCCTTGAGAAGATTAACTTATATAGTGTATGCGAAAGCTAAAGGTGTGAACCAGGATTGTAGCAAATAGACGGATGTGATCTATTACACCCATGGGAGAAAGGCGTGACGTAATTTATGTTTGCATAGTTGTGCAATAACGTACGTTATTATTTAACCACAATTTAATATTTAATGTACATACACACATACATACATACATACATAACATCACGCCCATAATCCCCGAATAAGAAGCGGTAGGCAGAGTCAAAGGGGCAGCATGACCCTTCAACCACATTCAGCCAAAAATAAAGCCGGGCTGGATTAGATAGAAAATTGTGAAAAAGCAGTGACAAGCGGCTAACCTGTCGCCTACACAATCACACAGCCAAAACCCGATATACCATTAGTCGCCTTTTACGACATGCTAGGCAAGAACCACAGTTGGCATTTAAGTCCCAGACCAACATGGGACAGTGGGCTGGGTTGGATGGAAATCTGTGAAAAAGGAGAGACAAGTAGCTAGCTCGTCGCCTACTCAGTCATAAGCCCGTAAACCATTAGTCGCCTTTTACGACATGCTAGGCAAGAACCACAGTTGGCACATTCTTTTTTTTGTCCCAGATCAACAAGGGCCAAGTCCCATACCAACATGGAACTAAATGTACATTATTGTATATTTATGTCTACCATCGCTGCTTCAGTTACCAAAGGCTGGTTTAAAATTTGCTCATGCATTAACGAACATCCCGTGGCATCAGTGCAGAAGATCGTAACTAAATATGAAGTTTGTGTTTTCGCTTGAAATATATTTCGCAATGGCAACGAAAATATTCGTCTAACTCATCGGTTTACCTGAGTAAGTTTTTGATTTTAACAAAACTAGTCGATTGTAAACTCTATACCTATTTAAAGTGTGACGTTTACACTTTCATAGAATAGTTTAAAGGCAATGACCGTAAAATGGAAAAAGCTTGCAGAAAATGCAACGCCCTAGACGCGATTACAAGGTATCTTTATTTTTAGACCACATTTCTTTCTGAAATTGATAAGCCTTATTCTATTGTCTCTAGATTCTAGTCACATGTTATCATGTTAATTGGTTAAAAAGAATGTGCAAATAAATTGATAAATAAGTTATCTAGACTGAAACTCCAATCCCTTCCTACCAGGTAACAGATAGATATAATTAAATACGTTAATAAACATCCACGAGTACAAATTACCACATCTAACATATCCCCAAATGCTCCCGGGATTCGAACCCGCCACCTTTATTGTGTATCGGTATCGTGGTCAGGGTCTCTGACGACTCGACCCAATAAAATAGCTAGACCAAGTCACCAGACACAAGTCGTACCTATATAAATAAGCTAGACCATCAAGAATGCATCCCAGATTGGGCAGTAGACCGCTCTGAGTCTCAAGACCGACGCGGCCGCAATATTCTACGGTGTGCAACAAAGTTCGGGTCCCGCGGGAAATACGGGTTCACTTTGTTCCAATTTAATCAGCGGGCTAGAACATCGCCGGTGCACTATTTTGCACTCCGCAAATAAATTGGAGCGTCTTCTAAAGCGAACGAGCTTTTATTTATACGCTTCGATCGTATTCTTTGATGCATTGTCCCCGTGCAATGTATACATATTTGACGTTAATATGGCACGTGTGGTGTCGTGAATAATGGATAAAGTGTACCGGTTCCAAGGCATCGAGTAGATTTATCTAGTGAAACAGTAAATACTTGTTATTTTGCCGTTTGACAATTAATCAAAGAACACATTTAATATCTATAGAACTGTAAAGGTAAGAGAAAATGAGTTTTGGTCAGCGGTGAACTGTAGATGTAGGGGGCCTCAGGATGTTTTTACTCGGGGGCTTAAAAAGGGGGCTTTTGTAGAACCACTCTTTTACTTTACACACATAACATCACGCCCATAAACCCGATATACCATTAGGCGCCTTTTACGACATGCTAGGCAAGAACCACAGTTGGCATATTCTTTTTAAGTCCCAGACCAACATGGGACAGTGGGCTGGGTTGGATGGAAAGCTGTGAAAAAGGAGTCACAAGTGGCTAGCTCGTCGCCTACTCAGTCACATACCCAAAAGCCTGTAAACCATTAGTCGCCTCTTACGACATGCTAGGCAAGAACCACAGTTGGCATTTAAGTCCCAGACCAACATGGGACAGTGGGCTGGGTTGGATGGAAATCTGTGAAAAAGGAGAGACAAGTAGCTAGCTCGTCGCCTACTCAGTCATAAGCCCGTAAACCATTAGTCGCCTTTTACGACATGCTAGGCAAGAACCACAGTTGGCATTTAAGTCCCAGACCAACATGGGACAGTGGGCTGGGTTGGATGGAAATCTGTGAAAAAGGAGAGACAAGTAGCTAGCTCGTCGCCTACTCAGTCATAAGCCCGTAAACCATTAGTCGCCTTTTACGACATGCTAGGCAAGAACCACAGTTGGCACATTCTTTTTTTTGTCCCAGATCAACAAGGGCCAAGTCCCATACCAACATGGAACTAAATGTACATTATTGTATATTTATGTCTACCATCGCTGCTTCAGTTACCAAAGGCTGGTTTAAAATTTGCTCATGCATTAACGAACATCCCGTGGCATCAGTGCAGAAGATCGTAACTAAATATGAAGTTTGTGTTTTCGCTTGAAATATATTTCGCAATGGCAACGAAAATATTCGTCTAACTCATCGGTTTACCTGAGTAAGTTTTTGATTTTAACAAAACTAGTCGATTGTAAACTCTATACCTATTTAAAGTGTGACGTTTACACTTTCATAGAATAGTTTAAAGGCAATGACCGTAAAATGGAAAAAGCTTGCAGAAAATGCAACGCCCTAGACGCGATTACAAGGTATCTTTATTTTTAGACCACATTTCTTTCTGAAATTGATAAGCCTTATTCTATTGTCTCTAGATTCTAGTCACATGTTATCATGTTAATTGGTTAAAAAGAATGTGCAAATAAATTGATAAATAAGTTATCTAGACTGAAACTCCAATCCCTTCCTACCAGGTAACAGATAGATATAATTAAATACGTTAATAAACATCCACGAGTACAAATTACCACATCTAACATATCCCCAAATGCTCCCGGGATTCGAACCCGCCACCTTTATTGTGTATCGGTATCGTGGTCAGGGTCTCTGACGACTCGACCCAATAAAATAGCTAGACCAAGTCACCAGACACAAGTCGTACCTATATAAATAAGCTAGACCATCAAGAATGCATCCCAGATTGGGCAGTAGACCGCTCTGAGTCTCAAGACCAACGCGGCCGCAATATTCTACGGTGTGCAACAAAGTTCGGGTCCCGCGGGAAATACGGGTTCACTTTGTTCCAATTTAATCAGCGGGCTAGAACATCGCCGGTGCACTATTTTGCACTCCGCAAATAAATTGGAGCGTCTTCTAAAGCGAACGAGCTTTTATTTATACGCTTCGATCGTATTCTTTGATGCATTGTCCCCGTGCAATGTATACATATTTGACGTTAATATGGCACGTGTGGTGTCGTGAATAATGGATAAAGTGTACCGGTTCCAAGGCATCGAGTAGATTTATCTAGTGAAACAGTAAATACTTGTTATTTTGCCGTTTGACAATTAATCAAAGAACACATTTAATATCTATAGAACTGTAAAGGTAAGAGAAAATGAGTTTTGGTCAGCGGTGAACTGTAGATGTAGGGGGCCTCAGGATGTTTTTACTCGGGGGCTTAAAAAGGGGGCTTTTGTAGAACCACTCTTTTACTTTACACACATAACATCACGCCCATAAACCCGATATACCATTAGGCGCCTTTTACGACATGCTAGGCAAGAACCACAGTTGGCATATTCTTTTTAAGTCCCAGACCAACATGGGACAGTGGGCTGGGTTGGATGGAAAGCTGTGAAAAAGGAGTCACAAGTGGCTAGCTCGTCGCCTACTCAGTCACATACCCAAAAGCCTGTAAACCATTAGTCGCCTCTTACGACATGCTAGGCAAGAACCACAGTTGGCACATTCTTTTTTTTTGTCCCAAATCAACATGGGCCAAGTCCTGGGACAACCAATATGGACTTTTACTTTAGTTGGTGATAAAGCATACGAATTCTCAATCACTAACTACTTGTTCGGAGTACGGCTGTTGATATTTTTAAAATATCGGATTCTCAATATATCGATATTTTTAAATATATCCATCGAAAAAAATATCGATTCTTTAATATGTAGTTAAAATACGTCCACACAATAAAAGAGTTTTTCGTAGACGACATATTTTGGTACTTCACTATTTCCAATTAACTAAACTAACTACAACTAAACTGAGAGTGACAAGTGATAACTAACAACAATATTGGGTAAAGTAGTTCTGGCTATCTAATTAAAGTTTTGTTTTGCAAAACTGCATTTAGTTTTAGGATAATATGCAAATGAATAAACTAAAAGAGGAAAAACATAATATGGAGTAAATAAAGTACAGTACATTAAGTTTACGATGATGTTGTAGTTTAAATAATTGGCGACAAAAAATAATCTTATTTAAAAAAAATATCGAGTGTCGATATCTACATTTCAATATCCAACTATCGATATATCGTCCAAAAAGTATTAATAATAAATATCGATATTTCTAAATATTAATATCGATATTTCGATATGTCGATACTTTATCAACAGTCCTAGTTCGGAGTAGTCATTCACTGACTACAAAATTAGGTGTCAAATCTTCGATTCAGACCTCAAAAATACTGCGACAACTGATATTATGCTTCGACACAGCTCCAGGAGTTGAAGATATTCCGATTGAATGTCAAATACATTACTCAACTCGCAACAAAACTCATATATTCGCGCAACGCAACATTTGCAAATTTAACCTATAATAAGCATAAGTTTCTACATATTACAAAAAAATTGTCAATAAGGATGTTTTTATTCAGGATGTTGGTTCCATACATAGTATTACTAAGAAATGGTTTTAGGTACCACGTACTGAAGCGTTTTGTTTGAAATTAAAATTTAACTTGGTCAGTAGTAGATAGTATGCAGTTACTGTCGCCCTACTGGAAGTAGAAACAGAAAGTTTTCAATGCTGTTTATTAGTCAATAAACCAAACAAACATATCATCTAAAGAATCAGGGCTTCCAAATTGTATAATTGTATGCACAATTTGTTTATACATGATACATAGTTAGTTATTGTATTCTGTTATAATCATAATATTAATTTCACTTGTTTTCTAGTAAATTCTAGTAGAATTACTCATTTGCGAAATTAGAAATATATATAGAGTTTTTTGTTAACTTTAATACTTATATTGGAATAAATAATCAGTTTAATTATTTTGTAGAATTCAAGTTAATTTTGTTTAAATTCACAGAATTATGAATATTAAATATCTTGGCTCTACTGATAGTTTTGTCCTCATAACTTTTTAAGTTAAAACATAATCGTCCAAGATTTGACTTGACGGAAAATCTTCTTTGGGAATAGATGCTACGTGGTAGTAGAGTTTACTATGAGGTGAAGAAAGCTCAAAGCTACATGTTAGAGATCTGCATAGGATCTAAGTTTCTAACGGTAAATGGAATGAAATGGTAGGAAAAGAGTTTAAAGAATGTAAACGGGTGCTGTGTCGACAATACGGTGTCCTATATTTATAAGACACCGTTTTGTCGACATACGACAAACATTTCCAGTGAGTTTTTTACATAACCCAGATCCTCGGAACTAGCTCGTCACGTCACAAATTAAAGGTTTCGGGTAAGAAACTCGCATGTCATGAGTGATAAATTGAACTTGGAAAATGTTTGCTAAGCAAATTACGGCTAGCTGTTCTCCCCGCCGTTCTAACGTGAGTTTTATTATGTCTAATATTACAGGGTAATCTCGTTATCTACATATAAATTATTACTTTGTTTTACCGTCATTACGGAAGGATGATTAATGAATAGTAAATTTCCTCGGATTGACTGATCAAGAAAGTTTTTTTTTCAAGTAAATGTTTGATACACTTTTTTTATGAGAGTTATGGAGTGTACAAATGTTCATAAAACATAAGATGATGTTTGGTTGCAGTATGCAAATTGGTACGAAATCGTTTTACTTTTTCATGTTTGTTTTGATCTTTCTCGATATACAAATATATTTCATCGCAATACTTAACTCATACATTCATATTTATGTTGCGGCTTTTTTTGGCTTAACACAGATTTTGAAAGCTAAAGGAAAAAACCTTTTACAGCTACAATTGAAAGTTTTTAATTACATCCAAATATTCTTACATGAAAAAAAAGCATTACTTTTACATAAAAAGTATAAGCAAACACCAAAAGCACTCCAACTAGCGCAACATCCAGCCAAAATAATTATTGCGACATCGCCAACTCACTGGATGTCTCGGCGCTAACAAATGTACGCGAATTGCATATATACAGACATTAGAGCAGTCTGGCCGTGAGCCAGCGAGGAGTTAAGTTAGAACAAGCCGTAACAAGCTAATTTGGACCACATAATTAGCTACATGCAAACAGCGATAACGCCGTCTGTTCACGGTAATCTCACCCGAATGTAGGTATTTTGAAACAATCATTGTTAACGTTTTCTTTATTTGTCAGTCAGCATTTTGTAGCAGCTCATAGGAGATATTTAATACGTAAAGCATATAAGCATAATCTTTGTACCCCTTTTTACGAACATTCTGTGGACAGCGGAGTATGCGATTTGGCACAGTTGAAGTTTATATAGAGAAGGAGTGCAGAAAGTTAATATTTTAATAAATATTGCGTTAGAAATTCATAAAAAAAATAATGAATTATGATAAAATTTTGACCACTGGGTGACCACTAACTAACATAAAAAGTCAACACAACATTATTTAACCTTTTCCACAGCTAGGCAATATATAAGCGATGGCTGGGGCTTCTTTGCTTGTCATAAAAGGTAACTATTGTGTATAAGATATTTGGTTTGTGATTGTGCAGTTGTTACAAGTTTTTTTTTTAATTTTTCCATCTACGACTCGGTTTTAATTTTGCCTAAAAGTGTTTGAAGGACTTAATACATTGTGAACTCCTTACCTCATCGGGTATTTCAGGAGTATAATATGTATACGAGGGAAAAATGTATGTGCCTGAAAACGTATTCCGCTATTAAATCTAGATTGGCTAGTACACCGCGGATGTATTTAAAAAAGAATAAAGAAGAATATCCTAATGTCCTATGTTGGTCTGGGACTTAAAAATAATGTGCTAACTGTGTTTTCTTGCCTAGCACGTCGTAAAAGGCGACTAATGGTTTAAGGGGTTTTGGGTATGTGATTGTGTAGGTGATGAGCTAGCCACTTGCACTACTTTTTCACAATTTTCCATCTAACCCAGCCCAGTTTTATTTTTGGCTGAATGTGGTTAAAGGGGCCTGCTGCCCCTTTGACTCTGCGTACCCCTTCAGGGATTATGGGCGTGATGTTATGTACGCATATCAAAAAAATATAACTTTTAGAATTTAACTGTATCAAGAAAATTTTTTTGTTGTGCGTTTTCTTTAAATAGAAATACCCTGTTTAAAATTAAAAAATAAAACTAATTAAATATTTTTTTTATTAAAATTAAGCTAATATCCAGGTCCAGAGGCGGCACGAAGTTCTGCTTTTATTTTAGTAGCATTGATTGTTGGGTTACGGCCCGTGACTCACGGGCTGCTAGCAATCTAATATAACGCTTTTGGGCAGCAGTTAAAACAGTTGGGCAACTATTGCGGGATCGGTCAGCTAAATTACCCATCCCGTGGTTGGTACCTCTGCAACGTGGTCACGACACAGGATGGGGATATAGCAACTCTGCGTGCTATTTCTCTCATGGTGTATCCTTCTTCCCTCAAAGTTACTATTCTTGTTCGTAAAATTTCTGATAATCCTCTTAGCATTTTTTCAATCACAACTTTCTCCGAAAAAATATTTTAAATCCGTTAAAATTTACCAAATTAGATTGAATGAGTTATTGAATGAGCGTAGGCTAGGACTGAAAGCTTTTATATGAAAAAACAATTAAACTGTTTTATTGTATCCTATTCTATTTTAAACGTTTAAATAAAGAATCTAAAAAGAAGAACAAATCATAATAAAATCTACCGTAACAAAAAGATTTCGATTATTCAAAGTGATCGCAACCTTATTTTGGTGTGTGTATGTAATTCCTACAAAAGATAATATAACCAGTTGGTTCTACGTTCCGTATATGTTCGTAAGTATGGATATATGGTAGTTGCTCGTTACTTTTTAATATGTTTAGCGAACGTCAGGCGGCGCGAACGGGAGTGACGTTTGAATAAGGGTGGCTAATATAGGCGGGTTGCGTGCGCGAAATCGTTCTCAACGAGTTGCTAGGAGAGTTTTCACCTTCCCAGACAATATCATGTCTTATCAAAATGTTATCCGGCAATCTTTACTAATAAGTCTCATTTTTAACAAGCTTTTTATGATAGCGTTAGGAATAGGAGGTATACTTATGTGTTTCGGTTTAGTAAATTTCTTAGTTATTTATTTTAATTTTAAATATTTTAGTACATATATAAATACCATTCCATACTTTGGAACTAATAACTTCAAGGTGCGCTTCAATCATGATCTTAGCCACACCGTCTAAGCATGGGACATAAGGCTATGAAAATTATGACATTAGAACTATGAGTACTCTGTATAAAAACAAACAAATTATTGCTAAAATTTTACACATGTAGGCTAGATTAAGATAAATAACTTCAAACATAAATAAATTGCCCGAGGGATAATAGGCACTCCTCTTTGATAAAATTCTGAAACGTTGGAGAAGTCAAGAGCAGAAGCTAGTGCGTTACCAGTAATATTTACTTTAAATTTAAACTTTTTAAAATTTATTTGTGATGTTTGACTCTAATAAAGCGAATACCACGCACCGCACAAACGCCTGATAAATATCTGAGCCTCCGACTCCGAGGTGTTCGGAGTCGGAGAACAAATTTAATTTGGCCGCCTCTCGACCCAGTCGTAAGCTGATTAGATCTGCCGATACCGCAAGACTGCGGCCTTATTTGATGATTTTTATTTTGATTACGCGCAAAATGCCGACCAATTTCAATGACTTTGAAGCTGTGGGTTTAACAGGAATACGTAGAAACGTGCGGGAACTCATTTCTGGTAATGCTCAGGGTCACAATTGTAAGGTTTTGCGAGGAAGGGAGTATGTATTTGCCGAATTGAAGATATAAGGCAGTGAATCAGCTGAGTTCTAAAACGAGATTAAAAAAGGCGATATACTAGCCTTTGACTTGTCTGCACAAGCCATTTCAGACCATACCTACACTTAAAATCTGAAAAAATAAAATTATGTACGTATCAAATATCTATAGTCTACTGATCCCGAAAACCTAGCATTACCGTTTGTATTTTGGTTAAGGTTGCCACGTACTAATTAACTGAATAACCAATACAAAACAAAAAGTATCTCTCCTTTCACACTAACATTAGCTTGATATCGTAATGTGCCTCATTTAGCGCAAAGTGAAAACACAACATAGCAGTCACAGATAAGGCACTCGAGGCCTATCCCAAACAATTAAGCGGAACCCGAGTGGTAGCACTCGCCTCAATTCAAATAAGACCTGTACTCAGCCGTAATGGGCTCCTTCCATTCCGTTAGATAATAGATATCGCGTTCGCCAAAATAATGTACTTACCCGGAACATGCATGAGGGTAATGGTAATGAAACAGTTGATGCTGAGGGAAGTGTATTAGATGTGTTGCGAAGATTGCTTTGGATTTGATGGTTTATGAGGAAACGTCCTCACATGACCTGACTGATATTCATGTGGATACCCATATGGGTATCAGTCTTTCAGTCTAAGTGTAAACGTGTGATACCGACGTTCGATAACTAATTAATTAATGTTCAAACATAATAAACACGAAAATATTAAAAATATTTTTTTCTGATTAAATTTCACGCGGGAGAACTCATCTGAAAAACTAGCTACAAAATATTTTACGTCTTTAATGCTTCAAAATACAAAATATCTTATTGAATCCGGGTTAAAAAATGCAACTTTTTCTAGAATTCGTGACTAAAATGCGATCCATAGCCGCATTTTAATCAAGTTCTAGAAACGAGATTTACTCGTCATACCATCTAAGTATCCCCGTTGCATTAAGATTTTCAGTTTTAATTCCAGTCCAATTATCAACTTATTAATCGTAAACTGGTACTAAGCCCCATTCTTGATCTCATTACTTTCGTTTAACAGCAGGCATTTAAGTTACAGAAACGACTCAGCGCAGTTAAGCTGCAAACTTTAGGGACGGGTTGAATTTAGTGACCTCAACTTAAGAGCCAGATTTAATTATATCCGCTTCCCGTCAGTAATGAAGTGGTGATCAAGTTAGTGATTAAATTTTCAAAACATAGTTTCAGTTATTGTGATAATATTTTTGCAATGTTGGTCTATCATCTTGTAAAAGGCGACTAATGGTGTATTGGGTTTTGGGTCTATGATGATGAAGGCGACGAGTTAGCCACTTATCACTACACTACTTTTGCACAATTTTCAACTCTTATTTATTTTTGTTTAAAAACGGTTGAAGGATATTGACGCTCTATGGAGGACACTGAATATCCTGTCAGAATTGCGTGCGTGGTGGTTTGCATATATGTTTTTTACCATGCTAAAGTTGACAAATAAACATACGGCCTGTGGATATTTAGCCAGAGATATCACAACTGTGTTACCGACCCTGTAAGCATGCTAGACGAGGACCACAGCTAGTAAATTATTATCAGCGTATTATATTGCTTTTTAAAATGCAATTGTTACTAGGCTTTGAAAGCGTTTCACTAGCCCCTAATTAGTGGCGCAATGGAAGGGTGTCCATAAATCTCGGCGCGTAATGGCCGCCATGGGGTCGGCCGCCGACCACTGTCATTAGTTCTCGTCACCATGCTTTGTTCTACGCATTTCAATTGTTTAATAGAAAATAGTAAAAAAATAGTGACGTCATACGTAGTTTTTTGCAAAGTTGCTTTGATATAGAACTGAAGGGTGATCGAAATTGAACAGAAGATTGACCATTTATCGTTTTATTATTACGACCATATTAAGGTAGGGCCTTTAGATATTTTGTTTTTTATTATGGAAAGAGAAAAGTACCTCTTGACTGGTGTATCAACCCAAATTGACGGAATCTATATATTTTCACGTGAATGAGTAAAGTAAATTTTCAAACGAACCTGAGTCTATGCAATCCAAGTGAAAATGCGAAGGCACTGTCAATTCTCTAATAGCTCCAGTCGTATCTAGCTAATGATACGGCTTTTTACAAATTTTGCAGTTGTAAGCTAGTTCCTAGTTTATGGTACCAATAAATCACTGTCGCGATCTTAACCCTCTCCATCGCAGGTACACCGTTCCCAACGCAATAAAGCCACTTTATATTTCACGGGTCACCCCCGTCCCTTAAGGGGGTGGGGGGAGGGATTTAAAAAACAAAACGCACAATAAGCGGCTGGGAAGTTCGCGAACAAACGAACCGCCGGTTTATCTCTGTTTCAGAGCGGAACATTTGTTATTGTTGGCAACACCGGCCGCGAACAGCTGTGCCTGTGGTGGGCTTAGGGTTGACAGAATTAATAACAATTCGATTTCAATGTTGCCACACTTATCTAGTTGATGTGGTAATGCTTAATAGCAGATTACGCTAAATATTTTGTAATGTCCAGCAATGGACGAATAAATTGAAGAGGGCTATTGTGATGCACCTATAATAAATGAGAAGAGTCAGATTTTCTCCTTGATAAGGCCTTTAAACAAAATTGGGGACTTTATAAAAATCAGCTAGCAGATAGCTGATTTTTATAAAACTAACTAAATTTGTTGTAAAGTCTCAATAAAGTATATTAAGGATTTAGGTGATAGTTTTTCCGAACCTGACAGTTAGGTTAATAAAACAATACTAACGAGACTAAACGAGATATGCATTATGTAGTATGCATAGGCGGGCACAGTTAATACAAAAGTTAACTTCGTTAATCTTTAATTCGTTAGTTAAAAAGGTAACTTCGATAATGTCAGGGCGTTAATTTTCGAAAATTTAACGCAAGTTAAAGTAAACCGTTAAAAGTTAACCATGTAAAACTTTGTTTGTGGCTTCTAGACCTATTTTCTTCAAACTGAGTAACAGTGCTGTAAAAATCATACCCTTCTTCTTCATTGTTGTTACTTTCGCTAATACGAATAATTTCCTTTTCGTTTGCTTCCCTTTCTTTAATCAGAGCATATTCAACTTTTGCTTTAAAATTAAAGCCTATTAACAATGTAACAGACGACTAATGTAACGGACTAAAATTAACGTAAGTTAAATTTAGGGAAAGGTTACAAGAGCGTTAACAGTTTTAGCAGTTAACTTAAAAGTTAATCCGTTCAGCAGATTGTTAACTTCGTTAATTAACGATTAACGGATTAATGAGTTAATGCCCACCTTTGGTAGTATGTACATGTGTACTTATAGGCATAGCATGTCGTTTCGGCCGTGTTGCAACGACCGTTGTCATACATGAGATATAACTATTTATTTTATACTAGCTGTGCCAGCGGTGTCACCCGCGTTTATGGTTAATATTATAAAGACTATTTCCGTCATACATGATTTCTATGTAACTTTAACCATTAAGGCTGCACACGCGACGGAAGCTCAACGCTTGAGTAAATTCTCCCGTTTTCCCAACATTTCCCTTCACTACTCTGCTTCTATTGATTGTAGGGTGATGAAAAGTATACTATAACCTGCCCAGGAGTATGAAGAATAATTGTACCAAGTTTCTTTAAAATCCGTCGAGTAGTTTTTGTTTCTATAAGGAACATACAGACAGACAGACAGGCATCAGTATCGATCACTAATCACCCCTTGATAGTTATTTTGAAAATATATTTCATGTACAGAATTGACCTCTCTATAGATTTATTATAAGTATAGATTTATTTATTTATTATAAGTATATAAAGGACGCGTTTCATGAATTCTTTATTATCAAAATATTTTAAGTTTGCATGTACTTTGTTAAACAGTTGCTTCATACTCGTTTCATATCAAAAGCTCTAGAGAAGCTGGCAAATAAAAGCAATTGGAAGAAGAACAGAAGTGGAAATAATATGCCGCATTTAAAAAATACACTTTCAATGCTCTCCAACAGGAAAAATAGGTAAATGTTATGTTGAAATTCATGAGATACGTCTGCAAAGGTTTCAGTGCTACAGTTCAGTGGCAGGTTTCACAACCCTAATATAGGGAATCTACCCATAACATTTTTATTGTAGCTGAAGAATACGCAAATCTAGGCAGATGTCGACTGTCAGACCAGTTGGAAATATCAGGGGTAGCTATCTGCGCCGGACAAACTCTTTTGAATCTGAATCCGTTTTTCACAGATAGCAACTTTACACGCCAATCTATTGGAGCTGAAAATCAATGCCGCAAATAACCTAGTTAGACACTTTGATTTAAGTCTATATTAATGCTTCGAGTACCGAGATTCCAGACACAATTGATTTTCAATTATTATGGACCGGATATCGCGACGACCGGGACGTCAAAGGTTAAATAAACATTAGGGTATGCTTAAATAATGTCAAGAAATCATCTTTGAAGCGTTTCGGCCGTGCTTAGTCAGGATCCCCGTAGACGATGATCCTGAATTTGGCAAGTCTTGTCTTGGGTCATGTCCAATTGGAGTAATTGGACCGTGCCTGGACTCTAGTCTTAAAAATAAGAAATAATATAACGCAGTCTATTGTATTGTATATTCATAAAAAAAGATTGTAAATTAAATTTGAGTTAACATCTTTAAACAGTAAATATTGTGGAAGTATACAGGCTTATTTGATATATACGAATAGGGATACTACGACTATAAATTAAAAAGTGTAAGTAAGTACCACCCTCCAAGATACGAGACAAATACACAGAACCTTATAGTGAGAATGTTCCCGAACAAATAAAGATCTACGAAATATATATAACAGTTTATTAATTTACGCCGAATAAACAAATTTACACTAATTTTGTTCATGACTGTCGTTCAGCCAGCAATTCCAGGCTTTACGCGTTAAAGATAAGGTTGAAAATATGGTTCGGGGATCTCATTTAATATGGAGTGAAAACGTATTTCCCTCCCGGCGGGGTAACGAGGGTAGCGCCTATCTGGCAAAAATTATGTCAGTTCATAGCGATAGTGAAGGCGTAACGTGTATGTAGCTTATGATATACGAGGCATAGTGAGCCATTTTCATACCAACCGGTGTTTGGGGTGATGTTCAAAATACGACGGTTAGGTTTGATGCCGCTTTCAGTTTGACGACCCACTCATTTATTTAGAGATAGTAAAGTGGAATAACTCACGTAGAGGTTGAATTATATTTTTGCGAGTATAAACAAGAAGTCCCATGTTGGTCTGGGCCTTAAAATTGTATGTGCTAAATATTAAATTGTGTATCAAATGTGTGCTACCTAGCATGTCGTGAAAGGCGACTAAATGGTGTAATGGGCACTGGGTTTATTTTTGTGAACGTAACGAGCTAGCTACTTCGTTTTTAGCTGAAATTAGATAAAGGAATATTCTTATTCTTGGACTCTACCTACCCCTTCGGGGATTGCAGCCGAGGTATTATGTATATACATATGTATATGTTCCTATAACTTGAAAAAAATCAGAAAGGCAACTAAGAGACATTTTTAGGAGTTTCCTCTTCATTTTAATAAATGTTCCTTTAAGGTATACCTTTAATATTTTAATCAAAGTTCGATAAATATTTGACTGGTTAGATGGCGCGGTAGTGACTGCCTCATGCGCCAAGAGTTGTGGGTTCGATCCCCACCCAGGACAAACATTCGTATGATGAATACTTGTGTTTGTTCTGTCTGTTGTGGGTGTTATATCCGATATTTAAGTATATATTTGTAATACCACTATTGATTCGGATATCCGTAACACAAGTGCTTAAGCTATACTTACCTCGAAATTAGATTAACCGATGTGATGTCGTCGGACATTTATTTATTTATATCTTAATCGAGAGTCCTTAAATTCGCTAAATAGGTACTAAATATAGTTTTTTTTCTCATATTAAGTACTTTTATCATATTTTAATAAAACCCCTTGATTTCATTTCATTTGCTCAAAAGACTTTTCACAGACATTTATAGGTACTTATTCCCTTACATTAGTTCTTATTCCTTTTTGCCGGAGCTAATAAATCTTTAGTCTACTTTTACTATTTATTGACTCAGATAACTAGTCGGGTGATATTATAAACCTATCAATGCACAGAAAAATATAAATTAAATTACAATCGTGGAAAAGATAAATCCAGTTTCAAAAAATGTTTTATAAAACCAATGAGAGCCTTTTCATGTTTCAGCTATGTACTGCTTTTTCGTTTGTGTTGCGTTCGGCGGGCGGCATCTATGTTTTTTTAATAAAAAATTACGATTCATTTATGTCATTGTCCGCTGTGGTGTTAACGGAATAGAAAAATAAGGCAAACATTTCCACTGTAATATGCAAATCCTCCTTTGTGTGGCCACTTGCACACGGCTAAACTGTTAACTTCCAGATAATTATATACTATAACTGTATCTATCGATAGGAACCGTTTATTTTAAAAATTATTGCAAACGTTGTAACTGTGTCTCTGTAGGTGCTCAATTACTCTCTTTGTTAGTGTTTATCTATGCTCGATGCAATCAATGTTACAAAAAGATTCAAAAAATATTTGATACTTCTAAGGAGATTATATAAATTAAATATTGAGATATTGCAAGAATATCTACTATTGCAATGATCCTGAATTGCAGATCAAGATAATACCAAGAACTTTCACATTCGCTAATGACAAAATCGCTAATAATTCACCCAACTGAAATATAGATAATAGATAGATCTCCAGGTAATTCCAAAAGGCAAGAATCCCCAGTCTACAGAAATCTTAGTTCCAAACTAAACACTTTAACAGATCCCGTTAACATTTTACATAATTTACGCTGCGGTTTGAACCGCTCAGGTATAAAGTGCTCAATCTAGGCATTGAAAACGGCTAGCTTCCGGACTTTAATTATACATTACAGGGTTGCCAGTACTAAAGTACTTACTCACTGCTGAACGCTTTTGGGAGGAGTCCTGGGAGGTTGGCAAATAAGCAACCCAAATTTCCCCTATATTTTTCGACACTACGTAGCGATGGAGACATTTTCTTATCTAAACAAGACGTTTTAGTCTGTGCTTGTGTTTCTTGTAGAATATTCCGCTGCCATTGTATAGTTTTATGAATACCCAAAAGAAAATTTGATAATTTATACCGACGTACAAAAGTTTTAATGCAATTATTACTTCTGCTTCTGATTTTTTATGTGAAAGTTTGTGTTTTTAGAAGTTATGTCAAACACATCAACTTTTATATTGAATTCGCTGATATTTGGCATACATCTATATGAACTATTTGTTTTTTAATCTTACTTAAAAAAATAAGATATCAATACTATTCTCATATATCCATCTGATAAATTTTTTTGGCGTTATTTTATTCTTAAATTGATAGTAAATAATATTTTACTTTTAATCATTTTCTTACCAATGCGTGTATTATGGAATTCTTTTCTGCTTTTTATAATAATTATAAACGAATATTTACAATAATCTAAACTGCATATCGACGCGTATTGATGAATGGATCTTCATCCATTCATCAATACACGTCACACACATCAATACACATCTACAAATTAATTTATATAAGCAAGATAAAATTAAAAATGTGGCTGTACTAAATGAACAAATAACTATACTATGCTATTGTCGATCTTACAATTATAGTAAATGTTAAACGTTTAGTTCATTTATTTGGTATTTATTTTATATTTTATTTTATTTTTAATTTTTTTATTTTTTAAATGTCATCGTGTTGTCTAAAGTTTTCCAACGTTTGGTGTGATAGAGCTACTTTGTTGCCGTTAATCGGTAGCTCGACCGGAGAAATACTACTTTTACACAGAAAGTTGGCGTAATATAGCAGCACTTGTGCTATTTCGCACAATGAGTGAGAGTGCCGGAGATGCCTCTTAAAAGCCGGTAACGCATCAGCAATAGTGTTGCAACACTTACCACCTTTAATACAATATAAAAAAAAAAACTTAGAAAAAGAGTAACCTTTTCAGCGGCTGTCTAACAGACCTAGGCACTTCTATCCGATTTCGAATTTCACACACGTCCGCGCCCCAAAAACCTAAACTAGAAGGTAAAGAGACATCTCTCTCCATCTTTATCGTTTATTGGAGTTTTTTTATCTTATTCATCCCACGGAACGATCCAAAATAACAATGGCTGACTTCAAGGTCACCACTTAGGAAGGAAAACCTTTTCATACCGTGATTGAAACGCTCAAAAGGTTTATAAAGAATGTAGCACTCTTTGTAAAAATAACAGTAATACTTATACGTATATCATGATCTTATATGAAAATGTATGACCTACGTAGATAGACAAATTTATGATACGTAACGTCTAAGATCACGTGTTCTATATTATATAAAGTAATATAAATCAGCATTTATAAACTAATATTTAAACATTTTTGTACATTTAACACTAAAAACTACTTTAATAAGAAAAGCAAAAGCCTGAAATCATAATTGTTTATTAACTTTTATTTTAAGTTATATGTAAAGATATATGGATGGATCATTTAACACGGAGGTAGTACTTCCACTTTTTGTGCTAACACTTTTATCAGGCATGTTTGTACAAAACACTTTACAAATATGTTACTTTAATTCATCATCTTCCTAGCGTTATGTCCCGTGTTTAGACGGGGTCCGCTTAGACCATGATCCAGGATTTAGCGAGTCTGGTAATTACATTGAAGTGACTGCCGATCTGACCTTCGTAACCCGTAATAGGGGAACCAGACAATTTTTGGATCATGGTTACAAATCCAAAGTTGTTTGAATTTGCAGGTTTCATCACGATGTTTTCCCTCACCGTCGAGCTAGTGGTATAAATACGTACATAGATTTGAAAAATCCAGAGGTACATGCCCGGGTTTGAACCCGCACTCCTCGGTTAAGAGGCGCGTGTCCTTACCATTGAGCTACCACCGCTCTTATATGTTACTTTAATTACTACTGATTATTAGTCAACTTTGTGAGTACAAAGAATTTCATTTTTGGATTTTATATGGACTTCGGGCGTTCAGCCAATTCCTTAAAAATGGTTGTTCTATCAAATAGATCTATGTCAACTGGGCGCCGAAAGTGAGTGGTTTCCGAGATTTTGAAGAATTAAGTTTGTATTGAAATTTTGTGAGTTGTCTCACAAAAACTAAGTTAAAAAGAAACAAATAATTTTTTGGCACTCAACTGATGCATTTTTGAAAGCTAGTAAATTATCAACCATTTTAAAACAAATATCAGCCATTTTTAAACTTATATCTTCGACATCTTAGAAACCACTTACTTTCGACCCCCTCCTGCCTCTAGAACAACCTCTTTTAAGGAATAGGCTGAATTACCAGTCACCCGTATATATATATTAGCACACTTTTTTTTATTACCTAAGGGGCAGAAGTCCAGGATTGACAGGATAATGCAATCTTGGAACCAAAAAGTGGTTGGGAGTGTTTAATAAAATTGAAAAAAAAACACACTATAACCTATCTTCTTCGGGACGTCTTCTTTTCCGATGTTTACTACTCAAACAATAATAATAATTACGTTAGTCTTTTTTTCTAGCACTTCGACAATATTAACTTTACTTCTTAAATCTGAACACTATTATTAGGTATCCAATATGTGTACGTGAAATTTTGTATTTTCTGCTGACCGTATTGTGTTACTTATTTGTAACCCTACACGTGCAGGGTGGGACACAAGCGCGCGTTAAGATGAACACTGATCGATGCTCGGCACTTAGCTCCGGACACTTAGCTAGCTCAAGAGTAATAATATTGGGGACTATCTAGTTTGCTCCTTGTATATCGGAGCATCTTATCGTCTTAAGCCATGGTTTAAGATCTTTATTTTCTCACAAGAATTTACAATTCACTTACGTGAGAGATTTACAAATAAAAGTAAACTTATTTAAGGAATGTACACTACATTATCCTAACAAATAATAAATTCAATAAACAAGCCTGTTTAGTATAGCGTGTTTAAATCTATATATTGGCATATAAAGTTGCTTTTTAACTTATTTTATATGGATGGAAAATATTGTTTGAGGCTGTGTTATGACTGAATAAACAACGGTTATATTTATTGAAAGTTTTTTCTTTTTTATTTTGATTGATTACTAATTAATTTACGGCAATTAAATTACGACATATGAATACGGCAATTATATAGGACTAGATAGTTCTTATATATATCATAAGGGGTTAATGAAAGTAGAATAAAATTAAGATTAAATCATTAAATATATCTTACCCATGTAAACTCGTAATGCCGTTACCTTTTGCCTTACGATTACAACACCATGTATCATTAACTGTACTTAATATTCTTATACCAAATGCCTATATTGCTAAGTGTAAGCATAATGATGATCCGTCACGCTCCGTTTTCTAAAATTCTAATAACAAGACCTTGAAAATTATTGTTTGTTTCCTACGAGTTTTGATATAAAAAGCGTACAACAGTGGATGCATCACTATCATTCAAGAGTCTCTTGAAGATAAAGAAGAAACTACCAACATGTTCGCTAAGGTAAACATAAAAATATATTCTTAAAAAATACAACAATTAAAAAAATATGTTAACCCTCCCAAGACCTACGCTTCTAGCGCTCTTAATAACATTTACGGCCACTAATCAAATGGCATGAATGATAAATATTTTTAGAGTTTAAACATATTCATACTTTTTACAGATCGCTTTAGTCGCTTGCTTCATCGGCCTGGCCCGCTCCGGAGGACTACAGAACCCAGCAGCAGCTGTGAATGGTCTCGGAGGGTACGGCGGCTACGGCGGATACGGCGGCTATGGCGGCTACGGCAACTACGGAGGGTACGGCGGCTACGGAGCCGGCCTCCCTGGACTAACCCCCGGAGGCGTTGCCACGTCTTACGTGTCGTTTAACAAGCACGTTGGATCTCGTGGGCCTTACGGTGGATACCCTGGCGCTTATAACGGCCTTGGCGCTGGCTTTGGCGGTCTGCCTTACGCTGGTGCCAATGGGCTTGGCGTCCCCGGCTACGGCGCGTACGGCGCTGCTGGCCTGCCTTACGGTGGCTACGGAAACGGCTACGGCGCTTACGGTAACGGCTATGGCGCCTACGGAAATGGCTATGGCGCCTTTGGAAACGGCCTTGGTGCGTTTGGAAACGGCCTTGGCGCGTTCGGAAACAGGAACGTCTGGTAATCAATACAGTAAATTCGTTTCAATGTTGTCATAAAAAGTATCCCATGTTATATTTGTAAAGTACAACAAAGATTTGTGAATTAACCCTGTATTTAATTTTTTGTATTCTTTAGTTTTGATTACATTTATGTATAAAGCTTTATAGATAGTACCTTCGTTATGGTAGTATTGCGTTCAACATTTATCAGAGACACCCCAATAATATAAAATTAATAGTTACTCTACTAAGAAAAGCCACTTTTCTAAAAAATTCCTGCACACTTTCATGAAAACATGAAATATCCAATGTAACTAATGACACAGAAATAAGTTTGTTTGTTTCTGGATATCTTTTATCTATTTAGCCGATCTTCCGAAAAAGGTTCATGAAGCCTCTATTAATGAAGATAAACATTACCCCATTTAATTTATATGCACCCAGGAAGGATATTGTTCTCGATAACAACATACACACACACACACATAACATCACGCCCATAATCCCTAAAGGAGTAGGCAGAGTCAAAGGGGCAGCAGGCCCCTTTAACCACATTCAGCCAAAACAAAACTGGGCTGGGTTAGATGGAAAATTGTGAAAATGTAGTGACAAGTGGCTAGCTCGTCGCCTACACAATCACATATCCACAACCCCATATACCATTATTCGCCTTTTATGATATGCTAGGCAAGAAACACAGTTACACATTCTATTTTAAGTCCCAGACCAACATCGGGCAAAAGTCATTTAGTAGTTTAAGATAGATAACTAAAAATACTGTAGACATATTTTTGCTTTTGTCTAGCTAAAAAACGAAGATAAAGCGATATGTACTTATAAATCATCACGCCCGCAATCTATGAAGGGGAAGACGGGGTTGCAATAGATTTTCTTAAATAGATTTTATTATTTAATCATCAATCTATTTAGTTGATTTGTGATTTGTGTGGGCGTGGCCATCTAACAATTGATATCAATTGGGATTGATAGGGGAAAACCACGAGCATGTGTATTTACACAGTGTAATATCCCACGTTAATTGTTTTTTATTATTATTAAACTTGGTTTAAACATTCACGTAAATAATTCCAAATTCTTTAACTTGCTAAACATCTCATCTCAGGAATCAGGCCTATTTTTAAGCAATACCTATGGATTTTTAAATCTATGTAGGTACTCATTTATACCACTAGCTCGGCGGCGAGGAAAAACATTATGATGAAACCTGTAAATTTAAACAACTTTGGATTTGTGACCTTAATCCAAAAATTCTCTGATTCCCCTATCTTAAGGTTACGAAGGTCCGATCGGCAGTCGCTTGAATGTAATTACCAGACTCGTTAAATCCTGGATCATCGTCTAAGCGGACCTCGTCTAAACATTTGATATAACGCTAGGAAGATGATGATACAGTTAATAATATGTCTTGATTTGTATCAGTACCATCGATAGCCCTCCGGAAATAACCAATATGGGTTGCAATGACTTGTTAATTTAGGAGAGCCCCTGTGATGTGCTGAAAATGTTATTTTTACTCGGGTTATGATTTCAAGCTACACGTTGTTATTTCGTAACAAATTTTATGTAGATTTTGTTTCTACTTGTGCCTGCGATACCGAATACAAAATATGTACTTCTTAAATCTATCTAGTCTAGAGTATATTGAATAAGTTCGTCTATAAATCATATGTCAATCGTGTTGCGTATCATAGGTCATGTTACAATGATCATTGCGTGACGTAGCTCGAGCCCATTACGGTTCAGACAATTAAGCTGCAAAATATGTAATTAGTTTAATTATGCTGTATAGTAATTTTCATCTTATTTTTATCTATTCGAGTTAGTTGCAAAAACCATCATTTGACTGACGTCACGTCCAGTTCTTAGTCGTGTTCAACTTAGACCATCCTAGAATTAGCGAGTCTGGTTATATGACATATTGAAGCGACTGCCATAAGACCTTAGTACTCCATACGAAAGAAAAAAAAATATGGCGCATGTGACATGTGTCAGTTGATTTGAACTATTTATAAATCAATCTTAATTAAGTCGGAAATGTATAGTGTATTTGATTTCTAAACGATTATTTCATTTGTCGTTACATTAGATTTCCGAACGAAAACAAAAATGGTTTCTACTTAATTTAATAATTGTTTCACTACTTATTTTTGAGACTTTCGTATTTATTTGTACTTTCAACTCTATAAAAATATAAATATTATCTGCTTTGTGTTAAAAAGCAGATAGAGTAATAAGTTTTGTATATTTTTGTGTTTGTTTGTAGAAATATTAAGTTTAAGTTTCAAAGAAATGCAATTTTGTGATTGGTTGATTATCACGTCATTTTCACTGGTCGGTTATGTACTTTTTGGCGGTTAGTGAGCCACTTCTTGTGCAACGTTTGACCGGATCACGTAAGTTAAGTGTTTTCTCTATGTACTAAACCGATGTTATTTTTAAGATTAAATAGATTAATATTAAATTTAGTTAAAAGTGAAATATATTTAAGTTTGCGATTTTATTTGAACAATATAAATATTTTAATAGTTATGGCTTGTTTCCTTTTCTATTTATCTTACACACTTAATTTTATGGCTTATCAAAAGGAATTGCCTTATATTTAATATCATTTATCTAACACATGCATATGGTAATGAAAACTGTTTTAAGCCTAATAATAACGGATTTGAAACAAAAAATTAAATATAAGTACATCATATCGTACCATTATCGACATGACATAGGTCAATTAAAAAGTATCGGAGGTGGAAATCACTAAAAATCATATAGCTATGTATCTAAATGATTCTTCGTGCTTTTTTTGTTTCTTCCCAAAGGGACCTCTAAATTATATTGATAAGAGCCGATTCAGATCTCGGTGCCGACAGTACCGGGCTAATAATTGCGTCCCTGATCTCAGGTGATATATTGCAAACGGGTGGACCTATATCATGTTAGACCTGGGTATACGGCTAGGATTACACGGCGGAACGTCGTTTGTTGAGGGCGCTCCGCTCTGTAGCCTTACATTGAGCTACAATTATGTACACAGCATTATGCAGTGCAGGGAGTGTGTTATGCTTAGTTTGGTGCTAAGTCTAGCAGAGTATTTGGAATATCGTGGGAGAAACTCGGAGAAAAGTAGCAAATCCTAATGACAATTCAAAGAAAAGAGGCATACTAAAGTAACATTGCAAAAATAATTTTCAATCCTGATCTTATTAACGCTGGGTTGAAAACTCCAAGTTATAATTCAAAAAAGAAGGTTAGTATTTTAAAAAATTGTGTCACCTGACATTTTTGGTATAAAACTATTTTCTTTACTATCTTCGAACGTTTGAAAAACCTACACTGTACAATGGACACTACTACATTATTTCTTAGTAGCAAAACAGTCCTTTTATGACTGTTGTGCTACTGAAAAATTGGTTTACAAGCTTCTACCCGCCCCCGTGAAATTCGGTCTATTACAGAGATTACCGTATCTATCATTTTTGACAGAAAAATAAGCCTTTGTACATTCCAAGTGTTAAACTAGGCCTGCCAAAATTCTTCGAGTGAGTAGTTAGGCGTGAAGACATAACAGATATATAGTAACGTACTTGTTTTTCTTTATTTTTTCAAATGTATAATATTATGTAGTAAGAATTTCGATGTAATTGTTTCTCGTTCGCTCACTTTGCTCAGCAAGGCTCGGCATCAGCTCTTCCGCATCACCACGACTAATCCACGTAATGGGCTCTAAATTGCTTTGATCATTTTTCCGGATGGCTAATGAATTATCTCGGCCCAGTAACCCTCTCGGCTGAGCGCCCAGCCTCCTCTATGTAACTAATATAAGTCCTCAATTAAAATTGTCCATACAAAGAGGTATTTGGAGGCCGTCCAGATGAGGATTTGGCAGGCTCTGCTATTTTTAGGTGCATCGGTAAAAGGCTTCGAAAATTGATAGATCGGCTTGTAGTACGGCAATACTAGGTGCAAGCAAATGGTTTTTGGGTAGCGCGTGTTGAAATATTTTTGGTGTACGGTGGAAATACTATTTTTTGGAATCAGTTTTTTTGTACCGGAATGAGTAATGGAATGTTTAAATTTAGAGTCAAAAGTATTATTCCATAGCTGAGTAAATAAAATAACAAACGAATTATATGCATTACGTATTTTTGATTTATTGGATGTATGAGAATAAATTAAGTACCTACATACATATCTACTGCATCAGATTTTTGAATCTATGAGGAATTTTAGTTATTCCAGTGAACAGAGTTGAGTGCTATAGTCATATTTTTGTAAATAGCTTAGAAAAATAATTGAATAATGTATGTATGCAATAAAGTGCAATTTTATTTATTGTTTGCACTTAATATGTAACTTTGTACTGCGCCGCATTATTGCGAAACTAAAGCTTAGTTGACTTATTAAATGTGCCAACTCCGTCAAAGTGAGCATTACGTCATGATGATTCTGATCATGATAGGCTCAGAGAATTTTAAAAGTCTCTTTTGCAACTTTAAAACTCGTCGTCTATCGTTAAATTTGATTTTTCTAGAGCATTTACGTTAATTCAAAGAAAGATGCTAGTAAGAGCTACTGCACCTGAGTTTCTATATTGATGCAAAGATTTTTGACAACTCGCCCGTCTCAATTCGCGATCAAAATTCTATCGGCGGCGTCGGCACATCGGCTTCAAGTTTAAACTAAGTATTGACTGCAACCCGGCTTCATCGTCGTCCCAACTTAATCCAGACATTTGATATCGTTCCCGAACTTCCCCGGAATTTCCTAGAAGCAATCAGGTGGCAAAAGCTCGTTTAATAGATGTTTGCAAAACTTGGTAGATTAGTGAAGCCATAAATGGAATGACATTGCCCTGTGGCCTTTTGATCTTTGATTAATTCTTGAATCGGTTGCTCTGTAAATTAAAATTCCCACTTTTCCCCAACTTGCCTTATTACAATATTGTTTTTGTTATGGGTGACTGATTTTGTGTTAATTGGATATTTTTTAACAAAGTAATTATCTGCTTATTAATGTATGTCGATTGTCCTAAGACTTATTGAAATTTTGTATGGAATTTCATCTACTGTATTTGAATTATAGTCTTTAAAAATTAACACACATTTTGTTGAGAATCCATGATTGTTGAATAAAATATTTTTAAACTCATTTTACCTTCGCAGGTATCTGGCACAACCACGGAAACGCTGTGGCTCTGTGCGCGGGCGGCGCGGGCCGGGGCCGATAGTACCGAGAAGCGCGCGCGCGCCGCCCGCCCTGCGCGCCCCGCCCCACGCCCCGCCCCG